>JASDDO010000014.1:466596182-468019827 GCA_030015575.1 Agapanthus africanus | reverse complement strand
TTCCTCACGTTTTATAATATTTAATTAATAATTCATTATTATTTGTTATGGCATGCACACACATGTGCATGTTTATGTGAGGGTGTGTTTGTGTTATCTAGATTAGTGACCATGACAACTTAACCCTAATCCTAATCCTTTGCTTTAACCTAATCCTTTGCCTTGATTAAATCCCTTGATATTTTGTGAGAGATATTTGTTTTGGGTTTTTTTTTGGAGAGAAGGTGGCATGGTGACTAATTGTGTGCATTAATGGCTTGCATTAATGTGTGATTTAATGCAAAGGGTGCAATCACCTCACTCTTGTTAGTTATATGTATGCCCTAGAGGCCATTACTGTACATACGATATATATTGTAGTGGATGCTAGGACATATATAGGGAGGACTTTCTTGCTCGACATGAAAGTATGCTATCTGGTTGTACTTTATCTTAACATGTACTATGATTGTCTCTATGTTACATGTTGATAAAGCCCTTTGAATATGTACTCGACTACTGGGACTAAGATGAGATCATACTATTGGGGCCACGGTAGTCGACGAGTACATCCTATAACTGTTCCTAGTCGAGGGTGTATCGAGACAGGGCATCGATACACCAGAGTAGACTAGCGTATACGCATCTTGACCCATATGATGGGCGATGGATGATCACATATCCATCGGTGTTTGACATCAAGGATGGTGTACGGGTGCTCAGTGGAGACTGGGTACACTGGACGGACTCGCCGAGAACTCCCAGATGGTATTATACCATACGTCAGATGGCAGTTCTCCGGTGACACTGGTACAGCTTAGTCTGTTGACCCGAGATCGTCATAGAGTCTTGTGTGATTCCCACTGTGCTTTGATTTCCATCATACCACGTCCAAGAGGGCGTGCAAAAAGGTGGCTTTTGGGTACAATCCCGAATCACATGGAGGCAATGAGCGATAGGAGGGGATTCGTCTCTCCCGGTATAGGGAGTTGATGTTGTGCTGTGTTCGATTGGCTATAACCGGAAATCCCTTGCCAGGGTTGCTGAGATTTACAGGTAAGTGTTATCAGTAGTTTCTCGAATAGTTATAGACCTCATATCGACACGACTTATCGAGCTACTGGGGACTGACGTTTACCACCCCTAGGCGAGATATGCGACATATCAGACGACGAGACCGGACTGTACGGGAGTGTTACTGTTTGGATTCACAGGAGAATGTACAGGCTTGCTTGTTGATCTTCTGAGCGCTCAATACCTGGGTGGCTGTTACGTTTAGCTGACCGCTTGCAGCTTGTGGGTGTTTGATATGATCATCACCTACTGCCGGCGTATTGATGTTTCTTTAGAGTCCTACACAGAGGTTTCTTGGCTCAGGCAAAACGGAGTAGGAGCACATATGTGATATGTGCGGGACCGAGGATAATATGGTATATGATACCGTATTGGATTCTCGCGATATGAGATATCGGCCGGGTATATGTGATATAGCCGGGTCATTATATTAGTCGGTTATATGCGATATAGCCGTATTGTCGGATCAAGAGTTGATTCGATAATTTAATGTATAATAATATATATGGTATATTAAATTACATTAACAAATATTTGCTCACTAAAGGATTCATTTTCTCACGGGATAATACATTGATATATATGCGATATATGTTAATTGTATTATTATCTATTGTTACAAAATATATTGTATATGTGATATATAATATTGTAACATGTTATGGTCACAAATTTAACATTGGATTAGGGTTTAAACTTGGTTAGGGTTTGGATTAAGGTTAGCTTTTGCATGAAGCTTCATGAAGCTTTGACTTTGTAGTTGCTTGATATTTTTGTGAGATATTATGTTAACCCAATCCAAACCATTAACTCTAGTTATGTCACAACCCGCAGGGTACGGAACGTGACTGGCACTTAAGTTTACGAAATGTCTAAAGACGTCCGTAAAATAAGTAAGCCAAAGCCCAGAAAACAAAACCAATTAAGCAAAAGAGTGAAGAAAACCCAATCAATTGAAAGCGAGTTATCAAATAAGTCCTGTAAAACCCTTTTCTAAAAACAATACTAATTTTCCCGAAAATTTCGGCAGAGTCCCCTTTGTAAATACTGGCCCCCAAAAATGGGTACAACAAGAATATATGTAAAACCAACAAAAAGGCATCCCCAAGCGGGAGCTAGCTCTTCGCCATAAGGCGGTCACAAATCCCACGCAATGTAAATGACAACAAGCATAATAATCATAATGAAGCATGAAAAAAGTAGCATGTCGGCTCAAGTGAGCTCGACCCCAAAATACAGCATAAAATCCACAAACCTCACAGTCTCACCTCTAGGTCAATATACAATAATCTGGTAGAAACAGTAGATGGAGTACACTAGATACAAAGAATATACAAGGTGGTACAAAAATGAAAACATGACCCACCTATGAGCAAATCACGAGCCCAAGCAAAAGAGGCAAAAGAACAAGTGCGCCCGCCGCTACTGAACTGACGGAGCGGACCTGCAAAAGACTGTGGCACAACGGGGGTGAGTTGCCAACTCGTGAGTAATAAATAACATCTACAAAGGCTATCGTATGCATGCACACAAGCATCCTAGTATCTAAAATACAGGTATGACTGGATGCACTAGCAGGTGTGTATACAATATCAGTGTGCTAATATGTATGCAACATGAAAATCTGAGGTCTCAATAGGTATATATAAGAAATATTTTATCTCTTTTTGTTTTTGAAACTCTTTTAGAATGCCAGCATAATGTCAATGAATCGACGAAAATCGGTGTCCAGCAACGACACCCAAAAGCTGTCTCAAATCTCATAAATGTATCTCTGGCCTCAGCCGTCCGGCTGACCCATATCAAATCTCAATATCTCATCATCTAGCGGCCACGGTCGGTATCCTCTGGATATCCGCCGTCCCAAACAGTCACCGGTAGGTAATCCGTCCCCTGCCAGGCTCAACGTCATCACCACATTCCTCTTGCCCCGGGGTACCTTACCGGGCCCACCATGTACCCGTGCCGGTTCCTCCACTCCTCGACACGGATTTCCAAATCCACAGCAAACTCATGGTGGACGACACTTACATCACTAGAAAACCGCAATTTACATATTTTAAAATATAATAAGTTTAGAAATTTTGCGGCTTTCCCCCGAAATCCAGCAATATCATAAAATCTCAAGAAACCCTCATAAGTGCATATATCAATGATAATGAATGCGTATGATATCAATAATCAAGTCGCGATGTGTGATTAATGTATTAAGCATGAACAATGAATATGATGAAGTACATGCACATGAATAGCAATCCTACGGTTTCATTTTAAGGAAATAGCACAATTTAAGTATCAATTAGTAAAAGGTTTAAATTAAAGGTTATCTAGTGTGGTGGCATGGCAATTACCAGGGTGTGTGTGTAGGCATGAATAGTGCTCATGCTGCATATAAAAACCTGGTAATGGTGCATGTGTCCTACAATTGAGTTTGCGTATATGGGTATAACATATTGATCTAATTGCAGCAATTATCATGCCAGTAATATTATTCTAATGTCACAAGTGATTATCCAATTTACTATTTTCCAGTTTACTAAATCTATCGGGCGACTTGCGCCATCCAAACGATCGTCCCCCGTAGATGTTAAATCTACTCACCGGGATCCCTGGCTAGCTGTGTCCAATCACCGCCTTTCCCTTTCGCGCCGCATCTGACGTTTCCGCGACCGAACCTGGAATTTACATCAGTATCAAATATAAGGTTACACATTCAAGAACGACGCAAAACCCCAACGAAACTACTAAAGTTCGCTAGCTAGGTGCAACGTGCACAAAGTGCGCGGACACACGCGAAAATCGCAAAAACTGCCGAAAAACGCCGATTTGGGTCGCCCGGCAAAACTAAAACCCGACTACCCAAAAACCGCACTCACGCATCCTAAAAGTCATAGGACAAGCCATTACAATCCTCAAGATATCAAAAATAAATCATCACATAACTTATATAAAAATCTAGTAAGCATTGCGCCCCAAAATCGGTGCAAAAATCGCCGATTTGCGACAAAACGACAACAATCTAGCATACTCACCCAAGCACACTACAAGCAATCCACACACACTAATTACAACACATTAACCATGCTCCAAAACCTATATTCCACAACCAAACCCTTTCTTGATTTTTATAAATAGCAATTGCAAAACAAAATCCATACTTGAAAAACTTAATTAACACTAATTTCAACCCCAATTAGCAAGTTAACCACTTAGATTAAGGTTAGCAAAACACTAGATAGCAAATTAGGTTTAATCAATTAAATAATGATTTCTAAAACTTAATCAACTCACTAATCATGTTTCAAATACCATTTCCATACAAAAACCTTTTCTTGAAAATCCTAAAAAGCAATTTCACACTTCTAAATTTAACCAAATTAGCATAATTGGAAACTATATCAACAAGATAACTATATAGGTTAGTTCATTAACAACTAGATTAACTATAAAACAACTTAATTAACTATTATGGCTTTCAAACCCTAGTTAGATTTTTCAAACAAAATCTAAGAAAACCAGATTAAACTACACTAAATTAACACTAAACCATATAACATAAGCACTTAAACAAAGAATTTAACATGATAGAAATTATACCTCTTGATCAATGGATCAAGCAAGAAAATTTGCACCAAAAATGCCTCCTTTCCACATGATTTCAACTATATTAGGCTTGAGAAGAGGTAGCACAAGGATTTTATGTTGAAAAAGAGAAGGATTTGTGGATTTTTATTGAATTTTGTTGCAAATTTTGATGAAATTTTGGAGGAAATGAAAAGAGGAAGGTGAAGGGGGAGGGCTGCTGGAATTTTCGACCAGAAGATGGATGGGGGAGGGTGTGGGCAAGTGGGGAAAGTCATGGTCAAGTTTCCAAAGTCAAATGTATCATACTTTAATCATTATATTTAAAATAAAGCCATAAATCATGAAATTCAATTCAAGAAACAACTCAAGAAAGAGAGGCCAGAAATTTCTGGACTTGGCCAAGGTTCGGGCTGTCCTAGGGCTGAGGGTAAAGATAGAGGGGTTTTACAAAAGAAATTTTATGCAAAAAGGCCCCCTACAACTCAAAAATTGCAAGTTTTAGCCCAAAATTCAATAAATTCGTTTCAATTCATAAAAATTTGTTTAAAATCAAAATAAATTACTAAAAATTCATGTTATCACTAGATTATAATTATCATAATTTTAGAGATTAAAATTAGCCCGGAAAAATTTGTATTTATCGCTTATTTAATGTATTTTCTTACCGGCTTAAAATAATATTAAAAAATTGAAAAATAGGGAAAATTTTTTAAATGACCAAAATTTCATAATTAACTCATTAGCTACTAAAAACAAGTAATTACCTATCCATTTAAGGTATAATTAGCCCTAAACTGCAAAATATCGAGAAAGACGGTTTTCGGAAAAATACCGAATTTTCACCGAATTTCAGGAAAACACCAAAACGACTTTTCAAGACGCTACAATCTTCCCCCCTTAAAGAAATTCGGTCCCCGAATTTAAAAATATAGCTACGCGTACCTTCAAAGAGATGGGGATACTTCTTCCTCATCTCGCCCTCGGTCTCCCAGGTAACCTCCTCGCTGCTCGGGCTACGCCAAAGGACCTTGACGGTTGGTATAATCTTCGACCTCAACTTCTTGACCTGCCGATCCAGGATGGCCACCGGCTGCTCTGCAAAAGAAAGGTCGCGCTCTAGCTGGACTGTCGGGTGCTTAATCGCATGCGAAGGGTCGTGAAGGTACTTGCGGAGCATCGAAACATGGAAGACGGGGTGAACATCGGGAAAGCTGGGTGGAAGAGCCAAACGATATGCAACAGCGCCAACACGCTCGAGGATCTTGAAGGGACCTACGAATCTAGGGCTAAGCTTCCCCTTTCGCCCAAAACGCATCACGCCCTTCATCGGAGAGACCCTCAGAAAAACATGGTCGCCAACTGCGAACTCTAATCTGCGACGGCGCCTGTCTGCATACGATTTCTGCCTGCTCTGAGCTGCTCTCATCCGGTCTCGGATCAACTGGATCTTCGATGTCGTCTCCTCAACAAGCTGCGGCCCCAAAATGCTGCTCTCGCTGAGCTCTGTCCAGCAAACGGGCGATCTGCATCTCCTCCCATACAATGCCTCGAAAGGTGCCATCTGAATAGTATCCTGGAAGCTGTTGTTGTAGGAGAACTCCACTAGAGGTAAATGACGATCCCAGCTACCACCAAAGTCTAAAACGCACGCTCTGAGCATGTCCTCGAGAGTCTGAATGGTCCGCTCTGACTGTCCGTCTGTCTGCGGATGAAACGCTGTGCTGAAGCTCAAACGAGTGCCCAAAGCCTCCTGAAGTCTCTGCCAAAGTCGGCTGGTGAACTGAGTGCCTCGATCTGACACGATACAAGTCGGTACGCCATGTAGTCGCACGATCTCGTCAATATAGAGCTGAGCATACTGAGCGAAGCTGAAAGTCGTCTTCACTGGAAGGAAGTGAGCCGCTTTCGTCAATCTATCCACGATCACCCAGATGGAGTCGTACCCTCGACTGGTCCTGGGTAGACCCACAACGAAATCCATCGAAATCTGCTCCCATTTCCACTCTGGAATGGGTAACGGCTGCAGCTCTCCTGCGGGCCTCTGGTGCTCGGCCTTGACTTGCTGAAAAGTCAGGCATCTCGAAACGAACTCCGCAATGTCCCTCTTCATCCCGTCCCACCAGTAGGTCTCTCTCATATCATGGTACATCTTGGTGGAACCGGGGTGGACACTATACACTGATCGGTGTGCCTCCTCAAGAATGTCGCGCCGTAATCCATCAGCATCTGGTACGCACAGTCTAGATCCATATCGTAAAATCCCCTGATCGTCAACCACGAACTCGGAAAATCTGCCCTGTCCCATCTGTGCCATGATCTCTGAGCAACGGTCGTCACTGCGCTGCGCCTCATATATACGGTCAAGCAACTGTGGGCGTGCACGAACATGCGCGAGCTGTCCCCCTGCCTGAATGAACTCGAACTCAACTCGGCTGTCGCATAACATCTGCCAATCTGCTGACGACTGCCTCTGCACTGCGCGCAAAAAGGATAGAGTACCCCCGGGCCTCCTACTCAACGCATCTGCCACCACATTCGCCTTGCCGGGGTGATATAAGATCTCGCAGTCGTAGTCTTTGACCAACTCCATCCAACGACGCTGTCTGAGGTTCAGGTCTCGCTGCTGAAATATGTACTTTAAGCTCTTGTGATCGGTGAATATCTGACATGACTCGCCGTAAAGGTAATGTCGCCAAATCTTCAGTGCAAAGACCACTGCAGCCATCTCCAAATCATGAGTGGGGTAGTTCTGTTCATGCTTCTTCAACTGCCGAGAAGCGTAAGCGATCACCCGGCCATGCTGCATCAATACGCATCCTAATCCCACTCGCGAAGCATCACAGTAGACAACAAATCCGCCTGATCCCGAAGGTAAAGATAATACCGGCGCCGTAGTCAAACAAGTCCGTAGCTTCTGAAAACTGCGCTCGCACTCCTCTGTCCAAACGAAAGGAACTCCCTTCCGGGTCAAACTGGTCAACGGTGCAGCTATACGGGAGAAGTCCTGAACAAAACGCCTGTAGTAGCCCGCCAAGCCTAGAAAACTACGGATCTCAGTAACCGATGTAGGTCGGGGCCACTGCTGAACAACCTCAATCTTCTTCGGGTCCACACAAATGCCGTCTCTCGTAACCACGTGACCCAAGAATCCGACGCTGTCCAGCCAGAAAGCACACTTGGAGAACTTCGCGAACAGCTGATGCTCCCTCAGAGTCTGTAACGTAATCCGCAAGTGCTGCTCGTGCTCCTCTCTGCTCCGGGAGTATACCAAGATATCGTCGATAAACACGATGATGAACAAGTCAAGATACGGCCTGAATGTACGGTTCATCAAATCCATGAATGCTGCCGGGGCGTTGGTGAGTCCGAACGACATCACCAAAAACTCGTAGTGGCCATAGCGTGTACGGAAAGCTGTCCTCGGTATATCCTCCTGTCGAACTCGCAGCTGATGGTATCCTGATCGCAAGTCGATCCTCGAAAAATACCCCGCACCCTGAAGCTGGTCGAACAAATCATCAATGCGCGGCAACGGATATCTGTTCCGAACGGTAACTTTGTTCAGCTGGCGGTAGTCGATACATAAGCGCAAACTTCCATCCTTCTTCTTGACAAACAGGACCGGAGCACCCCACGGAGAAACACTCGGTCGAATAAGCCCCTTATCGAACAAATCCTGCAACTGCTCCTTCAGCTCTCGAAGCTCTGCCGGGGCCATCCGATAAGGCGGTATAGAAATAGGCCCCGAGCCGGGAATCAAATCAATGCAGAACTCAACATCACGCTCAGGCGGTAGCCCAGGTAGCTCATCAGTGAAAACATCAGGGAACTCACAAACTACCGGGACCTGGTCTAACGGAACCTCTGCAGCTCGAGTATCACAAATAGATGCTAAGAATCCCTGACATCCCTTCCGCAAGAGCTGACCAGCGCGAAGAGAAGAAATTAAGCTGGGAAGGGTGACACTGCGGTCTCCCTGAATAACAAAGACTGGCTCTCCCGGAAAGCTAAATCTGACTGCCTTCTCACGGCAGTCCACCGAAGCATAACAAGTGGCTAGCCAATCCATGCCCAGAAGCACATCAAAGTCCAACATATCGAGGAGTATCAAATCAACTGATGAATCCCTCTCCCCGATACGAACGGAACACAAACGAAATACCAACCGAGCGACAAACGACTCGCCTACCGGAGTAACAACAACAAGCGGCTGATCTAACGACGACGACTCACGGCCCAACATCGGTGCAAAGTGTGTAGAGACGTACGAATGTGTGGAACCTGTGTTGAATAATACCCGTGCGTCGAAAGAACAAACTGGCAAAGTACCTGTCACCACGGCATTGGATGCCTGCGCATCCTGCGGTGTCAAAGAAAAAACTCGGGCCTGTCCTCCACCGATAGCGGGCTGACCTCGACCTCGGCCTCTGCCTCCTCGTCCTCTCTGAACAGGACCGCCGCGTCCACGGCCTCTCGGTGCACCTAACTGGCGTGGAGCATCGCCTGGGGTAGGAAGTAAGGCTCTCTGAGGAGGGGGTGGTGATGGTGGTAGGGTCACGTGCGGAACTGTCGCTGCTCCCTGTCGTCTCATCGGGCAGTCTCTGACAAGATGGTGCAAACTCCCGCACCCAAAACATCCTGGCGACGGCTGCTGCCCCTGGGGATAAGAACCATATAACTGTCCCCGCCCAAATCCTCTGCCAGGCCTATCTCTCGGAAAGAATCTGGCGCGCTGTCTCTGAGACGGTACATCGGTGCGAATCCTCTTCGGCCCAGAAACGGCCGAAGTCCGCGATATGCGTGCCTCCATCCGCAATGCTGTATCCATAGCAGCTGAATAAGTGTCGTAGTGCTGGGCGCCAATGGCAAGATATAGCTGGGCATCAAGTCCCTGTACGAACCTCTTCACCATCTTCTCCTCGGTATCCACCAAATACTGAGCATATCGGGATAACTGTGTAAACTGGATATCATACTCAGACACCGTCATCCCAGGTGTCTTGACTAAGGCCTCGAAGCTACGAGCTCTGGCGTCACGAACGCTCTCTGGAAGGAAACGGGCTAGAAAGACCGCTGTAAACTCGGCCCAAGTCATAGGCGGTAGGTCTGCAGCTCGACCTCTCAAGACTGACTCCCACCATGTCTGCGTGAGACCCTCTAGTCGGAAACTCGCAAGCTCTACCCATCGATCATCCGAACATCTCAGCGAACGGCAGATCCTGGCTAAACTGTCAAGGAACGTCTGTGGGTCCTCTGCTGCCTCGGTGCCGGTGAATACTGGAGGTCTCAGCCTCATGAAATCCTGTAATGAAACCGGAATGGCCACGGTGGTAGTAGTAGGAGCAGGTATCAAGGTCGTCTGTGATGTAGTAGGTACGTCATCCGGCCTCGGTGTACGACTGGCTGCAACTAGGGATCCTACCATCTGACGCAGCTCCTGCATGCCTCCCATCATCTGTCGCAACTCCTCCATACCGGTCTCGAGCCTATCCATACGGCCTGGGGAAGGTGGATCGGTCTGTCCCAGCGGCGTAGGCATACCACCCTGCTCAGTCCTAGTCTCGGACGAGCCAGCTCGAATCTCGTCTCTGGCGGCAGCCCTCTGTGCCCTCGTAGCCTTCGGCGGCATAGTGGCTGTCACAGGAAAACGGATAGTAAGGACAGTGCAATAGGATCATAGGATACACGGAATTGAAGAAGGAATTTTTTTCAAGCAAGTATATCCTAAAGTCACTTAGGCGGAGTACCGTATAGTAAGTATGCCGCGGACATACGCACGCTACGTTACCCTGCTTAAGTCACCTACTCCATCTACCAAGGGTCATCCTACACTCACAAAGGTAAAACCTATCGCTCTGATACCAACTTTGTCACGACCCGCAGGGTACGGAACGTGACTGGCACTTAAGTTTACGAAACGTCTAAAGACGTCCGTAAAATAAGTAAGCCAAAGCCCAGAAAACAAAACCAATTAAGCAAAAGAGTGAAGAAAACCCAATCAATTGAAAGCGAGTTATCAAATAAGTCCTGTAAAACCCTTTTTTAAAAACAATACTAATTTTCCCGAAAATTTCGGCAGAGTCTCCTTTGTAAATACTGGCCCCCAAAAATGGGTACAACAAGAATATATGTAAAACCAACAAAAAGGCATCCCCAAGCAGGAGCTAGCTCTTCGCCATAAGGCGGTCACAAATCCCACGCAATGTAAATGACAACAAGCATAATAATCATAATGAAGCATGAAAAAAGTAGCATGTCGGCTCAAGTGAGCTCGACCCCAAAATACAGCATAAAATCCACAAACCTCACAGTCTCACCTCTAGGTCAATATACAATAATCTGGTAGAAACAGTAGATGGAGTACACTAGATACAAAGAATATACAAGGTGGTACAAAAATGAAAACATAACCCACCTATGAGCAAATCACGAGCCCAAGCAAAAGAGGCAAAAGAACAAGTGCGCCCGCCGCTACTGAACTGACGGAGCGGACCTGCAAAAGACTGTGGCACAACGGGGGTGAGTTGCCAACTCGTGAGTAATAAATAACATCTACAAAGGCTATCGTATGCATGCACACAAGCATCCTAGTATCTAAAATACAGGTATGATTGGATGCACTAGCAGGTGTGTATACAATATCAGTGTGCTAATATGTATGCAACATGAAAATCTGAGGTCTCAATAGGTATATATAAGAAATATTTTATCTCTTTTTGTTTTTGAAACTCTTTTAGAATGCCAGCATAATGTCAATGAATCGACGAAAATCGGTGTCCAGCAACGACACCCAAAAGCTGTCTCAAATCTCATAAATGTATCTCTGGCCTCAGCCGTCCGGCTGACCCATCTCAAATCTCAATATCTCATCATCTAGCGGCCACGGTCGGTATCCTCTGGATATCCGCCGTCCCAAACAGTCACCGGTAGGTAATCCGTCCCCTGCCAGGCTCAACGTCATCACCACATTCCTCTTGCCCCGGGGTACCTTACCGGGCCCACCATGTACCCGTGCCGGTTCCTCCACTCCTCGACACGGATTTCCAAATCCACAGCAAACTCATGGTGGACGACACTTACATCACTAGAAAACCGCAATTTACATATTTTAAAATATAATAAGTTTAGAAATTTGGCGGCTTTCCCCCAAAATCCAGCAATATCATAAAATCTCAAGAAACCCTCATAAGTGCATATATCAATGATAATGAATGCGTATGATATCAATAATCAAGTCGCGATGTGTGATTAATGTATTAAGCATGAACAATGAATATGATGAAGTACATGCACATGAATAGCAATCCTACGGTTTCATTTTAAGGAAATAGCACAATTTAAGTGTCAATTAGTAAAAGGTTTAAATTAAAGGTTATCTAGTGTGGTGGCATGGCAATTACCAGGGTGTGTGTGTAGGCATGAATAGTGCTCGTGCTGCATATAAAAACCTGGTAATGGTGCATGTGTCCTACAATTGAGTTTGCGTATATGGGTATAACATATTGATCTAATTGCAGCAATTATCATGCCAGTAATATTATTCTAATGTCACAAGTGATTATCCAATTTACTATTTTCCAGTTTACTAAATCTATCGGGCGACTTGCGCCATCCAAACGATCGTCCCCCGTAGATGTTAAATCTACTCACCGGGATCCCTGGCTAGCTGTGTCCAATCACCGCCTTTCCCTTTCGCGCCGCGTCTGACGTTTCCGCGACCGAACCTGGAATTTACATCAGTATCAAATATAAGGTTACACATTCAAGAACGACGCAAAACCCCAACGAAACTACTAAAGTTCGCTAGCTAGGTGCAACGTGCACAAAGTGCGCGGACACACGCGAAAATCGCAAAAACTGCCGAAAAACGCCGATTTGGGTCGCCCGGCAAAACTAAAACCCGACTACCCAAAAACCGCACTCACGCATCCTAAAAGTCATAGGACAAGCCATTACAATCCTCAAGATATCAAAAATAAATCATCACATAACTTATATAAAAATCTAGTAAGCATTGCGCCCCAAAATCGGTGCAAAAATCGCCGATTTGCGACAAAACGACAACAATCTAGCATACTCACCCAAGCACACTACAAGCAATCCACACACACTAATTACAACACATTAACCATGCTCCAAAACCTATATTCCACAACCAAACCCTTTCTTGATTTTTATAAATAGCAATTGCAAAACAAAATCCATACTTGAAAAACTTAATTAACACTAATTTCAACCCCAATTAGCAAGTTAACCACTTAGATTAAGGTTAGCAAAACACTAGATAGCAAATTAGGTTTAATCAATTAAATAATGATTTCTAAAACTTAATCAACTCACTAATCATGTTTCAAATACCATTTCCATACAAAAACCTTTTCTTGAAAATCCTAAAAAGCAATTTCACACTTCTAAATTTAACCAAATTAGCATAATTGGAAACTATATCAACAAGATAACTATATAGGTTAGTTCATTAACAACTAGATTAACTATAAAACAACTTAATTAACTATTATGGCTTTCAAACCCTAGTTAGATTTTTCAAACAAAATCTAAGAAAACTAGATTAAACTACACTAAATTAACACTAAACCATATAACATAAGCACTTAAACAAAGAATTTAACATGATAGAAATTATACCTCTTGATCAATGGATCAAGCAAGAAAATTTGCTCCAAAAATGCCTCCTTTCCACATGATTTCAACTATATTAGGCTTGAGAAGAGGTAGCACAAGGATTTTATGTTGAAAAAGAGAAGGATTTGTGGATTTTTATTGAATTTTGTTGCAAATTTTGATGAAATTTTGGAGGAAATGAAAAGAGGAAGGTGAAGGGGGAGGGCTGCTGGAATTTTCGACCAGAAGATGGATGGGGGAGGGTGTGGGCAAGTGGGGAAAGTCATGGTCAAGTTTCCAAAGTCAAATGTATCATACTTTAATCATTATATTTAAAATAAAGCCATAAATCATGAAATTCAATTCAAGAAACAACTCAAGAAAGAGAGGCCAGAAATTTCTGGACTTGGCCAAGGTTCGGGCTGTCCTAGGGCTGAGGGAAAAGATAAAGTGGTTTTACAAAAGAAATTTTATGCAAAAAGGCCCCCTACAACTCAAAAATTGCAAGTTTTAGCCCAAAATTCAATAAATTCGTTTCAATTCATAAAAATTTGTTAAAAATCAAAATAAATTACTAAAAATTCATGTTATCACTAGATTATAATTATCATAATTTTAGAGATTAAAATTAGCCCGGAAAAATTTGTATTTATCGCTTATTTAATGTATTTTCTTACCGGCTTAAAATAATATTAAAAAATTGAAAAATAGGGAAAATTTTTTAAATGACCAAAATTTCATAATTAACTCATTAGCTACTAAAAACATGTAATTACCTATCCATTTAAGGTATAATTAGCCCTAAACTGCAAAATATCGAGAAAGACGGTTTTCGGAAAAATACCGAATTTTCACCGAATTTCAGGAAAACACCAAAACGACTTTTCAAGACGCTACAATCTTCCCCCCTTAAAGAAATTCGGTCCCCGAATTTAAAAATATAGCTACGCGTACCTTCAAAGAGATGGGGATACTTCTTCCTCATCTCGCCCTCGGTCTCCCAGGTAACCTCCTCGCTGCTCGGGCTACGCCAAAGGACCTTGACGGTTGGTATAATCTTCGACCTCAACTTCTTGACCTGCCGATCCAGGATGGCCACCGGCTGCTCTGCAAAAGAAAGGTCGCGCTCTAGCTGGACTGTCGGGTGCTTAATCGCATGCGAAGGGTCGTGAAGGTACTTGCGGAGCATCGAAACATGGAAGACGGGGTGAACATCGGGAAAGCTGGGTGGAAGAGCCAAACGATATGCAACAGCGCCAACACGCTCGAGGATCTTGAAGGGACCTACGAATCTAGGGCTAAGCTTCCCCTTTCGCCCAAAACGCATCACGCCCTTCATCGGAGAGACCCTCAGAAAAACATGGTCGTCAACTGCGAACTCTAATCTGCGACGGCGCCTGTCTGCATACGATTTCTGCCTGCTCTGAGCTGCTTTCATCCGGTCTCGGATCAACTGGATCTTCGATGTCGTCTCCTCAACAAGCTGCGGCCCCAAAATGCTGCTCTCGCTGAGCTCTGTCCAGCAAACGGGCGATCTGCATCTCCTCCCATACAATGCCTCGAAAGGTGCCATCTGAATAGTATCCTGGAAGCTGTTGTTGTAGGAGAACTCCACTAGAGGTAAATGACGATCCCAGCTACCACCAAAGTCTAAAACGCACGCTCTGAGCATGTCCTCGAGAGTCTGAATGGTCCGCTCTGACTGTCCGTCTGTCTGCGGATGAAACGCTGTGCTGAAGCTCAAACGAGTGCCCAAAGCCTCCTGAAGTCTCTGCCAAAGTCGGCTGGTGAACTGAGTGCCTCGATCTGACACGATACAAGTCGGTACGCCATGTAGTCGCACGATCTCGTCAATATAGAGCTGAGCATACTGAGCGAAGCTGAAAGTCGTCTTCACTGGAAGGAAGTGAGCCGCTTTCGTCAATCTATCCACGATCACCCAGATGGAGTCGTACCCTCGACTGGTCCTGGGTAGACCCACAACGAAATCCATCGAAATCTGCTCCCATTTCCACTCTGGAATGGGTAACGGCTGCAGCTCTCCTGCGGGCCTCTGGTGCTCGGCCTTGACTTGCTGAAAAGTCAGGCATCTCGAAACGAACTCCGCAATGTCCCTCTTCATCCCGTCCCACCAGTAGGTCTCTCTCATATCATGGTACATCTTGGTGGAACCGGGGTGGACACTATACACTGATCGGTGTGCCTCCTCAAGAATGTCGCGCCGTAATCCATCAGCATCTGGTACGCACAGTCTAGATCCATATCGTAAAATCCCCTGATCGTCAACCACGAACTCGGAAAATCTGCCCTGTCCCATCTGTGCCATGATCTCTGAGCAACGGTCGTCACTGCGCTGCGCCTCATATATACGGTCAAGCAACTGTGGGCGTGCACGAACATGCGCGAGCTGTCCCCCTGCCTGAGTGAACTCGAACTCAACTCGGCTGTCGCATAACATCTGCCAATCTGCTGACGACTGCCTCTGCACTGCGCGCAAAAAGGATAGAGTACCCCCGGGCCTCCTACTCAACGCATCTGCCACCACATTCGCCTTGCCGGGGTGATATAAGATCTCGCAGTCGTAGTCTTTCACCAACTCCATCCAACGACGCTGTCTGAGGTTCAGGTCTCGCTGCTGAAATATGTACTTTAAGCTCTTGTGATCGGTGAATATCTGACATGACTCGCCGTAAAGGTAATGTCGCCAAATCTTCAGTGCAAAGACCACTGCAGCCATCTCCAAATCATGAGTGGGGTAGTTCTGTTCATGCTTCTTCAACTGCCGAGAAGCGTAAGCGATCACCCGGCCATGCTGCATCAATACGCATCCTAATCCCACTCGCGAAGCATCACAGTAGACAACAAATCCGCCTGATCCCGAAGGTAAAGATAATACCGGCGCCGTAGTCAAACAAGTCCGTAGCTTCTGAAAACTGCGCTCGCACTCCTCTGTCCAAACGAAAGGAACTCCCTTCCGGGTCAAACTGGTCAACGGTGCAGCTATACGGGAGAAGTCCTGAACAAAACGCCTGTAGTAGCCCGCCAAGCCTAGAAAACTACGGATCTCAGTAACCGATGTAGGTCGGGGCCACTGCTGAACAGCCTCAATCTTCTTCGGGTCCACACAAATGCCGTCTCTCGTAACCACGTGACCCAAGAATCCGACGCTGTCCAGCCAGAAAGCACACTTGGAGAACTTCGCGAACAGCTGATGCTCCCTCAGAGTCTGTAACGTAATCCGCAAGTGCTGCTCGTGCTCCTCTCTGCTCCGGGAGTATACCAAGATATCGTCGATAAACACGATGATGAACAAGTCAAGATACGGCCTGAATGTACGGTTCATCAAATCCATGAATGCTGCCGGGGCGTTGGTGAGTCCGAACGACATCACCAAAAACTCGTAGTGGCCATAGCGTGTACGGAAAGCTGTCCTCGGTATATCCTCCTGTCGAACTCGCAGCTGATGGTATCCTGATCGCAAGTCGATCCTCGAAAAATACCCCGCACCCTGAAGCTGGTCGAACAAATCATCAATGCGCGGCAACGGATATCTGTTCCGAACGGTAACTTTGTTCAGCTGGCGGTAGTCGATACATAAGCGCAAACTTCCATCCTTCTTCTTGACAAACAGGACCGGAGCACCCCACGGAGAAACACTCGGTCGAATAAGCCCCTTATCTAACAAATCCTGCAACTGCTCCTTCAGCTCTCGAAGCTCTGCCGGGGCCATCCGATAAGGCGGTATAGAAATAGGCCCCGAGCCGGGAATCAAATCAATGCAGAACTCAACATCACGCTCAGGCGGTAGCCCAGGTAGCTCATCAGTGAAAATATCAGGGAACTCACAAACTACCGGGACCTGGTCTAACGGAACCTCTGCAGCTCGAGTATCACAAATAGATGCTAAGAATCCCTGACATCCCTTCCGCAAGAGCTGACCAGCGCGAAGAGAAGAAATTAAGCTGGGAAGGGTGACACTGCGGTCTCCCTGAATAACAAAGACTGGCTCTCCCGGAAAGCTAAATCTGACTGCCTTCTCACGGCAGTCCACCGAAGCATAACAAGTGGCTAGCCAATCCATGCCCAGAAGCACATCAAAGTCCAACATATCGAGGAGTATCAAATCAACTGATGAATCCCTCTCCCCGATACGAACGGAACACAAACGAAATACCAACCGAGCGACAAACGACTCGCCTACCGGAGTAACAACAACAAGCGGCTGATCTAACGACGACGACTCACGGCCCAACATCGGTGCAAAGTGTGTAGAGACGTACGAATGTGTGGAACCTGGGTTGAATAATACCCGTGCGTCGAAAGAACAAACTGGCAAAGTACCTGTCACCACGGCATTGGATGCCTGCGCATCCTGCGGTGTCAAAGCAAAAACTCGGGCCTGTCCTCCACCGATAGCGGGCTGACCTCGACCTCAGCCTCTGCCTCCTCGTCCTCTCTGAACAGGACCGCCGCGTCCACGGCTTCTCGGTGCACCTAACTGGCGTGGAGCATCGCCTGGGGTAGGAAGTAAGGCTCTCTGAGGAGGGGGTGGTGATGGTGGTAGGGTCACGTGCGGAACTGTCGCTGCTCCCTGTCGTCTCATCGGGCAGTCTCTGACAAGATGGTGCAAACTCCCGCACCCAAAACATCCTGGCGACGGCTGCTGCCCCTGGGGATAAGAACCATATAACTGTCCCCGCCCAAATCCTCTGCCAGGCCTATCTCTCGGAAAGAATCTGGCGCGCTGTCTCTGAGACGGTACATCGGTGCGAATCCTCTTCGGCCCAGAAACGGCCGAAGTCCGCGATATGCGTGCCTCCATCCGCAATGCTGTATCCATAGCAGCTGAATAAGTGTCGTAGTGCTGGGCGCCAATGGCAAGATATAGCTGGGCATCAAGTCCCTGTACGAACCTCTTCACCATCTTCTCCTCGGTATCCACCAAATACTGAGCATATCGGGATAACTGTGTAAACTGGATGTCATACTCAGACACCGTCATCCCAGGTGTCTTGACTAAGGCCTCGAAGCTACGAGCTCTGGCGTCACGAACGCTCTCTGGAAGGAAACGGGCTAGAAAGACCGCTGTAAACTCGGCCCAAGTCATAGGCGGTAGGTCTGCAGCTCGACCTCTCAAGACTGACTCCCACCATGTCTGCGTGAGACCCTCTAGTCGGAAACTCGCAAGCTCTACCCATCGATCATCCGAACATCTCAGCGAACGGCAGATCCTGGCTAAACTGTCAAGGAACGTCTGTGGGTCCTCTGCTGCCTCGGTGCCGGTGAATACTGGAGGTCTCAGCCTCATGAAATCCTGTAATGAAACCGGAATGGCCACGGTGGTAGTAGTAGGAGCAGGTATCAAGGTCGTCTGTGATGTAGTAGGTACGTCATCCGGCCTCGGTGTACGACTGGCTGCAACTAGGGATCCTACCATCTGACGCAGCTCCTGCATGCCTCCCATCATCTGTCGCAACTCCTCCATACCGGTCTCGAGCCTATCCATACGGCCTGGGGAAGGTGGATCGGTCTGTCCCAGCGGCGTAGGCATACCACCCTGCTCAGTCCTAGTCTCGGACGAGCCAGCTCGAATCTCGTCTCTGGCGGCAGCCCTCTGTGCCCTCGTAGCCTTCGGCGGCATAGTGGCTGTCACAGGAAAACGGATAGTAAGGACAGTGCAATAGGATCATAGGATACACGGAATTGAAGAAGGAATTTTTTTCAAGCAAGTATATCCTAAAGTCACTTAGGCGGAGTACCGTATAGTAAGTATGCCGCGGACATACGCACGCTACGTTACCCTGCTTAAGTCACCTACTCCATCTACCAAGGGTCATCCTACACTCACAAAGGTAAAACCTATCGCTCTGATACCAACTTTGTCACGACCCGCAGGGTACGGAACGTGACTGGCACTTAAGTTTACGAAACGTCTAAAGACGTCCGTAAAATAAGTAAGCCAAAGCCCAGAAAACAAAACCAATTAAGCAAAAGAGTGAAGAAAACCCAATCAATTGAAAGCGAGTTATCAAATAAGTCCTGTAAAACCCTTTTTTAAAAACAATACTAATTTTCCCGAAAATTTCGGCAGAGTCTCCTTTGTAAATACTGGCCCCCAAAAATGGGTACAACAAGAATATATGTAAAACCAACAAAAAGGCATCCCCAAGCGGGAGCTAGCTCTTCGCCATAAGGCGGTCACAAATCCCACGCAATGTAAATGACAACAAGCATAATAATCATAATGAAGCATGAAAAAAGTAGCATGTCGGCTCAAGTGAGCTCGACCCCAAAATACAGCATAAAATCCACAAACCTCACAGTCTCACCTCTAGGTCAATATACAATAATCTGGTAGAAACAGTAGATGGAGTACACTAGATACAAAGAATATATAAGGTGGTACAAAAATGAAAACATAACCCACCTATGAGCAAATCACGAGCCCAAGCAAAAGAGGCAAAAGAACAAGTGCGCCCGCCGCTACTGAACTGACGGAGCGGACCTGCAAAAGACTGTGGCACAACGGGGGTGAGTTGCCAACTCGTGAGTAATAAATAACATCTACAAAGGCTATCGTATGCATGCACACAAGCATCCTAGTATCTAAAATACAGGTATGATTGGATGCACTAGCAGGTGTGTATACAATATCAGTGTGCTAATATGTATGCAACATGAAAATCTGAGGTCTCAATAGGTATATATAAGAAATATTTTATCTCTTTTTGTTTTTAAAACTCTTTTAGAATGCCAGCATAATGTCAATGAATCGACGAAAATCGGTGTCCAGCAACGACACCCAAAAGCTGTCTCAAATCTCATAAATGTATCTCTGGCCTCAGCCGTCCGGCTGACCCATCTCAAATCTCAATATCTCATCATCTAGCGGCCACGGTCGGTATCCTCTGGATATCCGCCGTCCCAAACAGTCACCGGTAGGTAATCCGTCCCCTGCCAGGCTCAACGTCATCACCACATTCCTCTTGCCCCGGGGTACCTTACCGGGCCCACCATGTACCCGTGCCGGTTCCTCCACTCCTCGACACGGATTTCCAAATCCACAGCAAACTCATGGTGGATGACACTTACATCACTAGAAAACCGCAATTTACATATTTTAAAATATAATAAGTTTAGAAATTTGGCGGCTTTCCCCCGAAATCCAGCAATATCATAAAATCTCAAGAAACCCTCATAAGTGCATATATCAATGATAATGAATGCGTATGATATCAATAATCAAGTCGCGATGTGTGATTAATGTATTAAGCATGAACAATGAATATGATGAAGTACATGCACATGAATAGCAATCCTACGGTTTCATTTTAAGGAAATAGCACAATTTAAGTGTCAATTAGTAAAAGGTTTAAATTAAAGGTTATCTAGTGTGGTGGCATGGCAATTACCAGGGTGTGTGTGTAGGCATGAATAGTGCTCGTGCTGCATATAAAAACCTGGTAATGGTGCATGTGTCCTACAATTGAGTTTGCGTATATGGGTATAACATATTGATCTAATTGCAGCAATTATCATGCCAGTAATATTATTCTAATGTCACAAGTGATTATCCAATTTACTATTTTCCAGTTTACTAAATCTATCGGGCGACTTGCGCCATCCAAACGATCGTCCCCCGTAGATGTCAAATCTACTCACCGGGATCCCTGGCTAGCTGTGTCCAATCACCGCCTTTCCCTTTCGCGCCGCGTCTGACGTTTCCGCGACCGAACCTGGAATTTACATCAGTATCAAATATAAGGTTACACATTCAAGAACGACGCAAAACCCCAACGAAACTACTAAAGTTCGCTAGCTAGGTGCAACGTGCACAAAGTGCGCGGACACACGCGAAAATCGCAAAAACTGCCGAAAAACGCCGATTTGGGTCGCCCGGCAAAACTAAAACCCGACTACCCAAAAACCGCACTCACGCATCCTAAAAGTCATAGGACAAGCCATTACAATCCTCAAGATATCAAAAATAAATCATCACATAACTTATATAAAAATCTAGTAAGCATTGCGCCCCAAAATCGGTGCAAAAATCGCCGATTTGCGACAAAACGACAACAATCTAGCATACTCACCCAAGCACACTACAAGCAATCCACACACACTAATTACAACACATTAACCATGCTCCAAAACCTATATTCCACAACCAAACCCTTTCTTGATTTTTATAAATAGCAATTGCAAAACAAAATCCATACTTGAAAAACTTAATTAACACTAATTTCAACCCCAATTAGCAAGTTAACCACTTAGATTAAGGTTAGCAAAACACTAGATAGCAAATTAGGTTTAATCAATTAAATAATGATTTCTAAAACTTAATCAACTCACTAATCATGTTTCAAATACCATTTCCATACAAAAACCTTTTCTTGAAAATCCTAAAAAGCAATTTCACACTTCTAAATTTAACCAAATTAGCATAATTGGAAACTATATCAACAAGATAACTATATAGGTTAGTTCATTAACAACTAGATTAACTATAAAACAACTTAATTAACTATTATGGCTTTCAAACCCTAGTTAGATTTTTCAAACAAAATCTAAGAAAACCAGATTAAACTACACTAAATTAACACTAAACCATATAACATAAGCACTTAAACAAAGAATTTAACATGATAGAAATTATACCTCTTGATCAATGGATCAAGCAAGAAAATTTGCTCCAAAAATGCCTCCTTTCCACATGATTTCAACTATATTAGGCTTGAGAAGAGGTAGCACAAGGATTTTATGTTGAAAAAGAGAAGGATTTGTGGATTTTTATTGAATTTTGTTGCAAATTTTGATGAAATTTTGGAGGAAATGAAAAGAGGAAGGTGAAGGGGGAGGGCTGCTGGAATTTTCGACCAGAAGATGGATGGGGGAGGGTGTGGGCAAGTGGGGAAAGTCATGGTCAAGTTTCCAAAGTCAAATGTATCATACTTTAATCATTATATTTAAAATAAAGCCATAAATCATGAAATTCAATTCAAGAAACAACTCAAGAAAGAGAGGCCAGAAATTTCTGGACTTGGCCAAGGTTCGGGCTGTCCTAGGGCTGAGGGAAAAGATAGAGGGGTTTTACAAAAGAAATTTTATGCAAAAAGGCCCCCTACAACTCAAAAATTGCAAGTTTTAGCCCAAAATTCAATAAATTCGTTTCAATTCATAAAAATTTGTTAAAAATCAAAATAAATTACTAAAAATTCATGTTATCACTAGATTATAATTATCATAATTTTAGAGATTAAAATTAGCCCGGAAAAATTTGTATTTATCGCTTATTTAATGTATTTTCTTACCGGCTTAAAATAATATTAAAAAATTGAAAAATAGGGAAAATTTTTTAAATGACCAAAATTTCATAATTAACTCATTAGCTACTAAAAACATGTAATTACCTATCCATTTAAGGTATAATTAGCCCTAAACTGCAAAATATCGAGAAAGACGGTTTTCGGAAAAATACCGAATTTTCACCGAATTTCAGGAAAACACCAAAACGACTTTTCAAGACGCTACAAGTTAACTCTCTACAAGGGTTAACTCTCTCATGCTTAACCCTTGGTAAGATTTGTAAACACTACAATAATTTATTATTCATCACAAAAGGATTAAGGTTATCATCTTCATTCTTCTTCTTCATGCTTGAGTTCCTTCATGAAAAAGCTATCTTTTGTGATGAAAGTGAGTGAGAAAAAAGATCTTAAATGAGAGAAAAAATCCTACTTCATCATCCTCATCTATCATTGCTATTTAGATGAGGGTGTTCACTTCATATTATGAATGTTAGCTTGTGTTAACGAAACTTCAAGGTAGATCATCTTTGTATCGAAGATCGGAAGCAAAGGTTGCATCATTCTCTTCGTGAAGCCTCTCGAGAGTCCACAACACGATGATCGCAGCGAAGGGACCTCAACACGGAGCATAAGAAGTGAAGGACCGGATCTACAAAGGTTGTAATCCCTCTCACTTAGTGTTAAAGCATTTAACATGTTCGTTTTCGCCTAAACCCTAGTTTAAAGATCCGGCTTCGGGTTGTTCGGCACGGCTAAAATTTTAATCGGGCATGGTTGATGCCTCGTAGACCCTTGTCCGCGTGCCTAGCAACCCTACAGTGGTATCATAGCCAAGCTAGAGTTTTAGGCGAAGTCTAGACGAAGTTTAAAGTCCGATCGAACCCGAGAACCCCGATAAAACCCCTTCTCTGGATATTTTTTCAAAATGTTGATTTTTATGAATTAAAAATATGCAGAAAAATCAGCAGGGAAATATAAGAATAACAGTAAAAAACGACTTCCTAAATCCACTGTAGCGCCGCGGAACCGCGGCCGTATCCTGGTTTTGGCGGCGGTTCCGCGGCCGTATGTGGAGATTAGTGAATCTTTTTTTATACAGTTATCTCTGTAGGTGATGCCTGATTCTTCTTGGAATTTTTTATTTTCACTCCAGTATTGAGTTTTCTGGGTTGTACTGGGGACTTAATGATTCGATCAGATAATTTAACTTTGTTTAGTTTTTCCGGATAATTTTAGAACGTGTTAAAAAGTTCGACCGGATATCAATAACTCACTTTTTCCCGACCCGGAAAATTTCCAAGTGTTGGATTTTTCCGTTGTTTAAGAACGTTCTAAGTCGTGCAAGTAACGCGATGGACCCTCTAGAAGACAACAAACCTTAACTCAATTATGTGACCGTCTTGAACTTCATTTTGAACCTTAGGGTTTGGGGCAGTACGGCGTGCCACATGTGAGGCGTTGGCTTGACCCTTCTACGGCTGGACCATTGGTACTGTGGCATGTGATGGATGTTTTTAAACTGATTTCAAGTGTTGAGATATATTTGGGAAAACTTGGGTGTTTGATTATTCGATCGGAAAGTTTGACATTGTCTATTTATCTGGAATGTGATACAATATTTGGAATCCATAAGTAGTTATGAGATAACTAATTTGAATGTTATAAACATAGCAGTTTAGTCTCAGATGATCGGTGGCCACGGAATTTTGATGTGATCAAAAGTCTGTTGCAATCACGTAGCGTATGCGGATACTCGCCGGGTAAACGTAATAGACAGCCACGCCCCATAGTCCCTACCAAGTGACTGTAGGAGAACCCCGTCGCCAAAAGCATCCGTTCGGGTGCTCGCGGCAGCGGTGTTCCGCCTTAGTGCACTTCATCGACGGGAATCTTGTTGAATTGCCCGACTTGATATTGAAAAGAGTTTTCGATAATCAGACTAAAATGCGGGGTTTATAATTGTTAGGCATGCGATGTCTAAGGTATTAATTTGGTTGGGCATGCGATGTCTAAAGAGGTTGCGGATTCCAACTGTTGTTGTTTTACACTTTCTTTTTTGTGACCGTAAGCGTAGTATGTGGTGTATCGCCGGCTTCGTTGCTATACATCAACGACAATCGGGATACGCATACTTGCTTACGTTGATGATATGAGATATTATGTGTTGCTGTGATATGTTATATTGGATCGTCGCGTTCTGAATAGCCGGGGGTTTTATGTGAGATGAGAGTTTTTCTTTTTCATTCATGTAAAATTCATTTGTATGTAATATTCTTTTATTGGGGCACTTCCGGGCAGAGGATAATGTCACCGTTGAATATTATTTACTTTTCCGCATTAGGTAGACCCAAGGCGGGGAGCACAAGTAACCGGGTTCTAGGGTCCAGTGGGAGGCCATCTCGCGGAGTCGAGACCGGGTCTCCTAACCCTAGAATTGGCAGTGTTACTTGCCGCTCTCGTAGGGGTCTAGGGATGTGGGATATTCATCGCGACCGTGGAATCCGTGTTTTATACAGGCTCGTATTGAAAACACGGACGTCCTAGTATATCCAATATTTCATATATGTTCTTCTGCTGTAATGTTCTGTGATGAGATTATATTACTTCCTGAGACGCATGTTTATATTATATATATGAGATATATGCTATATTGCAGATTTCGTTTCAAATGTGATGCTTGTGAAGCACAATTAAAATGGGACATCATTAATGAGATTAATGAAGTAAAAGAAACCTAAAGATGTTGTAGAAACTTGTTTAAAAACTAGTAGCTCTAGTTCTTGCTTTGCATAGCGGTGTTCCTTGTAGAACATCCAGCACCTTATTCGATAAGGAAAGTGCCAAGATCCCTTTACCGGGAGTGACCTCTTTTGTTAAACTAGCAGATGCTACAAACTCAGTTTGTCTTTTGACTGCTTCTATAGTTCTTGCTTTGCATAGTGGTATATATGATATATCCTGCACCTTATTCGATGAGGAAAGGGCCGACGATCCCTTCACCGGGAGTGACCCTTTAGCAAAACTAGAAAAGCCTCAAAAACACTCCATTTAAAATCACTCGATTCTACAACGATATAAAGTCCATTGCGCAAAAGGTTTTCTTAAAAACCTGTCGTAGCCCTCCGTCATTTCAGATAAGTAGTATTTAGTATTCTTGCTGCATTTGTTGACTCAGTCAAGGCATGGTGTGCGGTAGCTGATTAGTGCTTATCTGCAAAGCATATGATGCGATTGGATTAGAGTAGTCATGCGGCCTTCTTGACTCAGTCAAGGGTCGTGCGGGTGGGTTTAATTCAATCAAGAAATGACGGATTGAACTTTACTTGCGGTCTATGGTTTGTTGACTCAGTCAAGGTCATAGATCGCTTGGGGCAAAATATTATTGGGAATTTCAAGTGTTGAAATTTGCAATGAGATTGCATACCTTCTATGAGATAGTTGGATCCCGATACCCACTGCGAGTAAGAGTTACTCCTGGGAGAGTTTTACACATTACAATTAGCCGATCAAGTAGGTGTCTAGAAAGGTGTTAACGGGGTTACGCCTCTGGAAAAACGAGGTTTACTTTAATTAGGTCCGTGCGAAAGCACGGGGAACCTCCCTCAAAGTACCGACACTGGCCTGGCTGAAAGATTGGAGAACTTGTAGCGTGTAATTAATCCCGGCTAGTCTTTCTTTTTAGGGTTTGAAGGAAGATTTGATTAAAACAGTGGGAGAAATCCTGATTAGATATATTAGATAACCAATCTAATCTTGCAAGAGCATACGCTGAGTGTTTTCTTCTCTCTCTCTCCAGGTAGCGACCATATCACGCCTTAATCAAGATAATAAAACGGATATATTGACCGAACCCGCTTGTTATACTGAGTTGGGGAACGTTGGTCCCGCTCCAACTTATAATTGTTATAAGACAGAGCAGGAATTTGGGGAATACCAGATTTCCCGGGCCGCCCAAACGAAGAAAGTGCATGCTAATGCATCATCTTCGGGTGTGTTCATTACAGAGAACTGTTTCTCAGTATCCTTTACGTCCTGGGTATGTGATACCGGATCAAGATCCCGCATATGTAATCTATTACATGGGCTAGAGATAGGTAGAGAACTGAGAACGGGTGATAAGTTTCTTGAGACAGAAAACGGTCCAAGTGTTGCAGCCAAGTCTGTTGGTCACTGTCACCCTGTATTACCAGAATACATTAATTCTGAACAAATGTTATTAGATACCGAACCTGATGTACAACATCATATCAGTCTCTTTATTAGTAAAGAAAGGATATAATTTTGTATTGTTGGATAATGTTTTGAACATTTCCTATATCAAGAGTTGATCGGTTCAGGTACGTTATCTAAAAGCATTGACGTTCTAAATCAAACTACAGTTCTTAGTATACAGAATACACACAAGAGGAAGAGTTCAGAAATGAACGAGTCCTTCTTAAGGTATTGTAGACTAGGTCATATCAATGCGACCCGTCTAGCTGAAGTTACATTTAGATGCGTATTTAAATGAGTTTAAATTTATATCTTATGAAACTTGCCGGTCATGTCACAAAGATAAGATGACCACAGCTCTGTTTATTGGAAACAGAGGAAGAGTTAGTGAACTCTTGGGATTGATACATGCTGATGTATGAAAGTCTCCTGTCTACACATGCCAAGACCGGTTCTTTGTACTTCATTACATTCACTGATTATCTCTCAAGATTCGGACATATGTTCCTGTTGAAACAGAAGTCCGAACCTTTTGAGATATTCACAGAATGTAAGTTAGAAGTAGAGAACCAAAATACGGGTATAAGTATTATGTCCTTTGATGAGATCAAGGAGGAGAATACTTAAGCACGAAATTCCTGAACTATTCTAAAGGAGAATGAGATTCTCTCTCAGCATTACTCCTCCGTATACACCATAGCACGTCGGTGTATCGGGGCGGAGCAATAGCACCCTATGTGATATGGTGTGCTCTATGATGAGTACTACTGAGTTTCTTATTTCCTTTTGGGAGTTATGCGCTTGAGAAGATGCATACCTATTGAATAGGATTCAAATCAAATCAGTTTCCTACCACTTCATATGTGATATGGAAAGGGAAGAGCCCATATCTTAAGTTTGTTAAGATTTGGGGTTGTCCGGCCTATGTCTAAAAGAAAAATCTGGACAAGCTCGAGGCAAGGTCTGTTATGTAGAACTGGAAGGAGTTCCAGCTATACAAACTATAGCAGATGATTTGGTAGAACCAAAGGATTCAATAGTTTCCAACGAACCTCAGCCTCTCCGCCAGTCCAGTAGGGTTCCTCACCCACCTGAGAGATACTTCGGTTTCTCTATGACAGTGGGAGCGAGGATTGCATCATGAGATGATGACCCAACTTGTTTCGAGCAGGCCATCAGGAGTGAGACTCTGTAAGAATGGCTGGATGCTTATCGATCTGAGATGGAATCCTTATACACCAAAAAAGTATGGACTTTGGTTGCTTTATCTGAAGGGTTAAATCCCTATCAGGAGCAAGTATATCTTGAGAAGATTACTTGGTGTACATGGAAAAGTTGAGACTTTCAAAGCTATGCTTAAGTCCATCCAGATCCTACTTGCCACGGCTACAAACCATGACTATGATATCTGGTGGTTGGGTGTCATGACTGCTTTTCGAAATGATGTTTTAGAAGAGAGCGTCTATAAGTACACACCCAGAGGGCTTCGTAGAAAGTGGGAGCAGTGGAAACGTGAGTAAGATGTTTTATATGATAAAGCAGGCATCGCGGAGTTGGAACATCTGTTTTGATTTGGTAGTCAAAGAGTTTGACTTCATCAAAATGGTAGATGAACCTTGTATATAAAAAAAGGTAGTAGGGAGTATGGTGGTGATCCTCGTAGAGTACGTGGATGACATACTCTTGATAGGGAAGGAGTTTCTTATGCTACGCTCGGTCAATCTCCGCTTATCACAAGGATTCTCCATATAGGATCAAAATGATACCTCCTGAATCCTGGATTTTGGATCTATGAGATAGATCTAATTGGATGTTAGGATACTCACTAGTTGTAGTGAGATAGTATCAATCAATCCTGGGGAGAATCACTGGAAAGGTTTCAGGGTGATAAGGACGACTGAATGTCAGTCGCAGGCTTTGTCTTTACCCTCAGTGGAGGGACGGTATGTTGGAAGAGTTCCAAGCTAGATACCGTGACATACTAGATGATTAAAAGCAAGATACATCGTTACCAAAGATGCTACCAAAGAGGCAGTCTGTATATATATATAATTTCATGAGATGAACTTCGTTCCTACTATTGTATGAAAATGGAGTTGTGGCTTTAGCCAAGGAACTACCGTCCCATCAGAAATCCAGATATAATTCTTAGGCAGTATCACCTGATCATGTAGATGGTTGATCTCCAGGGTGATCGAGATCAGGAGAGTAGACACCGAGGACAACAGCGCGGATCCACTCACAAAGGCCTTTTTCCCAGTAGAGAGTTTTATGGGATGGTTGAGTATGAGATACTTCAACCGCAGCTAATTGTTGGGTATGTGATACCACATCAGATGGCCCTAGTGCAAGAGGGAGATTTTTAGTTATATGTATGCCCTAGAGGCCATTACTGTACATACGATGTATATTGTAGTGGATGCTAGGACATATATAGGGAGGACTTTCTTGCTCGACATGATAGTATGCTATCTGGTTGTACTTTATCTTAACATGTACTCTGATTGTCTCTATGTTACATGTTGATAAAGCCCTTAGGATATGTACTCGACTACTGGGACTATGATGAGATCATACTAGTGGGGCCACAGTAGTCGACGAGTACATCCTATAACTGTTCCTAGTCGAGGGTGTATCGAGACAGGGCATCGATACACCAGAGTAGACTAGCGTATACGCATCTTGACCCATATGATGGGCGATGGATGATCCCATATCCATCGGTGTTTGACATCAAGGAAGGTGTACGGGTGCTCTGTGGAGACTTGGTACACTGGACGGACTCGCCGAGAACTCCCAGATGGTATTATACCTTACGTCAGATGGCAGTTCTACGGTGACATTGGTACAGCTTAGTCTGTTGACCCGAGATCGTCATAGATTCTTGTGTGATTCCCACTGTGCTTTGATTTCTATCATACCACGTACAAGAGGGCGTGCAAAAAGGTGGCTTTTGGGTACAGTCCGGAATCAAATGGAGGCAATGAGCGATAGGAGGAGATTTGTCTCTTCCGGTATAGGGAGTTGATGTTGTGCTGTGTTCGATTGGCTATAACCGGAAATCCCTGGCCAGGGTTGCTGAGATTTACTGGTAAGTGTTATCAGTAATTTCTCGAACAGTTATAGACCTCATATCGACACGACTTATCGAGCTACTGGGGTCTGACGTTTACCACCCCTAGGCGAGATATGCGACATATCAGACGACGAGACCGGACTGTACGGGAGTGTTACTGTTTGGATTCACAGGAGAATGTACAGGCTTGCTTGTTGATCTTCTGAACGCTCAATACCTGGGTGGCTGTTACATTTAGCTGACCGCTTGCAGCTTGTGGGTGTTTGATATGATCATCACCTACTGCCGGCGTATTGACGATTCTTTAGAGTCCTACACAGAGGTTTCTTGGCTCAGGCAAAACGGAGTAGGAGCACATATGTGATATGTGCGGGACCGAGGATAATGCGGTATATGATACCGTATTGGATTCTCGTGATATGAGATATCGGCCGGGTATATGTGATATAGCCGGGTCATTATATTAGTCGGTTATATGCGATATAGCCGGATTGTCGGATCAAGAGTTGATTCGATAATTTAATGTATAATAATATATATGATATATTAAATTACATTAAGAAATATTTGCTCACTAAAAGATTCATTTTCTCACGGGATAATACATTGATATATATGCGATATATGTTAATTGTATTATTATCTATTGTTACAAAATATATTGTATATGTGATATATAATATTGTAACATGTTAGGGTTACAAATTTAACATTGGATTAGGGTTTAAACATGGTTAGGGTTTGGATTAGGGTTAGCATTTGCATGAAGCTTCATGAAGTTTTGACTTTGTGGTTGCTTGATATTTTTGTGAGATATTATGTTAACCCAATCCAAACCATTAACTCTAGTTAACTCTCTACAAGGGTTAACTCTCTCATGCTTAACCCTTGGTTAGATTTGTAACCACTACAATAATTCATTATTCATTACAAAAGGATTACGGTTATCATCTTCATTCTTCTTCTTCATGAAAAAGCTTTCTTTTTTGATGAAAGTGAGTGAGAAAAAGATCTTAAATGAGAGCAAAAATCCTACTTCATCATCCTCATCTATCCTTGCCATTTAGATGAGGGTGTTCACTTCATATTATGAGTGTTAGCTTGTGTTAACGAAACATCAAGGTAGATCATCTTTGTATCGATGATCGGAAGCAAAGGTTGCATCATTCTCTTCGTGAAGCCTCTCGAGAGTCCACAACACGATGATCGCAGCGAAGGGACCTCAACACGGAGCTTAAGAAGTGAAGGACCGGATCTACAAAGGTTGTAATCCCTTTCAGTTAGTGTTAAAGCGTTTAACATGTTCGTTTTCGCCTAAACCCTAGTTTAAAGATCCGGCTTCGGGTTGTTCGGCACGGCTAAAATTTTAATCGGGCATGGTTGATGCCTCGTAGACCCTTGTGCGCGTGCCTAGCAACCCTACAGCTCTTAACCTACACTCACCTCCCTCTCTCATTATCCTCACACTCTCTCTCATTTTCTCTATCTCTTTTCATTTCTCTTCATCTCTGTCAACTCATACTGAACACTTGGCCATTGCTTCACAAAACCTTCACAATTTTCATAAATTCTCACAAAAATCACATCTTTTGCCTAGTATTGCCTCTTGGATGCCTTGGAGCTTGGAAAGCTAGGATCTTTGATCTTGTGGGAGTAGGTAATGATCTCTATCTATTCTTTATGTTGTTATAGTGTTGTGTAGTATTGTAGTTTCAGTTTAGAATGTTAAAGTTAAGTTTCAAGCAAATATCGTATTTTTAGTGTCGTTTATGATATCTGTGATCTGTTGTGACCCCGAGAGTATACTAGAAAACCGAACAATGTAGTTGTGTTGTACCAGAGACCATAGGACATCACCTGGAGCACGAACCCCCTTGCACGGACCATGGCCGGCGACGAAAAGCCAAAATCCGGCGACTTCGGTTTTCGTGTGGGGTTTTGGGTTGGGTTTTGGGTGGGTAGGTGTCTGCAGTGGTTTAGGTATGTTTGGTCTTATTTGATTTTTGTGTTTTCTCTGTATACGAAATCTGGGATCACATAGGTAGTTTCTTGTGTTTCGATTACGCGCGATACGTTATACGACACGGATCGTGCACTCTTTATGGTTTTGCTCTTGGGTTGGTTTTATGGTATCGCTACGCACGTTAGCCACAATACGAACACTTGAGAGTATGTTTTGAGTTGGTGCGTCGGTTAAACGTAGTTTGTACGTGTTTTGGGTCTATTGCTAATATATACTTGTTTCATTGATTTATGTTTTATGTTCGCAGGAGGGGACTTCGGACGCTGCGAAGAAGGAGAAACAGGTGGTTGGCTTTACTTAGCCAGGAGCGTTGGCGAGTAGATTTAACATCTATAGGGGAATCGCCCGCATAACGTTATGCGTCTGGGCTAGAGATGTTATGATATTAGTCGCATATTCTATTGCATATATAAAGTTTACGCATACACCTCATTGGTTATTTACTTATTGTTCTTGGACTTGTACACTTAGGACACTGCACTGTTATTGACGGCTCATGTTGCACGAGCACTGATAGTATGCCACTCACACCGTCAATAATTGCCATGACACGCACAACACCTATACATATGTGATATTGCATTGTTTAAGGACATTGAGACTTGATCCTTATATTCCTTTTTGCATATGACATATTGCATACCTGTATACCTACATGCTTACACATATGCCTTGACATGCTTACATGCTAGTTACCCTTATACCTATATGGTATTGTATCATTAGTGATAGGTATCTACACATACGAGACATAGCTACATGTACATCTCGCATACCTACTTACACTTATACCAGGAGGGTATTACATCATTATTGATAGGTAGATACGCACATCTTGCTCTGCCAACATGGTTACGCATAACTGACTATAAGTTCATGTACATGTTCACCTTTATTTGATGTTGTATGGACTTGGAGAAATTAGGAACCGCATGATATATATTAACTTTTGCAGTTAAATAGCGGTTTTTTCCTTTATATACTCATATTAATGTTTCATGTTGTATATATTACATTCATGGATTTCATATGATGTTCTCTGATATTTTTACTCCTAAGTATATATAACAGTGGAATGGGACGCTGTTATATATGCCTATATATATATTAGTGGAATGGGACGCTAATATATATGTATTAATTCATGCCATTATACTTATTCATTACTTGATGTTTTCTGGATTTGAGGACCGTGGTGGTTTCTTGAAATTATGCAAGTATTCTTATTCTTTACTTGATATTTGTATGCATCCACTCAGAGATTTGTTTTGAACCGATACGGGATCGAGAGTGTCGATGTTGGGGCACTTAAGATTCGGAGGACGTATATACCGATACGTGGAACACAAGTGTAGAGGTGAGACACTTGGGTTTCGAGGAACGTATAGATATCAGAAAACCGATTCGTGGATCACGAGTGTCGATACCAGACACTTGCGATTCGAGGAACGAATGAATATGAGAAAGACCGATACGTGGATCACGGGTGTCGATACCGGACACTTACGATTCGAGGAACGTATGGATATGAGAATTTATGTGTCGATGATAGAAACTTGTTTCAAGATGTTTTTGGGTTTCGTTGTTGGACACTCACTTTATATTAAACTTACTCGATACTGGATATTGGATATATGAGATTTACTTGATACTGTACATTCAGGATATATGGGGTTTACTTGATAATATACATTCAGGATATATGAGATTTACTTGATACTGTACATTCAGGATATATGAAGTTTACTTGATATTGTACATTCAGGATATATGAGCTTTACTTGATATTGTACATTCAGGATATATGAGACTTACAGGATATGAGGGCCAATTTGGGGGCTGATTTGAGGAAATTTGGGATTTAGATTGTCTTGATGGACGTTGGTCCTATCACGAGGTCAGGATTCCGTGAGAATGACATGTTTTATTCCATACTCCTCATTTATTTTATATGCATTGCTTCATGTATTAGTTGTACCTTCTAGAGTACCTTTCATGACTGTTGCATACATATGACCATTTATTGCTATCCGCTTGCATGTATTAGATTCGCGCTATAGGTGCATACTTGCGATTACCTTCATATGTTATTTACTATTCACGAGTTGGCAACTCACCCCCGTTGTGACACAGTATTTTGCAGGTAGTCCCACAGGGCAGTCACGGCAGGCTTTTTCATCTTTCGTATCATCTTTTGCAGCGGATACCGCTTCGGCTGACTGCGTGCAGCATTTTCTATTGGTGGGTTTTGCGGTTATCTGATGTTGCTTATTGTATATTCGTTGTATCCTGTACTCTCCATCTACCACATTCATGTATGACTTAGAGACTTGATGTGAGGATGATATTGTATGTTATTTTTTGACTTGGAGGTCTTTCATGCAGTTTTTACCTATATCGTCTTTTATTTCTTCGCTACGGCATCGTATATCTATTGTGGTGGTTGTTTTCCGCCTTTGGGCGTGTTTTTTCTCCCGTTTGGGGATGCTTTACTTATATCATTGGATGTACCCATTTTTGGGGTTAGTTTTTACAAAGGAGGTGCTGCCAAAATTTTTAAGAATGTAAAGTTCGACTTTAAAGAATTTGTACTTGAGATTTTCAAAAGTTTTAGAAATGTTCTTTTTCTTACTACTTTTGATGGTTTAGATTGCTGGGTTTTCAGCTTCTTAAATTGCGTTACGCCTGTAGACATTGCGTAGTTTAAGAGCCGTCATGTGCCAATTTCGGGTCATGACAAAGTTGGTATCAGAGCGCTTGGTTTTACCTTTTGGAGTGTTGGATGACCTTGGTATGATGGAGTAGGTAGCTTAAGCAAAGTAACGTAGTGTGTGTATGTCCGCGGCATACTCACGATCACAGTACTCCGCCTAAAGTGACCTAAGTACTAATTGCTTGAAATTCTTTCCTTGATGATACATATCCTTTTGATTCGATTTCCGTGTTCATATCGAATCATGTTTCCATTTATATCCTTTGCCTCCGATGACCATGAGGACTCGGAGAGGTGCAGCGAGGGCCGATGTCAGAGTTGACTCGTGTGGGACGAGGGCTGACCAGGATGGCATGCTCGTTGCACAGGAGCAAATGGATCCGCCTTCGATATATCGTATCGCTAGGCTTGAGGCAGGGATGCAGGACTTGTGCCAGACGATGAGGTCTTTGGTTAAGGCCAGTAGAGCGCGGCGATAGGAGGGTGCCACCCCTGTTACCCAGTTGTTCCTTGCGATCAGCACTCAGCATCGTGTTACTCATATAGCACCAGTGGACGCAGCCCTATTTGACGAGGAGCATCATTCCGAGACTTTAGGAGTTCGAGGACAGAGGAGGGCTCGTGCAGGTATACCAGCCTAGAGACAGAGGTTCAGTTGCCGTTACAGGTTTCGTGCACGTCACGGGAGTAGCAGAAGATTTGGAAGAGGAGAGTCAGTTAGCTAGATCAGCCGTTGTTGTGTTAACTTTTGTCAGCGATTCTTTTGTTGCGCGACATGTATTTCAGTCATGTGCCAATCGGATAGGAGATAGAGATTCGTCCGTCGTTTTGATCCTTCTAGAGATGTTGGATTTGACGTTCTCTTAGGCATGGACTGGTTAGCTACGTGCTAGGCGTATGTGGACTGCCGCGAGAAAACAGTCAGGTTTTGTTTTCCCGGCGAGTCAGTTTCTTGTTGTGCAGGGGGACAGTGTGGTGTCGCCTCTCACAGCTTGAATTCAGCCTTTTTCGCTAATGGGCTTTTGAGTAGAGGATGTCGAGGATTCTTGTCTTCCATTAGGGATAACGAAGCCACAGTGGGTTTGTTGGACCGGGTTCCTATCGTGCGAAGGTTTTCCGACGTTGTTCCATATGAGCCGGCGGAGCTTAGGGAGCTTAAGGATCAGCTACAGAGTTGCTAGATAGGGGACTTATGCGTCCGAGTGTTTCTCTTTGGGGAGCTCCTATTCTGTTCATCAGGAGAAGGATGAAAGTTTGAGGTTGTGTGTTGATTGATCGTCAATTGAACCGAGTTACGGTGCGGATAGGTATCCTTTACCTCGCATTGACGATTTGTTCGACTCGCTCCAGAGTGCGAGGCATTTTCTAAGTTTGTTCGGGATCAGGTCATCATTGGTTGCGGGTTCGTAGTGATGATATTCCGAAGACTGCTTTTGTGCATGCTAGGGGATTTTTGAGTTTTTGGTGGTGTCGTTGGACTCCCTAATGCCCTAGCAGCATTCATGGATATGATGAACCAGATTTCTTCAGGCCGTTCCTCGACCAGTTTATTATTGTGTCATTGATGACATTCTGGTCTTTTCCTAGAGTCGTGAGGAACGTGAGCAGCACTTGAGGTTTTGTTTTGCAGACATTAGGAGAGCGCCAGCGGTTTGCTAAATTCTCAGAGTGTTCCTTCAGGCTTGATTGTGTTGACTCCTAGGTCTTGTAGTTACGGGAGACGGTTTTCGTATGGTCCCGAGGAAGATCGAGGCCGTACAGCTTTGGCCCAGACTTGTGTACAGGATGGAGGTCCGCAGATTTTTGGGCTTAGCAGGTTTTTACCGCCGTTTCGTGCAGGATTGCTAGTGTATCGCTGCACCGTTGACTGAAATGATCGGAAAGGAGGTTCTTTTTCTTTGGACTGAGGCATGCGTGCGGAGTTTTCAGCAGTTGAAGACTGCTTTGACAACCGCACCAGTTCTTTCTTTGCTTTCTGGATTGGGCGACTTTGTTGTTTACTGTGATGTTTCGCGAGTGGGGCTCGATTGTGTACTGATGAGGCATTTTGGAGTTATCACTTTTGCTTCACGAACAGTTGGAGGAAGTACGAGCAGGATATCCCACTCATGATCTGGAGATGGCTGCGGTGGTCGTGCGTTGAAGATTTGGAGACACTACTTGTGTGGAGAGTCGTGTCAGATTTTCACGGACCACCAGAGCTTAATGTACATCTTTCTGCAGCGGGTTTTGATTGTTGAGACAACGACGTTGGATGGAGGTTGTGAGGGATTTTGTTTGTGAGATCCTCGTTACCCGTGGCAATGAGATTGTGGTAGCTGATGCTTGAGTTGTAGGCCGGGGGTTAGCTTGCCCCAGTTGTGCGCAGTTCTGAGACAGTCTTCGGCAGATTTACAGTTCTTGTGAGATCGTGGAGTATAGCTTAAGTTTTCCTCTATATGGGGAATAGCTTTCTCATGTCCACACCCGTCCACTTTTACTTAATCGTTTTCGTGAGGCACAGCCCACCGATGCTCGTTGTCTGTGATACTTGAGCATGTTCGGCAGGGTAAAGTTTCGGAGTCCTTGATTTGTGACTAGTGTGTGCTACGTTTAGGGACGCGTTTGTGTGTACCTGATACTGATGGATAGAGATGCGAAGTCCTAGAGCAGGCACAGCATTCATCTTTCTGTGTTCATTCAAGTTCCACCAATATGTGACGTGACTTGTGAGATAGTTACGGGTTGGCAGGGATGAAGAGTGAAGTTTTGGATTTCGTTTCAAGGTGTATGTCTTATTGTGAGCTAAGGTTCAGCATTTGAGACCGGCTGGAGAGTTGCAACCTTTAACCGTTCCGGAGTGGGAATGGGAGCAGATCTCCATGGAGTTCATTGCGGTGTCTACCCCGGTCTAGACAGGGTGTGACTCCATTTGGGAGTTTGTTGTCCGGTTATGCTCAGTTTGCTCGGTTGTTCTTTGTTAAGTTTTTGCGTTGCATGGAGTTCCTTCATGTGTTGTACCCAATAGAGGCACCCTGTTCGCTTGCCGTCTTTGGCAGATGCTTCAGGAAGACTTGGGTACTGGTTGAGCTTTAGCTCCATTTTTCCATCCGAAAGATGATGGTTTGTGAGAGAGGGCTATACAGACTCTGGAGGATATGCTTGTACGTGCATACTAATTGTTGTTGGCAGTTGGGATCGTCACTTGCCATTGTTAGAGTTCTCCTTCGATAGTTGTTATCAGGATACATTCCAATTGGCAAGCTTTAGGTTTTGTTTGGTAGGTGGTGTCGATCACCGGTCTGTTTTTCTGACTCTGCGAGAGTTGGAATTTTGGACCCCAGCTTGTCGAGAGACTTCGGAGATGATCCAGTTGGTTCAGGTCAGGATGAGGACAACCCAGTGCAGAAAGAGGTCTTATGCTGACCGTGGTGGTCGCAGACATGAGTCGCAGTGGGAGATCATGTATTCCTACGGATTTTCCGATGAATACCGTGTTGAGTTTTGGGAAGCATATCCTAGGATTGTAGGTCCTTTTGAGATCCTTAAAGTGAATTAGTTCTGTTGCCTATAATTTGGCACTTCCGCCCAGATTAATCAGTATTCACCCCATATTCCTTGTGTCGATACTTCGAAAATACCTTCATGACCTTTCTCACATGATTCAGCACCAGACGAATTAGCTTGGACGCGATCTTTTCGTTCACTAGCAGCCAATTGTGTTAGTGGTTCGGCTGGTGGAGAATCTTCGGTCAAGGGTCTTGCCATCTGTGGAGGGTTTTCTTGGGCGTAGCCGTATAGTGAGGAGATCACTTAGGAGGCTGCGAGCGAGATTTGGGAGTTTTGTACTGATGTCTTTGAAGGTACGCTTACTGAGAATTTTAAATTCGGGGACAAATTTTTATAAGGGGGGGATATTGTAACGCCTTAGATTAGTGTTAGTTTAGACGGTAATACGGGTTTTTTGTAAAAAGTTTACCAATTCGGCTTCCTCACATTTTATAACATTTAATTAATAATTTATTATTATTTTTTATTGTTAGTTATGTATATGCCCTAGAGGCCATTGTTGTACATATGATGTATATTATAATGGAAGCTTGGAGAGAGGACTTTCTTGCTCGTCATGATAGTATGCTATTTGGTTTCACTTTATCTTAACATGTTGACTTGTATTGGTTTACTGTTTTTCTCTCACATGTTCATAAAGCCCTTAGGATCTGTACTCGACTACTGGGACTATGATGAGATCATACTAGTGGGGCCATGGTAGTCGATGAATACATCCTATAAGTGTTCCTAGTCGAGGGCATATCGAGACAGGGCATCGATACACCATAGTAGACCTGCGTATACACATCTTGACCCATATGATGGGCGATGGATGATCCCATATCCATCGGTGTTTGACATCAGAGATGGTGTACGGGTGCTCAGTGGAGACTGGGTACACTGGACAGACTCGCCGAGAACTCCCAGATGGTGATATAACACACGCCAGATGGCAGTTCTCCAATGACACTGGTACAGGGTAGTCTGTAGACCCGAGATCGTCATAGACTCTTGTGTGATTCCCACTGTGCTTTGATTTCCACCTTACCACGTCCAAGAGGGCGTGCAAAACGCTGGCTTTTGGGTACAGTCCCCAATCACATGGAGGCAATGAGCGATAGGAGGGGATTCGTCTCTCCCGGTATAGGGAGTTGATGTTGTGCTGTGTTCGATTGGCTATAACTGGAAGTCCCTGGCCAGGGCTAATATAGAGATTTACTGGTAAGTGTTACTAGTAGTTTCTCGACCCGTTATGAGCCACACATCGACACGACTTATCGGTTACTGGGGTCTGACGTATACCACCCCTAGACTTTATATGCGACATATCAGACGAAGAGACCGGACTGTACGGGAATGTTACTGGTTGGATTCACAGGAGAACGTACAGGCTAGCTTGTTGATCTTCTGATCGCTCAATACCTGGGTGGCTGTTACGTTTAGCTGACCGCTTGCAGCTTGTGGGTGTTTGATATGATCATCACCTGCTACCGGCGTATTGACGATTCTTTAGAGTTCTACACAGAGGTTTCTTGGCTCAGGCAAAACGGAGTAGAGGCACATATGTGATATGTGCAAGACCGAGGATAATGAGATATGAGATACTGTATTATATTCTCGCGATATTTAGATATGAACCGGATCATCGGATCAACTGTTGATTCGATGAATCGGTACATGATATATTAGTCAGTTATATTCGATATAACCGGATTGTCGGATCAAGTGTTGATTCGATTATTTAATGTATAATAATATATATGATATATTGTATTACATTATCTAATATTGGCTCGCTTTATTATTTCATTTTCTCACCGGATAATACATTGATATATATGCGATATATATTAAAGGTATTATTTCTTTTGTTACAAATATATAATATATATGTGATATATATTAAAGTAACATGATATGATTAATAATGAAACATGTTTAGTGATGATTAAATGAGGTTAGGGTTTGATTAGGGTTAGTTGCTTCATGCACCTTCTAGAAGTTATTCTTTTGTAATGAAGAAGATATTATGATAGATATTTTCTTATGACTCATATCTTAACCCAACCAAACCCTAGCCTTAGTTAACTCTCTACAAGAGTTATCCTAGTCATCATTAACCATGGTTGCATTATTATTCAGATACTCATTTTCATTATTCATGACAAAAGGAATTATCTGATTATTCATTTTCTTCTTCTTTCTTAAGCGTTGAGAAAGCTTTCTTGATTTTCCTTTTGTGATGTTTTCATGTGAGATTATGATATAAAAAGATAGCATAAATACTACTCCATCATCCTCATCTAATCTAGCCCATTAGATTAGGGTGTTCACCTCTTGAGAGTGAGAGAGCTTGAGCTTTTGCAACTTCGACGTAGATCATCGGAGAAAAGGAATACTACAAGCTAGCATGGATCGTTCGAGTCGTGGAGCCTCTCTTGAGTCCGGGAGATCGTGGATGGCGGCGAAGGGACTTCTACTCGGAGCTTATGAAGCGAAAGAGCAAATTACAATGGTTGTAATCCCTCACACTTAGGTTTAAAGTTGTTATCTTGCATGTTAAACCCTAATAATCTAGCAAAGATCCCGTCTTTGGGTTGTTCGGCACGTCTAAATTTTTATCCGGGCATGTTTGATGCCTTATGAACCTTCACTAGAGTGCCTAGGAACCCTACAGTGGTATCAGAGCCTAGCTTGAGTATTAGGCGACGTGTATACGAAGTTAAAACTCCGAACGAACCCCGATACGACGAAACGGACCCCTCTCTGTAAATTTTTTAAAAACTGTAATTTTTTAAAAACTGTGATTTTTCAGAATTAAAAATACTCAAAAAATCAGCAGGGAATTATTAGAATTATCATGAAATACGAGCTCCCAAATCGATAAAGTCGCCGCAGAACCGCGGTGGTAACCTGCTTCCTGCGGCGGTTCCGCGGCCGATTTTGGGTATTGGGACACGTGGCTTCAGGGTAATATCCGTAGGTACTTGTTGATGCTTCTGGGTATTTTTAAAGTGACTCAAGTGTTGAGTAATCTGGTGTTTATTTTGTAATCGTAGATTCGATCGGAATATTTAAATTCGTTATTATTTCCAGATATTTAGAAACTGTTAAATTGTTCGAACGGATATCATTAACTCACTTTTTTCCGGCACGTAAAAATTTCAAGTGTTGAATTTTTATCGGGTTTAAATCTTTCGGAAAAATTGTACAAGTTAAGCGGTGGACCCTCTAGAAGACAACAAACCTTAACTCGATTATGTGACCGTCTTGAACTGCCTCTAAACCTTAGGGTTTGGGGCAGTACGACGTGCCACATGTGAGGCGTTGGCTTGACCCTTCTATGGCTGGATCACCGGTACTGTGACAGTTTCTGGGATTATTTGAACTCCGCTCTAGTGTTGAGCTAGTTACGAAATTTTGGGTATTTGATTATCTGTTCGGAAAGTTTAGTACTGTCTATTTATCTGGAATGTGATACAATATTTGGAATTCATAGAGTTAGGCATGAAATGCGAAGTATGTGATATTTCGGATTTACGATGTCTAAAGTGATTGTGGATTCCAAATGTTGTAGTTTTACACTTTCTTTTCTGTGACTTTAAGTGTAATATGTGATATCGCCGGTTTCGTTGCTATATGTCAACGACAATTGGGATGCGTATATTTACTTACGTTGATGACATGTGATGTTATGTGTTGCTGGATATGTTATATTGGATCGCCGCGTTTTGAGTAGCCGGGGGTTTTTCTGTGAGATGAGAGTTTTTATTTTCATTCATGTAAAATTCATTTGTAATGTAATATTCTTTTATTTGGGGCACATCCGGGTTGAGGTTGATGTCACCAGTGTTGTATATTATTTACTTTTCCGCATTAGGTAAACCCATGGAGGGGAGCACAAGTAACCGGGTTCTAGGGTCCAGTGGGAGGCCATCTCGAGGAGTCGAGACGGGGTCTCCTGACCCTAGAATTGGCAGTGTTACTTGCCGCTCTTATAGGGGTCTTGGGATGTGGGTTTGGCTATTCGTCGCGACCGTGAAATCCGTGTTTTATACTGGATCGTATTGAAAACACGGACGTCCTAGTATATCCCATATTTCATATATGTTCTTCTGCTGCAATGTTCTGCGATGAGATCATATTACTGCCTGGGACGAATGCTTATACTTTATATATATGCTGATATATAAATATTACTGCTTTCATTTCTTCTGTGATGCTTAGGAAGCATAAGCTAATGGGATTTATTAATGAGATTAATAAAAAGAAAAGAAACCTAAAAGCTGTTGTAGAATCAAAACATTATAAAAAGGGTAGCTACAGTTTTTCTTTGCATAGCGGTATATATGATATGCCCTGCACCTTATTTGATGAGGGAAGAGCCGAGATCCCTTCACCGGGAGTGACCTCTTTAGCGAAACTGGCAGATGCTACAAACTCGCGGTTTAGTTTTTGACATCTTATATAGTTATTGCTTTGCATAGCGGTATATATGATATATCCTGCACCTTATTCGATGGGGAAAGAGCCGAGATCCCTTCACCGGGAGTGACCTCTTTAGCGAGACTAGATGCCTCAAAAACACTCCTTTTCAAAATCACTCGATTCTTCGACGATATCAAGTTCATTACGCTCGAGGTTTTCTGAAAAACCTGCGTAACCCTCCGTCATTTTAGGAAAATAGAGTACTTAGTATTCGTGCTGCGTTTGTTGACCATAGTTAAGGCGTACTGTACGGTAGCTAAGTGATGTTTTCCTATATAAACATAAGATGTGATTAATTAGGACAGTCATATGACTTTATTGACCATAGTTAAGGGTCATGTGGGTGGGTCTAAATTAATCAAGAAATGACGGGTAGAACTTGACTAGTGCTTATGATTTGTTGACCATAGTTAAGGTCATAAGACACTAGGGGTAAAAGCATTATCAGGAATTTCAAAAGTTGAAATTTGCAATGAGATTGCATACCTCCTATGAAATAGTTGGATCCCGGTACCCACTGCGAGTAAGAGTTACTCCTGGGAGAGTTTTACACAGGACAATTAGCCGATCAAGTAGGTGTCTAGAAAAGTGTTAATGGGGTTACGCCTCTGGGAAAACGAGGTTTACTTTAATTAGGTACGTGCGAAAGCATGGGGAACCTCCCTCAAAGTACCGACACTGATCTGGCTGAAAGTTTGACGAAATTGTAGGGTGTAATTAATCCCGGCTAATCTTACCTTTTAGGGTTTGAAGGTAGATTTGATAAAAACAGTGGGAGACATCCTGATTAGATAAGATAATAACCAATCTAATCTTGCAAGAGCATACGCTAAAGTGTTTCCTTCTCTCTCTCTCCAGGTAGCGACCGTCTCAGGACTTAATCAAGATAATAATATGGACGTATTGATTGAACCCGTTTATTATACTGAGCAGGGGAACGTTGGACCCGTTCTTTCTTATAAGAGTTATAAGACTGAACATGGAATAGGAGAATATCTGGATTCTCAAGCCGCCTAAAAGAACATAAATGTTGATGCATCTTCTTCAGGTGTGTTAGTTATTGAGAACTGTTTCTCAGTTCACCCTACGTCCTGGGTATTAGATACCGGATTAGGATCCCACATATGTAAAATGTTGCATGGGCTACGTAAAGGTAGAGAACTGGGAAAAGGTGATCATTCCGTTCAAGTGGGGAACAGTGCAAGTATTGTAGCCAAAGTAGTTGGCGAATATCACCTAGTATTACCAAGTCATAATAAACTGATTCTGAATGAGTGCTATTATATGCCGAACATGATGTGCAACATTATATCAGTTTCTTTATTAAGTAAAGAAGGATATAATTTTGTAGTACAGGATAATGTTATGAACATATTCCTAAATCAAAAGTTGATTGCATCAGGCTCGTTACATAATGGCATATTCATTCTCAATCAAAATACAGTCCTCAATATACAAAACACACACAAGTGGAAGAGTTCAGAAATGAACGAATCCTACTTGTGGCATTGTAGACTTTGTCATATCAATGCGACACGGCTGGCTAAGTTACATAAGGATGGATATTTGAACCCGTTCGAATTATCATCTTATGATACTTGACATTCATGTCTCAATGGGAAAATGACCAAAGCTCCGTTTAGTGGACACGGAGAAAGAGTTACGGAACACATAGGACTGGTACATAGTGATGTATGCGGTCCCATGTCTACGCATGCCAGGAACGGTTCTTCCTACTTTATTACATTCACTGACGATCTCTCAAGATTCGGACATGTGTTCCTGATGAAACACAAATCTGAAGCTTTTGAGAAATTCAGAGAATATAAGCACGAAGTAGAGAACCAAACGGGCAAAAGGATTAAGATCCTTCGATCTGATCGAGGAGGAGAATACTTGAGTAATGAGTTCCGGGATTATCTAAAAGAGAATGGGATTCTCTCTCAGCTTACTCCTCCTTATACACCACAGCACAACGGTGTATCGGAGCGGAGGAATCGCATCCTATTAGATATGGTGCGCTCTATGATGAGCACTGCTGAGTTACCTATCTCCTTTTGGGGTTATTCGTTGGAGACAGCCACATATCTATTGAATAGAGTTCCAACTAAATCGGTGCCTACCACTCCATATGAGATATGGAATGGGAAAAGACCATCTCTTAAACGAGTTAAGATATGGGGTTGCCGGCCTATGTTAAAAAGCAAAATCCGGACAAACTCAAGGCAAGATCAGGTCTATGTAAGTTTGTAGGATATCCAAAAGATTCTTATGGATATATCTTCTACCACGGTGAGGAACAAAAAATGTTTATTTCTCAATATGCCATCTTCTTAGAAAAGGAATTTCTTGCAAAAGAAGTTAGTTCGAAGAGGTAGAGCTGGAAGAGGTTCCAGCACCACAAAGTACAACTGATGATTTGTTGGAACCAGAAGATTCAGTAGTACCCGACGAACCCCAGCCTCTCCGCCGATCTAGTTGGGTTTCTCGTCCACCTGAGAGATACTACGGTTTTCTCATTGATGGTCGAAGCGAGGATTGCATCATGGATGATGATGAACCAACTAGTTTTGAGCAGGCCATCATGAGTGGTGACTCTGTGAAATGGCTGGATGCAATGCGATCTGAGATGGAATCCATGTACACTAAGAAAGTATGGACTTTGGAAAATGCTCCTGAAGGGGTAAAACCTATTGGGAGCAAGTGGATCTTTAAAAAGAAATTTGGTGTAGATGGAAAAGTTGAGACTTTCAAAGCTAGACTTGTAGCAAAGGGTTTTCGTCAACGACCAGGTGTAGATTATGACGAAACCTTTTCTTCAGTGGCTATGCTTAAGTCCATCCGGATCTTACTTGCCATTGCTGCATACCATGACTACGAAATCTGGCAAATGGATGTTAAGACCGTCTTTCTAAACGGTGATTTAGAAGAGTGCGTGTACATGACTCAGCCAGAGGGCTTCGTAGACAGTGGGAGAAGCGGAAAGGTGTGCAAGCTGCTTAAATCCATTTATGGGTTGTAGCAAGCATCGCGGAGTTGGAACATCTGTTTTGATGTTGTAGTCAAAGAGTTTGACTTCATCAAAAATATAGATGAACCTTATATCTATAAGAAGGAAGCAGAGGGTAAGGTTGTCTTCGTCGTATTGTACGTGGATGACATACTCTTGATAGGAAATGATATTCCTATGCTACAATCAGTCAAGCTCTTCTTATCACAAAGATTCTCAATGAAAGATCTAGGTGGTGCCTCCTGCATATTGGGAATCATGATCTATAGAGATAGATCTAAAAGGATACAGGGATTGTCCCAATCCAGGTACATTGACACCATACTAAAGAGCTTTAGTATGGAAGAATCCAAGCGTAGGAACCAACCCACGATCTCTGGACTCACTCTCTCCAAAGAGATGTCTCCCAAGACTGATTTGGAGAGAGCTCGCATGCAAGGGATACCCTATGCTTCGGCAGTAGGCTCTATCATGTATGCGATGCTATGTACCAGACCCGATGTAGCATAATCACTAAGTGTAGTGAGTCGGTATCAAGCAGATCCTGGAGAGAGTCACTGGACAGCTGTGAAGAACATTCTCAAGTACTTGCGAAGGACTAGAGACATGTTCTTGGTGTATGGTAACGGAGAACTCCAGGTGGAGTCATTTACCGATTCCAGCTTCCAAAGTGATAAGGACGACTCTAAGTCGCACTCGGGATTTGTCTTTACCCTCAATGGAGGGGAGGTATGTTGGAAGAGTTCCAAATAGGATACCGTTGCAGACTCGACGATGGAGGCTGAATACATCACTGCCAACGATGCTGCCAAAGAGGCTGTCTGGATAAAGAAGTTCATTATTGAACTTGGTGTGGTTCCATCCATTGAGCATCCAATACCTCTGTATTGCGATAACAATGGAGCCATGGCTTTGGCCAAGGAACCCAGGTCCCATCAAAAGTCCAGACATATTCTGAGGCGGTATCACCTGATCAGGGAGATAGTAGATCGCCGGGAGATCGAGGTCAGGAGAGTAGATACGAAGGACAACACTGCGGATCCATTCACGAAGGCCATTCCCCAGATACAGTTTGAGAGATTATTCGGGATGCTAGGTATGAGATACTACAGCAGCTGGCCTTAGTGCAAGTGGGAGATTGCTAGTTATGTATATGCCCTAGAGGCCATTGTTGTACATATGATGTATATTATAATGGATGCTTGGATATATATAGAGAGGACTTTCTTGCTCGTCATGATAGTATGCTATTTGGTTTCACTTTATCTTAACATGTTGACTTGTATTGGTTTACTGTTTTTCTCTCACATGTTGATAAAGTCCTTAGGATCTGTACTCGACTACTGGGACTATGATGAGATCATACTAGTGGGGCCATGGTAGTCGATGAATACATCCTATAACTGTTCCTAGTCGAGGGTATATCGAGACAGGGCATCGATACACAAGAGTAGACTAGCGTATACGCATCTTGACCCATATGATGGGCGATGGATGATCCCATATCCATCGGTGTTTGACATCAGAGGTGGTGTACGGGTGATCAGTGGAGACTGGGTACACTGGACGGACTCGGCGAGAACTCCCAGATGGTGATATACCACACGTCAGATGGCAGTTCTCCGGTGACACTGGTACAGGGTAGTCTGTAGACCCGAGATCGTCATAGAGTCTTGTGTGATTCCCACTGTGCTTTGATTTCCACCTTACCACGTCCAAGAGGGCGTGCAAAACGGTGGCTTTTGGGTACAGTTCCGAATCACATGGAGGTAATGAGCGATAGGAGGGGATTCGTCTCTCCCGGTATAGGGAGTTGATGTTGTGCTGTGTTCGATTGGCTATAACTGGAAGTCCCTGGCCAGGGCTGATATAGAGATTTACTGGTAAGTGATACTTGTAGTTTCTCGACCCGTTATGAGCCACACATCGACACGACTTATCGGTTACTGGGCGATATATCAGACTAAGAGACCGGACTGTACGGGAGTGTTACTGGCTGGATTCACAGGAGAACGTACAGGCTAGCTTGTTGATCTTCTGATCGCTCAATACCTAGGTGGCTGTTACGTTTAGCTGACCGCTTGCAGCTTGTGGGTGTTTGATATGATCATCACCTGCTACCGGCGTATTGACGATTCTTTATAGTCCTACGCAGAGGTTTCTTGGCTCAGGCAAAATGGAGTAGAGGCACATATGTGATATGTGCAGGACCGAGGATAATGCGATATGAGATACCGTATTATATTCTCGCGATATTTAGATATGAACCGGATCATCGGATCAAGTGTTGATTCGATGAATCGGTACATGATATATTAGTCAGTTATATTCGATATAACCGGATTGTCGGATCAAGTGTTGATTCGATAATTTAATGTATAATAATATATATGATATATTGTATTACATTATCTAATATTGGCTCGCTTTATTATTTCATTTTCTCACCGGATAATACATTGATATATATGCGATATATATTAAAGGTATTATTTCTTTTGTTACAAATATATAATATATATGTGATATATATTAAAGTAACATGATATGATTAATAATGAAACATGTTTAGTGATGATTAAATGAGGTTAGGGTTTGATTAGGGTTAGTTCCTTCATGCACCTTCTAGAAGTTATTCTTTTGTCATGAAGAAGATATTATGATAGATATTTTCTTATGACTCATATCTTAACCCAACCAAACCCTAGCCTTAGTTAACTCTCTACAAGGGTTATCCTAGTCATCATTAACCATGGTTGCATTATTATTCAGATACTCATTTTCATTATTCATGACAAAAGGAATTATCGTATTATTCATTTTCTTCTTCTTTCTTGAGCTTTGAGAATGCTTTCTTGATTTTCCTTTTGTAATGTTTTCATGTGAGATTATGATATAAAAAGATAGCATAAATACTACTCCATCATCCACATCTAATCTAGCCCATTAGATTAGGGTGTTCACCTCTTGAGAGTGAGAGAGCTTGAGCTTTTGCAACTTCGACGTAGATCATAGGAGAAAAGGAATACTACAAGCTAGTATGGATCGTTCGAGTCGTGGAGCCTCTCTTGAGTCCGGGAGATCGTGGATCGCGGCGAAGGGACTTCTACTCGGAGCTTATGAAGTGAAGGAGCGGACTACAAAGGTTGTAATCCCTCACACTTAGGTTTAAAGTTGTTATCTTGCATGTTAAACCCTAATAATCTAGCGAAGATCCCGGCTTTGGGTTGTTCGGCTCGTCTAAATTTTTATCCGGGCATGTTTGATGCCTTATGAACCTTCACTAGAGTGCTTAGGAACCCTACAGTTATGGCATGCACACACATGTGCATGTTTATGTGAGGGTGTGTTTGTGTTATCTCGATTAGTGACCATGACAATTTAACCATAATCCTAATCCTTTGCTTTAACCCAATCCTTTTCCTTGATTAAATCCCTTGATATTTTGTGAGAGATATTTGTTTTGGGTTTTGTTTTGGAGAGAATGTGGCATGGTGACTAACGGTGTGCATTAATGGCTTGCTTTAATTTGTGATTTAATGCAAAGGGTGCATTCATCTAACTCTCACCCTACACTCACCTCCCTCTCTCGTTATCCTCACACTCTCTCTCATTTTCTCTATCTCTTTTCATTTCTCTTCATCTCCGTCAACTAATACTGAACACTTGCCCATTCTTTCACAAAACCTTCACAATTTTCACAAATTCTCCCAAAAATCACATCTTTTGCCTAGTATTGCCTCTTGGATGCCTTGGAGCTTGGAAAGCTAGGATCTTTGAGCTTGTGGGAGTAGGTAATGATCTCTATCTGTTCTTTATGCTGTTATAGTGTTGTGTAGTGTTGTAGTTTCAGTTTAGAACGTTCAAAGTTAAGTTTCGTGCAAATATCGTATTTGTAGTGTCGTTTATGATATCTGTGATATGCTGTGACCCCGAGAGTATACTAGAAAACCAAACAATGTAGTTGCGTTGTACCTAAGACCATATGACATCACCTGGAGCACGAACCCCCTTGCTCGGACCATGGCCGGCGACGAGAAGCCAAAATCCGGCGACCTCGGTTTTCGTGTGGGGTTTTGGGTTAGGTTTTTGTGGGTAGGTGTCTGCAGTGGTTTAGGTATGTTTGGTCTTGTTTGATTTTTGTGTTTTCTCTGTATACGAAATCTGAGATCCATAGGCAGTTTCTTGTGTTTCGATTACGCGCGATACGCTATACGACACGGATCGTGCACTCTGTGTGGTTTTGCTATTGGGTTGGTTTCGTGGTGTCGCTACTCACGTTAGCCACAATACGAACACTTGAGAGTATGTTTTGAGTTGGTGCGTCGGTTAAACGTATTTTGTACGTGTTTTGGGTCTATTGCTAATATATACTTGTTTCATTGATTTATGTTTTAGGTTCGCAGGCGGGGACTTCGGACGCTGCGACTAAGGAGAAACAGGTGGTAGGCTTTACTTAGCCAGGAGCATTGGTGAGTAGATTTAACGTCTACAGGGGAATCGCCCGCATTGAATTATGCGTCCGGGCTAGAGATGTGATGATATTATTCGCATATTCTATTGCATATATAGAGTTTGCAGATACACCTCATTGCTTATTTACTTGTTGTGCTTGGACTAGTACCCTTAGCATACTGCACTATTATTGACGGCTCATGTTGCACGAGCAATGATAGTATGCCACTCACACAGTCAATAATTGCCATGACACGCACAACACCTATACATATGTGATATTGTATTGTTTAGGGACATTGAGACTTGATCCTTATTTTCCTTTTTGCGTACGACATATAGCATACCAGTATACCTACATGCTTACACATATGCCTTGACATGCTTACATACTAGTTACCCTTATACCTATATGGCATTGTACCATTAGTGATAGGTATATACACATACGAGACATAGATACATGTAAATCTCGCATACCTACTTACACTTATACTTGGAGGGTATTACATCAGTATTGATAGGTAGATACACATATCTTGCTATGCCAACATGGTTACGCATACCTGCCTATAGCTACATATTCACCTTTATTCGATGTTGTCTGGACTTAGAGAAATTAGGAACCGCATGATACATATATTCACTGCTGCAGTTAAATAGCGGTTTTTCTTTTATATGCACATATTACTGTTTCATGTTGCATATATTACCTTCATGGATTTTATATGATGTTCTATGATATTTTTACTCCTAATTATATATAACAATAGAATGTGAAGCTGTTATATATGCCTATATATATATTAGTGGAATGAGACGTAAATATATATGTATTGATTCATGCAGTTATACTTATTCATTACTTGATGTTTTCTGGATTTGAGGACCGCGGTGGTTTCATGAAATTATGCAAGTATTCTTATTCTTTACTTGATATTTGTATTCATCCACTCAGATATATGTTTTAAACCGATACGGGATCGAGAGTGTCGATGTTGGGGCACTTATGATTCGGAGGACGTATATACCGATACGTGGAACACACGTGTCGAGGTGAGACACTTGGGTTTCGAGGAAAGTATAGATATCAGAAAACCGATACGTGGATCATGGGTGTCGATACCGGACACTTGCGATTCGAGGAACGTAAGAATATGATAAAGACCGATACGTGGATCACGGCTGTCGATACCGGACACTTACGATTCGAGGAACGTATAGATATGAGTATTTATGTGTCGATGCTAGACACTTGTTTCATAATGTTTTTGAGTGTCGATATTGGAAACTCACTTTATATGAAACTTACTCGATACTGGATATTGGATATATGAGATTTACTTGATAATGTACATTCAGGATATATGAGGTTTACTTGATATTGTACATTCAGGGTATATGAGATTTACTTGATACTGTACATTCAGGATATATGAGGTTTACTTGATATTGTACATTCAGGATATTTGAGCTTTACTTGATATTATACATTCAGGATATATGAGAAGAACAGGATATGAGGGCCAATTTAGGGGCCGATTTGAGGAAATTTAGGATTTAGATTGTCTTGATGGACTTTGATCCTGTCACGAGGTCAGGATTCCGTGAGGATGACATGTTTTATTCCATACTCCTCATTTATTTTTTATCCATTGCTTCATGTATTAGTTGTACCTGCTAGAGTACCTTTCATGACTGTTGCATACATATGACCATTTATTGCTATCCGCTTGCATGTTTTAGATTAGCGATGTACGTGGATAGTTGCGATTACCTGCATATGTTAGTTACTATTCACGAGTTGGCAACTCACCTCCGTTATGCCACAGTGCTTTGCAGGTAGTCCCTCAGGGCCGTCGTGCCAGGCTTTTTCATCTTTCGTATCAACTTTTGCAGCGGATACCGCTTCGGCTGGCTGCGTGCAGCTTTAGCTATAGATGGGTTTTGCGGTTATCTGATGTTGCTAATTGTATATTCGTTGTATCCTGTACTCTCCATCTACCACTTTCGTGTATAACTTAGAGACTTGATGTGAGGACGATATTGTATGTTATTTTGTGACTTGGAGGTCTTTTATGCAGTTTTTACTTATAACTTCTTTTATTTCTTCGCTACGGTGTCGTATATCTATTGTGGTGGTTGTTTTCCGCCTTTGGGCATGTTTTTGCTCCCGTTTGTGGATTCTTTACTTATATCTTTGTATGTACCCATTTTTGGGGTTAGTTTTTACAAAGGAGGTCCTGCCAAAATTTTTAAGAAAGTAAAGTTGGACTTTAATGAATTTCTACTTAAGATTTTCAAAAGTTTTAGAAATGTTATTTTTCTTATTACTTTTGATGGTTTAGATTGCTGGGTTTTCGGCTTCTTAAATTGCGTTATGCCTGTAGACGTTGCGTAGTTTAAGGGCCGCCACGTGCCAATTTCGGGTCGTGGCAAAGTGGAATGTTATAACCTCGGTGGAGTTGGGGCTGAATACCACCTACCCCATAAGAAGTGAGATGTTATCCGGTATCGAGGTGGGGATATAACCGATACAGATACATACGGGGACCCACCAGAACAATGGGGAGTATCGAATTCCATTCTGAAAGAGGGCACGATCTGAACTATAAATGGAATGATACCACTCTTATAATATAGAGGCGCCTTTTGGATTAATCGGAACTCCGAAGTTTGAAGACCTCTGTAGTTAAGCGTGCTTGAGCCAGAGTAATTTTGGGATGGGTGACCTACTGGGAAGTAGCCCCGGGTTCATTCAAAGGGATAAATCCATGCGGCGTAGGCCAGAGTGGACAATACCATCCGTGTATGGGGGTGGGTCGTGACAAATATGGTATCAGAGACCGTCCCTCAAAAGTAGGTCTGTGGTTCAAGGACGAACCATTGTTCTAAGTGGGGGGGAATGTAATACCCCAGGTGGAGTTGGGGCTGAATACCACCTACCCCGTGAGAAGTGAGATGTTATCTGGTATCAAGGTGGGGATGTAACCGATACGGATGCACACGGGGACCCACCAAAACAATGGGAGTATCGAATTCCATTCCGAAAGAGGGCACGATCTGAACTATAAATGGAATGATACCACTCTTATAACATAGAGGCGCCTTTTGGATGAATCGGAACTCCGGAGTTTGAAGAACTCCGTAGTTAAGCGTGCTTGAGCCAGAGTAATTCTGAGATGGTTGACCTACTGGGAAGTAGCCCCGGGTTCATTCATAGGGACAAAACCGTGTGGCTTCGGCCAGAGCGGACAATTCCATCTGTGTTTGGGGGTGGGTCGTGACATTTTCCAAATATTTTCCGCTTTATCGGTATTTAATTATACCGCAATATTAAAATATTCATAATATTAATTATTTAATTATAAAAATTCCCAAAAATAATATTTTATTTTTCTGAAATGTTACAATCAGTTGCCACGGAGTCTTGGTTTGGATCAAAATTCCGTCGCAATCGCGTATAGTACTCGAATACTCGCCGGATTACTTTGCTAGGTAGCCACGCCTCATAGCTCCGACCAAGTGACTGTAGAAGAACCCCGCTGCCAAAAGCATCCACTCTGGTGCTTGCGGCGACGGTGTTCCTCCTTAGTGCACTTCGTCGACGGTATCGGGGGAGCAGCCATCTACTAAAGTTTCCGACGAGTATTCGATAATGTAGTCGGGAATCTTGCTGAATCCATGACTAAGTAATTGAAAAGTGTTTTCAATTTGAGACTAAAATACAAGATTTATCTGGTTAGGCATGAAATTCGGATAATGAGATATTCCGGGTTTATGATGTCTAAGGATATGCGGATTCTAATTATTGCAGTTTTACATTTCTTTTCAGCGACCGTAAGTGTAATACGTAGGGTATCCCAAATCTCGTTTCTATATGTCAACGGAATTTGAGATACTCGTATTTACTTATGTTGATGATATGTGATATCATGTGTCAATGATATGTTTTATTAGATCGTCGTGATTGAATTGCCGGGGGTTTTATGTGAGATGAGAGTTTTTATTTTCATTCATGTAAAATTTGTATGTAATATTCTTTTACTGGGGCACTTACGGGTTTAGGATGATGTCACCACTGATGTATATTATTTACTTTTCCATATTAGGATAGACCCAGGGAGGGGAGCGTAAGTAACCGGGTTCTAGTGTCCAGTTGGAGACCATCTCAAGGAGTAGAGACCGGGTCTCCTAACTCTAGAATTGGTAGGGTTACTTGCTGCTCTTGTAGGGGTCTATGGGATGTGGGTTTGGCTATTCATCACGATTGTGGAATCCGTGTATTACATTACTGGCTAAATTTAAAACACGGAAATCCTAGTATATCCAATATTTCATATGTTGCTTCTGCTGCTTGGTTCTGTGATGATGATCATATAACTGCGTGAGACGAATGTTGTAATATATATGATATATAAAAAACGTTGCTTACGTTTTGCACCCGTGCTAGTCCAGCCCCCGCTCTGCCGGTAGTTTAGTAGCCTAACAGTGCATGACGGGGCCCAAGGGCGAATGCGGATGGCATAAGCGTACGTTCTATTTTAGTTTCACTTTTTTGTAATGTTTAGGAAACATTAATTGATGGGACTTCATTAATGAGATTAATGAAAAGAATGAAACCTAAAGATGTTGTTGTATCAATCTTTTAAAAAGAGTAGCTCTAGTTTTTGCTTTGCATAGTGGTATTCCTTGATGAATATCCAGCACCTCATTCGATGAGGAAAGAGCCGAGATCCCTTCATCGGGAGTGACCTCTTTAGCAAAACTAGAAAATCCTACAACTCACTCGGTTTTTTTTTTTGATTGCTTCTCTAGTTATTGCTTTGCATAGTGGTATTCCTTGATGAATATCCTGCATCTCATTCGATGAGAAAAGAGCCGAGATCCCTTCACCGGGAGTGGCCTCTTTAGCGAAACTAGCAAAAGCCTAAAAAACACTCCTTTTCAAAATCATTAGATTCTTCAACGATATCAAGTACATTACGCTCGTGGTTTTCTTAAAAACTTGCGTAGTCCTCCATCATTTCAGATAAGTGCTGTTTTAGTATTCGTTCTACGTTTGTTGGCCTGCGTCAAGGCGTAGTGTGCGGTAGCTGAATTAGTGCTTATCTGCAACATGTTATGCGATTGGATTAGGGTAGTCATGCGACTTTGTTGGCCTGCGCAAGGGTCGTGCGGGTCGGTTTAATTCAATCAAGGACTGAACGGGTTGAACTTGACTAACGTCCTACGGTTTGTTGGCTTGCGTTAAGGTCATAGGACGTTAGGGGTAAAAACATTATCAGGAATTTCAAGTGTTGAAATTTGCAATGAGATTGCATACCTTTTATATGATAGTTGGTTCCCGATGCCCACCGCGAGTAAGAGTTATTCCTGGGAGAGTTTTGCACTTTACAATTAGCTAATGCAGTAGGTGTCTAGAAAGGTGTTAACGGGATTATGCCTCTATGGAAACGAGGTTTATTTTAATTAGGTCCGTGCGAAAGCACAGGAAACCTCCCTTGGAGTACCGATAGCTTCCTGGCTGAATGATTGGCGAACTTATAGGGTGTAATTAATCCCGACTAATCTTACCTTTTAGGGTTTGAAGGAAGATTTGATAAAAACTGTAAGAGCCATCCTGATTAGATAAAATAACCAATCTAATCTTGCAAAGAGTGCACGCAATGTGATTATCCTTCTCTCTCTCCTGGTAGCGACCAATGGAATTCCTTAATGAAGATAATAATATGGATGTTTTAACTGTACCTACTTATTATACTGGGATTGTCATAAGTCTGAGCAAAGAATAGGGGAATATCCGGATTCCCACGCCACCCAAACAAAGAATAAGCATGTTGATGCATTGTCTTCGGGTGTGTTCGTAACCAAGAACTGTTTCTCAGTTACCTCTATGTCCTGGGTATTGGATACCGGATCAGGATCCCACACATATAATTTGTTACATGGGCTTTAGAAAGGTGGAGACCAGGGAAAGGGTGATATGTCTCTAGTAGTAGAGATGGTGCACTTGTTGCAGCCAAAGCAGTTGGCAAATATCACCTTATGTTACCAACTGGTAATACAATGATTCTGAGCGACTGTTATTTCGTACCAATAATATTGTGAATATTTTCCTAAATCTAGTGTTGATTGGGTAAGGTATGTTGTATAACAGTATACACATTCTGAATCAAACCACAGTTCCAAACGTACAGATCATATACAAGAGGAACAGTTCAGAAATGAACGAATTCTTCTTGTGGCATTGTAGAATAGGTCATATCGATGAAACAAGAGTAGCTGAAGTTCCATAAGGATGCATATTTGAATCCGTTCGAATTTATATCTTATGAAACTTGCTAGTCATGTCTCAAAGACCTAGTGACCAAATCTCCGTTTACTGGAAACAGAGAAGAGCTACTGAACTCATGCCAGGGATGGTTCCGCATACTTTATTACATTCACCGATGTTCTCTCAAGATACGTAAATGTGTTCTTGTTGAAACACAAAACTGAATCTAATGAGAATTTCAAAGAATATAAGTACGAAATTTAGAACCAGATGGGTAAAGGTATTCAAATCCTTCGATATGACCGGGGAGAAGAATACTGGAGCAAGGAATTCCGAGACTATTTAAAAGAGAATGAGATTCTCTCTCAGCTTACTCCTCTGTATACACCACATGACAACGGTATATCGGGATGGAGGAATCACACCTTATGAGATATGGTGCGCTCTATGTTGAGTACTGCTGAGTTGCTTATTTCCTTTCACGAACATGCACTTGAGAAGATGCATAGCTGTTGAATAGAGTTCCAAGAAAATCTGTTGCCTAACACTCGATATGAGATATGGAATGGGAAGAGACCATCTCTTAAACGATTTAAGATATGGGGTTGTCCGTGTTAGATGTGTATGCCCTAGAGGCCATTATTGTATAGTACTGGTTTGTATAATACATTTTGGTGGCTTGGGATATGTATATGGTTTTACGAAAGCATTGCTCGATATAGTAGTATGCTACTTGGTTTTTTTCTATCTTAATATGTGTATATGTTTCTTTTAACATATCGCTAAAAACATATTGGTAGAGCCCTTAGGATTTTTGCTTGACTACCGGCGTTGTGATGGCGATCACAACAGTGGGGGCTGGGTTGTCTATAAGCACATCCTTATTTTGGTCCCTAGTCGTAGGATTATCGAGACAGGGCATCGATACTCCAGAGTAGACTGGTGCATACGCTTCTCTTCCCAGCAGGGGAGATGGTCTGTACCACAGCAATCAGTACGTCGTACTGGAAATAGCATGCAGGTGCTCGTTAGGTTATGAGTACACTGGAAAGGACTCGTCGGGAACTGTTGGTTGGTATTATACCTATCGTCAGTTAACATTTCCCAGGTGACATGAGTATAGCTTAGTCCGCTGACTTGACACTGTCACTTCGCCTCGAGTGTGTTCCCACTATTCTTAGATTACTACCCTACCACGGCTCTACTGAGTCGTGCAAACAGGTAGTAGTTGGGTGCAGTCCCGAAGCACTTGGAGGCAGTGACGGTTAGACATGATTCGTCTCTCCGCTATTGGGGGTTGATATCGCGCTGTGTCTAGGAGAGCCATTACACAAAGTCCCTGGCCAGGGCAAGCGAGAATTGCTGGTAGGTTTTCCAGTAGATTTTCAGGGTGTTTTGGGCTACACTCCGACACGAATTGTACCGCTATTAGGGGACTGACGTTTACCGCCCCTAGGCCCGCCATGCGATATTCTCAGAAGAACAGACCGGACTGTACGGAGATTGTCACATTCAGGCTCAGTAGGAGTTCGATGGGTTCACCCCATCATTCTTCTTATCGGCATCTACCTGGGGACCGTTACGTACAGCTAGTACCTCTTGCGGCCTGTGGTTAAACCCACTGCCAGCGTAGTGTCGATCCTTTAGAGTCCCACACAGAGGGTTACTCGCCTTTGGTCAAAACAGAGTAGAGGTTGCATGGTTTTGCGACGGGGTTCGTTCATATCCGCGCACTTGTGCACGTTTGGTGTCCGAACAGTAGTTACTAGCGGGCTTTGGTTTAAGCCGGATCCTAGTAACTGTTTTGGAATTGGTTTTGTCTCAGTGTATTCGTGTTCCTTGGATCACTGTTGCGGGTGTGTATGCACAGTTGACAGAGGCAGAGGCAGAGGATTCTCATTAGGGTTGTTGACCATTTGGCTATGGTTGACTTGTTGACCATTGACTTTTCTTTAAACCCTAATGAGAATATGACATATGATTAATAATATTAATTAAGTATTATTATGACATGGTTGAGTTGAAAGTTTGACTTTTGTTGACTTGTTGACTTTGTTGACCGGTTGACCATTTTGGACTTGTTGACCATCATCATTTCATGGCTATCATTTCATGGGTATGACTTTTGCTTGCTTTTTGTTTGCAAAATGCCATGATAGCATGAAATGATAATGGTCATTGAAACTAACCATCACCATATACTCAATTATTATTATTATTATCATTATTCTCATTTTTGTGAGAAGGGTTGGATTATGAGAGCTCATTTTCTATCATTCTCTTTCTCTCTCCTAGAAAGAAAGGTCTCCCTCTTCCTCTTCCTCTCTCAAGGTTCAAGTGTTCCATGAGTTGGAAATCATGAACCTTTGAGACAAAACCACCATCACTCTTCTCTACTCAATCTAAGGTATTAGGTTTAGCAAACCAAACACCTTAGTCATCTCTAGGTTGAGATAGGAGCCCAATTTCGAGACCGTCGGGTGGATCCATCTATGGCAAAGAGTAGACGACAAGGAGGATCCTTTCAAGAGACTACGAGGAACAAGAAAGAGGAAGAACCACAACAAGAAGAGAAGGAGTTCAAGACCAAGGTATAGCCATTCTACATAGTAGTTAGAACTTGTAGATTTTTGTTAATTTTTGTTTAGCAACGATCCTTCATGAAACGGTCCATGTTACCTAGCTAGGGAATTTATTTTTTTTACCTATTCCGCCTCCCCGAAAGGACCGGGGTGGGTAACGTGGACCTAACAGTGGTATCAGAGCCTAGCTAAACACTATCTAACATATTAGCAAAGTATCTAGAAGTTCGATCGGAGAAAAAATCACAAAACATGCCCGAGATATCAACTTTCTACCGATTTTATTTTCTGTTCAAAATATAATAAATCATGTACTAAAAATCGGCTCAGGGTTTTTTAAGAACAAGCAAGAAAAATGGTCTACTAACTCGGTCAAAGCGCCGCGGATCCTTGGCCGAGTTGACTCGGTCGTGGGAAATTTTTCCTGCAGTATGTTCAGAAGGGTGTTTTGGGATTTTTACAATATGTTTTTCTGCCCAGATTTTACAGAAAGCAAAACTTGTTTTTGGCGTGGTTTAAAATCCGTATTTTTTTCGAACTTCTAAAGACTTTAGCTAACGGGTTATATCTGTGATGTGATATATGTATTGAACGTCTGCTAATCGCTATACGTCGATTAGTGGGGGTTATACATATATGTGATCTGTAATGTTGATGGTATGTGTATATGAATTCATTGGATTGTCGCGGATGAATAGCCGGGGGTTGTGAGATGAGAGTTTTCTTTTCTTTCAATTCATGTAATTTGTAATTGATATAATATTATTTATATGGCCGCACAACTGGGATGGGGTTGTAGCCGTCATTGTATAATTTCTTTTACTGTTTTTTCTCCTATGATAGACCCAAGGTGTGGTGCACAAACTACCGGGTACCTCGAAGTGCCGAGTGGCCTACTCACTGTATTGAGGGAGGTTGCTTCGCTTCGGGTACTTGGCGGGTAGTTTGCCGCACCCGTAGGGGTCTTGGGTGGGGTTTTGGCTATTCATCGTGACCATGTAATCCTCTCTTCATTACAGGCTCGTACGGAATACGGATTCCTAGTATATCGAATGTGTTCATCTGTGATTTGGAATGGCTATCATTGCATCTGACGAATGTGTATATATCTATATGATATCTATTTAGGCGTTGCTTATGTTTTGCATCCGCGCTAGTCTAGCCCCCGCTCTGTCGTTAGATAAGTAACCTAACGGGTAATGACGGGGCCCCGTGGCGAATGCGGATGGCATAAGCGTACGTCATATTTTCGTTGTTTTCTGCAATGGTAGGATTAACTGATGGGACGCATTAAATTAATGCAAAAAAACAAACCTGAAAAGAACGTTGTTGGAACAATTTTTCAAAAAGCTGTTATTGCAAGGACGCTCTCTTTTGTTTTGCATAGAGGTATTCGGTTATGAATGCCCAGCACCTAGTCGACGAGGCAAGGGCCGAGATCCCTTCTTCGGGAGTGACCCCTTGGACAAAAAGTTTGCGTCAGGGTAATAACTTCACTATAGTCGATTATTCTTGCTTTGCATCGAGGTATTCAGTTTGGAATATCCTGCACCTCATTCGACGAGGAAAGAGCCGAGATCCCTTCACAGGGAGTGACCTCTTTTGCAAAAGTTTTCGCCACTATATTTTCAAAAAAAAAGGGCAATCATGTTCCTTCAACTATATCAAGTTCATTACGTTAACGGGTTTTTCGCCAAAAACCCAGCCGTAGCCCTCCGTTATTTCGGATTGGTATTATTTAGTATTCGTGCTGCGTTTGTTGACCTAGTCAAGGCGTAGTGAACGGTAGCTAAGTGATATTTTTTTGTGCATTGCCAAATGTGATAGGTTAGAACAGTCGTGCGGCCTTGTTGACCTAGTCAAGGGCACGTACGGATGGGTTTAATGCAATCAAGATTATGACGGGTAGAACTTGACTGGCGATTTATGGTTTGTTGACCTAGTCAAGGTCATAAACCGTTAGGGGCAAAAACCACATCGGGAGTTTCTAAAGAAACTGAAACTTGCAGATTTAGCATACCTTCTGGAGTGTGGTGACTAGAGCGGATTCCATCTAGGTCATCGCACAATGATAGTTGGATCCCAATCCCACTGATAAGTTGGATTACTCTCGGGAGAATATTTCACTTAACAATCAATGCTATAAACCAAGTAGGTGTCTAGAAAGGTGTTAGCGGGGCTACGTCTCCAGGGAAAAGATGTTATTTAATTAAGGAACTTCGCGAAAGCGTTGGAAAACCTCCCTCGAAGTACCAACACCAGCCTGGCGGAAAGGTTAAGCAAGTATTGTGACGTGTGATTAATCCTTACTAGTTCTTCTTTTAAGGTTTGAAGAAGAATTTGAGGAAACAGTGGGAGCTGATTGATGTGATTCGAAAGAGTGTTTAGTAGTTTAACCGCAATCAATAACGGTGTCGCACGTAGCTAGACCGAGATGAGTACGGGTCGTCCTCTCGGAAACGTGGAACCTTTTACTTTTACTTTAGATGTGTTGAGAAAGAGAGGAGGGATAAAGAATTTTATAGAAAGATTTCTAGATCTATGTTAAACAAGAATGTAAAATATATATCTAGATTATTTTAAAGATGTAATTAATATAATAAGAGGGCTTGTAGGGTTCATTAGGATTTAGTAGTTATGGATGATTATTTAAAAGTTACCCTTTTTATCCATTAATAGATTTAGAACTAGAACGACGGTGATGCGTGTAGATTAGGGTTTCTGGAGGGAAAAGGAATCCCACTCTTAACCCTTATCTCGACACGGAACTCCGTTCATATCTAGCCTTTACCAAAACAATCATTAATCTAATCTCTAATCGCGGTCGGAACTAGCAAAGAATTGCTAGCACGCCCGATTAGGATGTTAATGATTCTTTTGATAAAGTTCCTAAACTTTATAGGACTTAAAAAGGGTTTAATTATTTTCATCGTCCATTAGCCTACCCTAATCCTACGAACCCTAACAAGCGGAGAATTACTCACGCATGTTGGGAAAAGAAGATGAAAAGATAGAGAGGGAAAACATAATGTAAAATGCAGAAGAATTAAATAAAACAACTACCTTTATTAATCAACTTGAACAATCTATACTTTGATTCCTTAGAAAATGATTACAAAGACTAGTTTGCTTCTCGAACTCTTCCGAAGGAGGTATATGAACAGTTGATGATCGGCCTGGATGCATGAGTCGTCTTGGACTTCGTGATCTTTTCGGCTTGATAACTTTTCCAAGAGGCTCTCGGTGCCCTTTTATAGTGCAAAGCCAGAATCTTATTGTTGAAAACTTGCTAAAATTTAGTTTTGATTCACCCCAAAAAATCTTGTGCTCTTAATCTCTAAATTTGCGGCGGATCCGCGGCCCAAGGGGGGTTTGGCCGCGGATCCGTGCTCAAGGGGTGAGATCTCTTGATGAGTTTTCTTGGGCTTGCATCTTGTGACATGTGGCAATCCTAGGCACCTTCAGAATTCATAAATCTTCTCTCGGTTGCTTCCAGACTTGGTCTCCAAGTTTTGCTTCTTAATTTGGCAAGATTTCTTCAACAACTTGATTTGTTTGATAAATTCTGCATAACAACTTGGAAAATTCTGCACAATAATCTCAAATAATATTTAGTAGGCTTATTTCTATTAGGATTTGGTCAATAGATTTATTTGCATACATTTTTCTACCAAATACTAATTAAAATATATTAACACATGGAAAATAGTGTTTTTACACATAAACCCTCATATGTATAATATATTATAATAAAGTCCTTTTTTAATATGAAAATGGTAGGAAAAAAGTAATACAAATATGCAGTTTTATCAACTGAACAAATACCCCCAAACTTATCTTTGATCGTCCCGAGCAAACTAGTTTATTCAAGAGGAGAAAAAGAAAGGAGAAAACTAAGCACACTTTCATAGGCAGACACGATTGCACTGAGCACGTGTAACAAGACGTTAAACCTCTAGGTGTCCCTAGTAGGAGGAGTGTTGTCTCCTGAGGGTTTTCAGCGGATTACACCCACAAAATCCTATAATAAAAGAGAGATGGTGAAATTTACATATAAAGATAAGAACCATAAAAGAAAGACTTTGAAAATAAGAGTTTCCAACTATATTAGCTTTTCAGTTGTCATGAGCCCTATCTTAATAGTCATGAAAAAATGTTAGAAATCACATCATCCCTCAATAAAACATCGTCTTTATTCTTCATTCCTACCTTTCATCCAAACATTGATCATATAACCCCACGTGTGTGTAAAGAACATCCCTACACTCGGAAAATTCAATTCAAGGTATCATACTCTTGTCCATCTACCTTAGTACTTTTTAATTTGATGAATATTAAGATTTGCTCACACATTTTCATGCGACCGTTAATACTTCTTGAGGTACTAACCGACCGATTACTCATGTGCTTGCTGATTAGGTGATAATATTTTCCTCGTCTTGCACCACCTAAGGCTTAGCAGTGACTCCCAGACCAGTTGGCCTTAGGGCACTAGGTGAAGAGGCACCCTCGCTATATTTTTTTATTGCTGCCTTGGCGATACAAAACCAGTGTTCATTTTTTTGTTTTCACCATTTATATATTTTCTTCATTTTTTTATTTCCTTCATACTTTGGCTTTTAGACAAGAGCATTTCAAGGTATCCTCTACTATCCCGAGTTTCAAGACGTGTGTAAGTGCATATAGTAGGGTATCAACATTCAAATGTTTGGGTTTCAGAATAGAAACTATTTTTCAGACTTATTTTTATCCTCAGATTAGTGACTTCCTTCATCTTACTAACCCTTGGGACAACAGCTCATAACTACTTATTACTAGTTCGTTTAAGAAACTTCTAGTTTTCTTGGTTTTCTTAAACTGTTCCTATCTTTTGGATGTAATTTTTCACTTTCTACTCTTTTGTTATAAAAGATTTTTTTTTTAAAATTTTTGAAAACGTTGTGCTTATGCAAAGTATGATGCAAATTGATGTGTAAATAAGCACAAACCTCCCCCAAACCTGTTTACAGCAGTGTCCTCACTGATGTCATCCGTTAAGCTCAAAAAACCTGTAGACTTAGGAGGAAATTATTAATGGGGGCAAGAATATATGAAAGTGAAAATCCTCCCCCAAACTTATTTTAGGCTCACAATTTTGTAAAAATCATTTTCTTTCAAGAGCCAAAATATACCATCCTTCCCCCAAACTTGAGTTAAACATTTTTAATCTTTTAAAATCACATGAGGGGGTCAAGGTTATTGGTCAATGCCAAGCTTTGCAAAGACCGAAGGTCAACACCAACCATTCAAAAATTTTATCGATGAAGCACCAAGGTTGGTGGAAGAACATGTCACCTATTGACGTGAAGAAGTGGGGAGGTGACAAGAGGTGTATTGGAAAAGGATTGCGTCTCAATTTAGAGAGACGACACAGTGATAGTAATGATGGATTACTCGCATTGTCATGATTGTCCAAAAGAGGGGGTGGAGGTCCAATTTCTTCATCTTGGAGTTGATTCATCTCAACACCCGTGTCTTGTAAAAATGCGAGTTCATCAGCGAAAATTTCCTCAAAGCTTTCATCGATACCCCGAAAAATAATGTCATCAGAAAAAATGGGGTGATCGTCAGACTCAATATAAAGTTCCTCATTAGATGTTGACCCAGACAATTCGGTGGAAGAGTAAATGGTTGGGTCAAACAACAACATATGAAAAGAGTCTGTATCATGAGGTTGATCAAATTCGCTACTGTCGACATCCATTAATTCGACAGAACACACATGAGCATAGTGTTCGGAGGGTTCACTTCCCAACTTGTAAATGTTAAGCTCAATTGACTTCTTTCCAAAGGATAAGGTCATAGAGCCGTTTCTACAATTAATTATTGCGTTGGAAGTGGCCAAAAAGGGTCGACCGAGTATCACCGGGATTTGATTCCGTGGGTTTACTACAGGTTGTGTATCTATAACGATAAAGTCCACAGGGAATATGAATTCCCTGACTTTGATTAACACATCCTCTAAATCACCCCTTGGTTGGGTGATAGATCGATCAGCCATCTGAAGAGTGCAATGCGCAGGTTTTAACTCTCTGATCCCTAATTGCTCATAAACAGAATACGGAAGCAAGTTAACACTAGCACCTAGATCGAGTAGAGCACGATTAATATTTTTACCCCCGATAGAAATTGAAATTGTAGGACTTCCGGGGTCCTTTCGTTTCTTGGGTAGTTGTTGTGTAAAAGCAGTGCTCACATTACTCGCAAGGAAAACTTTTTTAGGTACTTGACCTTCTCGCTTCCTAGTGCACAAGTCCTTTAGGATTTTCGCATATGACGGAACTTGTTGAATAGAATCTAGGAGAGGAATGTTTATGTTAACTTGCTTAAAAATTTCCACAATCTTCTCCACTTGTGGACTTGGTCTGTTGCCCCTTAACCTATTTGGATAAGGTGCTTGATCAATTAGTTTTGGGTCCAACGTTTGTGGAGAAGACTGTGGGGATGGATTCGATCCCAAAGCTGGAGTGGGAATCGACTTAGATAGATTTGGCGAAATGGGCGAAGGGTTCGAGCCTTGGGGAAAACGGAGAATAGGCTCGGATGAAGGTGGGAGACTAGACGAATTAGGGGAAGAAGAAGAAGAAGAAGGGGTATCAAATGTGTCACTATCATCAAATTGCTCACCCACTCGGTTATTCAGCACTCTCCCCGATCTCAACGTAGTAACGGCATTCACATTATGACTTTGTGAATGGCCAGGATTCGGTAGGGGTTGAGATGGGAGTTTCCCTTTCTCTCTCGCACTCATTGCGGCGTTTAACTGTGCGATTTGATTTTCTATTGATTTAATACTCTCACCATGGGAGGAGGAGTTTTTCGTTAGGGTATCAATAGAAGACCTTATCTCAGCCGAATTTTGCATGGATTGTTTCATGAACATATCCAAAGTTTGTGCAAGTGAGTTGTCAGTACCGGCCACTTGTGGTGTAGAAATGTTGGCCGGATTTTGGAAATTTTGTGACTGAAAGTGGGGCTGATTCTGTGGTTGTGGTTGCTGTGGAGGAGGTCTTTGATAATTACTTTGTTGGTTTTGATTCCAAGCAAAGTTAGGATGATTCCTCCATCCTTGATTATATGTGGAAGAATAAGGATCATTTCTAGGTCGCTGCTGAAAAGCAGCATTCGCTTGAAACGATGCATTCATAGGACATTCTTCCGTTAAGTGTGAAGGATCCGAACAGCAACCACAGACGGTCTTAGGAAGCGTAACCTGATTTAGGGAGACTGATGAGAATCTGCTCTCAATAGCGTCGAGTTTCTTCTGCATCGCTGCCATTTCGGCTTTCACTGCGATGGAAACATCGAGCTGGTGAACTCCTCCCCTAGATGAAGGTGGTCTTACGCTTTCCCACTGCAAAGTGTGTTCAGCAAGGTCTTCCAGATATTTCCAAGCTTCACCGTCATCTTTAGACATGAAATTGTATTGACACATTGTTTCAAGCATCTGCTTTGTCGCTGAATTAATGCCCTCATATATAATCCGACATAAATCCCATCTTTGTATTCCGTGATGGGGGCATTGGACAAGCAGATCTTTGAAACGTTCAAAGCACTTCCAATATGGTTCATTGGGAAGCTGGGTGAACTGGTTAATCTCGCTCCTAATATGTGCAGTCTTATGATTTGGGTAAAACTTCTTAAGAAATGCTACGACGAACTCCTCCTAATTAGTGATAGAGTGTGCGACAGTATTATAAAGCCATTTCTCTGCTAAGTCGCACAGTGTGAATGGGAGAAGACGTAAGCGCATAGCATCTAAGGTCAATTGTGAAGTACCCATCATTGCGCATACGTTTTCGAATTTGGTGATGAAAATGTACGCGTCTTCCGACTCAAGCCCGTGAATTTGGGCAGCAGATTGATGTAGTGGGGTTTAATCTCGAAATTATCCCCGTTAGGTGGTGGAAGAGATAGACAAGTAGGAAGAGGACCACGGATAGGATAGCATCTCTCTTGGAGAGAAATGCGCGGTGGATTCTGCGCACCTTCGGGCGGTGGCGGCGTGGTGTTATAATTAGATGGAGTGCCGTCCATCACGGTAGATGTGGTGTGTGGTGGGGGAAAGGAAGATGAAGAAGTACCGACTTCTGTGTCGATAGTAGGAACGCGGACAAGACGGGCACTAGGATCCCGTGTCCAGCCGAGCATGCACTAAGCGGGTTTAGTGCAAGTGGCAGTGTGTGTGTGATTTAAAAATTGGTTTGTTTTGAAAAAGTGGGACTCAAGACAAATCACCCTAAGATGCACAAGCAACCCTAGAACTAAGGTTACCTAGGTCAGTCTCTAGACCGCTCCTAGACTTCCAAAGGACAAGCCGCAGGATAAATCCTCTACCGCCTCCGTACTACCCTTGTAGCCAGATAAGTGCCAGGTAAGTGGGAAGGAACCACGTCGTGGGCCTAATTAAAAACCACTATCCTTTGTCACACTTGCCTAGGCACTACAAAAGTAATGCGGATAAACGATAGATTACCCACGACCTTCCTCTGTCCTTATTGAGCGCGACAGTCCCTAGAGTCTGGTCTAGATATTTTTTAAATTAATGAAGGGTTGATCTATATGCTCGGTTTGTGATTTGTGGGACTTAGGAAGGGTGATGAAATCCCCACCTAATCTTGATTTGGTCTTTGCCCCTTAGAAATCCGTATTAAATATGCAAAAAAAAACGAAAAACAAAACTTTGCAAAAAGATTTTTGAGCGGCGATATTTTGCAAAGAATCCTGCAGAAAATAGATTTTATTGGATTTTAGAAGAGAGAGAAGGGAGTTAGAATCTTACCAGAGAAGTGTGAACCCTAGATCTCCTGTTTCCTCAAGTCCGTGACTCCAGATTTCCTCGCAAAAATTCACACAATAATCGTTAAATATACAATTTGCAGTTTTGTTTTAATAATGATATGACTCGTCTAAGAATTCAACACAAATAGTAAAAATAAAAAATTACGCACGTTTCCCCGGCAACGGCGCCATTTGATTGATGTGATTCGAAAGAGTGTTTAGTAGTTTAACCGCAATCAATAACGGTATCGCACGTAGCTAGACCGAGATGAGTATGGGTCGTCCTCTGGGAAACGTGGAACCTTTTACTTTTACTTTAGATGTGTTGAGAAAGAGAGGAGGGATAAAGAATTTTATAGAAAGATTTCTAGATCTATGTTAAACAAGAATGTAAAATATAGATCTAGATTATTTTAAAGATGTAATTAATATAATAAGAGGGCTTGTATGGTTCATTAGGATTTAGTAGTTATGGATGATTATTTAAAAGTTACCCTTTTTATCCATTAATAGATTTAGAACTAGAACGACGGTGATGCGTGTAGATTAGGGTTTCTGGAGGGAAAAGGAATCCCACTCTTAACCCTTATCTCGACACGGAACTCTGTTCATATCTAGCCTTTACCAAAACAATCATTAATCTAATCTCTAATCGCGGTCGGAACTAGCAAAGAATTGCTAGCACGCCCGATTAGGATGTTAATGATTCTTTTGATAAAGTTCCTAAACTTTATAGTACTTAAAAAGGGTTTAATTATTTTCATCGTCCATTAGCCTACCCTAATCCTACGAACCCTAACAAGCGGAGAATTACTCACGCATGTTGGGAAAAGAAGATGAAAAGATAGAGAGGGAAAACATAATGTAAAATGCAAAAGAATTAAATAAAACAACTACCTTTATTAATCAACTTGAACAATCTACACTTTGATTCCTTAGAAAATGATTACAAAGACTAGTTTGCTTCTCGAACTCTTCCGAAGGAGGTAGATGAACAGTTGATGATCAGCCTGGATGCGTGAGTCGTCTTGGACGTCGTGATCTCTTCGGCTTGATAACTTTTCCAAGAGGCTCTCGGTGCCCTTTTATAGTGCAAAGCCAGAATCTTATTGTTGAAAACTTGCTAAAATTTAGTTTTGATTCACCCCAAAAAATCTTGTGCTCTGAATCTCTAAATTTGCGGCGGATCCGCGGCCCAAGGGGGGTTTGGCCGCGGATCCGCGCTCAAGGGGTGAGATCTCTTGATGAGTTTTCTTGGGCTTGCATCTTGTGACATGTGGCAATCCTAGGCACCTTCAGAATTCATAAATCTTCTCTCGGTTGCTTCCAGACTTGGTCTCAAAGTTTTGCTTCTTAATTTGGCAAGATTTCTTCAACAACTTGATTTGTTTGATAAATTCTGCATAACAACTTGGAAAATTTTGCACAATAATCTCAAATAATATTTAGTAGGCTTATTTCTATTAGGATTTGGTCAATAGATTTATTTGCATACATTTTCCTACCAAATACTAATTAAAATATATTAACACATGGAAAATAGTGTTTTTACACATAAACCCTCATATGTATAATATATTATAATAATGTCATTTTTTAATATGAAAATGGTAGGAAAAATGTAATACAAATGTGCAGTTTTATCAACTGAACAGGAGCCATCCTGGTTAAATAAATCAATAAACCAATCTAATCTTGCAAGAGCGCACGCTGAGTGTTTCTTTTCTCTCTCTCCAGGTAGCAACCTTTTCATGCCCTAATCAAGATAATAAAATGTATCGCTTGACCGATCCGAATTCTTATTCGGGGCTGGGGAACGTTGGTTTGGCTCTAACTTACGACAATAGTCTTAAGTATGAGCAAGGGAAAGAGGATTGTATGGATTCCAAGGATACCCAGTTGAAGAAGAAGCATGGTTTTGCATCTACTTCAGGTGTTCTTGTAATTGAAAACTGCTTTACGGTCAGCCCTACCTCCTGGGTACTTGATACCGGATCAGGATCTCATATCTGTAATCTATTGCAGAGACTGAGAAAAAATAGGAGAGTTGTACCTGGTGATATGTCGCTCAGAGTAGCGAACGGAGCACAAGTTAATGCTGCAGCCGTCGGTGAATATCACCTAGTGTTGCCAAATGGCAATACTATGATTTTGAACGATTCCTACTATGTACCTTCTATGGTTTGCAACATCATATCAGTTTCTTTACTCGATAAAGATGGATATAACTTTGTTCTTGATAGAAATATCATGAACATCTACCTTCATATGGTACTGGTTGTAGAAGGTACACTGTGTAATGGTATCTACGTTCTAAATCAGAATACAGTTCTCAATATACAAAACACACGCAAGAGGAAGAATTCAGATACGAATGAATCCTACTTGTTTCATTATAGACCTGGTCATATCGGAGAGAAAAGACTAAGTTAGTTGCATAAAGATGGACTCTTCAATACGTTCGAGTTTTCATCTTATGAAACTTGTCAGTCTTGTCTCAAAGGAAAGATGACCAAATCTCCGTTCACCGGACATGGAGAAAGGGCAGCAGAGCTCCTGGGACTCATACACAGTGATGTATGTGGTCCGATGTCTATACATGCAAAGGGTGGGTTCTCGTACTTCATCATATTCACTGACAATCTCTTTAGATTCGGATATGTGTATCTTATGAAACACAAATCTGAAGCTTTTGAGAAATTCAAGGAATTCCGAAACGAAGTAGAGAACCAGATTGGCAAAAGTATCAAGATCCTCCGGTCTGATAGAGGACAGGAGTACTTAAGCACGGAATTCCTAGATTACTTAAAAGAGAATGGTATTCTTTCTCAGCTTACTCCTCCTTATACACCACAACACAACGGTGTATCGGAACGGAGGAATCGTACCCTACTGGATATGGTTCGCTCCATGATGAGTAATGCCGAGTTGCCTCTTTCATTTTGGGGACATGCGCTTTTAACAGCAGCATACCTATTGAATGATGTTCCGTCTAAATCAGTGCCTAAGACTCCATTCGAGATATGGAATGGAAAAAGGCCATATCTTAAAAGATTTAAGATATGGGGTTGTCCGGCTTATGTTAAAAAGCATAAACCAGATAAACTGGAGGCACAGTCAGTTTTATGTAAGTTTGTGGGACATCCAAAGAATGGTTATGGATATCTGTTGTACCACACCGAGGAACAGAAGGTGTTTGTTGCTCGGCATGTCGTTTTCTTATAAACGGAGTTTCTTGCAAAAGAAGTTAGTGGGACCACGGTAGAATTGGAAGAAATTCAGCGACCACAAACTGAATCTGAAAATTTGACAGAACCTCAGGATTCAATAAACCCAGACGATCCTCAGCCACGCTGCAGATCTGGTAGGATTTCTCATCCTCCCGAGAGAAACTACGGTTTTCTCTTAGACGGGGATCGAGAGGATTGCATCTTGGAAGAATATGACCCTACCAGTTTCAGGCAGGCCATTATCAGTAAGGACTCTGATAAGTGGCTGGATGCAATGCAATCCGAAATGGAGTCCATGTACACCAATAAAGTGTGGACATTGGATATTGCTCCACCTGGGGTAAAACCCGTTGGATGCAAATGGATATATAAAAGGAAACTTTGTGTAGATGGACAGGTGGAAACCTATAAGGCTAGACTCGTTGCAAAAGGTTTTCGTCAAAGACCAAGTTTGGACTATGACGAAACTTTTACTCTAGTGGCTATGCTCAAATCCATTCGGATCCTACTTGCCATTGCTGCCTTCCATGACTATGAAATCTGGAAAATGGACGTTAAAACTTCTTTTCTAAACAGCTGTTTAGAAGAGTGCGTTTACATGGATCAGCCAGAAGGTTTCGTAGACAGTGGGAGCAGCGGGAAGGTGTGCAAGTTAATTAAATCCATTTATGGATTGAAGCAGGCATCGCGGAGCTGGAACATCTGTTTTGATGAGGCAATCAAGGAATTTGATTTCATCAAGAACGAAGATGAACCTTGTGTCTATAAGAAGATTGTAGGACGAACTGTCGTATTCCTAGTCTTGTACGTGGATGACATTCCTTTGATAGGAAATGACATTCCTATGCTACAATCGGTCAAGCTATTATTGTCACAACGGTTCTTCATAAAGGACCTGCGTAATGCCTCGTACGTTCTGGGGATCAAGATCTATAGAGATAGATTCAAGAGACTACTGGAACTTTCGCAGTCTAGGTACATAGAGACCGTACTAAAGAGATTTAGTACGGAGGATTCCAAGCTCGGTAACATACCAGCATTGCACGGAATTACCCTCTCCAAGAAGATGTCTCTTAAGACTGACGAGGAGAGGGTTCGCATGAGCACTATACCTTACGCTTCGGCGGTAGGATCTATAATGTATGCGATGCTATGTACAAGACCAGATGTAGCTTACGCACTGAGCGTGGTGAGCCAGTATCAGTCAGACCCAGGTGAGGACCACTGGACGGCAGTGAAGAACATTCTCAAGTACCTGAGAAGGACTAAGGAGATGTTTCTTGTTTACGGTAATGGAGACCTCAGGGTCGAGTCCTTTACCGATTCAAGCTTCCAGAATGACAAAGATGACAGCAAGTCTGTCTCGGGTTTTGTGTTTACCCTCAACGGAGGGGCGGTATGTTTGAGGAGTTCCAAACAGGATACCGTCGCAGACTCGACGATGGAAGCTGAATACATTGCTGCAAGCGATGCCGCAAAAGAAGCGGTCTGGATGAAGAAGTTCGTTAGTGAACTTCAGGTGGTTCCGTCCATTGTTGACCCAATACCTTTGTATTGCGATAACAATGGGGCTATAGCTTTAGCGAAGGAACCAAGGTCCCATCAGAAATCCAGACACCTCTTAAGGCGGTATCACCTGATCAGGGAGATCATTGATCGCCATGAGATCGAGGTACGGAGAGTGGACACAAAAGACAACACAGCAGATCCATTCACGAAGGCCCTCCCTAAAACACAGTTCGAGCGACTTTTTGAGCTATTGGGAATGCGGTACGCCGGCAGCTGGCCTTAGTGCAGACGTTGCGTATGCGGTACACCAATTACTGGCCTTTAGTGCAAGTGGGAGATTGTTAGATGTGTATGCCCTAGAGACCATTATTGTATAGTACTGGTTTGTATAATACATTTTGGAGGCTTGGGATATATATATGGTTTTACGACAGTCTTGCTCGTTATAGTAGTATGCTACTTGGTTTGTTTCTATCTTAATATGTGTATATGTTTCTTTTAACATATCGCTAAAAACATATTGGTAGAGCCCTTAGGATTTTTGCTTGACTACGGGCGTTGTGATGGCGATCACACTAGTGGGGCCTGGGTGGTCTATAAGCACATCCTTATTTTGGTCCTTAGTCGTAGGATTATCGAGACAGGGCATCGATACTCCAGAGTAGACTGGTGCATACGCTTCTCTTCCCAGCAGGGGAGATGGTCTGTCCCACAGCCATCAGTACGTCGTATTGGAGATAGTATGCATGTGCTCGTTAGGTTACGAGTGTTAGTGTATTTGCCCTAGGGGCCATTATTGTATCATACTAGTTTGTATATTACTTAATTGAAGCTTGGGATATTCACATGTACATAACAGTCTTGCTAAACATGGTAGTATGCTACTTGGTTTTTCTATCTTAATATGTGAGTATACGTATTGATAGAGCTCTTAGGATCTTGCTTGACTACCAGCGTTGTGATGCCAGTCACACTAGTGGGGGCTGGGTAGTCTACAAGCACATCCTTATTCAGGTCCCTAGTCGTAGGATTATCGAGACAGGGCATCGATACTCCAGAGTAGACTAGTGTGTACGCTTCTCATCCCAGTTGGGGAGATGTTCTGTCCCACAGCCGTCAGTACGTCGTACTGGAGATAGTATGCAGGTGCTCGTTAGGTTACGAGTACACCGGACAGGACACACAGGAAACTGTTGGTTGGTTTTATACCAGTCGTCGGTGAACAGTTCCCAGGTGACATGAGTACAGCATAGTCCGCAGACTTGACACTGCTGCTTCGCCTCGAGTGTGTCCCACTGTTCTTAGATTGCTACCCTACCACGGCTCAAAAGAGTCATGCAAACAGGTAGCGGTTGGGTGCAGTCCCGAGCACTTGGAGGCAGTGGCGGTTAGACAGGATTCGTCTCTCCCGGTATTGGGGGTTGATATCGTGCTGTGTCAGAGAGCCATTACGCAAAGTCCCTGGCCAGGGCAAGCAAGATTTGCTGGTAGGTTCCATTAGTTTCTCAGGGTGTAATGGGCTTCACTCCGACACGACTTATACCACTATTAGGGGACTGACGCTTGCCGCCCCTAGGTCCGATATGCGATAGTCTTAGACGAACAGACCGGACTGTACGGAGATTGTCACATCAGACTCGGTAGGCGTTCAGATGGGTTTCCTCATCGTCCTTCTTATCGACATCCACCTGGGGACCGTTACGTACAGCTAGTGCCGCTTGCGGTCTGTGGTTAAACCCACTGCCAGCGTAGTAGTCGAGTCTTTAGAGTCCCACACAGAGAGTTTCCCTACTCCAGGCGAAACAATATAGAGGCCGTATGGTTTTACGACAAGGGTTCGGACGCATACGTGTGTTTACGCACGTACGACATCCGTACAGTTTTTACTAGTCGGCTTTGGTTTAAGCCAGTTTCTAGTATCCGGTTATTGGATTTATACAGTCTAAAGTTTTTCCGTGTTTTCACAGATAAAAGAGGCGTTCTCGTAATTGCGCGAGAAGCTTCTAGAAGATGGTGACTTGGGGGTTAAGGTAGCATATGCATTAAATGAGATTAGTGAGTCATTTGAGTGATTTATCCAAGTCATTAATGCATCATAAATGCTTAATGACTCATGGAGATGAATCACCCTCTTATATTTATTATGCTTGATGATTAATCATTTATTTTCTTTTATTTGGATAAATCATAATGCTTGATATATATTATGATAGCTCATTTTCTCATCTCATTTCTCTTGCTCACTTTCTCTCTCCTCAAGCTCTCCCTCTTCAAACCCTAATCCTCCCCTCTCATGTGTTGAGTACAATGATTAGATTAGACTACTTAATCCTTAACCATTCTCTATATCACCTAGGTTTCTTGGATTAGCGATTTAAGAAACCTAGTTACCTCTAGTTTGAGGTGAAGCTTGTAGTATAGCTCTAGGGTGGATCTTCTACTACTTAGAGAAGGCCGGAGAGGACGTGGAGAACGGCCAGACGAAGGACTCGGTTCTACAGGTATAATCACTTTTCATAGTAGTTAACTCTTCTATGGTTTCTTGTTAGTTATTGTTTATGCAAAGATTCTCGGTTAGTCGATGTTTACCCTTTAAACAAGATCGTTTTTCATTATTCCGCCCCCCCGCAAGTCGTGGGGTATTGTACATCAACTTACAGTGGTATCAGAGCCTCGCTAAACAATAATTAACTCATTAGCAAAGTCGTAAGAATTTCGAACGCAAAAAGAACCTGAAAAATCATAGTTTTAACACAGTTTCTGTCGAATTTAAAACAGGCCCTAAAAATTTTTCAGGGACCTGCAGATTAACAAGCAAGAAATTATAGGGCTACTGATGAAATTTGGACTCCCAACTTGGCTAACTCACCGCGGAACCGCGGCGGATCCATGCGATCCGCCGCGGATCCGCGGCGGATCCATGCGATCCGTCGCGGATCCGCGTCCGAGTTAGGGCCGAGTCGGCCCAAATTTTTCCAGTAACCCCTTTGTGTTAACAGTGATATTTCTGGATATTTTATTTTCTGCTAAGATCTCTGGTGCACAGAGAAGTTTTGCAGTAGAATCTAAAGTGTTTTGCTCGATCGAAATTTTACGATGTTTTCTAATATGATTATATCTGTGATTGTATAATGTGTTCGTAAACCTCCCCTAACTGCTAGTATGTCGGTTGGCAGGAGGTTGCACATTTCTGTAATGGTTTTTACTGTTTGTGGTTGTGAACTGTATTGGAATTTTGTGATGATTAGCCGGTGTTTGAGATGGGTTGTTATATTCATTCATTCAATGTAATTGTAATATATTGTAATATTATTTTGCGGGACGCATCCAGGTTGCGGATGTAGCCACCGTTGTATTATTTCATTTTACTATTTTTGCTCCTAGAATAGACCCAAGGTGGGGTGCACAAACTACTGGGTACTTTGAAGTGTTTAGTGGCCTACTCACTTTGTTGAGGGAGACCGCTTCACTTCGGATATTTGACGGGTAGTTTGCCGTACCCGTAGGGGTCTAGGGTGGGGTAATGGCTATTCATCACAACTGTGTAATACGTCTTTTGTTGCAGGCTCTAAACAAACACGGATTGCTTGCAAATCCAATAAAGTTCACATGAGATCTGGAATGCCAATTATTGCGTCTGACGAATGTACAATATCTATATATGATAGCTATTTAGACGTCACTTATGTTTTACACCCGCGCTAGCCCATCCCCCGCTCTGCCGTTAGTTAAGTAACCTAACGGGTGATGACGGGACCCCGTGGCGAATGCGGATGGCATAAGAGGACGTTGTATTTTCGTTGTTTTCTGCAATGATAGGTTAATGATGGGACGCATTATTTATAATGCAAAGAAAATAAACCAAAAAGTTGAATCGTTGGAACAATTTAAAAGAAACCAATCGGTTATTTTAAAACAGATGATATTTTTTAAATTGCGGAGCTTTAACCACTCCTTTTAAAAAGATATCAGGTTCTTTCGGTCATATCAAGTTCACTACGTTCACGGTTTCGCCAAAACCATTCGTAGCCCTCCGTCATTTCATTTGGGTATTCAGTAGTATTCAAGCTATGTATTTTGACCTAACGCCAAGGCATAGTGTTTGGTAGCTGCTGGGTATTCATTTATCGCATAGATAGATGAGTTAGTTTGGGACAGTCGTATTATCATTTTGGCCGAACGTCAAGGATATATATAGATGGGTTCAAATTAACAAGATAATGATGGGTAGAACTTGACATGTGACTTTTGACATTTTGACCTAACGCCAAGGTCATAAGAGCATGGGGCAAAAATATATATCGGGAATTTCTAAAGAAACTGAAATTTGCAAAGAGTTGCATATCATTTGGAGTTTGATGAAAGTTGGTAGGATTCCTTCAACATTATCATACGATGATATTTGGATCCCGATCCTACTGTGAGTATATGCTACTCATCAGCATATTCGTCACTTAACGATCAATGCTATAAACCAAGTAGGTGTCAAGAAAGGTGTCAGCGGGGTTACGCCCCAAGTGAAAAGAGGTTATTTAATTAAGGAACTTCGCGAAAGCGTTGGAAAACCTCCCTCGAAGTACCGACACCAGCCTGGCTGAACGGTTAAGCAAGTATTGTACAGTGAGAATAGTCCTGGATAATTCTTCTTTTATGGTTTGAGGAAGGATTCGAGAAACAGTGGGAGCCATCCAGTTTAGATAAATTAAAAACCATTCTAAACTTGCAAGAGCATCATGCTAAAGAGTTTTCTTCTCTCTCTTCTAATTGCAGCGACCCTGAAAATGACTGGACTTAAGTTACTTTTAGAGAAAAATATACTGACAGGGCCAAACTATAAAGATTGGCTGCGGAATGTCAAAATGGCCTTGACTTGTGACAAATTGGGGTATGTCCTCACCACTAAGGCACCTGAAGTCCCAGGTCCCAAATCCAGTAATGCGGATAAGGAAATCCGCAAAACCTGGGATTTAGATTGCGCGAAAGCCAAGTGCATCGTGCTTGCCTCGATGAATAATGAACATCAGAGGAGGCACGAGGATATGGATCTTGACTCCATATTTCTCCATACAAAAGATCTGTATGGGGAGCAATCTTGTATAGCAAGATACGAGACCGCAAAGAAGCTGTTTCAAGCGAGGTTGGCCGTCGGATCATCTGTAGGAGAACATGTCCTAAAGATGATTGGCTATATAGAAGAGCTCGCAGACCTTGGGACGACTTTGGATAATGAGCTCTATACAGACCTTATTCTCCAGTCCCTCCCTCCCACCTACGCCCAGTTTATTCTGATCTTCAACATTCAAAGAAAAGAAGTTGAACTTTCAGAACTCCTTAACATGTTGAGGAGTGCAGAGGGCACCTTGCAGAAGGCAAGGGAAACACCCGCTATGTTTGTTCGCGGTACTTCTTCTTCCGGGTCCAAGGCTAAAACCAAAGGAAGGAAGAATAAGGACGCCAACAGACGTAGAGGAGGTGTTAGTAAGGTGGCAGGGAAGGGAAAGAAAAAGTTTACGGTACCGGTAGTAGCCCAGGATGAGTGCTTCCATTGTCACAGGAAAGGGCACTGGAAAAAGGATTGCAAGGCGTGGAACGCCAAGAACCAAGAACCGAAGCAAGTTGTGGCTTCGACATCAGGTGTGTTTGTAATTGAGAATTGTCTGTCAATCAACTCTACTTCCTGGGTATTGGATACCGGATCAGGATCTCATATTTGCAATTCATTACAGGCACTGAGAAACCATAGAGTGCTGATGGAAGGTGATATGATCCTGATGGTTGCTAACGGAGCTAGCGTGGGAGCTATGTCCGTAGGGGATTATCACCTGGGATTGACGAGTAGACACATTTTGGTTTTACATAACTGTTTTTGTGTACCCAGCTTAACGTGTAATATCATATCTGTTTCCTTGTTATCAAATAAAGGTTATGATTTCACGTTTGGAAGTGGTGTTGTTAACATCCACCTTAATCATGGTTTGATTGGGTCAGGTACACTGGATAACAGTATATATGTGTTAAACCAACTTCAAATTTTCATTGTCCAGAACACACTAAAAAGAAAGTCTCCAGATTTAACTAATGCTTTCTTATGGCATTGTAGACTGGGTCACATCAATGAGAGAAGGTTGACTAAGTTACATAGAGAAGGATATTTGGACTCGTTCGAATATCAAACTTATGCCACTTGTCAATCTTGTCTCAAAGGAAAGATGACAAAGACTCCATTTACTGGACATGGAGTAAGAGCGAGCGAGCTCTTAGGACTCATACACAGCGATGTATGTGGTCCAATGTCTACACATGCAAGAGGTGGTTTTTCCTATTTCATTACTTTCACGGATGATTACTCAAGGTATGGATTCATTTATCTGATGAAACATAAATCCGAGGCTTTTGAGAAATTCCATGAGTATAAGAATGAAGTAGAAAACCAAACCGGCAAAAGTATCAAGACACTAAGATCTGATCGAGGTGGTGAATACTTGAGTGCCGAGTTCCTAGGTTACCTAAAAGAAAAAGGAATTCTCTCTCAGCTTACTCCTCCATACACTCCACAGCATAACGGTGTATCGGAGAGACGGAATCAAACCCTATTGGATATGGTACGATCCATGATGAGTAATGCTGAGTTACCGCGATCTTTTTGGGGTTATGCGCTAGAATCAGCGGCATATCTTTTGAACATGGTACCTACCAAGACTGTGCCTACCACTCCATATCAGATGTGGAGTGGGAAGAAACCCCATCTACAGTATATAAAGATTTGGGGATGTCCAGCTTTTGTTAAAAAGCAGCATGTGGACAAGCTCGAGGCACGATCAGTAAAATGTAAGTTTGTGGGATATCCAAAGAACTCCAGGGGATATCTATTCTATTACGCAGAGGAACAAAAGGTATTTGTTTCTCGTAATGCCCATTTTCTAGAACATCAATTTTTAGAAAAGGAATCAAGTGGGAGCGAAATAGAACTGGAAGAAATTCCAGAACCACAAACTAATACTGAAAGTTTGGTAGAACTGGTAGTTCAAGAAGAACAGGACATTACCGCACCCCGCCACAGGAGTAGTAGGCCGTCTCATCCGCCTGAGAGATACTACGGTTTTCTCATAGATGGGGATAGAGAGGATTGCTTCATAGATGATGATGAACCTACTGGCTTCCAGCAGGCCATCCATAGCGGCGACTCGGTACGATGGCTAGATGCAATGCGGACCGAAATGGAGTCCATGTACACCAGCAAAGTATGGACTTTGGACTTTGCTCCAGATGGGGTAAAACCCATAGGATGCAGATGGATCTTCAAGAAAAAGATTGGTGTAGATGGACCGGTGGAAACCTATAAGGCTAGACTTGTTGCAAAGGGTTTTCGTCAAAGACCTGGTTTGGACTATGACGAAACTTTTTCTCCAGTGGCTATGCTCAAATCCATTCGGGTCCTTCTTGCTATTGCTACCTTCCATGATTATGAAATCTGGCAGATGGACGTAAAGACGGCTTTTCTGAATAGTAATTTAGAAGAGTGCGTCTATATTGATCAGCTAGAGGGTTTAAATCAGAGTGGGAGCAGCATGAAAGTATGCAAGTTGCTTAAGTCCATTTATGGACTGAAGCAGGCATCGCGGAGTTGGAACATCTATTTTGATGAAACAGTCAAAGAATATGACTTTATCAAAAATCCAGATGAACCGTGCATATAAAGTAAAGTTGTAGCAAGAACTGTCGTATTCCTCGTCTTGTACGTGGATGACATTATATTGATAGGAAATGACATTCCTATGCTACAATCTGTCAAAGGATTCTTGTCACACAGGTTCTCCATGAAAGACCTGAGTGATGCCTCCTACATTCTAGGGATCCGGATCTATCATGATAGATCCAAGAGGATTTTGGGACTTTCGCAGTCCAGGTATATCGACACTGTACCGAAAAGAATCAGTATGGAAGATTCTAAGCGCGGTAATCTACCGGCTTGTCACGGAATCACCCTATCCAAAGAGATGTCTCCCAAGACTGATTTGGAAAGGGAACGCATGTCTATTATACCCTACGCTTCTGCGATAGGCTCTATAATGTATGTGATGTTGTGCACCAGACCAGATGTAGCTTACGCACTGAGCGTGGTAAGCCGGTATCAGTCAGACCCAGGACAGAAGCACTGGATAGCAGTAAAGAACTTTCTCAAGTACCTGTGGAGGACTAAGGAGATGTTCATGGTTTACGGCGGAAAAGACCACAGGATGGAGGCCTATGCTGATTCCGGCTTCCAGAGTGATAAGGGCAATTCCAAGTCCATGTCAGGTTATGTCTTTACCCTCAATGGAGGGGTGGTGTGCTGGAAGAGCTCCAAGCAGGACAACGTTGCTGAGTAGACGATGGAAGCGGAGTATATAGCTGCTTGCGATGCCGCAAAAGAATCAGTCTGGATGAAGAAGTTCCTAGCAGAACTTCAGGTGGTTCCTACCATTGTTGATCCAATACCTCTGTATTGCGACAACAACGGAGCTATAGCTTTAGCGAAGGAACCAAGGTCCCATCAGAAGTCCAGACACATCTTAAGGCGGTATCACCTGATCAGGGAGATCATTGATCGTCGGGAGATCGAGGTTCGGAGAGTTGCTACTGAAGAGAACATTGCTGATCCATTCACAAAGGCCCTACCTCAGATTCAGTTCGAGAAGCTACTCGAGATCATCGGTCTTCGATATGCCAGTACATGGCCCTAGTGCAAGTGGTAGATTGTTAGTGTATATGCCCTAGGGGCCATTATTGTATCATACTAGTTTGTATATTACTTAATGGAAGCTTGGGATATTCACATGTATATAACAGTCTTGCTAAACATGGTAGTATGCTACTTGGTTTTTCTATCATAATATGTGAGTATACGTATTGATAGAGCTCTTAGGATCTTGCTTGACTACCAGCGTTGTGAAGCCAGTCACACTAGTGGGGGCTTGGTAGTCTACAAGCACATCCTTATTCAGGTCCCTAGTCGTAGGATTATCGAGACAGGGCATCGATACTCCGGAGTATACTCGTGTGTACGCTTCCCATCCCAGTTGGGGAGATGGTCTGTCCCACAGCCATCAGTACGTCGTACTGGAGATAGTATGCAGGTGCTCGTTAGGTTACGGGTACACCGAACAGGACTCACAGGGAACTGTTGGTTGGTTTTATACCAGTCGTCAGTGAACAGTTCCCAGGTGACATGAGTACAGCATAGTCTGCAGACTTGACACTGCTGCTTCGCCTCGAGTGTGTCCCACTGTTCTTAGATTGCTACCCTACCACGGCTCAAAGGAGTCGTGCAAACAGGTAGCAGTTGGGTGCAGTCCCGAGCACTTGGAGGCAGTGGCGGTTAGACAGGATTCGTCTCTCCCGGTATTGGGGGTTGATATCGCGCTGTGTCAGAGAGCCATTACGCAAAGTCCCTGCCCAGGGCAAGCGAGATTTGCTGGTAGGTTCCAGTAGTTTCTCAGGGTGTAATGGGCTTCACTCCGACACGACTTATACCGCTATTAGGGGACTGACGCTTGCCGCACCCTAGGCCCGATATGCGATAGTCTTAGACGAACAGACCGGACTGTATGGAGATTGTCACATCAGACTCAGTAGGAGTTCGGATGGGTTTCCTCATCGGCCTTCTTATCTACATATACCTGGGGACCGTTACGTACAGCTAGTGTCGCTTGCGGTCTGTGGTTAAACCCCCTGCCAGCGTAGTAGTCGAGTCTCTAGTGTCCCACACAGAGAGTTTCCCTACTCCGGGCGAAACGATATAGAGGTCGTATGGTTTTATGACAAGGGTTCGGACGCATACGTGTGTTTACGCACGTACGACATCCGGACAGTTTTTACTAGTCGGCTTTGGTTTAAGCCAGTTTCTAGTATCTGGTTATTGGATTTATACAGTCTAAAGTTTTTCCGTGTTTTCACGGATAGAAGGGGCATTCTCGTAATTGCGCGAGAAGCTTCTAGAAGATGGTGACTTGGGGGTTAAGGTGGCATATGCACTAAATGAGATTAGTGAGTCATTTGAGAGATTCATCCAAGTCATTAATGCATCATAAATGCTTAATGACTCATGGAGATGAATCACCCTCTTATATTTATTAAGCATGATGATTAATCATTTATTTTCTTTATTTGGATAAATCATAATGCTTGATATATATTATGATAGCTCATTTTCTCATCTCATTTCTCTCTCCTCAAGCTCTCCCTCTTCAAACCCTAATCCTCCCCTCTCATGTGTTGAGTACAAGGATTAGATTAGACTACTTAATCCTTAACCATTCTCTATATCACCTAGGTTGCATAGATTAGCGATTTAAGAAACCTAGTTACCTCTAGTTTGAGGTGAAGCTTGTAGTATAGCTCTCGGGTGGATCTTCTACTACTTAGAGAAGGCCGGAGAGGACGTGGAGAACGACCAGATGAAGGACTCGGTTCTACAGGTATAATCACTTTTCATATTAGTTAACTTTTCTATGGTTTCTTGTTAGTTATTGTTTAGGCATTATACATATCGGTTAGTCGATGTTTACGCTTTAAACAAAATCGTTTTTCATTATTCCGCCTCCCCGCAAGTCGTAGGGTGTTGTACATCGACTTACAACGAGTACACTGGACAGGACTCGTCGGGAACTGTTGGTTGGTATTATACATATCGTCAGTTGACTGTTCCCAGGTGACATGAGTACAGCTTAGTCCGCTGACTTGACACCGTCACTTCGCCTCGAGTGTGTTCCCACTGTTCTTAGATTACTACCCTACCACGGCTCTACTGAGTCGTGCAAACAGGTAGTAGTTGAGTGCAGTCCCGAAGCACTTGGAGGCAGTGACGGTTAGATAGGATTCGTCTCTCCCGGTATTAGGGGTTGATATCGCCCTGTGTCTAGGAGAGCCATTACATAAAGTCCCTGGCCAGGGCAAGCGAGAATTGCTGGTATGTTTTCCAGTAGATTCTCATGGTGTTTTGGGCTACACTCCGACACGACTTGTACCGCTATTAGGGGACTGACGTTTACCGCACCCCTAGTCCCGCCATGCGATATTCTCAGACGAACAGACCGGACTGTACGGAGATTGTCACATTCAGGCTCAGTAGGAGTTCGATGGGTTCACCTCATCAGTCTTCTTATCGGCATCTACCTGGGGACCGTTACGTAGAGCGAGTACCGCTTGCGGCCTGTGGTTAAACCCACTACCAGCGTAGTGTCGAGCCTTTAGAGTCCCACACAGAGGGTTACTCGCCTTTGGTCAAAACAGAGTAGAGGTTGCATGGTTTTGCGACGGGGTTCGTTCACATCCGCGCACTTGTGCACGTTTGGTGTCCGAACAGTAGTTACTAGCGGGCTTTGGTTTAATCCGGATCCTAGTAACTGTTTTGGGATTGATTTTGTCTCAGTGTATTCGTGTTCCTTAGATCACGGATGCGGGTGTGTATGCACAGTTGACAGAGACAGAGGCAGAGGATTCTCATTAGGGTTGTTGACCATTTGGCTATGGTTGACTTGTTGACCGTTGACGTTTCTTTAAACCTTAATGAGAATATGATATATGATTAATAATATTAATTAAGTATTATTGTGCCATGGTTGAGTTGAAAGTTTGACTTTTGTTGACTTGTTGACTTTGTTGACCGGTTGACCATCATCATTTCATGGCTATCATTTCATGGGTATGATTTTTGCTTGCTTGTTGTTTGCAAAATGCCATGATAGCATGAAATGATAATGGTCATTGAAACTAACCATCACCATATACTCAATTATTATTATTATTATCATTATTCTCATTTTTGTGAAAAGGGTTGGATTATGAGAGCTCATTTTCTATCATTCTCTTTCTCTCTCCTAGAAAGAAAGCTCTCCCTCTTCCTCTTCCTCTCTCAAGGTTCAAGTGTTCCATGAGTTGGAAATGATGAACCTTTGAGACAAAACCACCATCACTCTTCTCTACTCAATCTAAGGTATTAGGTTTAGCAAACCAAACACCTTAGTCATCTCTAGGTTGAGATAAGAGCCCAATTTTGAGACCCTCGGGTGGATCCATCTATGGCAAAGAGGAGATGACAAGGAGGATCCATTCAAGCGACTACGAGGAACTAGAAAGAGGAAGAACCACAACAAGAAGAGAAGGAGTTCAAGACCAAGGTATAGCCATTCTATATAGTAGTTAGAACTTGTAGATTTTTGTTAGTTTTTGTTTAGCAACGATCCTTCATGAAACGGTCCATGTTACCTAGCTAGGAAAAATTTTTGTTTTACCTATTCCGCCTTCCCGAAAGGACCGAGGTGGGTAACGTGGACCTAACAGTCCGGCCTATGTTGAAATACAGAATCCGGACAAGCTTGAGACAAGGTCAGTTTTGTGAAAGTTTGTAAGATATCCCAAACATTCACGAGTGTATATCTTCTACCACACTGAGGAACAAAAGGTGGTTTGTTTATCGACATGCCACCGTTTTAGAAAAGGAATTTCTTGTGGATGAAATTAGTAGCGATAAGGTAGAACTGGAAGAAGTTCCAACAAAGCAAACTATAACTGAATATTTGGTGGAACCGGAGGATTCAATAGTCCCCAACGAACCGCATCCACTCCGCAGATCTAGTAAGGTTCCTCATCCACCTGAGAGATACTATGGTTTTCTCATAGACGGTGGGAGCGAGGATTGCATCATGGAGATGATGACCCAACTAGTTTGGAACAGGCCATCACGAGTGGGGACTTTGTGAAATGACTGGATGTTATGTAATCGATGTACAACAACAAAGTGTTGACTTTGAATGTTGCTCCTGAAGGGGTAAAACCCATCGGAAGCAAAAGGATCTTTGAGAAAGATAATCTGGTGTAGATGGAAAAGTTGAGACTTTAAAAGCTAAACTTGTAGCAAAAGGTTTTCGTCTACGACCTGGTGTCGACTATGATGAAACCTTTTGTCCTGTCGCTATGCTTAAGTCCATCAGGATCCTACTTGTCATTGCTGCGTACCATGATTACGAAATCTGGCAGACTACACGTCAAAACCGCATTTCTAAATGGTGATTTAGAAGAGAGCGTGTATATGACACTGCCAGAGGGTTTCGTAGACAGTGCTGCAAGCTGCTTAAATCTATCTACGGGTTAAAGTAGTCATTGTGGAAATGGAACATCTGTTTTTGATGATGCTGTCAAAGAGTTTGACTTCATAAAAAAGGTAGATGAACCATGTATAAATAAGAAGGTTGTAGAGAGTATGGTTGTCTTGCTCGTATTGTATGTGGATGATGTACCCTTGATAGGAAACGATCTTCATATACTACACTCGGTCAAGCTCCTCATATCATACAAGTTCTCCATGAAAGATCTAACTGATGCCTCCTACATCCTGGGGATATAGATCTATAGAGATAGATCTAAATGGATTTGGGATTGTCCCAATCCAGTTACATAGACACCATGCTAAAGGGGTTAAGTATGGATGATTCTAAAAGTGGTAATGTACCAGCTTGTTCAGAAATCACTCTCTCCATAGAGACGTCTCTCAATACTGATTTTGTAGCGTTTTGAAAATCGTTTCGGTGAAATTTCGGAAAATCGGTAAAATAAGGGGGTTTTCCGTAAAAAGTCAAAATATAAATAACTTTTAATATAAAATTAAATATACATATTCTAGCTATATAATTGCTAGAAATTGGTGTTTATTGAGCCACTGGTAAAATTTCTAATTTTCTGAAAATTTTTCCGAAATTGATTATTTTAATATTATTTTAAGCCGTCACTAAAACATTTAATTAGGGAAAATTACAAATTGGAATGAGTTGAAACAAAATTTATGCATCATAACACATTAAACAAAATTTTAACATGTTGTTTTTGAAATAAAATGAAGTTGTCAAACGGTTTTAGAAAATATCGAAGAAAAATGCTTAAATAGTGAAATTAGTGTAAATAGATATTGGAGTATAACATTTATCTTTTTTCCTGCACCCCCACTCACCCACGCCCACTCTCCTCTCCCCAAATCAGCAGCCCCAAGTTGCCCACCCCCCTCATTTCCCTACTTGTTTTTGCAAAAAGAAAACAAATGAAAAGAGAGAAAAAGAATTAAAAGGAAATGAAGTAAGGTGTAAACATGTGAGGTATGGGTTCTTTGACTTGGACTTTTTCCCCACCTCACTCTCTTACCTCTCCTCCCCATTTTGGCCAACCCCAATAGCAGCAGCAGCCCCCCTATTTTACCTTCTCTTTTCTCTTCAAAAATGCATCAAAAATGCATCAAAAATCCACCAAAAATCCCACAAACTCAAAATCCAATCCCTGCCCATTTTTCTTTATCCTATCTAGCATGGATCTAGGGAACAAGATGGCAATTTGATAGGCTAGATTTCAAGTTGGATCAATGGCTTGTGAGGTATAAAAATCTTAACCTTTTTGTTAAATTGTTTGCTATTACTTTAATTCAACTAAATTAGATGTTAATTATGTTTTTATTGCAAGGTTTAACCTTCAAGAGAATGATTTCTAAAATTCTAGTTAGGATTTTACTACATCATTAGGGTTACAATGTGTAGATTATCATCTTAAGGAAATGAAATCCTAATCTAGTTGCTAATATGTAAATTGTTAGATGTAAAATGTCCAAATTAAGCTTTATTTATAAACTAGGTTTTTGTAAACTATGAATATATTTAAGAGAAAAATCTAATTAGGTTATTCATGACATTATTAACATTATAAATTGTGGTTTAATATTTTCACTACTACAAATAAGGGTTGCCCCTACGGATTTATCGGTAGGGGCAACCCACTGCCCCTACGGATATGTACGTAGGGGCGAAAAAAGACCCAGTAGGTGCAAAGGCCGCAGGTGCAAGTTGAGGCCCTGAACTTGCCACTACGGGCAAATTAGAGCCCCTACGGATATATCTGTAGGTGTTATAGCCCCTACGGAGTACTCCGTAGGGGTAATCAAATCATATATGTATTTTTTTTTTAATATATTGTATATACCTACGGATAAATCCGTAGGTCCTTGTTCTACCGCTACGGATAACTCCGTAGGGGATATAAAGTGGCCCCTACGGATATATTCGTAGGGGCACTCCCAACACCCTGCACTGAGATCATCAGGGGGGAAAATATCAGGAAACCTGAAATTTTGCCCCTACGGATAAATTCGTAGGGGATAAACAGTGGCCCCTACGGACATATCCGTAGGGGCACTCCCAACACCCTGCACTGATATTAGGGGGGAAAATATCAGGTTTCCTGATAGTTTGCCCCTACGGATATGTCTGTAGGGGCAACATATATACCTACGGCTTAATCCGCAGGTACATATTGTCTGTATTTTTTTTTAAAAATGGGCTGCTAGATTTTTTCCCGCCCTGTGCACAATACTATATACATCAATCAAATCATATATTGCAGTATTCATAATCACATCTCACGCATATATATAATATACAAAAGAAACCCAAAAACTGAATATGATATAAATACAAACCAATATCAATATCGTTTCAAAATGTAGTACAATGTGATATAAATACATGTTTCAAAAAATAAGAACCAAAAAGCTACCCTAGTTCGGTCCAGCTCCACCTCCGAATAACGTTAGAATAACGCGCGCCTGCTCCTCGGTCAATACACTCTGAAATGCTACATATAAGAGAGTCTGAGCGGCATGTGGAGCTGGCGATGTGGTCTGCGCAGCCGCCGTCGAGGTAGTCGCTTGCGGAGCCGCGGCTGCGGGAGTCTGAGTGGGCGGTGGAGCTACATGAGTTGTCTGCGGAACCGCAGCCGATGTAGTGGCTTGCGGAGCCGCAGCCGAAGGAGATGCATGTGGAGGCTCGGCCGATCTACCCTGTCGCGTATGGACATAACTGTTAGTGTATATGCCCTAGAGGCCATTACTGTATCATACTAGTATGTATATTACTTAATGGAAGCTTGGGATATTCACCTTGTATATACAATCTTGCTCAAAATAGTAGTATGCTACTTGGTTTATTTCTACTTCAATGTGTACATGTGTTTATCTTTGTATATTGCTTATACACATTAGTGGAGCCCTTAGGATCTTTGCTTGATTACCAGCGATGTGATGGCCGTCACACTAGTGGGGCTGGGTAATCTAGAAGCACATCCTTATGCAGGTCCCTGGTCGCAGGACTATCGAGACAGGGCATCGATACTCCGGAGTAGACCAGCGCATGCGCTTCTCATCCCAGTGTGGGAGACGGTCTGTCCCACAGCCGTCAGTACGTCGTACTTGAGATAGTATGCGGGTGCCCGTTAGGTTACGGGTACACTGGACAGGACTCGTCGGGAACTGACCAGTTGGTATTATACCTATCGTCAGTTATCAGTTCCCAGGTGACATGAGTACAGCTTAGTCCGCTGACTTGACACTGTCACTTCGCCTCCGGTATGTTCCCACTGTACTTTGATCACTACCCTACCACGGCTCAATGGAGTCGTGCAAACAGGTGGGGGTTGGGTGCAGTCCCGAAGCACTTGGAGGCAGTGACGGTTAGACAGGATTCGTCTCTCCCGGTATTGGGGGTTGACATCGCGCTGTGTCTAGGAGAGCCATTACACGAGTAGTCCCTGGCCAGGGCAAACAAGATATACTGGTAGGTTTCCAGTGTTATCTCAGGGTGTTTTGGGCTTCGCTCCGGCACGACTTGTACCGCTATTGGGGGACTGACGTTTACCGCCCCCTAGGCCCGCCATGCGATGTATCAGACGAACAGACCGGACTGTACGGAGAATGTCACACTCAGGCTCAGTAGGAGTTCAGATGGGTTTCGCCTCGTCGGTTTTCTTGTCGGCATTACCTGGGGACCGTTACGCACAGCTAGTGCCGCTTGCGGTCTGTGGTTAAACCCACTGCCAGTGTAGTGTCGAGTCTTTAGAGTCCCACACAGAAAGCTTTTCGCCTTTAGGCAAAAGAGTAGAGGTCGCATGGTATTGCGACAGGTCGCATGGTTTTGCGACAGGGTTCGGTCACATCCGTGCACTTGTGCACGTACAGTGTCCGGACAGTTTACACTAGCGGGCTTTGGTTTAAGCCAGATCCTAGTGTACCTTATGGGATTGGATTTATCCAGTTTGCATTCGTGTTCCTCGGAACGCGGATGCGGGTGTGTATGCACAGTTGACAGGGAGGCACAGACAGCGGATTCTCATTAGGGTTGTTGACAGTTGACCGTTGACTTTTTGACTTTTTGCTCAACCCTAATGAGAATATGATATGTGATTAACTATTATATTAATTAAGTATTATGGTGACTTGGTTGTTGACTTTTGTTGACTTTGTTGACTTGTTGACTTTTGTTGACTTGTTGACTTTGTTGACCGGTTGACTAGGCTTGACTAGTTGACCATCATGATAACCATGGCTATCATTTCATGCCAAAGACTTTTACTTGCTTGTTCATTTAAGTAAAATGAGTGCATGACATGATAAGGTTATGGTTGCTTCAACCATCACATAAGACTTTTGTTAATATGATGAGTTATGATTACTTTGGATTATGAGAGGGTGAGAGACAAAAGAGTTGCTCAATTCTTTCTTGCTCATTTTTTCCTCTCTCTTGTTCTTGAGCTCTTCACTTTGCTCTCACTCTCATCCTCTTGCTCCCTCTCTTGATTCTATGGTTCACATCTCTCATGTGTTGAGAATCAAGAACCATAGATAAAATCCCATTCTATTTCTACTCTACTCATTCTAGTTCACTAGGTTTAGCAAACCAAGTGAACTAGTTTCTTCAAAGAACGAAGAAGGAGCTAAAGGTTGGAGCTTTCAAGTGGATCTATCTTCGGCGTACGGAGACGACGAGAAGGAGCCATCGGACCACCACCGGAGCTTGAAGAGAAGGAGTTCAAGACAAACTAGGTATAACCATCTTCATCCGAGTAGCTAAATCTCTTTAGCAAGTTTGCTAGTTTTAGTTTAGGTAACGATCCCGACCTTGTTTAGTCCATGTTGCCTCTTGCACTAAAAATTTGATTTTTATACCGTTTCCGCCTCCCCGTAAGAACTGGGGGTCGCAACGTGGACTTACATTGGTATCAGAGCCTAACTAAACTTAAACTAGCTTGGTAGTGAAGTGTAACGAAATTCGGAAACGAAAAATCACAAAACCGGAATAGCCGGGGGTTGTGAGACGAGAGTTTTCTTTTCTTGCAATTCATTGTAAATTTGTAAATTGATGTAATTATTATTTGTTTGGCCGCACAACCGGGTCGGGGTTGTAGCCGTCATTGTATAATTTCTTTTTACTGTTTTTGCTCCTAGGATAGACCCATGGAGGGGTGCACAAACTACCGGGTATGCCGAAGTGTCGAGTGGCCTACTCATGGAGATGAGGGAGGTTGCTACGCTTCGGGTATTTGGCGGGTAGTTTGCCGCACCCGTAGGGGTCTTGGGTGGGGTATTGGCTATTCACCGTGACCGTGTAATCTGTTTTTGTTACAGGCTCGTACAAATTACAGATTCCTAGTATATCCAATGTATTTATCTGTGATCTGAAATGTCTATCATTGCTTTCTATTTAGGCGTTGCTTATGTTTTACAGACGCGCTAGCCTAGTCCCCGCTCTGTCGTTAGTTAAGTAACCTAACGGGTAATGACGGGGCCCAGTGGCGAATGCGAATGGCATAAGCGTACGTCATATTTTGGTTGTTTTCTGCAATGGTAGGATTAAATGATGGGACGCATTAAAAGAACTAATGCAAGAATATCGCGCATTAAAAGAACTAATGCAAGATAATAAACCAAGTTAAAGTCGTTGGAACACTTTCGAAAAACCACTCGGTTCTTTTCAAAACAAACTTTTAAAATACGGAGTTTGAGCAACTCCTTTTAAAAGCTATCTCGTTCCATCGACCAAATCAAGTTCACTACGTTCACGGTTTTGCCAAAACCATTCGTAGCCCTCCGTCGTTTCGCATGAATAGTCAATAGTATTCAAGCTGTGTATGTTGGCCAAAGTCAAGGCACAGTGATTGGTAGCTATTGGGTGTTCATGTGTAGCATAGATAGATGCGTTGGTTTGGGACAGTCGTACTGCCATTTTGGCCAAAGTCAAGGGTAGGTACGGATGGATCCAAATTAACCTGGATAATGACGGGTAGAACTTGACATGTGACTTATGATATTTTGGCCAAAGTCAAGGTCATCAGAGCATGGGGCAAAAAAAAAATCCACATCGGGAGTTTCATAAGTACTGAAACTTGCTAGATTTGCATACCATTTGGAGTGTGATGATTCTGGTAGGATTCTTTCAGTTTCGTCACGCAATGATATTTGGATCCCGATCCTACTGTGAGTATATGCTACTCCTCGGGAAATTTCTCACTTAACGATCAATGCTATAAACCTAGTAGGTGCCTAGAAAGGTGTTAGCGGGGCTACGCCCCCAGGGAAAAGAGGTTCTCTAATTAAGGAACTTCGCGAAAGCGTTGGAAAACCTCCCTCGAAGTACCGACACCAGCCTGGCCGAACAGTTAAGCAAGTATTGTACGGTGGGATTGATCCTGACTAATTCTTCCTTTATGGTTTGAGGAGGGATTCGAGAAACAGTGGGAGCCATCCTGTTTAGACAAACTAAAAACCACTCTAAACTTGCAAGAGCATCATGCTGAGTGTTTTCCTCTTCTCTCCAAATTGCAGCGACCAATCAACATGACTGGACTTAAGTTACTCCTAGATAAAAACAAACTGACAGGGCCAAACTACAAAGATTGGCTCAGGAATGTCAAGATAGCAATCACTTATGATAAGCTGGGGTATCTTCTTACCACCAAAGCTCCCCCTGTCCCTGGTCCAACTTCCAGCGTCGCGGATAAGGAAATCCGCAAGACTTGGGAGATTGATAGCGCGAAGGCCAAATGCCTCCTGCTTGCCTCGATGGACAACGAACATCAGAGGAGGCATGAGAATATGGACATGGAATCCATATTGCTCCATACAAAAGAACTGTATGGAGAGCAATCACGTATCGCAAGATACGAAGCGTCGAAAAAGTTATTTTCGACAAGAATGGCCGTCGGATCATCAGTAGCCGAGCATGTGCTAAAGATGATCGGCTACATTGAGGAGCTCGCTGACCTATAGATCACATTGGAGAGTGAGCTATATACGGATATAGTTCTCCAGTCCCTTCCTTCCACTTACGCCCAGTTTATACTGAACTTCAACCTACAAGAAAAAGAGGTTGAACTATCAGAGCTCCTCAACATGCTGAGGAGCGCAGAGGGCACCCTACAGAAAGGTAGGGATACATCCACTTTGTTTGTAGGAGGATCATCTTCTTCTAGGTCCAAGGCGAAAGCCAAGGGAAAGAAGAAGAAGGCCCCCGCCAAACCAAGGGGCGGTGTAAGTAAAGTGGATACGAAGGGAAAAGGTAAAGCAACAAAGATAGCGGGGAAGCTTGTGGATAAGGAAGAATGCTTCTATTGTCATAAGAAAGGACACTGGAAGAATGATTGCAGGGCCTGGAAGGCCAGAACACAGGAATTGAAGCAGGTTGCAGCTTCAGCTTCAGGTGTGTATGTTATTGAAAACTGTCTTTCAATAAACTCTACTTCCTGGGTATTGGATACCGGATCAGGATCTCATATCTGTAATTCTTTGCAGGCGTTGAGAAACCGTAGGGTTTTGAAGGAAGGTGACATGACCCTCAGAGTTGCGAACGGAGCTAGCATGGATGCTAAAGCCGTGGGGGACTATCACCTGGGAATGTCAGATGGACATCTTTTGGTTTTGCGTAATTGCTTTTTTGTACCCAACGCAACTTGTAATATCATTTCTGTATCTTTAGTTTCTAAAGAAGGTTATGAATTTGCGTTTGTAAGTAATGTTGTGAACATTCACCTTAATCAAGTTTTGATTGGGTCAGGTACTTTGAGTAATGGTATATACGTGTTAAACCAACCACAGATTTTTAATGTCCAGAATACACACAAAAGAAAGTCTCCAGAAATAAATCAGACTTTCTTATGGCATTGTAGATTGGGTCACATCAATGAGAGAAGGTTGACGAAGTTACATACAGAAGGGTATTTGAATGCGTTCGAATATCAGTCGTATGCCACTTGTCAATCCTGTCTCAAAGGAAAGATGACAAAGACTCCGTTTACTGGACATGGAGTGAGAGCGAGCGAGCTTTTGGGACTCGTACACAGTGACGTGTGCGGTCCAATGTCTACACATGCCCGAAGCGGACATTCTTACTTCATTACTTTTACGGATGACTTCTCAAGGTACGGCTATGTCTTCTTAATGAAACATAAGTCCGAGGCTTTTGGAAAATTCCAGGAGTATAAGAATGAAGTAGAGAAACAGACCGGCAAAAGTATTAAGATTCTAAGATCGGATCGAGGTGGAGAATACTTAAGTGCCGAATTCCTGAATTACTTAAAAGAGAACGGAATTCTCTCTCAGCTTACTCCTCCATACACCCCGCAACATAACGGTGTATCGGAGAGACGGAACCGAACCCTATTGGATATGGTTCGGTCCATGATGAGTAACGCTGAGTTGCCGCGATCATTCTGGGGATATGCGCTAGAATCAGCCGCATACCTTTTGAACCGAGTTCCCACTAAGACTGTGCCTACTACGCCATTTGAGATGTGGTGTGGGAAGAGACCCCATCTTAATCATATTAAGATATGGGGAAGTCCAGCTTTTGTCAAAAAGCAGCATGCGGACAAGCTCGAGGCACGCTCAGTACTGTGCAAGTTTGTGGGATATCCAAAGAATTCCAAGGGATATTTCTTCTACTGCGAAGAGGAACAAAAAGTTCTTGTTTCTCGTCATGCCCACTTTCTAGAACACCAGTTCATAGAAAAGGAAATAAATGGGAGCGCAGTAGAACTGGAAGAGATTCCAGAACCACGGACTATTACTGAAAGTTTAGTGGAACCAGAGGGTTCGGAAGAACAGGACATTCCTACGCCGCTCCGCAGGAGTAGTAGGCAGTCTCATCCGCCCGAGAGATACTACGGTTTTCTCATAGACGGGGATAGAGAGGATTGCATCATAGATTATGATGAGCCTACTAGCTTCCAGCAGGCCGTTCAGAGCGTTGACTCAGTGAAATGGCTGGATGCAATGCGGACCGAAATGGAGTCCATGTACACCAACAAGGTATGGACGTTGGACATTGCTCCAGACGGGGTAAAACCCGTAGGATGCAAGTGGATCTTCAAAAGGAAGATTGGTGTAGATGGACAGGTTGAGACCTATAAAGCTAGGCTGGTAGCAAAGGGTTTTCGTCAAAGACCTGGTTTGGACTATGACGAAACCTTTTCTCCAGTAGCCATGCTGAAATCCATTCGGATCCTTCTTACCATTGCTGCCTTCCATGATTATGAGATTTGGCAAATGGACGTAAAGACAGCTTTTCTAAATGGAAATTTAGAGGAGTGTGTCTATATGGACCAGCCAGAGGGTTTCATTCAGAGTGGGAGCAGCGGAAAGGTGTGCAAGTTGCTTAAGTCCATCTATGGACTAAAGCAGGCATCGCGGAGTTGGAATATCTGCTTTGATGAGACGGTCAAAGAATTTGGCTTTATCAAAAATCCAGATGAACCATGCATCTATAGTAGATTTGTAGCGAGAACTGCAGTATTCCTCGTTTTATACGTGGATGACATTCTCTTAATAGGAAATGACATTCCTATGCTACAATCTGTCAAGGGGTTCTTGTCACACAGGTTCTCCATGAAAGACCTGGGTGATGCCTCATACATTCTGGGTATCCGGATCTACCGTGACAGATCCAAGAGGATATTAGGACTTTCACAGTCCGGGTACATCGACACCATACTGAAGAGATTCAGTATGGAAGATTCCAAGCGCGGTAACCTACCGGCTTGCCACGGGATCACCCTCTCTAAAGAGATGTCTCCCAAGACTGATTTAGAGAGGGATCGCATGTCTATTATACCCTACGCTTCTGCGGTAGGCTCTATAATGTATGCGATGTTGTGTACCAGACCGGATGTAGCTTTTGCACTGAGTGTGGTAAGCCGGTATCAGTCTAACCCTGGGGAGAAACACTGGAGAGCGGTAAAGAACATTCTCAAGTACCTGAGAAGGACTAAGGAGATGTTCTTAGTATATGGCGGAAAAGACCTCCAGATCGAGGCCTTTGCTGACTCCAGCTTCCAGAGTGACAAGGATGATTCCAAGTCCATGTCGGGTTTTGTCTTCACCCTCAATGGAGGGGCGGTGTGTTGGAAGAGCTCCAAACAAGAAACCGTTGCAGACTCGACGATGGAAGCGGAATACATCGCTGCATCTGATGCCGCAAAAGAAGCTGTCTGGATGAGGAAGTTCTTGAAAGAACTTCAGGTGGTTCCGTCCATTGTTGATCCAATACCTCTGTATTGTGACAACAACGGGGCTATAGCTTTAGCAAAGGAACCCAGGTCCCATCAGAGATCCAGGCACATCTTGAGGCGGTATCACCTGATCAGGGAGATCGTGGATCGCCAGGAGATCGAGGTTCGGAGAGTCGCTTCAGAAGACAACACTGCAGATCCATTCACCAAGGCCCTACCCCAGACTCAGTTCGAGCGGCTGATCGAGATGATAGGTCTTCGATACGCCAGTACATGGCCTTAGTGCAAGTGGGAGATTGTTAGTGTATATGCCCTAGAGGCCATTACTGTATCATACTAGTATGTATATTACTTAATGGAAGCTTGGGATATTCACCTTGTATATACAATCTTGCTCAAAATAGTAGTATGCTACTTGGTTTATTTCTACTTCAATGTGTACATGTGTTTATCTTTGTATATTGCTTATACACATTAGTGGAGCCCTTAGGATCTTTGCTTGATTTCCAGCGATGTGATGGCCGTCACACTAGTGGGGCTGGGTAATCTAGAAGCACATCCTTATGCAGGTCCCTGGTCGCAGGACTATCGAGACAGGGCATCGATACTCCGGAGTAGACCAGCGCATGCGCTTCTCATCCCAGTGTGGGAGACGGTCTGTCCCACAGCCGTCAGTACGTCGTACTTGAGATAGTATGCGGGTGCCCGTTAGGTTACGGGTGCACTGGACAGGACTTGTCGGGAACTGACCAGTTGGTATTATACCTATCGTCAGTTATCAGTTCCCAGGTGACATGAGTACAGCTTAGTCCGCTGACTTGACACTGTCACTTCGCCTCGGGTGTGTTCCCACTGTACTTTGATCACTACCCTACCACGGCTCAAAGGAGTCGTGCAAACAGGTGGGGGTTGGGTGCAGTCCCGAAGCACTTGGAGGAAGTGACGGTTAGACAGGATTCGTCTCTCCCGGTATTGGGGGTTGACATCGCGCTGTGTCTAGGAGAGCCATTACACGAGTAGTCCCTGGCCAGGGCAAACGAGATATACTGGTAGGTTTCCAGTGTTATCTCAGGGTGTTTTGGGCTTCGCTCCGGCACGACTTGTACCGCTATTGGGGGACTGACGTTTACCGCCCCCTAGGCCCGCCATGCGATGTATCAGACGAACAGACCGGACTGTACGGAGAATGTCACACTCAGGCTCAGTAGGAGTTCAGATGGGTTTCGCCTCGTCGGTCTTCTTGTCGGCATTACCTGGGGACCGTTACGCACAGCTAGTGCCGCTTGCGGTCTGTGGTTAAACCCACTGCCAGCGTAGTGTCGAGTCTTTAGAGTCCCACACAGAAAGCTTTTCGCCTTTAGGCAAAAGAGTAGAGGTCGCATGGTATTGCGACAGGTCGCATGGTTTTGCGACAGGGTTCGGTCACATCCGTGCACTTGTGCACGTACAGTGTCCGGACAGTTTACACTAGCGGGCTTTGGTTTAAGCCAGATCCTAGTGTACCTTATGGGATTGGATTTATCCAGTTTGCATTCGTGTTCCTCGGAACGCGGATGCGGGTGTGTATGCACAGTTGACAGGGAGGCACAGACAGCGGATTCTCATTAGGGTTGTTGACAGTTGACCGTTGACTTTTTGACTTTTTGCTCAACCCTAATGAGAATATGATATGTGATTAACTATTATATTAATTAAGTATTATGGTGACTTGGTTGTTGACTTTTGTTGACATTGTCGACTTGTTGACTTTTGTTGACTTGTTGACTTTGTTGACCGGTTGACTAGGCTTGACTAGTTGACCATCATGATAACCATGGCTATCATTTCATGCCAAAGACTTTTACTTGCTTGTTCATTTAAGTAAAATGAGTTCATGACATGATAAGGTTATGGTTGCTTCAACCATCACATAAGACTTTTGTTAATATGATGAGTTATGATTACTTTGGATTATGAGAGGGTGAGAGACAAAAGAGTTGCTCAATTCTTTCTTGCTTATTTTTTCCTCTCTCTTGTTCTTGAGCTCTTCACTTTGCTCTCACTCTCATCCTCTTGCTCCCTCTCTTGATTCTATGGTTCACATCTCTCATGTGTTGAGAATCAAGAACCATAGATAAAATCCCATTCTATTTCTACTCTACTCATTCTAGTTCACTAGGTTTAGCAAACCAAGTGAACTAGTTTCTTCAAAGAACGAAGAAGGAGCTAAAGGTTGGAGCTTTCAAGTGGATCTATCTTCGGCGTACGGAGACGACGAGAAGGAGCCATCGGACCACCACCGGAGCTTGAAGAGAAGGAGTTCAAGACAAACTAGGTATAACCATCTTCATCCGAGTAGCTAAATCTCTTTAGCAAGTTTGCTAGTTTTAGTTTAGGTAACGATCCCGACCTTGTTTAGTCCATGTTGCCTCTTGCACTAAAAATTTGATTTTTATACCGTTTCCGCCTCCCCGTAAGAACCGGGGGTCGCAACGTGGACTTACAATAACGTGTGTAAGAAGCGTGTAAGAACTGTGTATTATTCGAATTCGTTTCATTATTAAGTTATTTCGAAAGCCTGTTTGGATATCTAGTTTGGAAAAGCGTTGTTTATTTTAATTACATATGTATGTATGGTTAATCAAACTTAAGTCTAAAACCAAATAAGCTCAAGCTACGTACTAATTATGGATATGTTGATATGTATATAATATGAAATGATATTTTACTATAAAGTAGTATACATACCAGCATCTCTTTCAACTCCTGAATGGTGGCCCTCAAGCTATCCAGTTCCTGATGGACATGCCGGTCACTGGAGACGGAGGAAGTAACCGCCGGGGTGGAGTCCAACCTCATATGGGCCCTGCTAGGGCCCAATCCCCGGCCTCTCTCCCAACGTCCGTGGTGCCCTCCGTGTGCGGCGTCCAGAACTGGGGTCAGCAGCCTCGGATCGTTCTGTCCGGTAAAATCGATCCCCGAGGCCTGGGCCTGCTCAACCACCCGCTCCTACACCCACATTAAGCAGTAAAGTATAAGTATAAAATTTAAACTTGAACATTCCAAAACTAAAATTTCAAATTTGGGTAGAAAAAATATTAACACTTACGCAGTACTCCTGGGTAGCGACGTCGGGACATCGAAGCTCGCCCGTGGCGGGATCTGTCGAGGTGCCGTGGACGGCAAGATATGCGGACAGCACGCTCGGTGTACCACCTGACGCCACGGTCCGAGATGTCTGCAATATTAGAAAGTAACTCTTAATATTAGAAATATTAGAGAATAACTCTTAATATTGCAGAATATTAGAGAATAACTCTTAATTTACCGATAACTCCATGGCTCGAGTAATGTTCCTCGAGCCACCTGTGTAAGTGGGGCGACCTCTCTTCGCCGACTTCCTGTTCTCCGTATTCTGAGCGGCCTGTTTCTGCACAACGCATTAACATTTAGTTTTCTAATTAAGAAACACAAAGAAATAAATTATATCATAAATAATGAATTAAATTTAAAATACATACTTGTTTGCGTACGGAGTCGAAATAAGCGCACAATAGAGGCCATGTCTCTACGTCGACTCTCGCAAACGCCGGAGTAGATAGGAGGGCCGCTCTCTCTGCCTCGGGGGTCGCTATCCACAGGGAGTAGCAGTCGGCCTTCAGCTCATTCCTGTTGTATCGGACCTTGGCCTGCATGTTCTTCATCAGGCCATTATACAGAGCATGAAGGTCGAGCACCCTCCCCTGGTGATCAGGGTCGGCTACAGGCTGAAAATCGTAATCCAACTGAAAATACAAAAAAAAACATTGTTATTAGATTGCAAGTGTTAATAATAAATATATTGGATAGATCAAATGAACATATATATTAATACATACCCGAGCCTGATCAAAGAAGAGGGCGAATGAGCGCTGGTGCTGCTCGCCCCACTCAACGTGAAGTGGATAGTTCTTCACGATCCGGCTCTCGTCCCCCAAATACCGGCCGAACCTCTCGGCATGAGGACCGGTATAGCGATAGTCAAGGGTAAAAAATAGGCGGAATGCTGCCTCCCCTCTAGCTCTATCAGGCCTCAGCCTATGGGACTGATTCGGGCCTCGTGTCCCCCTCTGGGGATGGACAGGCCCTGCGTCTGCACGAAATATCAAGACAATCAATAATAAGACAAAGTTGTATTAAGAAATCAAGGTTAAACAAAAAATCAAGTGTGATATATACCTCCGGTGAATAGCGCACGAGCCTGGGCCCGAGCAGCAGCACGAGCGGGACGATAGTTCCTCCGGTGAGGAACAACCGGGGTCCCGGACCCGGACGCATCCCCTCCAACTATAAAATAAACATCGACGCTAAATATCCATGAAGTTCATATTTATTCTATAGAGCATATGTAAAATAAATAAATATTTTAAATTTATTCGTACTAACCTGCAGACGATGCGGAGGGTATGGAAGCGGCAGGAGTGGCCCTGTGGAAGGTGTGGACGCACCACCTATAATTAGACAATTAAAAATAGATTTTAAAAATAATTGCAAAAAGAATGTATAGATCAATAATATAACGTTCTAAATCAATATGCATGCACTATAGGACATATAAACATACCCGCAGGTGCGGTGGTGTCACCACCTACAGCTAGATAATAATAAAAATTGCTAAGTAAGAGCAAAAGGAACGTGTATATTTATGATATAGCATTCTAAATCAATATACATACACTATATGATATATAAACATACCTGGAGGAGCTGGGGTGGCCTCTGTCCCAGATGTGGACGCAGGACCAACAACTAGACAATCAAACATTGACAATATAAGTAATTTTGACATAAACATGCATGAATATCTGTAATATTACATTGAAAATGGATTTGCGTGCAGTATACCTGGAGGTGTGGCAAAATCCACACGGAAGGAGGCATCCGAAGGGGTCTCCGATCTGGGTGCAAGACCGGCCCTCTGAAGCTCCCTACGGAGCTCTCCGGGCGGCAGAACCGCTCTGCCTCTGCCTCTGCCTCTGCCTCTGCCTCTGCCGCGGCTGGAGCTCCTGCCGCCCCTCGCTGCTCCCGACATCGTCATCAAATCTAGATAAATGGTTCGTGGACGCATTAAACAATCATTAAAAGTATTGACTATATATGATCTAGAGCGTAAAATGTGAAGTAATAATATAACATTACTGATAACCTTTTTCGTTTCGTGGGCGCATCATACATATCTACTTGGATTTCATCGTCGATGTCATTTCTAACCCACGTAACTTCATGATCGGTCGAAGACAACCCGTCCTTCGAAACAGACGGTCGGAGCACTTTAAGCCTTCTCTCTTCTTCGTCCGCATCGCTGTCCTCGTATTCTGGGACATCGTAGACATCTCTAGGTTTCCATCGGCATATAACACTCCACCCCGGATGCTTCAAACACTGTGAGTAGTATACTTGGAACGCTTGGTTCGGAAAGATAAACGGATCGTCCTGACCGTAAAATCGAAGTGTGTTCACACTGGTCAATCCATATTCATCTTTCCAAGTCCCAAGACTGCTTCTCCACCTGTCTGTATCGGTTCGCGGATCGTACCCAGTACAGTGGAATATATAAAAGGGTTCTGATCGTCCGGGATAGTAGATGCCGAGTATACAATTTAAGTACCCATAGTAAATCACACCGTCCGATCCTACCGTCGCAATCCCACTATTCTGAGTGGTTCTAGATGTTTCTATGTCCTTAGCTTCGAATTTGTATCCAAGAACACCAAATCCTTTGTAATATGCAACCTCCATACTAGGAAATTGAGCTAAACATCTTGAACCACTCTTAAATGATGCAGACAAGTTCGGATCGTGGATCTAACAAAACAAATTTTACGAAAAATACATAACGATACAAGTTTAGATTAAAAATGATAGCAATAAAATGTAATTCGAATAACTTACATGCTCTGTGACCCAATCACAAAAATTATCCTGATGGTATTTTTCCAAACGCTCTTCGTTCCAATCAGGATGCCCCTCACATACCTCGTTAAAATGAGTTCTGTTTTCGACAAATAATTGTGACATTAATATTATGTCATTTCATACACACACAAACACAGATATAACAATTAATCCAAAAGAACTTACTCTCTAATTTGTTCAAGACATGCGCAATTAAGCAAGATAAACCGGTATATCTTGTTGATAAACATAGTGTCTACCCTCTTATACTCGGCTTTACCATATGGCCCGTCTTGAATTCTTCGTGGTCGGTTAAGCCTTGTCTCAATGTTCTCGTCCAGATAGCGGGAACAAAATGTGGTTGCTTCATCAAGAAGATAACCTTGCATGATAGAACCCTCTGGTCGATTTTTATTGCGTATATACTTCTTAAGAGTGTAAAGGTACCTAATGAGAATATGTTGAATAAATAAACACGGGCATACATGACAAAAATAAATTTATAAATTGCGCGAAACGAAAAATTACACGTACCTCTCGACGGGATACATCCATCGATATTGTACCGGTCCGGCTAACTCCGCCTCAGTTGCAAGATGAACCGTAAAGTGTATTATGATATCAAAGAATGACGGTGGGAAAATACGCTCAAACTTGCAAAGTATCAACGCAATAGAATTTTCTAGTTTATCCAGCGTCGCAACCTCCAGTGTTTTAGCACACAACCCCCTAAAAAAACAACATAGGTCGTTGATTACTAGACCAACCGAGTCGGGGAGAGAAGTCCTGAGGGCTAATGGAAGAAGGTGCTCCACGATAACATGGTGATCATGACTTTTCAGCCCATGGATCTTGCCCTTCACAATTTTTATTTTCTTGCTGAATGATCCTGAGAAAGCTATGGGGACTTTCAAATCATGCAACACCTGCAGGAATCTTTTCTTCTCCGGTTGTGACATATGATAAGCGGCATTGGAAAGTACAAACTTGCCCGGTTTACTCTCTACCGGTTTAGGGTGCAGTTCACTTCTTATTCCCCACTCTTGTAGATCCATCCGTGCATTCATGTTGTCTTTCGATTTCCCGTCTTTACACAGAAGCAAGTTAAGTATGTGCTCTGATACTCCCTTCTCTATATGCATGATGTCCAGACAATGACGCACTGAATTTGTAGACCAGTACGGAAGCTCGAAGAAAATACTTAATTTGTTCCAATATTGTGGTTTGACCTGTCTCGTCGGATCCATCCCGAAGGTCACGTTATTGTAACCATCCCATTTAGCAGTCACGTCCTCTCCGGACAATGGGGATGGAGGCCCAAGAAGCTCCTGATGACCATCAAAGTGAACCGTGTCTAACCTATAGGGGTGGTCTGGAGGCAGAAAACGTCGATGGCCGCAATAACAAACCTTCCTGCTAAAATTCAAAATTTTTGATGTTGTGTGTTCATGGCAATGAGGACATGCTTTGTGACCATGTACGGACCATCCTGATAGCATTCCATACGCAGGAAAGTCATTAATTGTCCACATTAAAGCCGCACGCAGTATGAAGGTTGTATTTGTGTTTGAATCATATGTCTCTACACCATCAATGAACAAAGTTTTCAGCTCCTCGATCAGAGGTCGGAGATAGACGTCGATATTGTTCCCCGGTGAGTTTGGTCCGTCAATAAGAAGAGGCATCATAAAGTATGATTGGTCCATAGCCAACCAAGACGACAGATTATAAATTATCATTACAACGGGCCATGTACTGTGACTTCCAGCCATATAGTTGAATGGGCAGAAGCCATCGGCAGCCAGTCCGAGCCGGACATTGCGAGGATCGCTACTGAATATTGCGTGCCTCCTATCGAAATCCTTCCATGCCGGTGAATCTCTTGGATGGCTCATTTTTCCATTTTCGCTTGGAGGAGCACGGTGATGCCAAATCATTGCCTCGGCTGTTTTCTTGCACCTGAATACCCCTGTAGCCTCTATGTTATGGGAAAATATCGTGCTATCTTCACAGGTATATCAGGCTTCTTATCAGAATCTTTCGGCTTATACCTGGCCTCTCCGCATGTTGGACACTCTTTCAAATCTGAATTCTCTTTCCGGTACAACACGCAATTTTTAGGACATGCTTGAATCTTCTCGCACTTTAGACCCAAATCAGACATCATTTTCTGGGCTTCGTACCAGCTTTCGGGCACATTATTTCCCGGAGGCATAGAATCTTTCATGAACGAAAGAAGCATTGTGAATGACTTGTTGCTCTATCCATTTAGGCACTTAATTTAGAAAAGTTGGACGAACCATGAGAGGGTGGAATACTTCGCATTCTCATAAATTGGTTTCCTAGCATCATTCATGAAATTTTCATATTTATCCGCACGCGGTCCTTGACCGGAAGGAATGTCATCTTCGGTGCGAATAGATTCACCTAGGGTAGCCTCTACCATATCCTCCATTTCTTCTGATGGAAATAAATTTCCGTATCCTGCCGTATTACCGAATTCTTCTTCTTCTCCTGCCGCATTATCGTGTTCTCCTTCTTCTTCTACCGCAGTACTGCATTCTTCTCCTTCCCCGTGATATTTCCAAGTTGAATAAAGTCTAGTAAACCCATGTTTTACAAAATGAAGCTCTGCCAATTCTACCTTCTGTCAGTACTTATTGCCACATCTATCGCACGGACAGAGAATCTTCTCTATTATGATCTTATTATGTGCTCGTGCAAATTCAAGGAAAGCAGCAACTCCTGCGACAAACTTAGGTTGCATACGTTGTTTCCAATCCACATACATCCAGTCCTTAACTCTGACGTACTCATGGGCCATGTTAGACTGAATAACATATAAATTGTAGGTTATGCTGACTATATTGAGAAATATAAGAACGGGATAGTTACTGACAAAGGAGAAAATCCGTGTATATGCTTCATGTGTGCGTTTGTCGTTGAAAAGAATAAATTATCGCACGTTATGTTGACCGATAGACGGGGACTAAGTGGCGCTTTTAGTTTCATATATGGGTATCGATGGGAATATGAAGGTTTCATATTATCATATATTAGTTTTAACCCGAACATCTCGAATCGCTCTCTGATTATGCGTTTGTATGTATGTGTTCCGGCTGTCGGGGGTAGGCTTCTATCCCATTAAGAATGTATAGAGCGAACGCCCATCACTTGTGCTTTCAACCGTTTCGAGTAAATTTCGGCAGCACCTCCCCGCTGTTCTCTGAGTACACAGTAATAGAATAGATAATCATTTCAAAGCTGTGAAACAACGTTGAAATGAACATCTAATCTATCTTTGTACACGGAGAACCAGCCGAAAGATACCGACGAAATATCTCGAAACGGGTGAAAACACAAGTGAATGAAGGCGTTTGCTTTATACATTCTTAACTTGTCCACACGGGACAAATCTATGGGTTACCATACGATTGAATTTTCTCGTCGCATAGACTATACGACGGTTGTTAGTATCGAGCTATAATGTCCGATATTTAACAACCTTCGTATAGTTCTAGGTCACGACGAGCATCGCACGTATGTTAACCGATAGACGGGGACTAAGTGGCGCTTTTAGTTTCATATATGGGTATCGATGGAAATATGAAGGTTTCATATTATCATATATTGGTTTTAACCCGAACATCTCGAATCGCTCTCTGATTATGCGTTTGTATGTATGTGTTCCGGCTGTCGGGGGTAGGCTTCTATCCCATTAAGAATGTATAGAGCGAACGCCCATCACTTGTGCTTTCAACCGTTTCGAGTAAATTTCGGCAGCACCTCCCCGCTGTTCTCCGAGTACACTGTAATAGAATAGATAATCATTTCAAAGCTGTGAAACAACGTTGAAATGAACATCTAATCTATCTTTTTACACGGAGAACCAGCGGAAAGATACCGACGAAATATCTCGAAACGGATGAAAACACAAGTGAATGAAGGCGTTTGCTTTATACATTCTTAACTTATCCACACGGGACAAATCTATGGGTTACCATACGATTGAATTTTCTCGTCGCATAGACTATACGACGGTTGTTAGTATCGACCTATACTGTCCGATATTTAACAACCTTCGTATAGTTCTAGGTCACGACGAGCATTGCACGTATGTTAACCGATAGACGGGGACTAAGTGTCGCTTTTAGTTTCATATATGGGTATCGATGGGAATATGAAGGTTTCATATTATCATCGAGTATCATATATTGGTTTTAACCTGAATATCTCGAGTCGCTCTCTAATTATGCGTTTGTTGTGCATTCGTGTTGTATGTGTAACATGATTTTAAACCATTGAGATCAAGATTGATAGAACTGATCATCCTACATTGCAATAGCATTCATCAACCAAAAACTATTATTGCAATGGTATACATCTATAACAATCAACAATTAAAACTATAAATATAGGATACTGATATCATAAAGTGTTATGAGACACGTCATCTGCCACGTGTCGTGATCATGGAAATCGCTAATATTGAGCATCATCAAGATTAGATTATGGTTTTGAAGCAAGTTATTGAGCATCTTGAATTGATTGTCAAGTGTTGATTTTTATTTCAACACTTGACAGAATGAAAATCATAAATACAGTTGCAAAATGTGTTTCTCACCCCCATAAAGTGGATCTTAACAATCCAGACAAGACCATCATTGTTCAAATTGCCAAGGTAGACATAATCTCAGCAGTTATTTACGGTTGCTAGCTTCTATTGCTTGTTGCTATTCTTTTTTTTTCCTTGTCCTTTCTTTCTTTCTTTTTTTTGGGGGGTGGGGGGTTGTGTTTGAAAAGTTTTAACCAACTCACTGCTATTTCTAGGCAATGCAGGAATATAACTAGTTTTATCCACCAAAAGAAAGAGCTTCAGGCTTCATGAGTCAAGCGATGTGTACGTATAATTATAGGATTTTCTTGCTAGCGGTTCATTTACAACTATTCTTTAGTCTATATACCTAGCATCTGCTACTAGATATTACATCTTGCATCAACACCCTGCATGTTAAAATCAAAATCGATTATTTTTTTCTTGATCTTTTTCTGATTTTCTACCATCTGTGTCGAGTAAATTATGATTAACATTGTATTTGTCAACTAATCAGAAGAGCCATTCAACCAGCCCCACCGTAACCCTAACCCCAGCCCCACTACCGTAACCCTAACCCTAGCCCTAACCCCAGCCCCACCGTAACCCTAACCCCAACCCCACCGTAACCCTAACCCCAGCCCCACTGTAACCCTAACCCCAGCCCCACCCCAACAGCAGCCGAACCCCAACCCTAACCCTACCCCGACCCCAACCCCGACCGCCACCGCGACCCCTGCCCAACCCCAACTCTCGCGCGTGCAACCCAGACCCAGCCATGATCCCTAAGCCCAAAATAATCCAAAAATGCTTTAATTTACCTCGAGATTTATACCTGAACGGCTGCTGGTGGGCTGGAGCGACGACGGTGGCGATTTGGCGACGAAACCGGCGGTGGCGACGACGGTGGCGACGACGGTGGCGACGACGGTGGCGACGAAACAGGCGCTGGCGACGACGGCGGCGATGAAACCGGCGGTGGCGACGACGGAGGCGACGGTGGCGACGACGGAGGCGATTTGGGGTTTTTTCTCGCGCGCGATTGAGAGAGAGAGAGAAAGTGAGCGTAGGCGATCGATCTGGGGTTTTGTTAAATAGATATTTACTTGCCCCTACGGATATACCCGTAGGTCCTTTGTTTGCGGCTCCGTAGGGGCAAACACCAAATTAAGAATTAATATTTTTATTCTTGGACGTCTGTGCCCGTAGGGGCAACCTTTTAGCCTTACGGATTAATCCGTAGGGCCAAGTAAAATCTGCCCCTACGGATATTTTCATCCGTAGGGGCAACCCCCTATTTTACTAGTGTTTAGTATATGCAAAACCAAGCTTAATTGTAAAATTGTGAATTTTACATTAAAAAGTGTTAAAATCGGATATTTTTGCAAACTAGGAATTTGGAATTAATACAAATTGATGAGATTAAAATATGAATGTGATTTGTATGACCTAATTATGATATTTAATCAGCATTTTGGCAATTTGAATCGTTAAAATATGTAGATTGGTTAAAACATCAAGTTTTGAACCGAAATGGGAATTTGTGCTAACTATGTTTTTGGGAAATAAAACGATTTGTTTAATTTTAGGGTTTTGATGAAATAAACCCTATTTATTATGAAGTTAGTGAGTTTTGAAACCATGATTGGTACGTTTGGTGTTTTTCTCGATCAATCGGCGTTTGTACGCCGATGTTGAGGATTCTTGGATTGATTTGTGAAAGCAAACCATAGGTTTTGACCTATGTGAGATTCGTGTGTCGTTTTAGTCATGAGTCAGATTTTAATGCGATACAGTGCGTTATGATATATAGGTACCCCATGTGGACTTCGAGACGACAAGCAAGCGCGTGGCGATGTCGGCACCAGCGAGCGAAGATCAGGTGAGTGGATTTATATCTACGGGAAGAAGTCGGGTGGATGGCGTATAGCACCCCCGCAAAGTTGTGAGGAATGAGGTGATGTGGTAGGGATATATTTTTATATGTTATTTTGAGATATGAACACCTAGTAAGAGAAGACTTAGAAGCTTATGGGTTTAGAGTTAGCGAGAATTGAAGGAAGGACTTTAGCGAATTTCATAGTCACGAAACCCTAGAGTAAGGATTTGCATACACGCACACATATACACTTGCATATATCATTTTCTTATGCGTATATGGGAATGTGTATATATGTATATACGCATGGGTATGGGACTATGCATATATACATTCATATACACATGCATGAATGTTGAGGATATTGTATGATATTTGGAGATGAGTCGATGAGATTGGGTTTGAGGCCATGAGATCGGTGATGTGATATGGTCCGTATTTAAGATACGACATGATATTTTAGCGGGTTCTTTAGGCGTGGTGTTTTCGTACACACGCATGCATTTCATAGATGATATCAGTATTGTATTAGACGTAGATCAGCTCCCCGATCATGATATTTGATAAAGAGGATATCAGATGATTAATGTGATAGATGTGACATTTCACCCGTACCCAGATTTTGGAGGCCGTACGGCGGATTTGCCGTACGAGCTATATATTGACGATAGATCCGCACTCTTGATTTGAGTATGTCATATGATATGTTGTTTCGTACATGATATTATTGAGGCGGGATCACCGACTATTATGCATGCATATATATATCGACTCAGATTTAGGTGGTTTCCATACCCTTTTCGATTGGTTGTTAGTTAGACCTATAGTTTACCTAGTAGATGTCAGACTGGACCCGAGTCATACCTATTTCCAAAACTAACGAATCGTGAGGATTTTAAAGACATGTCAAGGGATACTACGGATATTTCAAAAGACATACATTTTCTTAAAAACACCGTAACCCTTATTTTCAAAACACCAATTCGTACTTTTTCAAACGGCAAAACAGTATAACACATGTATAATAAGGAAGATTCCTTGTTGCTTCTTTATTATTCATGTTCCATATATTATGGTTGCATTTGCTATTCATTTGCATTATTATGATTGTTATCGCCTCATTACATGTTATTGTGTATTTAGTGATTATGAAACCATGATGTTAGGACACCAGCACCATTACCGATGATGCGTATGCTCCACATACACTTGCTTGCCGACTCACACACATCATCATCGGTAATTGCCATGTCACGTACACTTTGGAAAATACCTTTTTATTACATAGCTTGATAACAGATAGTCGCAATATGTTATAGCTTCCATATGCTAGTTTAAATATTGCATTCGTTGCATGATATTAGGTGCATTCATATATTCATTGGTTTTGCAGTTTTATGGACATTTATGCCGGTATTCATTGTTTATTAGTATCATGATTTTGATGATTTCGGATTTACATGAGATTTCTGGATTTGGGGGAAAACCGCAAGAATATAATAAAAGCTTAGTATCATCATTTTAAAATGCAAATTGAGGTTTTCTCGTGATGTATGAGTCGTCCACCATGAGTTTTCATGATTGTTGTTTGATTTGGAAACCCGGTTCGAGGAGTTGGATGAACCGTCTCGGGTACTTGGTGGGCCCGGTATGGTACCCCGGGGTAAGAAGCTCGAGTTGTATTCGATGAGCCTGGCAAGGGAGCACTACCTACCTATGATATTATTTGGACTCGTCGGTTATCCGGAGGATACCGGCCGGAGTCTTGAGATGGTTATAGGCTGATCCGTTCTGCCGGAGCCCGCGGGCCGATCCCGTAGATGATACGGATGCCTTAGATATTGATATTTGAGATTGAGATACTGAGACTTATGTTTTGTGTCGATGCTTGACACTGATTTCTCTGTTGCATTCATTGATGATACTTGATTGGTATACATATAGAAACCTCATTAAATAAGAAAACAATTTTTCCATCATGATGTATTCTACTTTCATTTGTATAGAAATTGCATACCATATTTATGCATTCATACATTATATATCTGATATGTAGCTATCAGAGGCACTGTCGCGAGCATATAGTATTACACTATACATAGCTAGACCAGGTTTTTATTGAGGATATTACCTGATATGACCTAGGATAGCGTTATGCATGCGATTTCTACTCGTAGATGTTTTCTACTCACGAGTTGCCAACTCACCCCCGTTGTGCCACAGTTCCTTCCAGGTTTTGCCGTACAGTTTTCGTTGCGGATTGTTGGAACACTGTCCCTTCCGGGTGATTGCTTTGGTAGGTGGGTTCTTTTGCATCAGGACCACCATTGGTTATTTATTATTTCAGATGTATCTAGAAACTCCATCAACCAGATTGTATATTTGAGAGAGATAGAAAACCAGACCTGTTATTCTTTCGACCTTAGAGTCGCGCGTTGTATTATTATGGTTTTCATGTTGTTTTGGGTTTTCTTTTGAGTTTTGATCCTCGCCCTTCGGCGTTGTATATTATATTGCTTCTGTGGTTGTGACCGTCGATTGACGAAGAGCTAGCTCCCTCTTGGGGATGCCTTTTTACTTATTTCGTGTACTATTCATGTTGTATCCTGTTTGGGGCCAGTATTTACAAAGGAGACTCTGCCGAAATTTTCAGAAAATACTTCATATTTTAAAAATACATACTTAGGCCTATGTTGTTAAAACTACTTGTTTTAAATTAGTTTTTCCTTCACTCTACTGCTTCTTGGTTTTGAATTCTAGGTTTTTGTCCTACTTAGATTACGTACACCTTGTGACGTTTCGTAATTTAAGCGCCGTCATGTTCCGTATTTTTCGGGTCGTGATAGATTTGGAGAGGGCTCGCATGCAAGGAATGCCTTATGCTTTGGCAGACGGGTCAATCATGTATGCGATGTTATGTACCAGACCAGATGTAGCTTACTCACTAAGTGTAGTGAGTATGTATCCAAAAGATCTTTTGGAAAACCACTGGACAGCTGAAGAACATTCTTAAGTGCTTAAGAAGGACTAAAGAGATGTTCTTGGTTTATGGTAATGGTGAACTCCAGATGGAGTCCTTTACCAATTCGAGCTTCCAGAGTGATAAGGAAAATTGAAAGTCAGTGTCGGGTTTTGTCTTCACCCTCAGTGGAGGGACGGTATGTTGGAAGGGTTCCAAGCTATATACCGTAGCAGACTCGTTGATAGAGGTTAATTACATCGCTACCAACGATCCGGCCAAAGAGGTTGTCTGGATTCAACAGAGGTTTAAGTGAGAAAATGGTTTGGCCAGAGAGTTTGGCCAGAGCCGTGCAAACAGGTGGACTTTGGGTACAGTCCCGAGGCACATGGAGGCAATGAGCGATAGGAGGGGTTTCATCTCTCCTGGTATTGTGGGTTGATGTTGTGCTATGCTCGATTGGCTATAACAGGAAGTTTCTGGCTAGAGCTGCTGAGATTTACTGATAAGTGTTATCAGTAGTTTCTCAATCTGCTATGAGCCATACATCGGCAAGACTTATTGAGTTATTGGGGTCGACGATGCCATCCCTAGACTTGATATGCAGCATATCTGACGAAGAGACCGGACTGTACGGTTTGTGTTGCCAGTTGGCTCGACGGGAGTTTTGACAGCTTCGCTGGTTTTCTTTTGATCGCTCAATACCCGAGTGGCCGTTAAGTTTAGCTGACCGCTTGCGGCTTTTGGGTGTTTTGATATGATCATCACCTACTGCCGGTGTATTGACGAGTCTTAGAGTCCCACAATGACGTTTCCTAGCTCAGGCGAAAAGATGTGGTGTGCATATGAGATATGCGTGGGAACCCGATTAAATGCGAGTATGTGATACCGTATATTCAATCGGGCGTTTTTCTATTGGTCGGGTCGTATGTGATATGACCGATTTGTTAAATCAAGTGTTGATTTAACAAAGACTGTTAGCTTAATTCTTTATTAAACCCTTTTCTTAGTTGATGTATGCATGCATGTGTGCACATGATGATGTGCTTAGACACATACATACATACAATATATCATGGTTGTTGATACACCAATGGTGGCAATACAAGACTCACATGGTTCACTTTTATATGAATATAAATATTTTGTAATTGGATTAAAAAGGAAATGAAAATTAAATCATTAATGGGTTCTTTCTACACTCTTCTTTTATTTGACCTAGTTTTGACCCATGGTTTAATTTTCATTTGGATTTTAACTCATATGCAAAATATCTAAGATATTAGTTAACCATGGTTTGAATTGAGAAGGATTAATAATGATTATTCATTCTCACTTAATTTATTCATCATTATCTTTTTCTCTTGAGCTCAAAGCTTAGCCACCATTACCTTCTTCTTCCTCCAAGCTCTCTTGAGTTTTCTCTTGAGTGAGGTTGATAAAAAAGAAAGGGTTTTGATTATAGAATACAAACCACCTCATCATTCCACTCCTCTCTAGCCCATTTGTGTAGGGTGTTTGCTCCACTTCTTTCAAAGATCAAGTAAGGAAAGAAGCTTTGGGAAAAGGGACTTCGGGTGGATCATCGTGGACGAGAAAGACCTCTAGCGATCCGTTCCATACTCGGAAAGGTCCAAGGAGTCACCAAGGGAGATCTACAAAGGTTGTAATCTCTAAACTTACTGATAGATTCTCTTTTGTATATGATACTTGTTCGTTGTTACCCTAAAATTCTAGTTATGATTCTAGCTTAGTTAACTTAGCACCTTAAAAATTTAATTATGGAATGTGTGATGCTTCCTGTAACGCCTTAGATATCGGTTAGTGTTAGTTTAGACGTTAATGCGGGTTTTTGCTAAAAAGTTTACCAATTTGGGTTCCTCACATTTTATAACATTTAATTAATAATTTATTATTATTTGTTATGGGTATGCACGCACGTGTGCACGTTAATGTGAGGGTTTGTTTTGTGTTAGTCTAGTTCTTAGCAACCATGACAACTTAACCTAATCTAATCTTTGCTTTAATCTTATCCTTAACCCTAAACCTCAAGATATTTGTTGTGAGGGAGATATTTCCTAGGGTTTTGTTTGAGAGAGAGGTGGCATGGTGGTGTGAATGCATTATTGGTGATTTAATGCATAAGGTTACACTCACCTCACTCTCACCCTACACTCACCTCCCTCTCTCTTTATCCTCTCACTCTCTCATTTCTCTATCTCTTTTTATTTCCTCATTCCTTACTTCCCTCAACTGAACACTTGCATTTCCTACACAAAATTTCACCAAATCTTCACAAGAACTCACAAAAATCACATCTTTGGACTTGATTTGCCTCTTGGATGCTTTGGAGCTTGGGAAGCTAGGATCTTTGAGTTCTTTTGGTTAGGTAATGATCTCTTTCTGTTAAGTAGGTGTTTATTGTGTAGCGTAGCTTGTAAGATTCAGTTTATATAGCGTTATGTATTGTTTCGGGTAAATATCGTATTTTTAATGTTGTTTTTGGGTCTGGGATGATCTGCTATCAAATCAGGTATTTGTTGCAAAAGTTCCCATTACAGTAACCTAGTGTAGTGACCTAAAACCTACCCTCTAAATACGAGCCCACTTCCCCATGCTTAGGCCATAGATTTATTGCTTCTGGCCGCAAATTGCGGCCAGACTAGGGAGTTAGGGTTTGGGTTTTGGTGTAGCGGTCTCTGGGGTTGTTTGTGGTCTCGTGGTACTTGCAACATTTACAGATTGTTAATATAGCAAAATTTGGGACCACTTTGTGTTTTCTTGTGTTTCGTTTTCACACGTTACGTTATCCGATACGGTTCGTGTCGTTGTGTTCTGTTGCTCCTGAGTTGGTTTCGTAGTGTCGCTATGCACGTTAGCTACAATACGAACACTTGAGAGTACGTTTGTGTTGTCGCGTTGGTCCGCGTAGTCTGTACGTGTTTGGGTCTATTGCTAATATATACTTCCATTGTTGTGTTATGTTTTAGGTTCGCAGGCAGGGACTTCGGGCGCTGCGAAGAAGGGGAAACAGGTGGTTGGCTTTACTTAGCCAGGAGCGTTGGTGAGTATATTTAACATCTACAGGGGAATTGCCCGCATGGCGTTATGCGTCTGGGCTAGAGATGTTATGATATTGTCGCATATTCTATTTCATATATAGAGTTGCGCATACACCATATTGCTTAGTTACTTGTTGTGCTTGGACTTGTACCCTTAGGACATTGCACTATTATTGACAGCTCATGTTGCACGAGCACTGATTGTATGCCACACACACACCGTCAATAATTGCCATGACACGCACAACACCCATACTTATATGATATTTTTTGATTAGGGACATTGAGGCATTGATTCATATTCCCTTATGCATATGACATATAGCATACATGTATACCTACATGCTTACACATATGCCTTGACATGCTTACATGCTAGTTAGCTGTATACCTATAGAGTATTGTACCATTAGTGATAGGTATATTGCACACATTATGACATAGCTACATGTATACTTTGCATACATACTTCACTTATACCTGGAGGGTATATTACTTCATTACTGATAGGTAGATACTTATACTTTGCTATATCTTTATGTTTACATATATATCTGGCTATAGCTACATGTTTACGATTATTTGATGTTATGTAGACTTGGAGAAATTAGGAACCGCATGATATATATTTTAAATAGTGGCTTTTCCTTTATATGCTCGCATTACAGTGTTCTGTTGCATATATTTTATTCATGGATTTTCGCATTGAGATATGGATTTTTCAAGATGTTTTCTGGATTTGATGACCGTGGTAGTTTCATGAAATTATGCATTATTTGAAAAATCCGGTTTCTCTTGATATGATATTTCAGCATCCACCAGAAGATTTATCGGTTCTGATATATATATATATACCCCACGTGAGGAAAGGAGGGAGCCGTGTGCAGGTACATGGAGGGGCCCGGAGGTACCCCGGGGCAAGATTTTCGTGGAGCAGACGATGAGTTCGTAGGGGAACCATACCTACCGGTGACTGTACCTATGACTCGGCGGTTATCGTGAGGATACCGACGGGAGTCATGTACGTATGGATACGTCGAAAGACGAGGGTCGAAGCTGGGCACTCGGATTTTCGGAATAGCGTATGCTACGTACCTATCAGGGGCCAATGGTGGTGACAGCACCTGATAGATCAGTATTTTTGTGTCGATGCTTGACACATTGGTTTCATGATATTTTTACTCCTAAGTATATATAACAGTGGAATGAGACGCTGTTATATATGCATATATATATATATATATATATATATATTTTAGTGGAATGGGACGCTAATATATATGTATACATATCAATTCATATACATCATCATACTTATTCATGCAAATATACTTTTCAGGATATAGGAGATTCACTTGATATTGGATTCAGGATATATGAGATTTACTTGAGATTGTACATTCAGTATTTGTGATACTTACATGATATGAGAGCCAATTTGGGGGCAGATTTAAGGAAATTGGGATTTGCATTGTCTTGATGGACTTTGGTCCTACCACGATGTCAGGATTTCGTGGAAATGACATGTTTCATCCCATACTTCGCATTATTGTTTATGCACTGCTTCATGTATTAGTAGTACCTGATAAAGTACATTTCATGACTGTTGCATTTATATACTTTTATATGCATTTCGTCATGTATTAGTAGTACCTGATAGAGTACCTTTCATGATTGTTGCATATATATTTTCAAATCATTGCTTCATGTATTAGTAGTACCTGATAGAGTACCTTACATGATTATTGCATACAGATTGTCATATTATTATTTCATCATGTATTAGTTGTACCTGCTAGTGTACCTTTCATAACTGTTGCATTCATATGACTATTATTGCTATTAGCTTGCATATGTTAGATTCGCGCTGCATGTGCATACTTGCGATTACCTGCATAGGTTATTTACTATTCACGAGTTGGCAACTCACCCCCGTTGTGCCACAGTGTTTTGCAGGTTGTTCCCCTGAGTAGTCGAGGCAGGCTATTCATCTATCTTATCATATTTTGCTGCGGATACCGCTTCAGCTCATAGTGTGCAGTTTTGCTTAGGTGGGTTTTGTGCTTATCCGTTTATGTTCTTGTATATTCGTTCTATCCTGTACTCTCCATCTACCATTATCTTGTATGACTTAGAGACTTGATGTGAGGACGATTTTGTATATCGTTTTGGTGACTTGGATGACTTTTATACAGTTTCTTTTGATCGTCTTTTATTTCTTCGCTACGGCGTCGTATATCTGTTGTGGTGGTTGTTTTCCGCCTTTTGGCGTGTTTTGCTCCCGTTTGGGGATGCTTTACTTATATCTTGTTTGTACCCTTTTTGCGGTTGGTTTTTACAGAGGAGGTGCTGCCAAAATTTTTAAGGAAATAAAATTAGGACTTTAAAAAATTTGGGTTGAGATTTCAAATTTTTAAAATTTGCTATTATTTCTTACTACTTTTGATAGTTTAGATTGTTGGGTTTTCGGCTTAATTAAATTGTGTTACGCCTGTAGACGTTGCGTAGTTTAAGTGTCGTCACATGCCAATTTCGGGTCGTGACAAAGTTAGTATCAAAGTGCTAGGTTTTACCTTTCGGAGTGTAGGATGACCTTGGTATGATAGAGTTTGTAGCTTAAGCAGAGTAACGTAGTGTGTGTATGTCCGCGGCATACTCACAACGCGGTACTCCGCCTAAAGTGACCTAAGTACTAATTGCTTGAAATTCCTTCCTTTATGATGCATATCCTTGTAATTCGATTTCAGTGTTCATATAGCCGGATTATTAAATCAAGTGTTGATTTGATAATTTAATTTATAATTATATATTTGATATATTAACTTATATTAACTAATATTTGCTCACTAAGTATATATGTGATCTATATTAATGTACATTTTATTTGTGTCATGTTTGATGCCACATGCTTCATGGGTGTATTAGACTTACACCATGCTTGATATAATGTAGGGTTTATATTTATCTAAGTAATTCAAAATTGGATGGATATTTGTCATGGCTACAAGCTTGTAGAAGCTTGTGGAACCATTGACCAAGTCCACTAATTTTGTTTCACTTGTAGATATTTATTAACCTAACCATTAAGCTTAGCCATGGTTCATTCTCTACATGGGTTAGTGTATGACACTAACTCACCCATGGTTGCTATTCTCACCTCATGTGTTTCATTTCTTATCTTCACTTCATCTTCTCCTTCCTCATGAAAAAGCTTTCTAGCTTTTGGACATTATGAGAAAATATTGTGAGAAAAATAAATCTAAAGTGAGCCCAATTTCTACTTCATCATCCTCAACTATATTAGCCATTTAGTTTAGGTTGTTTTCTTCACTAATCTACCATTAGTGAAGAGGTAGTATGATCTTGAGTCTTCTAGACGTAGATCATCTTCGGCCTCGAAGACTTCGAGCAAACCTGTTCATTTCTTCATATGAACCCTTATTAGAGTTCGGGTGTTCACTACTTGGACCGAAGGGACTACTACACGGAGCTTTAGAAGTGAAGGACTGGTCTAAAAAGGTTGTATTCCTCATTCACTTAGATGTAATGTTGTTTGCATTGCTTGTTCGTCTGCAGACCTTCCCAGAGGCCGTGGACGTGGCATTCCGGTTCAGAGGGGACGAGGAGGCAGAGGCCGAGGGAGAGGATAGCCAGCTATTGGTGGGGGACATGCCCGAGTGTTCGCTTTGACTCCGCAGGATGCGCAGGCATCCAATGCCGTTGTGACAGGTACCTTTCCAGTATGTTCTTTCCACGCACGAGTATTATTCGACCCAGGTTCCACACATTCGTATCTACGCACTTCGCACCGAGGTTGGGCAGAGAGTCGTCGTCGTTAGATCAGCCGCTTATTGTTGTTACTCCGGTAGGCGAGTAGTTTGTCACTTGATTTGTTTTTCGATTGTGTTCTGTTCGTATCGGGGAGATGGATTCTTCGGTTGATTTGATTCTCCTCGATATGTTGGATTTTGATGTTCTTCTGGGCATGGACCGGTTAGCCACCTGTTATGCATCCGTGGACTGTCGTGAGAAGGAAGTCAGTTTTAGTTTTTCGGGTGAGCCAGTTCTTGTTATTCAGGGAGACCGTAGCGTCACCCTTCCCAGCTTGATTTTGCCTCTTCGCGCTGGTCAGCTCTTGAGTCAGGGATGTCAGGGATTCCTAGCGTATGTTTGTGATACTAGAGCTGCAGAGGTCCCGTTGGACCAGGTCTCGATTGTGTGTGAGTTTCCTGATGTCTTCCCTGACGAGCTGCCTGGTTTACAACCTCAGTGCGATATTGTGTTCTACATTGACTTGATCCCCCGCACTGGGCCTATTTCCATACCGCGTTATCGGATGGCCCCGGCGGAGCATAGAAAGCTGAAGGATCAGTTGCGGGATTTGTTCGATAAATGGCTTATTCGACCGAGTGTATCTCCTGGGGGTGCTCCTGTCCTGTCGTCAAGAAGAAGGACGGCAGTTTGCGTTTATGTATTGATTACCGTCAGCTGAACCGGGTGACAGTGCGGAACAGATACCCCTTACCACGTATCGATGATTTGTTCGACCAGCTCCAGGTGGGAGGTGCAGTTTTGAAATAAGGGTATAATGAAATAAAGTTTATCTATAAATGCATAACTAATGGTATAAGAAAAATGCAAGTAGAATGTACTAAAGTTGAGAAATTTTTCGTCTTTTATAAAAATTTGGGCAGCACCTCCCTTGTATATTTTGAACCGAAACCATATATACATAACAATATAAAAGGCATCCCCAAGCGGGTGCTAGCTCATCGCCAAATGGCGGAATCACAACTACGCAAGTAAGCAATATATATACGACACCCAACGGTGAAGATCAACACAGAAAGAATGATAAATAAAGCGAGACATCAAACGCCCAAGAAGCGAACATACAACCATCGCTCTAAGTCTCGCAACCACACAAGTCTTCCTATTCTACTAATATACAAAGTCTAGTTTCTGATTGATGGAGTTTATCTTCTCTGATGTCAAACACCAATGGATATGGTATCATCCATCGCCCAACATATGGGTCAAGAAGCGCATACGCTAGTCTATTCTGGAGTATTGATGCACTGTCTCGATACTCCTACGACTAGGAACAATTGAAGGATGTACTTGCCGACTACCTCTTCCCCACTAGTATGATCTGCATCATAATCCTGGTAGTCAAGTACTTATCCTAAGGGCTTTATCAGCATGTAATAGAGAGACAATAAGTGTACATGTTAAGATAAAGTGCAACCAGATAGCATACTATCATGTCGAGCAAGAAAGTCCTCCCTATATATGTCCAAGTATCCACTACAATATACATCATATATACAGTAATGGCCTCTAGGGCATACATATAACTAACAATCTTCCACTTGCACTAAGGCCATTTGTTGCAGTATCTCATACTCAACGCCCTATATAAGTCTCTCTAGGGTAAGTCATTTGTGAGTGGATCCGCTGTGTTACTCTTCGGGTCTATTCTCCTAACCTAGATCCATTGGAGATCAACCTCTCCCTGATCAGGTGATACTGTCCTCAGAATATGTCTGGATTGCTGATGGGACTGGTGTTCCTAGGATAAAGCCATAACTCCATTGTTGTCACAATAACAGTTATTGGATGCTCAATGGTAGGAACAATGTTCATCTCATGAACAAGAAATGCCCAGACAGCCACTTTGGCAGCATTGTTGGTAGCAATGTATTCAGCCTTTATCGTATAGTATGCCACGGTATCTAGCTTTGAACTCTTCGAACAAACCGTCCCTCTGCTGAGGTAAAAGACAATGCATGTGACTGACTCTCGGTCGACCTTATCACTCTGGAAGCTCGAACAAAGAACATTCATTTAGTGCTTCTCAAGTACTTAAGAATATCCTCCACAGCTGTCCAGTGATTCTCCCAAGATCCGATTGATTCCTGATCACTACAACTAGTGAGTTAGCTACATCTGGTCTGGTACATAACATCGCACACATGATACAGCCTACTGCCGAATCATAGGGTATCCCTTGCACGCGAGCTCTATCCAAACCAGTCTGGGAAGACATCTTTTTGTAGAGAGTGATTCCTCAGTAAGTGGGCGAACCACCACACATAGAATCCTCCATACAAAACTCCTTTAGTATGGTGTTAATGTACCTGGATTTGGGACACTCACAATATCCACTTAGATCTATCAACATAGATCGTAACCTACAAGATGTAGTTGGTATCATCCAGATCTTCCAAGGAGAATCCCCCGTGATAAGAGAAGCTTGACCGAGTGTAGCATAGGAAACCATTTCCTATCAAGAGGATGTCATCTACGTACAATACGTGGAAGATAACCTTACTCTCTACAACCTTCTTTTATATACAAGGTTCATCTACCATTTTGATAAAGTCAAACTCTTTGACTGCCACATCAAAACAGATGTTCCAACTCCGCGATCCGTGCTTTAATCCTGATGGACTTAAGCATAGCTTTGAAAGTCTCAACTTTTCCATTTACACCAAGAATCTTCTCAAGATCTATTTGTTCCTAATAGGTTTTACCCCTTCAGGTGCAACATTCAAAGTCATACTTTTTTGGTGTAAATGGATTCCATCTTTGATCGCATAACATCCAACCATTTCACAGAGTCCACACTCGTGATGGCCTGTCTGAACCTAGTTGGGCCATCATCAACCATAATACAATCATCGCTCCCACTGTCACCGAGAAGACCGTTGTATCTCTCAAGTGGATGAGGAACCCTACCGGATTCGCGGAGAGGCTGCGGTTCATTGGAGACTATTGAATCCTTTGGTTCCACTAAATCATCAGCTGTTAGTTTGTCAAGCTGGAACAACTTCCAGTTCTATCTCATGACAAGTAATTTCTTCAAAAGAAATTCCTTTTCTAAAAAGGTGGCATGCTGATAAACAAAACACATTTTGCTCCTCAATGTGGTAGAAGATATTCCCTCACGAATGGAGTTTATCTAGATACAACGGAATATAAAGTACGAGAGTGGGCACGATCCAATGTGTGTCCCACCTACCAAAAGAAAAACAGCTTGGAAGAAGATGTGTGCCAGCGAAACCGCAACTGATCCCAAGCGGTCAAACCTGCAAGAACCGTGGCACAACCGAGGTGAGTTGCCAACTCATGAGTAGAAATTATCAGTAGGTAGAAATCGATTAAAACAACGATTTCCTAGGTCACCATATCCTGAAGGTAATACTGTGATATCTAGGGTGACCATATATGCATATATGTCAACAATCGAGTCAATGCAATGACCTATATAAATAAACATACGACATCATATGCATGTATGCTTGTAGATATCATCCACGTGTCCATCAACGACACAAACAATATCATGGAACCTGAGTGTCCCACACCGACACTCGAAAGATCATGAAAACATATGCCAATATATATATAAGGATATCAACCATGTGTGTCCATCAACGTCACATCAAAATCATGGAACCTGAGTGTCCAACATCGACACTCGAAACATCATGAAACCCGTGTCCAACATCGACATGTAAATCCTCATATCTCGGGCTCCATCAGTCCGGATCAGCCCATATGATGACCACGGTCGGTATCCTCCAGATATCTACCGCGCCAAACTATCTTGGGCTCCGTCATTCCGGATCGGCCCATATCATCTCACGACTCCGGTCGGTATCCTCCAGATATCCGCCGAGCCCAAAACTATCACCGGTAGGTAGTGTTCCCCTGCCAGGCTCATCGTCTACATCTCGAGCTTATTGCCCCAGGGTACCTTACCGGGTCCACCATGTACCCGCAGACGGATCATTCTACTCCTCGAATCGGGTCTAGAAAATCAAGCTCAGAACCGAGAATGCATCATGGTAGACATCTGGAAATATCAAATCAAGAGAAACCGGGTTTTTAAAACAATACAACATTTCCTTTGAAATTAACCACGATTTTCAAATCCAGAGATCTCATAAAAACAACATCTCAGTGCATATAACCATAAAGTACGACGTATAGAACATAGAACAATAAGGTGAGCATATCAAATATATCATGCAAACATGTCATATGATAGTACTGACCAATTTAGAATAATATCAGAGATATAGCAATTCTACTGTATAAGTGGCATGGCAATTACTGATGATGAATGTGTATGAGCCGGAATATTTGCATAAGTGTAACATGCGCATCAACGGTAATTGTGCAGGTGTACTAGCAGATAATATCATATAACATTAAATACTGGAAACATGATAGGTATCAATAATCCAACCTATACATGAAATATAATAAGTTAGCCTCTTTATGTCGACGATCCCGCCTCATAGTATCAAGTGTCGCAGTATCCTCGGTCATTATCCTCAATTCATGAGCATGGATCAAACATTCGGTAAACGCATCGCGTACGGTAATCCATCGTACGGTGTCACAAACAGAATAGGGAATCTATCGTCCTATTCACCAACACAGGTACCGATCTAAAGTCTCGTATGGCATATCTTATCATTCACATAACACATGTATATCAATCTTATATCATGTCCTCTTGCATATATGTCATATATTGTCAATCGTAAGTAGTATCGATCTCGATCTTATATCATACCATTATCAACTCATAGTTGTCCTCTTTCAATTCATACTTATCATTATTCACTTTCTCATTTCATATTCTTATATATCAATCCGAGTCATCTATATCTATCATCTCAATATCCCACATTATGTTTCTTATATGCCTATATCATATTCTCAAGAAAATATATCCATTAGGGTCAACTTTTATCATATCATCTCTTACTAAATCCAATAATCAAGACTGTAAGTTCGCAGCATATCCTTTATCAAAATTATAATTTATAAAACGATCTTGCATATCAATGGTTGCGGGGAACTTTACGCAATCCACCCGAATTTCCCCCGTAGATATAAATCTACTCACCTGCTAAACTCCTCGCTTAGCAGAAGTCGATGTGCTTCGTCGTATCGGAAGTCCATGCGAAAGTACCTACAACCAATACACATCGAAATGCAATTAAAACCAAGCCCGGAAAGCCGATACGACACTCGAAGTGCTCATACGTTAGAAACTATAGCTTATGTTAGTTATATGTATGCCCTAGAGGCCATTACTGTACATGCGATGTATATTGTAGTGGATGCTAGGACATATATAGGGAGGACTTTCTTGCTCGACATGATAGTATGCTATCTGGTTGCACTTTATCTTAACATGTAAACAAATACTGTTTTTTGATCGCATGTTGATAAAGCCCTTAGGATGATTACTTGACTACCAGGATTATGATGCAGATCATAGTAATAGGGACAGGGTTTTCGATAAGTACATCCTTCAAAAGTTCCTAGTCATTGGAGTATCATGACAGGGCATCGGTACTCCAGAGTAGACTAGCGTATGCGCTTCTTGGCCCATATGATGGGCGATGGATGATCACATATCCATTGGTGTTTTACATCAGAGAAGGTGTCAAGACCCGAAAGAGCACGTGACTGGCCCTTGAACCATATGAAGTCTATAGGACTCCATCTGATCCAAGTAAGCCAAAAGCCCAGAAATCTAAAACCATTATAAGAGTAAGTAAAGAAAACTGGTTTAAAGAAGTGAAGGAAAACATGTTTGAAGTCAAGGATTTTAAATAACTAAGCCGAATATGCATTTTTAAAATGTAAAGTCTTTTCTAAAAATTTCGGCAGAGTTTCTTTTGTAAATACTGGCCCCGAACGGGGTACAACAAGAACAATATATATGCAATGATAAAAGGCATCCCCAAGAGGGAGCTAGCTCTTCGTCAATCGACGGTCACAACCACACAAGCAATATAATATACAACGCTGAATGGCGAGGGTCAAAACCAAAAGAAACTCAATAAGCATGCACTAGTAAAATAATGGGTTGCCCCTACGGATAATATCATCCGTAGGGGCAATAAAAGTTTGGCCCTACGGATTAATACGTAGGGCAAAGTGGTTGCCCCTACGGTCGTTCAATATTTATTTAAAAATTATTAAATCTTAAAGTGTTTTTTGCCCCTACGGTGGCGCAAACCAAGTACCTACGGGTATATCCGTAGGGACAACTAAATAGCGATTTAAGTAATCGTTCCCTACGCTGATTATTTCTTATTTCCTTTAATTTACGCGCGAACCCAAATCCCCAAACCTTGACGACGTTCCCGCCGATCGCCGTTCTCGTCATCGCCAGCGCCGGCCGAATCGTCGTCGCAACCGCCTGCAGTGATCTCGTCGTCGCCACCGCCGGCCGAATCGTCGTCGCCACCGCCTGCAGTGATCTCGTCGTCGCCACCGCCCTCGTCGTCGCCGATTGCGTCTCCGTCGTCTCCTCCACCGCCTAGCCTACAGGTTAGTTAAACATTATTTTAATGATGTTAGGGTAGCGATGAGGGTTATGGTTAGGTATCGGTTGTGGTTAGGGTTAGGATTAGGGTTAGCAGGGTACGGGTTCGATCGGTTGGGGTTCGACTGGTGTTGGGGTTAGGGTTAGGGTTAGGGTTCGGTTGGGGTTTGGTGTTGGGGTTGGGGTTCGGCTGGGGCTGGGTTGGGGTTAGGGTTTGGTGTTGGGTTGGGGTTCGGCTGCGGCTGGGTTGGGGTTAGGGTTTGGTGTTGGGTTGGGGTTCGGCTGGGGCTGGGTTGGGGTTAGGGTTAGGCCGGGTTAGGGTTTGGTGTTGGGTTGGGGTTCGGCTGGGGCTGGGTTAGGCTTAAAAAGGTGAAATTTTAGGGGATTGATCTGGAAAATAGTGAAAGTCGATACTGTTTATTTGTGAATAACACAGTCCATGATTTTTATATGAGAAAATGGTCCATGAAAGTCTATGGGATTTATCTAAAAAACGCTGAAAGTTCATGTATTTATTTGTAAACAACAAAATTCATGGTATTTATCTGGAAAACGTTGGAGGTCAATGGTATGTATTTGTAAACAACAAAATCTATGAAAATTATGTGAAACGTTAAAACTTCATGGTATTTATTTGTAACAAACAAAGTCTATGGTATTTGTTTGATAAATATTGAAAGACCATGACATTTATATGTAATGGGTCAAAGTCATTTGGGTTATGTCAATCTTATTGGCGATACTTTCTTTTTGTGCATATCCAAAAACTTTGAAAGTTCTTGGTACCTATTAGAAAATATAAAGGGTTTTGTAGTGAAAGGAAAGAATTGGATTTAGAAAAACCGTGTGTAACTTTTAGAAATTCTATACACTCAAGTATATAGAAAAGGGTTAATTGCGGATACAGCCTATGTACTATGGGGATCAAGCACTTATAACCTCTGAAGTATAATAATAAGCACTTTTGTTTGTTTTTCATTAGTGATTAATTTTTAGTTTGCTATTTATTCTTTTTCAGTATGGATACTTGATAGAATTATAATTGCTTTATTATTGTTTGCCTTTTTCCTTTTGTGTAGAAAATATATCCATTGTGTCATATGGACACTATTAATTTCACATCGATTCAAGGGAAAAATTGAGGAAGATTGTGTTTGTTATATCAAAAACCTTTCTGTTGAACCCAACAGGTGAAACTTTAGAGTTGTTATAGATAGCTCTACATGTTTAATGCATGTACCATTGTTAAGAGAGTGCAAGGTGGAGAACAATAATTTGTTTCAACGGCACGTTTTTCAAGTTATAACCAATATATGATACTCGATGATAATATGAAACCTTCATATTCCCATCGATACCCATATATGAAACTAAAAGCGCCACTTAGTTCCCGTCTATCGGTTAACATACGTGCGATGCTCGTCGTGACCTAGAACTATACGAAGGTTGTTAAATATCGGACAGTATAGCTCGATACTAACAACCGTCGTATAGTCTACGCGACGAGAAAATTCAATCGTATGGTAACCCATAGATTTGTCCCGTGTGGACAAGTTAAGAATGTATAAAGTAAACGCCTTCATTCACTTGTGTTTTCATCCGTTTCGAGATATTTCGTCGGTACCTTTCCGCTGGTTCTCCGTGTACAAAGATAGATTAGATGTTCATTTCAACGTTGTTTCACAGCTTTGAAATGATTATCTATTCTATTACAGTGTACTCGGAGAACAGCGGGGAGGTGCTGCCGAAATTTACTCGAAACGGTTGAAAGCACAAGTGATGGGCGTTCGCTCTATACACTCTTAATGGGATAGAAGCCTACCCCCGACAGCCGGAACACATACATACAAACGCATAATCAGAGAGCGACTCGAGATGTTCGGGTTAAAACCAATATATGATACTCGATGATGATATGAAACCTTCATATTCCCATCGATACCCGTATATGAAACTAAAAGCGCCACTTAGTCCCCGTCTATCGGTTAACATACGTGCGATGCTCGTCGTGACCTAGAACTATACGAAGGTTGTTAAATATCGGACAGTATAGCTCGATACTAACAACCGTCGTATAGTCTACGCGACGAGAAAATTCAATCGTATGGTAACCCATAGATTTGTCCCGTGTGGACAAGTTAAGAATGTATAAAGCAAACGCCTTCATTCACTTGTGTTTTCATCCGTTTCGAGATATTTCGTCGGTACCTTTCCGCTGGTTCTCCGTGTACAAAGATAGATTAGATGTTCATTTCAACGTTGTTTCTCAGCTTTGAAATGATTATCTATTCTATTACAGTGTACTCGGAGAACAGCGGGGAGGTGCTGCCGAAATTTACTCGAAACGGTTGAAAGCACAAGTGATGGGCGTTCGCTCTATACATTCTTAATGGGATAGAAGCCTACCCCCGACAGCCGGAACACATACATACAAACGCATAATCAGAGAGCGACTCGAAATGTTCGGGTTAAAACCAATATATGATAATATGAAACCTTCATATTCCCATCGATACCCATATATGAAACTAAAAGCGCCACTTAGTCCCCGTCTATCGGTCAACATAACGTGCGATAATTTATTCTTTTCAACGACAAACGCACACACAAAGCATATACATGAATTTTCTTCTTTGTCAGTAACTATCCCGTTCTTATATTTCTCAATATAGTCAGCATAACCTACAATTTATATGTTATTCAGTCTAACATGGCCCATGAGTACGTCAGAGTTAAGGACTGGATGTTTGTGGATTGGAAACAACGTATGCAATCTAAGTTTGTCGCAGGAGTTGCTGCTTTCCTTGAATTTGCACGAGCACATAATAAGATCATAATAGAGAAGATTCTTTGTCCGTGTGATAGATGTGGCAATAAGTACTGGCGGAAGGTAGAATTGGCAGAGCTTCATATTGTAAAATATGGGTTTACTAGACTTTATTCAATTTGGAAATATCACGGGGAAGGAGAAGAATGCAGTACTGCGGTAGAAGAAGGAGAACACGATAATGCGGCAGGAGAAGAAGAAGAATTCGGTAATACGGCAGGATACGGAAATTTATTTCCATCAGAAGAAATGGAGGATATGGTAGAGGCTGCCCTAGGTGAATCTATTCGTACCGAAGATGACATTCCTTCCGGTCAAGGACCGCGTGCGGATAAATATGAAAATTTCATGAATGATGCTAGGAAACCAATTTATGAGAATGCGAAGTATTCCACCCTCTCATGGTTCGTCCAACTTTTCCAAATTAAGTGCCTAAATGGATGGAGCAACAAGTCATTCACAATGCTTCTTTCGTTCTTGAAAGATTCTATGCCTCCGGGAAATAATGTGCCCGAAAGCTGGTACGAAGCCCAGAAAATGATGTCTGATTTGGGTCTAAAGTGCGAGAAGATTCAAGCATGTCCTAAAAATTGCGTGTTGTACCGGAAAGAGAATTCAGATTTGAAAGAGTGTCCAACATGCGGAGAGGCCAGGTATAAGCCGAAAGATTCTGATAAGAAGCCTGATATACCTGTGAAGATAGCACGATATTTTCCCATAACACAGAGGCTACAGAGGCTATTTAGGTGCAAGAAAACAGCCGAGGCAATGATTTGGCATCACCGTGCTCCTCCAAGCGAAAATGGAAAAATGAGCCATCCAAGAGATTCACCGGCATGGAAGGATTTCGATAGGAGGCACGCAATATTCAGTAGCGATCCTCGCAATGTCCGGCTCGGACTGGCTGCCGATGGCTTCTGCCCATTCAACTATATGGCTGGAAGTCACAGTACATGGCCCGTTGTAATGATAATTTATAATCTGTCGCCTTGGTTGGCTATGGACCAATCATACTTTATGATGCCTCTTCTTATCGACGGACCAAACTCACCGGGGAACAATATCGACGTCTATCTCCGACCTCTGATTGAGGAGCTGAAAACTTTGTTCATTGATGGTGTAGAGACATATGATTCAAACACAAATACAACCTTCATACTGCGTGCGGCTTTAATGTGGACAATTAATGACTTTCCTGCGTATGGAATGCTTTCAGGTTGGTCCGTACATGGTCACAAAGCATGTCCTCATTGCCATGAACACACAACATCAAAATTTTTGAATTTTAGCAGGAAGGTTTGTTATTGCGGCCATCGACGTTTTCTGCCTCCAGACCATCCCTATAGGTTAGACACGGTTCACTTTGATGGTCATCAGGAGCTTCTTGGGCCTCCATCCCCATTGTCCGGAGAGGACGTGACTGCTAAATGGGATGGTTACAATAACGTGACCTTCGGGATGGATCCGACGAGACAGGTCAAACCACAATATTGGAACAAGTTAAGCATTTTCTTCGAGCTTCCGTACTGGTCTACAAATTCAGTGCGTCATTGTCTGGACGTCATGCATATAGAGAAGGGAGTATCAGAGCACATACTTAACTTGCTTCTGTGTAAAGACGGGAAATCGAAAGACAACATGAATGCCCGGATGGATCTACAAGAGTGGGGAATAAGAAGTGAACTGCACCCTAAACCGGTAGCGGGTAAACCGGGCAAGTTTGTACTTCCCAATGCCGCTTATCATATGTCACAACCGGAGAAGAAAAGATTCCTGCAGGTGTTGCATGATTTGAAAGTCCCCACAGGCTTCTCAGGATCATTCAGCAAGAAAATAAAAATTGTGAAGGGCAAGATCGATGGGCTGAAAAGTCATGACCACCATGTTATCGTGGAGCACCTTCTTCCATTAACCCTCAGGACTTCTCTCCCCGACTCGGTTGGTCTGGTAATCAACGACCTATGTTGTTTTTTCAGGGAGTTGTGTGCTAAAACGCTGGAGGTTGCGACGCTGGATAAACTAGAAAATTCTATTGCGTTGATACTTTGCAAGTTTGAGCGTATTTTCCCACCGTCATTCTTCGATATCATAATACACTTGACGGTTCATCTTGCAACTGAGGCGAAATTAGCCGGACCGGTACAATATCGATGGATGTATCCCGTCGAGAGGTACGTTAAATTTTTCGTTTCGCGCAATTTATAAATTTATTTTTGTCATGTATGCCCGTGTTTATTTATTCAACATATTCTCATTAGGTACCTTTACACTCTTAAGAAGTATATACGCAATAAAAATCGACCAGAGGGTTCTATCATGCAAGGTTATCTTCTTGATGAAGCAACCACATTTTGTTCCCGCTATCTGGACGAGAACATTGAGACAAGGCTTAACCGACCACGAAGAATTCAAGACGGGCCATATGGTAAAGCCGAGTATAAGAGGGTAGACACTATGTTTATCAACAAGATATACCGGTTTATCTTGCTTAATTGCGTATGTCTTGAACAAATTAGAGAGTAAGTTCTTTTGGATTAATTGTTATATCTGTGTTTGTGTATGAAATGACATAATATTAATGTCACAATTATTTGTCGAAAACAGAACTCATTTTAACGAGGTACGTGAGGGGCATCCTGATTGGAACGAAGAGCGTTTGGAAAAATACCATCAGGATAATTTTTGTGATTGGGTCACAGAGCATGTAAGTTATTCGAATTACATTTTATTGCTATCGGTTTTAATCTAAACTTGTATCGTTATGTATTTATCGTAAAATTTGTTTTGTTAGATCCACGATCCGAACTTGTCTGCATCATTTGAGAGTGATTCAAGATGTTTAGCTCAATTTCCTAGTATGGAAGTTGCACATTACAAAGGATTTGGTGTCCTTGGATACAAATTCGAAGTTAAGGACATAGAAACATCTAGAATCACTCAGAACAGTGGGATTGCGACGGTAGGATCGGACGGTGTGATTTACTATGGGTACTTAAATTGTATACTCGGCATCCACTATCCCGGACGATCAGAACCCTTTTATATATTCCACTGTACTTGGTACGATCCGCGAACCGATACAGACAAGTGGAGAAGCAGTCTTGGGACCTGGAAAGATGAATATGGATTGACAAGTGTGAACACACTTCGATTTTACGGTCAGGACGATCCGTTTATCTTTCCGAACCAAGCGTTCCAAGTATACTACTCACAGTGCTTGAAGCATCCGGGGTGGAGTGTTGTATGTCGATGGAAACCTAGAGATGTCTACGATGTCCCAGAATACGAGGACAGCGATGAGGACGAAGAAGAGAGAAGGCTTAAAGTGCTCCGACCGTCTGTTTCGAAGGACGGGTTGTCTTCGACCGATCATGAAGTTACGTGGGTTAGAAATGACATCGACGATGAAATCCAAGTAGATATGTATGATGCGCCCACGAAACGAAAAAGGTTATCAGTAATGTTATATTATTACTTCACATTTTACGCTCTAGATCATATATAGTCAATACTTTTAATGATTGTCTAATGCGTCCACGAACCGTTTATCTAGATTTGATGACGATGTCGGGAGCAGCGAGGGGCGGCAGGAGCTCCAGCCGCGGCAGAGGCAGAGGCAGAGGCAGAGCGGTTCTGCCGCCCGGAGAGCTCCGTAGGGAGCTTCAGAGGGCCGGTCTTGCACCCAGATCGGAGACCCCTTCGGATGCCTCCTTCCGTGTTGATTTGGCCACACCTCCAGGTATACTGCACGCATATCCATTTTGAATGTAATATTACAGATATTCATGCATGTTTATGTAAAAATTACTTATATTGTCAATGTTTGATTGTCTAGTTGTTGGTGATGCGTCCACATCTGGGACAGAGGCCACCCCCGCTCCTCCAGGTATGTTTATATATCATATAGTGTATGTATATTGATTTAGAATGCTATATCATAAATATACACATTCCTTTTGCTCTTACTTAGCAATTTTTATTGTTGTCTAGCTGTAGGTGGTGACACCACCGCACCTGCGGGTATGTTTATATGTCCTATAGTGCATGCATATTGATTTAGAACGTTATATTATTGATCTACACATTCTTTTTGCAATTACTTATAAAATCTATTTTTAATTGTCTAATTATAGGTGGTGCGTCCACACCTTCCACAGGGGCCACTCCTGCCGCTTCCATACCCTCCGCATCGTCTGCAGGTTAGTATGAATAAATTTAAAATATTTATTTATTTTACATATGCTCTATAGAATAAATATGAACTTCATGGAGATTTAGCGTCGATGTTTATTTTACAGTTGGAGGGGATGCGTCCGGGACCCCGGTTGTTCCTCACCGGAGGAACTATCGTCCCGCTCGTGCTGCTGCTCGGGCCCAGGCTCGTGCGCTATTCACCGGAGGTATATATCACACTTGAATTCTTAATACAACTTTGTCTTATTATTGATTGTCTTGATATTTCGTGCAGACGCAGGGCCTCTCCACCCCCAGAGGGGGACTCGAGGCCCGAATCAGTCCCATAGGCTGAGGCCTGATAGAGCTAGGGGGGAGGCAGCATTCCCCCTATTTTTTACCCTTGACTATCGCTATACCGGTCCTCATGCCGAGAGGTTCGGCCGGTATTTGGGGGACGAGAGCCGGATCGTGAAGAACTATCCACTTCACGTTGAGTGGGGCGAGCAGCACCAGCGCTCATTCGCCCTCTTCTTTGAACAGGCTCAGGTATGTATTAATATATATTTTCATTTGATCTATCCAATATATTTATTATTAACACTTGCAATCTAATAACAATGTTTTTTTGTATTTTCAGTTGGATTACGATTTTCAGCCTGTAGCCGACCCTGATCACCCGGGGAGGGTGCTCGACCTTCATGCTCTGTACAATGCCTGATGAAGAACATGCAGGCCAAGATCCGATACAACAGGAATGAGCTGAAGGCCGACTGCTACTCCCTGTGGATAGCGACCCCCGAGGCAGAGAGAGCGGCCCTCCTATCTACTCCGGCGTTTGCGAGAGTCGACGTAGAGACATGGCCTATATTGTGCGCTTATTTCGACTCCGAACGCAAACGAGTATGTATTTTAAATTTAATTCATTATTTATGATATAATTTATTTCTTTGTGTTTCTTAATTAGAAAACTAAATGTTAATGCGTTGTGCAGAAACAGGCCGCTCAGAATACGGAGAACAGGAAGTCGGCGAAGAGGGGTCGCCCCACTTACACAGGTGGCTCGAGGAACATTACTCGAGCCATGGAGTTATCGGTAAATTAAGAGTTATTCTCTAATATTCTGCAATATTAAGAGTTATTCTCTAACATTTCTAATATTAAGAGTTACTTTCTAATATTGCAGACAGCTCGGACCGTGGCGTCAGGTGGTACACCGAGCGTGCTGTCCGCATATCTTGCCGTCCACGGCACCTCGACAGATCCCGCCACGGGCGAGCTTCGATGTCCCGACGTCGCTACCCAGGAGTACTGCGTAAGTGTTAATATTTTTTCTACCCAAATTTGAAATTTTAGTTTTGGAAGGTTCAAGTTTAAATTTTATACTTATACTTTACTGCTTAATGTGGGTGTAGGAGCGGGTGGTTGAGCAGGCCCAGGCCTCGGGGATCGATTTTACCGGACAGAACGATCCGAGGCTGCTGACCCCAGTTCTGGACGCCGCACACGGAGGGCACCACGGAGGTTGGGAGAGAGGCCGGGGATTGGGCCCCAGCAGGGCCCATATGAGGTTGGACTCCACCCCGGCGGTTACTTCCTCCGTCTCCAGTGGCCGGCATGTCCATCAGGAACTGGATAGCTTGAGGGCCACCGTTCAGGAGTTGAAGGAGATGCTGGTATGTATACTACTTTATAGTAAAATATCATTTCATATTATATACATATCAACATATCCATAATTAGTACGTAGCTTGAGCTTATTTGGTTTTAGAATTAAGTTTGATTAATCATACATACATATGTAATTAAAATAAACAACGCTTTTCCAAACTAGATATCCAAACAGGGTTTCGAAATAACTTAATAATGAAACGAATTCGAATAATACACAGTTCTTACACGTTTCTTACACACGTTATGTCCAGACGCGACAGGGTAGATCGGCCGAGCCTCCACATGCATCTCCTTCGGCTGCGGCTCCGCAAGCCACTACATCGGCTGCGGTACCGCAGACAGCTCCTGTAGCTCCACCGCCCACTCAGACTCCCGCAGCCGCGGCTCCGCAAGCGACTACCTCGACGGCGGCTGCGCAGACCACAACGCCAGCTCCACATGCCGCTCAGACTCCCTTATCTGTAGCATTGGAGAGTGTATTTACCGAGGAGCAGGCGCGCGTTATTTTAACGTTATTCGGAGGTGGAGCTGGACCGAACTAGGGTAGATTTTTGGTTTTTATTTTTTGAAACATGTATTTATTTATATCACATTGTACTACATTTTGAAACGATATTGATATTGGTTTGAATTTATATCATATTCAGTTTTTGGGTTTCTTTTGTATATTATATATATGCGTGGGATGTGATTATGAATACTGCAATATATGATTTGATTGATGTATATAGTATTGTGCACAGGGCGGGAAAAAATCCAGCAGCCCTTTTTTAAAAAAAAATACAGACAAACTGTACCTACGGATTAATCCGTAGGTATATATGTTGCCCCTACGGCGTTAGCCGTAGGGGCAAACTATCAGGAAACCTGATATTTTCCCACCTGATATCAGTGCAGGGTGTTGGGGATGCCCCTACGGATATGTACGTAGGGGCCACTGTTTATCCCCTACGTATATAACCGTAGGGGCAAAATATCAGGTTATCCTGATATTTTCCCCCCGATCTCAGTGCAGTGTGTTGGGAGTGGCCCCTACGGATATATTTGTAGGGGCTACTTTATATCCCCTACGGCTGTAGCCGTAGGGGAACTAATAGGACCTACGGATATAGCCGTAGGTACAGACAATATATTCAAAAAAAAAAATTAAATATATGATTTTATTACCCCTACGGGGTACTGCGTAGGGGCTATAGCACCTACTGAGTTATCCGTAGGGGCATAAATTTATCCGTAGGGGCACGTTCGGGGCCTCAACTTGCACCTGCGGCCTTTGCACCTACGGGGTATTTTTTCGCCCCTACGTATATATCCGTAGGGGCAGTGAGTTGCCCCTACGGATAAATCCGTAGGGGCAACCCATATTTGTAGTAGTGATGAAAACCGCAATACTACTAAGCGCGACTCTAAGGTCGAATAATACATCACTAATGTCTAAGTCTGAAACAATATACAAGTTTTGGTTGATGGAATTCTAGATACAATGAATAATACAAGTACAATGGTGGTTCTTGATGCAAAAGAATCCACCTACCAAATGCAATTCACCCGCAAGAAAGCAGTTTGCCAGAAATGCCGCAATGGAACCTGTATGACAAAACCTGCAAGAACTGTGGCACAACGGGGGTGAGTTGCCAACTCGTGAATAGAAATATCTACAAGCAGAAACCGAATGCAAGACATAATCCTAGGTCAATACGATCAGTAAAATATAAACCACAAGAGTACATCTGAAGCATGGTAAGGTGGCAATGTAACATCTAAACATGTATGTAGTGCCAAGTACTCAGGTAATAACATGTCATCAGTATAAGGTATGTCTGCATGAAGTAAATATGATGAAGTATCAAAAGCATATCAATACACATATATTAGCGTCCTATTCAACTAATATTGGTGTAAGGGTATATATAACAGCGCCCTCATACCCTGTTATATATACAAATTGTAGGGTTCCTAGGCACACTATAGAAGTCTCACAAGTGATCAAACATGCACAAATCAAAAATTCCTAGTGCCGAGAAAACCTAGAACGGATCGTTAACTAGATATATAGGCGAAGCAAGCAAGTATACGGAAATATTGCTAAAGGGAAGGGGCTACAACCTTTGTAGATCCGGTCCACCACACTTCCTAGACTCCGTGACGAGGTCCCTCCGCTGTCCAAATCAAATCCATGACTCTGGCATCGGCTTCATCGGAGAGTGGGCGAGCTTGATCGTCGGTTCGATGCCGAAGATGATCTACGTCGAGGCATCACAAAACTCGAGCTCCACCTTCGCCAAGTCAAGAAACTTGTGAAGACAACACACTCTACTACATGGAAAGTAGTAGAGGATGAAGAAATAGGAAATGGGTAGACTTTAGATTTGGATTTCTCACTTGATTTGGCTAGTTTCCATTGAACTAGAAAGCTTTTCTTTTTCTAGCTCTCTTGAAGAAGAAGAAGAAAGATATGATAATTTTATAAATAAAAATGAATAAGAATTAAATCTTATCATACTTTTAACCTTTGGTAAGTGTAGAGAAAAGACCATGGTTAATAGAATGGTTAGGGTTAAGGATAAGAACAAATAGGAGACTAAGTCAAAACTTCAAGAATCATCAACTAAAAAACAAAATAAGCAACTATTCATTTATCCTTTTTCTTTTTCCAAAATGGATAAATAAGAAAGATAAATGAATAAATAATCAAAACCCTAATCAGTAACTTAAGCCATGGTTTGATTCTTTACACTTAACCAAGTAAGCATGTATCATCAAACATGATACAAACATGTGCACAAAACTATATCGCATATACAATGTGTACAATTCAAGTGAGAAAATCCTTTTAAAGTGAACCAATACTAGTTAATGAAAAGAAATATATCAAATATATAAATATGCACTAAATCATTAAGTCAGCACTTGATTTAACGATCCGGTCATATCGGATACAACCGACTAGTATCATATGTATCGGCTTATCGAATCAATCCTTGATTCGATAACTAGGTTATATCGCATATAACCAATCGATACATTGATCGCGAGAATGGAATACAGTATCACATACTCGAATTATTCTCGGTCCCGTACATATCTCATATGCGCTCCTATTTCGTTTCGCTTGAGCCAGGAAACCTCTGTGTAGGACTCTAAAGACTCGTCAATACGCCGGCAGCAGATGATGATCATATCAAGCATCCACAAGCCGCAAGCGGTCTGCTAAACGTAACGGCCACCCGGGTATTGAGCGATCAGAAGATCGACGAGCAAGCCCGCTCAGACTCCTGCGAATCCAACCAGTAACACTTACCGTACAGTCCGGTCTGTTCGTCTGATATGTCGCATATCTCGCCTAGGGGTGGTAAACGTCAGACCCCAGTAGCTTGATAAGTCATGCCGGCGTGAGGTCCATAACATTCGTGAAACTACTGATAACTCTTACCAGTATATCACTGCAACCCTGGCCAGGGATTTCCTGTTATGGCCAGTCGAGCATAGCACAACATCAACCCCCAATACCGGGAAAGACGAATCCCCTCCTATCGCTCTTTGCCTCCATGTGAATCGCGACTGTACCTAAAAACCACCTGTTTGCACAACTCAGTAGAGCCGTGGTAGGGTGGAAATCAAAGCACAGTGGGAGACACACAAGACTCTATGACGATCTCGGGTCAACAGACTAAGTTGTACCAGTGTCACCAGAGAACTGCCATCTGACGTGAGGTATAATACCATCTGGGAGTTCTCGGCGAGTCCGTTCAGTGTACCCAGTCTCCACTGAGCACCCGCATACCATCTTCGATGTCAAACACCAATGGATATGGGATCATCCTTCGCCCATCGCATGGGTCGAGAAGATATGCGCTAGTCTACTCTGGAATATCGATGCCCCGTCTCGATATTCCACGACTAGGAACAATGAAGGATGTACTCACTGACTACCCAGTCCCCACTAGTATGATCTGCATCATAGTCCTGGAAGTCGAGTACACATCCTAAGGGCTTTATCAACATGTAATCAGAGAGACAGAAAGTATACATGTTAAGATAAAGAGCAACCAGATAGCGTACTATCATGTCGAGCAAGAAAGTCCTACCTATATATGTCCCAGCATCCACTACAATATACATCCAATGTACAGTAATGGCCTCTAGGGCATACATATAACTAACAATCTCCCACTTGCACTAGGGCCATCTGTAGCAGTGGTTGCAGTATCTAATACTCAACCATCCCATATGAGTCTCTCTGGGAAAAGGCCTTCGTGAGTGGATCCGCCGTGTTGTCCTCTGAGTCTACTCTCCTAACCTCGATCACCCTGGAGATCAACTATCTCCATGATCAGGTGATGCTACCTCAGAATATGCCTGGGTCACTGATGGGACCATGGTTCCATGGCCGAAGCCACACTTCCATTGTCATACAATGGCAGGAACCTAGTTCATCTTATGAACCAATATACACCCAAACTTTCTCTTTGGTAGCATCTTCAATAGTGATGTTACCGGCCTTTATCGTCTAGTTTGCCACGGTATCTAGCTTGGAACTTTTCCAACATACCGTCCCTCTACTGAGGGTAAAGACAATGCCCGTGACTGACATTCAGTCGTCTTTATCACCCCGGAACTCTTCCAGTGATTCTCTCCAGGATCGATTGATACCATCTCACTACATCTAGTGAGAATCCTAGCATCCAATTACATCTATCTCATAGTTGAAAACTCAAGATTTAGGAGGTATCACTTTGATCCTATTTGGAGAATCCTTGTGATAATACGAGATTGACCGATCGTAGTATAGGAAACTCTTTTCCTATCAAGAGTATGTTGTCTACGTACAATACGAAGATGACCACCTTACTCTCTACTACCCTTTTGTATATACAAGGTTCGTCTACCATTTTGATGAAGTCAAACACTTTGACTTTCACATCAAAACAGACGTTCCATCTCCGTGATGCCTGCTTCATTATGTAAAGCAACTTGCACACGTTTCCCCTGCTCCCACTGTTTACGAAGACCTCTGGCTGTGTTCTTATAGACGTTCTCTTCTAAATCAGTATTTAGAAAAGCAGTCATGGTACCCAACCACCAGATATCGTAGTCATGGTAAGTAGGATCTGGATAGACTTAAGCATAGCTACAGGAAAAAGGTTTCATCATTATCCACACCTGGTCGATGACGAAAACCTTTAACAAGTCTAGCTTCGAAAGTCGCAACTTTTCCATCTACACCAAGTAATCTTCTCAAGATATACTTGCTCCTGATGGGGATTTAACCCTTCAGATATAGCAGCTAAAGTCCATACTTTGCTGGTGTACATGGATTCCATCTCAGATCGCTAAGCATCCAGCCATTCTTACAGAGTCCCTACTCTCGATGGCCTGCTCGAAACTAGTTGGGTCATCATCTCATGATGCAATCCTTGCTCCCACTGTCATCGAGAAACCGAGGTATCTCTCAGGCGGATGAGGAACCCTACTAGATCGGCGGAGAGGCTGAGGTTCGTCGGGAACTATAGAATCCTTTGGTTCTGTCAAATTATCAACTGCAGTTTTGTATAGCTGGAACCTTTCCAGTTCTACAGAACTGATCCTGCCTCGATCTTGTCCGGATTTTGCTTTAAACATAGGCCGGACAACCCCAAATCTTAATATTCGCTTAAGAGATGGGATCTTCCCACACCATATCTTATATGGAGTGGTAGGCAGTGATTTGATTCAAACCTAATTCAATAGGTATGCAGCTTCTCAAGTGCATAACCCCAAAAGGAAATAGGTAACTCAGTAATACTCATCATAGAGCATACCATATCTAATATTGTGCAATTTCTCCGCCCTGATACACCGTTGTGCTGTGGTGTATTTAGAGGAGTAACACTGAGAGAGAATCTCATTCTCCTTTAGAATAGTCCAGGAATTCTATGCACAAGTATTCTCCTCCCTGATCTTATCATAGGACATAATACTTATACCCGTATTTTGGTTCTCTACTTCTAACTTACATTCTGTGAATATCTCAAAAGGTTCGGACTTATGTTTCAACAGGAACATATGACTGAATCTTGAGAGATTATCAGAGAATATAATGAAGTATAAAGAACCAGTCCTGGCATGTGTAGACAGGAGACCTTACATACATCATAATGTATCAGTCCCAAGAGTTTACTAACTCTTTTTCTGTTTCCAATAAACAGAGCTATGGTCATCTTATCTTTGTGACATGACTGGCAAGTTTCACAAGATGTAAATTCAAACTGATTTAAATATACATCTAAATGTAACTTCAGCTAGTCGGGTCGCATTGATATGACCTAGTCTACAATACCTCAAGAAGAATTTGTTCATTTCTGAACTCTTCCTCTTGTGTGTGTTCAGTATACAAGGAACTGTAGTTTGATTTAGAACGTCAATGCTTTTAGATAACGTGCCTGAACCGATCAACTTTTGATATAGGAAATGTTCAAAACATTATCCAACAATACAAAATTATATCATTTCTTTACTAATAAAGAGACTGATATGATTTTGTATATCAGGTTCGGTATCTAATAGCATTTGTTCAAAATCAATGTATTGGTAATACAGGGTGACAGTGACCAACAGACTTGGCTGCAACACTTGCCCCGTTTTCTGCCTCATGAAACTTATCACCCGTTCTCAGTTTTTCTACCCTTTTGTAGCCCAATGTAACAGCTTACATATCTGGGATCCTGATCCGGTATCATATACCCAGGATGCAGAGGATACTGAGAAACAGTTCTTCGTAATGAACACACCCGAAGGAGATGCATCATATGCACTTTCTTCGTTTGGGCGGCATAGGAATTCTGGTATTCCCCTTATTTCTTGCTCTGTCTTATAACAATTATAAGTTGGAGCGGGACCAACATTCCCCAGCTCAGTATAACAAGCGGGTTCGGTCAATAATCCGTATTATTATCTTGATTAAGGCGTGATATGGTCGCTACCTGGAGAGAGAGAAGAAAACACTCTGCGTGCGCTCTTGCAAGATCAGATTGGTTATATATTTTATCTAATCAGGATGGCTCCCACTGTTTTTATCAAATCTTCCTTCAAACCCTAAAAGGAAAGACTAGCCGGGATTAATTACACTCTACAAGTTCGCCAATCTTTCAGCCAGGCCAGTGTCAGTACTTTGAGGGAGGTTCCCCGTGCTTTCGCACGGACCTAATTACTGTAAACCTCGTTTTCCCAGAGGCGTAACCCCGTTGACACCTTTCTAGACACCTACTTGATCGGCTAATTGCAAAGTGCAAAACTATCCCAGGAGTAACAATTACTCGCAGTGGGTATCGGGATCCAACTATCATATAGAAGGTATGCAATCTCATTGCAAGTTTCAACACTTGAAACTCCCGATAAAGGTTTTTACCCCTAGTACCTATGACCTTAACTATGGTCAACAAATCATAAGTACTAGTCAAGTTCTACCCGTCATTTCGTGATTAATCAGACCCACCCACATGACCCTTAACTAAGGTCAACAAAGTCACGCGACTGTCCTAACTAATCGCATCATATGCGGTGTAGGAAGACATCACTTAGCTACCGTACACTGTGCCTTGACTATGGTCAACAAACACAGCACGAATACTAAGTACTCTACTTCCTAAAATGACGGAGGGTTGCGGCTGGTTTTTATGAAAACCTTTGACGCTTTGAACTTGATCTCGTTGCAGAATCAAATGGTTTTAAATGGGATTTTTTTGAGGCTTTTCTAGTTTTGCTAAAGGGGTCACTCCCGGTGAAGGGATCGTCGGCCCTTTCCTCGTCGAATGAGGTGCGGGATATATCATATATATCACTGTGCAAAGCAGAAACTATAGAAGCGATCAAAAGACAAACCGAGGGTTGTAGCATCTGCCAGTTATTGCTAAAGGAGTCACTCCCGGTGAAGGGATCTCGGTCCTTTCCTTATCGAATAAGGTGCAGGATGTTCTACAAGGAACACCGCGATGCAAAGCAAGAACTGTAGCTACCTGTTTTTATTTTGAAATTTGATTCCACAACATCAATTAGGTTTATTTTCTTTCATTAATCTCATTAATGAATATCCCATCATTTAAATTACCTAAACATCACAGATAAATATGACGTACACTTATGCCATCCGCATTCGCCTCGATGTCCCCTCGTGCACCGTTAGGTTAGGTAACTAACGGCAGAGCGGGGCAGGGCTAGCGCGGGTGTAAAACATAAGTAACGTCTATATAATATATCATATATACTATATATAATACCTGTCACAGAACATCATATGATCACAGCACAGATAAAGCACAGCAGAAGAAACATATGAAATATTAGATATACCAGGACGTCCGTGTTTTCAATACGAGCCAGTATAAAACACGGATTCCACGGTCATGATGAATAGCCAATCCCACACCCCTAGACCCCTACGAGAGCGGCAAGCAACCCTACCAATTCTAGGGTTAGGAGACCCGGACTCGACTCCTCGAGTTGGTCTCCCACTGGACCCCAGAACCCGGTTACTTGTGCTCCCCTCCTTTGGTCTATCCTAGTGCAGAAAAGTAAATAATATACATCAACGGTGACAACTTCCGCAACCTGGAAGTGCTCCAAAAAAAAAAGAATATTACATACAAGTTTTTACATGAATGAAAATGAAAAACACTCATCTCACATAAAAAAACCCGGCTATTCAAACACGACGATCGAATATAACATATCCAGCAACACATAACATCACATGTCATCAACGTAAGTAAATATGCGCATCCCAATTGTCGTTGACATATAGCAACGAAACCGACGATATCACATATTACGCTTACGGTCACAGAAAAGAAAGTGTAAAACTACAACAGTTGGAATTCGCAACCACCTCAGACATCGCATACCTGACCAAATGAATTCCTTAGACATCGCATGCCTAACAATTGTAAACCCCGCATTTTAGTCTCATTATCGAAAACTCTTTTCAATATCGAGTCGGGCAATTCAACAGGATTCCCGACATTCCGATCGAATACTCGTCGCAAACTTTAGCAGGCGGCCGCACCCCCGATACCGTCGACAAAGTGCACCATGGCGGAACACCGCTACCGCGAGCACCCAAACGGATGCTTTCGGCGACGGGGTTCTCCTACAGTCACTTGGTCGGAGCTATGGAGTGAGGCTGTCTATTAAGTTTACCCGGCGAGTATTCGCGTACACTACGTGATTGCGACGTACTTTTGATCACATCAAAATTCCCTGGCAACCGATCAAGTGAGACTAAACTGCTATGTTTATAATATTCATTCCGCTATCTCATAACTATTTGTGAATTCCAATTATTGTATCACATTCCGGATAAACAGAAAATGCTAAACTTTTCGATCGAACAATCAAACACCCAAGTTTTCCCGATACAGATCAACACATGAAACAAGTCTAAAAACATTCAGTTCGTACCTCAGTACCAACGGTCCAGCCGTAGAAGGGTCAAGCCAACGCCTCACATGTGGCACGCCGTACTGCCCCAAACCCGAAGGTTCAAGGGGCAGTTCAAGACGGTCACATAATCGAGTTAAGGTTTGTTGTCTTCTAGAGGGTCCATCGCGTTACTTGCACTACTTAGAATGTCGTTAAACTACGGAAAAATCCAACACTTGGAAATTTCCCGACAGGGGAAAAAGTGGGTATTTATATCCGATCGAACTTTTTAACATATTCAAAATATCCGGAAAGCCACATAGACAAAGTCTGATAATCCGATCGAATCGACGAATTCTCAGTACACCCCAGAAAATTCAACTCTTGAATAAATTTTAAAAATTCCCAGAAAAACGATCACTGGAAACCAAGAATTACTGTGTAACTTTCTGTGTATGTTAAGGCATTACGGCCGCGGAACCGCCGCACGAGACAAGCTCGTGCCGCGGAACCGCGGCCCAATGAAGGAATTAGGGCAAACGACTTCACAGTAACTCTTAGACATTCCTTCATGTTTTTCTGCATATTTTTAATATAGAAAAACTCACAGTTTTCAGAAATGTACAGAGAGCATAATCCGGGTTCGGGTTTTGGTTCGATCGGACTTCAAATTCCGTCTGGACTTCGCCTAAGGCTCTAGCTAGGCTCTGATACCACTATAGGTCAGGAAGCCACCCCATCCAATGGGGTCGCCGTGGCACCAACGGGTCCCTCAGCCGCTACTTTTTACGCATGCCCCCTCGCGAGGACTACAACCCAGCGGAACACCTTCCGGTCTCGGGACACCCTGGGGGTAAGAGCCTATGCTTCGCCACACTGTCACACAGTGAGAACCCCCCATAGGTCGACATCCAATGCCTAGTAGCTCTGATACCACTGTAGGGTTCCTAGGCACACTATAGAAGTCTCACAAGTGATCAAACATGCACAAATCAAAAATTCCTAGTGTCGAGAAAACCTAGAACGGATCGTTAACTAGATATATAGGCGAAGCAAGCAAGTATACGGAAATATTGATAAAGGGAAGGGGCTACAACCTTTGTAGATCCGGTCCACCACACTTCCTAGACTCCGTGTCGAGGTCCCTCCGCTGTCCAAATCAAATCCATGACTCTGGCATCGGCTTCATCGGAGAGTGGGCGAGCTTGATCGTCGGTTCGATGCCGAAGATGATCTACGTCGAGGCATCACAAAACTCGAGCTCCGCCTTCGCTAAGTCAAGAAACTTGTGAAGACAACACACTCTACTACATTGCAAGTAGTAGAGGATGAAGAAATAGGAAATGGGTAGACTTTAGATTTGGATTTCTCACTTGATTTGGCTAGTTGCCATTGAACTAGAAAGCTTTTCTTTTTCTAGCTCTCTCTTGAAGAAGAAGAAAGATATGATAAGTTTTATAAATAAAAATGAATAAGAATTAAATATTATCATACTTTTAACCTTAGTTAAGTGTAGAGAAAAGACCATGGTTAATAGAATGGTTAGGGTTAAGGATAAGAACAAAAAGGAGACTAAGTCAAAACTTCAAGAATCTTCAACTAAAAAACAAAATAAGCAACCATTCATTTATCCTTTTTCTTTTTCCAAAATGGATAAATAAGAAAGATAAATGAATAAATAATCAAAACCCTAATCATTAACTTAAGCCATGGTTTGATTCTTTACACTTAACCAAGTAAGCATGTATCATCAAACATGATACAAACATGTGCACAAAACTATATCGCATATACAATGTGTACAATTCAAGTGAGAAAATCCTTTTAAAGTGAACCAATACTAGTTAATGCAAAGTAAAATATCAAATATATAAATATGCACTAAATCATTAAGTCAACACTTGATTTAACGATCCGGTCATATCGGATATAACCGACTAGTATCATATGTATCGGCTTATCGAATCAATCCTTGATTCGATAACTAGGTTATATCGCATATAACCAATCGATACATTGATCGCGAGAATGGAATACAGTATCACATACTCGAATTATTCTCGGTCCCGCACATATCTCATATGCGCTCCTATTTCGTTTCGCTTGAGCCAGGAAACCTCCGTGTAGGACTCTAAAGACTCGTCAATACGCCGGCAGCAGATGATGATCATATCAAGCATCCACAAGCCGCAAGCGGTCTGCTAAACGTAACGGCCACCCGGGTATTGAGCGATCAGAAGATCGACGAGCAAGCCCGCTCAGACTCCTGCGAATCCAACCAGTAACACTTACCGTACAGTCCGGTCTGTTCGTCTGATATGTCGCTTATCTCACCTAGGGGTGGTAAACGTCAGACCCCAGTAGCTTGATAAGTCATGCCGACGTGAGGTCCATAACATTCATGAAACTACTGATAACTCTTACCAGTATATCACTGCAACCCTGGCCAGGGATTTCCTGTTATGGCCGGTCGAGCATAGCACAACATCAACCCCCAATACCGGGAAAGACGAATCCCCTCATATCGCTCTTTGCCTCCATGTGAATCGGGACTGTACCCAAAAACCACCTGTTTGCACAACTCAGTAGAGCCGTGGTAGGGTGGAAATCAAAGCACAGTGGGAGACACGCAAGACTCTATGACGATCTCGGGTCAACAGACTAAGCTGTACCAGTGTCACCAGAGAACTGCCATCTGACGTGAGGTATAATACCATCTGGGAGTTCTCGGCGAGTCCATTCAGTGTACCCAGTCTCCACTGAGCACCCACATACCATCTTCGATGTCAAACACCAATGGATATGGGATCATCCATCGCCCATCGCATGGGTCGAGAAGATATGCGCTAGTCTACTCTGGAATATCGATGCCCCGTCTCGATATTCCCACGACTAGGAACAATGAAGGATGTACTCACTGACTACCCAGTCCCCACTAGTAAGATCTGCATCATAGTCCTGGAAGACGAGTACACATCCTAAGGGCTTTATCAACATGTAATCAGAGAGACAGAAAGTATACATGTTAAGATAAAGAGCAACCAGATAGCGTACTATCATGTCGAGCAAGAAAGTCCTACCTATATATGTCCCAGCATCCACTACAATATACATCCAATGTACAGTAATGGCCTCTAGGGCATACATATAACTAACACAAATGAAGTATGATCAATGTAAATCCAGTCTGTATGTGATCAAGTCTGTATAAACGTGGAACCCGTCCACCCGTCACCCAATGACAATAAACGTGGAACCCGTCCACCCGTCACCCAATGACAATAAACATCATGTATGTAAATATGAGGATATAATCAAAATCATGGAAATCATCATGAAACCTGTGCCTAGCATCGGCACGTAAATCCTCATCCATATGGGGCTCCGTCTGCGGTATCGGCCCTCGGCCCCCGGCAGTACGGGTCAGCCCATGTCCATCTCTCAACTCCGGTCGGTATCCTCCAGATATCCGCCGAGCTCAAATACAATCACCGGTAGGTAGTAGTCCCTCTGCCAGGTTCACCGTCTACTACACAGCGAAACCGTTCTCGCCCCGGGGTACCATACCGGGTCCACCATGTACCCGCAATCGGCCTCATCCGCCTCCTCGAATCGGGTTTCACATGTCACTCTCAGCACCTAGAAAACACATGGTGGACGCACTGAAATATCATATGAAGGGTAACCGGGTTTTTAAAACAATTATATATTCTCTTTTGAAATACCCATGGTTCCCAAATCCAGAAATATCATGGAAACAACATATCTCAATGCGTATAATCAAAACATGATGTATGCGACATGTAAAGAAAGGTAAGCATAACAATAAGTCATGCAACCTGAAATAGTAATGTGCACATGTCGAGGGAAACCGCTCTTTTAAAATGAATCAGTTTTGAAGAATATCTTGCGGTTCCCAAATCTCTAATCAAGTCAGAATCATCTATGTATGTGTACAGGCATAAGTGTATGATATGCCATGCAAGAATCATATCATGAATGCAACAGTACTACAGTGTAGTGGCATGGCAATTATCGATGATGAAGTGTGTGAGCCGGCAAATAGTATACATGGAACATACGCATCATCGATAATGGTGCTGGTGTCCTAACAGCTTGATAATAATATAGCAATAAACATATCCAAGCAATGTGAATAGCATGAATATGCGGAAATTAAATAATCAACACCACAGTGAAGAATCTACTATGCAAACTACAGATCTAAGTATCAAGTCAATCGGGAGAGGTATGAAAACAACCTAAATCTGAGTCGATATATATATAGATATAATAGTCGGTGATCCTGCCTCAATAATATCGCGTACGATACAATATATCGTAAGACATCCTCGAGCCATGAGTGCGGATCTATCATCAATATAGGCTCGTACGGTAAATCGTCGTACGGCATCCCAATAGCTGGGTACGGGTCAATATCACATTCCTTTCATCAGATATCAGGTATCATTATCATCATAACACATAATCTGGGGTACTGATATAAGTCTAGTACAAATCGATACCATCTATATACTACGTTTGCAAGCACACGTCCCAAGGCCCGCTAGAGATCACGTATCGTATCCTAAATACGAATCACATCAAATCACCGATCTCGCGGCACAATACCCAACATCATCGACTCATCTCCAATGTCATCCAATATCATCAAACACAGTGCAAGTATAATGAATATGCAAGGGTGTGCGTGTAGGTGTAAATCTATTCTGGGGTTCACGACTATGAACTACACTAGTTACTTCTAACCCTACACTATCCATATATATAATATATCAACTACGGACTGCAGGGGTGCTATACGCTATCCACCCGACTTCCCCCTGTAGATATAATCTACTCACCTTGCGTCTTCATTTGTGGACGTCGCCACGCGCTTCCTTGTCGTCCCGAAGTCTTCATGGGTACCTACATAACAAAATATCGTATATGCGCATTAAAACCAAATCAAGGCTAAAACGGCACGCGAAACCCAAAACGATACGATAAGGGGCCTATAGGTTAGAACCTATGGGCACGCCTTCAGAACCATCAATCAATCCTCGATATCGTCGTATAAACGCCAATTAGTCGAGGTAAAACATAATACACAATTTCAGAATTAAAAATACGGAATACGGAAACACGAATCCAAAACAGCAACTTAGGAAATAAGCTCCAGATTTCACCATAGGTCAAATTAGACAAATCTATACATACCAGGGGCCTAATCTGCAGATAAGGGAACACCAAAACCAAAACGAAGCAAATCCACCATGGTCTGGCCGCAAATTGCGGCCAGAATGGATAAATCTGCGGCCAGGTATAGGAGGTAGGGGCTAAGGTTCGGGTGGTAGCTTCCTGGGTGCCTGCACATGTCACTGTCCAATCAATTTTAATTTAGGATGTCTCGGGTGATAGCAGATTCAATATACCCCTCACTGATTTCACAAATTCCCCGATATCGGTTTCTAAATCCGTAATCCGGGTCTTAAGTCTTAGGTTTGGATCTCAATTCATACACTAGGGTGTTGGTCTAGCCTGTAATGAGCTCAATTTCCCATCATAACTCATAATTCTTCACAACCCTAACTAGGTTTTTCCTCAAGTCACCAAAATCACACAATATCGGTTCAATCATAACATGGGGGTAAAGGAAATGCTAAAACTAAGTTAATGATCCAGAAAATACCTCATTTGGCAACTCAAGAATTTTCTTGAGTTGCCCCTAGTGGCCAAAATCCTTGCTTTCTTGGTCCAATATGTAGATCTTCAGCTTGTGCACACTTTTAATGAAATGAGAATGGGGTTTTGGTGATGTTTTAGAGATATTTAGAGGGCTTGAAGAGGGGAGGGAGGTGAGGTGCAGGAGCAGCAGCAGCAATGGAGGGAGAGGGAGGGAAATAAGAGGAGGAAAATGGCTAAGTGTTTGGTCAAAGAAGCCCATACCTCTCTCTCTCACCAAACCTCATTCTTTATTCTTTTCTCTTTTCCTTTTCTTATTCTCTCAAAATCCTTCTCCCAAAAATAGTAAACCCAAAGTGAACCATGGCAAGAAAATGCACAAGTGTGAAAAAAGTGATATGTGCATGTTTTGCACAAAAATGCTAAAAACCGATTAGCGATTTTTAATCGCGATTAGCACTAAATTAGCATATAACTAATCATAAAAACTTTAAAATGGCATAATTATATAAAATACCCTATTTTATAATTTTCCATAATTTTTCCAAAATTTTTCCCATTTATTTGTATTTAATAATACCGAAATATTAAAATATTCAATAAAATAATATTAAATTATAAAAATTACCAAAAATAATATTTATTATTTTGAAACGTTACAATCTAACCCCCTTAAAGAAATTCGATCCCCAAATTTAAATTTAAACCCCCAATACTAAAACATTTCAGCAAAAATCCAATTTGTCGGGGCTCCGAAAACATCAATACATAGCGAATATCATCAAAGTGTACTGCTCTACTAGAAATCAATCCACAAAATATATATATAAGAATATCCTGTGCGTCTGGTGCGCAAGGAATCAAAATCCATATATGTGCCATACATCGGCACAAAACAACATCTAGGTGCAACGGGTGTGCACGAAAAATCTGTCATAGGCAACGTGTGTGCCTGACAGCAAAATCAGGTGCATATGATATGCACGAAGAATCCCGATTTAGTGCATCTGGCGTGCACCAAGATCGTATATCAAAACACTAAAGGTGCACGAAACAAATATCATGAAACTCAGTTATCAAAACTAAATCATGCAAACAGAACGCCCAAAATACTGAAATCTAAGATGACGGATACGTGATAACCGAATTACAAACTCACAAATCAAAAGTACCATTGTCGGTAGTTCCTCCCTCAAGGTCGAGAAGGAGTCGGTGCATCCAATGCTAGCAGCGCAAGATATCTACTTGCCTCTTGCTCACGGTCTGGCGTCCTCTGACTCTGGGTCCTTATCTTTTCTGCGGATTACCTTTCTCGCAGTCAATCGGATCATCGGCCCTGTCAGGTGTGCTAACGGGGACGATTCCGTTCTAGCACTTCTCTGGTCATCTCTCGGTCAATCCTCACGACCACTCATAAAGCTGCATATTACTGGCGTCGGCCTCTGGCTCTCTGAATGCACGTCACACATCTGATCCTGGGTGCAAGCATCATTGCAGCAATGTCCTGGAAGGAATCCTGCTCAGGGTCTCTTCCAATCATGCCTATGCCGATCTGTACGGAGGCTGGTACTCTTGCATAATCTCTTCTCGCTCAATGGACATCTGTGTCCTCAGCACAACATTTCTCGGAATCTGGTTGCATCCCAACGCCTCTGTAAGCATATCTGACCTCTGGTCTCGACAGGAAGTAATGACAGCTCGTCAGCGTCTCGCACGACCCTCTTGTCCGCTTGTCTGTATTTCCGTCCACTTCGAAGTCACAACTCAATCTACGCACTGCAATGCTCCCGGCTACGGTCGATCCGAAGTTTCTCGCATATCTCTTTTCTGCCGAATTGCCCGGAAGTCATCGTCCAATGCTGAAGCTAATTCTTGTTCCGGAATGGCTGCATACTCATCGCGCCTCTTTCTGGAAGGTATATCCATATACAATTCCTCCGCGTGCGTATCGCATCTTTGATGTCAGCGGAGGGGAACGTCATCTCGTCGAAATCTCTAGCGAACTCTTTTCTTCACTCTGCTTCAATATCGACTGATGCGGACTCGTCTCATCGTGGCTGCATGGACTGTGCTCCAACGGCTATACTCGTATCTGGAGTCTCCCAAGCAAAGCATCCCATCACAAGATATCCGAATGATCTCGAAACATTCGATTGACTCGTCAGAACCTTATAATCCCCCAAGAGATCAACATCTTGAGTACAGTTTAATAGTATCGAGTACATGCCACAGCGTCGGTGGTCCAGCCGTAGAAGGGCAAACCCAAGCCTCACTAATGGCGCCACGGAACTGCCGCAAACCCTAAGGTGCAAAGGCTTTCACACGGTCATTAAGTCGAGTTTGGGTTTCATTCTTCTAGAGGGTCCATAGAATCACCTGCATGTCTTTCCGTATACTTCAAACTTGGAAAATGTGCTCCTGACATTCGATCGTCTCTATTGACTTTCAACGAACCTGCGTGAAGTCGTCTCTAGCTGGAAACAATCTATCTGATGACCTCGCATCGGTAAGCGAACGAACCACATGTCCTAGTCATTCATCCTCAGGTGACTTGCGACTTACCATCATATCTCTAAGTATATGCTCATGCTGCAGTAGCTCCAACCATCTAGGCGATATCTCGTCATTTGTAGCAACAACTGGCTCATTCTCCTGTACGCCGAACAACGCCTCAATCCTCTAGGAAAGGCGATACATTGGCGGTCATCTCTGAATCGGTCTGCTCTAGATCTGAGTAAGACTCTCCACACTGGAAATCTTCAACTCAACTGGGCCCGCTCCGGCGCATAAATCGGACGAATCACCTTCGTCTCTCAAATCGGGTAGACTAGCTATCAACTATCTCATATCTTCCTGGAAGCTCCGGCAATCTCAGCTCGTAAGCTCCGGAAGCGACATCCTATCAATCTCAGCAACAGCCGGTCCATCTGTCTGCACGGTAGGCGACATCATAATCTCTGAGGTATGTTGTACATCAACAGTCCTCTCTCAACTGGCAGCTCTAACAATGGCCCGATCATCCGGCGCAAAACCAAGAACTTGCCTCCACTAGAGGTCAAAATCATCAATACTAACTCGAGACGTTCCCATGTCACCAGAAAACAAAATGGTCGGCCCTCGTACCAGACGAGCTCGCCCTGACCGTAACCCTGGCAACAGCCCAAAACTGCACTGAAACATGGCGACAGGAACCTCAATCGAGTATCGAAGAGAGCAGATCAATGGCAAGAAAGAGAACAACAGATCTAGAGTGGATACATGATCATAAGAAGGAACAACATCAATGAAGGTATGATCATGAAACTAATAGAATCGGGGATCTCAAATGGATGTATAATCATGGATATGAAGAGAATCACTGATCTCGAAAATATGTACATCCTAAGGTTTCTTAAGCGGAGTGGCCTGACGTAAGTATGCCGCGGAACATACCCACGGTACGTCACTCTACTTTAGTCACCTATTCCATCAACCTAGGGTCATCCTACACGACGAAAGTTCGGGTCTAATACCCCCTCGACTAAGTCTAAGTTCCGTAAGGTCAAGCCTAAGTTCCGTATATATATAGACGCCCTATGCTCTACATAGTCAAACTTAGACTCGAACCAAGGTCAACTTAGCGCTTTGATACAAACTTTGTCATGACCCGAAAGAGCACGTGACTGGCCCTTGAACCATATGAAGTCTATAGGACTCCATCAGATCCAAGTAAGCCAAAAGCCCATAAATCTAAAACCATTTTAAGAGTAAGTAAAGAAAACTGGTTTAAAGAAGTGAAGGAAAACATGTTTGAAGTCAAAGTTTTTTAATAACTAAGCCGAATATGCATTTTTAAAATGTAAAGTCTTTTCTAAAAATTTCGGCACAGTTTCTTTTGTAAATACTGGCCCCGAACGGGGTACAACAAGAACAATATATATGCAATGATAAAAGGCATCCCCAAGAGGGAGCTAGCTCTTCGTCAATCGACGGTCACAACCACACAAGCAATATAATATACAACGCCGAATGGCGAGGGTCAAAACCAAAAGAAACTCAATAAGCATGAAAACCGCAATACTAATAAGCGCGACACTAAGGTCGAATAATACATCACTAATGTCTAAGTCTGAAACAATATACAAGTTTTGGTTGATGGAACTCTAGATACAATGAATAATACAAGTACAATGGTGGTTCTTGATGCAAAAGAATCCACCTACCAAATGCAATTCACCCGCAAGGAAGCAGTTTGCCAGAAATGCCGCAATGGAACCTGTACGGCAAAACCTGCAAGAACTGTGGCACAACGGGGGTGAGTTGCCAACTCGTGAATAGAAATATCTACAAGCAGAAACCGAATGGAAGACATAATCCTAGGTCAATACGATCAGAAAAATATAAACCACAAGAGTACGTCTGAAGCATGGTAAGGTGGCAATGTAATATCTAAACATGTATGTAGTGCCAAGTACTCAGGTAATAACATGTCACCAGTATAAGGTATGTCTGCATGAAGTAAATATGACGAAGTATCAAAAGGATATCAATAAACATATATTAGCGTCCCATTCAACTAATATTGGTGTAAGGGTATATATAACAGCGCCCTCATACCCCGTTATATATACAAATGAAGTATGATCAATGTAAATCCAGTCTGTATGTGATCAAGTCTGTATAAACGTAGAACCCGTGCACCCGTCACCCAATGACAATAAACGTGGAACCCGTCCACCTGTCACCCAATGACAATAAACATCATGTATGTAAATATGAGGATATAATCAAAATCATGGAAATCATCATGAAACCTGTGCCTAGCATCGGCACGTAAATCCTCATCCATATGGGGCTCCGTCTGCGGTATAGGCCCTCGGCCCCCGGCAGTACGGGTCAGCCTATGTCCATCTCTCAACTCCGGTCGGTATCTTCCAGATATCCGCCGAGCTCAAATACAATCACCGGTAGGTAGTAGTCCCTCTGCCAGGCTCACCGTCTACTACACAGCGAAACCGTTCTCGACCCGGTGTACCATACCGGGTCCACCATGTACCCGCAATCGGCCTCATCCGCCTCCTCGAATCGGGTTTCACATTTCGCTCTCAGCATCGAGAAAACACATGGTGGACGCACTGAAATATCATATCAAGGGTAATCGGGATTTTAAAACAATTATATATTCTCTTTTGAAATACCCACGGTTCCCAAATCTAGAAATATCATGGAAACAACATATCTCAATGCGTATAATCAAAACATGATGTATGCGACATGTAAAGAAAGGTAAGCATAACAATAAGTCATGCAACATGAAATAGTAATGTGCACATGTCGAGGGAAACCGCTCATTTAAAATGAATCAGTTTTGAAGAATATCTTGCGGTTCCCAAATCTCTAATCAAGTCAGAATCATCTATGTATGTGTACAGGTATAAGTGTATGATATGCCATGCAAGAATCATATCATGTATGCAACAGTACTACAGTGTAGTGGCATGGCAATTATCGATGATGAAGTGTGTGAGCCGGCAAATAGTGTACGTGGAACATACGCATCATCGATAATGGTGTTGGTGTCCTAACAGCATGATAATAATATAGCAATAAACATATGCAAGTAATGCGAATAGCATGAATATGCGGAAATTAAATAATCAACACCATAGTGAAGAATCTACTATGCAAACTACAGATCTAAGTATCAAGTCAATCGGGAGAGGTATGGAAACCACCTAAATCTGAGTCGATATATATATAGATATAATAGTCGGTGATGCCGCCTCAATAATATCGCGTACGATAAAATATATCGTAAGACATCCCCGAGTCATGAGTGCGGATCTATCATCAATATAGGCTCGTACGGTAAATCGTCGTACGACATCCCAATAGCTGGTACGGGTCAATATCACATTCCTTTCATCAGATATCAGGTATCATTATCATCATAACACATAATCTGGGGTACTGATCTAAGTCTAGTACAAATCGATACCATCTATATACTGCGTGTGCAAGAGCACGTCCTAAGGCCCGCTAGAGATCACATATCGTATCCCAAATACGAATCACATCAAATCATCGATCTCGCGGCACAATGCCCAACATCATCGACTCATCTCCAATGTCATCCAATATCATCAAACACAGTGCAGGTATAATGAATATGCAAGGGTGTGCGTGTAGGTGTAAATCTTTTCCAGGGTTCGCGACTATAAACTACACTAGTTTCTTCTAACCCTACACTATCCATATATATAATATATCAACTACGGACTGCGGGGGTGCTATACGCCATCCACTCGACTTCCCCCTGTAGATATAATCTACTCACCTTGCGTCTTCATTTGTGGACGTCGCCACGCGCTTCCTTGTCGTCCTGAAGTCTTCATGGGTACCTACATAACAAAATATCGTATATGCTCATTAAAACCATATCAAGGCTAAAACGGCATGCGAAACCCAAAACGATACGATAAGGGGCCTATAGGTTAGAACCTATGGGCACGCCTTCAAAACCATTAATCAATTCTCGATATCGTCGTATAAACGCCAATTTGTCGAGGTAAAACACAATACACAATTTCAGAATTAAAAATACGGAATACGGAAACACGAATCCAAAACAGCAACTTAGGAAATAAGCTCCAGATTTCACCATAGGTCAAATTAGACAAATCTATACATACCAGGGGCCTAATCTACAGATAAGGGAACACCAAAACCAAAACGAGGCAAATCCACAATGGTCTGGCCACAAATTGCTGCCAGAATGGACAAATCTGCGGCCGGGTTTAGGAGGTAGGGGCCAGGGTTCTCGTGGTAGCTTCCTGGGTGCCTGCACATGTCACTGTCCAATCAATTTTAATTTAGGATGCTCGGGTGATAGCAGATTCAATATACCCCTCACAGATTTCACAAATTCCCCGATATCGATTTCTAAATCCGTAATCCGGGTCTTAAGTCTCAGGTTTGGGTCTCAATTCATACACTAGGGTGTTGGTGTAGCCTCTACTGAGCTCAACTTCCCATCACAACTCATAATTCTTCACAACCCTAACTAGGTTTTTCCTCAAGTCACCAAAATCACACAATATCGGTTCAATCATAACATGGGGGTAAAGGAAATGCTAAAACTAAGTTAATGATCCAGAAAATATCTCATTTGGCAACTCAAGAATTTTCTTGAGTTGCCCCTAGTGGCCAAAATCCTTACTTTCTTGGTCCAATATGTAGATCTTGAGCTTGTGCACAGTTTTAATGAAATGAGAGTTGGGTTTTGGTGATGTTTTAGAGATGTTTAGAGGGCTTGAAGAGGGGAGGGAGGGGAGGTGCAGGAGCAGCAGCAGCAATGGAGGGAGAGGGAGGGAAATGAGGGGAGGAAAATGGCTAAGTGTTTGGTCAAAGAAGCCCATACCTCTCTCTCTCACCAAACCTCATTCTTTATTCTTTTCTCTTTTCTTTTTCTTTTCTTTTTCTTATTCTCTCAAAATCCTTCTCCCAAAAATAGTAAACCCAAAGTGAACCACGGCAAGAAAAAGCACAAGTATGAAAAAAGTGATATGTGCATGTTTTGCACAAAAATGCTAAAAACCGATTAGCGATTTTTAATCGCGATTAGCACTAAATTAGCATATAACTAATCATAAAAACTTTAAAATGGCATAATTCTATAAAATACACTATTTTATAATTTTCCATAATTTTTCCATAATTTTTCCCATTTATTTGTATTTAATAATACCGAAATATTAAAATATTCAATAAAATAATATTAAATTATAAAAATTACCAAAAATAATATTTATTTTTTTCAAAAGTTACAATCTACCCCCCTTAAAGAAATTCGGTCCCCGAATTTAAATTTAAACCCCCAATACTAAAACATTTCAGTAAAAATCCAATTTGTCGGGGCTCCGAAAACATCAATACATAGAGAATATCATCAAAGTGTACTGCTCTACTAGAAATCAATCCACAAAATATATATATAAGAATATCCTGTGTGACTGGTGCGCAAGGAATCAAAATCCATATATGTGCCATACATGGGCACAAAACAACATCTAGGTGCAACGGGTGTGTACGAAAAATCTGTCATAGGCAACGTGTGTGCCTGACAGCAAAATCAGGTGCATATGACATGCACGAAGAATCCCGATTTAGTGCATCTGGCGTGCACCAAGATCGTATATCAAAACAATAAAGGTGCATGAAACAAATATCATGAAACTCAGTTATCAAAACTAAATCATGCAAATAGAATGCCCAAAATACTGAAATCCAAGATGACGGATACGTGATAACCGAATTACAAACTCACAAATCATAAGTACCGTCGTCGGTAGTTCCTCCTTCAAGATCGAGAAGGAGTCAGTGCATCCAATGCTAGCAGCGCAAGATATCTACTTGCGTCTTGCTCACGGTCTGGCGTCCTCTAACTCTGGGTCCGTATCTTCTCTGCGGATTACCTTTCTCGCAATCAATCGGCTCATCGGCCCTGTCAGGTGTGCTAACGGGGACGATTCCGTTCTGGCACTTCTCTGGTCATCTCTCGGTCAATCCTCACGACCACTCATAAAGTTGTATATTACTGGCGTCGGCCTCTGGCTCTCTGAATGCACGTCACACATCTGATCCTGGGTGCAAGCATTATTGCAGCAGTGTCCTGGAAGGAATCCTGCTTAGGGTCTCTTCCAATCATGCCTATGCCGATCTGTACGGAGGCTGGTACTCTTGCATAATCCCTTCTCGCTCAATGGACATTTGTGTCCTCAGCACAACATTTCTCGGAATCTGGTTGCATCCCAACGCCTCTGTAAGCATATCTGACCTCTGGTCTCGATGGGAAGTAATGACAGCTCGTCAGCGTCTCACACGACCCTCTTGTCCGCTTGTCTGTATTTCCGTCCACTTCGACGTCACGTCTCAATCTACGCACTGCAATGCTCTCGGCTACGGTCGATCCGAAGTTTCTCGCATATCTCTTTTCTGCCGAATTGCCCGGAAGTCATCGTCCAATGCTGAAGCTAATTCTTGTTCCGGAATGGCTGCATACTCATCGCGCCTCTTTCTGGAAGGTATATCCATATACAATTCCTCCGTGTGCGTATCGCATCTCTGATATCAGCGGAGGGGAACGTCATCTTATCGAAATCTCTAGCGAACTCTTTTCTTCACTCTGCTTCAATGTCGACTGATACGGACTCGTCTCATTGTGGCTGCATGGACTGTGCTCCAACGGCTATAGTCGTATCTGGAGTCTCCCAAGCAAAGCATCCCATCACAAGATATCCGAATGATGTCGAAACATTCGATCGACTCGTCAGAACTTTATAATCCCCCAAGAGATCAACATCTTGAGTACAATTTAATAGTATCGAGTACATGCCACAGCGTCGGTGGTCCAGCCGTAGAAGGGCAAACACAAGCCTCACTAATGGCGCCGCGGAACTGCCGCAAACCCTAAGGTGCAAAGGCTTTTACACGGTCATTAAGTCGAGTTTGGGTTTCATTCTTCTAGAGGGTCCATAGAATCACCTGCATGTCTTTCCGTATACTTCAAACTTGGAAAATGGGCTCCTGAAATTCGATCGTCTCTATCGACTTTCAACGAACCTGTGTGAAGTCGTCTCTAGCTGGAAACAATCTATCTGATGACCTCGCATCGGTAAGCGAACGAACCACATGTCCTAGTCATTCATCCTCAGGTGACTAGCGACTCACTATCATATCTCTAAGTATATGCTCATGCTGCAGTAGCTCCAACCATCTGGGCGATATCTCGTCATTCGCAGCAACAACTGGCTCATTCGCCTGTACGCCGAACAACGCCTCAATTCTCCCGGAATGGCGATACATTGGCGGTCATCTCTGAATCGGACTGCTCTAGATCTGAGTAAGACTCTCCATACTGGAAATCTTCAACTCAACTGGGCCCGCTCCGGCGCATAAATCGGACGAATCACCTTCGTCTCTCAAATCGGGTAGACTAGGTATCATCTGTCTCATATCTGCCTGGAAGCTCCGGCAATCTCAGCTCGTAAGCTCCGGAAGCGACATCCTGTCAATCTCAGCAACAGTCGGTCCATTTGTCTGCACGGTAGGCGACATCATAATCTCTGAGGTATGCTGTACATCAACAGTCCTCTCTCAACTGGCAGCTCTAACAATGGCCCGATCATCCAGCGCAAAACCAAGCACTTGCCTCCACTAGAGGTCACAATCATCAATACTAACTCAAGACGTTCCCATGTCACCAGAAAACACAAAGGTCGGCCCTCGTACCAGACGAGCTCGCCCTGACCGTAACCCTAGCAGCGGCCCAAAACTGCGCTCAAACATGGCGACACGAACCTCAATCGAGTATCGAAGACAGCAGATCAATGTCAAGAAAGAGAACAACAGATCTAGAGTTGATACATGATCATAAGAAGGAACAACATCAATGAAGGTATGATCATGAAACTAATAAAATCGGGGATCTCAAATGGATGTATAATCATGGATATGAAGAGAATCCTTGATCTCGAAAATATGTACATCCTAAGGTTCCTTAAGCGGAGTGGCGTGACGTAATTATGCCGCGGAACATACCCACGGTACGTCACTCTACTTTAGTCACCTATTCCATCAACCTAGGGCATCCTACGCGACGAAAGTTCGGGTCTAATACCCCCTCGACTAAGTCTAAGTTCCGTAAGGTCAAGCCTATGTTCCGTATATATATAGACGCCCTATGCTCTACATAGTCAAACTTAGACTCGAACCAAGGTCAACCTAGCACTTTGATACTAACTTTGTCATGACCCGAAAGAGCACGTGACTGGCCCTTGAACCATATGAAGTCTATAGGACTCCATCTGATCCAAGTAAGCCAAAAGCCCAGAAATCTAAAACCATTTTAAGAGTAAGTAAAGAAAACTGGTTTAAAGAAGTGAAGGAAAACATGTTTGAAGTCAAGGTTTTTAAATAACTAAGCCGAATATGCATTTTTTAAATGTAAAGTCTTTTCTAAAAATTTCGGCAGAGTTTCTTTTGTAAATACTGGCCCCGAACGGGATACAACAAGAACAATATATATGAAATGATAAAAGGCATCCCCAAGCGGGAGCTAGCTCTTCTTCAATCGACGGCCACAACCACACAAGCAATATAATATACAACGCTGAATGGCGAGGGTCAAAACCAAAAGAAACTCTATAAGCATGAAAACCGCAATACTACTAAGCGCGACTCTAAGGTCGAATAATACATCACTAATGTCTAAGTCTGAAACAATATACAAGTTTTGGTTGATGGAATTCTGGATACAATGAATAATACAAGTACAATGGTGGTTCTTGATGCAAAAGAATCCACCTACCAAATGCAATTCACCCGCAAGGAAGCAGTGTGCCAGAAATGCCACAATGGAACCTGTACGGCAAAACCTGCAAGAACTGTGGCACAACAGGGGTGAGTTGCCAACTCATGAATAGAAATATCTACAAGCAGAAACCGAATGCAAGACATAATCCTAGGTCAATACGATCAGTAAAATATAAACCACAAGAGTACGTCTGAAGCATGATAAGGTGGCAATGTAATATCTAAACATGTATGTAGTGCCAAGTACTCAGGTAATAACATGTCATCAGTATAAGGTATGTCTGCATGAAGTAAATATGATGAAGTATCAAAAGGATATCAATACAGATATATTAGCGTCCCATTCCTCTAATATTGGTGTAAGGGTATATATAACAGCACCCTCATACCCTGTTATATATACAAATGAAGTATGATCAATGTAAATCCAGTCTGCATGTGATCAAGTCTGTATAAACGTGGAACACGTCCACCCGTCACCCAATGACAATAAACGTGGAACCCGTCCACCCGTCACCCAATGACAATAAACATCTTGTATGTAAATATGAGAATATAATCAAAATCATGGAAATCATCATGAAACCTGTACCTAGCATCGGCACGTAAATCCTCATCCATATGGGGCTCCGTCTGCGGTATCGGCCCTCGGCCCCCGTCAGTACCGGTCAGCCTATGTCCATCTCTCAACTCCGGTTGGTATCCTACAGATATCCTCCGAGCTCAAATACAATCACCGGTAGGTAGTATTCCCTCTGCCAGGCTCACCGTCTAGTACACAGCGAAACCGTTCTCTCCCCGGGGTACCATACCGGGTCCACCATGTACCCGCAATCGGCCTCATCCGCCTCCTCGAATCGGGTTTCATATGTCGCTCTCAGCACCGAAAAAATACATGGTGGACGCACTGAAATATCATATCAAGGGTAACTGGGTTTTTAAAACAATTATATATTCTGTTTTAAATACCCACGGTTCCTAAATCCAGAAATATCATGGAAACAACATATCTCAGTGCGTATAATAAAAACATGATGTATGCGACATGTAAAGAAAGGTAAGCATAACAATAAGTCATGCAACATGAAATAGTAATCAGCCCATGTCGAGGGAAACCGCTCTTTTAAAATGAATCAGTTTTGAAGAATATCTTGCGGTTCCCAAATCTCTAATCAAGTCAGAATCATCTATGTATGTGTACAGGTATAAGTGTACAATATGCCATGCAAGAATCATATCATGAATACAACAGTACTACAGTGTAGTGGCATGGCAATTATCGATGATGAAGTGTGTGAGCCGGCAAATAGTGTACGTGGAACATGCGCATCATCGATAATGGTGCTGGTGTCCTAACAGCATCATAATAATATAGCAATAAACATATGCAAGCAATGCGAATAGAATGAATATGCGGAAATCAAATAATTAACACCACAGTGAAGAATCTACTATGCAAACTACAGATCTAAGTATCAAGTCAATCGGGAGAGGTATGGAAACTACCTAAATCTGAGTCGATATATATATAGATATAATAGTCGGTGATCCCGCCTCAATATTATCGCGTACGATACAATATATCGTAAGACATCCTCGAGTCATAAGTGCGGATCTATCATAAATATAAGCTAGTACAGTAAATCGTCGTACGACATCCCAATAGCTGGGTACGGGTCAATATCACATTCCTTTCATCAGATATCAGGTATCATTATCATCATAACACATAATCTGGGGTACTGATCTAAGTCTAGTACAAATCGATACCATCTATATACCGCGTGTGCAAGCACTCGTCCCAAGGCCCGCTAGAGATCACGTATCGTATCCCAAATACGAATCATATCAAATCAACGATCTCGCGGCACAATGCCCAACATCATCGACTCATCTCCAATGTCATCCAATATCATCAAACCCAGTGCAAGTATAATGAATATGCAAGGGTGTGCGTGTAGGTGTAAATCTATTCTAGGGTTCGCGACTATGAACCACACTAGTTACTTCTAACCCTACACTATCCATATATATAATAGATCAACTACGGACTGCGGGGGTGCTATACGCCATCCACCCGACTTCCCCCTATAGATATTATCTACTAACCTTGCGTCTTCATTTGTGGACGTCGCCACGCGCTTCCTTGTCGTCCCGAAGTCTTCATGTGTACCTACATAACAAAATATCGTATATGCGCATTAAAACCAAATCAAGGCTAAAACGGCACGCGAAACCCAAAACGATACGATAAGGGGCCTATTGGTTAGAACCTATGGGCACGCCTTCAAAACCATCAATCAATCCTCGATATCGTCGTATAAACGCCAATTAGTTGAGCTAAAACACAATACACAATTTCAGAATTAAAAATACGGAATACGGAATACTGAAACACGAATCCAAAATAGCAACTTAGGAAATAGGCTCCAGATTTCACCATAGGTCAAATTAGACAAATCTATACATACCATGGGCCTAATCTACAGATAAGGAAACACCAAAACCAAAACGAGGCAAATCCACCATGGTCTGGCCGAAAATTGCTGCCAGAATGGATAAATCTGCGGCCGGGTATAGGAGGTAGGGGCTAGGGTTCTGGTGGTAGCTTCCTGGGTGCCTGCACATGTCACTGTCCAATCAATTTTAATTTAAGATGTCTCGGGTGATAGCAGATTCAATATACCCCTCACAGATTTCACAAATTCCCCGATATCGGTTTCTAAATCCGTAATCCGGGTCTTAAGTCTCAGGTTCGGGTCTCAATTCATACACTAGGTTGTTGGTGTAGCCTCTACTGAGCTCAATTTCCCATCACAACTCATAATTCTTCACAACCCTAACTAGGTTTTTCCTCAAGTCACCAAAATCACACAATATCGGTTCAATCATAACATGGGGGTAAAGGAAATGCTAAAACTAAGTTAATGATCCAGAAAATACCTCATTTGGCAACTCAAGAATTTTCTTGAGTTGCCCCTAGTGGCCAAAATCCTTGCTTTCTTGGTCCAATATGTAGATCTTGAGCTTGTGCACACTTTTAATGAAATGAGAGTGGGGTTTTGGTGATGTTTTAGAGATGTTTAGAGGGCTTGAAGAGGGGAGGGAGGTGAGGTGCAGGAGCAGCAGCAGCAATGGAGGGAGAGGGAGGGAAATGAGGGGAGGAAAATGGCTAAGTGTTTGGTCAAAGAAGCCCATACCTCTCTCTCTCTCACTAAACCACATTATTTATTCTTTTCTCTTTTCTTTTTCTTTCCTTTTTCTTATTCTCTCAAAATCCTTCTCCCAAAAATAGTAAACCCAAAGTGAACCAAGGCAAGAAAATGCACAAGTGTGAAAAAAAGTGATATGTGCATGTTTTGCACAAAAATGCTAAAAACGATTAGCGATTGTTAATCGCGATAAGCACTAAATTAGCATATAACTAATCATAAAAACTTAAAAATGGCATAATTCTATAAAATACCCTATTTTATAATTTTCCAAAATTTTTCCAAAATTTTTCCCATTTATTTGTATTTAATAATACTGAAATATTAAAATATTCAATAAAATAATATTAAATTATTAAAATTCCCAAAATTAATATTTATTATTTTGAAACGTTACAGAAGGTATACGGGTGCTTAGTGAAGACAGGGTACAATGGACGGACTCACCGAGAACTCCTAGATGGTATTATACCTATCGTCAGATAGCAGTTCTCTGGTGACACTGGTACAGGTTAGTCTGTAGACCTGAGATCGTCATAGTGTCTTGTGTGATTCCCACTGTGCTTGGATTTCCACCTTACCACGGTCAAGAGATCGTGCAAAACGGTGGCTTTTGGGTACATTCCCGAGTCACATAGAGGCAATAAGCGATAGGAGGGGTTTCGTCTCTCCCGGTATTGGGAGTTGATGTTGCACTATGCTCGATTGGCCATAACAGGAAATCCCTGGCCAGGGTTGCTAAGATTTATTGGTATGTGTTACCAGTAGTTTCTCGAACATTTATGGACCTTGCATCGGCTTGACTTATCAGGCTATTGGGGTCTGACGTTATACCATGCCCAGGCTATGATATGCGACATTTCAGACAAAGAGACCGGACTGTACGGTAGTGTTACTGATTGGATTCGCAGGAGTAATAGCAGGCTTGCTTGTTGGTCTTCTGATCGTTCAATAGCCCGGTGGCCGTTACGTTTAGCAGACCGCTTGCAGCTTGTGGGTGTTTGATATGATCATCACCTACTGCCGGCGTATTGACGAGTCTTTAGAGTTCTACATAGAGGTTTCCTGGTTCATGCGAAACGGAGTAGGAGCACATATGTGATATGTACGAGACAGAGATTAATACGAGTATGTGATACCGTATTCTATTCTCACGATATGTGATATCAGTCGGGTATATGTGATATAGCCGGGTTATCGGATCAAGTGTTGATTTGATAAGTTGATTCATCTGATATTAGTCGGTTATATGTACTATAGCCGGATTTTTAAATCAATAGTTTATTTATTAGTTTAATGTATAATTATATATTTGATATATTAAATTACATTAACTAATATTAGCTCACTTAAGATTTCTTTCTCACTTTATTGATACATTGATATATATATGATATATATTAATACTATTCTTTTTGCACAAAATATATATGTGATATATATTGTTGTGTCATGCTAGGTTATACATGAAACTTGTATGTATGAGACCGACACCATTCTAGTGTTAATGTTAAGGTTAATATTTATTTTTATGTAATTACAATTAGTGGAGATATTTTGATGGTTGGAAGATTGAAGAAGTTTTAAGATAACCATTGACTTAGTCCACTCTTTTGTTTTCCTTAAGATATTTATCAACCCAACCATTAACCATACACAATGGTTAACTCTCTACAAGGGTTAGATATATGATATACTCACCCATGGTTGCAATTTTAACATCAATGGATTCATTCTTTCATCACTTGAGTTTCATCTTCTTCTTCCTCATTTTAAGCTTTCTAGCTTTTGACAAAGTGATGATAGATTGTGAGAAAACCAAATCTAAAGTGATCAATATTCCTACTTCATCTTCCTCTCCTATTAGCCATTTAGTTTAGGGTGTTTGCTTCACTAATCTACACAATTAGTGAAGAGATAGGATGAGCTAGTGTCTCCTCGACGTAGATCATCTTCGGCCTCGAAGAATTCGAAGCAAGCTTGTTCGTTTCTTCATAGGAGCCTCTATAGAGTCCGGACGATCGTGATCGCAGCGAAGGGACTACTACACAGAGCTAATGAAGTGAATGACCGGTCTACAAAGGTTGTATTCCTTGTTAACTTAGATGTAAAGAGTTTACATATCTTGTTTAACCTTAATTCTCTAGTTCGATTACTTGGCGGGTTGGTTTAGCACCCAAAATTTTTTTAAAGTAGCATGATTGATGCTTGCCAAAACCTTCAAAAGGTGCTAAGCTATCCCTACAGTGGTATCAGTGCCAAGCTAGAGCATTAGGCATTGCGTAGGCGAAGTTTAGAGTCCGATCGAACTCCGAAAGCCCGAAATGACCCCTTTTCTTGAAATTTTTCCAAAAGTTGGATTTTTCCATATTAAAAATACTCAGAAAATCATGCAGGGAATTCTATGGACACACTTGAAGAACGAAACCCTAACTCATCCAAGTGACCGCGGAAACGCAGCCAAACATGGTTTTGGCAGCGGATCCGCGGTGCCACTTGAGAGGCTTGGATCGGGCCCTTCAACTGTTGATCAGTAGGTACTGGGCCATGCTTCTGGGAACTTTTAATTTTTGCTTAAGTGTTGAGCTCTCTGGGAATTTTTGGGAATTCGTTGAATCGATCGAATTATCTAACTTTGCCTAGCTATCTGTGATTGTGATACAATATTTGGAATCCACATAATTGGTTATGTGATAACTAGTTTGAATTTTATAAATCTAGCACTTTAGTCTCATTTGATCGGTTGCCACGGAATTTTGATGTTGATCAAAAGTTCGTCGCAATTACGTAGTGTAGGCGGATACTCGCCGGGTAACCTTACTAGAGAGCCACACCTCATAGCCTCGACCAAGTGACTGTAGGAGAACACCATAGCCAAAAGCATCCGTTCGGGTGCTCGCGGCTGTAGGGTTCCTAGGCACTCTAGTGAGGTCTCACAAGGCATCGAACATGCCAAATTCAAAAATTCTAGGTGCCGAGAGACCCGACTACGGATCGTTTGCTAGATGTCTAGGCGAAAAAGTGAACTAGTTAACAATTAACTAAGGGAATACGGAATTACAACCTTTGTAGATCCGTTTGTCCACCTCCATAGCTCCGCAACAAAGTGCCTTCGCTGTCCAAGTGAACTCCCGGGCTCTAGCGTCGGCTTCGTCGAAGAATAAGCGAGCTAGGTCGTCGATGTCCATGCCGAAGATGATCTACGTCGAGGCATCGCTAAATCAAGCTCCGACTTCATCAAGTCAAGAAACTTGTGAAGTAAACACACTCTACTACTTGGCAAGAGGTAGAGGATGAAGAAATAAGAAGTGGGTAAACTTTAGAATTGGATTTCTCACTCATTCTCATCACTTGCCATTAATGGAGCAAGCTTTCTTCATGTGAAGAAATGAAGAAGAAGAAGAAGCTAAATATGATAAGTTAATTAAAAATTGGAAAAGAAATGAATACTTATCATATTAGAACCATGGTTAGGTGTAGAGAATCAATTATGGTTAAAATAGATGGTAAGGGTTAAGCATGAGACAAAATTGGTGACAAAGTCAAACATTCATGAAGCTTCATGAAAGAACAAATGAATTCCACCATTTTTCTCTTTGCATTTTCTTTTATTCATTTATCATAAATAAATAGATAATTAAATAAGATAAATGAATAACAAATAATAAACCCTAACCATTTCATTAACCAAGGGTTAATACTTTACACTTAACCAAAAAGCATGTATCATCAAACATGATACAAGCAAGTGCACAAAATCATATCGCATATGTAATGCGCACACCCGAGTGAGAAAATCCATCTTAAGTGAACCAATACTAGTTAATGCAAAGTAATATATCAAATATATAATTATGCATCAAATCATTAAATCAACACTTGATTTAACGATCCGGTCATATCGTATATAACCGACTAGTATGCAATGCATCGGTTTATCGAATCAACCCTTCATTCGATAACTAGGGTATATCGCATATAACCTAATCGATACATTGATCGCGAGAATGAAATACGGTATCACATACACGCATTATTCTCGGTCCCGCACATATCTCATATGCGCTCCTATTTCGTTTCGCTTGAGCACTAGTAAAATAAGGGGTTGCCCCTACGGATAACAACATCCGTAGGGGCAGTTAAAGTTTGGCCCTACGGATTCATCCGTAGGGCAAAGTGGTTGCCCCTACGGTCGTTCAATATTTATTTAAAATATATTAAATTTTAAAGTGTTTTTTTCCCCTACGGTGGCGCAAACCAAGCACCTACGGGTATATCCGTAGGGGCATATAAATAGGGATTTAAGAGATCGATCCCTACGCCGATTATTTCTTATTCTCTTTCTTTCGCGCGAAACCAAATTCCCAAATCAAGATCGTCGTCGCCGCCGCGCTGCAGTGATCTCGTCGTCGCCGAATCCAAGCCGAATCGTCGTCGCCACGCCTGCAGTGATCTCGTGGTCGCCACCGTGCTCCGTTCTCGTTGTCGCCACCCGCCCTCGTCGTCGCCGATTACCTCTCCGTCGTCGCCTACAGGTAATTAGTTAAAAATTATTATAATGATGTTAGGGTAGCGATCGATGAGGGTTAGGATTAGGTATCGGTTGTGGTTAGGGTTAGGATTAGGGTTAGGGTATGGGTTCGATCGGCGGTTGGGGTTCGACTGGTGTTGGGGTTAGGGTTAGGGTTAGGGTTAGGGTTCGGTTGGGGTTTGGTGTTGGGGTTAGGGTTCGGCTGGGGCTGGGTTGGGGTTAGGGTTAGGCCGGGTTAGGGTTTGGTGTTGGGTTGGGGTTCGGCTGGGGCTGGGTTGGGGTTAGGGTTAGGCCGGGTTAGGGTTTGGTGTTGGGTTGGGGTTCGGCTGGGGCTGGGTTGGGGTTAGGGTTAGGGGTGATATTGGAATCGAGAATATGGAATTTGAACACCCAAACTAGAATGAACAAATGTAACAAATCTCCTCAATTTTGTGATCTTTGCAATACCTAGCTATAGTTTGATCCTCATGACTGCATATAACTGAAAAGGTTTGTGGTTTTGCAGGATGCTTCTATTATCAAGAATTTACATTGTGTAATTATCCTCATATATGATTTACAACTCTGTATGTGTCTGTGTGCATGTGCATGCGTGTGTGTGGAGGGGTTATTTGCCAGTGCATTTCAACTTGGATCCTAGGCTTATGCCGTACCTCAGGAATGGGACGCAATTCCCTATTGCAAAACTCTTTTTATCTCCCCCCTCATCAAGATGCTTTCCTGAGCTATGAGAGTATTTGGGGGACTGTACCTTTCTTTGCACTAGCTTAAACTGCATTATCCTTTCCTCTTTGTTGACTGGTTTGCTGGGGGTTCATCCCTTTTGTCCATAGTTTCCTTCATCAGGATGTGGGTAGGCTGGATACAGGTTCGCTGTTAGTGATAAAATTTTGACAAAATTTCTAGCGATCCTTAATTTTTCTGTATGTAGTTTGATGTCGTTCCCAATAGACGGCTCTATTTTGACTACAAAATTTTTAATCCGTAGGGGCAGATTTAACTTGGCCCTACGGATTAATCCGTAGGGCTAAAGGGTTACCCCTACGGGCACAGACGTTCAAGAATTAAAATATTAATTCTTAATTTGGTGTTTTCCTTAGGGTTAGGGTTGGGGTTCGGCTGCTGCTGGGGTGGGGCTGGGGTTAAGGTTTGCCTTAGGGTTGGTGTTGGGGTTTAGCTGGCCACGCTGGGGTTAGGGTTGGGCTGGGGCTGGGGGCTGGGGCTGGGCCACGCGGGGTTTTGGGATCTTTGTAATTTGCTTGCTCTGTTTGGGGTTTCAGTTGATCCTCATTAAAAAATTGGTGATTGATCTCTTCAATCATATTATTATCTGTATTTAAAATTTTTGTGAAGCCTTCAGAGTTTGGAAAAATCTAGAATTACCGTTGAAATTCTGGCAACATTCAAAAACTGTGTATATGATGTGTGTGTGTGTATGCATGTATATACATTTGAAATTTATCTTTCTTCTATGATATAAAACGGTTAAACCGAAGAAAATTACTGGGGGAATTTTTCCTAAAATGTCTTGAGAGGGGGTTCAAGTGATGGGATAATTTCATTTGGTAATCTTTTACTTATTTTACATCTCTTATTTTTTCATGCAAAAATCTGAATAGGTTTCTTGCAATTTTGCCTATCGATCAATTATTATATTTATTTCTATTTTTTGTGGATGATTTGGCTTCAATTGAATGGAGGCGATGATGGCTTGCCCTCAAGCTTCCACTTTTATGAGCTTTATAGTTATGAGATTGGCGAGGCAAGTTGGTTTGTAGCCATCTTATTTCTTTTCCTAAATTCAAATCCAAATATAAACTGTCTGATTGAGAGAGAGAGTATGGGAGATTATGTATTATTCAATGTGTTTGGAAGCTGGCATGTTCTGAGCGTCATCTCTGCATGAAAGCTATGGTTTTGCAAAGGGTTTGCCCTAACTATTTTCTGTGGGGAAGCTGAAGGCCTGAAGCTTCATCAAACTTAGGATTGGATTCTGGTCGGGTATTGTAAATTCTTGTGAAAGTTCCGTTCAAGATTTGTTCAGAGCTTGCATAACATCCTTTTCATCTTTATGAGATCTTTATGCAGTCATTTTTTTGGGTTTATATATTTCTCGAGCCCGTTTGACTTTGGACTTAGGATAACCCCAAATCTCTTTCTTATTTTGATTCCTAAGCTGGCATATCTGAGGCTCGTATTCCAGTATCGTTGCTGGAAAAGCTAGGGTTGCGAACATTTTTTCAACGATAATTTCTGTATGACAGCTTAAGCACACATAAAACTTAAACAATCTTGAAGCACTGCAGTTTTTCACTAAACTTCCTAAAAGTTTTTATATTGCTGCAAGCTTCCCAATATATGATACTCGATGATAATATGAAACCTTCATATTCCCATCGATACTCATATATGAAACTAAAAGCGCTACTTTGTCCCTACGGTGCCCGACATTTTAATTTAAAAATATTATATCTTAATTTGTTGTTTGGCCCTACGGGCATCTAAATGGGAATTTAATTAAAAAAGGCACAGAAATGCCCTACGCCTCGATATCTTTCCCTCTCGTTCCCAAAATTTTCTCTCGTTCCCGCGTCTCCAATTTTCTCTTCGTCGCCACCGCGCGCCCTCCGTTCTCAGCCCGCCACCGCCCTCGTTCTTCCTCGTCGAGTTCCTCGTCGCCGATATTTGTGCCTACATTGATGCCTCAAGCAACGAATCAAATGATGTGGATCAAATGTTGGTGATGCGTCCATATCAGGGACAGAGGCCACTCCCGTTCCTCCAGGTATGTTTATATATTATATAGGGCATGTATATTGATTTAGAATGCTATATCATAAATATACACACATTTCTTTTGCTCTTAGTCGTCCAACTCATTATCATGGGCTGCTTGATGAGATTAGATTTGCGCCTGATGATCTACAAGAGCTTGTTCACTCCCTATCATATGTGTAAGCAGCGCTATATGCGAGTTTACCTTGTTAGTATGTATGTACTGAAATTAATTAATATTATTCAAATTTTGATACATGCAGATACCAGAGGAGCACATCACTTGCACCCCGGTGGTTACTTCCTCCGTCTCCAGTGAGCGACGTATCCATCATGAACTGGATAGCTTGAGGGCCAGCGTTCAGGAGTTGAAGGAGATGCTGGTATGTATACTACTTTATAGTAAAATATCATTTCATATTATATACATATCAACATATCCATAATTAGTACGTAGCTTGAGCTTATTTGGTTTTAGACTTAAGTTTGATTAATCATACATACATATGTAATTGAAATAAACAACGCTTTTCCAAACTAGATATCCAAACAGGGTTTCGAAATAACTTAATAATGATAGGAATTCGAATAATAAACAGTTCTTACACGCTTCTTACACACGTTATATCCAGACGCGACAGGGTAGATCGGCCGAGCCTCCACACGCAACTCATTCGGCTGCGGCTCCGCAAGCCACTACATCGGCTGCGGTTCCGCAGACAGCTCATGTAGCTCCACCGCCCACTCAGACTCCCGCAGCCGCGGCTCCGCAAGCGACTACCTCGACGGCTGCTGCGCAGACCACATGCCGCTCAGACTCCCGCTCTCGACAAATTGCATAGTTTATTGACCGAGGAGCAGGCGCGCGTTATTCTATCGTTATTCTGAGGTGGAGCTGGACCGAGCTAGGGTAGATTTTTGGTTCTTTTTTTTTGAAACATGTATTTATTTATATCATACACATTGTACTACATTTTGAAACGATATTGATATTGGTTTGTATTTATATCATATTCAGTTTTTGTGTTTCATTTGTATATTATATATATGCGTGAGATGGGATTATGAATACTGCAATATATGATTTGATTGATGTATATATTATTGTGCACAGGGCGGGAAAAATCAAACAGCCCATTTTAAAAAAAAAATTTCAGATAATATGTACCTACGGATTAATCCGTAGGCAAACATGTTACCCCTACGGATATCGCCGTAGGGGCAAAATATCAGCAGTAACTGATATTTCCCCCAGATCTCAGTACCAGGGGGTTGGGAAAGCCCCTACGGATATATCCGTAGGGGCCACTGACTCTCCCCTACGGAGTTATCCGTAGGGGCTAAATATCAGGAATCCTGAATTTATGCCCCTACGGAAAGGTACCTACGCATATATCCGTAGGGGGTAGTACATGCCCCGACGGGTATATTCGTAGGGCAAAGTAATTTATTAAAATAAACCGTAAATAATATAAAATCTTATACCCTACGGCTTAATCCGTAGGGGCAACCGGACCTACACAGATATCCGTAGGGGCAAGAATTTGCCCGTAGGGGCAAGTTCAGGGCCTCAACTTGCACCTGCGGCCTTTGCACCTACGGGGTATTTTTTTGCCCCTACGTATATATCCGTAGGGGCAGTGGGTTGCCCCTACGGATAAATCCGTAGGGGCAAACCATATTTGTAGTAGTGGAGCCAGGAAATCTCTGTGTAGGACTCTAAAGACTCGTCAATACGCTGGCAGCAAGTGATGATCATATCAAACACCCACAAGCCGCAAGCGGTCTGCTAAACGTAACGGCCACCCGGGTATTGAGCGATCTGAAGATCGACGAGCAAGCCCGCTCACACTCCAGTGAATCCGACCAGTAACACTACCGTACAGTCCGGTCTGATCGTCTGATATGTCGCATATCTTGCCTAGGGGTGGTAAACGTCAGACCCCAATAGCTCGATAAGTCGTGTCGATATGAGGCTCATAACGGGTCGAGAAACTACTGGTAACACTTACCAGCAATTCTCTGATCAGCCCTGGCCAGGGACTTCCTGTTATAGCCAATCAAACACAGTGCAACATCAACTCCCTATACCGGGAGAGACGAATCCCCTCCTATCGCTCATTGCCTCCATGTGACTTGGGACTGTACCCAAAAACCACCGTTTTGCACGCCCTTTTGGACGTGGTAAGATGGAAATCAAAGCACAGTGGGAACCACACAAGACTCTATGACGATCTCGGGTAAACAGACTACTCTGTACCAGTGTCACCAGAGAACTGCCATCTGACGTAAGGTATAATACCATCTGGGAGTTCTCGGCGAGTCCGTCCAGTGTACCCAGTCTCCACTAAGCACCCGTATATCATCTCCGATGTCAAACACCAATGGATATGGGATCATCCATCGCCCATCTGTATGGGTCGAGAAGGTATACGCTAGTCTACTCTGGTATATCGATGCCCCGTCTCGATACACCCACGACTAGGGACTTTGAAGGATGTACTTATGGACTACCATGTCCTACTAGTATGATCCGCATCACAGTCCAGGTAGTCAAGTACACATCCTAAGGGCTTTACCAACATGTAACAGAGAGACAATCAGTATACACGTTGAGGTAAAGAGCAACCAGATAGCATACTATCATGTCGAGCAAGAAAGTCCTCCCTATATATGTCCCAGCATTCACTACAATATACATCCCATGTATAGTAATGGCCTCTAGGGCATACATATAACTAACAATCTCCCACTTGCACTAGGGCCATCTGTAGCAGTGGTCGTAGTATCTCATACTCAACCATCCCATGAAAGTCTCTCTCTGGGAATAAGCCTTCGTGAGTGGATCCGCCGTGTTGTCCTCTGAGTCTACTCTCCTAACCTCGATCAGCCTGGAGATCAACCATCTCCATGATCAGGCGATACTGCCATAGAATAAGTCTGGATCACTGATGGGACCGGCGTTCCTTGGCATAAGCCACAACTCCATTGTCTCACAATGGTAGGAACGTAGTTCATCTCATGAACCATTATACATCCAAACAGCCTCTTTGGTAGCATCTTAAGTAGCGATGTATCCTGCCTTTATCGTCTAGTATGTCACGGTATCTAGCTTGGAACTCTTCCAACATACCGTCCCTTTACTGAGGGTAAAGACAATGCCTGCGACTGACATTCAGTCGTCTTTATCACCCTGGAACACTTCCAGTGATTCTCCCCAGGATCACTTGATAACATCTCACTACAACTAGTGAGAATCCTAACATCCAATTAAATCTATCTCATAGATCCAAAACTCAGGATTAAGGAGGTATCACTTTGATCCTAAATGGAGAATTATTGTGATAAACGGAGATTGACCGAGCGTAGCATAGGAAACTCCTTTCTTATCAAGAGTATGTCATCCACGTACTCTACGAGGATCACCACCATACTCCCCACTACCTTTTTGTTTATACAGGGTTCATCTACCATTTTGATGATGTCAACTTCTTTGACTACTTCATCAAAACAGATGTTCCAACTCCGCGATGCCTGCTTTATCCTATAAAGCATCTTGCACACTTTTCCGCTGCTCCCACTGTCAACGAGGCCCTCTGGCTGTGTACTTATAGACACTCTCTTCCAAAACATCATTTTAGAAGAGCTGTCATGACACCCAACCACCAGATATCGTAGTCATGGTATGTAGCTGTGGCAAGTAGGATCTGGATGGACTTAAGCATAGATCCTTAGAAAAGGTTTCAACATAATCCATACCTGGTCAATGATGCAAACCTTTAACAAGTCTAGCTTTGAAAGTCTCAACTTTTCCATGTACACCAAGTAATCTTCTCAAGATATACTTGCTCCTGATGGGGATTTAACCCTTCAGATATAGCAATTAAAGTCCATACTTTGTTGGTGTATAAGGATTCCATCTCAGATCGCTAAACATCCATCCATTCTTACAGAGTCCCTACTCTTGATGGCCAGCTCGAAACTAGTTGGGTCATCATCTCATGATGTAATCCTCGCTCCCACTGTCATAGAGCAACCGAAGTATCTCTCAGGTGGGTGAGGAACCCTACTAGATCGGCGGAGAGGCTGAGGTTCGTTGGAATCTACTGAATCCTTAGGTTGTACCAAATCATCTGCTGTATTTTGTATGGCTGGAACATTTCCAGTTCTACATAACAGACCTTGCCTCGAGCTTGTCCGGATTTTGCTTTTAGACATAGGCCGGACTTAAGAGATGGGCTCTTCCCACTCCATATCATATATGAAGTGGTAGGCAACTGATTTGATTCGAACCCTATTCAATAGGTATGCAACTTCTCAAGTGCATAACCCCCTAAGGAAAAAGGTAACTCAGTATTACTCATCATAGAGCACACCATATCAAATAGGGTGTATCTACTCCGCCCCGACATACCATCATGCCATGGTGTATTCGGAGGAGTAATGCCGAGAGAGAATCTCATTCTCCTTTAGAATAGTCCAGGAATTCCGTGCTCAAGTATTCTCCTCCTTGATCTCATCATAGGACATTATACTTATACCCGTATTTTGGTTCTCTACTTCTAACTTATATTCTGTGAATATCTCAAAAGGTTCGGACTTGTATTTCAACAAGAACATATGTCTGAATCTAAAGAGATCATCAGAGAACGTAATGAAGTATAAAGAATCAGTCCTGGCATGTGTAGACAGGGGACCTATATACATCAACATGTATCATCCCAAGAGTTCACTAACTCTTTCTCTGTTTCCAATAAACAGAGCTATGGTCATCTTATCTTTGTGACATGACTGGCAAGTTTCATAAGATGTAAATTCAAACTGATTTAAATATGCATCTACATGTAACTTTAGCCAATCGGGTCACATTGATCTGACCTTGTCTACAATACCTCAAGAAGGAATGGTTCAATTCTGAACTCTTCCTCTTGTGTGTGTTCCGTATACTAAGAACTGTAGTTTGATTTAGAACATTAATGCTTTTAGATAACGTGCCTGAACCGATCAACTTTTGATATAGGAAATGTTCAAAACATTATCCAACAATACAAAATATTATCGTTTCTTTACTAATAAAGAGACAGATATGATTTTGTATATCAGTTTCGGTATCTAATAACATACGTTCAGAATCAATGTATTACAATACAGGGTGACAGTGACCAACAGACTTGGCTGCAACACTTGCCCCGTTTTCTGCCTCCTGAAACTTATCACCCGTTCTCAGTTTTTCTACCCTTTTGTAGCCCTATGTAACAGATTACATATCTGGGATCCTTATCCGGTATCATATACCAGGATGTGGAGGATACTGAGAACAGTTCTGTATAATGAACACACCCGAAGATGATGCATTAGCATTCACTCTCTTCGTTTGGGCGGCACGGGAAATCTGGTATTCCCCAAATTCCTGCTCTGTCTTATAACAATTATAAGTTGGAGCGGGACCAACGTTCCCCAGCTCAGTATAACAAGCGGGTTCGGTCAATAATCCGTATTATTATCTTGATTAAGGCGTGATATGGTCTCTACCAGGAGAGAGAGAGAAGAAAACACTCAGCGTGCGCTCTTGCAAGAATAGATATGTTATTATTTTATCTAATCAGGATGGCTCCCACTGCTTTTTATCAAATCTTCCTTCAAACCCTAAAAGGAAAGACTAGCCGGGATTAATTACACACTACAAGTTCGCCAATCTTTCAGCCAGGCCAGTGTCGGTACTTTGAGGGAGGTCCCCCGTGCTTTCGCACGAACCTAATTAATGTAAACCTCGTTTTCCCAGAGACGTAACCCCGTTGACACCTTTCTAGACACCTACTTGATTAGCTAATTGCAATGTGTAAAACTCTCCCAGGAGTAACTCTTACTCGCAGCGGGTATCGGGATCCAACTATCTCATATAAAGTATGCAATCTCATTGCAAATTTCAACACTTGAAATTCCCGATAATATTTTTCCCCAAGCGATCTATGACCTTGACTGAGTCAACAAACCATAGACCGCAAGTAAAGTTCAACCCGTCATTTCCCGATTGAATTAAACCCACCCGCACGACCCTTGACTGAGTCAACAAGGCCGCATGACTACCCTAATCCAATCGCATCATATGCTTTGCAGATAAGCAGTAATCAGCTACCGCACACTACGCCTTGACTGAGTCAACAAACGCAGCACGAATACTAACTATTACTTATCTGAAATGACGGAGGGCTGCGACAGGTTTTTAAGAAAACCTTTTGCGCAATGAACTTTATATCGTTGTAGGATCGAATGAATTTTGAAATGGAGTGTTTTTGAGGCTTTTCTAGTTTTGCTAAAGGAGTCACTCCCGGTGAAGGGATCGTCGGTCCTTTCCTCGTCGAATGAGGTGCGGGATATATCATATATATCACTGTGCAAAGCAAAAACACTTAAAAGCAATCAAAAGACAAACCGAGTGTGTAGCATCTGCCATTTATTGCTAAAGGAGTCACTCCCGGTGAAGGGATCTCTGTCCTTTCCTTATCGAATAAGGTGCAGGAAATATCATATATACCGCTGTGCAAAGCAAAAAACTATAGCTACCTGTTTTATTTTGAAATTCGATTCTACAACATCTTAGGTTTCTTTTACTTTCATTAATCACATTAATGAAGTCCCATCATTTAAGTACCTAATCATCACAGATAAATACGACGTACACTTATGCCATCCGCATTCGCCTCGATGTCCCCTCGTGCACCGTTAGGTTAGGTAACTAACGGCAGAGCGGGGCAGGGCTAGCGCGGGTGTAAAACATAAGTAACGTCTATATAATATATCATATATACTATATACTGTATCTATCACAGAACATCACATGATCACATCACAGATATCGCAGCAGAAGAATCATATGAAATATTGGATATACTAGGACGTCCGTGTTTTCAATACGAGCCAGTATAAAACACGAATTCCACGGTCGTGATGAATAGCCAAACCCACACCCCTAGACCCCTACGAGAGCGGCAAGCAACCCTACCAATTCTAGAGTTAGGAGACTCGGACTCGACTCCTCGAGTTGGTCTCCCTCTGGACTCCAGAACCCGGTTACTTGTGCCCTCCTCCTTGGGTCTATCCTAGTGCGGAAAAGTAAATAATATACAAAAGGTGACTACTTCCGCAACCTGGAAGCGCCCCAATAAAAGAATATTACATACAAGTTTTTACATGAATGAAAATGAAAAACACTCATCTCACATAAAAACCCCCGGCTATTCGAACACGACGATCCAATATAACATATCCAGCAACACATAACATCACATGTCATCAACGTAAGTAAATCTGCGCATCCCAATTGTCGTTGACATATAGCAACGAAAACGGCGATATCACATATTACACTTATGGTCACAGAAAAGAAAGTGTAAAACTACAACAGTTGGAATCCGCAACCACCTCAGACATCGCATGCCTGACCAAATGAATTACTTAGACATCACATGCCTAACAATTATAAACCCTGCATTTTAGTCTCATTATCGAAAACTCTTTTCAATATCAAGTCGGGCAATTCAACAAGATTCCCGACATGCTGATCGAATGCTCGTCGCAAACTTCAGTAGGCGGCCGCACCCCCGATACCGTCGACGAAGTGCACCAAGACGGAACACCGCTACCGCGAGCACCCGAACGGATGCTTTCGGCGACGGGGTTCTCCTGCAGTCACTTGGTCGGGGCTATGGAGTGAGGCTGTCTATTAAGTTTACCCGGCGAGTATCCCCGTACGCTACGTGATTGCGACGGACTTTTGATCACATCAAAATTCCGTGGCAACCGATCAAGTGAAACTAAACTGCTATGTTTATAACATTCATTCAGTTATCTCATAACTAATTGTGAATTCCAATTATTGTATCACATTCCGGATAAACAGAAAATGTTAAACTTTCCGATCGAACAATCGAACACCCAAGTTTTCCCGATACAAATCAACATATGAAATAACTCTAACAACATTCAGTTCGTGCCTCAGTACCAACGGTCCAGCCGTAGAAGGGTCAAGCCAACGCCTCACATGTGGCACGCCGTACTGCCCCAAACCCGAAGGTTCAAAGGGCAGTTCAAGACGGTCACATAATCGAGTTAAGGTTTGTTGTCTTCTAGAGGGTCCATTGCGTTACTTGCATTACTTAGAACGTCGTTAAACTACGGAAAAATCCAACACTTGGAAATTTCCCGACAGGGGAAAAATTGGGTATTTATATCCGGTCGAACTTTTTAACATATTCTAAAAATTATCCGGAAAGCCACACAGACAAAATTTGATATTCCGATCGAAACTACGAAACCCCAAAACCACCTCTGAAAATTCAACTGTATAATAAATATAAAAATATCCCAGGAAAATCAGCACAGAAATCTGAGAATTACTGTGAAAACAAAATGCACAAAACGACAAAATCGGCCGCGCTTCCGCCGCACGAGCCAAGCTCGTGCCGCGGAAACGCGGTTGTAAAGTTGAATTAGGCCCACGAAATTTACAGTAATTCTTAGAAAACCCTGCTTGATTTTCTGGATATTTTTAATCTTGAAAAATCCACAATTTTAAAATCTGGACAGAGAGCATATTTGTGATCGGGTTTCGGGTTCGTTCGGACTTCAAATTCCGTCTGGACTTCGCCTAAGGCTCTAGCTAGGCTCTGATACCACTGTAGGGTTCCTAGGCACTCTAGTGAGGTCTCACAAGGCATCGAACATGCCAAATTCAAAAATTCTAGGTGCCGAGAGACCCGACTACGGATCGTTTGCTAGATGTCTAGGCGAAAAAGTGAACTAGTTAACAATTAACTAAGGGAATACGGAATTACAACCTTTGTAGATCTGTTTGTCCACCTCCATAGCTCCGCAACGAAGTGCCTTCGCTGTCCAGGTGAACTCCCGGGCTCTAGCGTCGGCTTCGTCGAAGAATAAGCGAGCTAGGTCGTCGATGTCCATGCCGAAGATGATCTACGTCGAGGCATCACTAAATCAAGCTCCGACTTCATCAAGTCAAGAAACTTGTGAAGTAAACACACTCTACTACTTGGCAAGAGGTAGAGGATGAAGAAATAGGAAGTGGGTAAACTTTAGAATTGGATTTCTCACTCATTCTCATCACTTGCCATTAATGGAGCAAGCTTTCTTCATGTGAAGAAATGAAGAAGAAGAAGAAGCTAAATATGATAAGTTAATTAAAAATTGGAAAATAAATGAATACTTATCATATTAGAACCATGGTTAGGTGTAGAGAATCAATCATGGTTAAAAGAGATGGTTAGGGTTAAGCATGAGACAAAATTGGTGACAAAGTCAAACATTCATGAAGCTTCATGAAAGAAAAAATGAATTCCACCATTTTTCTCTTTGCATTTTCTTTTATTCATTTATCATAAATAAATAGATAATTAAATAAGATAAATGAATAACAAATAATAAACCCTAACCATTTCATTAACCAAGGGTTAATACTTTACACTTAACCAAAAAGCATGTATCATCAAACATGATACAAGCAAGTGCACAAAATCATATCGCATATGTAATGCGCACACCCGAGTGAGAAAATCCATCTTAAGTGAACCAATACTAGTTAATGCAAAGTAATATATCAAATATATAATTATGCATCAAATCATTAAATCAACACTTGATTTAACGATCCGGTCATATCGTATATAACCGACTAGTATGCAATGCATCGGTTTATCGAATCAACCCTTGATTCGATAACTAGGGTATATCGCATATAACCTAATCGATACATTGATCGCGAGAATGAAATACGGTATCACATACACGCATTATTCTCGGTCCCGCACATATCTCATATGCGCTCCTATTTCGTTTCGCTTGAACCAGGAAACCTCTGTGTAGGACTCTAAAGACTCGTCAATACGCCGGCAGCAGGTGATGATCATATCAAACACCCACAAGCCGAAAGCGGTCTGCTAAACGTAACGGCCACCCGGGTATTGAGCGATCTGAAGATCGACGAGCAAGCCCGCTCACACTCCAGTGAATCCGACCAGTAACACTACCGTACAGTCCGGTCTGATCGTCTGATATGTCGCATATCTTGCCTAGGGGTGGTAAACGTCAGACCCCAATAGCTCGATAAGTCGTGTCGATATGAGGCTCATAACAGGTCGAGAAACTACTGGTAACACTTACCAGCAATTCTCTGATCAGCCCTGGCCAGGGACTTCCTGTTATAGCCAATCAAACACAGTGCAACATCAACTCCCTATACCGGGAGAGACGAATCCCCTCCTATCGCTCATTGCCTCCATGTGACTCGGGACTGTACCCAAAAACCACCGTTTTGCACGCCCTCTTGGACGTGGTAAGATGGAAATCAAAGCACAGTGGGAACCACACAAGACTCTATGACGATCTCGGGTCAACAGACAACTCTGTACCAGTGTCACCAGAGAACTGCCATCTGACGTAAGGTATAATACCATCTGGGAGTTCTCAGCGAGTCCGTCCAGTGTACCCAGTCTCCACTGAGCACCCGTATATCATCTCCGATGTCAAACACCAATGGATATGGGATCATCCATCGCCCATCTGTATGGGTCGAGAAGGTATACGCTAGTCTACTCTGGTATATCGATGCCCCGTCTCGATACACCCACGACTAAGGACTTTGAAGGATGTACTTATGGACTACCATGTCCCACTACTATGATCTGCATCACAGTCCAGGTAGTCAAGTACACATCCTAAGGGCTTTACCAACATGTAACAGAGAGACAATCGGTATACACGTTAAGGTAAAGAGCAACCAGATAGCATACTATCATGTCGAGCAAGAAAGTCCTCCCTATATATGTCCCAGCATCCACTACAATATACATCCCATGTACAGTAATGGCCTCTAGGGCATACATATAACTAACAGCGGCCGCGGTGTTCCTCCTTGGTTACTTCGTCGACGGCATTGGGCGGTGCGGCCGTCTACTAATGTTTCCGACCAGCATTCGATCAAGTTGAATTACCCGACCGGTTATTGGAAAGTGTTTTAAATATTAGAACAAAAATGCGGGGTTTATAATTGTTAGGCATGCGATATCTAAGGACTTCATTTGGTTAGGCATGAAATCCAATGTATGTGATATATTGGGTTTATGATGTCTAAGTTGGTTGCGGATTCCAATTGTTGTAGTTTTTCATTTTCTTTTCTGCGACCGTAAGTGTTATATGTGGTGTATCGCCGGTTTCGGTGCTATATGTCAATGAAAACTGGGATACGCATATTTACTTATGTTGATGACATGAGATGTTATGTGTTTCTGTAATATGTTATATTGGATTGTTGTGTTTTGAATAGTCGGGGTTTTATGTGAGATGAGAGTTTTTCTTTTTCATTCATGTAAAATTCATTGTATGTAATATTTTTTTATTGGGGCACTTCCGGGTTGAGGATGATGTCACCATTGTATATTATTTACTTTTCCGTATTAGGATAGACCCAAGACGGGGAGCACAAGTAACCGGGTTCTAAGGTACAGTGGGAGACCATCTCGAGGAGTCGAGACAAGGTCTCCTAACTCTAAAATTGATAGGGTTGCTTGCCGCTCTCGTAGGGTTCTAGGGTTGTGGGTTTGGCTATTCATCGCGACCGTGGAATACGTGTTTTATACTGGCTTAAATAAAACACGAAATTCCTAGTATATCCAATATTTTTTATGTGATTCTTCTGCCGCTGATATTCTGTGATGTGATCATTTTATATGTTCTGTGATGAATGCCTATATTATATATATGAGATATAATTAATATTATTGCTTTCGTTTCGTATGTGATGCTTGGGAAGCATATATAAATGGGACTTCATTAATGAGATTAATGAAATAAAAGAAACCTAAAGATGTTGTGGAAAGTTGTTTAAAAACTGGTGCTCTAGTTCTTGCTTTGCATAGTGGTATTCCTTGTAAAATATCCAGCACCTTATTCGATAAGGAAAGAGCCGAGATCTCTTCACCGGGAGTGAACTCTTTAGCGAAACTAGAAAATGCTACAACCCACTCGGTTTGCCTTTTTGATTGCTTCTATAGTTTATGCTTTGCATAGTGGTATTTGTGAAATATCCTGCACCTTATTCGATAAGGAAAGAGCCGAGATCCCTTCACCGGGAGTGACCACTTTAGCGAAACTAGTAAAAACCTCAAAAACACTCCTTTTAAAATTCACTCGATTCTACAACGATATCAAGTTCATTACGCTCATGGTTTTCTTAAAAACCTGCGTAGCCCTCCGTCATTTCAGATAAGTACTACTCAGTATTCATGCTACATTTGTGGACCTCCGTCAAGGCGTAGTGTGCGGAAGCTGACAAGTGCTTATCTGCAGCATACGATGCGATTGGATTACGGCAGTCGTGCGGCCTTGTTGACCTCCGTCAAGGGTCGTGCGGGTGGGTTTAATTCAATCATGAAATGTACGGGTAGAACTTGACTAGCAGCCTATGGTTTGTTGACCTCCGTCAAGGTCATAGGACGCTATGGTTAAAATATTATCAGGAATTTCAAGTGTTGAAATTTGCAATGAGATTGCATACCTTCTATGAGATAGTTGGATCCCGATAACCACTGCGAGTAAGAGTTACTCCTGGGTGACTTTTAGACATTACAATTAGCCGATCAAGTAGGTGTCTAGAAAGGTGTTAACGGGGTTATACCCCTAGGAAAACAAGTTTATTTTAATTAGGTCCGTGCGAAAGTACGGGGAACCTCCCTCAAAGTACCGACACTAGCCTGGCCGAAAGATTGGTGAACTTGTATGGTGTAATTAATCCCGGCTAGTCTTCCCTTTTAGGGTTTGAATGTAGATTTGACTAAAACAGTGGGAGCCATCCTGATTAGATAAAATAATAACCAATCTAATCCTGCAAGAGCGCACGCAGAGTGTTTTCTTCTCTCTCTCTCTCTCGGTAGCGACCATATCATGCCTTATTCAAGATAATAATATGGATGCATTGACCGAACCTCCTTATTATACTGAGCTAGGGAACATTGGTTCCGCTCAATCTTATAACTGTTATAAGTACGAGCAGAAAATAGGGGAATATCCTGATTCCCATGCCACCCAATTCAAAGAAAGTACATAATGATGCATATTCTTCGGGTGCCCTTATTACCGAGAACTATTTTTCAGTATCCTCTACGTCCTGGGTATATGATACCGGATCAGGATCCCGCATATGTAATATGTTACATGGGCTACAGAAAGATAGAGAACTGAGAATGGGTGATATTTCTTTAAGTGTTAGAGAATGGTGCAATTGTTGCAGCCATGTTTGTTGGCAGATTTCACCTTGTATTAATACATTGATTCTGAATAAATATTATTACATACCGAACCTGATATACAAGATTACATCATGTTCTTTACTGAGTTAATGAAGGATATAATTCTGTATTGGAGGATAATATTGTGAAAATTTTCCTGAATCAATAGTTGATTTAATAAGGCACGTTATATAATAGCATATACGTTATAAATCAAACCATAGTTCAATGTATATAGAACACAGACAAGAGGAGTAGTTCAGGAATGAACGAATCCTTCTTGAGGCATTATAGACTGGGTCATATCAATGCGACATGACCAGCTAAGTTACATAACGATGAATATGAGAATCTGTTCGAATTTTCATCTTATAATACTTGTCGGTCTTGTCTCAAAGGTAATATGACCAATACTCCATTTACTGGAAACGGAGAAAGAGTTAGTGAACTCTTGGGACAGATACATGATGATGTATATGGTCCTATGTCTACAAATGCCAAGGTTGGTTCTTTTAAGAACCAAACGGGTAAAAGTATTAAAGTCCTACGATGTGATCGAGGAGGCGAATACTTGCGTATGGAGTTCCTGGATTTTCTTAAAAGGAGAATGTGATTCTATCTCAGCTTACTCTTTCGTATACACATTAGTGTATTGGGGCGGAAGTATCGCACCCTATGAGTACGTATTGAATGGGGTTCCATCCAAATCAGTGCATACCACTCCATATGAGATGTAGAATGTGTAAGTCGATGTAGTACACCCCAGTACTTGTGGGGAGGCGGAATTTACAGAAACTTATCAAGTTTAAACAACGAACATCGACTAACCGCTTGAATCGAAGCTAAACCCTAAAAACCGTATTCTTATGAGTTTCTTTACATAAGAGATTAGGGATTATACCTAATGAACCGGTCCTTCTTCTTTACGTCCTCCTTGGTTCTCCTCGGCCTTCTCTAGGTAGTAGACGATCCACCCGAGAGCGAAACTCCAAGCTAAACCTCTAACTTGAGGTAACTAATCAACTTTGATTGCTAATCAAAGATGATAGAATGATAAAGAGTGAAGGTTATGGATTGTTTAGTCTAACTAATCCTTTGATCTCAACACATGAGGATTAAGGATTAGGGTTAGAAGATGAGAGCTTGAGGAGAGAGAATGTGTGATATGATAATGAGAGAAGAGAGAGAGTGTATCATAATATTATGAAGCATTCTTATTTTCAATAAATCAATAAAGGAAATGAATAAGCATGCTTCACAAAATATCTTGTGATGATTCATTAACATGAGTCATTAAGCAATAAATGAGCATTAATGAAGTGAATGAATCACCACTATGACTCACTCTCTTTCCAAAACAAACCTCCTTAGTCACATCTTCTAGAAGCTTCTCGAGTAATTACGAGAACGCCCCTCCGATCCGTAAAAAATACGGAAAAACTTTAGACTTTAAAAATCCAATAACCGGATACCAGTAACTGGCTTAAACCAAAGCCGACTGGTAAAATCTGTCCGAAAGTCGTACGCGCGTAAACGCACGTATGCGTCCGAACCCTTTGTCGCAAAACCATGCAACCTCTATATCGTTTCGCCTGGAGTAGGAAACTCTCTGTGTGGGACTCTAGAGACTCGACTACTACGCTGGCAGTGGGTTTAACCACAGACCGCAAGCGGCACTAGCTGTACGTAACGGTCCCCAGGTAGTTGTCGATAAGAAGGCCGATGAGTAAACCCATCCGAACTCCTACTGAGTCTGATGTGACAATCTCCATACAGTCCGGTCCGTTCGTCCATGACTATCGCATATCGGGCCTAGGGGGGCGGCAAGCGTCAGTCCCCTAATAGCGGTATAAGTCGTGTCGGAGTGAAGCCCATTACACCCTGAGAAACTGCTGGAACCTACCAGCAAATCTCGCTTGCCCTGGCCAGGGACTTTGCGTAATGGCTCTCTGACACAGCACGATATCTACTCCCAATACCGGGAGGGACGAATCCTGTCTAACCGCCACTGCCTCCAAGTGCTCGGGACTGCACCCAACTGCTACCTGTTTGCACGACTCCATAGAGCCGTGGTAGGGTAGCAATCTAAGAACAGTGGGACACACTCGAGGCGAAGTAGCAGTGTCAAGTCTGCGGACTACGCTGTACTCATGTCACCTGGGAACTGTTCACTGACGACTGGTATCAAACCAACCAACAGTTCCCTGTGAGTCCTGTCCGGTGTACCCGTAACCTAACGAGCACCTGTATACTATCTCCAGTACGACGTACTGATGGCTGTGGGACAGACCATCTCCCCAACTGGGATGAGAAGCGTACACACTAGTCTACTCCGGAGTATCGATGCTCTGTCTCGATAATCCAACGACCAGGGACCTGAATAAGGATGTGCTTGTAGACTACCCAGCCCCCACTAGTGTGACTGCCATCACAACGCTGGTAGCCAAGCAAGATCCTAAGAGCTCTATCAATACGTACACTCACATATTAAGATAGAAAAACCAAGTAGCATACTACCATGTTTAGCAAGACTGTTATATACATGTGAATATCCCAAGCTTCCATTAAGTAATATACAAGCTAGTATGATACAGTAATGGCCTTCTAGGGCATAAACACTAACAATCTCCCACTTGCACTAGGGCCATGTACTGGCATATCGCAGACCAATGATCTCGAGTAGCCTCTCGAACTGAATCTGAGGAAGGGCCTTCGTGAATGGATCAGCAATGTTCTCTTCTGAAGCAACTCTCCGAACCTCGATCTCCTGACGATCAATGATCTCCCTGATCAGGTGATACCGCCTTAAGATGTGTCTGGACTTCTGATGGAACCTTGGTTCCTTCGCTAAAGCTATAGCTCCGTTGTTGTCGCAATACAGAGGTATTGGATCAACTATGGTAGGAACCACCTGAAGTTCTGTTAGGAACTTCTTCATCCAGACTGCTTCTTTTGCGGCATCGCAAGCAGCTATATACTCCGCTTCCATCGTCGAGTCAGCAACGGTGTCCTGCTTGGAGCTCTTCCAGCACACCGCCCCTCCATTGAGGGTAAAGACATAACCCGACATGGACTTGGAATCGTCCTTATCACTGTGGAAGCCGGAATCAGCAAAGGCCTCTAACCTGAGGTCTTTTCCGCCGTAAACCAAGAACATCTCCTTAGTCCTTCTCAGGTACTTGAGAATGTTCTTTACTGCTATCCAGTGCTTCTCCCCTGGGTCTGACTGATACCGGCTTACCACGCTCAGTGCGTAAGCTACATCTGGTCTGGTACACAACATCGCATACATTATAGAGCCTACCGCAGAAGCGTAGGGTATAATAGACATGCGTTCCCTTTCCAAATCAGTCTTGGGAGACATCTCTTTGGAGAGGGTGATTCCGTGACAAGCCGGTAGATTACCGCGCTTAGAATCTTCCATACTGAATCTTTTCAGTACAGTGTCGATATACCTGGACTGCGAAAGTCCCAACATCCTCTTGGATCTATCACGATAGATCCGGATCCCCAGAATGTAAGAGGCATCACCCAGGTCTTTCATGGAGAATCTGTGTGACAAGAATCCTTTGACAGATTGTAGCATAGGAATGTCATTTCCTATCAATAGAATGTCATCCACGTACAAGACGAGGAATACGACACTTCTGGCCACAACTTTACTATATATGCACGGTTCATCTGGATTTTTGATAAAGTCATATTCTTTGACTGTCTCATCAAAACAGATGTTCCAACTCCGCGATGCCTGCTTTAGTCCATAAATGGATTTAAGCAGCTTGCATACTTTCCCGCTGCTCCCACTCTGATTGAAACCCTCTGGCTGATCCATATAGACGCTCTCCTCTAAATTTCCATTCAGAAAAGCCGTCTTTACGTCCATCTGCCAGATTTCATAATCATGGAAGGCAGCAATAGCAAGAAGGACCCGAATGGATTTGAGCATAGCCACTGGAGAAAAGGTTTCGTCATAGTCCAAACCAGGTCTTTGACGAAAACCCTTTGCAACAAGTCTAGCCTTATAGGTTTCCACCTGTCCATCTACACCAATCTTTTTCTTGAAGATCCATTTGCATCCTATGGGTTTTACCCCATCTGGAGCAAAGTCCAAAGTCCATACTTTGTTGGTGTACATGGACTCCATTTCGGTCCGCATTGCATCTAGCCATCGTACCGAGTCGCCGCTCTGGATGGCCTGCCTGAAGTCAGTAGGTTCATCATCATCTATGATGCAATCCTCTCTATCCCCATCTATGAGAAAACCGTAGTATCTCTCAGGCGGACGAGACGGCCTACTACTTTTGCGGAGGGGTGCGGGAATGTTCTGTTCTTCTTGAACCTCTGGTTCTACCAAACTTTCAGTAGCAGTTTGTGGTTCTGGAATTTCTTCCAGTTCTATTTCGCTCCCACTTGATTCCTTTTCTAAAAACTGATGTTCTAGAAAATGGGCATTACGAGAAACAAATACCTTCTGTTCCTCTGCGTAATAGAATAGATATCCCCTGGAGTGCTTTGGATATCCCACAAACAAACATTTTACTGATCGTGCCTCGAGCTTGTCCACATGCTGCTTTTTAACAAAAGCTGGACATCCCCAAATCTTTACATACTGTAGATGGGGTTTCTTCCCACTCCACATCTGATATGGAGTGGTAGGCACAGTCTTGGTAGGTACCATGTTCAAAAGATATGCCGCTGATTCTAGCGCATAACCCCAGAAAGATCGCGGTAACTCAGCATTACTCATCATGGATCGTACCATATCCAATAGGGTTCGATTCCGTCTCTCCGATACACCGTTATGCTGTGGAGTGTATGGAGGAGTAAGCTGAGAGAGAATTCCTTTCTCTTTTAGGTAACCTAGGAACTCGGCACTCAAGTATTCACCACCTCGATCAGATCTAAGTGTCTTTATACTTTTGCCGGTTTGGTTTTCTACTTCATTCTTATACTCTTGGAATTTCTCAAAAGCCTCGGATTTATGTTTCATCAGATAAATGAATCCGTATCTTGAGTAATCATCCGTGAAAGTAATGAAATAGGAATAACCACCTCTCGCATGTGTAGACATTGGACCGCATACATCGCTGTGTATGAGTCCTAAGAGCTCGCTCGCTCTTACTCCTTGTCCAGTGAATGGAGTCTTTGTCATCTTTCCTTTGAGACAAGATTGACAAGTGTCATAGGCTTGATATTCGAACGTGTCCAAATATCCTTCTCTATGCAACTTAGTCAACCTTCTCTCATTGATGTGACCCAGTCTACAATGCCATAAGAAAGCTTTATTTAAATCTGGAGACTTTCTTTTTAGTGTGTTCTGGACATTGAAAATTTGGAGTTGGTTTAACACATATATGCCGTTATTTAGAGTACCGGACCCAATCAAACCATGATTAAGGTGGATGTTGACAACATCTCTTACAAACGTGAAATCATAACCTTTATTTGATAACAAGGAAACAGATATGATATTACACGTTAAGCTGGGTACAAAATAACAGTTATGTAAAACCAAAATGTGTCCACTCGTCAATCCTAGGTGATAATCCCCGACGGACGCAGCTCCCACGCTAGCTCCGTTAGCAACCCTGAGGATCATATCACCTTCCTTCAGCACTCTACGGTTTCTCAGTGCCTGCTATGAATTGCAAATATGAGATCCTGACCCGGTATCCAATACCCAGGAAGTAGAGTTGATCGACAGACAATTCTCAATTACAAACACACCTGAAGTCGAAGCCACAGCTTGCTTCGGTTCCTGGTTCTTGGCGTTCCACGCCTTGCAATCCTTCTTCCAGTGCCCTTTCCTGTGACAATGGAAGCACTCATCCAGGCCAACTACCGGTGCTGTAAACTTTTTCTTTCCCTTCTTTCCCACCTTACTAACACCTCCTCTAGGTCTGGGTGCGGCCTTCTTCTTCCTTCCTTTGGCCCTAGCCTTGGACCCGGAAGAAGATGAACCGCCAACAAACATAGCGGGTGTTTCCCTTGCCTTCTGCAAGGTGCCCTCTGCACTCCTTAACATGTTCAGGAGTTCCGCAAGTTCAACTTCTTTTCCTTGAAGATTGAAGTTGAGGATAAACTGGGCGTAGGTGGGAGGAAGGGACTGGAGAACAAGGTCTGTATAGAGCTCATTATCCAAAGTCGTCCCAAGGTCCGCGAGCTCTTCAATATAGCCGATCATCTGTAGGACATGTTCACCTACTGATGACCCGACAGCCAACCTCGCTCGAAACAGTTTCTTAGAGGTCTCGTATCTTGCTATACGAGATTGCTCTCCATAAAGTTCCTTTGTATGGAGAAATATGCCATCTAGGGACATATCCTCGTGCCTCCTCTGATGTTCATTGTTCATCGAGGCAAGCACGATGCACTTGGCTCTCGCGCAATCTAAATCCCAGGTTTTACGGATTTCCTTATCCGCATTGCTGGATTTGGGACCAAGGACAGCAGGTGCTGTAGCGGTGAGGACGTACCCCAGTTTGTCATAGGTCAAAGCCATCTTGACATTCCGCAGCCAATCTTTATAGTTTGGCCCTGTCAGTATATTTTTCTCTAAAAGTAACTTAAGTCCAGTCATTTTCAGGGTCGCTGCAATTAGGAGAGAGAGAAGAAAACTCTTTAGCATGATGCTCTTGCAAGTTTAGAGTGGTTTTTAGTTTATCTAAACTGGATGGCTCCCACTGTTTCTCGAATCCTTCCTCAAACCATAAAAGAAGAATTAGCCAAGACTATTCTCACCGTACAATACTTGCTTAACCGTTCAGCCAGGCCGGTGTCGATACTTCGAGGGAGGTTTTCCAACGCTTTCGCGAAGTTCCTTAATTAAAGAACCTCTTTTCTCTGGGGGCGTAACCCCGCTGACACTTTTCTGGACACCTACTAGGTTTATAGCATTGATCGTTAAGCGACGAATATCCTGATAAGTAGCATATACTCACAGTAGGATCGGGATCCAAATATCATCGTATGATAATGTTGAAGGAATCCTACCAACATTCATCAAACTCCAAATGGTATGCATCTCTTTGCAAATTTCAGTTTCTTTAGAAATTCCCGATATAAGTTTTTGCCCCATGCTCTTATGACCTTGGCGTTAGGTCAAAATGTCATAAGTCACATGTCAAGTTCTACCCATCATTATCCTGTCAGTTTGAACCCATCCGTATATATCCTTGACGTTCGGCCAAAATGATAATACGACTGTCCCAAACTAACTCATCTATCTATGCAACAAATGAATATCCAGCAGCTACCAAACACTATGCCTTGGCGTTAGGTCAAAATACATAGCTTGAATACTACTGAATACCCAGATGAAATGACGGAGGGCTACGAATGGTTTTGGCGAAACCGTGAACGTAGTGAACTTGATATAACCGAAGGAACCTGATAGCTTTTAAAAGGAGTGGTTAAATCTCCGCATTTAAAAATATCTGTTTTAAAAATAACCGAGTGGTTTCTTTTAAATTGTTCCAACGATTTAAACTTTGGTTTGTTTTACTTTGCATTATAGATAATGCGTCCCATCATTAACCTATCATTGCAGAAAACAACGAAAATATAACGTCCTCTTATGCCATCCGCATTCGCCACGGGGTCCCGTCATCACCCGTTAGGTTACTTAACTAACGACAGAGCGGGGGCTGGGCTAGCGCGGGTGTAAAACATAAGTGACGTCTAAATAGCTATAATAAATATAGATATTTTACATTCGTCTGACGCAATGATATTCATTCCAGAACACAGATAAACAATATTGGATTTGCAAGCAATCTGTATTTCTTTTGAGCCTGCAAGAAAAGACAGATTACACAGTTGTGATGAATAGCCGTTTACCCCACCCTCGACCCCTACGGGTACGGCAAACTACCCACCCGGCAGTTTGTGTACCCCACCTTGGGTCAGTCCTAGGAGCAAAAACAGTAAAATGAAATAATACAACAGTGGCTACAACCGCAACCTGGAAGTGCCCCGCGAAAATAATATTACAACAAATTACATTTACAACAAATGAATTAATCAATAACCCATTGCAAAACCCCGGCTATACACCACAACAGTCCAATACAGTTTATATGCACAAACAGATATAACCATTTTAGAAATGTGCAACCCCCTGCCAACCGACATACTAGCAGTTGGGGAAGGTTTACGAACACATCAAACAATCACAGATATAATCCAATACGCAAATACTGTATTTTTCGATCGAATAAACAACTTCTAAATTGCTCCAAAATCTGCTCTGTTAAACAGTAACGTGAGCAAAAATTAAATATTCCAGAAAACCCCAAATATTACAGGGGACCCACCAAAAAAAATTGAGCTCATGAATCGGCAACTCGGCCGCGGAAGCGCGGCGGATCGGTGGGATACGCGGCGCTTCCGCGGCGCTACAGTCGAATCATGTGCTCGAATTTTTTGGGTGTTCTCCTGTGATCATGTCAAGCTCTCTGAACACTCCAGAAAAATTTTAGGACTTGATTTTCACTTCGACAGAAACTTAACAGAACTAGGGTTTTCCGGGATCGTTTTTTCGTTCGAAATTCGTACAAATTTGCGATTAAGTTATTTAGTGTTTAGCGAGGCTCTGATACCACTGTAAGTCGATGTAGTACACCCCAGTACTTGTGGGGAGGCGGAATTTACAGAAACTTATCAAGTTTAAACAACGAACATCGACTAACCGCTTGAATCGAAGCTAAACCCTAAAAACCGTATTCTTATGAGTTTCTTTACATAAGAGATTAGGGATTATACCTAATGAACCGGTCCTTCTTCTTTACGTCCTCCTTGGTTCTCCTCGGCCTTCTCTAGGTAGTAGACGATCCACCCGAGAGCGAAACTCCAAGCTAAACCTCTAACTTGAGGTAACTAATCAACTTTGATTGCTAATCAAAGATGATAGAATGATAAAGAGTGAAGGTTATGGATTGTTTAGTCTAACTAATCCTTTGATCTCAACACATGAGGATTAAGGATTAGGGTTAGAAGATGAGAGCTTGAGGAGAGAGAATGTGTGATATGATAATGAGAGAAGAGAGAGAGTGTATCATAATATTATGAAGCATTCTTATTTTCAATAAATCAATAAAGGAAATGAATAAGCATGCTTCACAAAATATCTTGTGATGATTCATTAACATGAGTCATTAAGCAATAAATGAGCATTAATGAAGTGAATGAATCACCACTATGACTCACTCTCTTTCCAAAACAAACCTCCTTAGTCACATCTTCTAGAAGCTTCTCGAGTAATTACGAGAACGCCCCTCCGATCCGTAAAAAATACGGAAAAACTTTAGACTGTAAAAATCCAATAACCGGATACCAGTAACTGGCTTAAACCAAAGCCGACTGGTAAAATCTGTCCGAAAGTCGTACGCGCGTAAACGCACGTATGCGTCCGAACCCTTTGTCGCAAAACCATGCAACCTCTATATCGTTTCGCCTGGAGTAGGAAACTCTCTGTGTGGGACTCTAGAGACTCGACTACTACGCTGGCAGTGGGTTTAACCACAGACCGCAAGCGGCACTAGCTGTACGTAACGGTCCCCAGGTAGTTGTCGATAAGAAGGCCGATGAGTAAACCCATCCGAACTCCTACTGAGTCTGATGTGACAATCTCCATACAGTCCGGTCCGTTCGTCCATGACTATCGCATATCGGGCCTAGGGGGGCGGCAAGCGTCAGTCCCCTAATAGCGGTATAAGTCGTGTCGGAGTGAAGCCCATTACACCCTGAGAAACTGCTGGAACCTACCAGCAAATCTCGCTTGCCCTGGCCAGGGACTTTGCGTAATGGCTCTCTGACACAGCACGATATCTACTCCCAATACCGGGAGGGACGAATCCTGTCTAACCGCCACTGCCTCCAAGTGCTCGGGACTGCACCCAACTGCTACCTGTTTGCACGACTCCATAGAGCCGTGGTAGGGTAGCAATCTAAGAACAGTGGGACACACTCGAGGCGAAGTAGCAGTGTCAAGTCTGCGGACTACGCTGTACTCATGTCACCTGGGAACTGTTCACTGACGACTGGTATCAAACCAACCAACAGTTCCCTGTGAGTCCTGTCCGGTGTACCCGTAACCTAACGAGCACCTGTATACTATCTCCAGTACGACGTACTGATGGCTGTGGGACAGACCATCTCCCCAACTGGGATGAGAAGCGTACACACTAGTCTACTCCGGAGTATCGATGCTCTGTCTCGATAATCCAACGACCAGGGACCTGAATAAGGATGTGCTTGTAGACTACCCAGCCCCCACTAGTGTGACTGCCATCACAACGCTGGTAGCCAAGCAAGATCCTAAGAGCTCTATCAATACGTACACTCACATATTAAGATAGAAAAACCAAGTAGCATACTACCATGTTTAGCAAGACTGTTATATACATGTGAATATCCCAAGCTTCCATTAAGTAACAGAATGGGAAGAGACCATGTCTTAAACGAGTTAAGATATGGAGTTGACCGGCCTATGTTGAAAGGCAGAAGACAAGCTCTAGACAAGGTCAGTTGTGTAAGTTTGTCAGGATATCCCAAACATTAGTAAGGGAATATCTTCGACCACTCTGAGGAGCAAAAGGTGTTTTGTTTCTCAGCATGCTACCTTTTTAGAAAAGGAATTTCTAGTGAAGAAATTAAATGGTCATGAGGTAGAACTGGAAGGAGTTCCAGCTAGACAAACTAACAACTGATAATTTGGTGAAACCAAAGGATTCAATAGTCTCCAACGAACCTCAGCCTCTCCGCGAATCTGGTAGGGTTCCTCATCCACTTGAGAGATACTATAGTCTTCTCGGTGACAGTGGGAGCGAGGATTGCATCATGAGATGATGGACCAACCGGGTTTAGGCAGTTGGAACATCTGTTTTGATATGATAGTCAAAGAGTTTGACTTCATCAAAATGGTAGATGAGCCTTATATGTACAAGAAGGTTGTAGAGGGTAAGGTTCTCTTCCACGTATTGTACGTAGATGACATACTCTTGATAGGAAATGGTTTCCTATGCTACACTCGGTCAAGCTCCTCTTATCACAGGATTCATTATGGAAGATTCTAAGCCTGGTGGTTCGTCCACTTACTCATGGATCACTCTTTCCAATATTGATTTAGAGCGAGCTCGCATGCAAGGGATACCCTATGCTTCGGCAGTAGGCTCTATCAAAGTGTGCGATGTTATGTACCAGACCAGATATAGATGACTCACTAGGTGTAGTGATCAGGAATCAATCGGATCTTGGGAGAATCACTGGACAGCTGTGGAGGACATTCTTAAGTACTTGAGAAGCACTAAAAGAAAGTTCTTTGTTCTAGCATCCAGAGTGATAAGTTCGACTGAGAGTCAGTCACAGGCATTATCTTTACCCTCCGTGTAGGGACGGTATGTTGAAAGAGTTCCAAGCTAGATACCGTGACATACTAGACGATAAAGGCTGAATACATTACTACCAACGATACTACCAAAGTGGTTGTCTGGACATTTCTTGTTCATATGATGAACAAGGTTCCTACCATTGAGCATCTAATAACTATTAATGGGACAACAATTGAGTTGTAGCTTAGTCCTAGGAAAGCAGGTCCCATCAGCGTTACAGACATATTGTGAAGCAAGTATCACCTGATCAGGGAGATGGTTGATCTCCAAGGGATCGAGGTTAGGAGAGTAGACCAGAAAGTTGACACAGCGGACACTAGTAAAATAATGGGTTGCCCCTACGGATAATATCATCCGTAGGGGCAATAAAAGTTTGGCCCTAAGGATTAATACGTAGGGCAAAGTGGTTGCCCCTACGGTCGTTCAATATTTATTTAAAATTTATTAAATCTTAAAGTGTTTTTTGCCCCTACGGTGGCGCAAACCAAGCACCTACGGGTATATCCGTAGGGACAACTAAATAGCGATTTAAGTGATCGTTCCCTACGCTGATTATTTCTTATTTCCTTTACGCGCGAACCCAAATCCCCAAACCTTGACGTTCCCGCCGATCGCCGTTCTCGTCATCGCCAGCGCCGGCCGAATCGTCGTCGCAACCGCCTGCAGTGATCTCGTCGTCGCCACCGCCGGCCGAATCGTCGTCGCCACCGCCTGCAGTGATCTCGTCGTCGCCACCGCCCTCGTCGTCGCCGATTGCGTCTCCGTCGTCTCCTCCACCGCCTAGCCTACAGGTTAGTTAAACATTATTTTAATGATGTTAGGGTAGCGATGAGGGTTATGGTTAGGTATCGGTTGGGGTTAGGGTTAGGATTAGGGTTAGGGTACGGGTTCGATCGGTTGGGGTTCGACTGGTGTTGGGGTTAGGGTTAGGGTTAGGGTTCGGTTGGGGTTTGGTGTTGGGGTTGGGGTTCGGCTGGGGCTGGGTTGGGGTTAGGGTTTGGTGTTGGGTTGGGGTTCGGCTGCGGCTGGGTTGGGGTTAGGGTTTGGTGTTGGGTTGGGGTTCGGCTGGGGCTGGGTTGGGGTTAGGGTTAGGCCGGGTTAGGGTTTGGTGTTGGGTTGGGGTTCGGCTGGGGCTGGGTTAGGCTTAAAAAGGTGAAATTTTAGGGGATTGATCTGGAAAATAGTGAAAGTCGATACTGTTTATTTGTGAATAACACAGTCCATGATTTTTATATGAGAAAATGGTCCATGAAAGTCTATGGGATTTATCTAAAAAACGCTGAAAGTTCATGTATTTATTTGTAAACAACAAAATTCATGGTATTTATCTGGAAAACGTTGGAGGTCAATGGTATGTATTTGTAAACAACAAAATCTATGAAAATTATGTGAAACGTTAAAACTTCATGGTATTTATTTGTAACAAACAAAGTCTATGGTATTTGTTTGATAAATATTGAAAGACCATGACATTTATATGTAATGGGTCAAAGTCATTTGGGTTATGTCAATCTTATTGGCGATACTTTCTTTTTGTGCATATCCAAAAACTTTGAAAGTTCTTGGTACCTATTAGAAAATATAAAGGGTTTTGTAGTGAAAGGAAAGAATTGGATTTAGAAAAACCGTGTGTAACTTTTAGAAATTCTATACACTCAAGTATATAGAAAAGGGTTAATTGCGGATACAGCCTATGTACTATGGGGATCAAGCAGTTATAACCTCTGAAGTATAATAATAAGCACTTTTGTTTGTTTTTCATTAGTGATTAATTTTTAGTTTGCTATTTATTCTTTTTCAGTATGGATACTTGATAGAATTATAATTGCTTTATTATTGTTTGCCTTTTTCCTTTTGTGTAGAAAATATATCCATTGTGTCATATGGACACTATTAATTTCACATCGATTCAAGGGAAAAATTGAGGAAGATTGTGTTTGTTATATCAAAAACCTTTCTGTTGAACCCAACAGGTGAAACTTTAGAGTTGTTATAGATAGCTCTACATGTTTAATGCATGTACCATTGTTAAGAGAGTGCAAGGTGGAGAACAATAATTTGTTTCAACGGCACGTTTTTCAAGTTATAACCAATATATGATACTCGATGATAATATGAAACCTTCATATTCCCATCGATACCCATATATGAAACTAAAAGCGCCACTTAGTTCCCGTCTATCGGTTAACATACGTGCGATGCTCGTCGTGACCTAGAACTATACGAAGGTTGTTAAATATCGGACAGTATAGCTCGATACTAACAACCGTCGTATAGTCTACGCGACGAGAAAATTCAATCGTATGGTAACCCATAGATTTGTCCCGTGTGGACAAGTTAAGAATGTATAAAGTAAACGCCTTCATTCACTTGTGTTTTCATCCGTTTCGAGATATTTCGTCGGTACCTTTCCGCTGGTTCTCCGTGTACAAAGATAGATTAGATGTTCATTTCAACGTTGTTTCACAGCTTTGAAATGATTATCTATTCTATTACAGTGTACTCGGAGAACAGCGGGGAGGTGCTGCCGAAATTTACTCGAAACGGTTGAAAGCACAAGTGATGGGCGTTCGCTCTATACATTCTTAATGGGATAGAAGCCTACCCCCGACAGCCGGAACACATACATACAAACGCATAATCAGAGAGCGACTCGAGATGTTCGGGTTAAAACCAATATATGATACTCGATGATGATATGAAACCTTCATATTCCCATCGATACCCGTATATGAAACTAAAAGCGCCACTTAGTCCCCGTCTATCGGTTAACATACGTGCGATGCTCGTCGTGACCTAGAACTATACGAAGGTTGTTAAATATCGGACAGTATAGCTCGATACTAACAACCGTCGTATAGTCTACGCGACGAGAAAATTCAATCGTATGGTAACCCATAGATTTGTCCCGTGTGGACAAGTTAAGAATGTATAAAGCAAACGCCTTCATTCACTTGTGTTTTCATCCGTTTCGAGATATTTCGTCGGTACCTTTCCGCTGGTTCTCCGTGTACAAAGATAGATTAGATGTTCATTTCAACGTTGTTTCTCAGCTTTGAAATGATTATCTATTCTATTACAGTGTACTCGGAGAACAGCGGGGAGGTGCTGCCGAAATTTACTCGAAACGGTTGAAAGCACAAGTGATGGGCGTTCGCTCTATACATTCTTAATGGGATAGAAGCCTACCCCCGACAGCCGGAACACATACATACAAACGCATAATTAGAGAGCGACTCGAGATGTTCGGGTTAAAACCAATATATGATAATATGAAACCTTCATATTCCCATCGATACCCATATATGAAACTAAAAGCGCCACTTAGTCCCCGTCTATCGGTCAACATAACGTGCGATAATTTATTCTTTTCAACGACAAACGCACACACAAAGCATATACATGAATTTTCTTCTTTGTCAGTAACTATCCCGTTCTTATATTTCTCAATATAGTCAGCATAACCTACAATTTATATGTTATTCAGTCTAACATGGCCCATGAGTACGTCAGAGTTAAGGACTGGATGTATGTGGATTGGAAACAACGTATGCAATCTAAGTTTGTCGCAGGAGTTGCTGCTTTCCTTGAATTTGCACGAGCACATAATAAGATCATAATAGAGAAGATTCTTTGTCCGTGTGATAGATGTGGCAATAAGTACTGGCGGAAGGTAGAATTGGCAGAGCTTCATATTGTAAAATATGGGTTTACTAGACTTTATTCAATTTGGAAATATCACGGGGAAGGAGAAGAATGCAGTACTGCGGTAGAAGAAGGAGAACACGATAATGCGGCAGGAGAAGAAGAAGAATTCGGTAATACGGCAGGATACGGAAATTTATTTCCATCAGAAGAAATGGAGGATATGGTAGAGGCTGCCCTAGGTGAATCTATTCGTACCGAAGATGACATTCCTTCCGGTCAAGGACCGCGTGCGGATAAATATGAAAATTTCATGAATGATGCTAGGAAACCAATTTATGAGAATGCGAAGTATTCCACCCTCTCATGGTTCGTCCAACTTTTCCAAATTAAGTGCCTAAATGGATGGAGCAACAAGTCATTCACAATGCTTCTTTCGTTCTTGAAAGATTCTATGCCTCCGGGAAATAATGTGCCCGAAAGCTGGTACGAAGCCCAGAAAATGATGTCTGATTTGGGTCTAAAGTGCGAGAAGATTCAAGCATGTCCTAAAAATTGCGTGTTGTACCGGAAAGAGAATTCAGATTTGAAAGAGTGTCCAACATGCGGAGAGGCCAGGTATAAGCCGAAAGATTCTGATAAGAAGCCTGATATACCTGTGAAGATAGCACGATATTTTCCCATAACACAGAGGCTACAGAGGCTATTTAGGTGCAAGAAAACAGCCGAGGCAATGATTTGGCATCACCGTGCTCCTCCAAGCGAAAATGGAAAAATGAGCCATCCAAGAGATTCACCGGCATGGAAGGATTTCGATAGGAGGCACGCAATATTCAGTAGCGATCCTCGCAATGTCCGGCTCGGACTGGCTGCCGATGGCTTATGCCCATTCAACTATATGGCTGGAAGTCACAGTACATGGCCCGTTGTAATGATAATTTATAATCTGTCGCCTTGGTTGGCTATGGACCAATCATACTTTATGATGCCTCTTCTTATCGACGGACCAAACTCACCGGGGAACAATATCGACGTCTATCTCCGACCTCTGATTGAGGAGCTGAAAACTTTGTTCATTGATGGTGTAGAGACATATGATTCAAACACAAATACAACCTTCATACTGCGTGCGGCTTTAATGTGGACAATTAATGACTTTCCTGCGTATGGAATGCTTTCAGGTTGGTCCGTACATGGTCACAAAGCATGTCCTCATTGCCATGAACACACAACATCAAAATTTTTGAATTTTAGCAGGAAGGTTTGTTATTGCGGCCATCGACGTTTTCTGCCTCCAGACCATCCCTATAGGTTAGACACGGTTCACTTTGATGGTCATCAGGAGCTTCTTGGGCCTCCATCCCCATTGTCCGGAGAGGACGTGACTGCTAAATGGGATGGTTACAATAACGTGACCTTCGGGATGGATCCGACGAGACAGGTCAAACCACAATATTGGAACAAGTTAAGCATTTTCTTCGAGCTTCCGTACTGGTCTACAAATTCAGTGCGTCATTGTCTGGACGTCATGCATATAGAGAAGGGAGTATCAGAGCACATACTTAACTTGCTTCTGTGTAAAGACGGGAAATCGAAAGACAACATGAATGCCCGGATGGATCTACAAGAGTGGGGAATAAGAAGTGAACTGCACCCTAAACCGGTAGCGGGTAAACCGGGCAAGTTTGTACTTCCCAATGCCGCTTATCATATGTCACAACCGGAGAAGAAAAGATTCCTGCAGGTGTTGCATGATTTGAAAGTCCCCACAGGCTTCTCAGGATCATTCAGCAAGAAAATAAAAATTGTGAAGGGCAAGATCGATGGGCTGAAAAGTCATGACCACCATGTTATCGTGGAGCACCTTCTTCCATTAGCCCTCAGGACTTCTCTCCCCGACTCGGTTGGTCTGGTAATCAACGACCTATGTTGTTTTTTCAGGGAGTTGTGTGCTAAAACGCTGGAGGTTGCGACGCTGGATAAACTAGAAAATTCTATTGCGTTGATACTTTGCAAGTTTGAGCGTATTTTCCCACCGTCATTCTTCGATATCATAATACACTTGACGGTTCATCTTGCAACTGAGCCGAAATTAGCCGGACCGGTACAATATCGATGGATGTATCCCGTCGAGAGGTACGTTAAATTTTTCGTTTCGCGCAATTTATAAATTTATTTTTGTCATGTATGCCCGTGTTTATTTATTCAACATATTCTCATTAGGTACCTTTACACTCTTAAGAAGTATATACGCAATAAAAATCGACCAGAGGGTTCTATCATGCAAGGTTATCTTCTTGATGAAGCAACCACATTTTGTTCCCGCTATCTGGACGAGAACATTGAGACAAGGCTTAACCGACCACGAAGAATTCAAGACGGGCCATATGGTAAAGCCGAGTATAAGAGGGTAGACACTATGTTTATCAACAAGATATACCGGTTTATCTTGCTTAATTGCGTATGTCTTGAACAAATTAGAGAGTAAGTTCTTTTGGATTAATTGTTATATCTGTGTTTGTGTATGAAATGACATAATATTAATGTCACAATTATTTGTCGAAAACAGAACTCATTTTAACGAGGTACGTGAGGGGCATCCTGATTGGAACGAAGAGCGTTTGGAAAAATACCATCAGGATAATTTTTGTGATTGGGTCACAGAGCATGTAAGTTATTCGAATTACATTTTATTGCTATCGGTTTTAATCTAAACTTGTATCGTTATGTATTTATCGTAAAATTTGTTTTGTTAGATCCACGATCCGAACTTGTCTGCATCATTTGAGAGTGATTCAAGATGTTTAGCTCAATTTCCTAGTATGGAGGTTGCACATTACAAAGGATTTGGTGTCCTTGGATACAAATTCGAAGTTAAGGACATAGAAACATCTAGAATCACTCAGAACAGTAGGATTGCGACGGTAGGATCGGACGGTGTGATTTACTATGGGTACTTAAATTGTATACTCGGCATCCACTATCCCGGACGATCAGAACCCTTTTATATATTCCACTGTACTTGGTACGATCCGCGAACCGATACAGACAAGTGGAGAAGCAGTCTTGGGACCTGGAAAGATGAATATGGATTGACAAGTGTGAACACACTTCGATTTTACGGTCAGGACGATCCGTTTATCTTTCCGAACCAAGCGTTCCAAGTATACTACTCACAGTGTTTGAAGCATCCGGGGTGGAGTGTTGTATGTCGATGGAAACCTAGAGATGTCTACGATGTCCCAGAATACGAGGACAGCGATGAGGACGAAGAAGAGAGAAGGCTTAAAGTGCTCCGACCGTCTGTTTCGAAGGACGGGTTGTCTTCGACCGATCATGAAGTTACGTGGGTTAGAAATGACATCGACGATGAAATCCAAGTAGATATGTATGATGCGCCCACGAAACGAAAAAGGTTATCAGTAATGTTATATTATTACTTCACATTTTACGCTCTAGATCATATATAGTCAATACTTTTAATGATTGTCTAATCCGTCCACGAACCGTTTATCTAGATTTGATGACGTTGTCGGGAGCAGCGAGGGGCGGCAGGAGCTCCAGCCGCGGCAGAGGCAGAGGCAGAGGCAGAGCGGTTCTGCCGCCCGGAGAGCTCCGTAGGGAGCTTCAGAGGGCCGGTCTTGCACCCAGATCGGAGACCCCTTCGGATGCCTCCTTCCGTGTTGATTTGGCCACACCTCCAGGTATACTGCACGCATATCTATTTTGAATGTAATATTACAGATATTCATGCATGTTTATGTAAAAATTACTTATATTGTCAATGTTTGATTGTCTAGTTGTTGGTGATGCGTCCACATCTGGGACAGAGGCCACCCCCGCTCCTCCAGGTATGTTTATATATCATATAGTGTATGTATATTGATTTAGAATGCTATATCATAAATATACACATTCCTTTTGCTCTTACTTAGCAATTTTTATTATTGTCTAGCTGTAGGTGGTGACACCACCGCACCTGCGGGTATGTTTATATGTCCTATAGTGCATGCATATTGATTTAGAACGTTATATTATTGATCTACACATTCTTTTTGCAATTACTTATAAAATCTATTTTTAATTGTCTAATTATAGGTGGTGCGTCCACACCTTCCACAGGGGCCACTCCTGCCGCTTCCATACCCTCCGCATCGTCTGCAGGTTAGTATGAATAAATTTAAAATATTTATTTATTTTACATATGCTCTATAGAATAAATATGAACTTCATGGAGATTTAGCGTCGATGTTTATTTTACAGTTGGAGGGGATGCGTCCGGGACCCCGGTTGTTCCTCACCGGAGGAACTATCGTCCCGCTCGTGCTGCTGCTCGGGCCCAGGCTCGTGCGCTATTCACCGGAGGTATATATCACACTTGAATTCTTAATACAACTTTGTCTTATTATTGATTGTCTTGATATTTCGTGCAGACGCAGGGCCTCTCCACCCCCAGAGGGGGACTCGAGGCCCGAATCAGTCCCATAGGCTGAGGCCTGATAGAGCTAGGGGGAGGCAGCATTCCCCCTATTTTTTACCCTTGACTATCGCTATACCGGTCCTCATGCCGAGAGGTTCGGCCGGTATTTGGGGGACGAGAGCCGGATCGTGAAGAACTATCCACTTCACGTTGAGTGGGGCGAGCAGCACCAGCGCTCATTCGCCCTCTTCTTTGAACAGGCTCAGGTATGTATTAATATATATTTTCATTTGATCTATCCAATATATTTATTATTAACACTTGCAATCTAATAACAATGTTTTTTTGTATTTTCAGTTGGATTACGATTTTCAGCCTGTAGCCGACCCTGATCACCCGGGGAGGGTGCTCGACCTTCATGCTCTGTACAATGGCCTGATGAAGAACATGCAGGCCAAGGTCCGATACAACAGGAATGAGCTGAAGGCCGACTGCTACTCCCTGTGGATAGCGACCCCCGAGGCAGAGAGAGCGGCCCTCCTATCTACTCCGGCGTTTGCGAGAGTCGACGTAGAGACATGGCCTATATTGTGCGCTTATTTCGACTCCGAACGCAAACGAGTATGTATTTTAAATTTAATTCATTATTTATGATATAATTTATTTCTTTGTGTTTCTTAATTAGAAAACTAAATGTTAATGCGTTGTGCAGAAACAGGCCGCTCAGAATACGGAGAACAGGAAGTCGGCGAAGAGGGGTCGCCCCACTTACACAGGTGGCTCGAGGAACATTACTCGAGCCATGGAGTTATCGGTAAATTAAGAGTTATTCTCTAATATTCTGCAATATTAAGAGTTATTCTCTAACATTTCTAATATTAAGAGTTACTTTCTAATATTGCAGACAGCTCGGACCGTGGCGTCAGGTGGTACACCGAGCGTGCTGTCCGCATATCTTGCCGTCCACGGCACCTCGACAGATCCCGCCACGGGCGAGCTTCGATGTCCCGACGTCGCTACCCAGGAGTACTGCGTAAGTGTTAATATTTTTTCTACCCAAATTTGAAATTTTAGTTTTGGAAGGTTCAAGTTTAAATTTTATACTTATACTTTACTGCTTAATGTGGGTGTAGGAGCGGGTGGTTGAGCAGGCCCAGGCCTCGGGGATCGATTTTACCGGACAGAACGATCCGAGGCTGCTGACCCCAGTTCTGGACGCCGCACACGGAGGGCACCACGGAGGTTGGGAGAGAGGCCGGGGATTGGGCCCCAGCAGGGCCCATATGAGGTTGGACTCCACCCCGGCGGTTACTTCCTCCGTCTCCAGTGGCCGGCATGTCCATCAGGAACTGGATAGCTTGAGGGCCACCGTTCAGGAGTTGAAGGAGATGCTGGTATGTATACTACTTTATAGTAAAATATCATTTCATATTATATACATATCAACATATCCATAATTAGTACGTAGCTTGAGCTTATTTGGTTTTAAAATTAAGTTTGATTAATCATACATACATATGTAATTAAAATAAACAACGCTTTTCCAAACTAGATATCCAAACAGGGTTTCGAAATAACTTAATAATGAAACGAATTCGAATAATACACAGTTCTTACACGTTTCTTACACACGTTATGTCCAGACGCGACAGGGTAGATCGGCCGAGCCTCCACATGCATCTCCTTCGGCTGCGGCTCCGCAAGCCACTACATCGGCTGCGGTTCCGCAGACAGCTCCTGTAGCTCCACCGCCCACTCAGACTCCCGCAGCCGCGGCTCCGCAAGCGACTACCTCGACGGCGGCTGCGCAGACCACAACGCCAGCTCCACATGCCGCTCAGACTCCCTTATCTGTAGCATTGGAGAGTGTATTTACCGAGGAGCAGGCGCGCGTTATTTTAACGTTATTCGGAGGTGGAGCTGGACCGAACTAGGGTAGATTTTTGGTTTTTATTTTTTGAAACATGTATTTATTTATATCACATTGTACTACATTTTGAAACGATATTGATATTGGTTTGAATTTATATCATATTCAGTTTTTGGGTTTCTTTTGTATATTATATATATGCGTGGGATGTGATTATGAATACTGCAATATATGATTTGATTGATGTATATAGTATTGTGCACAGGGCGGGAAAAAATCTAGCAGCCTTTTTTAAAAAAAAATACAGAGAAAATGTACCTACGGATTAATCCGTAGGTATATATGTTGCCCCTACGGCGTTAGCCGTAGGGGCAAACTATCAGGAACCCTGATATTTTCCCACCTGATATCAGTGCAGGGTGTTGGGGGTGCCCCTACGGATATGTACGTAGGGGCTACTGTTTATCCCCTACGTATATAACCGTAGGGGCAAAATATCAGGTTCCCCTGATATTTTCCCCCCGATCTCAGTGCAGTGTGTTGGGAGTGGCCCCTACGGATATATTTGTAGGGGCTACTTTATATCCCCTACGGCTACAGCCGTAGGGGACGTAATAGGACCTACGGAGATATCCGTAGGTACAGACAATATATTCAAAAAAAAAAATTAAATATATGATTTTATTACCCCTACGGGGTACTCCGTAGGGGCTATAGCACCTACTGAGTTATCCGTAGGGGCATAAATTTATCCGTAGGGGCACGTTCGGGACCTCAACTTGCACCTGCGGCCTTTGCACCTACGGGGTATTTTTTCGCCCCTACGTATATATCCGTAGGGGCAGACAATATATTCAAAAAAAAAATTAAATATATGATTTTATTACCCCTACGGGGTACTCCGTAGGGGCTATAGCACCTACTGAGTTATCCGTAGGGGCATAAATTTATCCGTAGGGGCACGTTCGGGACCTCAACTTGCACCTGCGGCCTTTGCCCCTACGGGGTATTTTTTCGCCCCTACGTATATATCCGTAGGGGCAGTGGGTTGCCCCTACGGATAAATCCGTAGGAGCAACCCGTATTTGTAGTAGTGGGATCCACTCACAAAGGCCTTACCCCTAGAGAGACATCTCTACAATGGTTGAGTATGGGATACTATAACCTCTGCTATATTGTTGGGTATTAGATACTGCAACAGATAGCCTTAGTTCAATTGGGAGTTTGTTAGTTATATGTATGCCCTAGAGGACATTACTGTACATGCGATGTATATTGTAGTGGATGCTTGGACATATATAGGGAGGACTTTCTTGCTCGACATGATAGTATGCTATATGGTTGCACTTTATCTTAACATGTAAAAAAATACTGTTTTGTGATCGCATGTTGATAAAGCCCTTAGGATGATTACTTGACTACCAGAATTATGATGCAGATCGTACTAGTGGGGACAGGGTAGTCGATAAGTACATCCTTCAAATGTTCCTAGTCGTTGGAGTATCAAGACAGGGCATCGGTACTCCAGAGTAGACTAGCATATGCGCTACTTGATCCATATGATGGGCGATGGATGATCCCATATCCATTGGTGTTTTACATCAGAGAAGGTATACGGGTACTCAGTGAAGACTGGGTATACTGGACAGACTCGCCGAGAACTCCTAGATGGTATTATACCTATCTTCGGATAAGAGTTCTTTGGTGACAGTGGTACAGGTTAGTCTGTAGACCCGAGATCGTCATAGAGTCTTGTATGATTCCCACTGTGCTTTGATTTCCACCTTACCACGGTCAAGAGATCATGCAAAACAGTGTCTTTTGGGTACAGTCCCGAGTCACATGGAGGCAATGAGCAAAAGGAGGGGTTTCGTCTCTCCCGGTATTGGGAGTTGGTGTTGCTCTATGCTCGATTGGCCATAACAGGAAATCCCTAGTCAGGGTTGCTGAGATTTATTGGTAAGTGTTACCAGCAGTTTCTCAAACCATTATGGACCATGCATCGGCATGACTTGGAGATGATACATGGATGTAGAGGAGGATGAAGGAGGTGAAGGAAATGGTGAAGGATGAAGGAGGTGAAGAATAAATGAGAAGGAAATGGAATAAGGAAGAAGTCAAAGGTCTCTCTCTCTTAACCTCACTCTCTATCTAAATATCTATTTTGTCTCCTCTCTCTCACTCTCATCAGCCATGGCATCTATTTCTTTTGCTTTTTATTTACCTAAACACAAATGAAACAACAAAATAACACAACATGCAACAAAATATACATGACATGGTGCACTAGCCATGGAAAATGTATAAAAATACGGATTTGGCATAGTCGTGATTAGTAGTGCACTAATCAATTTAATTTAAACTTGCATATATTTAATTATAAAAGTGCCAAAATACGATAAATATCTTTTTAATGAATAAATCATTTTAATCTCCACTTATATTCCAATTATTGGTATATACTTATACCATTTTACGAAAAACCACTATTCGCAAATCGAATAGTTTTCGCGAAATATATTATTTTAATATTTAATTTCAAAAAATAATATTTTATATTTCTGAAATGTTACAGGCGCAAACCTTCTCTTCTTTTGTCGAATGGGCTTTGCATTCGGGTCACCCCGAGCTTGTGTGAGAGATCACTCTAGGGTCGATCTCGGGCATGTCCGGCGGCGCCCAAGCGAATACAGAAATCGGATCTGGTCTTCGCGGTGAACTCTAATCAGGAGAGAGCCAATTTGGACTGTCCGGCCATCGACCCCTTCTGCGAGGGGGACTTCCGTCAATTCTTCTATCGGGCACCTCTAACCTCCCTTTGGTCGTCGTATGTATCTAAAGACCCTTGGGAGTCATGCGTGTCCTCAAAATCGTCTCCTTGCTCTCCGGCGGTGGACGTCGAGGTAAGGAAAATCATAGCGGTTTGATGATCTCCATAGGCCCGTCCTATTCCCCCACGATCCAAAGGAAATTTGATCGCAAGGTGATAAGTCGAGATCTGGGTCCGTAGAGTTTTTAAGGTAGGACGTCCCAGGAGAATGTTTTAGGATGAAGGGACATTGGTGACGAGGAAGTCCACTGGTATGGTTCACGTATTGCTCGCTTCCCCAATGTTGAGGAGGAAGGTGACCAATCCCTCGGCATGGACGGAATGATTGGTGAGCCTAGAGAGGACATAGGAGGTAGGTCGAAGGTTGGATGGTCCTAACCCCATAAGCTAGAAACAGTCGTGGAACAGGATATCCGCCGCGCTTCCTGAGTCGACCAATATCCTCTGGACTTTGTAACGGTGGACTCTGGCTGTTATCACGAGAGGGTCATTGTGAGGGAGCTTAAAGTGTTTACTAGCACCGCGACGGGGTTAAAACGGGAATCACATATGATATTTTCAAAAATTCCGGGTGCTAATGAACACTAACCAAGATCTAACTAGAATATTAGGGTTTTACTATGATGATATGATAAAACTATAAGAAGGGAAGGAGGCTACAACCATTGATGACCATGTCCTTCTTTTCAAATGCTCTGGGTAGCAGTCCACGCGACTCTACAAGGCTCCACTTGAAGAAGGTGCAAGCTTCCCCCGATGACCTTCGTGCCGATGATGATCCACCCGAAGTCCGCCAATCCAAGCTACCTCTTCACTAAACTCTTTAGTGAATGAAATACACTACACTAGAGTGCTAATGAAGTGTAGGATGGTGATGTAGAGATTTTGTTTGCTCACTAGGGTTCTTACAAGCTCAAGGATTCACAACTCATGTGAGGGTTTGAGCTTGGAGGTGGAGATGAAGAAAGAGGAGAGAGCTAGAGATCATATGAGCTCAACTCAAGAAAAAACACAAGTGTTAGAATGAGATTGAAGAATGGCTCTCAATAATATCTCACTCATTGAAGTAACCAATTTTCCTCAATAAAAATATAGCACCATGCTTCAATAGTAAGTCAAGAATAATAAAGAAATATAAAAGCCATGCTTCATCACATGCTCCTCATTTTCCACCTCATTTCTATTTTCCTAAAATATAAATCTAACCATGCTTAATAATATTTATATACATATATATTAATATATATATAAAGAAAAAGATTAGTGAGCAATAATATTAGTTAATATATAATTATATCAAATATAAATATATATCATATTATTAAATCAACACTTGATTTAATAATCCGGTTATATTAGATATAACTAACTAATATCATTTATCTGTATATCGCATTTTCGAATCAACACTTGATTAGATAAACTGGTTATATCACATATAACCTAACCGATAACAAATAGCCGTCAAATTACAATACGGTATCTCATACTCGTATTTAATCAGGCCCCCGCACATATCAGCATATGTTCCTTACTTTGTTGCGCTTGAACCGGCCCTGAGGTCAGTACATCTCATGGAACCTGAGTGTCCACATCGACACCCGCTATCCACGTAGCATGTCTGAACATGACTCCGGTCGGTATCCCCCAGATATCCGCCGAGTCCAAATAATATCACCGTGTCACGACCAGAAATATTATTTCATGACCAGCACTTAAATCACGCAACGTCTAAAGGCGTAACGTAATTCAAGTAAGCTGAAACCCAGAAATCTAAACCCTTTTAAGAAAATAAAGGAGGTGAAGTTGTGAAATAAAGGTATAATGAAATCAAGTTTTCTTAAATGCAGAGAAACGGAACATGAATAATGCAAATGAAATTTACTAGTTTTGAAAACATGTTTCGTCTTTTGAAAATTTGGGAAGCACCTCCTATGTATTTTTCATCCAAAACCATAAATACATAAAGATAACAATAAAAGGCATCCCCAAGCGGGAGCTAGCTCTTCACCAAACGGCGGATTACAGCCACGCAAAACAGTATATAAGTATACGACGCCCAACTGCGAAGATCACCACAAAGATAAAGAAATAAGCAAGACATCAACCACAAGTAGCGGAAAACCGCTCTCTCTAAGTCTCGCAACCACATTCTCACTAAGTCTCATTACTTATACAATTTACTAATTTCGATTGATGGAGTTGACTAGATACAAAATGAAATATAGATACAAGAGTGGGTACGATACAAATGTCCCACCTACTAATGCAAAACAGCCGAATGCAACTGTGTGCCAGCGAAGCCGCTACTGATCCAAGCGGTCAACCTGCAAGAACTGTGGCATAACGGGGGTGAGTTGCCAACTCGTGAGTAGAAAAACATCTACAAGTATAAATCGAATAAACAACGACTCCTAGGTCAACTATATCATAAAGGTAATACTATGATATCTAGGGTGACCGGGTCATCATATGTGCCTACAATATAATCAACACATATATGTATGCAGATATAATCCAACAATATAATCAATGTATGTATGCACGTGGATCTCGTCCAACCAGATAATCAATATATGTATGCATGTGGATCTCATCCAACCATAATCAATATATGTATGAATGTGGATCTCATCCAACCATAATCAATATATGTATGCATGTGGATCTCATCCAACCATAATCAATGGATGTATGCATGTAGGTATGAGGATATAAATCAACGGTGTCTCTCACGACACATCAAAATCATGGAACCTGAGTGTCCAGCATCGAGAATCGAAACATCATGAAAACCGTGTCAAGCATCAACACGTAAATCATCATATATCGGGCTCCGTCAGTCCGGATCGGCTCACGGGCTCCGTCTGCGGAATCGGCCCTCGGCCCCGGCAGTACGGATCGGCCCGTATCCATCTCTCATCTCTATTTAGTATCCTTCGTATAACAGCCAGGTCCAACCAATCACCGGTAGGTAATAGTCCCTCTGCCAGGCTCATCGTCATCCATACGAAATCCCTCTCTCGCCCCACGATACCATACCGGGTCCACCATGTACCCTCAAACGGAATCATCCGCCTCCTCGAATCGGCTTTCACATATCACACGTTTCAGAACCGAGAAAACGCATGGTGGACGCACTGAAATATCATATCAAGAGAAACCGGGTTTTTTAAACAGTACACACTTTCTTTTGAAATAGCCATGGTTCTCAAATCTAGAAATCTCATGAAAATAGCATATCTCAATACGTAAAATCATAAAGCATGACGTATGCGATATATGATAGAAATGTAAGTATATCCGTATATCATGCAACATGGAACACTAATATGACATATTTAGGGAAAACCGCTCTTTTAGAATGATTCCAGTATTTAAACATATCCTGCGGTTCCCAATGCAACATCGTCTATGTATGTGCAATAAGTATGTATGTAGGCATGGATGCACAAAGATACATGTACGCAAGTATGGTGTACAACATGTATGTGCGCAAGAATGGTGTACAACATGTATGTGCGCATGTATGGTGTACAACATGTATGTGCGCAATTATGGTGTACAATATGTATGTTCCTCCGAACACTTTAAACTTGGGAAAATGGTTTCTGACACTCGCTCGAACTTTTTAGCTTCGCCTAGCCGACATGTGAATACCCTTCATCCGCATGCTAAACAATGCCTCAATCCTCCTGGAAAGGCGATACATCAACGGTCATCTCTGGATTGGTCTACTCTAGATCTGAGTAAGACTCTTCATACTGAAAATCATCAACTCAACTGGGCCTGCGTCGGCACATCAATCTGACGAATTACCTTCGTCTCTCAAATCGGGGTAGACTAGTTATCACCTGTCGCATCTCTGCCTGAAAGCTCCGGCGATCTCAGCTCGTAAGCCCTGGAAGCGACATCCCATCATCTCAGAAATAGCTGGGTCAGCTGCCTGCACGGTAGGCGACATCAAAATCTCTGAGGTATGCTGTACATCAACAGTCATCTCGCAACTGGCAGCTCCATCAAAGGCCCGATCATCCGGTGCAAGACCAAACACTCGCCTCATTCGAGAGGTCACAACACAAACACCACATCGAGACGTTCCCATGTCACCAGCAAACACAATGGTCAGCCCTCGTACCAGATGAGCTCGCCCTGACCGCAACACTAGCAACAGCTCAAACTGTGCTCAAACCATGGTGACAGGAACCTCAATCGAGTATTGTTGAAAGAAAATCAACGACATGAAAGGAAACGACAGATCCAGAATGGATAAATGATAAAAAGAAGGAACAACATCAATGAAAGTATGATCATGGAAACGAATAGAATCAAGGATCTCAAATCGATGTATAATCGTGGGTACGAAGAGAATCACAGATCTCAAAATATGTACATCCTAAGGTCTCTCAAGTGGAGTATCGTATCATAAATATGCCGCGGAACATACGTACAGTACGTCACTCTACTCAAGCTACCTACTCCATCAATCAGGGTCAGCCTATGAAACGGAAGTTCGGGTCTAATACCCCCCCAACGTTCAAGTCTAAGTTCCGTAAGGTCATGCTTAGGTTCCGAAATACATACCCGCCCTAGACTCCGCATAGTCAAACATAGACTCGAACAAAGGTTAAACCTAACGCTCTGATACCAACTATGTCACGACCCGAAATATTAGCTCGTGACCAGCACTTAAATCACGCAACGTCTAAAGGCGTAATGTAATTCAAGTAAGCTGAAACCCTGAAATCTAAACCCTTTTAAGAAAATAAAGGAGGTGAAGTTTTGAAATAAAGGTATAATGAAATCAAGTTTTCTTAAATGCAGAGAAATGGAACATGAATAATGCAAATGAAATTTACTAGTTTTGAAAACATGTTTCTTCTTTTGAAAATTTGGCCAGCACCTCCTTTGTATTTTTGATCCAAAACCACAAATACATAAAGATAATAATAAAGGCATCCCAAAGCGGGAGCTAGCTCTTCGCCAAACGGCGGATCACAACCACGCAAAACAGTATATAAGTATACGGCGCCCAACGGCGAAGATCACCACAAAGATAAAGAATTAAGCAAGACATCAACCACAAGTAGCGGAAAACCCCTCGCTCTAAGTCTCGAACCACAATCTCACTAAGTCTCATTGCTTATACAATTTACTAATTTTGATTGATGGAGTTGATTAGATACAATATGAAATATAGATACAAGAGTGGGTACGATACAAAGGTCCCACCTACCAATGCAAAACACCCGAATGCAACTGTGTGCCAGCGAAGCCGCTACTGATCCAAGCGGTCAACCTGCAAGAACTGTGGCACAACGGGGGTGAGTTGCCAACTCGTGAGTAGAAAAACATCTACAAGTAGAAATCGAATAAACAATGACTCCAAGGTCAATTATATCATAAAGGTAATACTATGATATCAAGGGTGACCGGGTCATCATATGTGCCTATAATGTAATCAACACCTATATGTATGCGGATATAATCCAACAATATAATCAATGTATGTATGCACGTGGATGTCGTCCAACCAGATAATCAATGTATGTATGCATGTGGATCGCATCCAACCATAATCAATATATGTATGCATGTGGATCTCATCCAACCATAATCAATGGATGTATGTGTGTGGATCTCATCCAACCATAATCAATGTATGTATGCATGTAAGTATGAGGATATAAATCAACGGTGTCTTTCACGACACATCAAAATCAGGGAACCTGAGTGTCCAGCATCGACACTCGAAACATCATGAAAATCGTGTCAAGCATCGACACGTAAATCCTCATATATCGGGCTCCGTCAGTCCGGATCGGCTTACGGGCTCCGTCTGCGTAATAGTCCCCTGGCCCCGGCTGTACGGGTCGACCCGTATCCATCTCTCGTCTCTGGCCAGTATCCTCCGGATAACCACCTGGTCCAACCAATCACCAGTAGGTAATAGTCCCTCTGCCAGGCTCATCGTCATCCAGACGAAACCCCTCTCTCGCCGCGGGGTACCATACCGGGTCCACCATGTACCCACAAACGGAATTATCCGCCTCCTCGAATCGTGTTTCACATATCACACGTTTCAGAACCGAGAAAACGCATGGTGGACGCACTGAAATATCATATCAAGAGAAACCGGGTTTTTAAAACAGTACACACTTTCTTTTGAAATAGCCATGGTTCTCAAATCCAGAAATCTCATAAAAACAGCATATCTCAATGCGTAAAATCATAAAGCATGACGTATGTGACATATGATAGAAATGTAAGCATATCCGTATATCATGCAACAAGGAACAATAATATGACATATTTAGGGAAAACCGCTCTTTTGGAATGATTCCAGTTTTTAAACATATCCTGCGGTTCCCAATGCAACATCGTCTATGTATGTGCAATAAGTATGTATGTAGGCATGGATGCACAAAGATACATGTACGCAAGTATTGTGTACAATATGTATGTGCACAAGTATTGTGTACAATATGTATGTACACAAGTATGGTGTACAATATGGATGTACGCAAATATGGTGTACAATATGCATGTGCGCAAGTATGGTGTACAATATGCATGTAGGCAAGTATGGTGTACAAGATGTATGTGCGCAAGTATGGTGTACAACATGTATGTGCGCATGTATGGTGTACAATATGTATGTGCGCAAGTAAGGTGTACAATATGTATGTGCGCTTGTATGTTATGCGGAGAGTCATATCATGATGCATCAATCCTATGTGTAGTGACATGTCAATTATCGATTATGAAGTGTGTGAGCCTACAATCTGTGTACGTGTAACATACGCATCATCGATAATGGTGCAGGTGTACTATCACAGGTATAAGTAATGCAATGCGAACAACATGAATGCAGCATGAGGTAAATCATATGCAAATGCTGACGAGTATACGTATCTAACATGACCGGGTCGGGAAATCTATCAATCGGCATCCAGCCTAACAACATCGCGTACGATATAATCCATCGTACGGCAATCTCTAGTCAAGGGTAGGGATCAATCATCAAGTCAAACTCATCACGCACTGAAAATCATCGTACGGCGGCATTAAGCTATAAGGGATCCTATCAACCTATAAGACAATGAGGGTACGGCCTAATATCACGTACGGCCTATCATCCATGATTCACAATATTCTACATATATATAAATATATCTATATTCTTATGTCCCATGTCACATCCATAACGATCTCATATCAGTGGACCGAGAAGGTATCAATCATTTCAATCGACTCACAACCGTATACCAACATATCATCAAATCATCATATTCGTCTTATATTCTTTTCATCGCGTTTATATCTCACATCAAGTCGAGTTTACATAATCATTATATCTCTACTATAAGTATAAGTATCTAATCTAACATACACACCCGAACCAAACAATCAGATTTTTAAAGAAGCGAATCGTAGTTTTGAAAATAGGGGTTACGGTGTTTTTAAGGAAAAGATATCATTTGAAAATCCGTAACACCCCTCAAGGTATATATTTAAAAGATACATACGATTCTTCGGTTTAGAAAAAGGTATGGTTCGGATGACACATACACATCGACTATCTAGTCGTACAGTACCCTAAACGGCAATATCGACAAACGTCATCCTTAAATTCCGTCATCCTATAATAGTCGTAACATACCACTCCGAACTATCCTCTAGATTCTAATATGGTTTCATAGCGATCTTAATTCTAACCCTAGTTTCCTAATCTAGGTTTCCTTAACCATATTCTATAAATCAGTTTTCCATCAAAACTTGCGGGGGTGCTATACGCCATCCACCCGACTTCCCCGGTAGATATAGATTGTAAGTCCACGTTGCCCACCCCGGTGCTTACGGGGAGGCAGAAAACGGAATAAAAATCGGATTTTTATGACATTAGGCAACATGGACTAGACAAAGGAGGATCTTTGCTAAACAAAAACAAGCTAAAGCTAACTAGAAACTAGCTAAAGGGTAGAATGGTTATACCTAGGGCTTTATGTCCTTCTCTCCTTGCTCCTTGGAGTAGTAGAAAGGGATCGCCTTTGTCGTCTTCTCACGTCGAAGAAGGATCCACCCGAAAGCCTCAACCTTTGGCTTCAACTCCAAGCTAGAAGTAACTAGGGTGCTAGAAGTGCTAATCCTAGAACCCTAGATGAGAGTAGAGATTATCAAGAAGTGGTTTTTCTTAAGCTCAAGTGTTTCTCAACACATGAGAGGGAAGAGCTTGAGGAAGAGGAAGAACAAGAGAGAGAAAGTAAATTATAGAATGAGAGAATTATTAAGTATTCTCACATATATGTGTGTATTATTATAAATTGATAATTAGTAAGATAATTGTCATGGCTTAATCAAGACATGACCATTATCATTTCATATTTAATGCTAATTGCAAGGATCAAAGAGCATCTTTTATATGGAATGATGATGGTCAACATGTCAACTAAGGTCAACAAGTCAAGATAGTCAAATGGTCAACAACCATAACCATGCACAATTATATTAAACTAATATCAATTAACCATAATACACACATAAGCATTAGGGTTAATAAAATGAAAATGGTCATTAACCCTAATCAAAGTCCTCTCCCTCTGTCTCAAGCAACTGTGCATACGCACCCGTATTCGTGATCCGAGGAACACGAATACAAAGAGATAAAACCAATCCCAAATCATATACTAGGATCTGGCTTTAACCAAAGCCCGCTAGTATAAGCTGTCCGGACAACAAACGTGCACAAGTGCGCGGATGTGAACGAACCCTGTCGCAAAACCATGCGACCTCTACTCATTTTGCCTAAAGCCGAATAGCTCTCTGTGTGGGACTCTAAAGACTCGACACTACGCTGGCAGTGGATTTAACCACAGACTGCAAGCGGCACTAGCTGTACATAACGGTCCCCAGGTAGATGCCGATAAGAAGACTGACGAGGTGACCCCATCTGAACTCCTACTGAGCCTGTATGTGACAGTCTCCGTACAGTCCGGTCTGTTTGTCTGATACATCGCATGGCAGGCCTAGGGAGGCGGTGAACGTCAGTCCCCTAATAGCGGTACAAGTCGTGTCGGAGTGTAGCCCAGAACACCCTGAGATAACACTGGAAACCTACCAGTATATCTCGCTTGCCCTGGCCAGGGACTACTTGTGTAATGGCTCTCCTAGACATAGCGCGAGGTCAACCCCCAATACCAGGAGAGACGAATCCTGTCTAACCGTCACTGCCTCCAAGTGCTTCGGGACTGCACCCAAAAACTACCTGTTTGCATGACTCTTTTGAGCCGTGGTAGGGTAGTAATCAAAGTGCAGTGGGAATACACTCGAGGCGAAGTGACAGTGTCATGTCAGCGGACTAAGCTGTACTCATGTCACCTGGGAACTGATAACTGACGATAGGTATAATACCAACCAACAGTTCCCGACGAGTCCTGTCCAGTGTACTCGTAACCTAACGAGCACCTGCATACTATCTCAAGTACGACGTACTGACGGCTGTGGGACAGACCGTCTCCCACACTGGGATAAGAAGCGCATACGCTAGTCTACTCCGGAGTATCGATGCCCTGTCTCGATAGTCCAACGACCAGGGACCTGTATAAGGATGTGCTTATGGATTACCCAGCCCCCACGAGTGTGAGCGCCATCACAACGCTGGTAATCAAGCAAAGATCCTAAGGGCTCTACTAATATGTATATGAGCGATATGCTAAAAGAAACACATGCACATATTAAAGCAGAGACAAACCAAGTAGCATACTACCATTTCGATCAAGATTGTATATACAACTATGAATATCCCAAGCTTCCATCAAGTAATATACAAACTAGTATGATACAGTAATGGCCTCTAGGGCATATACACAAACAATCTCCCACTTGCACTAAGGCCATGTACTGGCGTATCGAAGACCTATCATCTCGATCAGCCGCTCGAACTGAGTCTGGGGCAAGGCCTTGGTGAGTGGATCTGCAGTGTTATCTTCTGAAGCAACCCTCCGAACCTCGATCTCCTGGCGATCCACGATCTCCCTGATCAGGTGATACCGCCTCAAGATGTGTCTGGATTTCTGATGGGACCTGGGTTCCTTCGCTAAAGCTATAGCCCCGTTGTTGTCGCAATACAGAGGTATTGGGTCAACAATGGACGGAACAACCTGAAGTTCTTTCAAGAATTTGCTCATCCAGACAGCTTCTTTTGCGGCATCAGATGCAGTGATGTATTCCGCTTCCATAGTCGAGTCAGCAACGGTTTCCTGTTTGGAGCTCTTCCAACACACCGCCCCTCCATTGAGGGTAAAGACAAAACCCGACATGGACTTGGAATCATCCTTGTCACTCTGGAAGCTGGAGTCAGCAAATGCCTCAATCTGGAGGTCTTTTCCGCCATACACCAAGAACATCTCCTTAGTCCTTCTCAGGTACTTGAGAATGTTCTTTACCGCTATCCAATGTTTCTCCCCAGGGTTTGACAGATACCTGCTTACCACACTCAGTGCATAAGCCACATCCGGTCTGGTACACAACATCGCATACATTATAGAGCCTACCGCAGAAGCGTAGGGTATAATAGACATGCGATCCCTCTCCAGATCAGTCTTGGGAGACATCTCTTTTGAGAGGGTGATCCCGTGACAAGCCGGTAGATTACCGCGCTTGGAATCTTCCATACTGAATCTTTTCAGTATGGTGTCGATGTACCTGGACTGTGAAAGTCCTAATATCCTCTTGGATCTGTCACGGTAGATCCGGATACCCAGAATGTATGAGGCATCACCCAGGTCTTTCATGGAGAACCTGTGTGACAAGAACCCCTTAACAGATTGTAGCATAGGAATGTCATTTCCTATTAAGAGAATGTCATCCACGTATAAAACGAAGAATACTACAGTTCTCGCTACAAATCTACAATAGATGCATGGTTCATCTGGATTTTTGGTAAAGCCAAATTCCTTGACCGTCTCATCAAAACAGATGTTCCAACTCCGCGATGCCTGCTTTAGTCCATAAATGGATTTAAGCAACTTGCATACCTTTCCGCTGCTCCCACTCTGAATGAAACCCTCTGGCTGGTCCATATAGACACACTCCTCTAAATGTCCATTTAGAAAAGCTGTCTTTACGTCCATCTGCCAAATCTCATAATCGTGGAAGGCAGCAATGGAAAGAAGGATCCGAATGGATTTCAGCATAGCTACTGGAGAAAAGGTTTCGTCATAGTCCAAACCAGGTCTTTGATGAAAACCCTTTGCAACCAGTCTAGCTTTATAGGTCTCAACCTGTCCATCTACACCAATCTTCCTTTTGAAGATCCACTAGCATCCTACGGGTTTTACCCCATCTGGAGCAATGTCCAACGTCCATACTTTGTTGGTGTACATGGACTCCATTTCGGTCCGCATTGCATCCAGCCATTTTACCGAGTCGACGCTCTGAATGGCTTGCTGGAAGCTAGTAGGCTCATCACAATCTATGATGCAATCCTCTCTATCCCTGTCAAAGAGAAAACCGTAGTATCTCTCGGGCGGATGAGACTGCCTACTACTCCTGCGGAGTGGCGTGGGAATGTCTTGATCTTTCGAACCCTCTGGTTCTACTAAGCTTTCAGTAATAGTTTGTGGTTCTGGAATTTCTTCAAGTTCTATTGCGCTCCCACTTATTTATTTTTCTAAGAACTGATGTTCCAGTAAATGGGCATTACGAGAAACAAGGACTTTTTGTTCCTCTGCATAATAGAAAAGATACCCCATGGAGTTCTTTGGGTATCCCACAAACTTGCACAATACTGATCGTGCCTCTTGTTTGTCCGCATTCTGCTTTTTGACATAAGCTGGACATCCCCAAATCTTCAAGTATTGAAGATAGGGTTTCTTCCCACTCCATAACTCATATGGTGTGGTAGGCACAGTCTTAGTGGGAACTCGGTTCAAAAGGTATGCAGCTGATTCTAGCGCATATCCCCAGAACGATCGCGGCAACTCAGCGTTACTCATCATGGACCGTACCATATCCAATAGGGTTCGGTTCCATCTCTCCGATACACCGTTGTGTTGCGGAGTGTATGGAGGAGTAAGCTGAGAGAGAATTCCATTCTCTTTTAAGTAACCCAGGAACTCGGCACTCAAGTATTCACCACCTCGATCAGATCTCAGTGTCTTGATACTTTTGCCTGTTTGTTTTTCTACTTCATTCTTATATTCCTGGAACTTTTCAAAAGCTTCGGATTTATGTTTCATTAAGAACACATAACCGTACCTTGAAAAGTCATCCGTAAAAGTAATGATGTAAGAATAACCTTCGTGCATGTGTATACATTGGACCTCACACGTCACCGTGTATGAGTCACAAGAGCGAGCTCGCTCTTACTCCGTGTCCAGTGAACGGAGTCTTTGTCATCTTTCCTTTGAGACAGGATTGACAAGTTGCATATGATTGATATTCGAACGGATCCAAATATCCTTCTGTATGTAACTTAGTCAACCTTCTCTCATTGATGTGACCCAGTCTACAATGCCATAAGAAAGTTTTATTGATTTCTGGAGACTTTCTTTTGTGTGTATTCTGGACATTGAAAATCTGTGGTTGGTTTAATACGTATATACCGTTGTTCAATATACCTGACCCAATCAAAACTTGATTAAGGTGAATGTTCACTACATTACTTACAAATGCAAATTCATAACCTTCTTTAGATAATAAAGATACAGAAATGATATTACAGGTTGCATTTGGTACATAATAACAACTACGCAAAACCAAAAAGTGTCCATCCGACAATTCCACGTGATAGTCCCCCACGGCCTCAGCATCCATGCTAGCATCGTTTGCAACTCTGAGGGTCATGTCACCAGCCTTCAAAACTCTACGCTTTCTCAACGCCTGCAAAGAATTACAGATATGAGATCCTGATCCGGTATCCAATACCCAGGATGTAGAGTTTATTGATAGACAGTTTTCAATAACATACACACCTGAAGCTGAAGCCGCAACTCGCTTCAAATCCTGTGTTCTGGCCTTCCAAGCCTTGCAATCCTATTTCCAGTGACCACTTTTGTGACAGTAGAAGCATTCTTCCTTCCCCACTAGCTTTCCCGCTACCTTTTTTGCCTTTCCTTTTCCCTTCGTATCCACTTTACTGACACCGTCTCTTGGTTTGGCGGGGGCTTTCTTCTTCTTACCCTTGGCTTTCGCCCTGGATCTAGAAGAGGAAGATCCTCCTACAAACAAAGTGGATGTCTCCCTACCCTTCTGTAGGGTGCCCTCAGCACTCCTCAACATGTTTAGAAGTTCGGAAAGTTCAACCTCCTTTCCTTGCATGTTGAAGTTTAGGATAAACTGGGCGTAAGTGGAAGGAAGGGACTGGAGAATCAAATCAGTATAGAGTTCATTCTCCAACGTGGTCCCAAGGTCCGCGAGCTCCTCTATGTAGCCAATCATCTTAAGCACGTGTTCCGCTACCGATGATCCGACGGCCAATCTTGCCGAAAATAGCTTCTTCGACACTTCGTATCTTGCGATACGAGACTGCTCTCCATACAGTTCTTTTGTATGGAGAAATATGGACTCTAGGTCCATATTCTCATGCCTCCTCTGATGTTCATTGTCCATCGAGGCAAGCACGAGGCATTTGGCCTTCGCGCAATCGATCTCCCATGTCTTACGGATTTCCTTATCCGCGACGCTGGAGGTGGGACCTGGGACAGGGGCAGCTTTGGTGGTAAGGACATACCCCAACTTGTCGTAAGTGATTGCCATCTTGACATTCCTGAGCCAATCTTTGTAGTTTGGCCCTGTCAGTATGTTTTTATCTAGTAATAACTTAAGTCCGGTCATGTTGAATGTTCGCTGCAATTAGGAGAGAGAAAAGAAACACTTTAGCATGATGCTCTTGCAAGTTTAGAGTGGTTTTTAGTTTGTCTAAACTTGATGGCTCCCACTGTCTCTCGAATCCCTTCTCAAACCGTAAAGAAAGAATTAGTCGGGATCAATTTCACCGTACAATACTTGCTTAACCGTTCAGCCAGGCCAGTGTCGGTACTTCGAGGGAGGTTTTCCAACGCTTTCGCGAAGTTTCTTAATTAAGTAACCTCTTTTCCCTGTGGGCGTAGCCCCGCTAACACCTTTCTAGACACCTACTAGGTTTATAGCATTGATCGTTAAGTGAGAGTTTTCCCGAGGAGTAGCATATACTCACAGTAGGATCGGGATCCAAATATCATCGCGTGATAAAACCGAAGGAATCCTACCAGAATTATCACACTCCAAATGGTATACAGCTCTAGCAAGTTTCAGTACTTATGAATCTCCCGATGTGGATTTTTTCCCCATGCTCTTATGACCTTGGCGTGAGGTCAAAATGTCATAAGTCACATGTCAAGTTCTTCCCATCATTATCCCGGTAAATTTGAACCCACATGTACCTACCCTTGACGTAGGCCAAAATGGCAGTACGACTTTCTCAAACCAACGCATTCTATCTATGCAACAGATAAATATCCGGCAGCTACCAATCACTATGCCTTGGCATGAGGTCAAAATACATAGCTTGAATACTACCGAATATTTAACTGAAATGATGGAGGGCTACGAATGGTTTTGGCGAAACCGTGAACGTAGTGAACTTGATATAGTCGATGGAACGAGGTAGCTTTTAAAAGGAGTGGTTCAAGCTCCGCATTTAAAAGTTTAGTTTTGAAAACCTTTGTCTAGTCCATGTTGCCTAAAGTCATAAAAATCCGATTTTTATTCCGTTTTCCGCCTTCCCGTAAGCACCGGGGTAGGCAACGTGGACTTACAGTGGTATCAGAGCTAAACAAAAACAAGCTAAAGCTAACTAGAAACTAGCTAAAGGGTAGAATGGTTATACCTAGTGCTTTATGTCCTTCTCTCCTTGCTCCTTGGGGTAGTAGAATGGGATCGCCTTTGTCGTCTTCTCACGTCGAAGAAGGATCCACCCGAAAGCCTCAACCTTTGGCTTCAACTCCAAGCTAGAAGTAACTAGGGTGCTAGAAGTGCTAATCCTCGAACCCTAGATGAGAGTAGAGATTATCAAGAAGTGGTTTTTCTCAAGCTCAAGTGCTTCTCAACACATGAGAGGGGAGAGCTTGAGGAAGAGGAAGAACAAGAGAGAGAAATAAAATGATAGAATGAGAGAATTATTAAGCATTCTCACATATATGTGTGTATTATTATAAATTGATAATTAGTAAGATAATTGTCATGGCTTAATCAAGACATGACCATTATCATTTCATATTTAATGCTAATTGCAAGGATCAAAGAGCATCTTTTATATGGAATGATGATGGTCAACATGTCAACTAAGGTCAACAAGTCAAGATAGTCAAATGGTCAACAACCATAACCATGCACAATTATATTAAACTAATATCAATTAACCATAATACACACATAAGCATTAGGGTTAATAAAATGACAATAGTCATTAACCCTAATCAAAGTCCTCTCCCTCTGTCTCAACCAACTGTGCATACGCACCCGTATTCGTGATCCGAGGAACACGAATACAAAGAGATAAAACCAATCCCAAATCATATACTAGGATCTGGCTTAAACCAAAGCCCGCTAGTATAAGCTGTCCGGACAACAAACGTGCACAAGTGCGCGGATGTGAACGAACCCTGTCGCAAAACCATGCGACCGCTACTCATTTTGCCTAAAGGCGAATAGCTCTCTGTGTGGGACTCTAAAGACTCGACACTACGCTGGCAGTGGATTTAACCACAGACCGCAAGCGGCACTAGCTGTACGTAACGGTCCCCAGGTAGATGCCGATAAGAAGACTAACGAGGTGACCCCATCTGAACTCCTACTGAGCCTGTATATGACAGTCTCCGTACAGTCCGGTCTGTTCGTCTGATACATCACATGGCGGGCCTAGGGGGCGGTGAACGTCAGTCCCCTAATAGCGGTACAAGTCGTGTCGGAGTGTAGCCCAGAACACCTTGAGAAAACACTGGAAACCTACCAGTATATCTCGCTTGCCCTGGCCAGGGACTACTTGTGTAATGGCTCTCCTGGACACAGCGCGATGTCAACCCCCAATACCGGAAAAGACGAATCCTGTCTAACCGTCACTGCCTCCAAGTGCTTCGGGACTTTACCGAAAAACTACCTGTTTGCACGACTCCTTTGAGCCGTGGTAGAGTAGTAATCAAAGTGCAGTGGGAACACACTCGAGGCGAAGTGACAGTGTCAAGTCAGCGGACTAAGCTGTACTCATGTCACCTGGGAACTGATAACTGACGATAGGTATAATACCAACCAACAGTTCCCGACGAGTCCTGTCCAGTGTACTCGTAACCTAACGAGCACCCGTATACTATCTCAAGTACGACGTACTGACGGCTGTGGAACAGATCGTCTCCCACACTGGGATGAGAAGCGCATACGCTAGTCTACTCCAGAGTATCGATGCCCTGTCTCGATAGTCCATTGACCAGGGACCTGTATAAGGATGTGCTTATGGATTACCCAGCCCCTACGAGTGTGAGCGCCATCACAACGCTGGTAATCAAGCAAAGATCCTAAGGGCTCTACTAATATGTATATCAGCGATATGCTAAAAGAAACACATGCACATATTAAAGCAGAGACAAACCAAGTAGCATACTACCATTTCGAGCAAGATTGTATATACAACTGTGAATATCCTAAGCTTCCATCAAGTAATATACAAACTCGTATGATACAGTAATTACCTCTAGGGCATATACACTAACATAGATCTACTCACCTTGGTTTTCGCTTGCCGAAGTCGATGACGCTACGCTCCGTCTCCTCAGAATCCATGCGAAGGTACCTACAATAACAACACATATCGCAACGCTATAAAAATCATGTTTTAAATCCAAAACGGCAGGCGCCTTGTTCGTAGGTTAGAACCTATAGCATACGCGTACAAAATCAACCAAACAACCCTTGTTGTTGTTGTACGAACATCCCACAACCAAATACAAATCCAAATAACAAGAATTAGCATTTTAAAATACGGAAAACATAGCCAAAATCACTCTAAAAAGCACCCAGATTTTGACTCAGGTCAAATAAATCTAAGCAAACAAGTCTAGGGTGATGTATATAATGTATATGACCTACTGGACCAACCTAGACCCCTACCCTCACCAAGTGGCCAGCCACTCCCATCAAAATTCCGGCCTCCTCGGCCCCCTGGCTCCAATGGGGTTCGTTCTGTCATGGTGGTCTCCTGGTAGTGTATCTAGGTCCCCGGTATTGTTTGCTACTCTCAAAAATTCCCTGGGTTGCTCCAGATTTCCCTGTAGGCACACTAAAAGTCACAAAACCGAATAAATCCTAAGTTCGTGCATCGGGTTCACTTCTATGGCTCAGGTCAGGAATCGTGTCACCATGGTCTTGTAAACACTCACAACTGTTCCCAGATTTCACCTATTTTCACTACAGAAAAATCTAGTAGGACCAAACACCTCTAAACGGCTTCAGGAAACTACCCTACGAAACCCAAGCCCTAACTCTCCTACCCACCCGAGGTCGCCGGAATTGGCCCAAAAGTCACCGGCCAAAACCGGTGGGAAAGGGATAGGGTTTCAGGTGAACACTCGGGGTCTCGAGTACAACACTACCACACTGTTTGTTTTTATAGTGAAAACTCGGGGTCACAGCAGGTTATCGATATCACAAAACGACACTTAAAATAACGATATCGCACAAAGTAAACTAAAAGGAAGTAGTTATACCCCATGGATGTCACTTAAGCAAACCCTAGAAGTCTCCATGTTGTCAAAATCCCATTTTGCTTGGTCCAATGTGTAGAGGGTGAAGAGGTGGTCATTTTTTATGAAAGGGGTATAGGGTTTTGGTGAGGGAATTGAGATAGATATGGAGTGAAGGTGGAGGGAGATGAGGAGGAGGGAGATGAAGAATAATAATGGGGAGGGTGAATGGTGGCTACCCCTCTCTCTCTCCCACTCATTCTCACTCTTTTCTCTCTCTCAAAACTCACCTACCCTTAACATTATGTCCCCTCTCTCTCTCTTTAATAATTCCTCCTTTCCATTATTTTTCTTTCTCACCACAACAAAACAAAACACATAACACAAATGAAATGAACAACATGTAACATGTCATGGTGCATTAGCCATGAAAACTGTAAAAACACGGATTTGGCTTAATGGCGATTAGCAGTGCGCTAATCGGGTTTTTATAAAAACTTCGTATAATAAATTTTAAAAATGCCAAATCCTTTAAATATATTTTTAAATGAATAAATTATTTTAATTTCCATTTATTTCACAATTATTGGTATATATTTATACCCTTTTTCGAATACCCCAATTTCACAAATCGGGCAGTTTTCGGGAAATATATTATCATAATATTAAATTCCAGAAATAATATTTTATATTTTCTGAAATATTACACACCGGTAGATAGTGATCCCTCTGCCAGGCTCATCGTCTACAGCACGAAATCATCTCTCGCCCCGGGGTACCATACCGGGACCACCATGTACCCGCAGACAGTGCCTCCCGCTCCTCGAATCGGGTTTCACATGCCAATCTCAGAACCGAGAAAACACATAGTGGACGCACAGAAATATCATATCAATAGAAACCGAGTTTTCAAACAATACATAAATTTCTTGAAACACCCCCACGGTTCTCAAATCCATCAATCATATGAAATCCATATTTCAATGCGAAAATCCATGAAAAACCGATATATGAAACATAAAACAGCAATATGAGCATATTAAGGGAAAACCGCTCTTTAAATGAATCCAATTTTAAAATATATCATGTGGTTCCCAAATCCTCCGAAATCAAGTGCAGCATCATATAAGGTGTACATGTAACTATAGCAAGCTGAGTGTATCTACATGTAAGCAGGTATGTATGATGCATCTCATAAGCACAATATCACAATAAGCAACGTCTCAATATCACATGTCAAAACAAAACCACTTAGGGGTATATGCAGCTATATCAAGATATGTGGGTGTACATGTCAGTATGTATGCATGATGTGCATGTAGCTGTAGCAAGGTGTGCAACATATAACAAGATGTAAGCATATCCGTATATCTCATGCAACGTGGAACAGTGATATGAACATAGCAAGTATATCATAGCATTATGGAGCAATTCTACTGTATAGTGACATTGCAATTATCGATGATGAAGTGTGTGAACCAGCAAATCTGTGTAAGTGTAACATACGCATCATCGATAATGGTGTGGGTGTACTAACACAGGTATATGTAATGCAATGAGAATAATATGATCGTAGCATAAAGTACATCGTCAGCTAAAAGCTATAAGGTATACGTGTCTACAATATATCCGAGTCGGTGAATCCATCAATCGGCATCCAGCCTCACAACATCACGTACGGTATAATCCATCGTACGGCATCCTCTAAACAAGGGTATGGATAAATCAACAGGTAAAACTCATCGCATACGGAAATCTATCGTACGGCGGAATTAAACAAATAGGGATTCTATCAACCTATACAACATCGGGGTACGGATCTAAGTCTCGTACGTCATATCACTCGAAATGCAAAACATTATCCATATAAATATACTTATCTCTCAGGTCACATCTGTTAGTGTATATGCCCTAGAGGCCATTACTGTATCATACTAGTTTGTATATTACTTAATGGAAGCTTCGGATATTCACCTTGTATATACAATCTTGCTCAAAATAGTAGTATGCTACTTGGTTTGTTTCTACTTCAATGTGTACATGTGTTTATTTTTGTATATAGCCTATACACATTAGTGGAGCCCTTAGGATCTTTGCTTGATTACCAGCGATGTGATGGTCGTCACACTAGTGGGGCTGGGTAATCTATAAGCACATCCTTATGCAGGTCCCTGGTCGCAGGACTATCGCGACAGGGCATCGATACTCCGGAGTAGACCAGCGCATGCGCTTCTCATCCCAGTGTGGGAGACGGTCTGTCCCACAGCCGTCAGTACGTCGTACTTGAGATAGTATGCGGGTGCTCGTTAGGTTACGGGTACACTGGACAGGACTCGTCGGGAACTGACTAGTTGGTATTATGCTTATCGTCAGTTATCAGTTCCCAGGTGACATGAGTACAGCTTAGTCCGCTGACTTGACACTGTCACTTCGCCTCGAGTGTGTTCCCACTGTACTTTGATCACTACCCTACCACGGCTCAAAGGAGTCGTGCAAACAGGTAGTGGTTGGGTGCAGTCCCGAAGCACTTGGAGGCAGTGACGGTTAGACAGGATTCGTCTCTCCCGGTATTGGGGGTTGACATCGCGCTGTGTCTAGGAGAGCCATTACACGAGTAGTCCCTGGCCAGGGCAAACGAGATATACTGGTAGGCTTCCAGTGTTATCTCAGGGTGTTTTGGGCTTCGCTCCGGCACGACTTGTACCGCTATTGGGGGACTGACGTTTACCACCCCCTAGGCCCGCCATGCGATGTATCAGACGAACAGACCGGACTGTACGGACAATGTCACACTCAGGCTCAGTAGGAGTTCAGATGGGTTTCGCCTCGTCGGTCTTCTTGTCGGCATTACCTGGGGACCGTTACGCACAGCTTGTGACGCTTACGGTCTGTGGTTAAACCCACTGCCAGCGTAGTGTCGAGTCTTTAGAGTCCCACACAGAAAGCTTTTCGCCTTTAGGCAAAAGAGTAGAGGTCGCATGGTATTGCGACAGGTCGCATGGATTTGCGACAGGGTTCGGTCACATCCGTGCACTTGTGCACGTACAGTGTCCGGACAGTTTACACTAGCGGGCTTTTGTTTAAGCCAGATCCTAGTGTACCTTTTGGGATTGGATTTATCCAGTTTGCATTCATGTTCCTCGGAACGCGGATGCGGGTGTGTATGCACAGTTGACAGGGAGGCAGAGGCAGCGGATTCTCATTAGGGTTGTTGACAGTTGACCGTTGACTATTTGACTTTTTGCTCAACCGTAATGAGAATATGATATGTGATTAACTATTATATTAATAAAGTATTATGGTGACATGGTTGTTGACTTTTGTTGACTTGTTGACTTGTTGACTTTTGTTGACTTGTTGACTTTGTTGACCGGTTGACTAGGCTTGACTAGTTGACCATCATGATAACCATAGCCATCATTTCATGGCAAAGACTTTTACTTGCTTGCTCATTTTTGTAAAATGAGTGCATGATATGATATGGTTATGGTTGCTTCAACCATCACATAAGACTTTTTTGATATGATGAGTTATCATGACTTTGGATTATGAGAGGGTGAGAGACAAAAGACTTGCTCATTCTTTCTTACTCATTCTCTCTCTTGTTCTTGAGCTCTCTTGTTTTGCTCTCACCCTCAACCTCTTGCTCCCTCTCTTGACTCTATGGTTCATATCTCTCATGAGTTGAGAATCAAGAACCATAGATAAAATCTCATTCTAATTCTTCTCTACTCATTCTAGTTCACTAGGTTTAGCAAACCAAGTGAACTAGTTTCTTCAAAGAACGAAGAAGGAGCTAAAGGTTGGAGCTTTCAGGTGGATCTATCTTCGGCGTACGGAGATGACGAGAAGAAGCCAATCGGACCACCATCGGAGCTTGAAGACGAAGGAGTTCAAGACAAGCAAGGTATAACTGTCACGACCCGAAAGTACGGAACGTGACCGGCACTTAGATTACGAAGCGTCTAGAGGCGCCACGTAACCTAAGTAAGCCGAAGCCCAGAAATCTAAACCATAGAAGAAGAAGAAGAAGAAGAAGAAAAAGAAAACAAGTTTAAAAGCATCAGCAATTTTCCCAAAAATTTCGGCAGAGTCTCCTCTGTAAAAACTGGCCCCCAAACGGGTACAACAAGTATAATATACATAAACAATAAAAAGCATCCCCAAACGGGAGCTAGCATCAACGCCAACAGGCGGAAACAACCACAGCAAGCACAATAATATACAACGCCAATAGGCGAGGCTCAAAACTCAAAAGAAAACAAAACCACCAGATCTGAATAACACATGCGCGACTCTAAGGTCGAAATAAACAACTGGTCCAATAAACTTATCAAGTAATACAAATATGGTTGATGGAGCTTACTAGATACAAATGAATGAATAAAAGTACAATGGTGGTTCGGATACAAGTGAACCAACCTACCGTGCAAATCACCCTGAAGAAAAGATGTGCCAACAAGCTACCACGGAAACCTGTACATCGAACCTGTAAAGAATTTGGCACAACGGGGGTGAGTTGCCAACTCGTGAGTAGAAGACATCTACGAAAAGAAATCGAATGCACGACGCTATCCTAGGTCATAATAATACACTACTATATCCCAAACATCTACTAATAGCAGGGTAATACTACGTGTAAGTGCAAATACTCCGTGTCGTGTCAGTGCCTCATATAGTACTATGTCATATGAATGAAATGCATGCACCATGAATGTAAAGTAACAAATCCTGAAATCCAGATATGTATGTATGTGAATCTTTAGCTGTTCTCATAGTAGAATGTGTATAAGAATCTGAAATCTTAATAATGAAATCCATGAAAATCCGTGTCAAACATCGACACAAAACATGAAATATCAAGCCTCAATATCTCGGGCTCCGTCAGTCCGGATCGGCCCATATCATCAAATCTCACGACAACGGTCGGTATCCTCCGGATATCCGCCGCGCCAGACATCACCGGTAGGTAGCCTTCCCCTGCCAGGCTCATCGTCTACAACTCGATCTTCTTGCCCTGGGGTACCATACCGGGCCCACCATGTACCCGAGACGGTTCATCCACTCCTCGAATCGGGTCTCGAAATCCATCAGAAAACACGAAATCTCATGGTGGACGACACATACATCACGAGAAAACCGCATCTTATTTAAAAAGAAAGGAGGAGAGAGAGAGAAAAGTTTTTATATATATTCTTGCGGTTTTCCCCAAAAAAATCCAGAAATCTCAAAATCATGAGTAGTATATGATAAATGTCGGCATATGCTCATAATACTGTGCGATAACATGAAAATATGAATGCAGGAATGTCTAAGTTATGAATATCATGTCTATACTAACATCAGAGAGTAATCACAATATTATATCGGTTTAGTTGTTAACTGATTCTATCAACAAAATATAATATGATCTAAAGTGTACGTGACATAGCAATTACCGATGATGATGTGTGTGAGCCGGCAAATAAGTGTGCGTAGAATATGCGCATCATCGGTAATGGTGCTGGTGTCCTAACAGGTAAGGTTTATACTGTTTATAGCAACATATGTATGAACATGCAACATTATGATTACAGTGTGAAGGTAAAGACGAATGTGTGTTATCCACTCATTTAATATACTAATACTACTACCACTATATGACTCAACCCTAACCTAGTGTCCATCTAACCTCCTAAGGAAAAACTAAACCTAAGAACTAGTCAATAAGAAACTAGAGTCTACCTAAGGTCTGAATCAATATCTCTAATAGTCGGCGATCCTGCCTCAATAGCGTCACGTACGTAGTACGGCTTCCTCGAATCAAGAGTGCGGATCAATCATCATATCTATGTCTCGTACGGTAAAATCCATCGTACGGCATCCCAATATCGGGGTACGGGTCAAGTATCTCATAGGTGTCTCATTATTAGTATAATGTTATTCTCAGGAATGTCATGTCCTATGTATCATATTGTGATTAAGTCATACTTATGTGATATCGGCATCAGGTCACACCAATATAATGTTGTAATCAAGTTATACATATATCATATCGTAATCAGTCACAAGTTACAGTCCGGGTACTATTCTAGCATCCCATGTACATCGATATCACACCACTCTTTATAATTTATATGTTCATGTTCATTATATCATTCTCTAATGATCCGCTAACACTTTATTACGACTGTCTAGTCAAGAATCACGGCATCAAGCCCAGTTATACTGTTTCATCATACCTCGGATATCATATCACATCAATGAATCCCATATACGTGTGGTGTATATATATACACCTATACCTAGTTTTATATATATACACACATATACGTATACGCCAAGTCAAGTTTTAGTGTGTGCGTGTATGTTTCTATCAGAAACCTACGAACCTTTCCCAAAGTATTCATCCTCAGGTATGGTTTTCCTAAATCAGTCTAGTCCCGCCTAGGGTCATTACTAGGGTCCTGCTCGGTAAGAATCTAGGGTTACATCGGGTTTCCTAATGTCACTAAGTACTATTCCTATTCTACGTTGCGGGGGTGCTAAACGCCATCCACCCGACCTCCCCCCGTAGATATACATCTACTCACCTGGTCCATGTCTGCCGAAGACAGTGTCGCCATCCTCCTCTTCATCTCCCGCAGTCTACGTGAGTGGTACCTAGACGCAAACATTTAAATAGCATCGTAAACTGAATCACATACAAAAGTCAAACGATACAAAGAACAAGCATAGGTTAAAACCTATGTCCCGTCCACGCAAAAGAACCAAATACCGCTCGATATCGGCGTACAAACTCCGATGGATCGAGATAACATCATCAAACAACTTGTAGTTTAAAATCACATTACTTATACCATAGAACACGATTAAATCCATCGAAACCCTAAAATCTATCAAACTGTCCAATTTCGCAAAAACCCGAAAATGCCAATATACCGTTTTTCATCAAAACTTGACATTTAGATGAAACTAATGGTCATACAACTCATTAAATAGCATTACTAGACTATACAAACCATTACTATATTTTTATTACACAAATTTATATAAATTTGAAATTTCTAGTTTACAACATTTAACAATTTTCAACATTTTCCAAGCAAAATACCACAATTCCACCTCAAAACATGATTTTGCATAAATTAATGACTTAAACCACAATTTTTGATGATAATGATATAATGAAACCAATATTATATTTTAAATCCCTTTTATTTAGAATTTTCCAAAATCTAGTTAATAAAATAATAGCATTTTATTACTATTTTCCAATTATCAATTGAATCTAGTGATCAAACTAAGTTTTTCTTCCCATTAACATGTTAATATGCTCACTAAAACTACAATCTAATGATAGAAATCTTAATTGGAATTTTATATAACCCATAAACATATTTTATAAAAAACTAGTTAGCTAAAAAGTATAATTAAATCAATTTTAGGTTAACAATTTACAACATATCATCCCTATAAGAATTTCCACTTCTAAATATGTTAAACTAGTGATTATAACCCTCATTAATTAATAAAAATCACAACTTGATTTTTCAAACCCTAACTTGAATTTTAAAAGTAGTAAATAGAATTAATAGATTAAATCTAATTAAACTTTAAAAGAAATATCTAATAGAAATAAAATAAAAGAGAAGGATTTATACCTCCACAACCTCATGTCCAAACTTGAAAATGAGCCTCAAAAATACATGCTTTCCCACTCCAAATTCCATGTAAAGAAGAGTAGAGAATAAAGGGTATGAAAATATATATGATTTTGTGGAATTTTAATTGAATTTTTGATGTATTTTTGATGATTTTTGAATAAAAAAAAGGTGGAAAATGGGGGGGGGCTGCCATGGATGAGTTGTGGCCGGCCATGGGGAGGGAGAAAGAGAAAAGAGTGAAGAAAAGTGTGGAAGTTTCAAGAAAGAATCATCATCTTTATGTCTTTTCAACCTTTATGCATTTTCCTTTTCTTTTATTTTCAAAAAAACAAATTTCTAGAAGGCACTTGAAGAATGAAGTGAGAGGGGCTGCCAAGATCAGCCAAAAATAGTGTGAGGGAGTAAAATATAGTGTGGTTTGGTTTGGGAAAAGATAAAAGTTATACCGCACTCCGTTTGCACTAATTTCACCGAAAAAAAAGCCTTTTTCTTCGATATTTTCTATCACCGGATAACAACCCTATTTCAATTCAAAAACCACATGATAAAATTTTGTTTAATGTATAATGATGCACAAAATTTGTTTGAACTCATTCCAGTTTGTAATTTTCCTGAATTAAATGTATTAGTGACGGCTTAAAATAATATTAAAATAATTAATTTCGGAAAAAATTTCAGAAATTTTGAAATCTCACCAGTGGCTCAATAAACACCAAATACTAGCAATTACATAATTAGAATATTTATATTTAATTTTAAAATAAAGATATTTGTATTTTGACTTTTTACAGAAAACCCCCTTATTTTGCCGATTTTCCGAAATTTCACCAAAACGATTTTCACAACGTTACAATCTTCCCCCCTTAAAGAAATTCGGTCCCCGAATTTAAATTAAAACTCCCCCTCCAAATACTAAAACATTTATCAAAATAGTCAAATCGTCGGGGCTCCGAAATCATCAATACATAACTAAAATCAACCCCGTCAAGCATAACGCAATCATCGGAGTTACGGCGAAGATAAAATATCAAACCCAATACGAAAACCAACATAATATATATCAAAACTATAACTTATATATATATAGTGTGCATCATAGTGAAACCGTACAAATATCCGGCTAAGGAAATATGCAAACCCCTTTTTGAAAATTGCCGTGTGATGCACGTGTCACGGCATAAGTAGCGGACGTTTATTTTTTTTAAAAAAAATAACTATATATATATATATATATATATATATCTTTTATTTAACATACACGTCCCGCCTGGTTACTAAATCAAATAATAATCATTATGAAAATATACTGCTCAAACTGAAATCAATTCCAATCACATCAATAAAATGTCATGTGCGTCCGGTGCGCACTGAAATCGAAACCAAATGCAGAAACCATGAATACCCACAAAAAAAAAAAAACTAAGTGCAACAGGTGTGCACCAAAAACATCTGTCAAGTGCAACGGGCGTGCACGACTCACTATCAGGTGCATCTAATCTGCACAAAACCCCGATTTAGTGCATCTGGTGTGCACAAAATCGCATCAAGTGCGCCAAGTATGCGCAAGAATCCTAATCAGGTGCACATGGAGCACGAAAACATACATCGGATATCAGACTCGAATCACAGTACGAAAATGCATGAAAACTAGGTCAAAACATATGTCAAAATCATGTGTAACCCCTATACACGAAATCAACTCAAAATCTCAAAATATGTAAAACCAAATCAAGTGTACTGGGTGTGTACTCAACAACATCAATACAACTGATATATGAAACACAAATAGAATGAAGGTACACACATGAAATACCAATCGTAGCACAAAATCCTCAAAATGCTAAAATCCAATCAATGAAAATATGAAATTCAAATCACTAAATCACTATCGTCAATGCGCGCCCCTTTCCTCTGATGTCGATTGCTTCGAACTCGTCTCTTCGTAGCTATGCAGACTGCGCTATCAACGGCAACACTCATATCTAGAGCCTCCCACATAGTCGATCCCTTCACTTGATATCCGGACTACATTAAACTTTTCGATCGATCCATCAAAATCCCATAATTCCCCGAGAGCTCAAAACTCAAGTACAGTTTAAAAATATCCGGTACATACCCCAGCATCGATGATCCAGCTGTAGAAGGGCAAACCCAAGCCTCACTAATGGCACAGCGGAACTGCCGTAAACCCTAAGGTTCAAGGGCGTTCTCGTGGTCATTATGTCGAGTTAGGGTTTCATTCTTCTAGAGGGTCCATCGAAATACCTGCATGTTCTTCCGAATACTTTAAACTTTGGAAAATGGTTTTCTGATAATCGTTCGAACCCTTTAACTTCATCCGGACGGCATGTGAATACCCTTCGTCCGCACGCTAAGCAATGCTTCAATCCTCAAGAATAGCCCATACTCTAATGGTTATCGCATTCGAGCCGCAGCTCCCTCTGCCAGTGGTAATAGAACCCGCCGTCCAACATTGACGAAGATAGATCAAAAGAACGAATGGAATACGGTACAAACAATGTACATCCTAAGGCTGCTTAAGCAGAGTAGCGTATCGTAAGTATGCCGCGGACCATACCCACGGTACGTTACTCTACCTAAATCGTCTACTCCATCAACCAAGGGTCACCTAGACTTATACAGGGTTAAACCTAGCGCTCTGATACCAACTTTGTCACGACCCGAAAGTACGGAACGTGACCGGCACTTAGATTACGAAGCGTCTAGAGGCGCCACGTAACCTAAGTAAGCCGAAGCCCAGAAATCTAAACCATAGAAGAAGAAGAAGAAGAAGAAGAAGAAAAAGAAAACAAGTTTAAAAGCATCAGCAATTTTCCCAAAAATTTCGGCAGAGTCTCCTCTGTAAAAACTGGCCCCCAAACGGGTACAACAAGTATAATATACATAAACAATAAAAAGCATCCCCAAACGGGAGCTAGCATCAACGCCAACAGGCGGAAACAACCACAGCAAGCACAATAATATACAACGCCAATAGGCGAGGCTCAAAACTCAAAAGAAAACAAAACCACCAGATCTGAATAACACATGCGCGACTCTAAGGTCGAAATAAACAACTGGTCCAATAAACTTATCAAGTAATACAAATATGGTTGATGGAGTTTACTAGATACAAATGAATGAATAAAAGTACAATGGTGGTTCGGATACAAGTGAACCAACCTACCGTGCAAATCACCCTGAAGAAAAGATGTGCCAACAAGCTACCACGGAAACCTGTACATCGAACCTGTAAAGAATTTGGCACAACGGGGGTGAGTTGCCAACTCGTGAGTAGAAGACATCTACGAAAAGAAATCGAATGCACGACGCTATCCTAGGTCATAATAATACACTACTATATCCCAAACATCTACTAATAGCAGGGTAATACTACGTGTAAGTGCAAATACTCCGTGTCGTGTCAGTGCCTCATATAGTACTATGTCATATGAATGAAATGCATGCACCATGAATGTAAAGTAACAAATCCTGAAATCCAGATATGTATGTATGTGAATCTTTAGCTGTTCTCATAGTAGAATGTGTATAAGAATCTGAAATCTCAATAATGAAATCCATGAAAATCCGTGTCAAACATCGACACAAAACATGAAATATCAAGCCTCAATATCTCGGGCTCCGTCAGTCCGGATCGGCCCATATCATCAAATCTCACGACAACGGTCGGTATCCTCCGGATATCCGCCGCGCCAGACATCACCGGTAGGTAGCCTTCCCCTGCCAGGCTCATCGTCTACAACTCGATCTTCTTGCCCTGGGGTACCATACCGGGCCCACCATGTACCCGAGACGGTTCATCCACTCCTCGAATCGGGTCTCGAAATCCATCAGAAAACACGAAATCTCATGGTGGACGACACATACATCACGAGAAAACCGCATCTTATTTAAAAAGAAAGGAGGAGAGAGAGAGAAAAGTTTTTATATATATTCTTGCGGTTTTCCCCAAAAAATCCAGAAATCTCAAAATCATGAGTAGTATATGATAAATGTCGGCATATGCTCATAATACTGTGCGATAACATGAAAATATGAATGCAGGAATGTCTAAGTTATGAATATCATGTCTATACTAACATCAGAGAGTAATCACAATATTATATCGGTTTAGTTGTTAACTGATTCTATCAACAAAATATAATATGATCTAAAGTGTACGTGACATAGCAATTACCGATGATGATGTGTGTGAGCCGGCAAATAAGTGTGCGTAGAATATGCGCATCATCGGTAATGGTGCTGGTGTCCTAACAGGTAAGGTTTATACTGTTTATAGCAACATATGTATGAACATGCAACATTATGATTACAGTGTGAAGGTAAAGACGAATGTGTGTTATCCACTCATTTAATATACTAATACTACTACCACTATATGACTCAACCCTAACCTAGTGTCCATCTAACCTCCTAAGGAAAAACTAAACCTAAGAACTAGTCAATAAGAAACTAGAGTCTACCTAAGGTCTGAATCAATATCTCTAATAGTCGGCGATCCTGCCTCAATAGCGTCACGTACGTAGTACGGCTTCCTCGAATCAAGAGTGCGGATCAATCATCATATCTATGTCTCGTACGGTAAAATCCATCGTACGGCATCCCAATATCGGGGTACGGGTCAAGTATCTCATAGGTGTCTCATTATTAGTATAATGTTATTCTCAGGAATGTCATGTCCTATGTATCATATTGTGATTAAGTCATACTTATGTGATATCGGCATCAGGTCACACCAATATAATGTTGTAATCAAGTTATACATATATCATATCGTAATCAGTCACAAGTTACAGTCCGGGTACTATTCTAGCATCCCATGTACATCAATATCACACCACTCTTTATAATTTATATGTTCATGTTCATTATATCATTCTCTAATGATCCGCTAACACTTTATTACGACTGTCTAGTCAAGAATCACGGCATCAAGCCCAGTTATACTGTTTCATCATACCTCGGATATCATATCACATCAATGAATCCCATATACGTGTGGTGTATATATATACACCTATACCTAGTTTTATATATATACACACATATACGTATACGCCAAGTCAAGTTTTAGTGTGTGCGTGTATGTTTCTATCAGAAACCTACGAACCTTTCCCAAAGTATTCATCCTCAGGTATGGTTTTCCTAAATCAGTCTAGTCCCGCCTAGGGTCATTACTAGGGTCCTGCTCGGTAAGAATCTAGGGTTACATCGGGTTTCCTAATGTCACTAAGTACTATTCCTATTCTACGTTGCGGGGGTGCTAAACGCCATCCACCCGACCTCCCCCCGTAGATATACATCTACTCACCTGGTCCATGTCTGCCGAAGACAGTGTCGCCATCCTCCTCTTCATCTCCCGCAGTCTACGTGAGTGGTACCTAGACGCAAACATTTAAATAGCATCGTAAACTGAATCACATACAAAAGTCAAACGATACAAAGAACAAGCATAGGTTAAAACCTATGTCCCGTCCACGCAAAAGAACCAAATACCGCTCGATATCGGCGTACAAACTCCGATGGATCGAGATAACATCATCAAACAACTTGTAGTTTAAAATCACATTACTTATACCATAGAACACGATTAAATCCATCGAAACCCTAAAATCTATCAAACTGTCCAATTTCGCAAAAACCCGAAAATGCCAATATACCGTTTTTCATCAAAACTTGACATTTAGATGAAACTAATGGTCATACAACTCATTAAATAGCATTACTAGACTATACAAACCATTACTATATTTTTATTACACAAATTTATATAAATTTGAAATTTCTAGTTTACAACATTTAACAATTTTCAACATTTTCCAAGCAAAATACCACAATTCCACCTCAAAACATGATTTTGCATAAATTAATGACTTAAACCACAATTTTTGATGATAATGATATAATGAAACCAATATTATATTTTAAATCCCTTTTATTTAGAATTTTCCAAAATCTAGTTAATAAAATAATAGCATTTTATTACTATTTTCCAATTATCAATTGAATCTAGTGATCAAACTAAGTTTTTCTTCCCATTAACATGTTAATATGCTCACTAAAACTACAATCTAATGATAGAAATCTTAATTGGAATTTTATATAACCCATAAACATATTTTATAAAAAACTAGTTAGCTAAAAAGTATAATTAAATCAATTTTAGGTTAACAATTTACAACATATCATCCCTATAAGAATTTCCACTTCTAAATATGTTAAACTAGTGATTATAACCCTCATTAATTAATAAAAATCACAACTTGATTTTTCAAACCCTAACTTGAATTTTAAAAGTAGTAAATAGAATTAATAGATTAAATCTAATTAAACTTTAAAAGAAATATCTAATAGAAATAAAATAAAAGAGAAGGATTTATACCTCCACAACCTCATGTCCAAACTTGAAAATGAGCCTCAAAAATACATGCTTTCCCACTCCAAATTCCATGTAAAGAAGAGTAGAGAATAAAGGGTATGAAAATATATATGATTTTGTGGAATTTTAATTGAATTTTTGATGTATTTTTGATGATTTTTGAATAAAAAAAAGGTGGAAAATGGGGGGGGCTGCCATGGATGAGTTGTGGCCGGCCATGGGGAGGGAGAAAGAGAAAAGAGTGAAGAAAAGTGTGGAAGTTTCAAGAAAGAATCATCATCTTTATGTCTTTTCAACCTTTATGCATTTTCCTTTTCTTTTATTTTCAAAAAAACAAATTTCTAGAAGGCACTTGAAGAATGAAGTGAGAGGGGCTGCCAAGATCAGCCAAAAATAGTGTGAGGGAGTAAAATATAGTGTGGTTTGGTTTGGGAAAAGATAAAAGTTATACCGCACTCCGTTTGCACTAATTTCACCGAAAAAAAAGCCTTTTTCTTCGATATTTTCTATCACCGGATAACAACCCTATTTCAATTCAAAAACCACATGATAAAATTTTGTTTAATGTATAATGATGCACAAAATTTGTTTGAACTCATTCCAGTTTGTAATTTTCCTGAATTAAATGTATTAGTGACGGCTTAAAATAATATTAAAATAATTAATTTCGGAAAAAATTTCAGAAATTTTGAAATCTCACCAGTGGCTCAATAAACACCAAATACTAGCAATTACATAATTAGAATATTTATATTTAATTTTAAAATAAAGATATTTGTATTTTGACTTTTTACAGAAAACCCCCTTATTTTGCCGATTTTCCGAAATTTCACCAAAACGATTTTCACAACGTTACAATAACCCCCTAACCGAGTAGCTAGAAACTCATAGTTAGGTTGTTAGATAGATGTTTAACCAAGATACGGGTTTTAGGTCCATGTTACCACCTCCGTAAAAATCGTTTTTTACCAAATTCCGCATTCCCGAAAGTACCGGGAGAGGTAGCATGGACTTACAGTAGTATCAAAGCCTAATTAAACTCTATCTAGCATGTTAGCAAGTAACTAGAAGATCGATCAAAGAAAATGTCCCGAAAACGAACCCCAAAAATTCGAGTTTCTGTCGATTTTTTTACTGTTCAAAAGTTGATTATTTTAACATCTAAAATCGGCTCAGGGTTTTTAGAAGCCACTGTAGAAAAATCACCAACCGATCCCTCTAAACGACCGCGGAAACGCGGCAATAGCTTGCTATTGCCGCGGTTCCGCGGCCTCCTTAGCGCCTCTCTGGTGTTTCTTTGTTACAGTGTGCATCTGGGGGTATTTTGGGAATTTTGGTACATGTATTTTCAACCCAGATTTTCCAGAACGAAAATTTTATTTTGGGGTCCCGAAAATCTGTATTTTTGATCGAACTTCTAAAAGACTTAAGCTAACGGGTTTTTCTGTAATGTGATATTTGTATTGAACGTCTACTAATCGCTATATGTCGATTAGTGGGGGTTATACAAATCTGTGATCTGTAATGTGCTGGAATGTGTATAAGAATATGTTGGATTGTCACGGGTGAATAGCCGGGGGTTGTGAGACGAGAGTTTTCTTTTCTTTCAATTCATGTAAATTTGTAAATTGATGTAATAATTATTTGTATGGCCGCACAACCGGGTCGGGGTTGTAGCCGTCATTGTATAATTTCTTTTTACTGTTTTTGCTCCTAGGATAGACCCATGGAGCGGTGCACAAACTACCGGGTATGCCGAAGTGTCGAGTGGCCTACTCATGGAGATGAGGGAGGTTGCTACGCTTCGGGTACTTGGCGGGTAGTTTGCCGCACCCGTAGGGGTCTTGGGTGGGGTATTGGCTATTCACCGCGACCGTGTAATCTGTCTTTCGTTACAGGCTCGTACGAATTACAGATTCCAAGTATATCAAATGTATTCATCTGTGATCTGAAATGTTTATCATTGCAGTATATCTATATATGATATTATTTAGGCGTTGCTTATGTTTTACAGACGCGCTAGCCCAGCCCCCACTCTGTCGTTAGTTAAGTAACCTAACGGGTAATGACGGGGCCCAGTGGCGAATGCGAATGGCATAAGCGTACGTCATTTTTGGTTGTTTTCTGCAATGGTAGGATTAAATGATGGGACGCATTAAAAGAACTAATGCAAGAATATCACGCATTAAAAGAACTAATGCAAGATAATAAACCAAGTTAAAGTCGTTGGAACACTTTCGAAAAACCACTCGGTTCTTTTCAAAACCAACTTTTAAAATGCGGAGTTTGAGCCACTCCATTTAAAAGCTATCTTGTTCCATCGACCAAATCAAGTTCACTACGTTCACGGTTTTGCCAAAACCATTCGTAGCCCTCCGTCGTTTCACATGAATAGTCAATAGTATTCAAGCTGTGTTTGTTGGCCAAAGTCAAGGCATAGTGATTGGTAGCTGTTGGGTATTCATGTGCAGCATAGATAGATGCGTTGGTTTGGAACAGTCGTACTGCCTTGTTGGCCAAAGTCAAGGGTATGTGTGGGTGGATTCAAATTAACCTGGAGAACGACGGGTAGAACTTGACATGTGACTTATGATTTGTTGGCCAAAGTCAAGGTCATAAGAGCATGGGGCAAAAATCCACATCGGGAGTTTCAAAAGAACTGAAACTTGCTAGTATTGCATACCATTTGGAGCGTGATGATTCTGGTAGGATTCCTTCAGTTTCGTCACGCGATGATATTTGGATCCCGATCCTACTGTGAGTATATGCTACTCCTCGGGAAATTTCTCACTAATCGATCAATGCTATAAACCTAGTAGGTGCCTAGAAAGGTGTTAGCGGGGCTACGCCCCCAGGGAAAAGTGGTTCTTTAATTAAGGAACTTCGCGAAAGCGTTGGAAAACCTCCTTCGAAGTACCGACACCGGCCTGGCTGAACGGTTAAGCAAGTATTGTACGGTGGGATTGATCCTGACTAATTCTTCCTTTAAGGTTTGAGGAGGGATTCGAGAAACAGTGGGAGCCATCCTGTTTAGACAAACTAAAAACCACTCTAAACTTGCAAGAGCATCATGCTGAGTGTTTATTCTTCTCTCTCCTAATTGCAGCGACCAATCAACATGACTGGACTTAAGTTACTCCTAGATAAAAACATACTGACAGGGCCAAACTACAAAGATTGGCTCAGGAATGTCAAAATGGCAATCACTTACGACAAGCTGGGGTATCTTCTTACCACCAAAGCTCCCCCTACCACTGGTCCCACTTCCAGCGTCGCGGATAAGGAAATCCGCAAGACTTGGGAGATTGATAGCGCGAAGGCCAAGTGCCTCGTACTTGCCTCGATGGACAACGAACATCAGAGGAGGCACGAGAATATGGACCTTGAATCCATATTTCTCCATACAAAAGAACTGTATGGAGAGCAATCTCGTATCGCAAGATACGAAGCGTCGAAAAAGTTATTTTCGGCAAAGATGGCCGTCGGATCATCAGTAGCCGAGCACGTGCTAAAGATGATCGGCTACATTGAGGAGCTCGCGGACCTAGGGACCACATTGGAGGGTGAACTTTATACGGATATAGTTCTCCAGTCCCTTCCTTCCACTTACGCCCAGTTCATACTGAACTTCAACTTACAAGAAAAAGAGGTTGAACTTTCAGAGCTCCTCAACATGCTGAGGAGCGCAGAGGGCACCCTACAGAAAGGTAGGGAAACATCCACTTTGTTTGTAGGAGGATCATCTTCTTCTAGGTCCAAGGCGAAAGCCAAGGGAAAGAAGAAGAAAGCCCCCGCCAAACCAAGGGGCGGTGTTAGTAAAGTGGATACGAAGGGAAAAGCAAAAGAAACAAAGATAGAGGGGAAGCTTGTGGATAAGGAAGAATGCTTCTATTGTCATAAGAAAGGTCATTGGAAAAATGATTGCAGGGCTTGGAAAGCCAGGACACAGGAATTGAAGCAAGTTGCGGCTTCAGCTTCAGGTGTGTATGTTATTGAAAACTGTCTTTCAATAAACTCTACTTCCTGGGTATTGGATACCGGATCAGGATCTCATATCTGTAATTCTTTGCAGGCGTTGAGAAACCGTAGTGTTTTAAAAGCAGGTGACATGACCCTCAGAGTTGCAAACGGAGCTAGCATGGATGCTAAGGCCGTGGGGGACTATCACCTAGGAATGTCAGATGGACATGTTTTGGTTTTGCGTAATTGCTTTTTTGTACCCAACGCAACTTGTAATATCATTTCTGTATCTTTAGTTTCTAAAGAAGGTTATGAATTTGCGTTTGTAAGCAATGTTGTAAACATTCACCTTAATCAAGTTCTGATTGGGTCAGGTACATTGAGTAATGGTATATACGTATTGAACCAACCACAGATTTTTAATGTCCAGAATACACACAAAAGAAAGTCTCCAGAAATAAATCAGACTTTCTTGTGGCATTGTAGACTGGGTCACATCAATGAGAGAAGGTTGACGAAGTTACATACAGAAGGGTATTTGAATACGTTCGAATATCAGTCGTATGCCACTTGTCAATCCTGTCTCAAGGGAAAGATGACAAAGACTCCGTTTACTGGACATGGAGTAAGAGCGCGCGAGCTCTTGGGACTCGTACACAGTGATGTGTGCGGTCCAATGTCTACAGATGCGCGAAGCGGATATTCTTACTTCATTACTTTTACGGATGACTTCTCAAGGTACGGTTATGTCTTCTTAATGAAACATAATGTTGGAGATAATGCCCTCAGAGTCAATTATTGGATCACAGGTACGTGATTGCAATGATTGATGGAGGACCTATCCCGGTAGGACAGTCTTACTCGAGATGATAGTATGCTATCTGGTTTACCTTTATCATCGTGTACTGTTTTAGGTGACCTGACACGTCGCTATTACACGTTGATAGAGCCCCTAGGATTCATGCTTGACCACCAGCAGTATGAGGGCGATCATATACATGGGAGCTGGCAGTCTATAAGCATATCCTTAAATGGTCCCTAGTCGTGTGAGTTTCGAGACAGGGCATCGATACTCCATAGTAGACTAGTGTATACAGTCGAGACCCCGACGAGGGGCGGTGGCCGGTCTCACAAGCCACTGGTGTCAGTTGGATCACCTAAGATGTATAAAGGTGCTCATTGGATTATGAGTACACCGGACAGGACTCGCCGGGAACATGCCAGTTGGTCATATACCAGACGTCAGATGGCAGTTCCCTGGTGACATGTGTGCAGGTTAGTTCATCGACCTGGGGATCGTCATTTGTCTCGTGTGAGTTCCCACTGTACTTTGATTACTACCCTACCACGGCTCAAAGGTGTCGTGCAAACAGGTTTTAGTTGGGTACAGTCCCGAGCCACATGGAGGCAGTGAGCGTATCTTCAGGGGTTCGTCTCTCCCGGTATTGGGGGTGAGGTCGTGCTGTGTCTAGGAGAGCCATTACACGAAGCCCTCGGCCGAGGCAAGGAGATTTACTGGTAGGTATTCCAGTAGTATCTCAGGGTGTTCTGGGCTACACTCCGACACGACTTGTACCGCTTTTGGGGGTCTGACTTTTACCAACCCCCTAGGCCCGCCATGCGATGCTCATAGACGAACGGACCGGACTGTACGGATATTGTCACTGACAGGCTGAGTAGGGTTGTCAGGCTGAGTTCGCTCACAGACGTCCCTTTTAGTCAATACCTGGTAGCCCGTTACGTATTGGCTTATACCTCTGACGTGCTAGTGGTTAAATTCACAACCAAGGTGTTGACGAGTCTTTAGAGTCCCCCACATTCAGTTACTCAGCTTTCGGGCGAAAGGTTGTAGAGGCCGTATGGAGATATGGCAAGGTCCGATCAGATACGTGCGGTATTGCACGGATCAGGATCGGACAGTTTGTACTATAGGCCGTATGGATATATGGCAGGGTTCGATCAGATACGTGCAGTATTGCACGGATCAGGATCGAACAGATATTACTAGCCGGTTTTGGTATAAGCCGGATTCTAGTATAGTACAATGGAGATTTTGTCTCATTGCATTTGTATTTCGGTCGGAATACAAATGCGGGTGTGTATGCACAGTATCGGGGTTTTCCTGTAATTTATTACGGGACCAGTTTTCTGGAGTTGCCAGTTTGCTTTCCGTTTCGGCCAATTTCCTTTGTTCCATTCATTGGCCGAAGATTGGTGGAGGAGGGCTTATTTGCATTGTTGCAAAATAGCAATTGTGGAAGGGGGTTTTTGCTTTATTGTTTTTTCTAGTGGTTGCTCCATACCTTGACCATGCTCCACTCACTCATGAGGTATGGGCCGGCCACTAGTGGGGAATGGAGTGAGGTTAATTAATATATGATTGCATTTGCTTTTGGGGAGTGCTGGAGATTAATTTTTGCAGTAAGGCATGGGCCAATTGAGTGTGCTGGAGTGCAACATGATTGTGATGGGGTTTAATTAATAATAAAAAAGGTGGCATGTGAGGTTGTGAGTGGGCTGATGCTTTGTGAGATTAATTTGATGGGGCTCATTTTTCTTTCACAGCAAAGGGAGAGTGAGGTGCAACATGTGTGTGCAGGGGAGCTCATTCCTAGTTCTGGCCGAGCTCATCATTTAGCTTGCTCCCTTTTCCAGCAAGTTCTATGGCTTCTTCTTTTGCACCAATTCCTCCATCATGGCAACTATCCTAAACCCCAAAGAGACAATTATACTACACATTCTACAGCAAATCTTGGGCGCGTCGGCTAGCCAACTTCGCGCCCGAGTTGCCTCGGCATTGAGGTGGGAGCCCGTAAAAGACGTAGGCGATGTGGTGCCCTTCCGGCGACGAGGTGGAGACCGGACATTCCGCGGGAGATCGGGACGACGACGAGAAGACCGGAGGACTCGGATCACTCGGTATATCTCTTCCCTTTCTTGTAGTTAGCTTAGACTTGTTAATGGTTACGATCCGGATGTTTAGTGCGCGGGGGTGCCGGTTTGCTAAGTCCGCAAAATTAAAGTTTTTCACCGCTTCCGCATTCCGGCGTCGGATTGACGGCCGGGGCGCCGCCGTGCACTTACAGTGGTATCAGAGCCTCGCCATTAACTTTGTCTAGCTTTGTGTAATGTGTTTTACGTTTCCGATCGAACAAAATCCCGAAAACGCGTATTTCAAGCACATCAGTTTCTGTCGAATTTTTTTTGAGTCCAAAAATTTTTCAGGTTGTCTCAGAGTGATGTGCAGGGAATTAGAAACATACTGTAAAAATTTGGTACCATGAACTCACTGTTCCACCGCGAAAGCGCGGCCAAATCCCTGCTTGGGCCGTGCTTCCGCCGCAGTAACAACTGTTCATGCCCCCAAAACTTTGCAGAATGTTCCTGAGTTGAAAATGTGTTTTCTGGAATATTAAAATTGGGCCCAGGTTTTCTGTGAGTGCTACAGTTTTGTTTGGGGGCCCACTTGTTAAGGTTTGATCAATCGGAATATTTTAAACACATTTTTCACAGTATTTACATTATATCTGCGACCGTGAATGTCACTCGATCGGTAAATCCGGTCTAACTGCTATAGCCCGGTTAGACGGATTTGCGAACGTGACTTTCACGTTGATGTTTTGTTTTTGCTGTGATGTTGCGGATCGGTCGTGGGGGATAGCCTGGATGCAATGCTAGTACAGTTGTGGTTGTATTATGTACATTTGATATTGCGGGGCGAGCGTCCGACATGTGGACTGCCGTCACTGCCAGTTTGTATTATTATTTTGGGGCACGGCCAGGTTGCGGTCGTTGTACCCGGTGTATGTATATTTTACTTTCTGTACTAGGATAACCCCAGGAGGGGTGCACGGATAGCCGGGTTCTAGGGGGCAACAAGCTCGCATCTCATAGCATTGAGACGGAGGGGGCTTCACTCTGGAATTGGCGGGCTATTCGCCGCACTCGTAGGGGGTACAGGTTGACCCAGGAGGGGTGCCCAAGTTACCGGATTCCGTGAAGTGCCGGGTGGTCCATTCACGGTGCTGAAGGGGGCTGCCTCGCTTCAGGTTTTGGCGGGTAACTTGCCGCGCCCGTAGGGGTCTAGGATTTCATTGCACAGGCTATCCACACGACCAGGGGAACGTCGGGTTTCAGTAGTGGCTCTGTGAAACCCGGGGATCCCAGATATCTGTATTGTTCTGTGATGCTGTTCATTTTCTGTGATGTTGCATTTCATTCACGCCTTGAGCGAAATACTATATATTGGTATATATATTAGTAGATGTTGTATATGTTTTACATCCGCGCTTGTCCAGTCCCCGCTCTGTCGTTAGTTAGCTAACCTAACGGGTAATGACGGGACCCAGTGGCGAATGCGGATGGCATATACGTACATCAGTATATTTTCGTTCTTTTTGGTGTGATCAATTGATGGGACTGCATTGATTCGGATCAATGCAAGTTAAAAAAAACAAACCTAAACTGATGTTGTTGGAACACTTTTCAAAAAGCTGTTATTGCAAGGACGTTCACTTTTGTTTTGCATCGTGGTATTCAGTTGGAATATCCTGCTCCTCAGTCGACGAGGCAAGGGCCGAGATCCCTTCACCGGGAGTGACCCCTTGGACAAAAGGTTTGCGTCAGGGCATTAACTTCACTATAGCCGATTACTTTTGCTTTGCACCGTGGTATTCAGTTGGAATATCCTGCACCCCATTCTACGGGGAAAGAGCCGAGATCCCTTCACCGGGAGTGACCTCTTTAGCAACGGTTTTCGTCACTATATTTTCAAAAAGCTATTCGTTCCTTTAACGATATCAAGTTCTTTACGTTAAAGGTTTTCGCCAGAAACCATTCGTAGCCCTCCGTCGTTTCATATGGGTAGTCAATAGTATTCAAGCTGTGTTTGTTGGCCAAAGTCAAGGCACAGTGTTTGGTAGCTGTTGGTTATTCATATGCAGCATAGATAGATGCGTTGGTTTGGGACAGTCGTATAGCCTTGTTGGCCAAAGTCAAGGGCTTGTGCGGGTGGATTCGAATCAACCTGGAGAATGACGGGTAGAACTTGACATGTGACTTATGATTTGTTGGCCAAAGTCAAGGTCATAAGAGCATGGGGCAGAAATCACATCGGGAGTTTCAAAAGAACTGAAACTTGCCAGATATGCGCATACTTTCTGGAGTGTGATACCGTGAGCGGATTCCGTCACGTTGTCATGCGATGATAGTTGGATCCCGATTCCCACTGATGAATTAGTTTACTCCTCGGGTAATCCTGACTAATTCTTCTTTCAGGTTTGGAGGAGAATTTGAGGTACAGTGGGAGGTTTCCAGATTAGATAAATTGGTAACCATTCTGATCTAGGTTAGAGTGCACGCTGAGTGTTTCTTTTCTCTCTCTCTTTGGCAGCGACCATTGACCCGACCCTACGACTTTGACTCAGTGACCAAGTTGACCGAACCTTCTTAAAATACTGGCTTTTGGATTGTCAGAGTTGCGAACCTCATTGCCACTCCTACTTTTACCCTTTTCTCCAGGACACCCCGTACTACTACGAACGTCCACTTCCATTGGACAAAACCATCGTATGGTTAGATACGAACTCGAAGGGATTTATTCGAGGATGGTTTCCGGTTCTGGAGAAAACGGATAGGACTATTCAGTTGTCTTTTCTTTTCACCCTCTCTCAGGTTGCGAGTACTCCTTGGTTTAGGAGTAGTACACCTATTACGCAAATTGGATAGTCTTCTTCCAAACCATAGGCTGGTGCCGACCGGTAGGGAAGGAAGAAAGCCAATTAGCCTAAACGGTGTACAGAAGGTATTGAGTTAAGACAAAGCAAGGGATTAGTAAGAAGGCAAAGTAAAATGCAACTGCTATTCAAGACCAAACCAAGTATTTCTTCGCCAATCCTAAAATCACCTTTGTATTTCTCCAGGACACTCCGTATCACTACGAAGATCCACAGTTTATTGGATACTCCATCGTATGGTTATATACGAACTCGAAAGGAACCTGTTCCAGTTCGGGGATGGATTCTGGTCCAGGAGAAATAGGAATAAGATTTATTCAGGTGTCTTTTATCTTCACCTTCTCTCGCATTGCGAGTGTTCCTAGGATTAGGACAGTACACCCATTATGCTTATTGGATAGTCTTCTTCCAAACCATAGGCTGGTGTCGAACGGTTGGGAAGGAAGAAAACCATTTGGCCTAAAGGGGTGTGCAGAAGGTAAAGACTAAAGACATATGAAGGGATTTTGAGAGGTGGCAAGGAATTACACGGTTACAGTTGTGAATCTGGATAATGGAAGAGGCATTACTAGGAATACCAGAATACCCCTACGAAACATTTCAATGTTTCAGTCTCACTGTGTACTGTTAAAGGAAAGCTGATTTCCCGACTAGATACTTACTCCAGGGTATGTATTTACCAGGTATGATTCTCACATCTGTATGGTTTTACAGATGATGAGTGGGAGTAAGTTGTTGGGAATTGGGTGACTATCCTCATTATATCGGGATTCGTTGCAATCGGTGATATTTGAGGAAATCACCTGGGTTGTTTGCCGGTCGGCAAATATTTGGTTTTGAATATCCGCTGTTATGCACCAATTTCAAATCGATATATCTGTACGTCTATTTTCATAGAGTGAGATATACTTTTTGAAATTATGTCGATGACATTTACCTATACCAGTGGATGGTTAGGTAAGGAGCATTAAACAGCGGTGTAATTCTTCTTAACCATAAGTACAGTTTTCAACCTACAACACACAGTGAATGAGTTTTCAGACTCAAAGGACTTATACAGAGTATTGTATGTTGTCCAGGGTCCATCAGGACAGAGGGGTTGGTCCTCGTACTATATTCGGTTTACTTGTGACTTCTCTAGTTTTTAGACAGGTGTTTCGTGGAAACACATGGTCCGAATTTTGAGAAGTTATAGGTATTTGAATAAAGTAGAGAACCAGGTGTAGCAAGTATCGGGATTCTTCAAAGAGATCGAAGATGTAGATACTTGTGTATGGTATTCGGTTGGTAGTAGTGACTAAGAGAACTTGCTTCTCTTTCAGGTTACTCATAATTGGAAGCATTCCTAAGTTGAGTAACGCTGATCGGCCTCCTTCCATTTAGTTGACATGCACTGGAGACAGTTGCATGATTTGGATCTGGTCCAGTTAAATCAGTGCCTCTGGTCCTATATGGGATATAGAACAGTTCGTATCTTGACGTTGTTAAGGGACGGGGAGTTGTCCAGCTTATGATTAAAACCAGACTCTGGATAACTCAAGGCACGTTTCTGTAATGGCTGTTTGTGGGTTGACCCAGGCTATGACGAGGGTTGACTTTCTACCATCTGGATGAACAATAGCAATATTGTTCTATACTCGCCACAGTTTTATTAAAAATGGATTTTTTTCAGAAAACAGTAGTGGGAGTATGGTAGAACTGGAAGTGATTCCAGAACCACAAACGATTACAAAAGATTTGATAAGGAACCTAAAGATTCAATCTGGATTGACATTCCATTGACCACTCCGCAGATGAGGTGGGTAAGCTCAGGCACCCGAGAGGTACTCCGGTAGCCTCAAGGACGGTGACAGGGAAGTTCTTGTTTACCCACATTTACCATTGCTGTTGTTCCAGGCTGCGAGACCCGGCGGGAGGATGAGTATAGCGTCGTTCTAAACTAGTTTTAGAAGTGTACGTGTATATGACTCTGCCAGAAGGTTGTCGTAGTCAGTGGGAGCAGCGGAAGCATTGGTGGACAAGTAGCTTATGTCTATTTATAGACTAAAGCAGATGTAGCGGAGATAGATCATCTATTTCTGATGTGACAGTCATGGGTTTGACTTCATCAGAATAGGGGATGGATCTGTTGAGAAGGTAGTAGGGTGTGATGTCATGGTATTTGGATGACATACACAGAATAGGAAAGGAAACTCCTATACTACGATCGGTTATACTTTGGTTGTCACACAGTGTTTTCTCCACAAAGGAATTGGATATTATATCAGACATACTGGTTACTAGATCTATGGTTTTAGATCTGGATTTGGGTGGTTTCCCAATCAGGGTACTTGACAGCATTCTAAGAGTATTTAGAATGGACGACTCCTGGCACGGTAGTGTACCTGCAGGTAATGGAGTCACCCTCTCCAAAGGTGTCTTACAGACTGAAGAGGAGAGGGATGTGCATGATTGGCAGATCACTTGCTCAGGCAATTGAGTCAATCATGAGATGTCAAGTACCACACCAGATGTTGTTCTTGCACTAGATGCAATAAGTTGATATTGATCCAATCCTGGAGAAACAGTCGGAGGCAGTTTTAGAACATAAGTGAATGTTCTAAGGATATGATAACGACAGCCTCATTCGGGGGACAGTTATCATTCCAGGCTTCCAAGGTGACTTAGACGACAAGGAGGTTGTCAGAGTTATAGTTTTCCCTCTGACGAGGGGCAGTATTTTGGACAGGTGGTCCAAGGCAATACTGAGGGAGGCATGGCGCAGGATACTGATTAAGTTCAGTTGACGATACAGTCTAAGAAGTTTGGATTTGGAGTTCATTTATGAGCTATGTCCCATCAGACATCCAGACACATTCTAAGACAGGTATTGCTCATTTCGGGAGATGGGTTTCTCCGCGAACTTGAGATATAGAGAGACATAGAAAGAGACATCAAGGCGGATCCACTCACTGAGGCTATTCCTCGAACGCAATAGTTTCGAAAACGATCTTTGTGAGACTGACTAGTAGAGGAGTTGGGTGTTCGGTATCACACGGGCTGTGAGTATGCGACATCGCAATAATTAGCCTTGAGTGCAAGTGGGAGATTGTTGGAGATAATGCCCTCAGAGTCAATTATTTGATCACAGGTACGTGATTGCAATGATTGATGGAGGACCTATCCCGATAGGACAGTCTTACTCGAGATGATAGTATGCTATCTGGTTTACCTTTATCATCGTGTACTGTTTTAGGTGACCTGACACGTCGCTATTACACGTTGATAGAGCCCCTAGGATTCATGCTTGACCACCAGCAGTATGAGGGCGATCATATACGTGGGAGCTGGCAGTGTATAAGCATATCCTTAAATGGTCCCTAGTCGTGTGAGTTTCGAGACAGGGCATCGATACTCCATAGTAGACTAGTGTATACAGTCAAGACCCCGACGAGGGGCGGTGGCCGGTCTCACAAGCCACTGGTGTCAGTTGGATCACCTAAGATGTATACAGGTGCTCATTGGGTTATGAGTACACCGGACAGGACTCGCCGGGAACATGCCAGTTGGTCATATACCAGACGTCAGATGGCAGTTCCCTGGTGACATGTGTGCAGGTTAGTTCATCGACCTGGGGATCGTCATTTGTCTCGTGTGAGTTCCCACTGTACTTTGATTACTACCCTACCACGGCTCAAAGGTGTCGTGCAAACAGGTTTTAGTTGGGTACAGTCCCGAGCCACATGGAGGCAGTGAGCGTATCTTCAGGGGTTCGTCTCTCCCGGTATTGGGGGTGAGGTCGTGCTGTGTCTAGGAGAGCCATTACACGAAGCCCTCGGCCGAGGCAAGGAGATTTACTGGTAGGTATTCCAGTAGTATCTCAGGGTGTTCTGGGCTACACTCCGACACGACTTGTACCGCTTTTGGGGGTCTGACTTTTACCAACCCCCTAGGCCCGCCATGCGATGCTCATAGACGAACGGACCGGACTGTACGGATATTGTCACTGACAGGCTCAGTAGGGTTGTCAGGCTGAGTTCGCTCACAGACGTCCCTTTTAGTCAATACCTGGTATCCCGTTACGTATTGGCTTATACCTCTGACGTGCTAGTGGTTAAATCAACAACCAAGGTGTTGACGAGTCTTTAGAGTCCCCCACATTCAGTTACTCAGCTTTCGAGCGAAAGGTTGTAGAGGCCGTATGGAGATATGGCAAGGTCCGATCAGATACGTGCGGTATTGCACGGATCAGGATCGGACAGTTTGTACTATAGGCAATATGGATATATGGCAGGGTTCGATCAGATACGTGCGGTTTTGCACGGATCAGGATCGAACAGATATTACTAGCCCGTTTTGGTATAAGCCGGATTCTAGTATAGTACAGTGGAGATTTTGTCTCATTGCATTTGTATTTCGGTCGGAATACAAATGCGGGTGTGTATGCACAGTATCGGGGTTTTCCTGTAATTTATTACGGGACCAGTTTTCTGGAGTTGCCAGTTTGCTTTCCGTTTCGGCCAATTTCCTTTGTTCCATTCATTGGCCGAAGATTGGTGGAGGAGGGCTTATTTGCATTGTTGCAAAATAGCAATTGTGGAAGGGGGTTTTTGCTTTATTGTTTTATTCTAGTGGTTGCTCCATACCTTGACCATGCTCCACTCACTCATGAGGTATGGGCCGGCCACTAGTGGGGAATGGAGTGAGGTTAATTAATATATGATTGCATTTGCTTTTGGGGAGTGCTGGAGATTAATTTTTGCAGTGAGGCACGGGCCAATTGAGTGTGCTGGAGTGCAACATGATTGTGATGGGGTTTAATTAATAATTAAAAAGGTGGCATGTGAGATTGTGAGTAGGCTGATGCTTTGTGAGATTAATTTGAAGGGGCTCATTTTTCTTTCACAGCAAAGAGAGAGTGAGGTGCAACATGTGTGTGCAGGGGAGCACATTCCTAATTCTGGCCGAGCTCATCATTTAGCCTGCTCCCTTTTCCAGCAAGTTCTATGGCTTCTTCTTTTGCACCAATTCCTCCATCATGGCAACTATCCTAAACCCCAAAGAGACAATTATACTACACATTCTACAGCAAATTTTGGGCGCGTCGGCTAGCCAACTTCGCGCCCGAGTTGCCTCGGCATTGAGGTGGGAGCCCGTAAAAGACGTAGGCGATGTGGTGCCCTTCCGGCGACGAGGTGGAGACCGGACATTCCGCGGGAGTTCGGGACGACGACGAGAAGACCGGAGGACTCGGATCACTCGGTATATCTCTTCCCTTTCTTGTAGTTAGCTTAGACTTGTTAATGGTTACGATCCGGATGTTTAGTGCGCGGGGGTGCCGGTTTGCTAAGTCCGCAAAATTAATGTTTTTCACCGCTTCCGCATTCCGGCGTCGGATTGACGGCCGGGGCGCCGCCGTGCACTTACACATAAGTCCGAGGCCTTTGGAAAATTCCAGGAGTATAAGAATGAAGTAGAGAAACAGACCGGCAAAAGTATTAAGATTCTACGATCGGATCGAGGTGGAGAATACTTAAGTGCCGATTTCCTGGACTATTTAAAAGAGAACGGAATTCTCTCTCAGCTTACTCCTCCATACACCCCGCAACATAACGGTGTATCGGAGAGACGGAACCGCACCCTATTGGATATGGTGCGGTCCATGATGAGTAACGCTGAGTTACCGCGATCATTCTGAGGATATGCGCAAGAATCAGCCGCATACCTTTTGCACCGAGTTCCTACTAAGACTGTGCCTACTACACCGTATGAGATGTGGTGTGGGAAGAGACCCTATCTTAAGCACATTAAGACATGGGGATGTCCGGCTTTTGTCAAAAAGCAGCATGCGGACAAGCTCGAGGCACGCTCAGTACAGTGCAAGTTTGTGGGGTATCCAAAGAACTCAAAAGGATATTTCTTCTACTGTGAAGAGGAACAAAAAGTTCTTGTTTCTCGTCATGCCTACTTCTTGGAAACTCAGTTTTTGGAAAACCAGATAAGTGGGAGCACAGTATGTTGGAGATAGTGCCCTCAGAGTCAATTATTAGGTCACAGGTACGTGATTGTAATGATTGAGGGAGGACCTATCCCGGTAGGACAGTCTTACTCGTGATGATAGTATGCTATCTGGTTTACCTTTATCATCGTGTACTGCTTTAGGTGACATGATACGTCGCTATTACACGTTGATAGAGCCCTAGGATTCATGCTTGACTGCCAGCAGTATGAGGGCGATCATATAAGTGAGAGCTGGAGTCTACAAGCACATCCTTAATAGGTCCCTAGTCGTGGGAGTTTCGAGACAGGGCATCGATTCTCCAGAGTAGACTAGTGTATACAGTCGAGACCCCGACGAGGGGCGGTGGCCGGTCTCACAAGCCACTGGTGTCAGTTGGTTCACCTAAGATGTATACAGGTGCTCATTGGGTTATGAGTACACCGGACAGGACTCGCCGGGAACATGCTAGTTGGTCTTATACCTGACGTCAGATAGCAGTTCCCAGGTGACATGTGTACAGGTTAGTTCATCGACCTGGGGATCGTCATTTGTCTCGTGTAAGTTCCCACTGTACTTTGATTACTACCCTACCACGGCTCAAAGGAGTCGTGCAAACAGGTTTTAGTTGGGTACAGTCCCGAGCCACATGGAGGCAGTGAGCGGATCTTCGGGGGTTCGTCTCTCCCGGTATTGGGGGTGAGGTCGCGCTGTGTCTAGGAGAGCCATTACACGAAGACCTTGGCCAAGGCAGGAGATTTACTGGTAGGTATTCCAGTAGTATCTCAGGGTGTTCTGGGCTACACTCCGACACGACTTGTACCGCTTTTGGGGGTCTGACTTTTACCAACTCCCTAGGCCCGCCATGCGATGCTCATAGACGAACGGACCGGACTGTACGGATATTGTCACTGACAGGCTCAGTTGGGTGTCGGGGTGAGCTTCCTCATCGACGTCCCTTTTAGTCAATAGCTGGTGGCCCGTCACGTATTGGCTTATACCTCTGACGTGCTAGTGGTTAAATCCACAGCCATAGTATTGACGAGTCTTTAGAGTCCACCACACTTTCAGTTACTCAGCTTTCGGGCGAAACGCTGTAGAGGCCGTATGGAGATATGGCAGGGTCCGATCAGATACGTGCGGTATTGCACGGATCAGGATCGGACGGTTTGTACTAGTAGCCGTATAGATATATGGCAGGGTTCGATCAGATACGTGCGGTATTGCACGGATCAGGATCGAACGGATATTACTAGCCGGCTTTGGTTTAAGCCGGTCCTAGTTTAGTACAGTGTAGATTCTGTCTTTTTGCATTTGTATCCGGACGGAATACAAATGCGGGTGTGTATGCACAGTGTGGGGTTTTCCTGTAATTTATTACGGGACCAGTTTTCTGGGGTTGCCAGTTTGCTTTCCGTTCCGGCCGGTTTTCCTTTGTTCTTTCCCGGCCGGACTTTTCCGATGGAGGGGGTTATTTGCAGTTTTGCAAATTACATTTGTGGAGGGATTTTCTTGCATAAAGGTTGATTATGATAGCTTTCTTTTCTTTGCACCATGACTTGCTTTGACTTGTGATTTGATGAGGGTATGGTTTGAAAAAGGTGAAGCATGGTTGTATGTTTCTTTGTCCCTTGATGTGGTCACCCCTTCTTCACTCCTACACTCACCTCCCTTCATGCTTCATATCATTCCTCCACCATTCTCTTTTGCATGAGAGATTCATTTTTTCAAGAGAGAAAAAGAAAGAGAGAAGAAGAAGAAGAGAGCTTGATCTTGAGAGTTTCATCCATGATCTCATTTTCTTGCTAGAAAAATGCAAGCACCATTTTTCTATTCTCCATTCCTCCATCTTCAAAAGGCAACACCAAATCCCCAATGAGACATAAGCACTACACACTTCCTACAGCACATCTTGAGCATGTCGAGTTGCCGGCTTCATGCCCGAGTTGCCTCGGTATAGAGGCGGGAGCCCGTAAAAGATGCAGGCGACGTGGTGCCCTTTCCGGCGAGGAGGCGACGACCGGAGATCCCGTGAGGAGATCAGAGAGGAGATGAAGACCGGAGGACTTGGATCGTCGGTATATCTCTAACCTCTCTTGTTAGTTAGCTAGACTAGTTTAATGGTTACGATCCGGAGTTTAGTGCGCGGTGGTGCCGGTTTGCAAAGTCCGCAAAATTTTAAGTTTACCACCGCTTCCGCATTCCGGCGTCGGATTGACGGCCGGGGCGCCGCCGTGCACTTACAGTGGTATCAGAGCCTCCCCATTAACTTCGTCTAGCTTTTGTGTAATGTGTTTTACGTTTCCGATCGAACAAAATCCCGAAAACACGTATTTCATGCACATCAGTTTCTGTCGAATTTTTTTTGAGTCTAAAAATTTTTCTGGTTGTCTCAGAATGATGTGCAGGGAAATCTAAGCACACTGTAAAAATTTGGTACCACGATCCCACCATACCGCCGCGGAAGCGCGGCCTATCCCCTGCTTAGGCCGCGCTTCCGCCGCGTAAATAACTGTTCACCCCCCCAAATTTGTGCAGTGTGTTCCTGAATGAGAAATGTGGTTTCTGGAATATTAAAATTGGGCCCAGGTTTTCTGTGGTTGCTACAGTTTTGTTTGGGGGCCCACTTGTTAAGTTTGATCAATCGGAAAATTTTAAACACATTATTTCACAGTATTTACATTATATCTGCGACCGTGAATGTCACTCGATCGGTAAATCCTGTCTAACTGCTATAGCCCGGTTAGACGGATTTGCGAACGTGACTTTCACGTTGATGTTCTATGTATTTGCTGTGATGTTGCGGATCGGTCGTGGGGATAGCCTGGATGCAATGCTAGTACAGTGTTGTGGTATTATGTACATTTGATATTGCGGGGCGAGCGTCCGACATGTGGACTGCCGTCACTGCCTGATTGTATTATTCTTTTGGGGCACGACCTGGTTGCGGTCGATGCACCCGGTGTATGTATATTTTACATTCTGTACTAGGTTTACCCCGCGGAGGGGTGCACGGATAGCCGGGTTCTAGAGGGCAACAAGCCCGCATCTCATGGCAATGGGACGGAGGGGGCTTCACTCTAGGATTGGCGGGCTATTCGCCGCACTCGTAGGGGGTACAGGTTGACCCAGGAGGGGTGCCCAAGTCGCCGGATTCCGTGGAGTGCTGGGTGGTCCATTCACGGAGCTGAAAGGGGCTGCCTCGCTTCAGGTTTTGGCGGGTGACTTGCCGCGCCCGTAGGGGTCTAGGATTTCATTGCACAGGCTATCCACACGACCAGGGGAACGTCGGGTTTCAGTAGTGGCTCTATGAAACCCGAGGATCCCAGATATCTGTATTGTTCTATGATGCTGTACATTTCTGTGATGTTGCATTTCTTTTCACGCCTTGAGCGAAATATAATATATTGGTATATATATTAGTAGATGTTGTATATGTTTTTCATCCGCGCTAGTCCAGTCCCCGCTCTGTCGTTAGTAAGCTAACCTAACGAGTGATGACGGGACCCAGTGGCGAATGCGGATGGCATATACGTACGTCAGTATATTTTCGTTCTTTGTGGTGTGATCAATTGATGGGACTGCATTGATTCGGATCAATGCAAGTTAAACAAACCTAATCTGATGTTGTTGGAACACTTTTCAAAAGGCTGTTATTGCAAGGACGTTCTCTTTTGTTTTGCATCGTGGTATTCAGTTGGAATATCCTGCTCCTCAGTCGATGAGGCAAGGGCCGAGATCCCTTCACCGGGAGTGACCCCTTGGACAGAAGTTTGCGTCAGGGCATTAACTTCACTATAGCCGATTACTTTTGCTTTGCACCGTGGTATTCAGTTGGAATATCCTGCACCCCATTCTACGGGGAAAGAGCCGAGATCCCTTCACCGGGAGTGACCTCTTTAGTAAAGGTTTTCGTCACTATATTTTCTAAAAAGCTATCCGTTCCTTCAACGATATCAAGTTCACTACGTTAAAGGTTTTCGCCAGAAACCATTCGTAGCCCTCCGTCGTTTCATATGGGTAGTCAATAGTATTCAAGCTGTGTTTGTTGGCCTTAGTCAAGGCACAGTGTTTGGTAGCTATTGGGTATTCATATGCTGCATAGATAGATGCGTTGGTTTGGGACAGTCGTATAGCCTTGTTGGCCTTAGTCAAGGGCTTGTACGGGTGGATTCAAATCAACCTGGACAATGACGGGTAGAACTTGACATGTGACTTATGATTTGTTGGCCTTAGTCAAGGTCATAAGAGCATGGGGCAGAAATCACATCGGGAGTTTCAAAAGAACTGAAACTTGCCAGATATGCGCATACCTTCTGGAGTGTGATACCGTGAGCGGATTCCGTCACGTTGTCATGCGATGAGAGTTGGATCCTGATTCCCACTGATGAGTTAGTATACTCCTCGGGTGACCCCGACTAATTCTTCTTTCAGGTTTGGAGGAGATTTTGAGGTACAGTGGGAGGATTCCTGATTAGATAAATTGGTAACCATTCTGATCTAGGTTAGAGTGCACGCTGAGTGTTTCTTTTCTCTCTCTCTTTGGCAGCGACCATTGACCCGACCCTAAGGCTTTGACTCAGTGACCAAGTTGACCGAACCTTCTTAACACTGGCTTTTGGATTGTCAGAGTTGCAGACCTCATTGCCACTCCTACTTTTACCCTTTTCTCCGGGACACCCCGTATTACTACGAACGTCCACTTCCATTGGACAAAACCATCGTATGGTTAGATACGAACTCGAAGGAATTCGAGGATGGTTTCCGGTTCTGGAGAAAACGGATAGGACTATTCAGTTGTCTTTTCTTTTCACCCTCTCTCAGTTTGCGAGTACTCCTTAGTTTAGGAGTAGTACACCTATTATGCAAATTGGATAGTCTTCTTCCAAACCATAGGCTGGTGCCGACCGGTAGGGAATGAAGAAAACCAGTTAGCCTAAAACGGTGTACAGAAGGTATTAAGTTCAGACAAAGCAAGGGATTAGTAAGAGGGCAAAGTAAATTGCGACTGCTATTCACGACCAAACCAAGTATCTCTTCGCCAATCCTAAATCACCTTTGTATTTCTCCAGGACACCCCGTATCACTACGAAGATCCCATTTTATTGGATAATCCATCGTATGGTTATATACGAACTCGAAAGGAACTTGTTCCAGTTCGGGGATGGATCCTGGTTCAGGAGAAATAGGAATAAAGTACATTCAGGTGTCTTTTATCTTCACCTTCTCTCGCATTGCGAGTGCTCCTAGGATTAGGACAGTACACCCTTTATGCTTTTTGGATAGTCTTCTTCCAAACCATAGGCTGGTGCCGAACGGTAGGGAAGGAAGAAAACCATTTGGCCTAAAGGGGTGTACAGAAGGTAATGACTAAAGACATATGAAGGGATTTGGAGAGGTGGCAAAGAATTATACGGTTATAGTTGTGAATCTGGACAATGGATGAGGCATTACTAGGAATACCAGAGTACCCCAACGAAACATTTCAATGTTTCAGTTTCACTGTGTACTGTTAATGGAAAACTGATTTCCCGATTAGACACTTACTCCAGGGTATGTATTTACCAGGTATGATTCTCACATCTGTATGGTTTTACAGATGATGAGTGGGAGTGAGTTATTGGGAATTGGGTGATCATCCTCATTTTTGAGGAAGTCACCTGGGTTGTTTGCAAGTTAGCAATTATTTGGTTTTGAATATCCGCGGTTATGCACCAATTTCAAATTGATATATCTGTACGTCTATTTTCATAGAGTGAGATATACCTTTTGATATTATGTCGATGACATTTACCTATATCAGTGGATGGTTAGGTAAGGAGCATTGAACAGCGCTGTAATTCTTCTTAACCAAAAGTACAGTTTTCAACCTACGACACACAGTGAATGAGTTATCAGACTCAAGGGACTTATACAGAGTATTGTATATTGTCCAGGGTCCATCAGGACAGAGGGGTTGGTCCTCGTACTATATTCAGTTTACTTATGACTTCTCTAGTTTTTAGACAAGTGTTTCGTGGAAACACAGGGTCCGAATTTGGAGAAGTTATTGGTATTTGAATAGAGTAGAGAACCAGGTGTAGCAAGTATCGGGATTCTTCAAAGTGATAGAAGATGTAGATACTTGTGTATGGTATTCAGTTGATGGTAATGATAAAGAGAAATTGCTTCTCTTTCGGGTTACTCATAATTGGAAGTATTCCTAAGTTGAGTAATGCTGATCGGCCTCTCTCCATTTAGTTGACATGCACTGGAGACAGTTGCATGTTTTGAATCTGGTTCAATCAAATCAGTGCCTCTGGTTCTATATTGGATATAGTACAGTTCATATCTTAACGTTGTTAAGGTACGGGGAGTTGTCCGGCTTATGATTAAAACCAGACTCTGGACAACTCAAGGCACGTTTCTGTAATGGCTGTTTGTGGGTTGACCTAGGCTATGACGAGGGTTGACTTTCTACCATCTGGGAGATCAATAGAAATATTGTTCAAGACTCGCCACAGTTTTATTAAAAATGGATTTTTTCAAAAACAGCAGTGGGAGTATGGTAGAACTGGAAGTGATTCCAGAACCGCAAACGATTACTGAAGATTAGATAAAGAACCTAAAGATTCAATCTGATTTGACATTCTACTGGCCACTCCGCAGATAAGGTGGATAACTTCAGGCACCCGAGAGGTACTCCGGTAGCCTCAAGGACGGTGACAGGGAAGTTCTTGTTTACCCACACTTGCCATTGTTGTTGTTCTAGGCTGCGAGACCCGGCAGGAGGATGAGTATAGCGTCGTTCTGAACTAGCTTCAGAAGTGTACGTGTATATGACTCTGCCAGAGGGCTGTCGTAGTCAGTGGGAGCAGCGGAAGCATTGGTGGACATCAGGCTTATGTCTATTTATAGACTAAAGCAGATGTAGCGGAGATAGATCATCTATTTCTGATGTGACAGTCATAGGTTTGACGTCATCAGAATAGGGGATGGATCTGTTGAGAAGGTAGTAGGAAAGGAAACTCCTATACTATGATCGGTTATACTTTGGTCGTCACACAGTGGTTTCTCCACAAAGGACTTGGACATTATATCAGACATTCTGGTTACTAGATCTACAGTTTTAGATCTAGATTTGGGTGGTTTCCTAATCTGGGTACCTTGACAGCATTCTATGAGTATTTAGAATGGACGACTCCTGGCACGGTAGTGTACCTGCAAGTAATGGAGTCGCTCTCTCTAAAGGTGTCTTTTAGACTAAAGTAGAGAGGGATATGCATGATTGGCAGATCACTTGCTTAGGCAATTGAGTCAATCATGAGATGTCAAGTACCACACCAGATGTTGTTCTTGCACGAGATGCAATAAGTTGACATTGATCCAATCCTGGAGGAACAGTCGGAAGCAGTTTTAGAACATAAGTGGCTGTTCTAGGGATATGATAACGACAGCCTCATTCGGGAGACAGTTATCATTCCAGGCTTCCAAGGTGACATGGACGACAAGGAGGTTGTCAGAGCTATAGTTTTCCTTCTGACGAGGGGCAGTATTATGGGCAGGTGGTCCAAGGCAATACTGAGGGAGGCATGGCGCAGGATACTGATTAAGTTCAGTTGAAGATACAGTCTAAGAAGTTTGGATTTGGAGTTCATTTATGAGCTACGTCCCATCAGACATCCAGACATTCTAAGGCAGGTATTGCTCATTTCGGGAGATGGTTTTCTCCGCGAACTTGAGATATAGAGAGACATAGAAAGAAACTTCTAGGCGGATCCACTCACTGAGGCTATTCCTCGACCGCAATAGTTTCACAAACGGGATTTGTGAGACTGACTAGTAGAGGAGTTGGGTGTTCGGTATCACACGGGCTGTGAGTATGCGACATCGCAATAATTAGCCTTGAGTGCAAGTGGGAGATTGTTGGAGATAGTGCCCTCAGAGTCAATTATTAGGTCACAGGTACGTGATTGTAATGATTGAGGGAGGACCTATCCCGGTAGGACAGTCTTACTCGTGATGATAGTATGCTATCTGGTTTACCTTTATCATCGTGTACTGCTTTAGGTGACATGATACGTCGCTATTACACGTTGATAGAGCCCTAGGATTCATGCTTGACTGCCAGCAGTATGAGGGCGATCATATAAGTGAGAGCTGGAGTCTACAAGCACATCCTTAATAGGTCCCTAGTCGTGGGAGTTTCGAGACAGGGCATCGATTCTCCAGAGTAGACTAGTGTATACAGTCGAGACCCCGACGAGGGGCGGTGGCCGGTCTCACAAGCCACTGGTGTCAGTTGGTTCACCTAAGATGTATACAGGTGCTCATTGGGTTATGAGTACACCGGACAGGACTCGCCGGGAACATGCTAGTTGGTCTTATACCTGACGTCAGATAGCAGTTCCCAGGTGACATGTGTACAGGTTAGTTCATCGACCTGGGGATCGTCATTTGTCTCGTGTAAGTTCCCACTGTACTTTGATTACTACCCTACCACGGCTCAAAGGAGTCGTGCAAACAGGTTTTAGTTGGGTACAGTCCCGAGCCACATGGAGGCAGTGAGCGGATCTTCGGGGGTTCGTCTCTCCCGGTATTGGGGGTGAGGTCGCGCTGTGTCTAGGAGAGCCATTACACGAAGACCTTGGCCAAGGCAGGAGATTTACTGGTAGGTATTCCAGTAGTATCTCAGGGTGTTCTGGGCTACACTCCGACACGACTTGTACCGCTTTTGGGGGTCTGACTTTTACCAACTCCCTAGGCCCGCCATGCGATGCTCATAGACGAACGGACCGGACTGTACGGATATTGTCACTGACAGGCTCAGTTGGGTGTCGGGGTGAGCTTCCTCATCGACGTCCCTTTTAGTCAATAGCTGGTGGCCCGTCACGTATTGGCTTATACCTCTGACGTGCTAGTGGTTAAATCCACAGCCATAGTATTGACGAGTCTTTAGAGTCCACCACACTTTCAGTTACTCAGCTTTCGGGCGAAACGCTGTAGAGGCCGTATGGAGATATGGCAGGGTCCGATCAGATACGTGCGGTATTGCACGGATCAGGATCGGACGGTTTGTACTAGTAGCCGTATAGATATATGGCAGGGTTCGATCAGATACGTGCGGTATTGCACGGATCAGGATCGAACGGATATTACTAGCCGGCTTTGGTTTAAGCCGGTCCTAGTTTAGTACAGTGTAGATTCTGTCTTTTTGCATTTGTATCCGGACGGAATACAAATGCGGGTGTGTATGCACAGTGTGGGGTTTTCCTGTAATTTATTACGGGACCAGTTTTCTGGGGTTGCCAGTTTGCTTTCCGTTCCGGCCGGTTTTCCTTTGTTCTTTCCCGGCCGGACTTTTCCGATGGAGGGGGTTATTTGCAGTTTTGCAAATTACATTTGTGGAGGGATTTTCTTGCATAAAGGTTGATTATGATAGCTTTCTTTTCTTTGCACCATGACTTGCTTTGACTTGTGATTTGATGAGGGTATGGTTTGAAAAAGGTGAAGCATGGTTGTATGTTTCTTTGTCCCTTGATGTGGTCACCCCTTCTTCACTCCTACACTCACCTCCCTTCATGCTTCATATCATTCCTCCACCATTCTCTTTTGCATGAGAGATTCATTTTTTCAAGAGAGAAAAAGAAAGAGAGAAGAAGAAGAAGAGAGCTTGATCTTGAGAGTTTCATCCATGATCTCATTTTCTTGCTAGAAAAATGCAAGCACCATTTTTCTATTCTCCATTCCTCCATCTTCAAAAGGCAACACCAAATCCCCAATGAGACATAAGCACTACACACTTCCTACAGCACATCTTGAGCATGTCGAGTTGCCGGCTTCATGCCCGAGTTGCCTCGGTATAGAGGCGGGAGCCCGTAAAAGATGCAGGCGACGTGGTGCCCTTTCCGGCGAGGAGGCGACGACCGGAGATCCCGTGAGGAGATCAGAGAGGAGATGAAGACCGGAGGACTTGGATCGTCGGTATATCTCTAACCTCTCTTGTTAGTTAGCTAGACTAGTTTAATGGTTACGATCCGGAGTTTAGTGCGCGGTGGTGCCGGTTTGCAAAGTCCGCAAAATTTTAAGTTTACCACCGCTTCCGCATTCCGGCGTCGGATTGACGGCCGGGGCGCCGCCGTGCACTTACACAGTAGAACTGGAAGAAATTCCAGAACCACGGACTATTACTGAAAGTTTAGTGGAACCAGAGGGTTCGGAAGAACAGGACATTCTTACGCCGCTCCGCAGAAGTAGTAGGCAGTCTCATCCGCCCGAGAGATACTACGGTTTTCTCATAGACGGGGATAGAGAGGATTGCATCATAGATTATGATGAGCCTACTAGCTTCCAGCAGGCCGTTCAGAGCGTTGACTCAGTGAAATGGCTGGATGCAATGCGGACCGAAATGGAGTCCATGTACACCAACAAGGTATGGACGTTGGACATTGCTCCAGACGGGGTAAAACCCGTAGGATGCAAGTGGATCTTCAAAAGGAAGATTGGTGTAGATGGACAGGTTGAGACCTATAAAGCTAGGCTGGTATCAAAGGGTTTTCGTCAAAGACCTGGCATGGACTATGACGAAACCTTCTCTCCAGTAGCCATGCTGAAATCCATTCGGATCCTTCTTGCCATTGCTGCCTTCCACGATTATGAGATTTGGCAAATGGACGTAAAGAAAGCTTTTCTAAATGGAAATTTAGAGGAGTGTGTCTATATGGACCAGCCAAAGGGTTTCATTCAGAGTGGGAGCAGCGGAAAGGTGTGCAAGTTGCTTAAGTCCATCTATGGACTAAAGCAGGCATCGCGGAGTTGGAACATCTGCTTTGATGAGACGGTCAAAGAATTTGGCTTTATCAAAAATCCAGATGAACCATGCATCTATAGTAGATTTGTAGCGAGAACTGTAATATCCCTCGTTTTATACGTGGATGACATTCTCTTAATAGGAAATGACATTCCTATGCTACAATCTGTCAAGGGGTTCTTGTCACACAGGTTCTCCATGAAAGACCTGGGTGATGCCTCGTACATTCTGGGTATCTGGATCTACCGTGACAGATCCAAGAGGATATTAGGACTTTCACAGTCCAGGTACATCGACACCATACTGAAGAGATTCAGTATAGAAGATTCCAAGCGCGGTAACATACCGGCTTGTCACGGGATCACCCTCTCTAAAGAGATGTCTCCCAAGACTGATTTGGAGAGGGATCGCATGTCTATTATACCCTACGCTTCTGCGGTAGGCTCTATAATGTATGCGATGTTGTGTACCAGACCGGATGTAGCTTATGCACTGAGTGTGGTAAGCCGGTATCAGTCAAACCCTGGGGAGAAACACTGGATAGCGGTAAAGAACATTCTCAAGTACTTGAGAAGGACTAAGGAGATGTTCTTGGTGTATGGCGGAAAAGACCTCCAGATCGAGGCCTTTGCTGACTCCAGCTTCCAGAGTGACAAGGATGATTCCAAGTCCATGTCGGGTTTTGTCTTTACCCTCAATGGAGGGGCGGTGTGTTGGAAGAGTTCCAAACAAGAAACCGTTGCAGACTCGACGATGGAAGCGGAATACATCGCTGCATCTGATGCCGCAAAAGAAGCTGTCTGGATGAGGAAGTTCTTGAAAGAACTTCAGGTGGTTCCGTCCATTGTTGATCCAATTCCTCTATATTGCGACAACAACGGGGCTATAGTTTTAGCGAAGGAACCCAGGTCCCATCAGAGATCCAGGCACATCTTGAGGCGGTATCACCTGATCATGGAGATCGTGGATCGCCAGGAGATCGAGGTACGGAGAGTTGCTTCAGAAGATAACACTGCAGATCCATTCACCAAGGCCCTGCCCCAGACTCAGTTCGAGCGGCTGATCGAGATGATAGGTCTTCGATACGCCAGTACATGGCCTTAGTGCAAGTGGGAGATTGTTAGTGTATATGCCCTAGAGGCCATTAATGTATCATACTAGTTTGTATATTACTTAATGGAAGCTTGGGATATTCACCTTGTATATACAATCTTGCTCAAAATAGTAGTATGCTACTTGGTTTGTTTCTACTTCAATGTGTACATGTGTTTATTTTTGTATATCGCCTATACACATTAGTGGAGCCCTTAGGATCTTTGCTTGATTACCAGCGATGTGATGGCCGTCACACTAGTGGGGCTGGGTAATCTATAAGCACATCCTTATGCAGGTCCCTGGTCGCAGGACTATCGCGACAGGGCATCGATACTCCAGAGTAGACCAGCGCATGCGCTTCTCATCCCAGTGTGGGAGACGGTCTGTCCCACAGCCGTCAGTACGTCGTACTTGAGATAGTATGCGGGTGCTCGTTAGGTTACGGGTACACTGGACAGGACTCGTCGGGAACTGACTATTTGGTATTATGCCTATCGTCAGTTATCAGTTCCCAGGTGACATGAGTACAGCTTAGTCCGCTGACTTGACACTGTCACTTCGCCTCGAGTGTGTTCCCACTGTACTTTGATCACTACCCTACCACGGCTCAAAGGAGTCGTGCAAACAGGTAGTGGTTGGGTGCAGTCCCGAAGCACTTCGAGGCAGTGACGGTTAGACAGGATTCGTCTCTCCCGGTATTGGGGGTTGACATCGCGCTGTGTCTAGGAGAGCCATTACACGAGTAGTCCCTGGCCAGGGCAAACGAGATATACTGGTAGGCTTCCAGTGTTATCTCAGGGTGTTTTGGGCTTCGCTCCGGCACTACTTGTACCGCTATTGGGGGACTGACGTTTACCGCCCCCTAGGCCCGCCATGCGATGTATCAGACGAACAGACCGGACTGTACGGACAATGTCACACTCAGGCTCAGTAGGAGTTCAGATGGGTTTCGCCTCGTCGGTCTTCTTGTCGGCATTACCTGGGGACCGTTACGCACAGCTAGTGCCGCTTGCGGTCTGTGGTTAAACCCACTGCCAGCGTAGTGTCGAGTCTTTAGAGTCCCACACAGAAAGCTTTTCGCCTTTAGGCAAAAGAGTAGAGGTCGTATGGTAATGCGACAGGTCGCATGGTTTTGCGACAGGGTTCGGTCACATCCGTGCACTTGTGCACGTACAGTGTCCGGACAGTTTACACTAGCGGGCTTTGGTTTAAGCCAGATCCTAGTGTACCTTTTGGGATTGGATTTATCCAGTTTGCATTCATGTTCCTCGGAACGCGGATGCGGGTGTGTATGCACAGTTGACAGGGAGGCAGAGGCAGCGGATTCTCATTAGGGTTGTTGATCGTTGACTATTTGACTTTTTGCTCAACCGTAATGAGAATATGATATATGATTAACTATTATATTAATCAAGTATTATGGTGACATGGTTGTTGACTTTTGTTGACTTTGTTGACTTGTTGACTTTTGTTGACTTGTTGACTTTGTTGACCGGTTGACTAGGCTTGACTAGTTGACCATCATGATAACCATAGCCATCATTTCATGGCAAAGACTTTTACTTGCTTGCTCATTTGTGTAAAATGAGTGCATGATATGATATGGTTATGGTTGCTTCAACCATCACATAAGACTTTTTTGATATGATGAGTTATCATGACTTTGGATTGTGAGAGGGTGAGAGACAAAAGACTTGCTCATTCTTTCTTGCTCATTCTCTCTCTTGTTCTTGAGCTCTCTTGTTTTGCTCTCACTCTCAACCTCTTGCTCCCTCTCTTGACTCTATGGTTTATATCTCTCATGAGTTGAGAATCAAGAACCATAGATAAAATCCCATTCTAATTCTTCTCTACTCATTCTAGTTCACTAGGTTTAGCAAACCAAGTGAACTAGTTTCTTTAAAGAACGAAGAAGGAGCTAAAGGTTGGAGCTTTCAGGTGGATCTATCTTCGGCGTACGGAAACGACGAGAAGAAGCCAATCGGACCGCCATCGGAGCTTGAAGACGAAGGAGTTCAAGACAAGCAAGGTATAACCCCCTAACCGAGTAGCTAGAAACTCATAGTTAGGTTGTTAGATAGATGTTTAACCAAGATCCGGGTTTTAGGTCCATGTTACCACCTCCGTAAAAATCGTTTTTTACCAAATTCCGCATTCCCGAAAGTACCGGGAGAGGTAGCATGGACTTACAACATCCATGTCTATCTCGTATCAGGGGACCTACAAAGGTATCAACAATCTCATATCGACTCGAACCCATAAAATGACATATCACACTAAGTCATCATATCCTATCGTATACTCGTTCATCACATTAATATCTCGTATCACATTATATAAACGTCACACTTGTTCTCTTTCAATTCGTAGCCATCATGACTCACTTATCATCCCATATTCTCCTATGTCAATATGTCCATTAGCATCAACTTCTATCATATTATCGTTTGTAAATCCTACATTCATGTCCGTCCTATATCATTTATCAGGATAAAATAATCAAAAGATATTCCATATCAATGTTTGCGGGGGTGCTATACGCCATCCACCCAACTTCCCCCGTAGATATAAATCTACTCACATGCTAAACTCCTCGCTTAGCCGTAGTCGATACGCTTCGTCGTCTCGAAATCCAAGCGAAGCTACCTACAATCAATATGAATTCGCAAAGCTATTAACATCAAATTCCGAAATCTAAATACGGCACGCGGTAAGCTCATAGGTTAGAACCTATACCCTACGCATGCAAAACAATCAGCAAAACCCTTGTCGTGTACGTACAAATATCCAACGACCAAATAAAATATCAAATCTCAAAACCAAGAATCCTAATACCGGAAAACATAGCCAAAACCCTCCCTAGGGTCGCTATACATGAAAACTGCCACGCCAAAAAAATCCAATCGCATCAATACTCATTCACAACACAATAATTATCGTAGATAAAAAATATATACATCATCACCATGTCCATTAAAACCCATGTCTATGTTTTTAAAAAAAACCTAGTAAGCAGTTTATATCATTTTAGCTCATTTTAACACAAAGCTAGATGTTTTAAACAATCTAGTGAGCACAATCATCAAAAAGTCCAAACCTTTACTACCATTTTAATCTCATCCAAAACATGTTTTAGAAAAACCTAGTTTGCTAATTATCTCAATTAGACAAATAGGAATTTAACAAATATCATTCTCATAATTTGCTTAAGTTTTCCAAGTCTACACAACATGATTAACCACTTTAACAAATCAAAACCCTAACATGATTTTCATAATAATTATCATGAATATTCTAAACATGAAATTAAAACTATTTTAAAACACTTAAATAGCTAGCTTAAAGAATTAAGCAACAATAACGGATTAGGGTTAGGATTTAAACCTCACAAACATGCTATCAAACATGCAAATTGATTTCCAAAATAGCCTCACAAAATGCTAACTTTAATGAAGAACTAAACTAGTTTAGGCTAAAGATTAAGGAGTATGGATTTGTATTTGAGTTTGTGTGAATATTTCATGATTTTTGATCATTTTTTTGAAGCTTTTTGAAGTGAAATGCAGTGAGGAATGAAGAAAGGTAGCAAGGGGTAGGCACGGCCAAGGGCAAGGATGAGGGGGTTTTGTGAAGTGTGTAGAAATATCTAGTGTAAAACAAAGATAAAAGCTCATTAATGCAACAATTATCCAAAGCCACCTCATTTCTTTTATTTTAAAACTTTTCTTTTAATCACAATTATCTAGATATTTTGATGGATGGGTTTTAACTTTAATCTAGTGATTAGATTAGCATAGATTCACATTAGAAGTAGTTAACCCAAGCCAAAATTGTAATTACCACTAATTAAGTGCATAATTAACGACTTAAAATAATACTTTAATTAGGGAAAATATCAAAGTGAACCAAAACTTCCAACTGACCAACAAAATCCGCAAACTAGCTTCATTCTAGTAAAACAAGTTGCAAACAAGTCTATACAGAAGTTTGATCACTATCGGGTTAAAACGGAAAATACCGACTATTTTACCCTAAAACGGAAAAATTTGCATAACGATTTCAGTAACGTTACAATCTTCCCCCCTTAAACAAATTCGGTCCCCGCAATCCAACTCAATCAACCGGGATCCGAAATCATGGAAGCAACACTAAAACATTTCAAAATCCAATACTAAAACATTTCAAAATCTAACTCAATCAACCGGGATCCGAAATCATGGAAGCAACAAAAATAACATAGCGCGTCGCATGCCCCTGAAGCCTTGAATGAAACTCAAAACCGAACTCCGTCAAGCGTCACACAAATCATCGGACTCGCACACATATCATCGGAGTTACAATAGAGATAGAGATCTCAAAATCCACTACTGAAATCCAATATACACTAAGCAAATGCTATAATATGTATATAGTACACATCCATTTTGAAAAATCACCAAAAACGGAAATAACATATGCAGAATCTTTTTCTGAATCGCCGTGTGATGTGTAACTCACGGCGCAAATGACGGACGCTCATTTGTAAAGTACTAATATACTACCATATATGTTTTGCTGAAATATACGTTCCGCCCTTTTTAAAATATCCCAAAATGTTTTCTTTTGTAAACGTCCGTGTCACTCGCAGACACGTAAGGAAATAGCGAGACTATAGCTCCTTTTTGAAAACCTCTTGATAAACTTTTTATGCATGCAAAGTACTGAGGCACTGCCCTCGGATCAGTCTTGCTAGGGTACTACAAAGTATAGGGCCTCATCATGAAAACAAAGGGCTCAAGAGCAAAATCAGCCTCAAAAGGCGTGTCCAACCATCACGTGCGTCTGGTGCGCACGGAAATCCAAATCCAATACATGTGCCACAATATGCACAAAAGTAAGACTAAGTACAACGGGTGTGCACGAAAGCATCTGTCCAATGCAACTGGCATGCACGACAATAACAACTAGTGCATCAAAAGTGCCCAAAAATCTCAATCCAGTGCAACTAACATGCACGAACGAAATCGAAATCAAGTGCATCCCATATACACGAATAAAATCGCATCTAATATGCACGGATAAAAATCTAAATCAAGGGCATCCAACATGCATGAGTAAAATCTCACTCAAGTGCATCCGATGCGCACAAAATCCCATACCAAGCGCCTAATATGTGCAAAAATCCAACCCAAGCGCGTCGGGTTCGTAAAAAGCTTCTAGTGCCCGAAATATCAAATCCCCTGCATCCACTGCACGAAATATCAAATCCTGTGCATCTAGTGCACGAAATATCAAATCCTCTGTAGGAAATCCAGGAAATCAAAAACATGTGCAACTAAGGCACAAAATCGACATCAACACCACGGTGTATAAAATATTTCAAGTGCAATAACTATGCACAAAAATGTAAATACCCAGTAGGTGCAGCCATGCTGCACGAAAACTATATCCTGAAACTCGATCATCAAAACTAAAATCCAAGCGATAAAAGCAAGATACTCGGATCACAAACGCAAATCGCAACAAATGACATTGAGGTACACTTCCTACAATGTCGATAAAAGTCGGTGCGCCCAAAATGGCAGAGCAAGAACAACCGCTTGCCTCCTGCTCACAGTCTGGTGTCTTCTGTCTCTGAGTCCTCATTTCTCTGTAGATCACAAATCTTGCACCCTATCGGCTCATCTTCCCGGTCAGGTGTGCTAACGGAAATGATTCCGCTATGGCACTCCTCGGGTCAACTCTCGGCCAATTAGTATGATCACTCATAAAGCAGCACGTCACTGGCGTCGGCCTCTGGCCCTCTGAATACACGTGACACAACTGATCCTTAGTGCAATCTCATCGCAGCAGTGTCCTGGAAGGAACTGGCTCAAGGTCTCTTCCGATCTCTCCTATACCGAACTGTACGGAGGCTGGTATACTTACAAATCTTTTCTCACTTTCTGGTCATCTGCATTCTAAGCATAACATTTTCTCGGGAACCGGCCATATCCCAACGCTTCTGCATACACATCAGATCTCTAATCTCGACGGGGAGTAACAACAGCTCGTCAGCATCACACACGAACCTCTTGTTCCACTCGTCCTTATTATCGTCGACTTGATATCATGTCATGCTATCTGCGTACTGCAAATGTTCTCGGCGACAATCAATCCGGAATCTTTCGCACGGACTCGAAATCATGAACTCGGTATTTTCATCACTCTGTAGAAGATATCCAGCCGAACGCGTCCTCGGGAACTCGTCCCAACCATCGGAGGAATACTCAAAACTCATCCGTTTCTCAATCAACTCACAACACATCTGGGTGAGGCCCTCTATCTGAAATTGGTCAGCTACCGATCTCACATCGGAACATCCGATGACTAACGACATCTCTGGATCGATCTACTCTAGATCTGAGTAAGACTCTCCATACTGGAAATCTTTAACTCAACAGGGCCTGCGTCGGCGCATCAAATCTGACGAATCACTTCTGTCTCTCAACTCATGATAGACTACCTATCACCTGTCGCATCTCTTCTTGGAAGCTCCATCGATCTCAGCTCGTAAGCTATGGAAGCAACATCACATCAATCTCAGCAACAGCTGGGTCATCTGTCTGCACGGTCCATGACATCACAAATCTCTGAGGTATGTTGCACATCAACAGTCCTCTCACAGCAGGCAGCCTCTAACAATGGCCTGATCATCCGGTACAAAACTGCACACTCGCCTCAACGAGAGGTCACAACACCACACTACATCGATATGTTCCCATGTCACCATAAAACACAATGGTCAGTCCTCGTTCATGACGAGGTTGCCCTGACTGCATCACCAGCAGCAGCTCAAACTGCGCTCAAACCATGGTGACAGGAACCTCAAACAAGTATCGACGAAAATAGATCAAGTGATGAAATGAAACAACAGATCCAGAAAGAATATATGATCATAATGAGGAACAGAATCAGTGAGAGCATGATCATGTAAATGAATAGAATCACGGATTTCAAATGGATGTATAATCAAGGAAAACAAAGAGAATCACCAGTCTCAAGATATGTACATCCTAAGGTCACTTAAGTGGAGTATCGTATCGTAAATATGCCGCGGAACATACGTACGGTACGTCACTCTACTCAAGCTACATACTCCATCAATCAGGGTCAGCGTATGAAACGAAGTTCTGGTCTAACACCCCCTTGTTCAAGTCTAAGTTCCATAAGGTCAAGCGTAGGTTCCAAAATATATACGACCTAGACCCCACATAGTCAAACCTAGACTCGAACTATGGTTAAACCTAGCGCTCTGATACCAACTTTGTCACGACCCAAAATATTAGTTCATGACCAGTACTTAAATCACGCGACGTCTACAGGCGTAACGTAATTCAAGTAAGCTAAAACCCAGAAATCTAAACCTTTTTAAGAAATAAAGATGTGAATCTTTGAAATAAAGGTATAGTAAATCATGTTTTGTCTTTTGAAAATTTGGGCAGCACCTCCCTTGTAAAAACTAACCCCGAAAACGGGTACAAAACAGAATATAATAAAGCATCCCCAAACGGGAGCAAATCATGCCCAACGGCGGAAACAACCACCACAAGTATAAAATAATTATACGATGCCCAATGGCGAAGATCCACATAAGAAAATAAAGTAAATCAAGACAACAAACCCAAAAGCGAACATAAAACCCATCGCTCAAGTCTCGCAACTACAAGTCTTCTAAGTCTTTAACATATACAATAACTAGTTTCTGAATTGATGGAGTGACTAGATACAATATGAATAATGAATACAACAGGGGTACGATCCAACATGTACCACCTACCACAAGCAAGTCACCCAAAAACAGCTGTGTGCCAACGATGCCGCAACTGATCCATGCGGTCAACCTACAAGAACTGTGTCACAACGGGGGTGAGTTGCCAACTCGTGAATAGAAAAACATCACCAGGTAGAAATCGAAATAAACAGCGATTCCTAGGTCAACTATATCCTAAAGGTAATACTATGATATCTAGGGTGACCGTATCTGCATATGTGCCAACACATAATAAATGTCTATCGGCAAGTGGATATCATCCAACAATATAATCAATGCATGTATGCAGGTGGATCTCATCCAACAACATAATCAATGCATGTATGCAGTGGATCTCGTCCACATGTCAACCACTAACACAACAACTCCTGCATGTAAATATCATAAAAGCATATGCAGGTAAAATGAGGATATAAATCAACATGTTTCCCTCGCGACACCACAAATCATGGAAACCTGAGTGTCTAACCTCGACACTCGAAACATCATGAAACCCGTGTCTAGCATCGACACGTAAATCCTCATCTGTCAGGCGCCGTCACCATGACCGGCCCTGGTGTCAGTACATCTCATTGAACCTAAGTGTCCACATCGACACCCGCAATCCACGTAGCATGTCTGAACATAACTCCGGTCGGTATCCCCCAGATATCCGCCAAGTCCAAATAATATCACCGGTACATAATGATCCCTCTGCCAGGCTCATCGTCCAGACTACGAAATCATCTCTCGCCCCGAGGTACCATACCGGGTCCACAATGTAACATTTCAAAACAATAAAATATTTTTTTTGGGAATTTTTATAATTTAATATTATTTTAATGAATATTTTAATATTTCGGTATAATCAAATACCGATAAATTTGGAAAAATTATGGAAAATTCTAAAATAGGGTATTTTATGGAAATATGCCATTTTAAAGTTGTTATGATTAGTTATATGCTAATTTAGTGCTAATTGCGATTAAAAATCGCTAATCGGCATTTTAGAATTTTTGTGCAAAACATGCACATATCATTTTTCTTTTACACTTGTGCATTTCTACTATGTTGTTTTGGGGTTAATATTTTTGTGAGAGGGAATTTGAAGAAAAGAAAAGAAAAGAAATGGAAAAGGATATAATATGAAGTATGGGTGAGAGAGAAAGGGTTACCTTTGTAAGTCCATGTCACGCACCCCACTAACTTGCGGGGAGGCGGAATATATGAAAAACGATTATCAAAGCTTCGTAACACGGACTTGAGCGCATGAATCGTAATCTAAACCATTGCTAACGTTATACTAGAGGTTTAACTACTCGGTACCGGAGTTATACCTCACGTTACATGTCCTTCGGGTCTTCATCGCTGTCCTCCACTCCTCGTAGGCTCCTTGGAACATCGGCAACTTCACGGCCTCCTCGAATCAAAGACGATCCACCCGAAAGCTCCTACGCCAAGCGAAATCTCAAACTTGAGATAACTAGGTTGCTTAAAGTGCTAATCTGAGCTACCTAGGGGATATAGAGTGAGGTTAGGGATGTTTTAGTCTAGCTAACCCTTGATCTCAACACATGAGAGGTTAGGGTTAGGGTTTCAAGAGAGAGTGAGCTTGAGGAGAGAGAAGGAGAAGATGAGAATCATCATAATAAAAAACCTTCTCACTTGAATATATGATACATAATGAATTATCAAATAATATCTATTAATTGATTATTCTCCATGTTTCATTTAATCAAGGAGAGTGATTCATCAAGTGAGTCATTAGATCATTAATGAAGCATTAATGATATGATGAATCATATAAATGAGTCACACAAAGTAATCATGAAAAAGCCACCTCAACCCCTCATGTCACCACTCTTCTAGAACCTTCTCGACAAATTACGAGAACGCCCCTCCAATCCGTGAAAACACGGAAAAACTTTAGACTGTATAAATCCAATAACCTTATACTAGAATCTGGCTTAAACCAAAGCCGGCTAGTATAAACTGTCCGAAAAGTCGTACGTGCGAAAACACACGTACGCATCCGAACCCTTGTCGTAAAACCATACGACCTCTATATCGTTTCGCCTGGAGCAGGGAAACTCTCTGTGTGGGACTCTAAAGACTCGACACTACGCTGGCAGTGGGTTTAACTACAGACCGCAAGCGGCACTAGCTGTACGTAACGGTCCCCAGGTAGATGTCGATAAGAAAGCCGATGAGGAAAATCATCCGAACTCCCACTGAGCCTGATGTGACAATCTTCGTACAGTCCGGTCTGTTTGTCTAAGACTATCGCATATCAAGCCTAGGGGGCGGCAAGCGTCAGTCCTCTAATAGCTGTATAAGTCGTGTCGGAGCGAAGCCCATTACGCCGTGAGAAGCTACTGGAACCTACCAGTATATCTCGCTTGCCCTGGCCAGGGACTTTGCGTAATGGCTCTCTGACACAGTGCGATATCAACTCCCAATACCGGGAGAGACGAATCCTATCTAACCGCCACTGCCTCCAAGTGCTCGGGACTGCACCCAACTGCTACCTGTTTGCTCGACTCCTTTGAGCCGTGGTAGGGTAGAAATCTAAGAACAGTGGGACACACTCGAGGCGAAGCAGCAGTGTCAAGTCTGCGGACTATGCTGTACTCATGTCACCTGGGAACTGATAACTGACGATGGGTATAATACCAACCAATCAGTTCCTCGGCAAGTCCTGTCCGGTGTACCCGTAACCTAACGAGCACCTGTATACTATCTCTAATACGACGTACTGATGGCTGTGGGACAGACCATCTCCCCAACTGGGATGAGAAGCGTATACACTTAGTCTACTCCGGAATATCGATGCCCTATCTCGATAATCCAACGACCAGGGACCTGTATAGGATGTTGCTTACAGACTACCCAGCCCCCACTAGTGTGACTGCCATCACGACGCTGGTAATCAAGCAAAGATCCTATGGGCTCTACTAATATGTATAAGTGATACATTACAAGAGACATATGCACATATTAAAGTAGACACAAACCAAGTAGCATACTACCATTTTTAGCAAGACTGTATATATAACTGTGAATATCCCAAGCTTCCATTAAGTAATATACAATCTAGTATGATACAATAATGGCCTCTAGGGCATATACACTAACAATCTCCCACTTGCACTAGGGCCATGAGCTGGCATATCGTAGACCTATCATCTCGAATAGCCTCTCGAACTGCGTCTGAGGAATGGCCTTTGTGAATGGTTCAGCAATGTTATCCTCCGTCTTTACTCTCTTCACCTCGATCTCCCGGCGATCTATGATCTCCCTGATCAGGTGATACCGCCTTAAGATGTGTCTGGACTTCTGATGGGACCTGGGTTCCTTCGCTTAAGCTATATTGCCGTTGTTGTCACAATACAGAGGTATTGGATCAACACTGGTAGGAACCACCTGAAGTTCTGTGAGGAACTTCTTTATCCAGAATGCTTCTTTTGCGGCATCGCAAGCAGCTATGTACTCTGCTTCCATCGTTGAGTCTGCAACGGTCTCCTGCTTGGAACTCTTCCAACAGACCGCCCCTCCATTGATGGTGAAGACAAAACCCGACATGGATTTGGAGTCATCTTTGTCACTCTGGAAGCCGGAGTCAGCAAAGGCCTCCATCTGAAGGTCTTTTCCGCCATATACCAAGAACATCTCCTTAGTCCTCCTCAGGTACTTGAGAATGTTCTTTACTGCTATCCAGTGATTCTCCCCTGGGTTTGCTTGATACCGGCTTACTACGCTCAATGCGTATGCTACATCTGGTCTGGTACATAACATTGCATACATTATAGAGCCTACCGCAGAAGCGTAGGGTATAATCGACATGCGATCCCTTTCCAAATCAGTCTTGGGAGACATATCTTTTGAGAGGGTGATTCCGTGACAAGCCGGTAGGTTACCGCGCTTAGAATCTTCCATACTGAATCTCTTCACTATGGTGTCTATGTACCTGGACTGTGAAAGTCCCAATATCCTTTTTGATCTATCACGATAGATCCGGATCACCAGAATGTAGGTGGCATCACCCAGGTCTTTCATGGAGAATTTATGTGACAAGAATCTTTTGACTGACTGTAACATAGGAATATCATTTCCTATTAGGAGAATGTCATACACGTACAAGACGAGGAATACTACAGCTCTCCCTACAATCTTACTGTATATGCATGGTTCATCTGGATTTTTGATAAAGTCAAATTCTTTGACAGCATCATCAAAACAGATGTTCCAACTCCGCGATGCCTGCTGTAGTCCATAAATGGATTTAAGCAGCTTGCATACTTTACTGCTGCTCCCACTCTGAATGAATCCTTCTGGCTGATCCATATAGACGCTTTCTTCCAAATTACCATTTAGAAAAGCTGTCTTTACGTCCATCTGCCAGATTTCATAATCGTGAAAGGCAGCAATAGCAAGAAGGACCCGAATAGATTTAAGCATAGCCACTGGAGAAAAGGTTTCGTCATAGTCCAAACCAGGTCTTTGACGAAAACCCTTTGCAACAAGTCTAGCCTTATAGGTTTCAACCTGTCTATCTACACCAATCTTCTTTTTGAAGATCCATTTGCATCCTACGGGTTTTACCCCTTCTGGAGCAACGTCCAAAATCCATACTTTGTTGGTGTACATGGACTCCATTTCGGTCCGCATTGCATCTAGCCATTTTACCGAGTCACCGCTCTGAATGGCTTGCTGGAAGCTAGTAGGCTCATCATATTCAATAGTGCAATCCTCTCTATCCCCGTCTATGAGAAAACCGTAGTATCTCTCGGGCGGATGAGATTGCCTACTACTCCTGCGGAGTGGCGTCGGGATGTCCTGTTCTCCGGAACCTTCTGGTTCTACCAAGGTTTCAGTAATAGCTTGTGGTTCTGGAATTTCTTCCAGTTCTATTGCGCTCCCACTCTTCTGATTTTCTAAAAACTCAGTTTCCAAGAAGCGGGCATGTTGAGAAACAAAGAGCTTTTGTTCCTCTGCGTAATAGAAACAATATCCCATGGAGTTCTTTGGATATCCCACAAACTTACACTGTACTGAGCGTGCCTCGAGCTTATCCGCATGCTGCTTCTTTACAAAAGCTGGACATCCCCATGTCTTAAGATACTTAAGACAGGGTTTCTTCCCACTCCACATCTGATATGGTGTGGTAGGCACAGTCTTGGTTGGAACTCGGTTTAAAAGATATGCAGCTGATTCTAGTGCATATCCCCAGAATGATCGTGGCAACTCAGCGTTACTCATCATGGAACGTACCATATCCAATAGGGTTCGGTTCCGTCTCTCCGATACACCGTTATGTTGTGGTGTGTATGGAGGAGTAAGCTGAGAGAGAATTCCATTCTCTTTTAAGTAACCTAGGAACTCGGCACTTAAGTATTCACCACCTCGATCAGATCTCAGTGTCTTGATACTTTTGCCGGTTTGTTTTTCTACTTCATTCTTGTATTCTTGGAATTTCTCAAAGGCCTCGGATTTATGCTTCATCAAGAAGATATATCCATACCTAGAGAAATTATCTGTAAAAGTAATGAAATAGGAATAACCACCTCGCGCATGTGTAGACATTGGACCACACACGTCACTGTGTATGAGTCCCAAGAGCTCGCTCGCTCTTACTCCGTGTCCTGTAAACGGAGTCTTTGTCATCTTTCCCATGAGACAAGATTCACAAGTAGCATAAGATTGATATTCGAACGAATTTAAATATCCTTCTCTATGTAACTTAGTTAATCGTGTTTCATTGATGTGACCTAGTCTACAATGCCATAAGAAGGCCTGATTCATGTCTGGAGACTTTCTTTTAAGTGCATTCTGGACATTGAAAACCTGAGCTTGATTTAATACGTATATACCGTTCTCTAATGTACCTGACCCAATCAGATCTTGATTTAGGTGGATGTGAACCACATCTCTTGTAAAAGCGAAATCATATCCTTCCTTAGAAAGTAAGGGTACGGATATGATATTACAAGTCGTACCTGGTACATAAAAACAGTTACGCAGAATCAATATCTGCCCAGTTGTCATTCCAAGATGATATTCCCCTACGGATTCAGCGTTCATGCTCATTCCGTTAGCAACTGTGAGGGTCATATCTCCTATCCCGATAACCCTATGATTTCTCAGAGCCTGTAATGAATTACAAATGTGAGTTCCTGATCCGGTATCCAATACCCAGGAAGTAGGGTTAACTGACATACAGTTCTCTATCATAAACACACCCGAAGTCGAAGCCACAACATGCTTCGTATCCTGGCTACTGGCTTCTAAAGCCCTGCAATCACTCTGCCAATGTCCAATCCCATAGCAATAGGAATGTTCCTCAATGGGGTGGTCCAGCTTGTCATAGGCAATGGACATCTGGACAGACTTTTGCCAGTCATATAAGTCAGATTCAGTCAAATTATTATCTAGATGTAACCTATGTGTGGTCACAGGGTCGCTGCAATTTAAGAGAGAGAAGAAGATACTATTAGCATGATGCTCTTGTAAGTTTAGAGTGGTTTAATTTATCTAAACAGGATGGCTCCCACTGTTTCTCGAATCCCTCCTCAAACCATAAAAGAAGAATTAGCCAGGACAATTCTCACCGTACAATACTTGCTTAACCGTTCAGCCAGGCCAGTGTCGATACTTCGAGGGAGGTTTCCCAATGCTTTCGCGAAGTTCCTTAATTAAATAACCTCTTTTCTCTGGGGGCGTAACCCCGCTGACACTTTTCTTGGCACCTACTTGGTTTATAGCATTGATCGTTAAGTTGTGAATCTCCAGATAAGTAGTATGTACTCACAGTAGGATCGGGATCCAAAATATCATCGTATGATAATGTTGAAGGAATCCTACCAACATTCATCAAACTCCAAAATGGTATGCTCTCTCTGCAAATTTCAGTTTCTTTAGAAATTCCCGATGTGGATTTTTGCCCCAGGCTCTTATGACCTTGACTTTAGTCAACAAATCATAAGTCACATGTCAAGTTCTACCCATCATTGTCCAGGTTAATTTGAACCCACCCGTACATACCCTTGACTTTAGTCAACAAGGTAATACGACTGTCCCAAACCAACGCATCTATCTATGCTGCATATAAATATTCAACAGCTACCAAACACTGTGCCTTGACTTTAGTCAACAAACACAGCTTGAATACTATTGACTATCTATATGAAATGACGGAGGGCTACGAATGGTTTTGGCAAAACCGTGAACGTAGTGAACTTGATATAATCGAAGGAACCTGATACCTTTTTAAAAGGAGTGGTTAAAGCTCCGTAATTTAAAAAATCCGATCTTTTTAAAATAACCGAGTGGTCTCTTTTAAATTTGTTCCAACGATTAAACTATGGTTTATTTTCTTTGCATTATAATAATGCATCCCATCATTAACCTATCATTGCAGAAAACAACGAAAATACAACGTCCTCTTATGCCATCTGCATTCGCCACGGGGTCCCGTCATCACCCGTTAGGTTACTTAACTAACGACAGAGCGGGGGCTGGGCTAGCGCGGGTGTAAAACATAAGTGACATCTAATAGCTATTTATATATAGATATTGTACATTCGTCAGACGCAATAATAAGCATTCCAGATCACAGATAAACTTTATTGGATATGCAAGTAATCCGTGTTTCTTTTGAGCCTGCAAGGAAAGACGGATTACACAGTTGTGATGAATAGCCATTACCCCACCCCAGACCCCTACGGGTACGGCAAACTACCCGCCAAGTACCAGAAGTGAAGCGGTCTGCCTCAACACTTCAAAATACCCGGTAGTTTGTGCACCCCACCTTGGGTCTATCCTAGGAGCAAAAACAGTAAAAAGAAATAATACAACGGTGGCTACAACCGCAACCTGGATGTGCCCCGCAAAATAATATTACAACTTATTACAATTACATCGAATGAATTAATACAATAACCCATCACAAAACCCGGCTATTCACCACAACAGTCCAATACAGTTTATATACACAAACAGATAAAATCCATTACAGAAATGTGCAACCCCCTGCTAACCGACATACTAGCAGTTAGGGGAGGTTTACGAACACATTAAACATTACAGATAAAGATCCAATTAGCAAATAGTTTAGAACATCGATCGATTACCTATATCCGTGTCTATCCCAAAAGCAAATCATCACAGAGGCAACCTGGGCAGAAACAGTATATACAGGAAAACAAAATACCCAAAATTATGAATTACTGTTAAACTCCGAGTCAACTCGGCGTTGACTCGGCGGCGGTTCCGCGGCAAAAGCTCTCTACTGCCGCGGAAACGCGGCCGTTTAGTCGAGTTGCCTCCTCGAATTTTCCCAGATTTCTCATAATTCCCTGCTGTGAATTTTAAGGTATGTCAAAAAATTTTTGCGACACATTTAAAATTTACAAAAACTGTTATGAAATAGGGTTTTGTTTTCCGTGATTTTCGTCGATCGAACTTCTAATCAATTGCTAACAAGCTAGTAATGGTTTAGTTGGCTCTGATACCACTGTAAGTCCATGTCACGCACCCCACTAACTTGCGGGGAGGCGGAATATATGAAAAACGATTATCAAAGCTTCGTAACACGGACTTGAGCGCATGAATCGTAATCTAAACCATTGCTAACGTTATACTAGAGATTTAACTACTCGGTACCGGAGTTATAACGCACGTTACATGTCCTTCGGGTCTTCATCGCTGTCCTCCACTCCTCCTAGGCTCCTTGGAACATCGGCAACTTCACGGCCTCCTCGAATCAAAGACGATCCACCCGAAAGCTCCTACGCCAAGCTAAATCTCAAACTTGAGATAACTAGGTTGCTTAAAGTGCTAATCTAAGCTACCTAGGGGATATAGAGTGAGGTTATGGATGTTTTAGTCTAGCTAACCCTTGATCTCAACACATGAGAGGTTAGGGTTCGGGTTTCAAGAGAGAGTGAGCTTGAGGAGAGAGAAGGAGAAGATGAGAATCATCATAATAAAAAACCTTCTCACATGAATATATGATACATAATGAATTATCAAATAATATCAATTAATTGATTATTCACCATGTTTCATTTAATCAAGGAGAGTGATTCATCATGTGAGTCATTAGATCATTAATGAAGCATTAATGATATGATGAATCATATAAATGAGTCACACAAAGTAATCATGAAAAAGCCACCTCAACCCCTCATGTCACCACTCTTCTAGAACCTTCTCGACAAATTACGAGAACGCCCCTCCTATCCGTGAAAACACGGAAAAACTTTAGACTGTATAAATCCAATAACCTTATACTAGAATCTGGCTTAAACCAAAGCCGGCTAGTATAAACTGTCCGAAAAGTCGTACGTGCGAAAACACACGTACACATCCGAACCCTTGTCGTAAAACCATACGACCTCTATATCGTTTCGCCTGGAGCAGGGAAACTCTCTGTGTAGGACTCTAAAGACTCGACACTACGCTGGCAGTGGGTTTAACCACAGACCGCAAGCGGCACTAGCTGTACGTAACGGTCCCCAGGTAGATGTCGATAAGAAGGCCGATGAGGAAAATCATCTGAACTCCCTCTGAGCCTGATGTGACAATCTTCGTACAGTCCGGTCTGTTTGTCTAAGACTATCGCATATCAAGCCTAGGGGGCGGCAAGCGTCAGTCCCCTAATAGCTGTATAAGTCGTGTCGGAGCGAAGCCCATTACGCCCTGAGAAGCTACTGGAACCTACCAGTATATCTCGCTTGCCCTGGCCAGGGACTTTGCGTAATGGCTCTCTGACACAGTGCGATATCAACTCCCAATACCGGGAGAGACGAATCCTATCTAACCGCCACTGCCTCCAAGTGCTCGGGACTGCACCCAACTGCTACCTGTTTGCACGACTCCTTTGAGCCGTGGTAGGGTAGCAATCTAAGAAGAGTGGGACACACTCGAGGCGAAGCAGCAGTGTCAAGTCTGCGGACTATGCTGTACTCATGTCACCTGGGAACTGATAACTGATGATGGGTATAATACCAACCAATCAGTTCCTCGGCGAGTCCTGTCCGGTGTACCCGTAACCTAACGAGCACCTGTATACTATCTCTAGTACGACGTACTGATGGCTGTGGGACAGACCATCTCCCCAACTGGGATGAGAAGCGTATACACTTAGTCTACTCCAGAATATCGATGCCCTATCTCGATAATCCAACGACCAGGGACCTGTATAGGATGTTGCTTACAGACTACCCAGCCCCCACTAGTGTGACTGCCATCACGACGCTGGTAATCAAGCAAACATCCTATGGGCTCTACTAATATGTATAAGTGATACGTTACAAGAGACATATGCACATATTAAAGTAGACACAAACCAAGTAGCATACTACCATTTTTAGCAAGACTGTATATATAACTGTGAATATCCCAAGCTTCCATTAAGTAATATACAATATAGTATGATACAATAATGGCCTCTAGGGCATATACACTAACAACCTTTGACTTGGACTTAGCCTTTCCCCTTCATTCTTCATTCATTTTCTCTTCCTCTTCCTTCATTTCTGCTGCTGCTCCTGCTCCTCATTCCCTCCCTTCTTCACCTCCTCAAAACACCTCTAAAATAACTCCAAAACCCTATCTCCTTTTCACTAAAAAGATGCACAAGCTCAAGACCATCCCATTGGACCAAGAAAGCAAGGATTTTGGCCACTAGGGGCAACTCAAGAAAATTCTTGAGTTTCCAAATGAGGTATTTTTCTGGACCATTAGCTTAATTTTTGCATTTATTATACCCCCATGCTAGATTAGAATCGATATCATGTGATTTTGGGGATTGAGGAAAACCTAGTTAGGGTTTATTGTAAGTTGTGAGTTGTGATGTGGAATTGAGCTCAGTAGAGACTATACAAACACCCTAGTGCTTGAATTGAGACCCAAACCTGAGACCGAAACCTAAAATACGGAATTTCAGAACTTTCATGTCGGTTTGTGATGACTTTGAGGGTGAAGAGAGATCTGGAATGAACTGGGGAATTTTCTGGAAAAATAAACAAGTCCAGAGACAAATTTGAGACCCTAGGAACCCCCTGTAGAAAGACGGACCACAGAGGAGAACCCAGGGCCGGCCTGGCCGAATTTTCCCTTTAGGGGGCTCGGCCAATTGGTGTGGGGTAGGGTCCAGGTTTCTTCTGTAGGTCATATGTACCCTATATATCACCCTAGTGTTGCTTTGGAATCTTTGTTTCACCTGAGACGAAATCTGGGGACACTTTTATAAGTTGCTGCTTTGAATTTAGTTATGGTTTTCCGTATTTCGATTTCTAGATTTTAGTATTTTTGCTTTATCTCGATCATGTGATGTTTGTACGTCTATCTCGAGTGATTTCGGGTTGATTTGCGAGAGCTAACCATAGGTTCTAACCTATAAGTTTGTAAGCGTATCATTTTGGTTATCGTGTGTTGTTTTAGTGTTGATTGGGTTTTAATGCGATGCGATACGTGTGATATGTAGGTACCTCCACGGTGATCCGATTCGATGAAGATGATGGTGGCAACATCGACACCGACACGCAAGACGCAAGGTGAGTAGATTATATCTACGGGGGATGTCGGGTGGATGGCGTATAGCACTCCCGCAGTCCGAAGTTGGTATACTATATATGTATATGTTATATATATATGATAGCTTATTGTGTGTCGTGGTTATTGAGTTTAGATGTACTATGGATAGATTAGGGTTAGAAGTAAACTAGTGTAGTTCCTAGTCGCGAACCCTAGAATAGGTTTACACCCACACGCACACCCTTGCATATTCTTTATACTTGTACTGTGTTGATGATGATAGTGGATGACATTGGAGATGAGTCGATGATATGATGATGTGATGATAAGGATACCAGTTAATTGATGAGATGACTGTGATATTGACCCGTACCCAGCTATTGGGATGCCGTACGACGATTTATCGTACGAGCTTTATATTGATGATAGATCTGCACTCAAGACTCGAGGATGTCAGATGATATACTGTATCGTACGCGATACTATTGAGGCGGGATCACCGACTATTATATTTATATTTATATATCGACTCAGATTTAGGTGGTTTTCATACCCCTCCCGATTGACTTGATAGTTAGATATAGATTACTTAGTTGACATTAGACTAGACCAGAGTCATACCTATTTCAAAACTAACAAATCGGGAGTATTTAAAAGATAGGAAAAAGGGACTCTACGGACATTTTCAAAGACGCGTCCTTTCTTAAAAAACGTTGTAGCCCTTATTTTACCAAAAACACCGATTCGTCTTATTTCAAATGGCATAACCTCATGACATATACATATTGATGTAGATTCTTTACTGTTGCGTTGATTATTCGATTTCCGCATATTCATGCTATTCGCATCGCTTTGCATGTGTAAATGGGTTTATTGCTATATTAAAATCATATTATTAGGACACCAGCACCATTATCGATGATGCATATGTTTCACGTACACTTGATTGCCGGCTCACAAACTTCATCATTGATAATTGCCATGTCACTACACTGTAGTACTGTTGCATTCAGGATATGTTGCATGGCATACTTGTGTACCTATATACTGTATATTCATACGTATTTGCACATACATAAATGATTCTGGCATTGATTAGAGATTTGGGAACCGCAAGATACTTTTTAAACTGATTTATTTTAAAAGAGCGATTTCCTTCAATATGTGCATATTACTATTCTATGTTGCATGATATACTGATATGCTTGCATTTCTTTTATATGTCGCATACATCATGTTTTTTGATTATACGCATTGAGATATGCTGTTTCCATGATATTTCTGGATTTGGGGACCATGGTATTTCAAAAGAGAATATGTAATTGTTTAAGAACCCGGTTACCCTTGATATGACATTTCGGTGCGTCCACCATGTGTTTTCTCGGTGCTGAGAGCAACATGTGAAACCCGATTCGAGGAGCGGACGAGGCCGATTGCGGGTACATGGTGGACCCGGTATGGTACCCCGGGGCGAGAACGAATCTGCTGTCTAGCTAGACGGTGAGCCTGGCAGAGGGACCACTACTTACCGGTGATTGTATTTGAACTCGGCGGTTATCCGGAGGATACCGACCGGAGTTATGAGATGATACGGGCCGGTCTGGACTGACGGAGCCCTATATGGATGAGGAGTTACGTGCCGATGCCAGGCACAGGTTTCATGATGTTTTCGAATGTCGATGCTAGGCACTCAGGTTCCATGATTTGATTATATCCTCATATTTCCATGCATATGCTTTATGATATTACATGCATGATGCTTATTGTCATTGGGTGACACGTGGACGGGATCCACATACATACAGAATTTGATTACTTTGATCATACCTCATATGTATATATAACAGTGGATGATGACGCTGTTTTTTATGCCCTTACACCAATATTAGTGGAATGGGACGCTAATATATGTGTATTGATAACAATTTAGATACTTCATCATACTTATTCATGCAAACATGCCTTATATTTATGATATGTTATTACCTGAGGCACTGGCACGAGCACTTGGCACTACATACATGTATAGATGTTACGTTGCCACCTTATCATGCTTCAGACTTATCCTTTTGAGATTTATATATATATATCTGATCGTATTGACCTAGGATTATGTCGTGCATTCAATTTCTGCTTGTAGATATTTCCTATTCACGAGTTGGCAACTCATCCCCGTTGTGCCACAGCTTCTTGCAGGTTTTGCTGTACAGGATCCATGGCGGCATTTCTGGCACACTGCTTCCTTTGCGGGTGATTTGCTTTGGTAGGTGGGTTCTTTTGCATCAAAACCACCATTGTACATCTATTATTCAATGTATCTAGTAATTCCATCAACCAAAACTTGTATATTATTTCAGACTTAGAAATCTGTTATGTATTATTTCGACCATAGAGTCGCGTGTTTTAGTATTACGGTTTTCATGCTGTTTTGAGTTTCTTTCTGAGTTTTGATCCTCGCCCTTCGGCGTTGTATATTATATTGCTTGCGTGGTTGTGACCGTCGATTGACGAAGAGCTAGCTCCCGCTTGGGGATGCCTTTTATCATTGAATATATATTATTCTTGTTGTACCACGTTCGGGGCTAGTATTTACAAAGGAAACTCTGCCGAAATTTTTGGAAAAGACTATACATTTTAAAAAATGCATATTCGGCTTAGTTATTTAAAAAACATTGTTTTTAAAACATGTTTTCTTTAATTCTTAAAAACCAGTTTTCTTTAGTTACTCCTTAAAATGGTTTTAGATTTCTGGGCTTTTGGCTTACTTGGATTAGATGGGGTCCTATAGACTTCATATGATTCAAGTGCCAGTCACGGGCTATTTTAGGCATGACAAAGTTGGTATCAGAGCGCTAGGTTAACCTTGGTTCGAGTCTAAGTTTGATTATGTGGAGCCTAGAGCGTTTATATATATACGGAACTTAGGCATGACCTTACGGAACTTAGACTTAGTCGAGGGGGTATTATACCCGAACTTTCGTCGCGTAGGATGACCCTTGGTTGATGGAGTAGGTAGCTTGAGTAGAGTGACGTACCGTACGTATGTTCCACGGCATATTTACGTTACGCTACACCGCTTAAGAAACCTTAGGATGTACATTTCCTTCACAGTATTATATACATTCCTAGGATCTATCTTCATCGATACTGGTTATGATTTTGCTGACACGATGGAACGGGCAGAGAGAGCTACGGCTAGAGTTGCATCTGCATAAGCTCGTCGCAGACGAGGACTGACCAGGGAGTGATTCCAGAGACATACGATTGCATAGAGGCTTCGTCTTATTGTATTTTCGCGCCACGAGCATTTGACGGATCGCTTTTACGAGATTTCTCGGGCGTGCCGATCAGTACCAGAGGATCGGGCTATTGCTAGAGGCCATCCAGAGGTGATGACCTTTGATGTTTCGCTTAATCATGATGATTGAGGCGCTCTTTAGCATACAGACGAATGATCCAGTTGCTGCTGCAAATGACAAGATATCGCCCAGATCATTGGAGCTACTTCAGCATGAGTATATACTTAGAGATATGATGGAAGGTCGCTAGTCACCGAGAATGAATGACTATGACATGTGGTTCATTCTCTTACCCCGATGCGAGGTCATCAGGTAGATTGATTCCAGCTAGAGACGACTTCACGCAGGTTCGTTGAGAGTCGATTGAGACGATCGAATGTCAGGAGCCCATTTTCCAAGTTTAAAGTATTCGGAAAGACATGCAAGCGATTCTATGAACCCTCTAGAAGAATGAAACCCTAACTCAACATAATGACCGTGCGAAAGACTTTGAACCTTAGGGTTTGCGGCAGTTTCGCGGCTCCATTAGTGAGGCTTAGGTTTGCCCTTCTACGGCTGGACCACTGATGTTGTGGTATGTACTCGATACTATTAAACTGTACCCAAGATGTTGATCTCTTGGGGGATTATAAGGTTTTGAAAAATCGATCGGATGGTTCGACATCTTTCGGATATCTTGTGATGCGATACACTGCTAGGGAGACTCCAGAAAACGAGTATAGCCGTTGGAGCGCAGTCCACGCAGCCACCATAAGACAAGTTCGAATCAGTCGACATTGGAGCAGAATGAAGTAAAGAGTCGCAAGAGACTTCGACGAGATGACGTTCCACTCCGCTGACATCAGTGATGCGATACGCATACAGAGGCGTTAGGATGTGACCAGTTTCCAAGAAAATGCTGTGCTGAGGACGCAGATGTCCCGAGAGCGGGAAGAGATTATGCAAGAGTACCAGCATCCGTCCAGTTCGGCTTAGGAGAGATTAGAAGAGACCTTGAGCAGGATTCCTTCCAGGACACTGCTGCAATAAGATGTGCACTGGGAGCAGAGGTGTGATGTGCATTCAGAAGACCATAGGTCGACGCCAGTGACGTGTTGCTTTACGAGTGGCCGCGAAGATTGACCGAGAGATGACCAGATAAGTGCCTGGACGGAATCGTTCTCGTTAGCACACCTGAAAGGGCCGATGAGCCGATTGATTGCGAGATTAGTAATCCAAAGAGAAGATAAGGACCCTGTTAGTGTTTATGCACTAGAAGGCCATTACTGTATCATACTAGTTTGTATATTACTTAATGGAAGCTTGGGATATTCACATGTATATAACAGTCTTGCTAAACATGGTAGTATACTACTTGGTTTTTCTATCTTAATATGTGAGTATACGTATTGATAGAACTCTTAGGATCTTGCTTGACTACCAGCGTTGTGATGGCGGTCACACTAGTGGGGGCTGGGTAGTCTATAAGCACATCCTTTTTCAGGTCCCTGGCCGTTGGATTATCGAGACAGAGCATCGATACTCCGGAGTAAACTGGTGTGTACGCTTCTCATCCCAGTTGGGGAGATGGTCTGTCCCACAGCCATCAGTACGTCGTTCTGGAGATCGTATACAGGTGCTCGTTAGGTTACGGGTACACCGGACAGGACTCACAGGGAACTGTTGGTTGGTTTTATACCAGTCGTCAGTGAACAGTTCCCAGGTGACATGAGTACAGCATAGTCCGCAGACTTGACACTGCTACTTCGCCTCGAGTGTGTCCCACTGTTCTTAGATTGCTACCCTACCACGGCTCAAAGGAGTCGTGCAAACAGGTAGCAGTTGGGTGCAGTCTCGAGCACTTGGAGGCAGTGGCGGTTAGACAGGATTCGTCCCTCCCGGTATTGGGAGTTGATATCGCGCTGTGTCAGAGAGCCATTACGCAAAGTCCCTGGCTAGGGCAAGCGAGATTTGCTGGTAGGTTCCAGTAGTTTCTCAGGGTGTAATGGGCTTCCCTCCGACACGACTTATACCGCTATTAGGGGACTGACGCTTGCCGCCCCCTAGGCCCGATATGCGATAGTCTTGGACGAACGGACCGGACTGTATGGAGATTGTCACATCAGACTCAGTAGGAGTTCGGATGGGTTCCCTCATCGGCCTTCTTATCGACATCTACCTTGGGACCGTTACGTACAGCTAGTGCCGCTTGCGGTCTGTGGTTAAACCCACTGCCAGCGTAGTAGTCGAGTCTCTAGAGTCCCACACAGAGAGTTTCCCTACTCCAGGCGAAACGATATAGAGGTCGTATGGTTTTACGACAAGGGTTCGGACGCATACGTGCGTTTACGCACGTACGACTTTCGGACAGTTTTTACCAGTCGGCTTTGGTTTAAGCCAGTTACTGGTATCCGGTTATTGGATTTATACAGTCTAAAGTTTTTCCGTATTTTTGCGGAAAGGAGGGGCGTTCTCGTAATTGCGCGAGAAGCTTCTAGAAGGTGGTAACTAAGGAGTTTAAGGTGGCATAAGCAATGAATGTGATTAGTGAGTCATATGGATGATTCATCCATGTCATTAATGCAAGATAAATGCTTAATGACTCATGGAGTGAATCATCACTAGATATTATCAAGCATGGTTGCTAAATTCTTTTCTTATTCTTTTCTTGATAAAAGAAATGCTTGATATATATTATCATAACTCATTATTCTAACTTCATTATTATCCTCACCTTCTCTCTCTTCAAGCTCTCCCTCTTCAAACCCTAATCCTCCCCTCTCATGTGTTGAGTACAAGGATTAGTTAGACTACTTAATCCATAACCCTCTCTATATTACACCTAGCTTCTTTGATTAGCACTTAGAGAAGTTTAGTTGCCTCAAGTTTAGAGGCTAAGCTTGGAGTAAAGCTCTCGGGTGGATCGTCTACTACTTCGAGAAGGCCGAGGAGGAGGTGGAGTTCGGAAAGACGAAGGACACGTTTCGTTAGGTATAATCCCTAAACATAGTAGCATAGCAACTCTATGTTTTAAGTTAGTTATCGTTTAGCTTCGATTCAAGCGGTTAGTCGATGTTTGTTCACTAAACAAGTTCGTTTTTGACAATTCCGCCTCCCCACAAGTATTGGGGTGTTGTACATCGACTTACAGTGGTATCAGAGCCTCGCTAAACAATAAATAACTTACTTGCAAATTTGTATGAATTTCGAACGAAAAAAATGAAACCGGAAAAGCCCGAAATATCAAGTTTCTGTCGTTTTTAAAATGAAGTCCAAAAATTTTTCAGGGATGTTCAGAAAGCTTGAAAAGACACCAGAAGAACACACAAGAAATTTAGGCCCCTGAATCGTCTAACGCGTCGCGGAACCGCGGCGGATCCCACCGATCCGCCGCGCTTCCGCCGCCGAGTTGACGATTCAGGAACCCAATTTTCCTGTGTTGCTTCTCTGTGTGATTTGGTATTTTCTGGAATATTTAATTTTTGCTCAGGTTTCAGATTTGCAGAGCAGTATTGGAGCAAGATTAAAAGTGTTTAATCGATCGAAATTATACAGTATTTGCTTGTTGGATTATATCTGTGATTGTATAATGTGTTCGTAAACCTCCCCTAACTTCTAGTATGTCAGTTGGCAGGGGGTTGCACATTTCTGAAATGGATTTTATCTGTTTGTGCATATGAACTGTGTTGGACTGTTGTGATGTATAGCCGGGGTTATGTGATGGGTTATCTTTTAATTCATTTGATGTAAATGTAATTTGTTGTAATATTATTTTGCGGGGCACTTCCAGGTTGAGGTTGTAGCCACCGTTGTATTATTTCATTTTACTGTTTTTGCTCCTAGGACAGACCCAAGGTGGGGTGGGGTGCACAAACTGCCGGGCGGGTAGTTTGCCGCACCCGTAGGGGTCGTGGGAGGGGTAATGGCTATTCATCACAACTGTGTAATCCGTATTTTGTTGCAGGCTCAAAACAAACACGGATTGCTTGCAAATCCAATTAAGTTCATCTGTGATCTGGAATGAATATCATTGCGTCAGACGAATGTAAAATATCTATATATATGATAGCTATTTAGACGTCACTTATGTTTTACACCCGCGCTAGCCCAGCCCCCGCTCTGTCGTTAGTTAAGTAACCTAACGGGTAATGACGGGACCCCGTGGCGAATGCGGATGGCATAAGAGGACGTTGTATTTTCGTTGTTTTCTGCAATGATAGGTTAATGATGGGACGCATTATCTATAATGCAAAGAAAGTAAACCAAAGTTTTAATCGTTGGAACAATTTAAAAGAAACCACTCGGTTAATTTTAAAACTGATATTTTTAAATGTGGAGCCTTAACCACTCCTTTTAAAAGCTATCAGGTTCCTTCGGTTATATCAAGTTCACTACGTTCACGGTTTCGCCAAAACCAGTCGTAGCCCTCCGTCATTTCTTATGGATGGTCAGTAGTATTCAAGCTATGCTTGTTGGCATACGTCAAGGCATAGTGTTTGGTAGCTGCTGGGGTATTCATTTGTTGCGTAGATAGATGTTTTGGTTTGGGACAGTCGCATTACCTTGTTGGCATACGTCAAGGGTATATACGGGTGGTTTCAAATTAACAAGATAATTATGGGCAGAACTTGACATGTGACTTATGATTTGTTGGCATACGTCAAGGTCATAAGAGCATGGGGCAAAAACTTATATCGGGAATTTCTAAAGAAACTGAAATTTGCAAAGAGATGCATACCATTTGGAGTTTGATGAATGTTGGTAAGATTCCTTCAGCATTATCATACGATGATATTTGGATCCCGATCCTACTGTGAGTATATGCTACTTATCAGGATATTCATCACTTAACGATCAATGCTATAAACCAAGTAGGTGTCCAGAAAAGTGTCAGCGGGGTTACGCCCCCAGAGAAAAGAGGTTATTTAATTAAGGAACTTCGCGAAAGCGTTGGAAAACCTCCCTCGAAGTATCGAAACTAGCCTGGCTGAACGATTAAGCAAGTATTGTACGGTGAAAATAGTCCTGGCTAATTCTTCTTTTATGGTTTGAGGAAAGATTCGAGAAACAGTGGGAGCCATCCAGTTTAGATAAACTAAAAACCACTCTAAAATTGAAAGAGCACCATGCTAAAGAGTTTTCTTCTCTCTCTCCTAATTGCAGCGACCCTGAAAATGACTGGACTTAAGTTACTTTTAGAGAAAAATATACTGACAGGGCCAAACTATAAAGATTGGCTGCGGAATGTCAAAATGGCTTTGACCTATGACAAATTGGGGTACGTCCTCACCGCTACGGCACCTGCTGTCCCTGGTCCCAAATCCAGCAATGCGGATAAGGAAATCCGCAAAACCTTGGATTTAGATTGCGCGAAAGCCAAGTGCATCGTGCTTGCCTCGATGAACAATGAACATCAGAGGAGGCACGAGGATATGGAACTTGATGCCATATTTCTCCATACAAAGGAACTTTATGGAGAGCAATCTCGTATAGCAAGATACGAGACCTCAAAGAACTTGTTTCGAGCGAGGTTGGCTGTCGGGTCATCGGTAGGAGAACAAGTCCTAAAGATGATCGGCTATATAGAAGAGCTCGCAGACCTTGGGACGACTTTGGATAATGAGCTCTATACAGACCTTATTCTCCAGTCCCTTCCTTCCACCTACACCCAGTTTATCCTGAACTTCAACATTCAAAGAAAAGAAGTTGAACTTCCGGAACTCCTGAACATGTTAAGGAGTGTAGAGGGCACCTTGCAGAAAGCAAGGGAAACACCCGCTATGTTTGTTGGCGGTTCATCTTCTTCCGGGTCCAAGGCTAGGGCCAAAGGAAGGAAGAAGAAGGCCGCACCCAGACCTAGAGGAGGTGTAAGTAAGGTGGGAGGGAAGGGAAAGAAAAATTTTGCAGTACCGGTAGTTGGCCAGGATGAGTGCTTCCATTGTCACAGGAAAGGGCACTGGAAGAAGGATTGCAAGGCGTGGAACGCCAAGAACCAGGAACCGAAGCAAGCTGTGGCTTCGACTTCAGGTGTGTTTGTAATTGAGAATTGTCTGTCAATCAACTCTACTTCCTGGGTATTGGATACCGGATCAGGATCTCATATTTGCAATTCATTGCAGGCACTGAGAAACCGTAGAGTGCTGAAGGAAGGTGATATGACCCTAAAGGTTGCTAACGGAGCTAGCGTGGGAGCTGCGTCCGTCGGGGATTATCACCTAGGATTGACGAGTGGACACATTTTGGTTTTACATAACTGTTATTTTGTACCAAGCTTAACGTGTAATATCATATCAGTTTCCTTGTTATCAAATAAAGGTTATGATTTCACGTTTGTAAGAGATGTTGTTAACATCCACCTTAATCATGGTTTGATTGGGTCCGGTACATTAAATAACGGTATATATGTTTTAAACCAACTCCAAATTTTCAATGTCCAGAACACACTAAAAAGAAAGTCTCCAGATTTAAATAAAGCTTTCTTATGGCTTTGTAGACTGGGTCACATCAATGAGAGAAGGTTGACTAAGTTGCATAGAGAAGGATATTTGGACTCGTTCGAATATCAAACTTATGACACTTGTCAATCTTGTCTCAAAGGAAAGATGACAAAGACTCCATTTACTGGACAAGGAGTAAGAGCGAGCGAGCTCTTAGGACTCATACACAGCGATGTATGTGGTCCAATGTCTACACATGCAAGAGGTGGTTATTCCTACTTCATTACTTTTACAGATGATTTCTCTAGGTTTGGACATGTCTTCTTGATGAAGCATAAATCCTAAGCCTTTGAGAAATTCCTGGAATACAAGAGTGAAGCGAAAAACCAAACAGGCAAAAGTATTAAGACACTGAGATCTGATCGAGGTGGAGAATACTTAAGTGCCGAGTTCCTAGGTTACCTAAAAAAGAAAGGAATTCTCTCTCAGCTTACTCCTCCATACACTCCACAGCACAACGGTGTATCGGAGAGACGGAATCGAACCCTATTGGATATGGTACGATCCATGATGAATAATGCTGAGTTACCGCGATCTTTCTGGGGTTATGCGCTAGAATCAGCGACAGATCTTTTGAACAGAGTTCCAACCAAAACTGTGCCTACCACACCATATCAGATGTGGAGTGGGAAGAAACCCTATCTTCAGTACCTGAAGACATGGGGATGTCCAGCTTTTGTAAAAAAGCAGCATCCGGACAAGCTCGAGGCATGCTCAGTAGAGTGTAAGTTTGTGGGATATCCAAAGAACTCTACAGGATATTGTTTCTATTACGCAGAGGAACAAAAGGTTTTTGTTTCTCGTCATGCCCGCTTCTTAGAAACTGAATTTTTAGAAAATCAGAAGAGTGGGAGCGTAGTAGAACTGGAAGAAATTCCAGAACCACAAACTGCTACTGAAAGTTTGGTAGAACCGGAAGTTCAAGAAGTACAGGACATTCCCGCACCCCTCCGCAGGAGTAGTAGGCCGTCTCATCCGCCTGAGAGATACTACGGTTTTTTTATAGATGGGGATAGAGAGGATTGCATCATAGATGATGATGAACCTACTGACTTCCAGCAGGCCATCCAGAGCGGCGACTCGGTACGATGGCTAGATGCAATGCGGACCGAAATGGAGTCCATGTACACCAACAAAGTATGGACTTTGGACTTTGCTCCAGATGGGGTAAAACCCATAGGATGCAAATGGATCTTCAAGAAAAAGATTGGTGTAGATGGACAGGTGGAAACCTATAACGCTAGACTTGTTGCAAAGGGTTTTCGTCAAAGACCTGGTTTGGACTATGACGAAACTTTTTCTCCAGTGGCTATGCTCAAATCCATTCGGGTCCTTCTTGCTATTGCTGCCTTCCATGATTATGAAATCTGGCAGATGGACGTAATGACGGCTTTTCTGAATGGAAATTTAGAAGAGAGCGTCTATATGGATCAGCCAGAGGGTTTCAATTAGAGTGGGAGCAGCGGGAAAGTATGCAAGCTGCTTAAGTCCATTTATGGACTAAAGCAGGCATCGCGGAGTTGGAACATCTGTTTTGATGAGACAGTCAAAGAATATGACTTTATCAAAAATCCAGATGAACCGTGCATATATAGTAAAGTTGTAGCAAGAAGTGTCGTATTCCTCGTCTTGTACGTGGATGACATTCTATTGATAGGAAATGGCATTCCTATGCTACAATCTGTCAAAGGATTCTTGTCACACAGGTTCTCCATGAAAGACCTGGGTGATGCCTCTTACATTCTGGGGATCCGGATCTATCGTGATAGATCCAAGAGGATGTTGGGACTTTCGCAGTCCAGGTATATCGACACTGTACTGAAAAGATTCAGTATGGAAGATTCTAAGCGCGGTAATCTACCGGCTTGTCACGGAATCACCCTCTCCAAAGAGATGTCTCCCAAGACTGATTTGGAAAGGGAACGCATGTCTTTTATACCCTACGCTTCTGCGGTAGGCTCTATAATGTATGCGATGTTGTGCACCAGACCAGATGTAGCTTACACACTAAGCGTGGTAAGCCGGTATCAGTCAGACCCAGGGGAGAAGCACTGGATAGCAGTAAAGAACATTCTCAAGTACCTGAGAAGGACTAAGGAGATGTTTTTGGTTTATGGCGGAAAAGACCTCAGGTTGGAGGCCTTTGCTGATTCCGGCTTCCAGAGTGATAAGGACGATTCCAAGTCCATGTCGGGTTATGTCTTTACCCTCAATGGAGGGGCGGTGTGCTGGAAGAGCTCCAAGCAGGACACCGTTGCTGACTCGACGATGGAAGCGGAGTAAATAGCTGCTTGCGATGCCGCAAAAGAAGCAGTCTGGATGAAGAAGTTCCTAACAGAACTTCAGGTGGTTCCTACTATAGTTGATCCAATACCTCTGTATTGCGACAACAACGGAGCTATAGCATTAGCAAAGGAACCAAGGTCCCATCAGAAGTCCAGACACATCTTGAGGCGGTATCACCTGATCAGGGAGATCATTGATCGTCAGGAGATCAAGGTTCGGAGAGTTGCTTCTGAAGAGAACATTGCTGATCCATTCACGAAGGCCCTACCTCAGATTCAGTTCGAGAGGCTACTCGAGATCACTGGTCTTCGATATGCCAGTACATGGCCCTAGTGCAAGTGGGAGATTGTTAGTGTTTATGCCCTAGAAGGCCATTACTGTATCATACTAGTTTGTAAATTACTTAATGGAAGCTTGGGATATTCACATGTATATAACAGTCTTGCTAAACATGGTAGTATGCTACTTGGTTTTTCTATCTTAATATGTGAGTATACGTATTGATAGAGCTCTTAGGATCTTGCTTGACTACCAGCGTTGTGATGGCAGTCACACTAGTGGGGGCTGGGCAGTCTACAAGCACATCCTTTTTCAGGTCTCTGGTCGTTGGATTATCGAGACAGAGCATCGATACTCCAGAGTATACTGGTGTGTACGCTTCTCATCCCAGTTGGGGAGATGGTCTGTCCCACAGCCATCAGTACGTCGTACTGGAGATAGTATACAGGTGCTCGTTAGGTTACGGGTACACCGGACAGGACTCACAGGGAACTGTTGGTTGGTTTTATACCAGTCGTCAGTGAACAGTTCCCAGGTGACATGAGTACAGCATAGTCCGCAGACTTGACACTGCTACTTCGCCTCGAGTGTGTCCCACTGTTCTTAGATTGCTACCCTACCACGGCTCAAAGGAGTCGTGCAAACAGGTAGCAGTTGGGTGCAGTTCCGAGCACTTGGAGGCAGTGGCGGTTAGACAGGATTCGTCCCTCCCGGTATTGGGAGTTGATATCGCGCTGTGTCAGAGAGCCATTACGCAAAGTCCCTGGCCAGGGCAAGCGAGATTTGCTGGTAGGTTCCAGTAGTTTCTCAGGATGTAATGGGCTTCCCTCCGACACGACTTATACCGCTATTAGGGGACTGACGCTTGCCGCCCCCTAGGCCCGATATGCGATAGTCTTGGACAAACGGACCGGAGTGTATGGAGATTGTCACATCAGACTCAGTAGGAGTTCGGATGGGTTCCGTCATCGGCTTTCTTATCGACATCTATCTGGGGACCGTTACGTACAGCTAGTGCCGCTTGCGGTCTGTGGTTAAACCCACTGCCAGCGTAGTAGTCGAGTCTCTAGAGTCCCACACAGAGAGTTTCCCTACTCCAGGCGAAACGATATAGAGGTCATATGGTTTTACGACAAGGGTTCGGACGCATACGTGCGTTTACGCACGTACGACTTTCGGACAGTTTTTACCAGTCGGCTTTGGTTTAAGCCAGTTACTGGTATCCGGTTATTGGATTTATACAGTCTAAAGTTTTTCCGTATTTTTGCAGAAAGGAGGGGCATTCTCGTAATTGCGCGAGAAGCTTCTAGAAGGTGGTGACTAAGGAGTTTAAGGTGGCATAAGCAATGAATGTGATTAGTGAGTCATATGGATGATTCATCCATGTCATTAATGCATGATAAATGCTTAATGACTCATGGAGTGAATCATCACTAGATATTATCAAGCATGGTTGCTAAATTCTTTTCTTGATAAAAGAAATGCTTGATATATATTATCATAACTCATTATTCTCACTTCATTATTATCCTCACCTTCTCTCTCCTCAAGCTCTCCCTCTTCAAACCCTAATCCTCCCCTCTCATGTGTTGAGTACAAGGATTAGTTAGACTACTTAATCCATAACCCTCTCTATATTACACCTAGCTTCTTTGATTAGCACTTAGAGAAGTTTAGTTGCCTCAAGTTTAGAGGCTAAGCTTGGAGTAAAGCTCTCGGGTGGATCGTCTACTACTTCGAGAAGGCCGAGGAGGAGGTGGAGTTCGCAAAGACGAAGGACACGTTTCGTTAGGTATAATCCCTAAACATAGTAGCATAGCAACTCTATATTTTAAGTTAGTTATCGTTTAGCTTCGATTCAAGAGGTTAGTGGATGTTTGTTCACTAAACAAGTTCGTTTTTGAAAATTCCGCCTCCCCACAAGTATTGGGGTGTTGTACATCGACTTACAGACCCATAGACAAAGAACACCATACCATGAGCAAGAGGCAAGTAGAGACCTTGCGCTGCTGGCATTAGATGCACCGACACCTTCTTGAACTTGAAGGAGGAACTACCGACGACGATATTTATGATTTGTGATTTTGTGATTCGATTATCACGTATCCGTCACTATGGATTTCAGTATTTTGGGTGATCTATTCGCATGATTTGGTCTTGATGGCTGAGTTTTATGATATTTTTTTTCGCGCACCATGGTTGCACCTACTGGGTATTTATATTTTGCGCATAATTATTACTCTTGAGGTATTGATTATGATTTCATGCCTATTTTATGCCGATGATTTGATTTACGCTTCCAGCATCGTTTTCATGCACTTTTAGTGTTTAGATTTGATTTGTGCACGCTGATGCACATGGTTGTGAGCTTATATACTGCGGTATACCTGATTTTGATTTAGCCGTATAGTATGCCATCGATTTTGATTCTGATATTGTTGTTGATTTCTTGCACTCCATGCTTTTGATTTGGATTTTCCCGCGTGATGAGCATATGTTTTGAGATACGATTTTGGTGCACACCAGATGCACTAAATCGGAATTCTTCGTGCATGTCAGATACACCTGATTTTGCTGTCAGGCACACACGTTGCCTATGACGGATGTTTCGTGCACTCCTGTTGCACCTAGATGTTGTTTCTGTGCACATGTATGGCACATATATGGATTTTGATTTCCGTGCGCACCAGACGCACAGGGTATTGTTATATACATTTTTGGGATTGAGTTCTTATGGAGCAGTACATTTTTATGATATTTTCTATGTGTTTTCATACTGAGCAGGGCTAGTCAGAGGACAGTACCTGCATATTTTTGGCATGCATTTGCTTCAGCTATTTACACGTATAGATTGATGTCTACATGTATAGTTTTGTTGTACATCATATTGGTTTTGCTTTGGATTTGACATTCGTGTTTTTATCATGACTCCGATGATTGCGGGATGCTTGACGGAGATTTTATTTTGAGTTATCTGCTCATTACTTATGCGCATGCACTGCGCTATGATGCGTTTTATGTATGGATGATTTTGGAGCCCCGACGACTTGGATTTTTACTGAAATGTTTTAGTATTTGGGGGTTTAAATTTAAATTCGGGGACCAAATTTCTTTAAGGGGGGAAGATTGTAACATTTAAAAAACATAAAATATTATTTTTGGGAATTTTTATAATTTAATATTATTTTAATGAATATTTTAATATTTCGGTATATTTAAATACCGATAAATTTGGAAAATTCTAAAATACGGTATTTTATGGAATTATGACATTTTAAAGTTGTTATGATTAGTTATATGCTAATTTAGTGCTAATTGCGATTAAAAATCGATAATCGGTTTTTTAGCATTTTTGTGCAAAACATGCACATATCATTTTTCTTTTACACTTGTGCATTTCTACCATGTTGTTTTGGGGTTACTATTTTTGTGAGAGGGAATTTGAAGAAAAGAAAAGAAAGGGAATGAAAAAGGATATAATATGAAGTATGGGTGAGAGAGAGAAAGGGTTACCTTTGACTTGGACTTAGCCTTTCCCATTCATTCTTCATTCATTTTCTCTCCCTCTTCCTTCATTGCTGCTGCTGCTCCTGCTCCTCATTCCCTCCCTTCTTCACCTCCTCAAAACACCTTTAAAACAACTCCAAAACCCTATCTCTTTTTCACTAAAAAGATGCACAGGCTCAAGACCAACCAATTGGACCAAGAAAGCAAGGATTTTGGCCACTAGGGGCAACTCAAGAATATTCCCGAGTTGCCAAATAAGGTATTTTTCTATACCATTAACTTAGTTTTTGCATTGATTATACCCCCATGCTAGATTAGAATCGATATCGTGTGATTTTGTGGATTTAGGAAAACCTAGTTAGGGTTTAGTGTAAGTTGTGAGTTGTGATGTGGAATTGAGCTCTGTAGAGACTATACAAACACCCTAGTGCTTGAATTGAGACCCAAACCTGAGACTGAAACCCAAAATATGGAATTTCAGAACTTTCATGTCGGTTTGTGATGACTTTGAGGGTGAAGAGAGATCTGGAATGAACTGGGGAATTTTCTGGAAAAATAAACCAGTCCAGAGACAAATTTGAGACCCTAGGAACCCCCTGTAGAAAGACGGACCACAGAGGAGAACCCAGGGCCGGCCTGGCCGGATTTTCCCTTTAGGGGGCTCGGCCACTTGGTGTGGGGTAGGGTCCAGGTTTCTTCTGTAGGTCATATGTACCCTATATATCACCCTAGTGTTGTTTTGGAACCTTGGTTTCACCTGAGACGAAATCTGGGAACACTTTTATAAGTTGCTGCTTTGAATTTAGTTATGGTTTTCTGTATTTCAATTTCTAGATTTTAGTATTTGTGCTTTATCTCGATCATGTGATGTTTGTACGTCTATCTCCAGTGATTTCGGGTTGATTTGCGAGAGCTAACCATAGGTTCTAACCTATAAGCTTTTAAGCGTATCGTTTTGGTTTTCATGTGTCGTTTTAGTGTTGATTGGGTTTTAATGCTATGCGATACGTGTGATATGTAGGTACCTCCACGGTGATCCGAGGCGATGAAGATGATGGTGGCAACATCGACACCGACACGCAAGACGCAAGGTGAGTAGATTATATCTACAGGGGAAGTAGGGTGGATGGCGTATAGCACCCCCAAGTCCGAAGTTGGTATAATATATATGTATATGTTATATATATATGATAGCTTATAGTGTGTCGTGGTTATTGAGTTTAGATGTACTATGGATAAATTAGGGTTAGAAGTAAAATAGTGTAGTTCCTAGTCGCGAACCCTAGAATAGGTTTACACCCACACGCACACCCTTGCATATTCTTTATACTTGTACTGTGTTGATGATGATAGTGGATGACATTGGAGATGAGTCGATGATATTGGGCATAGTGCCATGAGATTGGTGATATGATGTGATTCGTATTTGGTATACGACATGTGATGTTTAGCGGGGCTTTGGACGTGTGTTTCACACACGCATTCATATTTATATAGATGGTATCAGTTGTACTAGACTTAGATCAGTCCCACATATTATGTGATATGATGATAAGGATACCAGATAATTGATGAGATGACTGTGATATTGACCCGTACCCTGCTATTGGGATGTCGTACGACGATTTACCGTACGGGCTTTATACTGATGATAGATCCTCACTCAAGACTCGAGGATGTCAGATGATATACTGTATCGTACGCGATACTATTGAGGAGGGATCGCCGACTATTATATTTATATTTATATATATCGACTCAGATTTATGTGGTTTCCATACCCTCCTGATTGACTTGATAGTTAGATGTAGATTACTTAGTAGATATTAGACTAGACCCGAGTCATACCTATTTCAAAACTAACGAATCGGGAGTATTTCAACGATAGGAAAAAGGGACTCTACGGACATTTTAAAAGACGCATCGTTTCATAAAAAACGCCGTAGCCCTTATTTTACCAAAAACCCCGATTCGTCTTATTTCAAATGGCATAACCGCATGACTTATACATATTGATGTAGATTCTTCACTGTTGCGTTGATTATTCGATTTTCGCATATTCATGCTATTCGCATCGCTTTAAATGTTTAAATGAGTTTATTTCTATATTAAAACCATGTTGTTAGGACAACAGCACCATTATCGATGATGCATATGTTTCACGTACACTTGATTGCCGGCTCACACACTTCATCATCGATAATTGCTATGTCACTACACTGTAGTACTGTTGCATTCAGGATATGACCTTTGCAAGGCATACTTGTGTACCTATATACTGTATATTCATACGTATTTGCACATACATAAATGATTCTGGCATTGATTACAGATTTGGAACCGCAAGATACTCTTTAAACTGATTTATTTTAAAAGAGAGATTTCCGTCAATATGTGCATATTACTATTTCATGTTGCATGATATACTGATATGCTTGCATTTCTTTTACATGTGGCATACATCATGCTTTTTGATTATACGCATTGAGATATGTTGTTTCCATGATATTTCTGGAATTGGGAACCGTGATATTTCAAAAGAGAATATGTAATTGTTTAAAAACCCGGTTACCCTTGATATGATATTTCGGTGCGTCCACCATGTGTTTTCTCGGTGCTGAGAGCAACATGTGAAACCCGATTCGAGGAGCGGACGAGGCCGATTGCGGGTACATGGTGGACCCGGTATGGTTCCCCGGGGCGAGAACGGATCTGCTGTGTAGCTAGACGGTGAGCCTGGCAGAAGGACCACTACCTACCGGTGATTGTATTTGAACTCGGCGGTTATCCGGAGGATACCGACTGGAGTTATGAGATGATACGGGCCGGTCTGGACCGACGGAGCCCTATATGGATGAGGATTTACGTGCCGATGCTAGCCATAGGTTTCATGATGTTTTCGAGTGTCGATGCTAGGCACTCAGGTTCCATGATTTGATTATATCCTCATATTTCCATGCATATGCTTTATGATATTACATGCATGATGCTTATTGTCATTGGGTGACACGTGGACGGGATCCACATACATACAGACTTTGATTACTTTGATCATACCTCATATGTATATATAACAGTGGATGAGGACGCTGTTATATATGCTCTTACACCAATATTAGTGGAATGGGACACTAATATATGTGTATGGATATCAATTCCAATACTTCATCATACTTATTCATGCAGACATACCTTATATTTATGATATGTTATTACCTGAGGCACTGGCACGAGCACTTGGCACTACGTACATGTATAGATGTTACATTGCCACCTTATCATGCTTCAGACTTATCCTTTTGAGATTTATATATATATCTGATCGTATTGACCTAGGATTATGTCATGCATTCGATTTCTGCTTGTAGATATTTCCTACTCACGAGTTGGCAACTCACCCCCATTGTGCCACAGCTTCTTGCAGGTTTTGCCGTACAGGTTCCATGGCGGCATTTCTGGCACACTGCTTCCTTTGCGGGTGATTTTCTTTGGTAGGTGGGTTATTTTGCATCAGAACAACCATTGTACATGTATTATTCATTGTGTCTAGTAATTCCATCAACCAAAACTCGTATATTGTTTCAGACTTAGAAATCTGTTATGTATTATTACGACCTTAGAGTCGTGCGTTGTAGTATTATGGTTTTCATGCTGTTTTGAGTTTCTTTCTGAGTTTTGATCCTCGCCCTTCGGCGTTGTATATTATATTGCTTGCGTGGTTGTGACCGTCGATTAACGAAGAGATAGCTCCCACTAGGGGATGCCTTTTATCATTGCATATATATTATTCTTGTTGTACCCCGTTCGGGGCCAGTATTTAAAAAGGAAACTCTGCCGAAATTTTTAGAAAAGACTATACATTTTAAAAAATGCATATTCGGCTTAGTTATTTAAAGAACTTTGTTTTTAAAACATGTTTTCTTTACTTCTTAAAAACCAGTTTTCTTTAGTTACTCCTTAAAATGGTTGAAGATTTCTGGGCTTTTGGCTGAATTGGATTAGATGGGGTCCTATAGACTTCATATGATTCAAGTGTCAGTTACGGGCTATTTTGGGTCGTGACACACCATGTACCCGCAGACGGTGCCTCCCGCTCCTCGAAACATGTTTGACATGCCAATCTTAGAACCGAGAAAACACATGGTGGACGCACAGAAATATCATATCAAGAGAAACCGGGTTTTCAAACAGTACATAAATTTATTGAAACACCCCCATGGTTCTTAAATCCATCAATCATATGAAATCCATATTTCAATGTGAAAATCAATGAAAAACTGATATATGCAACAAAAAACAGCAATATGAGCATATTAAGGGAAAACCGCTCTTTAAATGAATCCAGTTTAAAAATATATCATGCGGTTCCGAAATCCTCCGAAATCAAGTGCAGAATCATATGAGGTGTACATGTAACTATTGCTTGGTAAGTGTATCTACATGTAAGCAGGTATGTATGATGCATCTCATAAGCACAATAGCACAATAAGCAACGTCTCAATATCACATGTCAAAACAATACAACTTAGGGGTATATGCAGATATAACAAGATATGTGGGTGTACATGTCAGTATGTATGCATGATGTGCATGTAGCTGTAGCAAGGTATGCAACTTATAACAGGATGTAAGCATATCATAGCATTATGTAGCAATTCTACTGTGTAATGACATAGCAATTATCGATGATAATGTGTGTGAACCAGCAAATATGTTTAAGTGTAACATACGCATCATCGATAATGGTGTAGGTGTACTAGCACATGTATATATAATGCGATGAGAATAACAAGATCGTTCTCATCCTGACCTGAACCAACTAGATCATCTCCGAAGTCTCATGACTAGCTGGGGTCCAAAATCCTACTCTCGTTGAGTCAGAAAAACAGACCGGCGATCTACACCACCAACCAAACAAAATCTAAAGGTTGCCAATTGGAGTGTCTCCTGATAACAGCTGTTGAAGGAGAACCCTAACAATGGCAAATGATGATCCCAACTACCCACAAACACTTAGTACGTGCGCATAAGCATACCCTCCAGAGTCTTTATAGCCCGCTCTCACAAACCCTCGTCCTGCGGAAGGAAAAGCGGAGCTAAAGCTCAACCAGTACCCAAGGCTTCCTGAAGCTTCTGCCCAAGACGACAAGCGAACAGGGTGCCTCCATTGGATACAACGAATGAAGGAACTCCGTGCCAACGCACAAACTTAACAAAGAACAACTGTGCAAACTGAGCATAACCGGACAACAAACACCTAAATGGAGTCACACCCAGTCTAGACCGGGGTTGACACCACAACGAAATTCATGGAGATCTGCTCCTATTCCCATTCCGAAACGGTTAAAGGTTGCAACTCTCCAGCCGGTCTCAGATGCTCAACCTTAGCTCACAACAAGACAGACACCTTGATACGAAATCATTAATTTCACTCTTCATCCCTGTCCACCCGTAACTATTTCACAAGTCACGCTACAAAGTGGTGGAACTTGAATGAACGCTGACTAAGGTGCCTGCCGTAGGATTTCTCTTCTCTGCCCATCAGCAACAGGTACACACAAACACGTCCCTAAACGTAGCACATCTGGTCACAAATCAAGGACTCCGAATCTTTACCCAGCCGAGAATGCTCAAGAATTTCTGGCAAACGAGCATCGGCGGGCTGTGCCTCGCGAAAGCGATTAAGGAAAAGTTGTCGGGCGCGAACATGACCAAGCTGTCCCCTCAGTAGAGGCGAACATAAGCTGTACTCAACGATCGCACAAGAACTGTAAATCTATAGAAGACTGTTTCAATAATAAAAACCCGCTGCAGGAAGATGTACATTAAGCACCTGTGGTCCGTAAAAATATGACATGACTCTCCGAACAAGTAGTGTCCCCAGATCTTCAACGCACGACCACCGCGGCCATCCCAGATCATGAGTGGGATATCCTGCTCGTACTTTCTCCAACTGTCGGGAAGCATAAGCGATAACTCTATAGTGCCACATCAACGCAAAATCGAGCCCCACTCGCGAAACATCACAGTTAAACAACAAAGTTTCCCGAACCAGAAAGCAAAGAAAGAACTGGTGCAGTTGTCAACCGAATCTCCAATTGCTGAAAACTTCGCACACATGCCTCAGTCCAAAGAAAAGAACCTCATTTCCGGTCAGTTCAGTCAACGGTGCCGCGATACACTAGCAATCCTGTATGAAACGGCGGTAAAAACCCGCTAAGGCCAAAGATCTGCGGACCTTCGTCCATACACAAGTCTGGGCCAAAGCTGTACGGCCTCGATCTTCCTCAGGACCATAAGAAAACCGTCTCCCGTAACTACAAGACCTAGGAGACAACACAATCAAGCCTGAAGGAACATTCCGAGAATTTAGCAAACAGCTGGTGCTCTCCCAGTATCTGCAGACAAATCCTCAAGTGCTGCTCCTGTTCCTCACGACAAAATGGAATAGACCAGAATGTCATCAATGACATAATAATAAACTGGTCGAGGAACGGCCTGAAGAAATCTGGTTCATCACATCCACGAATGCTGCTAGGGCATTGGTGAGTCCCACGACACCACCAAAACTCATAAAGCCCGTAGCACGCACAAAAGCAGTCTTCGGAATGACATCACTCCGAACCCGCAACAAATGATGAGCAGATCCCAAACAAACTTAGAAAATGTCTCGCACTCTTGATCGAAGAAATCGTCAATGCGAGGAAAAGGATACCTATCCGCACCGTAACACGGTTCAATTGACGATCAATCAACGCACAACCTTAAACTGCCGTCTTCTTCCTTGACGAACAAAAATAGAAGCTCCCCAATGCGAAACACTTAGATGTACAAGTCCCCCTATCTAGCAACTCTGCAGCAGATCCTTAAGCTCCCTAAGCTCTGTCGGCTCATCTGGAACAACGTCGGAAAACTCTCGAACGATGGAAAGCCGGTCCAACAAACCCACTGTGGCTCCAGCATCCCGAATGAAAGCTAAGAATCCTCGACATCCTCTCCTCAAAAGCCGACTAGCGAAAAAAGATGAATTCAAGCTGTGAGAGGCGGCACCACTGTCTCCCTGCACAACAAGAACTGACTCGCCGAGAAAACAAAACCTGATTGTTTCCTCACGGCAATCCACAGATGCCTAGCACGTAGCTAACCAGTCCATGCCCATGAGAACGTCAAATCCAACATCTCTAGAAGGATCAAAATGACGGACGAATCTCTATCTCCTATCCGATTGGCACATGATCGAAATACGTGCCCGCAACAAAAGAATCGCCGACAGAACTTAACACAACAAACGGCTGATCTAGCTAACACGACTCTCCTCGTCCCAGGCCTGTGCTACTTCCGCGACGTGCACGAAACCTGTCTCGACGACTACGCCTCTGTCTGTGGGCTAGTACACCGGTACGAGTCCTCCACTGTTCTGGAACTCCCAAAGTCTCTGGAAGACGTGCCTCATCAACTGGGGCTGTATCCACTGGTGCTGTATACATAACACAATGCAGTGCTGATCTCAACGAACAACTGGGTAACAGGGGTGCACCCTCCTGTCGCCATGCTCTACTGGCCTCAACCAAAGACCTCATCGTCTGGCGCAAGTCCTACATGATCTGCTTCAAGCCTAGCGATACGATCTATCGAAGGCGGATCCATCTGCTCCTGTGCAACGAGCGTGCCATCATGGTCGGTCCTCATCCCATACGAGTCAACTCGTACCTCGACCCTCGCTACACCTCTCCGAGTCCTCATAGTCATCGGCAGCAAAGGCTATCAATGGAAAAGGATTCGATATGAACACGGAAATCGAATCATAAGGATATGTATCATCAAGGAAGGAATTTCAAGCAATTTGTATTTAGGTCACTTTAGGCGGCGTACCGCGTCGTGAGTATGCCGCGGACATACACACACTACGCTACTCTGCTTTAAGCTACCTACTCCATCATACCAAGGTCATCCTACACTCCGAAAGGTAAAACCTAGTGCTCTGATACCAATTTTGTCACGACCCAAAAATGGCGCGTGACGGCCCTTACACTACGAAACGTCAACAGGCGTACGCAACTTAAGTAAGTTGAAACCCAGAAATCTAAACCACCCAAAACTGGAAAAGCGGAGAAAAACTTAGTTTAAAACATTCGGAAATTCTCAAGCAAAAATCTTTAACTTTTGTTTTCGTTTCTTGAAAATTTCGGCAGCACCTCTTTTGTAAAAACTAGCCCCGAAAACGGGTACAGCATAGAATATAAATAAAGCATCCCAAAAGGTAGCAAATCACGTCTAACGGCGGAGACAACCAGCACAAGCATATATACGACGCCGTAGCGAAGAAATATAAATGAAAATAGCATAGGGAGGTAAAAACTTTATAACAAGACCGACTCCCACGAGCACAGCACCCAAAGTCACCAAAAATATACAACACCGAATCCTCACAACTCGTCTCTAAGTCAAATACAAGAAGTGTAGATGGAGAATACTAGATCCAACAAAAAGATATAAAATGTACAAAACGGATAACCGCGAACCCACCTATTAGCAAAGGCCTCACGGCTAACCGTAGCGGTATCCGCAAAAGTAGAGATGATAAGACGCCCTGCTGCGACCACTCTGAGGGTAAGACCAGCAAAACATTGTGGCACAAAAGGGGTGAGTTGCCAACTCGTGAATAGTAAATAACATCATGCTGTAATCGCAAGTATGCACGAACAGCTATAAATCTATCACATGTAATCTGATAGCATAAGTATGGCAATATGAATATGCAACAATCATGTAAGGGTGCATCATCAGGGTACTACAACTACATGAAGCAATGCATATCAAATTAATCCTGAGTGTTGGATGATATAAATAAACTCATGCACAAATCATATGCATGGAAAAACCCGGTGTAAATCAACAACATCCAAAATCCCAAAATCCTCAGATCGGCCCTCCGATCGGCCCTGTAAATCTCATGTAAACTGAATGTCAAACATCGACACCCAAAATATCATGAAAACTTGTCACGACCCACAGGGTACGGAACGTGACTGGCACTTAAGTTTACGAAACGTCTAAAGACGTCCGTAAAATAAGTAAGCCAAAGCCCAGAAAACAAAACCAATTAAGCAAAAGAGTGAAGAGAACCCAATCAATTGAAAGCGAGTTTATCAAATAAGTCATGTAAAACCCTTTTTAAAAACAATACCAATTTTTCCGAAAATTTCGGCAGAGTCTCCTTTGTAAATACTGACCCCCAAAATGGGTACAACAAAAATATATATGAATCCAACAAAATAGGGCATCCCCAAGCGGGAGCTAGCTCTTCTCCACAAGGCGGTCACAAATCCCACGCAATATAAAATGACAACAAGCAAAATAATCATAATGAAGCATAAGAAAAACAGCATGTCGACTCAAGTGAGCTCGACCCCAAAATACAGCATAAAAGTCTACAAATCTCACAGTCTCATCTCTAGGTCAATATACAATAATGCTGGTAGATACAGTAGATGGAGTGTACTAGATACAAAAAATATACAAGGTGGTACAAAAATAATGATATAACCCACCTAGGAGCAAAACCTCGAGTCCAGGCAAAGGAGGCAAAAGAAGAAGTGCGCCCGCCGCTATTGAACTGACGGAGCGGACCTGCAAAAGGCTGTGGCACAACGGGGGTGAGTTGCCAACTCATGAGTAATAAATAACACCTACAAAGGCTATCGTATGCATGCACACAAGCATCCTAGCATCTAAAATACAGGTATGACTGGATGCACTAGCAGGTGTGTATACAACATCAGTGTACGAATATGTATGCAACATGAATATCTGAGGTCTCAATAGGTATATATAAGAAACATTTTATCTCTTTCTGTTTTTGAAACTCTTTTAGAATGCCAGCATAATACTCAAAGAATCGACGAGAACCGGTGTCCAGCAACGACACCCAAAAGCTGTCTCAAATCTCATAAATCCATGTCATAGTGTCTCTGGCCTCAGCCATCCGGCTGACCCATCTCAATATCAATATCTCATCCTCTCGCGGCCCCGGTCGGTATCCTCTGGATATCCGCCGTGCCCAATGAAGTCACCGGTAGGTAATCCGCCCCTTGCCAGGCTCATCGTCAGCACCACGAGCTTCTTTCCCCGGGGTACCCTACCGGGCCCACCATGTACCCGAGACGATTCATCCAACTCTTCGAAACGGGTCTCAAAAACCACAGCAAACTCATGGTGGACGACACTTACATCACTAGAAAACCACAATTTACATGTTTTAAAAATATAATAAGTTTAGAAATTTTGCGGCTTTCTCCCGAAATCCAGAAATATCATAAAATCTCAAGAAATCCTCATAAGTGCATATATCAATGATAATGAATGCATATGGTATCAATAATCAAGTTGCGATGTGTGATTAATAGATTAGGCATGAACAATTAATATGATGAAGTACATGCACATGAATAGCAATCCTACGGTTTCATTTTAAGAAATTAAAGGCAATAGCACAAGTTTAAGTATCAATTAGTAAAAGATTTCAATTTAAAGGTTATCTAGTGTGGTGGCATGGCAATTACCACGGTGTGTGTGTAAGCATGAATAGTGCTCGTGCTGCATAAAAAAACCCTGGCAATGGTGCAGGTGTCCTATAAAATGGTTTCATATATGTATGTCAATATAATGCATGGATGCAGCAAATAATCATATAAGTATTTCACCACTAATTACTAACATCACTAAGAATCTTGTAAGTTACTAAAACTATCGGGCGGCTTGCGCCATCCAACGATAGTCCCCCGTAGATGTTACATCTACTCACCGGAATCCCTGGCTAGCTGTGTCCAATCACCGCTTTCCCCTTTCGTGCCGCGTCGGACGTCTCCGCGACCGAACCTGGAATTTACATCAATACCAAACATAAGGTTACGTATCAAGAATGACGCAAAACCCAAACGAAACTACTAATGTTCACTAGCTAGGTACAACGTGCGCAGGGTGCGCGGAACATACGCGAAAATCGCAAAAACTGCCAAAAATCGCCGATTTGGTCGCCCGGCAAAACTAAAACCCGACTACTCAAAAATCCGCACTCACGCATCCTAAACGTCATAGGAGATGCTAAAAATATCCCCAAGGTAACACAAATAATTCACCATGCAATTTTAATAAAAACCTAGTAAGCACAAAACTTGCAATTTTGGTGCAAATATCGAAAATTAGCGATAAGGTTATCACAATCCAACACAAATATCCAACCACACAACTAGTTAGCCATAATCACATAAATTCAACTCATTTATCATGCTTCACAACCCATTTTCCATACATAAACCCTTTCTTGAATTTCCTAAAACAACAATTTACAACCAAAATCACACTTTTAAAATTTAGTAGATTAGCATAGTTTAAAGACCACATAACAAAGTAACCTCTTAGATTAGGTTGTGTAGGAACTAGATAGAAAAATAATTTAATTAACCTAACAATGGTTTCTAAAACCCTAGTTCAATTCAAACCATTCACTTTAAAAAAACAAGATTAGAAGTTAGCAATGAAATTTAACACTAAAACAATTTCATTCAAGGAATCAAACCATAAGTATTTAAATGGGTCAAAAATTATACCTCAATTTTTTTAGAGATCTAGCATGTGATTTGCCTCTAAGGATGGCTTCCTAGCTCCAAGATTCAAGCAAGAATGGCTAAGGATAAATGATAGCATAAGGATTTTGTTTGAATTTTTGAATAAATTGTAGATTTTGATGTGTTTTTTTTTAAAGAAATTTGAAGAAAATGAAAAGAAAAGAGATGAAGAGGAGGGGGAGCAGGTTTCGGCCAGAGGAGAGGTAAGGGGAGGGTGTGGGTTTGTGGGAAAAGTCATTAGTCAACTCCCCCAAAAGTCAAAGCACCATACTTCAACAAACTATTTTTAAAATAAATTCATAACCAAACCAATTCAACACATGAAAGAAAATCAAGGTGAGGCCAGAAATTTCTGGACCTGATCAAGGTGGGGCTGTCCTAGGGCTGAGGGAAGAGAGAGAGGTGTTTTACAAAAGAAATTTTATGCAAAAAGACCCCCTACAAGTCAAAAATTGCAAGTTTTAGCTTAAATTTCAATAAATTCGTTTCCTATCATAAAAATTTGTTAAAAATCAAAGTAAAATACTAAAAATTTATGTTACAACTAGATTTTAATTAACATAATTTTAAAGATTAAAATTAGCCCGGAAAAATTTGTATTTATCGCTAATTTAATGTATTTTCTTACCGGCTTAAAATAATATTAAAAAATTGAAAAATTAGGGAAAATTTTTAAACGACCAGAATTTCATAATTAACTCATTAGCTACTAAAAATAAGCAATTACCTATCCATTTTAGGTATAATTAGCCCTAAACTGCAAAATAACAAAAAAGACGGTTTTCGGAAAAATACCGAATTTTCACCGATTTTCAGGAAAACACCAAAACGACTTTTCAAGATGCTACAACCTTCCCCCCTTAAAGAAATTCGGTCCCCAAATTTAAAAATATAACTACGCGTACCTTCGAAGAGATGGGGATAATTCTTCCTCATCTCGCCCTCGGTCTCCCAGGTAACCTCCTCGCTGCTCGGGCTACGCCAAAGGACCTTGACGGTTGGTATAATCTTCGACCTCAACTTCTTCACCTGCCGATCCAAGATGGCCACCGGCTGCTCTGCAAAAGAAAGGTCGCACTCTAGCTGGACTGTCGGGTGCTGAATCGCATGCGAAGGGTCGTGAAGGTACTTGCGGAGCATCGAAACATGGAAGACGGGGTGAACATCGGGAAAGCTGGGAGGAAGAGCCAAACGATATGCAACTGCGCCGACACGCTCAAGGATCTCGAAGGGACCTACGAATCTAGGGCTAAGCTTCCCCTTTTGCCCAAAACGCATCACGCCCTTCATCGGAGAGACTTTCAGAAAAACATGGTCGCCAACTGCGAACTCTAATCTGCGACGGCGCCTGTCTGCATAGGATTTCTGTCTGCTCTGAGCTGCCCTCATCCGGTCTCGAATCAACTGTATCTTTGCTGTCGTCTCCTCAACAAGCTGCGGCCCCAAAATACTGCTCTCGCTGAGCTCTGTCCAACAGACGGGCGATCTGCATCTCCTCCCATACAATGCCTCGAAAGGTGCCATCTGAATAGTATCCTGGAAGCTGTTGTTGTAGGAGAACTCCACTAGAGGTAAATGACGATCCCAGCTACCACCAAAGTCTAAAACGCACGCTCTGAGCATGTCCTCGAGAGTCTGAATGGTCCGCTCTGACTGTCCGTCGGTCTGCGGATGAAATGCTGTGCTGAAGCTCAAACGAGTGCCAAAAGCCTCCTGGAGTCTCTGCCATAGTCGGCTGGTAAACTGAGTGCCTCGATCTGACACGATACAAGTCGGTACACCATGTAGTCGCACGATCTGGTCAATATAGAGCTGAGCATACTGAGCGAAGCTGAAAGTGGTCTTCACTGGTAGGAAGTGAGCCGCTTTCGTCAATCTATCCACGATCACCCAGATGGAGTCGTACCCTCGACTAGTCCTGGGTAGACCCACAACGAAATCCATCGAAATCTGCTCCCATTTCCACTCTGGAATGGGTAACGGCTGTAGATCTCCTGCGGGCCTCTGGTGCTCGGCCTTGACTTGCTGACAAGTCAGGCATCTCGAAACGAACTCCGCAATGTCCCTCTTCATCCCGCCCCACCAGTAGGTCTCTCTCATATCATGGTACATCTTGGTGGAACCGGGGTGGACACTATACACTGATCGGTGTGCCTCCTCAAGAATGTCGCGCCGCAATCCATCAGCATCTGGTACGCACAGTCTAGATCCATATCGTAAAATCCCCTGATCGTCAATCACGAACTCGGAAAATCTGCCCTGTCCCATCTGTGCCATGATCTCTGAGCAACGGTCGTCACTGCGCTGTGCCTCATATATACGGTCAAGCAACTGTGGGCATGCACGAACATGCGCGAGCTGTCCCCCTGTCTGAGTGAACTCGAACTCAACTCGGCTGTCGCATAACATCTGCCAATCTGCTGACGACTGCCTCTGCACTGCGCGCAAAAAGGATAGACTACCCCCGGGCCTCCTACTCAACGCATCTGCCACCACATTCGCCTTGCCTGGGTGATATAAGATCTCGCAGTCGTAGTCTTTCACCAACTCCATCCAACGACGCTGTCTGAGGTTCAGGTCTCGCTGCTGAAATATGTACTTTAAGCTCTTGTGGTCGGTGAATATCTGACACGACTCGCCGTATAGGTAATGTCGCCAAATCTTCAGTGCAAAGACCACTGCAGCCATCTCCAAATCATGAGTGGGGTAGTTCTGTTCATGCTTCTTCAACTGCCGAGAAGCATAAGCGATCACCCGGCCATGCTGCATCAATACGCATCCTAATCCCACTCGCGAAGCATCACAGTAGACCACGAATCCGCCTGATCCCGAAGGCAAGGATAATACCGGTGCCGTAGTCAAACAAGTCCGTAGCTGCTGAAAACTGCGCTCGCACTCCTCTGTCCAGACGAAAGGAACTCCCTTCCGGCTCAAACCGGTCAACAGTGCAGCTATACGGGAGAAGTCCTGAACAAAACGCCTGTAGTAGCCCGCCAGGCCTAGAAAACTACGGATCTCAGTAACCGATGTAGGTCGGGGCCACTGCTGAATAGCCTCAATCTTCTTCGGGTCCACACAAATGCCGTCTCTCGTAACCACGTGACCCAAGAATCCGACGTTGTCCAGCCAGAATGCACACTTGGAGAACTTTGCGAACAGCTGGTGCTCCCTCAGAGTCTGTAACGTAATCCGCAAGTGCTGCTCGTGCTCCTCTCTGCTCCGGGAGTATACCAAGATATCGTCGATAAACACGATGATGAATAAGTCAAGATACGGCCTGAATGTACGGTTCATCAAATCCATGAATGCTGCTGGGGCGTTGGTGAGTCCGAACGACATCACCAAAAACTCGTAGTGGCCGTAGCGCGTGCGGAAAGCTGTCCTCGGTATATCCTCTTGTCGAACTCGCAGCTGATGGTATCCTGATCGCAAGTCGATCCTCGAAAAATACCCCGGACCATGAAGCTGGTCGAACAAATCATCAATGCGCGGCAACGGATATCTGTTCCGAACGGTAACTTTGTTCAGCTGGCGGTAGTCGATACATAAGCGCAAACTTCTATCCTTCTTCTTGACAAACAGGACCGGAGCACCCCACGGAGAAACACTCGGTCGAATAAGCCCCTTATCTAACAAATCTTGCAACTGATCCTTCAGCTCTCGAAGCTCTGCCGGGGCCATCCGATAAGGCGGTATAGAAATAGGCCCCGAGCCGGGAATCAAATCAATGCAGAACTCAACATCGCGCTCAGGCGGTAGCCCAGGTAGCTCATCAGGGAAAACATCAGGGAACTCACAAACTACCGGGACCCAGTCCAACGGAACCTCTGCAGCTCGAGTATCACAAATACACGCTAAGAATCCCTGACATCCCTTCCGCAAGAGCTGACCAGCGCGAAGAGACGAAATCAAGCTGGGAAGGGTGACGCTGCGGTCTCCCTGAATAACAAGGACTGGCTCTCCCGGAAAGCTAAATCTGACTGCCTTCTCACGGCAGTCCACCGAAGCATAACAAGTGGCCAGCCAGTCCATGCCCAGAAGCACATCAAAGTCCAACATATCGAGGAGAATCAAATCAACCGACGAATCCCTCTCCCCGATACGAACGGAACATAATCGAAACACAAAACGAGCGACAAACGACTCACCTACCGGGGTAACAACAACAAGCGGATGATCTAACGACGACGACTCAAGGCCTAACATCAGTGCAAAGTGTGTAGATACGTACGAATGTGTGGAACCTGGGTCGAATAATACCCGTGCGTCGAAAGAACAAACTGGCAAGGTACCTGTCACAACGGCATTGGATGCCTGCGCATCCTGCGGTGTCAAAGCAAAAACTCGGGCCTGTCCTCCACCGATAGAGGGCTAACCTCGACCTCGGCCTCTTCCTCCTCGTCCTCTCTGAACAGGACCGCCGCGTCCACGGCCTCTGGGTGCACCTAACTGGCATGGAGCATCGCCTGTGGTAGGAAGTAGGGCTCTCTGATGAGGGGGTGGTGATGGTGGTAGGGTCACATGCGGAACTGTCGCTGCTCCCTGTCGTCTCGCCGGACAGTCTCTGACAAGATGGTGCAGACTCCCGCACCCAAAACACCCTGGCGATGGCTGCTGCCCCTGGGGATAAGAACCATATAACTGTCCCCGTCCAAATCCTCTGCCAGGCCTATCTCTCGGAAAGAATCTGGCGCGCTGCCTCTGAGACGGTACATCGGTGTGAATCCTCTTCGGCCCAGAAACGGTTGAAGTCTGTGATATGCGTGCCTCCATCCGCAATGCCGTATCCATAGCAGCTGAATAAGTGTCGTAGTGCTGGGCGCTAATGGCAAGATATAGCTGGGCATCAAGTCCCTGTACGAACCTCTTCACCATCTTCTCTTCGGTATCCACCAAATACTGAGCATATCGGGATAACTGTGTAAACTGGATGTCATACTCAGACACCGTCATCCCAGGTGTCTTGACTAAGGCCTCGAAGCTACGAGCTCTGGCGTCACGAACGCTCTCTGGAAGGAAACGGGCTAGAAAGACCGCTGTAAACTCGACCCAAGTCATAGGAGGTAGACCTGCAGCTCGACCTCTCAAGACTGACTCCCACCATGTCTGCGCGAGACCCTCTAGTCGGAAACTCGCAAGCTCTACCCATCGATCATCCGAACATCTCAGCGAACGGCAGATCCTGGCTAAACTGTCAAGGAACGTCTGTGGGTCCTCCGCTGCCTCGGTGCCGGTGAATACTGGAGGTCTCAGCCTCATGAAATCCTGTAGTGAAACCGGGATGGTCACGGTGGTAGTAGTAGGAGCAGGTATCATGGTCGTCTGTGATGTAGTAGGTACGTCATCCGGCCTCGGTGTACGACTGGCTGCAACTAGGGATCCTACCATCTGACGTAGCTCCTGCATGCCTCCCATCATCTGTCGCAACTCCTCCATACCAGTCTCGAGCCTATCCATACGGCCTGGGGAAGGTGGATTGGTCTGTCCCTGCGGCGTAGGCATACCACCCTGCTCAGTCCTAGTCTCGGACGAGCCAGCTCGAATCTCGTCTCTGGCGGCAGCCCTCTGTGCCCTCGTAGCCTTCGGCGGCATAGTGGCTGTTACAGGAAAACGGATAGTAAGAACAGTGCAATAGGATCATAGGATACACGGAATTGAAGAAGGAATTTTCAAGCAAGTACATCCTAAAGTCACTTAGGCGGAGTACCGTATCGCAAGTATGCCGGGGACATACGCACGCTACGTTACCCTGCTTAAGTCACTTACTCCATCTACCAAGGGTCATCCTACACTCAAAAAGGTAAAACCTATCGCTCTGATACCAACTTTGTCACGACCAGCAGGGTACGGAACGTGACTGGCACTTAAGTTTACGAAAAGTCTAAAGACTTCCGTAAAATAAGTAAGCCAAAGCCCAGAAAACAAAACCAATTAAGCAAAAGAGTGAAGAGAACCCAATCAATTGAAAGCGAGTTTATCAAATAAGTCATGTAAAACCCTTTTTAAAAACAATACCAATTTTTCTGAAAATTTCGGCACAGTCTCCTTTGTAAATACTGACCCCCAAAATGGGTACAACAAAAATATATATGAATCCAACAAAATAGGGCATCCCCAAGCGGGATCTAGCTCTTCGCCACAAGGCGGTCACAAATCCCACGCAATATAAAATGACAACAAGCAAAATAATCATAATGAAGCATAAGAAAAACAGCATGTCGACTCAAGTGAGCTCGACCCCAAAATAAAACATAAAAGTCTACAAATCTCACAGTCTCATCTCTAGGTCAATATACAATAATGCTGGTAGATACAGTAGATGGAGTGTACTAGATACAAAGAATATACAAGGTGGTACAAAAATAATGATATAACCCACCTAGGAGCAAAACCTCGAGTCCAGGCAAAGGAGGCAAAAGAACAAGTGCGCCCGCCGCTACTGAACTGACGGAGCGGACCTGCAAAAGGCTGTGGCACAACGGGGGTGAGTTTCCAACTCGTGAGTAATAAATAACACCTACAAAGGCTATCGTATGCATGCACACAAGCATCCTAGCATCTAAAATACAGGTATGACTGGATGCACTAGCAGGTGTGTATACAACATCAGTGTACGAATATGTATGCAACATGAATATCTGAGGTCTCAATAGGTATATATAAGAAACATTTTATCTCTTTTTGTTTTTGAAACTCTTTTAGAATGCCAGCATAATACTCAAAGAATCGACGAGAACCGGTGTCCAGCAACGACACCCAAAAGCTGTCTCAAATCTCATAAATCCATGTCATAGTGTCTCTGGCCTCAGCCATCCGGCTGACCCATCTCAATATCAATATCTCATCCTCTCGCTGCCCCGGTCGGTATCCTCTGGATATCCGCCGTGCCCAATGAAGTCACCGGTAGGTAATCCGCCCCCTGCCAGGCTCATCGTCAGCACCACGAGCTTCTTGCCCCGGGGTACCCTACCGGGCCCACCATGTACCCGAGACGGTTCATCCAACTCCTCGAAACGGGTCTCAAAAACCACAGCAAACTCATGGTGGACGACACTTACATCACTAGAAAACCGCAATTTACATGTTTTAAAAATATAATAAGTTTAGAAATTTTGCGGCTTTCCCCCGAAATCCAGAAATATCATAAAATCTCAAGAAATCCTCATAAGTGCATATATCAATGATAATGAATGCATATGGTATCAATAATCAAGTTGCGATGTGTGATTAATAGATTAGGCATGAACAATTAATATGATGAAGTACATGCACATGAATAGCAATCCTACGGTTTCATTTTAAGGAATTAAAGGCAATAGCACAAGTTTAAGTATCAATTAGTAAAAGGTTTCAATTTAAAGGTTATCTAGTGTGGTGGCATGGCAATTACCAGGGTGTGTGTGTAAGCATGAATAGTGCTCGTGCTGCATAAAAAAAACCCTGGCAATGGTGCAGGTGTCCTATAAAATGGTTTCGCATATGTATGTCAATATAATACATGCATGCAGCAAATAATCATATAAGTATTTCACCCCTAATTACTAACATCACTAAGAATCTTGTAAGTTACTAAAACTATCGTGCGGCTAGCGCCATCCAACGATAGTCCCCCGTAGATGTTACATCGACTCACCGGAATCCCTGACTAGCTGTGTCCAATCACCGCTTTCCCCTTTCGTGCCGCGTCGGACGTCTCCGCGACCGAACCTGGAATTTACATCAATACCAAACATAAGGTTACATATCAAGAACGACGCAAAACCCAAACGAAACTACTAATGTTCACTAGCTAGGTACAACGTGCGCAGGGTGCGCGGAACATACGCGAAAATCGCAAAAACTGCCAAAAATCGCCGATTTGGTCGCCCGGCAAAACTAAAACCCGACTACTCAAAAATCCGCACTCACGCATCCTAAACGTCATAGGAGATGCTAAAAATATCCCCAAGGTAACACAAATAATTCACCATGCAATTTTAATAAAAACCTAGTAAGCACAAAACTTGCAATTTTGGTGCAAATATCGAAAATTAGCGATAAGGTTATCACAATCCAACACAAATATCCAACCACACAACTAGTTAGCCACAATCACATAAATTTAACTCATTTATCATGCTTCACAACCCATTTTCCATACATAAATCCTTTCTTGAATTTCCTAAAACAACAATTTACAACCAAAATCACACTTTTAAAATTTAGTAGATTAGCAAAGTTTAAAGACCACATCACAAAGTAACCTCTTAGATTAGGTTGTGTAGAAACTAGATAGCAAAATAATTTAATTAACCTAACAATGGTTTCTAAAACCCTAGTTCAATTCAAACCATTCACTTTAAAAAAACAAGATTAAAAATTAGCAATGAAATTTAACACTAAAACAATTTCATTCAAGCAATCAAACCATAAGTATTTAAATGGGTCAAAAATTATACCTCAATTTTTTTAGAGATCTAGCATGTGATTTGCCTCTAAGGATGGCTTCCTAGCTCCAAGATTCAAGCAAGAATGGCTAAGGATAAATGATAGCATAAGGATTTTGTTTGAATTTTTGAATAAATTGTGGATTTTGATGTGTTTTTTTTTGAAGAAATTTGAAGAAAATGAAAAGAAAAGAGATGAAGAGGAGGGGGAGCAGGTTTCGGCCAGAGGAGAGGTAAGGGGAGTGTGTGGGTGTGTGGGAAAAGTCATTAGTCAACTCTCCCAAAAGTCAAAACACCATACTTCAACAAACTATTTTTAAAATAAATTCATAACCAAACCAATTCAACACATGAAAGAAAATCAAGGTGAGGCCAGAAATTTCTGGACCTGATCAAGGTGGGGCTGTCCTAGGGCTGAGGGAAGAGAGAGAGGGGTTTTACAAAAGAAATTTTATGCAAAAAGACCACCTACAAGTCAAAAATTGCAAGTTTTAGCTTAAATTTCAATAAATTCGTTTCCTATCATAAAAATTTGTTAAAAATCAAAGTAAAATACTAAAAATTTATGTTACAACTAGATTTTAATTAACATAATTTTAAAGATTAAAATTAGCCCGGAAAAATTTGTATTTATCGCTAATTTAATGTATTTTCTTACCGGCTTAAAATAATATTAAAAAATTGAAAAATTAGGGAAAATTTTTAAACGACCAGAATTTCATAATTAACTCATTAGATAATAAAAACAAGCAATTACCTATCCATTTTAGGTATAATTAGCCCTAAACTGCAAAATAACAAAAAAGACGGTTTTCGGAAAAATACCGAATTTTCACCGATTTTCAGGAAAACACCAAAACGACTTTTCAAGACGCTACAAAACTGGTGCCCAGCATCGGCACATAAATACTCGTATCCATACATTCCTTGAATCCTAAGTGTCCAATGTCGACACTTATGATCCACGTATCGGTCCTCTGATATCCATACGTTCCTCGAAACCCAAGTGTCCAATATCAACACTTATGATCCACGTATCGGTTTCTCTGATATACATACGTTCCTCGAAACCCAAGTGTCCAACCTCTAGACTTTTGTTCCACGTATCGGTTCCCAATATCCATAAATCTCTCGGAAAATAAGTACCTAACATCGACACTAGGAATCCCCAAATCACATGAAAACATATCTCAAATGCGTAAATCCATGTAATATAACATATGCAACATAGAACCACAATAAGAGCATATCACGGGAAAAGTCCTCTATTTAAATGCATCAAGTCATTAAATATATCACGTGGTTCCCCAGTATCTGAATCCCATAAACATATATAATAGCGTCCCATATCACCGATATATATATCGTATAAAACTGAACATGTAACAATAGCAAAGTATATGTGTTAGCATGTAGGTATAGCAAGGCATATGTGTAAGCATGTACGTATAGCAAGGCATATGTGTAAGCATGTAGGTGTACAGGTATGCTATATGTCATATGCGCCATCGCACAAGAATAAATACCTCTACGTCGCTAACCAATAGCAAGGTATATCATATGAATATCTGTGTTGTGCGTATCATGGCAATTACCGACAGTGTGTGTGTAGCATACAATAGGTGCTCGTACAACATGGACTGTCAATAATAGTGTAGTGTACAATAGGTACAAGTTCAGGCACAACAAGTAACTATATGCAATGAACTCATATGCGAATAATCATGCATCTATCATATCAATAATCCAGCCCTGACACATAATGCCATACGGGCGATTTCCCCGTAGATGTTAAATCTACTCACCGATTATCTCGAGCTACGAAAATCTGACCACCTGCTTCCCTTTTATTCGCAGCATCTGAAGTCCCCGCTTGCGACCCTGAAAGTATATAACAATATAACAAGTATATATTAGCAATCGACCAATAACACGTACCAACTACATTTGACCGACGCACTAATTCCAAATATACTCTCAAGTGTTCTTCAAGTGTCTAACTCGCGTAGAGACACTACAAAACACACTCAAGATCAAAAGCTACACAAAGACACGAACGACATCGGCACGACCCTATCTAGGAACGCAAAACGACACAACTATCAAGCCTAGACCCTGATCGTACCGATCGCGCATTCAAAACACAATAATAAACGTGGAATCTAATATAAATAATGTTGCAACGTCAAAAGAAACCCACGCCTAAAATTCACCAAAACCTAGTAAGCAACTTATATCAATTTAGCACAAAACTACATGTTTTTATCAAACTAGAATTTACAAACATCACTAATTAGCAAGATTAAATAATTTAAACCTTTACTATAATTTCCAAATATGAATTTAAAAGCTTAATTTAAACATCTAATTAAGCTAATTAAAGTAATAATACCACAAAAGAGATTAAGGTTAGGGTTTATACCATCAAAGAGACAAGATTTGTAACAAGAACAATCCAAACTTTAGCCTCCAAAATCCTCACTAGAATGAAGATCCAAGCAAGTTTTGTGAAGAAGAATGATGGGAAATGATTATATTTGAGTTTATATGAATTTATTTAGATTTTTCATGAATTTTATGAAGCAAAATGAGAAGAAATGTGATGAGAAGGAGATGGGGCAGCAAGAACAAAGTGGCCGGCCAAGGAAGGAAAGGGCTTGGTTCTAGAAGAAAACTTCAATTATTGCTTAATAAAACAAAATACCATTATGTCACTAGTTTCTTTTCTTTAATAATTCATTTTAATTACAATTAACAAGATATTTTGGGAAGAGAAGGTTCTAGCTTAATCTAGTGATAACATAGCATAAAACCACATTAGTATTAATTAACCCACATAAAAAAAGTAATTACCACTAATAAAGTGCACAAATAAAGCATTAAAATAATATTTTAATTAGGAAAAAATTCTATGTGAACCAAAACTTCCCATTGACCCCCAAAACCCTCGCACTAGCTTTATTCTAGCTAAACTATGTGTCGGCAAGTTTATAAAGAAGTTTGATCACAATCGGGTTAAAACGGAAAACACCGACTATTTTACCCTAAGAACGGAAAATTACCTAAACGATTTCTAAAACATTACAGCCAAGAAGTGGCTTCCCTCTCTCTCATGCACAAAATACACACACAAAAATATCTTTTTCCCATTTTCCAAATAAGCAAAGCCAAGCCCATACCTCTTTATATGCCTCAAGCCATATCCATGCCACCTCACCCCTCCACCTCATTTCCCTAAATGATTTTCTAAAAAGGAAAATCAAATAATGAGGTGTCACATCTTCTAGAAACAATTCCGTATAAATACGGAATGCAACCCGGTATGCGCATCGAAATACATATACGTGTATTTGTACAAAAATACGAATAGCCAAGAGAGAAAATGAATATTGAACAATAGTACTAGAATATAACATATATAAATTATTAAATCAAAACCTGATTTAAAAATCCGGCTTAATCCTAAGCCGCTAGTATTATCAACCGTCCGATTAAAGTCTGTGCGGCCTGTGCACATATTTAATCGGACACATGTATGTACCAACATACGTCATTTACACCATATCGCCCCTGAACCGTGAAAACCCTCTGTGTGGTACTCTAAAGACTCATCAATACGCTGGCAGTGGGTTTAACCACAAGAACGTCAGCGGCACTAGTTGTACGTAACGACTACCTAGGTATTCAGCGAAAGGGTGGCCGACGAGCAAACTCATCCTGAACCCCTACTTAGCCTGACAGTGAAAATATCCGTACAGTCCGGTCTGTTTGTCTAAGAGTATCGCATATCGAGTCTAGAGGGGTGGATAAAGTCAGAACCCTAATAACACGATAATTCGTGTCGGTATGTAACCCATCACCACCTCAGAAACTATCGATCCTGGATCGGTAATTCTCGTATATTCCGACCGAGGATTTCTGGTGATGGCCACCCGTGCACAACGCGACATCAACCCCTAATACCGGGAGAGGCGAATCCCCGACGATCCGATCTCTGCCTCCATGTGACTTGGGACTGTACCCAACTAAAACCTGTTTGCACGACTCTAAAGAAAAGTAGAGTTAAGGTTAGAAAGTTATGAACCGATATATCCAACGTTCAAATTCCTTCAAATGTTCTTTAAGCCCTTACCAATGTGAAATACAAATACCAAAGATTAAGGTTGAAAGCTCACTTAAGAGGTTGCAAGATTAAAGCAAGGCATGGCATCGTAAATAGAAATCGTGCACGAAAACCAAATCGGCATGCGTATCACACATAGGTTAAAACCTATGATCTAAGCATGCACGAGAGGCAAAACAATTCCTCGATGTCGATGTACAAACGTCAAACAATCGAGTTAAAACACAAATACCCAAGTTCAAGTTAACAAAATCCGTAAAACTGAAATCAGAAACAACGTAAAACACTTCTAGATTTGCCTAAGGTCACAATTGGGGCATTTTGCATACAGGAGGCGTCTAATCAATTGATGTAGGAGCTACAAACGAAGCAAGAGGCCACCCTAACCTGGCCGCAAATTGCGGCCAGGACGAATTAATTTGCAGCCAAGTAGATGAGATTGGGGCTCGGGTCTTTATGGTAGCTTCCTAGGTGCCTGCATGACTCTCTGTGATCGCTAAATTATTTTCAGGTGCCCCGGGTCATAGAAGATATCAAAACAACTTCACAATTCTCAAAATTTTCCGATATCCGGGTTTCTAAGTTTGTGAATTGGGGTTTAATTCTCAGGTTTTGGTCTTTAATCAAACACTAAAGGGGTTTATAGTCTCTACTAATCCTCAATTGCATCATCACAACACATAAAATCTCCTAAACCCTAACTTGGAATTCTCAAACATCACCAAACTACACTTAAACACTTTTAAACATGTACAAGTGCTAAAAGGAAAGGATTACTACACTAATGGTGAAGATATTACCTCATTTGAAACTCAAGAAAATTCTTGATTTGCCCCAAGTGCTCAAAATCCGATTTTTCTTGGTCCAAAGTGCTTGTAGGGAGCCTGTGCTTGTTTTTAATGAAGTGGAGATGAAGTTTTGATGTGGGATTGAGGGTGTTTGTGAGGTTTTGTGGAAGAGGGAGATGAGGGAAGCCATGGTAAATGAAGAGGGAAAATGATGAAGAAACAATGAAGGAAGCAATTGGGAGAATGGTCAAATGACCCCTCACCTCTCACTCACTTCACTCTCATGCCCATACCTCTTATTCTATTCTTATTTCCCTTTTCTTTTCTTTTGTTCTCTTTTCTTTTGCTAAATTCTAAAACCAAGCATGAAGAAAAGGAAAAAGCCATGGTAGGAAAAATGTAACAAATGTGAAAAAATGACTTGGTGCATGTCACATGCACAAAACAAGCTTAATACACGATTAGTGATAATTAATCGCGATTAGAATTAAAATGGAATATAATTAATCATAAAGAATTTATAATTTCTTTAAATCATATAAAACACCGTCATTTCCTAAATTCCTAAATTTTTTCCAAATATTCCCCAATTTATCGGTATTTAATTATACCGCATTATAAAATATTCATAATATTTATTATTTAATTATAAAAATTCCCAAAAATAATATTTTATTTTTCTGAAATGTTACAGTCAAATTACAATACGGTATCACATACACGTATTTAATCAGGCCCACATACATATCACATATCTGTCCTACTTCGTTTCGTTTGAACCAGGGAACTTCTGTGAGGGACTCTAAAGACTCGTCAATACGCCAGCAGTAGAAGATGATCACATCAATCACCTACAAGCCGTCAGCGGTACTAGCTGGACGTAACGGCTACCCGGGTATTGAGCGATATGAATATCAACAAGCAAGCTCGTCCATACTCTCCATGAAGCCTATCAGTAACACTACCGTACAGTCCGGTCTTTTCGTCTGATATGTCGCATATCATGTCTAGGGGTGGTTAACGTCAGACCCCAGTAACGTGATAAGTCATGCCGATGTATGGCCTATAACGTTTCGAGAAACTACTGATAACACTTATTAGTAAATTTCGGCACCAGCACTGGCAAGGGACTTCTAGTTATAGTCAATCGAGCATCGTGCAACATCAACCCCCAATATCGGGAGAGACGAAACCCCTCCTATTGCTCATTGCCTCAATGTGACTCGGGGCTGTACCCAAAATCCACCTGTTTGTATGACTCCTTTGAGCCGTGGTAGGGAGGAAATTAAAGCACAGTGGGAGCCAAACAAAACTCTATGACAATCTCGGGTCTACAGACTAATCTATACCAGTGTCACCAAAGGACTACTATCTGACGATAGGTATACTACCACATAGGGGTCCTCGACGAGTCCTGTTTGGTGTACCCATTCTCTAATGAGCACCTGTGTACAATATTTATGTCACACACCAATGTTTGTGGGATCAACCATCGCCCTCTAAGGGAAAAGAAACGTACACACTAGTCTACACTGGAATATCGATGCCCTGGTCTCGATATTCCCACGACTAGGAACTGATTAAAGTATTTAATTTTGGACCACCCTAGCCCCACTAGTATGATCTCATCATAATCCTGGCAGTCAAGTACATATCTGTAACGTTTTAGATATCGTTTAGGCGAATTTTCCATTAATCGGTAAATAATTTGTGTTTTCCGTAAAAACTGGAATATAATCATTTTTCAATATAGTCGTAAATGCACCAAGTTTAACTAGAAAATTGCTAGTATGTGGTATTTATTTAGTCACTTATAATTATTAGTCCACTTGAATATTTTTCCTAAATTAATTATTCCAAATATTATTATAAGCTTTTATTTATACACTTAATTAGTGGTAATTACAAATTGGAAAGGGTTAAATATACAAATGTGAACCATGTCAACTTAAATACAAGTTTATAAATTGTTTTCTTTTCTCCAAAAATCTTGAGTGTTCTAGACTTTTCTAGGGTTAATGAAAATGGAAAAGAAAATGAATTAGATAATGGATTGATTTGAGGTGCATTAATTAAGCTTTAATGGCTATCCTAATCTAGAATTTTCCACACTCTCCCCTCTCTCTCCTTGGCCGAGCCCTCCCCTTTGGTAGCCCCAAATTTTCCCCACCTCCATTTTCAACTCAAAAAGATTCAAAAATCCATCAAAAATCCACATTTAATCTCACAAATTCCAAATTAAATCACTACCCATTATTCATTAGCCTAATCTAGCTTGGATCAAGAAGAAAGTTAGCATTTTGGAGGCTATTTTGGGAGCCAATTTGCAAGTTTTGAAATCAAGTTGTCAGGTATAAAATCCTAACCCTAAGCTTTAATTGTTAGTTAATCGCTTTAATTTAGCTTATTGGGTATTTAAATATGGTGTTAATTAGCAAGTTTAGAAATTCAAGGGTGTTGAAATCAAGTTAGGCTTTTGATTAATTGGTTATGGTAATATGTGTAGTTTAACATGTTTAAACATGAAAAACCTAAGCTGGTTTTTAGTTTGCAAATTGTTACTTTGAAATTGTCTAAATGGTGTAATTATGCAAACTAGGTTTTTAGAATCTATAAGGATAAGTGAGCTTAAAATATAGTAAAGAGTTATGAAGCCTAATTTTGATATTAGATGAATATGATAGGCACTAGATTGCTAATTCACGAGGTTTCGCACCAAAACTCCTTTTGGGTTGCTTACTAGGTTTTCGGTATAACTAGACGTGGGTTTTATTTGACGTAGTGATGAAATATATATTATCCTGTACAATATTTATTACGTTGTGAATGAGCGATTGGTACGATTGGGTTTTAGGCCTGGCGGTTTTCATGAATAGCAACCCTAGTTAGGGTTTTGGCTATGTTTTCCGGTATTGGGATTCTTAGTTTTGAGACTTGATATTGTATTTGGTCGTTGGGCGTTTGTACGTCAACGACGAGAGTTGTTTGATTGTTTTTGAATGCATAGGCTATAGGTTCTAACCTATGAGCGCACTGTGTGCCGTATCGGTTTTTGGACTATGTTTTTATAACATTGCGATATGTGTTCATTTGTAGGTACTCTCGCGTGGATTCCGAGACGACGAAGCACATCGGCTACGCCTGGACGAGGAGTTTCACGAGTGAGTAGATTTATATCTTCGGGGGAAGTCGGGTAGATGGCGTATAGCACCCCCGCAAATTATGAATGGAAACCGAGATATAGAATATAGTCGGAGAAACCTATATCAGAAAACTATCGATAGGGTTAAAAAGATAGTTAGAGGTGATATGAATGATTGAATATATATATCGAGATATAAGGTGAAATCTATAGGGACATGACTCCTTGACATGATATGATAGAAATGATGTCTCGAATTGATATATAAGGATATGAAAAGTGAATGTGAATCACGATATATTGATATATAGTTGCACGAGATTAAGTATGAGAATTAGAGTAGCATGACATAAGATTCATAAGATAGAATGTATATGTAAAATAACTTGACGTGAGAGATTGATGCGATGAAAAGAGTATATGATGAGATATGATGACTTGGTTGATATGTCGTTATACAGATGCGAGTCGATATGAGATAATGGATACCTTTGTCGCTCCCCTGATATGAGATTGATACGGATGTGACCTGGGAGATAGGTATATAAATATATATAATGTTGTGAATCATGAATGATATGCCGTACGAGATGTTAGGTCCGTACCCTCATTTTTGTAAAGGTTGATAGAATCCCTAATTGGTTATGCTGTCGTACGATGGATTGTACCGTACGCGATGTTATGAGGCTGGATGCCGATTGATAGATTTACTAACTCGGATATATTGTAGTTACGTATACCTTTTAGAATTTCTCTTACGATGTACCTTATGCTACGTTCATGTCATTCTCATTGCATTACATTTACCTGTGCTAGTACACCTACACCATTATCGATGATGAGTATGTTACACTTACACAGATTGGCCGGCTCACACACTTTATGATCGATAATTGCTATGTCACTTACACAGTAGAATTGCAGCATCAGGCAACTACTCTTGATTGTTCAGTATTGTCACATCATTATGCTATGTTGCATGATATACTTGCTATGCTCAGATCATTATGCTATGTTGCATGACATACCTTGCTATAGCTACACATATACCTATATAGTATTGTATCATTATTGACATGTATATACACATACCTTGCTATAGCTACATATACATCATGCATACATGCTACATGTATACACCTATTGTTAGGTTTACCTAGCACCCTATGAAAGGTTTGGAAGCATCATATGTACCAAAGATTAGATTTTTATGGTGCTAAGTAAGCATACAAAGGATCTATCCTAGAAAAATTAGGGTTTCATAACAATACAAGTAACAAAGGCTAGGGTTTTGAGAGTACAACCTTTGTAGCTCCCTATTCTTGACTCCTTGGCCACTTGAGAGTTGGAAAAAGGTTAGCTTGAGGTCTTCTAGCGTCCACGACGATCCACCCGAAGCTCCTTTGTCCAAGCTTGCAACTTCACTTTATCAAGAGAATGAAATGAAGATAACACTCTAAACAAGTGGGCAAGACTTGTGTAGAAAGATGTTGTGGTGGCTTTTCTCACTTCAAAAACCTAATTTGATGAGTATTTTGCTCACTACAAAAGTCTAGAGAGCAAAAGAAGAAGGAGGAAGAAGATGATGGCCATTTAGAACAAGAGTGAAAAGAAAATAACTCTTATCAGAAAATGAAAAATATATGTATATATATTTTCCACTTCTCAACTCAAACCATGGTTAATGATAAAGATATTATTGTATTAGAGTTTAAAACACAAAAGAAAAATTAACCAAGGGTAATAAGTAGGTGAGCATGGTAAGATGAAGAAGAGTGTAGAAACAATCCATGAATTAACCCTTTTTCTTTTCCTTTTTGTTTTAACACAAATGCAATAAAAATCCATATAAAAACCCATGGTGTGAGTCTTATATTGCCACCATTCTCAATGTATATACAACCATGAAAGATGATGTATGTATGTATGTGTGCATGCACATCCATATGTGCATGAATCATGAAAGAATGCATACATGCATGCATACATCAAAAATACAAGAAAGGATTTCTAGTGAGAAAATAATGGTTAAATGGTAAATCAACACTTGATTTATCAATCCGGCCATATCACATACGACCCAACCAAAAGCAAGCCGCCCGATTAATATACGGTATCTCATACGCGTATTTTAACCGGGTCCATGCGCATATCGCATACGCGCACCACAACGTTTCGCCTGGACTAGGTAACTCCTTTGCGGGACTCTAAGACTCGTCAATACGCCGGCAGTGGGTGATGATCATATCAAGCACCCCCAAGCCGCAAGCGGTCAGCTAAACGTAACGGCAACCCGGGGATTGAGCGATCAGAAGAAAACAAGCGAACCTGCTACAACTTCCGTCGAGCCAACCGGAAACACCACCGTACAGTCCGGTCTCATCGTCAGATATGCTGCATATCGAGCCTAGGGATGGCAACGTCGACCCAATAACTCAATAAGTCATGCCGGTGAATGGTCTATAACAGATCGATAAACTACTGATAACACTTATCAGTATATCTCAGCAGCCTTGGCCAGGGACTTACTGATATAACCAGTCGAGCACAGCACAACATCAACTCCCAATACCGGGAGAGACGAAACCCCTCCTATTGCTCATCGCCTTCGTGTGTCTCGGGACTATACCCAACGGCCACCTGTTTGCACGACTCAGTAGAGCCGTGTTAGTGTGGTAATCAAAGTACAGTGGGAGAGCACACAAGACTCTATGACGATCTTGGATCTACAGACTAACCTGTACCAGTGTCACCTGAGAACTGCTATCCGACGATAGATATAATTACATATAGGAGTTCTCGGTGAGTCCGTCCAGTGTACCCAGTCACCACTGAGCACCCGTATATGATCTTGATGTCAAACATCAATGAATGTGGGAACATCCATCGCCCATCATATGGGTCTAGTATCATATACGCTAGTCTACTCTCGTATATCGATGCCCCGTCTCGATACACCTACGACTAGGGACATTTCAGGATATGCTTGCAAAGAAAATTCCATGCCAAAAACACCCCCACAAGTTACAAAATTGCAATATTTAGTTTATTTTGTTTAAATATTAATTTTGTTTGATTATAACCAACTAGAACTTGAAATAAATTGCTAATAATTTATATTACCCACTAGATTTTAGTTGTCATGGTTCTATAGTGTGTAATTAGCCTATTCAAATTTGTATTTATCGGTAATTTAATATATTTTTAACAGCTTAAAATAATATTAAAATAAATAATTTCGGAAAAATTTTCAGAAAAATAGAAATTTTACCAGTGGCTCAATAAACACCAAATACTAGAAATTACACAGCTAGAATATGTTTATTTAATTTTATAATAAAGATATTTAAATTTTGACTTTTTACGGAAAACCCCCTTATTTTACCGATTTTCCGAAATTTCACCGAAACGATTTTAAAAACGTTACAATCTTCCTCCCTTAAAGAAATTCGGTCCCCGAATTTAATTTAAAACTCCCCCCAAATACTAAAACATCTAATCCAAACCCATCAAGTCGTCGGGGCTCTGAAATCGTAAATACATAAAACAAATCGTAGCGCAGCGCATACGTATGAAAAATGAGCATATAACTCAAAATCAAAACTCCGTCAGGCATCCCGCAATCATCGGAGTCATGGTAAAGATACAAATGTCAAATCTAATACAAAATCAATATGATATAACTCAAAACTATACACGTAAATATCAAATCTATATATGTAAATATCTGAAGGGAATGCATGCCAAATCTTTTAAAGTCGCTGTGCAATGCGCATAACACTGCACAGTGGCGGACGTCTATCATAAGAAAATAATCATATACATATATACCTTTTGTTTGAACTGTACGTTCCGCCATTTTGGAAACAATTTAGAAGGGTTTTGTTGTTTTAAACGTTTCGTGTCATATCAGACACGTAGATAAATACTGAGACTATAGCTCGCTCTTGGAATTCCTTTCGATAGCTATCAATGTATGCAAAATACATTCAGGTACTGTCCTCTGACTAGTCCTGCTCAGTACGAAAACACATAGCAAATATCATAAAAACGTACTGCTCTATAAGAAATCAATCCCAAAATACGCATATGAATACTCTGTGCGTCCGGTGCGCACGGAAATCAAAATCCATGAATGTGTCATACATGTGCACAGAAACAACATCAAGGTGCAATGGTGGTGCACAAAACATCGTTTATAGGCAACGTGTGCGCCTGACAGCAAGGACAGGTGCGTCTGACACGCACGAAGAATCTCGATTTAGTGCATCTGGTGTGCACCGAAATCGCTTCTCAAAACATGCTCTCAACATGCACGAAAATCAAAACTAGGTGCGTCCATTATGCACGAAATCATGAAATCCAATATCAAGCGCCGAACATGCGCAAAATCAAATCAGGTGCACAAAACAAATATCGAGTATCACAATCGAAATCGAAGTCTAGTGCATCTAAGTGCACAAAATGTGTATCACTGCACTGCAAGCATATGTGAACTATACCGAGTGCAAAAACCAAATCGTATGCGTATATACGCACAAATCAACTCAACTGTATGAAATCCATATAATCACAAACATGAGAAACCAAGGCACGAAAACAATATCAAGTGCAACAACTGTGCAGAAATCGTAAATACTCAGTAGGTGCAACCATGGTACATGAAAATAATATCATGAAACTCAATCATCAAAATCAATCATGCGAATAGATCGCCCAACAATACCGAAAACAAGTATGGCGGAATAGCCCCGCTCAAGCACATCCTCCAAGAATCTCCGGCCAACTGTCGTGGTCACTCATAACATGTCTCGTTGACGATCCTGAACTCTGGTCTGCTGGTGTGCGTAACATGACCACTTCTGGGTCCAAGTTTTCTCGTAATTTATTCCAGAAAGGTCCTGTCGAGGTCTCTCCCAAATCTCGTCTCTGCCGAACTGTCCGGAAGTCATCGTCCTTTACTATATCTGTTTCTTATTCCGGAACGGTTGCATACTCATCGTGACTCCTTTTGGAAGGTATATCCAAGAATAATGCCTCGGCATGCGTATCGCATCTCTGATGTCGGCGGAGTGGAAAGTCATCTTATCCAAATCTTTTACGGACCTCTTACTCCACTTTTCTCTAATGTCGACTGCTTCGGACTCGTCTCGTCATGGCTGCATGGACTGAGCTCCAATGACTATCCTCGTATCTGGAGTCTCCCAAGAAATGCATCTCACCACCTATCATCCGAATGAAGTCGAACCATCCGATCAATTCGTCAAAACCTCATAATCCTCCATGAGCTCAACATCATGGGTACAGTTTAATAGTATCGAGTACGTACCACAACATCGATGGTCCAGCCGTAGAAGGGCAAACCCAAGCCTCACTAATGGCGCCGTGGAACTGCCGCAAACCCTAAGGTTCAAAGGCTTTCACGCGGTCATTAAGTCGAGTTAGGGTTTCATTCTTCTAGAGGGTCCATAAAATTGCCTGCATGTATTTCCGAATACTTTAAACTTGGAATAATAGGTTTCTGACATTCGATCGTCTCTGTCGACTCACAACGTCTCCGCGTGAAGTTGTCTCAAGCTGGAATCAATCTATCTGATGACCTCGCATCGGGGTAGCGAACGAACTACTTGTCCTAGTCATTCATCCTCGGTGACTAGCTACCTTCTCTCATCTCTTAGTACAACTCGTATTGCAGTAGCTCCAACATCTGGGGCGATATCTGGTCGTTCGCAGCAACAACTGGCTCACTCGTCTGCACGCTGAACCGTGCCTTAATCATCATGAATAAGCAATACATCAACGGTCATCAAAATCTGGTTGGCCTCTATCAGTGGCTCAATCCTCTAAGGCTGATCTGCACGTCTGAGTAATCTTATACAGCAATCCACCCAACGCTCGTGGCACGAAAATACAATGAAAAGACACATCTCTGCAATCGTGTGTCGCCGGAATCATGCCCTGGTCAGTCCTCGTTCTTGACGAGCTCATGCTGACCGCAACTCTAGCCGTAGATATCCTTGCACGTAATCGTGGTAGCAAAACCATAACTGGTACCGATGAGGCTAGATCAGCAATGAATATGATACTGAGTAAAGAAATGTATATCTTAAGGCTCCTTAAGTGGAGTAGCGTATCGTAAGTATGCCGCGGAACATACCCACGGCACATCACTCTACTTTAGTCACCTATTCCATCAACCAAGGGTCATCTTATGCTCCGAAGGTAAAACCTAACGCTCTGATACCAACTTTATGACGTCCCGAAATTACGGAATATGACCGGCACTTAAACTACGAAACGTCTCGAGGCGTACGTAATCTAAGCAAGCCGAAAACTCAAAAAACCAAAACAAGAAAGGTAGTAGAGTGAAGGAAAACCAATTTAAATCAAGTAGTTTTAATAGCATAAGCCGAATTATGCGTTTTTAAAAACATCAAATATTTCCTGAAAATTTCGGCAGAGTCTCCTTTGTAAATACTGCCCCCCAAACGGGATACAACATGAATAGTATACGAAATCCAAAAAAAAAGGGCATCCCCAAGCTGGATCTAGCTCTTCGTCAATCGACGGTCACAACCACGCAAGCAATATAATATACAACGCCGAGGGCGAGGATCAAAACTCAAAAGGAAACTCAAAACAACAAGAATAATAATATACAAGGTGTAATGATGGGTACGATACAAATAAACCTACCTACTAGCAAGTCACCCGAAAAAGAAGCAGTGCCAGCAAAACCGTAATGAAACCTGTACGGCAAAACCTGCAAGAAACTATGGCACAACGGGGGTGAGTTGACAACTCGTGAGTAGAAAAACATCTACGAACAGAAACCGCATGAACAACGCAATCCTAGGTCATATGATCATAATATATCCTCAAATATATAACCAGCAGCCTATAACAATGGCTAGGGTATATGTCTAACCCAAGTGTAATCCCATGTGCCCGTGTCAGTGCCTCAAGTAGCAATATATCATATGGATGATGTATGAATGCATGAAACAGAATGCATATACTCAGGAAAAATGCTTTCATAATTTAGTGAGATTTCTGTATCTTTTTAAAAACGAGGTATCATAAATGAAATCAGCATAAATAGTGTCTAGCATCGACACAAAACAAGTATCCAAATATCTCGATATCTGTGTGTCGCAATCTCTGTACCTCAATATCTCAAAATCTCAATGTCTCAATCTCACTATCTAGGGCGCCGTCAATCCAGATCGGCCCCTACCATCAATCTCAAGACTACGACGGTATCTTCCGGATATCCGACGTGTCGGGTAATATCACCGGTCGGTCATGCTCCCCTGCACAGGCTCAACGTCAAAAACACGATCTTCTTGCCCCGGGGTACCGCACCGGGCCCACCAAGTACCCGAAACGGTTCATCCATCTCCTCGAATCGGGTCTCGAAATCCATCAGCAAACTCATGGTGGACGACTCATACATCATGGGAAAACCGCACTTTTTATTTAAAAGAGAGGAAAGAAGCTTATACAAGTTTTGCGGTTTTCCACCAAATCCAGAAAATCTCATGGAAATCCGAATCCAAATCATCAATAGCATGTAAAACCATGAATATAGGCATGAGAATCCATGAATATGGCATAACCATGAATAACAGTATGCATGAAGTGACAAGTAATGACTACAATATCTAAGCTGGCATATAAGGTAAGTACACTAATAGCGTGTCAAACTACTAGCTATCAATCTAAGTTGAGCAATAATATTTTCTAAGGTGTACGTGACATGGCAATTACCGATGAAGATCTGTGTGAGCCGGCAAGTAAGTGTACGTGGTACATACGCATCATCGGTAATGGTGCTGGTGTCCTAACAGCATAATATCAACAATGCAATATGAAATAACAATGTAAGTATGCGATGCGGAGCGAGCAAGCATAATGAGCGGGAGCTAAATATTAAACAATGGTGCCATTTGAAATAACACGAATCGTAGGGTTTCGAAAATAAGGACTACGGTGGTTTTAAGAAAGGATACGTCTTTTGAAATATCCGTAGATCCCTTGACATGTCTTTTAAAATACCCACGATCCGCTAGTTTTGAAATAGGTAGGAGTCTAATCTAATCTAACAACTACACTAAACTATACGGCTGAACTAACATGCTGAACTACAGGTAAGGAAACCGCCTATCATTTGAGTCGATACATATACATACCTGTATATGTATAGTCGGTGATCCTGCCTCAATAATATCATATCCGATACCATATCTATAATCAGACATCCCAAGTCAAGAGTGCGGATCAATCATCAATATATAGCTCGTACGTAAATTCGTCGTACGGCATCCCAAATCTGGGTACGGGTCAATATCGCATTCATCATACTATTCATCTGGTATCCTTTTTATCAAATATCATGATCGGGGTACTGATCTACGTCTAGTACAATACTGATACCGCTTAAGTATGCATGCACGTGTGTGAAACACTACATCAAGGACCCGCTACAACGTCATGTCGTATCTCAAATACGAACCCTACCATATCACCGATTTCACGGCCTCAAATCAAATCTCATCGACTCATCTCAAATCCCAAGTACTATCCTCATCATCCATGCATGTGTATATGAATGTATATATGCATAATCCCATACCCACGCGTATATACATATATACACATCCCCATCTACGCATAAGAAAGTAATGTATGCAAGTCTGTGTGTGCGTATGTGGGTATAACAACTACTCTAGGGTTTCGTAACTAACCCAAAGGTAATCCATGAACACATAATCATATCATGAATAAACATTCTCGTATCATAAAACACCTATATAAACATATATTTATGAACTATACTACGGATTGCGGGGGTGCTATACGCCATCCACCCGACTTCTCCCCGTAGATATAAATCTACTCACCTGGTACTCGCTCGCCGGTGCCGACGTCGCTACGCGCTTGCTTGTCGTCTCGAAGTCCACATGGGATACCTACATATCATAACGCACCGTATTGCATTAAAATCTGACTCATGACCAAAACGACATACGAATCCCACATAGATCAAAACCTATGGTTGCTTTCACATATCAACCCAAAAACCCTCGACGTTGGCGTACAAACGCCAAACCATCGAAAAAAACCCAAACATACCAATCATGGTTTCAAAACTCACTAACTGCATAAGAAATAGGGTTTAATTCGTCAAAACCATAAAATTAAACCAATCGTTTTGTTTTCCAAAAACCTAGTTAGCACAAATTCCCATTTCGGTTAAAAACTTGATGTTTTATCCAATCTAAATATTTTAACGATTCAAATGGCCAAAATGCTCATTAAAAATCATAATTTGGTCACACAAAACACTTTCATATTTTAATCTCACTAATAAACATTACTCAAAATTCAAGTTTGCAACAAAAATCAATTTTAACCATTTTAAAGTACTAATACACTATTTAGCAACTAAACTAGGTTTTGCATAAATTAAGATGTTAAAGTAGATATCGCATCCTTAATGATGTAATAAAAACCTTAATGGAAATCACAACCCTTACTAGATTTTTATTTAATCTAATGCAATAAATAAAGATCTAGTAAGCAAAATAGCTTTTAAATTGGACAATTTAAAAGTGGCAATTTGTAATAAAGCAACTAGCTTAGATTTGAACATGTCATAGCATGTAAATCTACCCATCATAAATATAATCAAATGCTAGAAACCCTAATTTAATTCAAAACCCTTCTTGAATATCCTAGCTTGCAATTAATAACTAATTAACACTTAATTATGCTAACATAAGCAATTAATAACAAATTAAGCAAAAGGGTTAGAATTATACCCAAACAACTTGAAGATCCCACAAGCACACATAGCCCTCCAAAATGCTCTCTTGTCACCCCAATCCATGCATGTTAGGGTAAACTAAAATGAGTAGGAGTTGGATTTGGATTTAGCTTTGAATTTTTGTGGATTTTGAAGCATTTTTGGTGAATTTTGAAGGAAATGAGAAGGGGAAAAAATAGAGGGGGAAGTGGGCTGCTCTCGGCCAGTTAAGAAGAGGAAGTGGGGGAGAATGGTGTGGGATTGTTGAATTTTTCAAAGTCAAAACCCTTACATGCTTCATAGTATACCCACTCACAAATTAATATATATTATTCACACTACATTGCATGAAACAAATGAGCTAAAAACAAATTGAGGGGGTTGGTGTTTCCTGCAGGTGGGGCTCGGCCCAAGGAGAGGTAAGGATGAGTGAATTGTTTGCAAAGAAAATTCCATGCCAAAAACACCCCCACAAGTTACAAAATTGCAAGATTTAGTTTATTTTGTTTAAATTTTAATTTCGTTTGATTATAACCAACTAGAACTTGAAATAAATTGCTAAAAATTTATATTATCCACTAGATTTTAGTTGTCATGGTTCTATAGTGTGTAATTAGCCTATTCAAATTTGTATTTATCGCTAATTTATTGTATTTTTAACAGCTTAAAATAATATTAAAATAATTAATTTCTGAAAAAATTTCAGAAAAATAGAAATTTTACCAGTGGCTCAATAAACACCAAATACTAGAAATTACAGAGCTAGAATATGTATATTTAATTTTGTAATAAAGATATTTACATTTTGACTTTTTACGGAAAACCCCCTTATTTTACCGATTTTCCGAAATTTCACCGAAACGATTTTCAAAACATTACAGATAGGATAAATGATGGGACGCATTATTATAATGCAAAGAAAATAAACCAAAGTTCAATCGTTGGAACAAATTTAAAAGAAACCACTCGGTTATTTTAAAAGAGCAGAATTTTTAATTACGGAGCTTTAACCACTCCTTTTAAAAATTATCAGGTTCCTTCGATTATATCAAGTTCACTACGTTCACGGTTTTGCCAAAACCATTCGTAGCCCTCCGTCATTTCATATGAATATTCAATAGTATTCAAGCTATGTTTGTTGATCTTCGTCAAGGCATAGTGATTGGTAGCTGTTGGGTGTTCATATGTTGCATAGATAGATGCGTTGGTTTGGGACAGTCGTATTACCTTGTTGACCTTCGTCAAGAAAATGTATGGGTGGGTTCAAATTAACCTGGATAATGACGGGTAGAACTTGACATGTGACTTATGATTTTTTGACCTTCGTCAAGGTCATAAGAGCATGGGGCAAAAATCCACATCGGGAATTTCTAAAGAAACTGAAATTTGCAGAGAGATGCATACCGTTTTGGGGTTTGATGAATGTTGGTAGGATTCCTTCAACATTATCATACGATGATATTTTGGATCCCGATCCTACTGTGAGTATATACTACTTATCAGGAGATTCGTCACTTTACGATCAATGCTATAAACCAAGTAGGTTCCTAGAAAGGTATCAGTGGGGCTACGCCCCAAGAGAAAAGAGGTTCTTTAATTAAGGAACTTCGTGAAAGCGTTGGAAAACCTCCCTCGAAGTATCGACACTGACCTGGCTGAACGGTTAAGCAAGAATTGTACGGTGAGAATAGTCCTGGCTAATTCTTCTTTTATGGTTTGAGGAGAGATTCGAGAAACAGTGGGAGCCATCCAGTTTAGATAAATTAAAAGCCACTCTAAACTTGCAAGAGCATCATGCTAAAAGTGTTTTCTTCTTTCTCTCTTAATTGCAGCGACCTTGTGTCCATGACTAGGTTACATCTAGATAACAAATTGACTGATTCTGACTTATATGACTGGCAAAGGTCTGTCCAGATGTCCATTGCCTATGACAAGCTGGACCACCCTATTACTACTCAAGATCCCACCGTCCCAGGTCCAGTTCCCACCGTCACGGATATGAATATCTGCCAGACAAGGTAAAAGGATAAAGCAAAAGCCAAATGCCTCATGTTGGCTTCAGTTGATGGTGTATACCAGAAGCAGCACGAGAAGATGGACTCAGTTTCCATCTTTCTCCATAACAAAGATTTATATGGAGAGCAATCTCATATCGCAAGATATGAGACCTCGAACGAATTAATTCAAGCGAGGTTGACTTTCGGGTCATCTGTAGGGGACAACGTTCTTACAATGACTAGCTGTATTGATGAGCTCAAGGACCTGGAAACTACGTTGGGAAACTGGTCAGATACTGACTTGGTTCTACAGTCTCTTCCTTCTACCCTGACGGAAACCAGGGAAGTAGAAAGAAAGAGAAGGGAAAATGTTTCGGGACTGAATGTAGTAAAAGAGGAACGTTCCTTTTGTTATGGGATTGGGCATTGGCAGAAAGATTGGAAGGCTTTTGAAGCCAGTAGCCAGGATATGAAGCATATTGTGGCTTCAGCCTCAAGTGTATTTGTAATTGAGAATTGTTTGTCAATTAACTCTACTTCCTGGGTACTAGATACCGGAGCAGGATCTCATATCTGTAATTCATTACATGCTTTGAGAAACCGTAGAGTTATAAAGGTAGGTGATTGGCCTCTCAGAGTTGCAAACGGAATGAGCGTGGACGCTGAATCCGTGGGAGAATATCGCCTAGGTTTGACAAGTGAGCAGATATTGATTCTACGTAACTGTCTGTATGTACCTAGTATGACTTGTAATATCATATCAGTGTCCTCACTTTCGAAAGAGGGTTATGATTTTACATTCGTAAGCGATGTAGTTCACATCCACCTAAATCAAGTTATGATTGGGTCCGGTACATTAGATAACGGCATATACGTATTAAGTCAAGCTCAGGTTTTCAATATCCAGAACACACTTAAAAGAAAGTCTCCGGAATTAAATCAGGCTTTTTTATGGCATAGTAGACTAGGTCACATAAATGAGAGAAGGTTGACTAAGCTACATAGAGAAGGATATTTGGATCCATTCGAATATCAAACATATGCAACTTGTCAATCCTGTCTCAAAGGAAAGATGACAAAGACTCCGTTCACTGGACACGAAGTAAGAGCAAGCGAGCTCTTGGGACTCGTACACAGTGACGTGTGCGGTCCAGTGTCTACACATGTGAGAGGTGGTTATTCCTACTTCATTACTTTTACGGATGATTTCTCTAGGTATGGATATGTCTTCTTAATGAAGTATAAATCCGAGGCTTTTGAGAAATTCCAAGAATACAGGAATGAAGTGGAAAAACAAACAGGCAAAAGTATAAAGACACTGAGATCTGATCGAGGTGGTGAATACTTAAGTGCCGAGTTCCTGGGTTACTTAAAAGAGAATGGAATTCTCTCTCTGCTTACTCCTCCATACACACCACAACACAATGGTGTATCAGAAAGAAGGAATCGAACCCTATTGGATATCATTCGTTCCATGATGAGTAAGGCTGAGTTACCGCGTTCTTTCTGGGGTTATACGCTAGAAACGGCTGCATATTTTTTGAACAAGGTTCCAACCAAGACTGTGCCTACCACACCATAGCAGATGTGGAGTGGGAAGAAACCCTGTCTTAAGTATCTTAAGACATGGGGATGTCCAGCTTTTGTAAAGAAGCAGCATGCGGACAAGCTCGAGGCACGCTCAGTACTGTGTAAGTTTGTGGGATACCTAAAGAACTCCACGGGGTATCTTTTCTATTCTGCAGAGGAACAAAAGGTTTTTGTTTCTCAGCATCCCCACTTCTTGGAAACTGGATTTTTTGAAAATCAGATAAGTGGGAGCGCAATAGAACTGGAAGAAATTCCAGAACCATAAGCTATTACTGAAAGCTTGGAAGAACCAGAAGTTTCAAGAGAACCGGACATCCCAACGCCACTCCGCAGGAGTAGTAGGCAGTCTCATCCGCCCGAGAGATACTACGATTTTCTCATACACGGGGATAGAGAGGATTGCACTATTGATTATGATAAGCATACTAGCTTCCAGCAAGCCATTCAGAGCGATGACTCGGTAAAATGGCTGGATGCAATGCGGACCGAAATGGAGTCTATGCACACTAACAAAGTATGGACTTTGGACATTGCTCCAGATGGGGTAAAACCCGTAGGATGCAAATGAATCTTCAGAAAGAAGATTGGTGTAGATAGACAGGTTGAAACCTATAAGGCTAGACTTGTTGCAAAGCGTTTCCGTCAAAGACCTGGTTTGGACTATGACGAAACCTTTTCTCCAGCGGCTATGCTGAAATCCATTCGGGGCCTTCTTGCTGTTGCTGTCTTCCACGATTATGAGATCTGGAAGATGGACGTAAAGACAGATTTTCTAAATGGTAATTTGGAAGAAAGCGTCTATATGGAACAGTCAGAGGGATTCATTCAGAGTGGGAGCAGCGGTAAAGTATGCAAGTTGTTTAAGTCCATTTATGGACTAAAGCAGGCATCGCGGAGTTGGAACATCTGTTTTGATGATGCTGTCAAAGAATTTGACTTTATCAAAAATCGAGATGAACCATGCATATACAGAAAGATTGCAAGGAGAGCTGTAGTATTCCTCGTCTTGTACGTGGACGACATTCTCCTAATATGAAATGATATTCCTATGTTACAGTGAGTCAAAAGATTCTTGTCACAGAAATTATCCATGAAAGACCTGGGTGATGCCACCTAAATTCTGGGGATCCAGATCTATCGTGATAGATCAAAAAGGATGTTGGGACTTTTCCAGTCCAGGTACATAGACACCATATTGAAAAGATTCAGTATGGATGATTCTAAGAGCGGTTACCTACAGGCTTGTCACGGAATCACCCTCTCTAAAGGGATGTCTCCCAAGACTGATTTGGAAAGGGATCATATGTCGATTATACCCTACACTTCAGCGATAGGCTCTATAATGTATGCGATGTTATGTACCAGACCAGATGTAGCATACGCATTGAGCGTTGTAAGCCGGTATCAGAAAAACCCAGGGGAGAATCACTAAAAGCAGTAAAGAACATTCTCAAGTACCTGAGGAGGACTAAGGAGATGTTCTTGGTGTATGGAGGAAAATACCTCCAGATGGAGGCCTTTGCCAACTCCGGCTTCTAGAGTGACAAGGATGGCTCCAAGTCCATGTCGGGTTATGTCTTTACCCTCAATAGACGGACGGTCTGTTGGAAGAGTTCCAAGCAGGAAACCATTGCTGACTCAACAATGGAAGCGGAGTGCATATCTGCTTGCGATGCCGCAAAAGAAGTTGTCTGGATGAAGAAGTTCCTCACAGAACTTTAGGTGGTTCCTGCCAGTGTTGATCCAATACCTCTGTATTGTAACAACAACGGCGCTATAGCTTTAGCGAAGGAACCCAGGTCCTATAAGAAGTCCAGACACATCTTAAGGCGGTGTCACCATATCAGGGAGATCGTAGATCGCCGGGAGATCGAGGTGAAAAGAGTAGAAACGGAGAATAACATTGCTGATCCATTCACAAAGGCCATGTAGGGTTCCTAGGCACACTCTTGAGGTTCTACAAGGCATCAACCATGCCAAAATCAAATTTTTTATGTGCCGAACAACCCTATGCAAGATCATATACTAGAGATTAGGCGAAACTAAAAGCAAGCAAACTACTTTGCTATTAAGTGAAAGGGATTACAACCTTTGAAGATCCGGTCCTTCACTTCTAAAGCTCCGTGTTGACGTCCCTTCGCTGCGATCATCGGGATCCTGGACCCTAGCGTTGGTTTCTTCGGAAAAATGAGCGGGCTAGGTCGTTGACTTCGAGGCCGAAGATGATCTACGTCGGGGAGACTCAAACTCAAGCTATTCCTTCACTTGGTCAAAAACTTTGTGAAGAGAACACCCTATACTACATGGCAAGTAGTAGAGGATGAAGAAATAGGAAGTGGGCTCACTTTAGAATAGTTTTTCTCACACTTTTTCTCATGGCACCATTGAAGCTAGCAAGCTTTTGATGGAGCTTGATGAAGAAGAAGAAGAAAGAAAAAGAATTAATAAATCAAATGAAACTTATCCTTTTAATTATGGTACCATGGTTGAGTTAAGCCCTCATGCTTAACTCATGTAGAGAATTGACCAAGGTATTAGGTTAAGGATTAGATTAAAGAATATCAAGAGAGATGACAAAAGAGTGGACTTTGTCAAAGTTTCTCCAAGCTTCTTCAAGCTTGATAACTTTGACCAAGTTTAATTCTTTTGTTAAATCTTAAGATAAAATAATAACCCTAATCTTAAACCTAATCTTGGTATAAGTCTCATACATACCACTTGTATGCATCATCATGCATGATACAAACATGTACATTTGCATATATCACATATAAACAATGTGCACAATCTAGTGAGAAAATCAATCTTAAGTGAACCAATACTAGTTAATGCAAAGTAATATATCAAATATATAATTATATATTGAATCATTGAATCAACACTTGATTTAACGATCCGGTCATAACCGACTAATATCATAAGTAACAACTTATCGAATCAACACTTGATCCGATAACCCGGCTATATCGTATACAACCGATCAATGTCATAAATTGCGAGAATAGAATACGGTATCTCATATCGTACCAATCTCGGTCCCGCACAAATCTCATATGCGCTCTTATTTCGTTTCGCTTGAGCCAGGAAACCCCTGTGTAGGACTCTAAAGACTCGTCAATACACTGGCAGTAGGTGATGAGCATATCAAATACCAACAAGCCGCAAGCGGTCTGCTAAACGTAACGGCCACCCGGGTATTGAGCGATCAGAAGATCAACGAGCAAGCCTGCTCACACTCCTGTGAATCCAACCAGTAACACTTACCGCACAGTCCGGTCTATTCGTCTGATATGTCGCATATCTCCCTAGGGGTGGTAAACGTCAGATCCCAGTAGCTTGATAAGTCATGCCGATGTAAGGTCCATAACAAGCATAAAACTACTGATAACACTTACCAGTAAATCAGTGCAACCCTGGCCAGGGATTTCCAGTTATGGCCAGTCGAGCATAGCGCAACATCAACCCCTAATACTGGGAGAGACGAATCTCCTCCTTTCGCTCATTGCCTCCATATGAATCGAGACTGTACCCAAAAACCACCTGTTTGCATGACTCAGTAAAGCCGTGGTACGGTGGAAATCAAAGCACAGTGGGAGACACATAAGACTCTATGACGATCTCGAGTCAACAGACTAAGCTGTACCAGTGTCACCAGAGAACTGCCATCTGACGTAAGGTATAATACCATCTGGGAGTTCTCGGCGAGTCTGTTCAGTGTACCCAGTCTCCACTGAGAACCCGCATACCATCTCTGATGTCAAACACCAATGGATATGGGATCATCCATCGCCCATCACATGGGTCGAGAAGATATACGCTAGTCTACTCTGGAATATCGATGCCCCGTCTCGATATTCCCACGACTAGGAACATTGAAGGATGTACTCATGGACAACCCAGGCCCCACTAGTATGATCTTCATCATAGTCCTGGAAGTTGAGTACACATCCTAAGGGCTTTATCAACATGTAACAGAGAGACAATAAGCATACATGTTAAGATAAAGAGCAACCAGATAGCGTACTATCATGTCGAGCAAGAAAGTCCTACCTATATATGTCCCAGCATCCATTACAATATACATCTCATGTAAAGTAATGGCCTCTAGGGCATACATATAACTAACAATCTCCAACTTGCACTAGGGCCATCTGTAGCAGTGGTTGTAGTATCTTATACTCAACCATCCCTTAAAAGTCTCTCTCTGGGAAAAGGCTTTTGTGAGTGGATCCGCCGTGTTGTCCTCTAAGTCTACTCTCCTAAGCTCGATCGTCCTGGAGATCAACTATCTTCATGATCAGGTGATGCTGCCTCAGAATATGTTTGGGTCACTGATGGGACCGGGGTTCCTTGGCTAAAGCCACATTTCCATTATCACACAATGGTAGGAACCTAGTTCATCTTATGAACTAATATACACCCAAACTTCCTTTTCGATTGTATCTTTGATAGCGATGTCACCTGCCTTTATCGTCTAGTTTGCCACGGTATCTAGCTTGGAAATCTTCCAACATACCGTCCCTCCACTGAGGGTAAAGACAATGCCTGCGACTGACATTCAGTCCTCCTTATCACCCTGGAACTTTTCCAGTGATTCTCCCAGGATCGATTGATACCATCTCACTACAACTAGTGAGAATCCTAACATCCAATTAGATCTATCTCATAGATCCAAAACCTAGGATTTAGGAGGTATCACTTTTATCCTATTTGGAGGATCCTTGTGATAAGAGGAGATTGACCGTGCGTAGCATAGGAAACTCTTTCCCTATCAAGAGTATGTTATCCACGTACTCTACGAGGATCACCACCCTACTCTCTACTACCTTTTTGTATATACAAGGTTCATCTACCATTTTGATGAAGTCAAACACTTTGACTACCACATCAAAACAGACGTTCCAACTCCGCGATGCCTGCTTTAATCTGTAAAGCAACTTGCACACGTTTTTGCTGCTCCCACTGTTTACGAAGCCCTCTGGCTGTGTACTTATAGACGTTCTCTTCTAAATCAGTATTTAGAAAAGTAGTCATGAAACCCAACCACCAGATATCGCAATCATGGTATGTAGCAATGGCAAGTAGGATCTGGATGGACTTAAGCATAGGCACTGGAAAAAGGTTTTATCATTATCCACGCCTGGTCGATGACTAAAATCTTTAACAAGTCTAGCTTTGAAAATCTTAACTTTTCCATCTACACCAAGTAATCTCTGAAGATATACTTGCTCCTGATGGGGATTTAACCCTTCAGATATAGCAGCCAAAGTCCATACTTTGTTGGTGTACATGGATTCCATCTCAGATCGCTAAGCATCCAGCCATTCTAACAGAGTCCTAACTCTTGATGGCCTGCTTGAAACTAGTTGGGTCATCATCTCATGATGCATTCCTCGCTCCCACTGTAATCGAGAAACCGAAGTATCTCTCAGGCGGATGAGGAACCCTACCAGATCGGCGGAGAGGCTGAGGTTCGTTTGGGACTATAGAATCCTTTGGTTCTGTCAAACCATCAGCTGTAGTTTGTATAGCTGGAACTCCTTCCAGTTCTACAGAACTGACCTTGCCTCGATCTTGTCCGGATTTTGCTTTTGACATAGGCCGGACAACCCCAAATCATAATTTACTTAAGAGATGGGCTCTTCCCATACCATATCTCATATGGAGTGGTAGGCATTGATTTGATTGGAATCTAATTTAATAGGTATACAGCTTCTCAAATGCATAACCCCCAAAAGGAAATATGTAACTCAGTAGTACTCATCATAGAGCACACCATATCACATAGGGTGTGATTGCTCCGCCTCGATACACTGACGTGCTATGGTGTATACGGAGAAGTAATGCTGAGAGAGAATCTCATTCTCCTTTAGAATAGTCCAGGAATCCCGTGCTCAAGTATTCTCCTCCCTGATTACATCATAGGACATAATACTTATACCTTTATTGGTTCTGTACTTCTGACTTATATTCTTTGAATTTCTCAAAAGCTTCAGACATGTGTTTCAACAGGACCATGTGTCCGAATCTTGAGAGATCATCAGTGAATGTAAGGAAGTACAAAGAACCCGTCCTGGCATATGTAGACTGGGGACCTTCATACATCACTATGTATCAGTCCCAAGAGTTCACTAACTCTTTCTCTGTTTCAAGTAAACAGAGCTATGGTCATCTTATCTTTGTGACATGACTGGCAAGTTTCAAAAGATGTAAATTCAAACTGATTTAAATATGCATCTAAATGTAACTTAGCTAGTCGGGTCGCATTGATATGACCTACTATACAATGCCTCAAGAAGAATTCGTTCATTTTTGAACTCTTCCTCTTGTGTGTGTTCTATACGTTAAGAACTGCGGTCTGATTCAGAATGTATATGCTTTTAGATAACGTGCCTGAACCGATCAACTCTTGATATAGGATATGTGCAAAACATTATCCAACAATACAAAATTATATCCTTCTTTAGTAAATAAAGAGATTTATATGATGTTGTATTTCAGGTTCGGTATCTAATAACATTCGTTCAGAATCAGTGTATTTTGGTAATACAGGGTGATAGTGACCAACAGACTTGGCTGCAACACTTGCACCGTTTTCTGTTTCATGAAACTTATCACCCATTCTTAGTTCTCTACCTTTCTTTAGCCATATGTAACAGATTACATATCTGGGATCCTGATCCGGTATCAAATACCTAGGACGCAGAGGATACTGAGAAACAGTTCTTTGTAATGAACGCACCCGAAGGAGATGCATCTCATGCACTTTCTTCGTTTGGACGGCATGGGAATCCTGGTATTCCCTTAATTCCTGCTCGGTCTTATAAAAATTATAAGTTGGAGCGGGACCAACATTCCCCAGCTCAGTACAACAAGCGGGTTCGATCAATACATCCATATTATTATCTTGATTAAGGCGTGACATGGTCGCTACCTGGAGAGAGAGAAAAGAAAACACTCTGCGTGCGCTCTTGTAAGATTAGATTGGTAATATATTTTATCTAATCCGGATGGCTCCCACTATTTTTATCAAATCTTCCTTCAAACCTTAAAAGGAAAGACTAGCCGGGATTAATTACACTCTACAAGTTCGCCAATTTTTCATCTAGGCCAGTGCCGGTACTTTGAGGGAGGTTCCCTGTGCGTTCGCACAGACCTAATTAAAGTAAACCTCGTTTTCCCAGGGACGTAACCCCGTTGACACCTTTCTAGACACCTACTTGATCGGCTAATTGTAAAGTGCAAAACTCTCCCAGGAGTAACAATTACTCGCAGTGGGTATCGGGATCCAACTATCATATAGAAGGTATGCAATCTCATTGCAAATTTCAACACTTGAAACTCCCGATAAAGGTTTTTACCCCTAGCACTTATGACCTTAAGTATGGTCAACAAATCATAAGCACTAGTCATGTTCTACCCGTCATTTCATGATTAATTAGACCCACCCACATGACCCTTAAATAAGCTTAACAAAGTCATGCGACTGTCCTAACTAATCGCATCATATGCGGTGTAGGAAGACATCACTTAGGTACCGAACACTGTGCCTTGACTATGGTCAACAAACACAGCACGAATACTAAGTACTCTACTTCCTAAAATGACGGAGGGTTGCGGATGGTTTTTATGAAAACCTTTAACGCTTTAAACTTGATCTCGTTGCGGAATCAAATGGTTTTAAAAATGGAGTGCTTTTGAGGCTTTTACTAGCTTCGCTAAAGAGGTCACTCCCGGTGAAGGGATCTCGGCTCTTTCCTCGTCGAATGAGGTGCAGGATATTCACAATACCACTATGCAAAGCAAGAACTAGAAAAGCAGTTAAAAGGAAAACCGAAGGTTGTAGCATTTGCTAATTATTTCTAAAGAGGTCACTCCCGGTGAAGGGATCGTCGGCTCTTTCCTTATCGAATAAGGTGCTGGAAGTTCTACAAGGAACACCGCTATGCAAAGCAACAACTAGAGCTACCTAATTTTTGAAATTCGATTCCACAACATCTTTTAGGTTTATTTTCTTTCATTAATCTCATTAATGAATGTCCAATCATTTAAGTCCACCTAAACATCACAAATAAATACAACATACGCTTATGCCATCCGCATTCGCCTCGATGTCCCATCTGCATCGTTAGGTTAGGTAACTAACGGCAGAGCGGGGCAGGGCTAGAGCGGGTGTAAAACATAAGCAACGTTTATATAATATATCATATATACTATATACAGTATCAATCTGAACATATCACATGATCACATCACAGATAACGCAGGAGAAAATATCATATGAAATATTGGATATACTAGGACGTCCGCGTTTTATTTTGAGCCTGTATAAAACACGGATTCCACGGTCGTGATGAATAGCCAATCCCACACCCCTAGACCCCTATGAGAGCGGCAAGCAACCCTACCAATTCTAGAGTTAGAGACCCAGACTCGACTCCTCGAGATGGTCTCCCACTGGACCCTAGAACCCGGTTACTTGTGCTCCCCGCCTTGGGTCTATCCTAATGCGAAAAAGTAAATAATATACAATGGTGACATCATCCTCAACCCGGAAGTGCCCCAATAAAAGAATATTACATATAAGTTTTTTTTACATGAATGAAAAATGAAAAAACACTCATCTCACATAAAAAAAACCCGTCTATTCAAACACGACGATCCAATATAACATATCCAGCAACACATAACATCACATGTCATCAACGTAAGTAAATATGCCCATCCCAATTATCGTTGACATATAGCAACGAAACCGGCGATATCACATATTACACTTACGGTCGCAGAAAAGAAAGTGTAAAACTACAACAGTTGGAAACCGCAACCTCTTTAGACATCGCATGCCTAATCAAATGAATTCCTTAGACATCGCAAGCCTAACAATTATAAACCCCGCATTTTAGTCTCATTATCGAAAACTCTTTTCAATATCAAGTCGGGCAATTCAACAAGATTCCTGACATCCTGATCGAATGCTCGTCGCAAACTTTGGTAGACGGCCGCACCCCCGGATGCCGTCGACGAAGTGCACTAAGGCGGAACACCGCTACCGCGAGCACCCGAACGGATGCTTTTGGCTACGGGGTTCTCCTACAGTCACTTGGTCGGGGCTATAGGGCGTGGTTGTCTATTAAGTTTACCCGGCGAGTATCCGCGTACGCTACGTGATTGTGACGGACTTTTGATCACATCAAAATCTCGTGGCAACCGATCATTTGAGGCCGAACTGCTAGATTTATAACATTCAAATTAGTTATCTCAGAACTGCTTGTGGATTCCAAATATTGTATCACATTCCAGATAAATAGACAATGTTAAACTTTCCGATCGAATAATCAAACACCCAAGTTTTCCCAAATATCTCAACACTTGAGGGGAGTTTAAAAACATCCATTTCATGCCACAGTACCAATGGTCCAGCCGTAGAAGGGTCAATCCAACGCCTCACATGTGGCACGCCGTACTGCCCCAAACCCTAAGGTTCAAAAGGCATTTCAAGACGGTCACATAATCGAGTTAAGGTTTGTTGTCTTCTAGAGGGTCCATCGCGTAACTTGCACGATTTAGAACGTTCTTAAACTACGGAAAAATCCAAGACTTGGAAATTTTCCGGGTCGGGAAAAAGTGAGTTATTGATATCCGGTCGAACTTTTTAACACGTTCTAAAAATTACCCGGACAAACTAAACAAAGATAAATTATCCGATCGAATCAACGAGTCCCCAATACAACCCTAGGAAAACTCAACACTTGAGTGGAATTAAAAAATTCCCAGAAAAAATTGACAAGAAAGGATCTAAGAATAAATATGTGAAGTATGAGGGACTAAGTCATAATTTCTGCCGCGGAACCGCCGCCAAACCCTTGGTTTGGCCGCGGTTCAGCGGTCATATAGAAGAATTAGTGGTCCGTACTTCACAGTAATTTTTAGTTTTTCCTGGTTAATTTTCTGAGCATTTTGAATTCAAAAAAAATCACTTCTTTAGAAAATGTCCAGAGAATGGTTTAATCGGGGTTATTCGGGTTCGATCGGACTTTTAACTTCGTCTAGACTTCGCCTAAAGTTCTAGCTTAGCTCTGATACCACTGTAGGGTTCCTAGGCACACTCATGAGGTTCTACAAGGCATCAACCATGCCAAAATCAAATTTTTTATGAGTCGAACAACCCTATGCAAGATCGTATACTAGAGATTAGGCGACACTAAAAGCAAGCAAACTACTTTGCTATTAAGTGAAAGGGATTACAACCTTTGTAGATCTGGTCATTCATTTCTAAAGCTCCGTGTTGACGTCCATTCGCTGCGATCATCGGGATCCCGGACCCTAGCGTTGGTTTCTTCGGAGAAATGAGCGGGCTAGGTCGTTGACTTCGAGGCCGAAGATGATCTACGTCGGGGAGACTCAAACTCAAGCTATTCCTTCACTTGGTCAAAAACATTGTGAAGAGAACACCCTATACTACATGGCAAGTAGTAGAGGATGAAGAAATAGGAAGTGGGCTCACTTTAGAATTGTTTTTCTCACACTTTTTCTCATGGCACCATTTGAGCTAGCAAGCTTTTGATGGAGCTTGATGAAGAAGAAGAAGAAGAAGGAAAAAGAATTAATAAATAAAATGAAACTTATCCTATTAATTATGGCACCATGGTTGAGTTAAGCCCTCATGCTTAACTCATGTAGAGAATTGACCAAGGTATTAGGTTAAGGGTTAGGTTAAAGAATATCAAGAGAAATGACAAAAAAGTGGACTTTGTCAAAGTTTCTCCAAGCTTCTTCAAGCTTGATAACGTTGACCAAGTTTAATTCTTTTGTTAAATCTTAAGATAAAAAAATTACCCTAATCTTAAACCTAATCTTGGTATAAGTCTCATACATACAACTTGTATGTATCATCTAGCATGATACAAACATGTACACTTGCATATATCACATATAAACAATGTGCACAATCTAGTGAGAAAATCAATCTTAAGTGAACCAATACTAGTTAATGCAAAGTAATATATCAAATATATAATTATACATTAAATCGTTAAATCAAATCAACACTTGATTTAACGATCTGGTCATAACCGACTAATATCATGTGTAACAACTTATCGAATCAACACTTGATCCGATAACCCGGCTTTATCGTATACAACCGATCAATGTCACAAATCGCGAGAATAGAATATGGTATCTCATATCGTATCAATCTCGGTCCCGCACATATCTTATATGCGCTCCTATTTCGTTTCGCTTGAGCCAGGAAACCCCTGTGTAGGACTCTAAAGACTCGTCAATACGCCGGCAGTAGGTGATGATCATATCAAACACCCACAAGCCGCAAGCGGTCTGCTAAACGTAACGGCCACCCGGGTATTGAGCGATCAGAAGATCAACAAGCAAGCCTGCTCACACTCCTGTGAATCCAATCAGTAACACTTACCGCACAGTCCGGTCTGTTCGTCTGATATGTCACATATCTCACCCAGGGGTGGTAAACGCCAGACCCCAGTAGCTTGATAAGTCATGCCGATGTAAGGTCCAGAACAAGCATGAAACTACTGATAACACTTACCAGTAAATCAGTGCAACTCTGGCCAGGGATTTCCAGTTATGGCCAGTCGAGCATAGCGCAACATCAACCCCCAATACCGGGAGAGACGAATCCCCTCCTATCGCTCATTGCCTCCAGGTGAATTGAGACAGTACCCAAAAACCACCTGTTTGCACGACTCAGTAGAACCGTGGTAGGGTGGAAATCAAAGCACAGTGGGAGACACACAAGACTCTATGACGATCTCGGGTCAACAGACTAAGCTGTACCAGTGTCACCAGAGAACTGCCATCTGACGTAAGGTATAATACCATCTGGGAGTTCTCGGCGAGTCCGTTCAGTGTACCCAGTCTCCACTGAGCACCCGCATACTATCTCTGATGTCAAACAACAATGGATATGGGATCATCCATCGCCCATCACATAGGTCGAGAAGATATACGCTAGTCTACTCTGGAATATCGATGCCCCGTCTCGATATTCCCACGACTAGGAACAATGAAGGATGTACTCATGGACTACCCAGGCCCCACTAGTATGATCTTCATCATAGTCTTAGAAGTCGAGTACACATCCTGAGGGCTTTATCAATATGTAACAGAGAGATAATAAGCATACATGTTAGGATAAAGAGCAACCAGATAGCGTACTATCATGTCGAGCAAGAAAGTTCTACCTATATATGTCCCAGCATCCAATACAATATACATCTCATGTACAGTAATGGCCTGTAGGGCATACATATAACTAACATGCCATTCCTCAGACGCATTTCGAGAGGCTATTCGAGATGATAGGTTTACGATATGCCAGTTTATGGCCCTAGTGCAAGTGGGAGATTGTTAGTGTATATGCCCTAGGGGCCATTATTGTATCATACTAGCATGTATATTACTTAATGGAAGCTTAGGATATTCACAGTTGTATTGACAGTCTTGCTAAATATGGTAGTATGCTACTTGGTTTGTGTCTACTTTAATATGTGCATATGTTTTTTGTAACGTATCACTTATACATATTAGTAGAGCCCTTAGGATCTTTGCTTGATTACTAGCGTTGTGATGGAAGTCACACTAGTGGGGGCTGTGTAGTCTATAAGCAACATCCTATACTTGTCCCTAGTCGTAGGATTATCGAGACAGGGCATCGATATTCCGGAGTAGACTAGTGTGTACGCTTCTCATCCCAGTTAGGGAGATGGTCTGTCCCACAGCCATCAGTACATCGTACTGGAGATAGTATACAGGTGCTCGTTAGGTTACGGGTACACCGGACAAGACTCGCAGGGGAACTATTGGTTGGTATTATACCCGTCGTCAGTTAACAGTTCCCAGACTTGAGTACAGCATAGTCCGCAGACTTGATACTGCTACTTCGTCTCGAGTGTGTCCTACTGTTCTTAGATTGCTACCCTACCATGGCTCAAAGGAGTCGTGCAAACAGGTAGCAGTTGGGTGCAGTCCCGAGCACTTGGAGGTAGTGGCGGTTAGTCAGGATTCGTCTCTCCCGGTATTGGGAGTTGATATCGCGCTGTGTCAGAGAGCCATTACGCAAAGTCCCTGGCCAGGGCAAGCGATATTTACTGGTAGGTTCCAGTAGTTTCTCAGGGTGTAATGGGCTACGTTCTGACACGACTTATACCGCTATTAGGGGACTGACGCTTGCCTCCCCCTAGGTTTGATATGCGATAGACTTAGACGAACAGACCGGAATGAACGGAGATTGTCACATCAGGCTCAGTAGGAGTTCGGATGGGTTTCCTCATCGGCCTTCTTATCGACATTTACCTGGGGACCGTTACGTGCAACCAGTGCTGCTTGCGGTCTGTGGTTAAACCCACTGCCAGCGTAGTGTCGAGTCTTTAGAGTCCCACACAGATATTTTCTCTGCTCCAGGAGAAACTATGTAGAGATCGTATGGTTTTACGACAAGGGTTCGGACGCATACGTGTTTAAACGCACGTGCGACGTTCGGACAGTTTTTACTAGTCGGCTTTGGTTTAAGCCAGACTCTAATATCGGGTTATTGGATTTATACAGTCTGAAGTTTTTCCGTGTTTTCACGGATTGGAGGGGCGTTCTCGTAATTTTTCGGGAAGCTTCTAGAAGTATGATGAGTTGGAGGCTAAGGTGGAATTTGCATTAATTGGATTAATGAGTCATGTAGTGATTCATACATTGAGTTAATGATTCATTTAATGTTTTATATGACTCATGTGATAAATCACTTAGTGTATTAATGAAACATGGTGATAATTCATTATTTGTTATTTACTTAATATTATCATATGTTTCATATATACACAAATGATTTCATTCATCCAAAAGAATTCACTTTCTCACCTTCTCTCTCCTCAAGCTCTCTCTCTTCAAACCCTAACTCTAACCTCTCATGTGTTGAGATCAAGGGTTAGCTAGACTAATACATCCATAACCTCACTCTATATCCCCTAGGTAGCTTAGATTAGCACTTTGAGCAACCTAGTTATCTCAAGTTAGAGATCATGCATGGAGTAGAAGCTCTCGGGTGGATCGTCTTTGACTCGAGGAGGCCGTTGAGGTGCCGATGTTCCAAGGATCCTACGAGGAGTGGAGGACAACGATGAAGACCCGATGGACAAGTAATGTGAGGTATAACTTCGAATCCGAGTAGTTAAACCTCTCGTAGTTTGCTAGTAATGGTTTAGATACGATTCATGCGCTCAAGTCCGTGTTACGAAGCTTTGCTAATCGTTTTTCATATATTCCGCCTCCCCGCAAGTACGTGGGGTGCGTGACATGGACTTACAGTGGTATCAGAGCCAACTAAACCATTTCTAGCTTGTTAGCAACTAATTAGAACTTCGATCGTCAGAAAACGCGAAAACGAAACCCCAGATACCCTAACAGTTCTGTTAATTTTAAACTTGTCTAAAAAAATATTTGATATGCCTTAAAATTCACAGCAGGTAAATATAAGAATTCTGGGAAAATACGGAGTTCTAACTCGGCTTGATGGCAGCGGATCCGCGGCAAGAGTGTGCTTTTGGCCGCGGATCCGCGGCTGAGTCAACCCCGAGTTGACTCCGATTTGCTTTACACTGCGCACTTAGCGCATCTAACGCGCACGACATCGGCCAAAAACACTAACAAGGGTCGCTAAAATACGAAACACCAAGTTTAGACTCGGATCGTCCCGATCGCGCAACACAACACAATTAAATGCGAGGAATATAATAGAAATCACCTTGCAACGACCAATTGAAACCTCGTCGGAAAAACTCCGAAACCTAGTAAACAACTTATCGCAATAATTCGCACTAGAACAAAGCTAACACAAATCCAGCGATTACAAATATCTTATATTAGCATAACTAAGCTATCCAAACCATTTTCAAATTTTTTAACACTTGCTAATTAAGTTTTAGAAAAAACCTAGTAAGCAATATTCTTAATTAAACAAAGTAGTAATTAACAAAAATTATCACTTTCTACTAGGTTAAGCTTTTTCTAATCAGGAATTAACACTTCAATTAACATTAAACACTTAAATAAAGCTTTAACCTTAACTTGAATTTCTTATAAAAAAATTATGAATAATGAATTAAACATGAAATTAAAAGCTTAAATTAACATCTAATTAAGCTAGCATAAAAATTTAAACTTAACAATTAATGATTAGGGTTAGGGTTTTATACCACAAATTAGCAACCAACTCCAAAATTTAATCCTCCAAAATGATGTCGTTCTTGAATATCCGAGCAAGATTAAGGTTGAAGAAAAATGGGTATTGATTTAATTATGAATTTGTGGGATTTATTTTGGATTTTTGTTGATTTATATGGAATTGAAATTGATGAAATGAGGTGAGAAGATGAAGAGCGCGGCAAGAGGAGTTTCGGCCATGAAGGGAAGAAATGGGGGGGGGGGGTTGTTTTGTGTAGTGTGTGGAAAAATCTAGCAAAACAAATGTAATTAAAGCTCATTAATGCAAAATGCCACCTTTCATTTCTTTTCTTTTTAAAATTTAATTCCATTGACCAAAAAAAATTCTAGATATTTAAAAAGAAGGTTCTAAAATAATTGAAGTGATGATTTCTAATAATTCTCATTTAGAAGAAATTTCTCGATTTACGTGCATATTTTACCAGCTAAAATAATATTTTATTTGGGAAAAATTCTATCAGAACCAAAACTTACAATATACCCCCAAAGATCGCGCACTAGCTTTATTTTAGCTAAACTAGGTGCCGGCAATTTTCTACGGACGTTTGATTGAAATCGGGTTAAAACGGAAAATACCGACTAATTTGCCCTAAAACGGAAAAATTCGCAAAATGATTTCTAAAACGTTACAATTTTGTGAGCAAGTGTTGATAGGTATAATCCCTAAACTGTTAAATAGAAGTTTTTATGATGTGTAGCTCGTTGGTTGTTGTGTAGAACACTTTAAGTATCGATTTGTGCAATATCGTATTTTTAGTGTCTTTTTAGAGCCTCTGTGATCTGCTGTAACCAGGAAATTTTACTGTAAAATCAAACAATGTGGTAATGTTGTACTAGAGACCCTAGGATTCCACCTGAAGCATGAGACCAACCCCACCGGTTTTGGCCGGCGACCCGACGACGAAATCCGGCGACATCGGATTTTGAGGGGGGTGTTGGGGTTTGGTTTTGTTGGGTAGTTGTCTGTTGTTGTTTAGGGGTGTTTGGTAATTTTTAAACTTTTAGTATTTACAGTATGCAAAATCTGGGATCGTTTTCCTATAACCTAGTGTTTTGAGTCCGCCTTCTACGTTATCCGACACGAATCGTGATCATGTGCAGCTGCTGCACTTGGATTGGTTTCGTAGTGTCTTCACGCACGTCAGCCACAAGACTGACACTTATGAGTTAGTTTAAAGTTGGTGCGTCGTTTAAAATGTAGTTTTACGTGATATTGGTCAATTTCTGAGATTTTGCACTGTCTTTGTGTTTTGTGAAATTATAGCATCGCAAGCGGGGACTTCGGACGCTGCGAACAAAGGGAAGCAGGTGGTCGAATTTTCATAGCTCGAGACCATCGGTGAGTAGATTTAACATCAACGGGGAATTCTCCCGTATGGCGTTCAGCGTTAGGGCTAGATATGATATAATATTAGCCGCATGCTTATATGCTCATATAGATATGATGCACGAATTTCATTTCATATAGCTTCTTGTTGTGCCTGAACCTGTATCCATTGTACACTGCACTATTATTGATAGTCCATGTTGCACGAGCACTAATGATATGCTACACACACACAGTCGGTAATTTCCATGATATGCACAACAAAAATATTTATTGATATACCTTGCTAGTGGTTAGCGACATAGAGGCAGTTATTCTTGTGCGATAGCGCATATGACATATAGCATACCTGTATACCTACATGCTTATACATATGCCATACCATACCTACATGCTTGCACATATACTTTGCTATAGTTACATGATTAGCTTTTTATAACATATATATCGGCGGAATGGGACGTTGTATATATATGTATTTTGGATTTGGATATTTAGGAACCGCGAGATATATTTAATGATTTGATGTATTTAAATAGCGGACTTTTACAACGATATGCTCATATTGATGTTTTATGCTGCATATGTTATTTCACATGGGTTTACGCATTTGAGATATGTTTTCATGCGATTTGGGAATTTCAAGCGTCGATGTTAGGCACTTATATTCCGAGAGATATATAGATTTTGGAGACCGATACGTGGAACACAAGTGTCGAGGTGGGATACTTGGGTTTCGAGGAACGTATGGATATCAGAAGGACCGATACGTGGAACACAAGTGTCGAGGTGGGATACTTGGGTTTCGAGGAACGTATGGATACGAGTATTTAGGTTCCGATGCTGGGCACCAGTTTTCATGATATTTCGGGTGTCGATATTTAACACTCAGCTTACATGAGATTTACAGGGCCAATCGGAGGGTCGATCTGAGGATTTGGGATTTGGGGTGTTGTTGATTTACACTGGGTTTTTCCATGCTTATGATTTGTGCATGAGATTATTTATATCGTCCCACACTCATGATTTATTTTGGATATACACTGCTTCATGTAGTTGTAGTACCCTGATGATGTACCTTTGCATGATTGGTGCATATTCATATTGCCATACTTATACTATCAGATTACATATGATAGATTTATCGTTGTTTGTGCATACTTGCGATTACTATATGATGTTAATTACTATTCAAGAGTTGGCAACTCACCCTCGTTGTGCCGCAGTGTTTCGCAGGGCTTACCCTCACCCTCAGTATAGTCGCGGCAGGGCGTCTTATCATTTCTACTTTTGCGGATACCGCTACGGTTGGCTGTGAGGCCTTTTCTATTAGGTGGGTTTGCGGTTATCCGTCTTGTACATTTTATATCTTTTGTTGGATCTAGTATTCTCCATCTACCACTTCTTGTATTTGACTTAGAGACGAGTTGTGAGGATTCGGTGTTGTATTATTATTTTCGTGACTTTGAGTATCGAGCTCATGGGAGCCGGTTTTGTTGAAAAGTTTTTACTTCTTTATGCAGTTTTCTTTTATATTTCTTCGTTTCGGCGTCGTAAATATGTTTGTGGTGGTTGTCTCCGCCGTTGGGCATGATTTGCTCCCGTTTGCAATGCTTTATATATTATATATGTTGTACCCGTTTTCGGGGCTAGTTTTTACAAAGGAGGTGCTGCCGAAATTTTCAAGAAAGAAAACTAAAGTTAAAGATTTTTCTTAAGATTTCCCGAATGTTTTAAACTAGGTTTTTCTCCGTTTATCCCTTTTGGGGTGGTTTAGATTTCTCGGTTTCGGCTTACTTAAGTTGCGTACGCCTGTAGACGTTACGTAGTTTAAGTGCCGGTTATGGGCCAAAATTTGGGTCATGACAAAGTTGGTATCAGAGCGCTAGGTTTTACCTTTCCGAGTGTAGGATGAACTTGGTATGATGGAGTAGGTAGCTTAAGCAGAGTAACGTAGCGTGTGTATGTTCCGCGGCATACTTAAGACGCGGTACTCCGCCTAAGTGACCTTAGGACTTATTGATTGAAATTCCTTCCGTGATTATATACATCCTTGTGATTTGATTCCTATTTCCTTATCGAATCTTGTTTCAATTTCCAGCCTTTATGCCGCCAAAGACTACGAGGGCGCTGAGAACGGCCGTGAGGGCCGAGGTCAGAGTAGACTCGTCTGAGACGGGGACTGACCAGGGCGGTACGCCTGTTGTACCGGGGCACATTGCTATGTTTGTGGCTGGTATGCAGGACCTGCACCAGATGATGTCGACTTTAGTAGAGGCCATTCCAGCGCAGGGGCAGGCAGTTGTTCCACCCGTTGCAGGGACCATGATGGTACCTACTGTTCCAGCCGTCGCAGTTACAGCTCCGGAGGTTATTACCGTGTCGCTGACAGAGTTCATGAGGCTGTGGCCTCCGGTGTTCACTGGCACAGATGCTGCTGATGATCCGCAGTCGTTTACCAACCGGGTGGCCAGGATTTATCGTTCGCTCCGATGCTCAGATGAGAGATGGGTGGTGTTTGTGAGCTTCCATCTGGAGGGTCTGGCCCAGAAGTGGTGTGAGTCCTTGGAGAGAGGCAGAGCTGCGGGTCTTGCTCCTAAGACCTAGGCTGAGTTTGTGACGGTGTTCCTCACCCGTTTTCTTCAACCGAGCATCAGGGATGCGCGAGCACGCCGATTTGAGTCGTTACGCCATACTGTTTACCGAGCTGTCTGTGTATGCTCCGTACTTGGTGGAGACTGAGGAGATGAGGGTGAAGAGGTTTGTTCGAGGCCTGCTTACCCAGTTTTCCCTAGCCATCGGCATTCAGCATTGCGACACATATGCAACAACAGTGGATGCAGCCCTATTGGTGGAGGAGCGTCTTTCTGAGTCGTCAGTTGCTTCGGAACTGAAGAGGGTTCGTACTGGTGATCCGGCGGGGATGCGGGCGTTTAGACGTCTTGACAGTTCCCGTCAAGATACTGGAGGTAGTGGAGGTTCGGGACGAGGTCGGCTTTTTAGATCTTACCCTCAGGATTGTCAGCAGTTTGCATCTGGATGTTACCAGTGTGGGAGTATGGGTCATCGGGTTCGAGATTGTGCTGAGCCACGGGTGAGCGAGGCAGCTGTACCGCAGGTTACCTTACCACCTTCTCCACCTCAGAGGGCATTGCCCCTTATGCCGGTTGTTGCGCCGCGTCAGACTCCTGCTCAGAGAGGTCGTGGTCGCGGTGGTTTTGTGCCGAGAGGATGAGGTGGCAGAGGCAGAGGATAGCCAGTAGCCTGTAGAGGGCAGGCTTGGGTTTTTGCCTTGACTCACCAGGACGCGCAGGCGTCCAATGCTGTAGTTTCAGGTACCCTTTCTGTATGTTCTTATGATGCACATGTTCTTTTTGATCTGGGATCTACGCATTCGTATGTTTCTACGCACTTCGTGCCGAGGTTAGGCCGAGAGTCGTGTTTGCTAGATCAGCCGCTTGTCGTGACTACTCCGGCAGGAGAGTCGTTTGTTGCGCGATACTTGTTCCGGTCGTGTGTTGTTCGAATAGGAGGCAGAGATCTGTCTGTTGACTTGATCTTTCTTGAGATGTTGGACTTCGACGTTCTGTTGGGTATAGACTGGTTAGCTACTTGCTACGCGTACGTGGACTGCCGCGAGAAGACAATTAGGTTTTGTTTTCCCTTCGAGTTAGTGTTTGTTGTGCAGGGGGACCGTGGTGCCACCCCTCACAGTTTTATTTCTGTCCTTTGCGCTAGTCGGTTTTTGAGGAGGGGACGTCGGGGATTCTTGGCTTTCATTCATGATACTGGAGCCACATTGGAGTCGTTGGACGGGTTTCCTACCGTGCGAGAGATTCCTGACGTCTTTCCCGATGAGTTACCTTGGATGCCGCTAGAGCGCGATATTGAGTTCTGCATTGATCAGATTCCTGGCACAGAGCCTATTTCTATACCGCCTTATCGGATGGCTCCGGCATAGCTTAGAGAGATTAAGGATCAATTGCAAGGATTGCTTGACAGGGGACTTATCCGTCCGAGTGTTTCGCCGTGGGGAGCTCCTGTTCTGTTCGTCAAGAAGAAGGACGGCAGTTTGAGGCTGTGTGTAGATTATCATCAATTGAACTGAGTTACGGTGCGGAATAGGTATCCTTTACCTCGTATTGACTATTTATTTGATCAGCTCAAGGATGCGAAACATTTTTCTAAGATTGATTTGCGTTCGGATTATCATCAGTTGCGGGTTCGGAATGTTGACATTCCAAGTGCTGCTTTTCGTACGCGCTATTGGCATTATGAGTTTTTGGTGATGTCGTTCAGACTCACCAATGCGCCAGTAGTGTTCATGGATCTGATGAACCGGATTTTCAGGCCATTCCTCGACTAGTTTATTATTGTGTTTATTGATGATATACTGGTCTACTCTAGGAGTCGTGAGGAGCATGAGCAGCACTTGAGGATTACTTTGCAGATATTGAGAGAGCACCAGCTGTATGCTAAATTCTCAAAGTGCGCGTTTTGGCTTGATAGAGTTGACTTCCTGGGTCATGTGGTGACTGGAGATGGTATTCTGGTGGACCCGAGGAAGATCGAGGCTGTGCAGCTTTGGCCCAGACCTGTGTCGGTGACCAAGGTCCGCAGCTTTTTTGGCTTAGCTGGTTATTATCACCGTTTTTTGCAGGATTTCTCGAGTATCGCTGCACCGCTGACTGGACTGACCCGGAAGGGAGTTCCTTTTCTTTGGACTGATGCGTGCGAGCATAGTTTTCAGCAGCTGAAGACCCGGTTGACAACGGCACCGGTTCCATCTTTACCTTCTGGATCGGGCGGCTATGTTGTTTACTGTGATGCTTCTCGAGTGGGGTCGGCTGTGTTTTGATGCAGCATGATAGAGTGATTGCTCATGCTTCTAGGTAGCTGAAGAAGCACGAGCAGAATTACCCCACTCACGATCTTGAGATGGCCACGGTGGTCTTTGCGTTGAAGATTTGGAGATACTACCTGTACGGGGAGTCGTGTCAGATCTTCACGGATCACAAGAGCTTGAAGTACATCTTCCAGCAGCGGGATCTGAATCTGCGACAGCGCAGTTGGATGGAGCTTGTTAAGGATTATGATTGTGAGATCCATTATCACCCGGGCAGGGCGAATGTAGTAGTTGATGCTTTGAGTCGTAGGTCCGGAGGTATCTTGTCCCAGTTGAGCGCAGTTCAACGACAGTCGTCTGCAGATTGGCAGCTCTTGTGTGATGGTAGAGTACAGTTCGAGTTCACTTCCGCTGGGGGACAGCTTGCTCATGTCCGTGCCCGTCCACTACTACTTGATCGTATCCGTTAGTCGCAACCCAGTGATGCCCGTTTGTCCGAGATTCTTAAGCTTGTTCGACAGGGTACAGTTTCGAGTTCATGATTGATGACCATGGTGTGCTACGATGCGGGACTCGCTTATGTATACCAGATGCTGATGGATTGAGACGCGAGATCCTAGAGCATGCACATCAGTCGGCCTTTAGCGTTCATCCAGGTTCCACCATAATGTACCGTGACTTGAGGGATTTTTATTGGTGGGAAGGGATGAAGCGCAATATTTCGGACTTCGTTTCGAGGTGCCTGACTTTTCAGCAAGTCAAGGCTGAGCATCAGAGACCGGCTGGAGAGTTGCAGCCTTTGCCTGTTCCGGAGTGGGAATGGGAGCAGATTTCCATGGACTTCACTGTGGGTCTACCTAGGACCAGTCGAGTATATGACTCCATTTGGGTGGTTGTTGACCGGTTGACGAAAGCAGCTCACTTCCTTCCAGTGAAGACCACTTTCGGTTATGCTCAGTATGCTCAGTTTTACATAGATGAGATTGTGCGTTTGCACGGTGTTCCCATATGCATAGTATCCGACAGAGGCACCCAGTTTACTAGCCGTCTTTGGCAGAAGCTTTGGGAAGCTTTGGATATCTGGTTGAGTTTTAGCACCGCTTTTCATCCACAGACCGATGGTTAGTCGGAGCGGACTATATAGACTCTGGAGGATATGCTTCGCGCATGGGTGCTTGATTTTGGTGGCAGTTGGGATCGTCACTTGCCGTTGATTGAGTTCTCCTACAACAACAGCTTTCAGGAGACTATTCATATGGCACCTTTTGAGGCTTTGTACGGTGGGAAGTGTCGATCGCCAGTCTGTTGGACCGAGCTTAGCGAGAGTAGAGTTTTGGGACCCCAGCAAGTTCAGGAGACTATGGAGAAGATCCAGCTGATTCAGGACAGGATGAGAGCAGCCCAGTGCAGGCAGAAGTCTTATGCCGACCATCGTCGTCGCAGACTTGAGTTCGCAGTGGGGGATCATGTATTCCTTAGGATTTCTCCGATGAAGGGCGTTATGCGATTTGGGAAGAGGGGAAAGCTCAGTCCCAGATTTGTAGGTCCTTTCGAGATCCTTGAGCGTGTGGGTTCTATTGCTTATCGTTTAGCACTCCCGCCTAGTTTTTCAGATGTTCACCCCATTTTTCATGTGTCGATGCTTCGTAGATACCTTCATGATCCTTCTCACATGATTCAACAACAGACCGTTTAGCTTGAGCGCGGTCTTTCGTTCACCGAGCAGCCGGTAGTTATTTTGGATCGGCAGGTGCAGAAACTTCGGTCAAAGGTCTTGCCATCTATGAAGGTTCTTTGGCGTAGCTCTACTAGTGAGGAGATCACTTACGAGGCCGAGAGCGAGATGCGGAAGAAATTCCCTCATCTCTTCGAAGGTACGCGTAATTAAATTTTAAATTCAGGAACCGAATTTCTCTAAGGGTGGAGATTGTAACCTTTTAGAAATCGTTATCCGAATTTTTCCGTTTTAGGGCAAAATAGTCGGTATTTTCAGTTTTAACCCGATTTCGATCAAACTTCTGTATAGACTTGTCGGCACCTAGTTTAGCTAAAATAAAGCTAGTGTGCGAACTTTGGGGGTATATGTGAAGTTTTGGTTCAAATAGAATTTTTCCCTTTTTAAATATTATTTTACTGTGGTATTTACATTTTGGGTTTGGGTAATTTCTCCTAAATTTGTATCATTTCAAATAAATCAAGCTTGAGTAAAACAAAACCTGCATATAATATCTAGATATTTTGTGCTGAAAGGATTAATGTTTTAAAGAAAAGAAAAACAATGGAAAAGGTGGCATCCATGCATTTATGTACATTTATTACAAAGAATTAGCTAGAGAACTCTTCATAAAATTCTTCACCTTCCCCACTTGGCCGAGCCACTTCCTCCTTCTTCTGCCCTTGGGTTTTCATTCACCATTTGCAACAATTCCAAGCTAAATAAATCTCCAAAGTTCCCTAAATAATCTCACCAAAACACTTCAAGTCTTGCTTTTGCCTCTTTGATCACTTAGAGCTTGGAAATCTAAGATCTTGTGAGCAAGTGTTGATAGGTACTATCCCTAAACTGTTAAATAGGAGTTTTTATGAAGCGTAAATCATTGGTTGTTGTGTAGAACACTTTAAATATCGATTAGTGCAATATCGTATTTTTAGTGTCTTTTCAGAGCCTCTGGGATCTGCTGTAACCTGGAAATTTTACTGTAAAATCAAACAATGTGGTAGTGTTGTACTAGAGACCCTAGGATTCCACCTGAAGCACGAGACCCACCCCACCTGTTTTGGTCGTCGACCCGACGACGAAATCCGGCGACATCGGATTTGGAGGGGGGTGTTGGGGTTTGGTTTTGTTAGGTAGTTGTCTGCTGTGGTTTAGGGGTGTTTGGTACTTTTTAAATTTTTAGTATTTACAGTATGCAAAATCTGGGATCGTTTTCCTATAATCTAATGTTTTGAGTCCGCGTGTTACGTTGTCCGACACGAATCGTGATCTTGTGCAGTTGCTGCACTTGGATTGGTTTCGTAGTGTCGTCACGCATGTTAGCCACTAGATGGACACTTGTGAGTTAATTTGGAGTTGGTGCGTCATTTAAAACGTAGTTTTACGTGATATTGGTCGATTTCTGAGATTTTGCACTGTATTTGTGTTTTGTGAAATTATAGCATCGCAAGCGGGGACTTCGGACGCTGCGTACAAGGGGAAGCAGGTGGTCGGATTTTCATAGCTCGAGACCATCGGTGAGTAGATTTAACATCTACGGGAAATTCGCCCGTATGGTGTTCAGCGTCAGGGATAGATATGATATGATATTAGTCACATGTTTATATGCTCTTATAGAGATGATGCATGAATTTCATTGCATATAGCTTCTTGTTGTGCCTGAACCTGTATCCATTGTACACTGCATTATTATTGACAGTCCATGTAGCACGAGCACCAATGATATGCTACAGACACACTGTCGGTAATTGTCATGATACGCACAACAAAAATATTTATTGATATACCATGCTAGTGGTTAGCGACATAGAGGCAATTATTCGTGTGCGATAGCGCATATGACATATAGCATACCTGTATACCTACATGCTTATACATATGCCATACCATACCACATGCTCGCACATATACTTTGCTATTGTTACATGATTAGCTTTTTATAACATATATATCGGTGGAATGGGACGTTGTATATATATGTATTTTGGATTTGGATATTTGGGAACCGCGAGATATATTTAATGACTTGATGCATTTAAATAGAGGACTTTTCCCGCGATATGCTCATATTGATGTTTTATGTTGCATATGCTATTTTACATGGGTTTACGCATTTGAGATATGTTTTCATGCTATTTGGGAATTTCAAGTGTCGATGTTATGCACTTATATTCCGAGAGATATATGGATTTTGGAGACCGATACGTGGAACACAAGTGTCGAGGTGGGATACTTAGGTTTCGAGAAACGTATGGATATCAGAAAGATCGATACGTGGAACACAAGTGTCAAGGTGGGATACTTAGGTTTCGAGGAACGTATGGATACGAGTATTTAGGTGCCGATGCTGGGCACTAGTTTCAAGATATTTTGGGTGTCGATGTTTGACACTCAGGTTACATGAGATTTACAGGGCCAATCGGAGGGCCGATCTGGGGATTTGGGATTTGGGGTGTTGTTGATTTACACCGGGTTTTTCCATGCTTATGATTTGTGCATGAGATTATTTATATCATCCCACACTCAGGATTTATTTTGGATATACACAACTTCATGTAGTTGTAGCACCCTGATGATGTACCTTTACATGATTGTTGCATATTCATATTGCCATACTTATGCTATCAGATTACATATGATAGATTTATCGCTGTTCGTGCATACTTGCGATTACTTTATGATGTTAATTACTATTCACGAGTTGGGAACTCACCCCCGTTGTGCCACAGTGTTTTGCAGGGCTTACCCTCAGTGTAGTCGCTACAGGACAAGTTATCATTTCTACTTTTGCGGATACCGCTACGGTTGGCTGTGAGTCCTTTGCTATTAGGTGGGTTCGCGGTTATCCGTCTTGTACATTTTATATCTTTTGTTGGATCTAGTATTCTTCATCTACGACTTCTTGTATTTGACTTAGAGACGAGTTGTAAGGATTCGGTGTTGTATTATTATTTTGGTGACTTTGAGTGTCGTGTTCGTGGGAGCTGGTTTTGTTGAAAAGTTTTACTTCTTTATGCAGTTTTCTTTTATATTTCTTCGCTTAGGCGTCGTATATATGTGTGTGGTGGTTGTCTCCGCCGTTGGGCGTGACTTGCTCCTGTTTAGGATGCTTTATATATTATCTATGTTGTACCCATATTGGGGGCTAGTTTTTTGTAACGTTTTGAAAATCGTTTCGGTGAAATTTCGGAAAATCAGTAAAATAAGGGGTTTTTCTGTAAAAAGTTAAAATACAAATATCATTATTATAAAATTAAATATACATATTATAGCTATGTAATTGCTAGTATTTGGTGTTTATTGAGCCACTGGTAAAATTTCAAATTTTCTGAAAATTTTTCCGAAATTAATTATTTTAATATTATTTTAAGTCGTCACTAATACATTTAATTAGGGAAAATTACAAATTGAAATGAGTTGAAACAAATTTTGTGCATCATAACACATTAAACAAAATTTTAACATGTGGTTTTTGAAATGAAATGAAGTTGTTAAACGGTGTTAGAAAATATCGAAGAAAAAGGCTTAAATAGTGAATTTAGTGCATATGGATGTTTGGGGTATAGTATTTATCATTTTCCATCACCGCACATCCATACCCACACTCACACACCCCCATTTTTCCTTCTCCTTGGCTGAATTTTCAGCAGCCACATTACCCCCTTGTCCCCACTTCTTTTAATAAAGGAAAGAATTAGAAAGGAAAAGAAAGTATAAGAAAAGAGGTATGGTTGTGTTGACTTTGGAGTTCTTTGACTTGGCAATACTTTCCTTACCTCATTCTCTCTCCAATCCCCCCCTCATTGGCCAACCCCCAACCTGCAACAACAGCCCATCTTTCTCCTTCTCTCATTTTGCATCAAAAATCCACAAAATGCTTCAAAAATCAACGCAAAATCAAAGCTAAATCCAAATCCAACAATTACCCATTATTCTTTAGCCCATCTAGCATGGATCTTGGAGCATAGAACCTAAATTGGGAGGCTAAGATGCATGTAGATCTACAAGTCTTGGAGATATAATCTTATCCAAATGGTTAATTTGTTGGTATTTTGCATAAGCTAAAGTAGTTAAATGTTAATTGGGTTTCTAAATTCAAGTTGAAAATTTTAAGTGAGGGTTTGGAAAATTCTAGATTAGGGTTGTGAATTCAAGTTGGGGTTCTTATAAATTGATCATGGGATAAATGTGTAGTTTAACATGTTATTGTTATGCTAAAACTAATCTAGTTGGTAGTTTATATTTTTGTTAAATTTAAATCTGTATTAATTATGTAATTTGCAAACTAGGTTTTAGTGAAATACATATAAAATTGAGATTTAAAACATAATTAAGGTTTTGATGACTTTATTAGCATTTTAATTTGTTGTTTAGCAACTTAGATCATGCAAAACCACGTTTAATTGATAAATTGTGAATTTTACTTTAAAAAGTGTTAAAATCGATATTTGTTGCAAACTTGAATTTTGAGTTAATGATAATTAGTGAGATTAAAAATATGGAGGTGATTTGTATGACCTAATTATGATATCAAGTGAGCATTTTGGTCATTAGAATCGTTAAAATATTTAGTTTTGGTAAAACATCAAGTTTTGAACCGAAATGGGAATTTGTGCTAACTAGGTTTTTGGAAAATAAAACGATTTGTTTAATTTTTTGGTTTTGATGAATTAAACCCTATTTCTTATATAATTAGTGAGTTTTGAAATCACGATTGGTGTGTTTGGGTTTTCTCGATGGTTTGACGTTTGTACATCGACATCGAGGGTTGGTTTGGATATTCTTGCATGCGCAGACGATAGGTTTTGACCTATGCGTGATACGCGTGCCTAATTGGTTTTCGTATTTCGTTTTGACTTTGGATTTGGTTTTTATGCGTTACGATACGTGGTGACATGTAGGTACCCCAGGTGGACTTCGAGACGACAAGCAAGAGCGTAGCGGCCTCGGCACCGGCGAGCGCAGATCAGGTGCTATTTATATCTACGGGGAGAAGTCGGGTGGATAGCGTATAGCACCCCCGCAGTTCGTGGTGATGTATACGAATGCGTATATACACATATATTGATTATATATATTGTTTGAGATTATTGATGACATAGATAGATTCTAGGTGTGATTGGATTAGTTTAGTGTTGCGAAACCCTAGAGTGGTGGTTGCACCACACATACACACACACACACCCATACTTGCATACATTCTTCTTTTTTATGTGCTTATATGGGAATATATATTTATGTATTTACATGTGTATGGGACTATGTGATCATATACTGGATTTGAGGATAGTATTTGGGATTTGAGGTGAGTCGATGAGATGTGATTTGAGGCCGTGAGATCGGTGATATGGCATGATTCGTGCTTGAGATACGTCCTGATGTTTTAGCGGATCTTTGGACGACGATACCATGTGAAATGTGATATAAATAAAATGGTCGACATGTGATCGTGATATAAGATATAATATGTTATGACGATATATGATGATGATATCGGTTTGTACGAGGCTGTAGATCAGCAGTCAGATCATAATTAGATTGATTATATTAGAATTGTACTAGACGTAGATCAGTACACCGGATTATGATCTTTGATAAAGAGGATACCAGATGAAAAGTGTGATGAATGTGATATTGACCCATACCCAGATTTGGGATGTCGTACGACGGATTAACGTACGAGCTATATATTGATATTTGATCCGCACTCTTGACTTGGGAATATTTGATTATAGATATGGTATCGGATGTGAGATTGTTAGTGTATATGCCCTAGAGGCCATTACTGTATCATACTAGTTTGTATATTACTTAATGGAAGCTTGGGATATTCAACTTGTATAAACAATCTTGCTCAATATAGTAGTATGCTACTTGGTTTGTTTCTACTTCAATGTGTACATGTGTTTATTTTAGTATATCACCTATACACATTAGTGGAGCCCTTAGGATCTTTGCTTGATTACCAGCGTTGTGAAGGCAGTCACACTAGTGGGTGCTGGGTAATCTATAAGCACATCCTTATACAGGTCCCTAGTCGCAGGACTATCGAGACAGGGCATCGATACTCCGGAGTAGACTAGCGTATGCGCTTCTCATCCCGGTGTGGGAGATGGTCTGTCCCACAGCCATCAGTACGTCGTACTGGAGATAGTATACGGGTGCTCGTTGGTTACGAGTACACTGGACAGGACTCGTCGGGAACTGATCGGTTGGTATTATACCTATCGTCAGTTATCAGTTCCCAGGTGACATGAGTACAGCTTAGTCCGCTGACTTGACATTGTCACTTCGCCTCGAGTGCGTTCCCACTGTACTTTGATTACTACCCTACCACGGCTCAAAGGAGTCGTGCAAACAGGTAGTGGTTGGGTACAGTCCCGAAGCACTTGGAGGCAGTGACGGTTAGACAGGATTCGTCTCTCCCAGTATTGGGGGTTGATATCGCGCTGTGTCTAGGAGAGCCATTACACCAGTAGTCCCTGGCCAGGGCAATCGAGATATACTAGTAGGCTTCCAGAGTTATCTCAGGGTGTTTTGGGCTTCACTCCGACACGACTTGTACCGCTATTAGGGAACTGACGTTTACCGCCCCCTAGGCCCGCCAAGCGATGTATCAGACGAACAGACCGGACTGTACGGAGACTGTCACATTCAGGCTCAGTAGGAGTTCAGATGGGTTTCACCTCGTCAGTCTTCTTGTCGGCATCTACTTGGGGACCGTTACGCACAGCTAGTGCCACTTGCGGTGTGTGGTTAGACCCACTGCCAGCGTAGTGTCGAGTCTTTAGAATCCCATACAGAAAGCTATTCGCCTTTAGGCAAAAGAGTAGAGGTCGCATGGTTTTGCAACAGGTCGCATGGTTTTGCGACAGGGTCCGGTCACATCCGTGCACTTGTGCACATACAGTGTCCGGACAGTTAACACTAGCGGGCTTTGGTTTAAGCAAGATCCTAGTGTACGTTTTGGAATTGGTTTTATCCAGTATGTATTCGTGTTCCTCGGAACGCGGATGCGGGTGTGTATGCACAGTTGACGGAGAGACAGAGGCAGAGGATTCTCATTAGGGTTGTTGACCGTTGACTGTTGACTATTGACTTTTTGCTCAACCTTAATGAGATTATGATATGTAATTAACAATAATATTAATTAAGTATTATAGTGACATGGTTGTTGAGAGGTTGACTTTGTTGACCGGTTGACTAGGTTGGACTAGTTGACCATCATGATGACAATGGCTATCATTTCATGGCAAAGACTTTTGCTTGCTTGTTCTCTTGTGCAAAATGAGTGCATGAAATGATATGGCTATTGTAGCTTAAACCATCACTAATACTTGATTGCTATTATTGGTTATGATGGTTTTGGATTATGAGAGCCAAGAGAGAAAAGTCTTGCTCATTCTTTCATTTCCTTTCTCTCTCTTGTGTTCTTGAGCTCTCATCTTCTTCCTCTTGCTCTCCCTCTCTTTAGTCTATGGTTCACTTATCTCATGTGTTGAGAACCAAGAACCATAGAGAAAAATCCCAACACACTCTCCTCTACTCACTCTAGTTCACAAGGTTTAGCAAACCGAGTGAACTAGTTTCTTCAAAGCTCGAAGAAGAAGCCAAAGGTAGAAGCTTTCAGGTGGATCGATCTTCGGCGCAAGGAGACGACGGGGTGAAGCCGATCCGGACAACCATCAAGTGTAGTAGGCGAAGGAGTTCAAGAAAGAAAGGTATAACCCCCTAACCGAGTAGTTAACACCTCCTAGTTAGGTTGTTAGTTAGATGTTTAACAAAGATCCGGTTTTGAGTCTATGTTACCGCCTCTAGAAAATTGTTTTTCATCAAATTCCGCATGCCCGAAAGTACCGGGAGAGGTTGCAAGGACTTACAGTGGTATCAGAGCCTAGTTAAACTCTATTTAACATGTTAGCAAAGTAACTAGAAGATCGATCAAAGAAAAAGTCACGAAACGAACCCAATATGTCAAGTTTCTGCCGATTATTTTTTTGTTCAAAAATTGATAAATTTCATCTTAAAAATCGGCTCAGGCTTTTTATTCAATAACCATAAAATTTGGTCCCATGAACCGATCAAAGCGCCGCGGAAACGCGGCGGGAGCACGCTCCCGCCGCGGTTCCGCTGCCGAGTTGACTCGGCCGAGGTCCAAATTTTGTGCAGTGTATTTCTATGGTTGTTTTGGGATTTTTAGAATATGTCTTTTCAGCCCAGATTTTCCAGAACGAAAATTTTGTGTTTGGGGTCTAAAAATCCGTATTTTTTATTGAACTTCTAAAGACTTAAGCTGACGGGTTTTTATCTCTAATGTGATATTTGTATTGAACGTCTGCTAATCGCTATATGTCGATTAGTGGCGGTTATACAAATCTGTGATCTGTAATGTCATTGGTTTGTGTATATGAATTCATTGGATTGTCGTGGGTGAATAGCCGGGGGTTGTGAGACGAGAGTTTTCTTTTCTTTCAATTCATGTAAATTTGTAAATTGATGTAATAATTATTTGTATGGCCGCACAACCGGGTCGGGGTTGTAGCCGTCATTGTATAATTTCTTTTTACTGTTTTTGCTCCTAGGATAGACCCATGGAGGGGGTACACAAACTACTGGGTATCCCAAAGTGCCGAGTGGCCTACTCACGGAGTTGAGGGAGGTCGCTTCGCTTCGGGTACTTGGCGGGTAGTTTGCCGCACCCGTAGGGGTCTTGGGTGGGGTTTTGGCTATTCACCGCGACCGTGTAATCTACTTTTCGTTACAGGCTCGTACGAATTGCGGGTTCCTACTATATCCAATGTGTTCATCTGTGATCTGAAATGGCTATCATTGCAATATATCTATATATGATATTATTTAGGCGTTGCTTATGTTTTACAGCCGCGCTAGCCCAGCCCCCGCTCTGTCGTTAGTTAAGTAACCTAATGGGTAATGACGGGGCCTCGTGGCGAATGCGAACGGCATAAGCGTACGTCATATTTTGGTTGTTTTCTGCAATGGTAGGATTAAATGATGGGACGCATTAAAAGAACTAATGCAAGAAATCACGCATTAAAAGAACTAATTAAAGAAAATAAACCAAGTAAAAGTCGTTGGAACACTTTGGAAAAACCACTCGGTTCTTTTCAAAACCAACTTTTAAATGCGGAGTTTGAGCCACTCCTTTTAAAAGCTATCCCGTTCCATCGATTATATCAAGTTCACTACGTTCACGGTTTCGCCAAAACCATTCGTAGCCCTCCGTAGTTTCACATGGATAGTCAAATAGTATTCAAGCAATGTATGTTGGCCAAAGTCAAGGCATAGTGATTGGTAGCTATTGGGTATTTATGTGTAGCATAGATAGATGCGTTGGTTTGGGACAGTCGTACTGCCATTTTGGCCAAAGTCAAGGGTAGGTACGGGTGGATCCAAATTAACCTGGAGAATGACGGGTAGAACTTGACATGTGACTTATGATATTTTGGCCAAAGTCAAGGTCATAAGAGCATGGGGCAAAAATCCACATCGGGAGTTTCAAAAGAACTGAAATTTGCTAGTGTTGCATACCATTTGGAGTGTGATGATTCTGGTAAGATTCCTTCAGTTTCGTCACGCGATGATATTTGGATCCCGATCCTACTGTGAGTATATGCTACTCCTCGGGAAATTTCTCACTTAACGATCAATACTGTCTAGAAAGGTGTTAGCGGGGCTACGCCCCCAGGGAAAAGAGGTTCTTAAATTAAGGAACTTCGTGAAAGCGTTGGAAAACCTCCCTCGAAGTACCGACACTAGCCTGGCTGAACGGTTAAGCAAGTATTGTACGGTGAGATTGATCCTGACTAATTCTTCCTTTTTGGTTTGAGGAGGGATTCGAGAAACAGTGGGAGGCATCCTGTTTAGACAAACTAAAAACCACTCTAAACTTGCAAGAGCATCATGCTAAGTGTTTCTTCTCTCTCTCCTAATTGCAGCGACCAATCGACATGACTGGACTTAAGTTACTCCTAGATAAAAACATACTGACATGGCCAAACTACAAAGATTGGCTCAGGATTGTCAAAATGGCAATCACTTACGACAAGCTGGGGTATCTTCTTACCACCAAAGCTCCCCCTGTCCCAGGTCCCACCTCCAGCGTCGCGGATAAGGAAAAGAATAAGACTTGGGAGATCGATTGCGCGAAGACCAAATGCCTCGTGCTTGCCTCTATGGACAACGAGCATCAGAGGAGGCACGAGAATATGGACCTCGAATCCATATTTCTCCATACAAAAGAACTGCATGGAGAGCAGTCTCGTATCGCAAGATACGAAGTGTCGAAGAAGTTATTTTCGGCAAGGTTGGCCGTCGGATCATCGGTAGCGGAACACGCGTTTAAGATGATTGGCTACATAGAAGAGCTCGCGGACCTTGGGACCACGTTGGAGAATGAGCTCTATACGGACTTGATTCTCCAGTCCCTTCCTTCCACTTACGTCCATTTTATCCTGAACTTCAACTTACAAGAAAAGGAAGTTGAACTTTCATAACTCCTCAACATGCTGAGGAGCGCAGAGAGCACCCTACAGGAAGGTAGGGAAACATCCACTTTGTTTGTAGGAGGATCTTCCTCTTCTAGGTCCAAGGCGAAAGCCAAGGGAAAGAAGAAGAAAGCCCCCGCCAAACCAAGAGGAGGTGTTAGTAAAGTGGATACGAAGGGAAAAGCAAAAGCAACAAAGAAAGCGGGGCAGCTTGTGGATAAAGAAGAATGCTTCTATTGTTATAAAAAGGGACACTGGAAGAATGACTGCAGGGCTTGGAAGGTCAGAACACAGGAACTGAAGCAGGTTGCGGCTTCAGCTTCAGGTGTGTATGTTATTGATAACTGTCTTTCAATAAACTCTACTTCCTGGGTATTGGATACCGGATCAGGATCTCATATCTGTAATTCTTTGCAGGCGTTGAGAAACCGTAGGTTTTTTAAGGCAGGTGACGTGACCCTCAAAGTTGCAAACGGAGCTAGCATGGATGCTAAGGCCGTGGGGGACTATCACCTGGGAATGTCAGATGGACATGTTTTGGTTTTGCGTAATTGCTTTTTTGTACCCAACGCAACTTGTAATATCATTTCTGTATCTTTGACTTCTAAAGAAGGTTATGAATTTGCGTTTGTAAGTAATGTTGTAAACATTCACCTTAATCAAGTTCTGATTGGGTCAGGTACATTAAGCAATGGTATATACGTATTAAACCAACCACAGATTTTCAATGTCCAGAATACACACAAAAGAAAGTCTCCGGAAATAAATCAGACTTTCTTATGGCATTGTAGACTGGGTCACATCAATGAGAGAAGGTTGACGAAGTTACATACAGAAGGATATTTGAATCCGTTCGAATATCAATCGTATGCCACTTGTCAATCCTGTCTCAAAGGAAAGATGACAAAGACTCCGTTCACTGGAAACGGAGTAAGAGCGAGCGAGCTCTTGGGACTCGTACACAGCGATGTGTGCGGTCCAATGTCTACGCATGCACGAAGCGGTTATTCTTACTTCATTACTTTTACGGATGACTTTTCAAGGTACGGTTATGTCTTCATAATGAAACATAAGTCCGAAGCCTTTGGAAAATTCCAGGAATATAAGAATGAAGTAGAAAAACAAACCGGCAAAAGTATCAAGATTCTAAGATCGGATCGAGGTGGTGAATACTTAAGTGCCGAGTTCCTGGACTATTTAAAAGAGAACGGAATTCTCTCTCAGCTTACTCCTCCATACACTCCGCAACATAACGGTGTATCGGAGAGACAGAACCGAACTCTATTGGATATGGTTCGGTCCATGATGAGTAACGCTGAGTTACCACGATCATTCTGGGGGTATGCGCTAGAATCAGCTGCATACCTTTTGAACCGAGTTCCCACTAAGACTGTGCCTACTACACCATATGAGATGTGGTGTGGGAAGAGACCCTATCTTAATCACATTAAGACATGGGGAAGTCCAGCTTTTGTCAAAAAGCAGCATGCGGACAAGCTCGAGGCACGCTCAGTACAGTGCAAGTTCGTGGGATATCCAAAGAATTCCAAGGGATATTTCTTCTACTGAGAAGAGGAACAAAAGGTTTTTGTTTCTCGTCATGCCCACTTTCTAGAATACCAGTTCTTAGAAAAGGAAATTAGTGGGAGCGCGGTAGAACTGGAAGAAATTCCAGAACCACGAGCTATTACTTAAAGCTTAGTGGAACCAGAGGGTTCAAAAGAACAGGACATTCCTACGCCGCTCCGCAGGAGTAGTAGGCAGTCTCATCCATCCGAGAGATACTACGGTTTTCTCATAGACGGGGATAGAGAGGATTGCATCATAGATTATGATGAGCCTACTAGCTTCCAGCAGGCCGTTCAGAGCGTTGACTCGGTAAAATGGCTGGATGCAATGCGGATCGAAATGGAGTCCATGTACACCAACAAAGTATGGACGTTGGACGTTGCTCCAGACGGGGTAAAACCCGTAGGATGCAAGTGGATCTTCAAAAGGAAGATTGGTGTAGATGGACAGGTTGAGACCTATAAAGCTAGACTGGTTGCAAAGGGTTTTCGTCAAAGACCTGGTTTGGACTATGACGAGACCTTTTCTCCAGTAGCTATGCTGAAATCCATTCGGATCCTTCTTGCCATTGCTGCCTTCCACGATTATGAGATTTGGCAGATGGACGTAAAGAACGCTTTTCTAAATGGAAATTTAGAGGAATGTGTCTATATGGACCAGCCAGAGGGTTTCATTCAGAGTGGGAGCAGCGGAAAGGTGTGCAAGTTGCTTAAGTCCATTTACGGACTAAAGCAGGCATCGCGGAGTTGGAACATCTGTTTTGATGAGACGGTCAAGGAATTTGGCTTTATCAAAAATCCAGATGAACCATGCATCTATTGTAGATTTGTAGAGAGAACTGTAGTATTCCTCGTTTTATACGTAGATGACATTCTCTTAATAGGAAATGACATTCCTATGCTACAATCTGTCAAGGGGTTCTTGTCACACAGGTTCTCCATGAAAGACCTGGGTGATGCCTCATACATTCTGGGGATCCGGATCCATCGTGATAGATCCAAGAGGATATTAGGACTTTCACAGTCCAGGTACATCGACACTATACTGAAAAGATTCAGTATGGAAGATTCCAAGCGCGGTAATCTACCGGCTTGTCACGGGATCACCCTCTCTAAAGAGATGTCTCCCAAGACTGATTTGGAAAGGGATCGCATGTCTATTATACCCGACGCTTCTACAGTAGGCTCTATAATGTATGCGATGTTGTGTACCAGACCGGATGTAGCTTATGCACTGAGTGTGGAAGCCGGTATCAGTCCAACCCTGGGGAGAAACACTGGATAGCGGTAAAAAACATTCTCAAGTACCTGAGAAGGACTAAGGAGATGTTCTTGGTGTATGGCGGAAAAGACCTCCAGATCGAGGCCGTTGTTGACTCCAGCTTCCAGAGTGACAAGGATGATTCCAAGTCCATGTCGGGTTTTGTCTTTACCCTCAATGGAGGGGCGGTGTGTTGGAAGAGTTCCAAACAGGAAACCGTTGCAGACTCGACGATGGAAGCGGAATACATCGCTGCATCTGATGCCGCAAAAGAAGCTGTCTGGATGAGGAAGTTCTTGAAAGAACTTCAGGTGGTTCCGTCTATTGTTGATCCAATACCTCTGTATTGCGACAACAATGGGGCTATAGCTTTAGAGAAGGAACCCAGGTCCCATCAGAGATCCAGACACATCTTGAGGCGGTATCACCTGATCAGGGAGATCGTGGATCGCCAGGAGATCGAGGTTCGGAGGGTCGCTTCAGAAGATAACACTGCAGATCCATTCACCAAGGCCATGCCCCAGACTCAGTTCGAGCGGCTGATCAAGATGATAGGTCTTCGATACGCCAGTACATGGCATTAGTGCAAGTGGGAGATTGTTAGTGTATATGCCCTAGAGGCCATTACTGTATCATACTAGTTTGTATATTACTTAATGGAATCTTGGGATATTCACCTTGTATAAACAATCTTGCTCAATATAGTAGTATGCTACTTGGTTTGTTTCTACTTCAATGTGTACATGTGTTTATTTTAGTATATCACCTATACACATTAGTGGAGCCCTTAGGATCTTTGCTTGATTACCAGCGTTGTGATGGCAGTCACACTAGTGGGGGCAGGGTAATCTATAAGCACATCCTTATACAGGTCCCTAGTCGCAGGACTATCGAGACAGGGCATCGATACTCCGGAGTAGACTAGTGTATGCGCTTCTCATCCCGGTGTGGGAGATGGTCTGTCCCACAGCCATCAGTACGTCGTACTGGAGATAGTATACGGGTGCTCATTAGGTTACGAGTAAACTGGACAGGACTCGTCTGGAACTGACCGGTTGGTATTATACCTATCGTCAGTTATCAGTTCCCAGGTTACATGAGTACAGCTTAGTCCGCTGACTTGACACTGTCACTTCGCCTCGAGTGCGTTCCCACTGTACTTTGATTACTACCCTACCACGGCTCAAAGGAGTCGTGCAAACAGGTAGTGGTTGGGTACAGTCCCGAAGCACTTATAGGCAGTGACGGTTAGACAGGATTCGTCTCTCCCGGTATTGGGGGTTGACATCGCGCTGTGTCTAGGAGAGCCATTACACGAGTAGTCCCTGGCCAGGGCAATCGAGATATACTGGTAGGCTTCCAGTGTTATCTCAGGGTGTTTTGGGCTTCACTCCGACACGACTTTAGGGGACTGACGTTTACCGCCCCCCTAGGCCCGCCATGCGATGTATCAGATGAACAGACCGGACTGTACGGAGACTGTCACATTCAGGCTCAGTAGGAGTTCAGATGGGTTTCACTTCGTCAGTCTTCTTGTCGGCATCTACCTGGGGACCGTTACGCACAGCTAGTGCCGCTTGCGGTGTGTGGTTAAACCCACTGCCAGCGTAGTGTCGAGTCTTTAGAGTCCCACACAGAAAGCTATTCGCCTTTAGGCAAAAGAGTAGAGGTCGCATGGTTTTGCGACAGGTCACATGGTTTTGCGATAGAGTCCAGTCACATCCGTGCACTTGTGCACATACAGTGTCCGGACAGTTAACACTAGAGGGCTTTGGTTTAAGCCAGATCCTAGTGTACGTTTTGGGATTCGTTTTATCCAGTATGTATTCGTGTTCCTCGGAACGCGGATGCGGGTGTGTATGCACAGTGGACGGAGAGACAGAGACAGAGGATTCTCTTTAGGGTTGTTGACCGTTGACTGTTGACTATTGACTTTTTGCTCAACCCTAATGAGAATATGATATGTAATTAACAATAATATTAATTAAGTATTATAGTGACATGGTTGTTGAGGGGTTGACTTTGTTGACTTGTTGACTTTGTTGACCGGTTGACTAGGTTGGACTAGTTGACCATCATGATGACAATGGCTATCATTTCATTGCAAAGACTTTTGCTTGCTTGTTCTCTTGTGCAAAATGAGTGCATGAAATGATATGGCTATTGTAGCTTAAACCATCACTAATACTCGATTGCTATTATTGGTTATGATGGTTTTGGATTATGAGAGCCAAGAGAGAAAAGTCTTGCTCATTCTTTCATTTCCTTTCTCTCTCTTGTGTTCTTAAGCTCTCATCTTCTTCTTCTTGCTCTCCCTCTCTTTAGTCAATGGTTCACTTGTCTCATGTGTTGAGAACCAAGAACCATAGAGAAAAATCCCAACACACTCTCCTCTACTCACTCTAGTTCACAAGGTTTAGCAAACCGAGTGAACTAGTTTCTTCAAAGCTCGAAGAAGAAGCCAAAGCTAGAAGCTTTCAGGTGGATCGATCTTCGGCACAAGGAGACGACGGGGTGAAGCTGATCCGGACAACCATCAAGTGTAGAAGACGAAGGAGTTCAAGAAAGAAAGGTATAACCCCCTAACCGAGTAGTTAACAACTCCTAGTTAGATGTTTAACAAAGATCCGGTTTTCAGTCCATGTTACCGCCTCTAGAAAATTGTTTTTCATCAAATTCCACATGCCCGAAAGTACCGGGAGAGGTAGCATGGACTTATAGATTTTATCGAGGCGAGATCACCGACTAATATATATATATATATATATATATATTTATATATATATGTATTTATGTATCGACACAGATGTTAGGCGGTTTCATTACCTTCAGTTAGCCTGTTAGCTCAGCCATATAGTTTAGTGTAGTTGTTAGACTAGATTTATATTAAATGCAGATTAGTTATCTTTGTGTTTAGTATTCAGCTCCCGCTCATTATTGCTGTTCGCCCCGCATCGCATGTTTATATTATGATTCATATTCCATTATTGATATCATGCTGTTAGGATACCAGCACCATTACCGATGATGCGTATGTTCCACGCACACTTACTTGCCGGCTCACACACATCTTCATCGGTAATTGCCATGTCACGAATACTTTAGAAAATACTATTTCATTGACATAATTTGTTAGCTAATATTTTTGACATGACATTAATGTACTGGCCTTATATGCTAGTTTAGACATTGTAGTTATTACTTGCTACTTCATGCATGTTATTATTCACTGTTATGCCACATTCATGTATTTTCATGCCTATATTCACTGTTTTCATGCTATTGAGGATTTGGATTTGAATTTTCATGACATTTTCTGGATTTGGGGGAAAACCGCAAAACTTATACAAACTTCTTCTCTCTTTTTAAATAAAAAGTGCGGTTTTCCCATGATGTATGAGTCGTCCACCATGAGTTTGCTGATGGATTTCGAGACCCGATTCGAGGAGTTGGATGAACCGTTTCGGGTACATGGTGGACCCGGTAAGGTACCCCGGGGAAAGAAGCGCGTGGTGATGACGATGTGAGCCTGGCAGGGGGAGTCTACCAACCGGTGATTTTACCCGACGCGTCGGATATCCGGAGGATACCATCGTGGCCTTGAGAATGATGGTAGGGGCCGGTCTGGACTGGCGGCGCCCTAGATAATGAGATTGACATATTGAGATATTAAGGTACTGAGATTGCGACATTGAGACATCGAGATATTTGGACTTATGTTTTGCGTCGATGCTAGACACAGTTTATGCTGATTTCATTATGATACCTCATTTTATATATACAAAAATCTCACTAATTTATGAAAGCAGTTTTTTCTTCAGTACATGCATTATGTTTCATGCATTCATACAACATCCATATGTTACATTGCTACCTGAGGCATTGACACGGGCATATAGGATTACACTTGGGTTAGATATTTACCCTAGCCGTTGTTATAGGCTGCTGGTTATATATTTGAGGATATATTATGATCGTATGATCTACGATTGCGTTGTTCATGCGATTTCTGTTCGTAGATGTTTTTCTACTCACGAGTTGGCAACTCAGCCCCGTTGTGGCACTGTTTCTTGCAGGTTTTACCGTACATGGTTCATTACGGCTTTGCTGGAACTATTTCCTTTCCGGGTGATTTGCTAGTAGGTGGGTTCACTTATATCGTGACCATCGGTATATTTTGTATATTGTTATTCAGTTGTATTTAGAAGTTCCATCAACCAAACATGTATTTATTTCAGATAGAGACCAGTGTTGTTTATTCATTCGACCTTAGAGTCGCGCGTTATATTTATTTGGATTTCATGCTGTTTTGAGTTTCTTTTGAGTTTTGATCCTCGCCCTTGGCGTTGTATATTATATTGCTTGCGTGGTTGTGACCGTCGATTGACGAAGAGCTAGCTCCCACATGGGGATGCCTTTTTATTGATTTCGTATACTATTCATGTTGTATCCCGTTTGGGGACCAGTATTTACAAAGGAGACTCTGCCGAAATTTTCAGGAAATACTTGATGTTTTTTTTAAAAAAACGCATAATTCGGCTTATGCTATTAAAACTACTTGCTTTTAGTTGGTTTTTCCTTCACTCTACTGCTTCTTTGGTTTTGATTTCTGGGTTTTCGGCTTACTTAGATTACGTACGCCTCGAGACGTTTCATAGTCTAAGTGCCGGTCCGATTCCGTACTTTCGGGTCATGACAAAGTTGGTATCAGAGCGTTAGGTTTTACCTTCGGAGCGTAGGATGCCCTTGGTTGATGGAATAGGTGACTAAAGTAGAGTGACGTACCGTGGGTATGTTCCGCGGCATACTTACGATACGCTACTCCGCTTAAGAAGTCTTAGGATGTACATTTCTTTGTTCAGTATTATATTCATTCCTGATCTAGCCTCATCGGTACCAGTTATGGTTTTGCTGCCACGATTACGGGCAGGGAGAGCTACGGCTTGAGTTGCGGTCAACACGAGCTCGTTACGAACGAGGACTGACCAGGTCGTGATTCCGGCTACACACGATTGCAGAGATGTGTCTTTTTATTGTGTTTTCGCGCTACGGGTGTTTGATGGATCGCTGTATGAGATTACTCGAACGTGCAGATCAGCACCAGAGGATTGGGCCACTGACAGAGGCCAGCCATATTTTGATGACCGTTGAGGTATGGCTTATTGATGATGATTGAGTCTCTGGTCAGCGTTTAGACGAGTGAGCTAGTTATTGCTATTGCAGCATGAGTCGTACTAGGAGATGATAGAAGGTCGCTAGTCATCGAGGATGAATGACTTGGACATGTGATTCGTTCGCCTACCCCGATGCGAGGTCATCAGATAGATTGATTCCAGCTAGAGACGACTACACATGGAGACGTTGAGAGTCGACAGAGACGATCGAATGTCAGAAACCTATTATTCCAAGTTTAAAGTATTCGGAAAGACATGCAGGCAATTCTATGGACCCTCTAGAAGAATGAAACCTAACTCGACTTAATGACCGTGTGAAAGCCTTTGAACCTTAGGGTTTGCGGCAGTTCCGCGGCGCCATTAGTGAGGCTTGGGTTTGCCCTTCTACGGCTGGACCATCGATGCTGTGGTACATTCTCGATACTATTAAACTGTACCCAAGATGTTCAGATCTTGGGGGTTATGAGGTTTTGACGAATCGATCGGATGGTTCGACTTCATTCGGATACTAGGTGGTGAGATGCACTTCTTGGGAGACTCCAGATACGAGGATAGCCGTTGGAGATGTTAGTTATGTATATTCCCTAGAGGCCATTGTTGTACATATGATGTATATTATGATGGATGCTTGGATATATACAGAGAGGACTTTCTTGCTCGTCATGATAGTATGCTATTTGGTTTCACTTTATCTTAACATGTTGACTTGTACTGGTTTACTGTCTTTCTCTCACATGTTGATAAAGCCCTTAGGATCTGTACTCGACTACTGGGACTATGATGAGATCATACTAGTGGGGCCACGGTAGTCGATGAGTACATCCTATAACTGTTCCTAGTCGAGGGTGTATCGAGACAGGGCATCGATACACCAGAGTAGACTAGCGTATACGCATCTTGACCCATATGATGGGCGATGGATGATCCCATATCCATCGGTGTTTGACATCAAGGATGGTGTACGGGTGCTCAGTGGAGACTGGGTACACTGGACGGACTCGCCGAGAACTCCCAGATGGTGATATTCCACACGTCAGATGGCAGTTCTCCGGTGACACTGGTACAGGGTAGTCTGTAGACCCGAGATCGTCATAGAGTCTTGTGTGATTCCCACTGTGTTTTGATTTCCACCTTACCACGTCCAAGATGGCATGCAAAACGGTGGCTTTTGGATACAGTCCCGAATCACATGGAGGCAATGAGCGATAGGAGGGGATTCGTCTCTCCCGGTATAGGGAGTTGATGTTGTGCTGTGTTCGATTGGCTATAACTGGAAGTCCCTGGCCATGGCTGATATAGAGATTTACTGGTAAGTGTTACCAGTAGTTTCTCGACCTGTTATGAGCCTCACATCGACACGACTTATCGGTTACTGAGGTCTGACGTATACCACCCCTAGACTTGATATGCGACATATCAGACGAACAGACCGGACTGTACGGGAGTGTTACTGATTGGATTCACAGGAGAACGTACAGGCTAGCTTGTTGATCTTCGGATCTTTTAATATCTGGGTGGCTGTTACGTTTAGCTGACCGCTTGTAGCTTGTGGGTGTTTAATATGATCATCACCTGCTACCGGCGTATTGACGATTCTTTAGAGTCCTGCACAGAGGTTTCTTGGCTCAGGCAAAACGGAGTAGAGGCACTTATGTGATATGTGCAGGACCGAGGATAATGCGATATGTGATACTGTACTATATTCTCGCGATATTTAGATATGAACCGGGTCATCGGATCAAGTGTTGATTCGATGAATCGGTACATGATATATTAGTCGGTTATATTCGATATAGCCGGCTTGTCGGATCAATTGTTGATTCGATGATTTAATGTATAATAATATATATGATATATTGTATTACATTATCTAATATTGGCTCGCTTTATTATTCATTTTCTCACCGGATAATACATTACTATATATGCGATATATATTAGTTGTATTATTTTCTTTTGTTATAAATATAATATATATGTGATATATATTATAGTAACATGATATGATTTATTATGAAACATGTTTAGTGATGATAAAAAGATATTAGGGTTTGATTAGGGTTAGCTCCATCTTGTTCATTCTAGAAGGATTTCCTTTTGTCTTGGTGAAGATATTATGGTTGATATTTATCCATGACACATTCCTTAACCTAACAAAACCCTAGCTCTAGTTTATTCTCTACAAAGGTTAAGCTTCTTATCCTTCACCATGGTTCCATAATCAATCATATATTCTTATCTAGTATTCATCACAAAAGGATTATCTCATTATTCTTCATCTTTTTCTCTCTTGAGTTTTTGAAAGAGCTCACTAGAAATTCCTTTTGTGATGATTTCATGTGAGATTATGATATAAAAAGAAAGGATAAATACCACTCCATCATCCTCATCTAATCTAGCCCATTAGATTAGGGTGTTCACCTTATTAGAGTGAGAGAGCTTGAGTTATAACAACTTCGACGTAGATCATCGGAGAAGCGGAACACTACAAGCTAGCATGGATCGTTCGAGTCGTGGAGCCTCTCTTGAGTTCGGGAGAACGTGGATCACGGTGAAGGGACTTCTACTCGGAGATTATGAAGCGAAGGAGCGGACTACAAAGGTTGTAATCCCTCACACTTAGTGGTAAAGATGTTTACTTTCATGTTAAACCCTAATAATCTAGCAAAGATCCAGGCTTTGGGTTGTTCGGCACATCTAAAATTTTATTCGGGCATGCTTGATGCCTTATGAACCTTCACAAGAGTGCCTAGGAACCCTACAGGAGCTCAGACCATGCAGCCACGACGAGACGAGTCCGAAGCAGTCGACATTAGAGAATGGTGGAGTAAGAGGTTCGCACAAGATCTGGATAAGATGACGTTTCACTCCGCCGACATCAGAGATGCGATACGCATGCCGAGGCATCGTACTTGGATATACATTCCAGAAGCGGTCGCGATGAGTATGCAGCCGTTTCGGAACGAGAACAGATCTAGTAAGGGACGATGACTTCCAGACAGTTCGGCAGAGACGAGATTTGGGAGAGATCTCGACAGGACGTTTCTGGGATGAATTATGAGAAGATTTGGACCCAGGAGTGGTCATGTTACGCACACCGGCAGGCCAGTATTCAGGATCGTCGACGAGACATGCTATGAGTGACCACGACAGTTGGCCAGAGATTCTGGGAGGATGTGCTTGAGCGGGACTATTCCGCCATACTTGATTTTGGGTATTTTGGGCGATCTATTGGTATGATTTATTTTGATGACTGAGTTCATGATAATTATCTTCATCGACCATAGTTGTACCTGTTGAGTATTTACGATTTTGCACAGTTGTTGCACCTGATATTGTTTTCGTGCCTTGGTTTCACATGTTAATGATTTATGGGTTTCATAAAGTGAGATGATTTTGTGCATATGTACGCATACGATTTGGTTTTTGCAATCGGTATAGTTCACATATGCTTGCAGTGCAGTGATACGCATTTTGTGTACTTAGATGCACTGAACTTCGATTTCGATTTTGATGCTCGATATTGGTTTTGTGCACCTGATTGGATTTTGTGCATGTTCGGCGCTTCATATTGGATTTCGATTTACGTGCGCACCAGACGTACGATATATATATTTGGGACTGATTTATTTTGGAGCAGTATATTTTATGATGTTTGCTATTTGGTTTAGTACTGAGCAGGACTAGTCACAGGACAGTACCTAAGTATATTTTTTTGAATGCATTGATAGTTATTGAAGGGATTTCCAAAGAGGAGCTATAGTCTCAGTATTTACCTACGTGTCCGAGATGACGCGAAACATTTTATAAAGGAAACCCTTCTGAAATTGCTTTCAAAACGGCGGGACGTGCATATTAAACAAAGGATATATATATACGCAGTTATTTTCTTATAATAGATGTCCGCCACTGTGCAGTGTTGCGAACATCGCACGGCGATTTGAAAATGTTTTGGCATGCATTGCTTGTAGTTGTTTTAATGATGTATATCAAGTTGGTTTTCATATTGCATCTTGACATTGAAGTCTACCCCATGACTCTGATGATTGCGCGATACTTGACGGTGTTTTGATTTTGAGTTATATGCTCATTTTTCATGCGCATGCGTTGCGCTACCATTTGTTTTATGTGTTTATGATTTTGGAGCCTCGGCGATTTGATGGTTTTGGTTGAAATATTTTAGTATTTGGGGGCAGTTTTAATTTAAATTCGGGGACCGAATTTCTTTAAGGGGGAAGATTGTAACGTTTTGAAAATCGTTTCGGTGAAATTTCGGAAAACCGGTAAAATAAGAGGGTTTTCTGTAAAAAGTCAAAATACAAAATCTTTATTATAAAATTAAATATACATATTCTAGCTATGTAATTGCTAGTATTTGTTGTTTATTGAGCCACTGGTAAAATTTTAAATTTTCTGAAAAATTTTCCAAAATTAATTATTTTAATATTATTTTAAGCCGTCACTAATACATTTAATTAGGGAAAATTACAAATTGGAATGAGTTGAAACAAATTTTGTGCAACATAACACATTAAACAAAATTTTAACATGTGGTTTTTGAAATGAAATGAAGTTGTTAAACGGTGTTAGAAAATATCGAAGAAAAATGCTTAAATAGTGAATTTAGTGTAAATGGATGTTTGGGGTATAGTATTTATCATTTTCCATCACTGCACACCCATACCCATACTCAAACACCCCTATTTTCCTTCTCCTTGGCTGAATTTTCAGCAGCCACATTCCCCCCATGTCCCCACTTCTTTTGATAAAGGAAAGAATTAAAAAGGAAAAGAAAGTAAAAGAAAAGAGGTATGGTTTTGTTGACTTTGGACTTCTTTGACTTGGCAATACTTTCCTCACCTCATTCTCTCTCCAATCCCCCCCTCATTGGCCGACCCCCAACCTACAACAACAGCCCCTCTTTCTCCCTCTCTCATTTTGCATCAAAAATCCACAAAATGCTTCAAAAATCAACACAAAATCAAAGCTAAATCCAAATCCAACACTTACACATTATTCTTTAGCCCATCTAGCATGGATATTGGGGAATAAGCTAAATTGGGAGGCTAAGATGCATGTAGAGCTATAAGTCTTGGAGGTATAATCTTATCCAAATGGTTAATTTGTTGGTATTTTGCATAAGCTAAAGTAGTTAAATGTTAATTGGGTTTCTAAATTCAAGTTGAAAATTTTAATGGAGGGTTTGGAAAATTCTTGATTAGGGTTGTGAATTCAAGTTGGGGTTCTTATAAATTGATCATGGGATAAATGTGTAGTTTAACATGTTATTGTTATGCTAAACCTAATCTAGTTGGTAGTTTATAGTTTTGTTAAATTTAAATTTGTCTTAATTATGTAATTTGCAAACTAGGTTTTAGTGAAATACATATAAAATTGAGATTTAAAATGTAATTAAGGTTTTGATGACTTTATTAGCATTTTAATTTGTTTTCTAGCAACTTAGATCATGCAAAACCCCGCTTAATTGATAAATTGTGAATTTTATTTTATAAAGTGTTAAAATCGATATTTGTTGCAAACTTGAATTTTGAGTTAATGATAATTAGTGAGATTAAAAATATGGAGGTGATTTGTATGACCTAATTATGATATCAAGTGAGCATTTTGGCCATTAGAATCGTTAAAATATTTAGTTTGGGTAAAACATCAAGTTTTGAACCGAAATGGGAATTTGTGCTAACTAGGATTTTGGAAAATAAAACGATTTGTTTAATTTTATGGTTTTGATGAATTAAACCCTATTTCTTATATAATTAGTGAGTTTTGAAATCAAGATTGGCGTGTTTGGGTTTTCTCGATGGTTTGACGTTTGTACATCGACATCGAGTGTTGGTTTGGATATTCTTGCATGCGTAGACGATAGGTTTTGACCTATGCGTGATACGCGTGCCGAATTGGTTTTCGTATACCGTTTCGACTTCGGGTTTGGTTTTTATGCGTTACGATACGTGGTGACATGTAAGTACCCCAGGTGGACTTCGAGACAACAAGCAAGAGCGTAGCGATGTCGGCACCGGCGAGCGCAGATCAAGTGAGTAGATTTATATCTACGGGGAGAAGTCGGGTGGATGGCGTATAACACCCCCGCAGTTCGTGGTGATATATACGAATGCGTATAAACACATATATTGATTATATATATTGTTTGACATTATTGATGACATTGATAGATTCTAGGTGTGATTGGATTAGTTTAGTGTCTCGAAATCCTAGAGTAGTGGTTGCACCACACATACACACACACACCCATACTTGCATACATTCTTCTTCCAAATATGCTTATATGGGAATATATATTTATGTGTTCACATGGGTATGGGACTATGTGATCATATACTGGATTTGAGGATAGTATTTGGGATTTGAGGTGAGTCAATGAGATGTGATTTGAGACCGTGAGATCGGTGATATGGAAGGATTAGTGCTTGAGATACGTCCTGATGTTTTAGCGGATCTTTGGACGACGATACCATGTGAAATGTGATATAAATAAAATGGTCGACATGTGATCGTGATATGAGATATAATATGATAGGATGTTTATGATAGGTCGTATTGGGCGATGCATATCTCTTTATGACGATATAAGATGATGATATCGGTTTGTACGAGGCTGTAGATCAGCAGTCAGATAATGATTAGATTAATGATATTAGTATTGTACTAGACGCAGATCAGTACCCCGGATTATGATCTTTGATAAAGAGGATACTAGATGAATAGTGTGATGAATGTGATATTGACCCGTATCCAGATTTGGGATGCCGTACGACGGATTTACGTACGAGCTATATATTGATGTTTGATCTGCACTCTTGACTTGGGAATGTTTGATTATAGATATGGTATCGGATGTGATATTATCGAGGAGAGATCACCGACAAATATATATATATATATGTGTGTGTGTGTGTGTGTGTGTGTGTGTGTATCGACTCAAATGTTAGGCGGCTTCCTTACCTTACGTTAGCCTGTTAGCTCAGCCTTATAGTTTAGTGTAGTTGTTAGACTAGATTTATATTAAATGCAGATTAGTTATCTTTGTGTTTAGTATTCAGCTTCCGCTCATTATTGATGTTCGCCCCGCATCGCATGTTTATATTATGATTCATATTCCATTATTGATATCATGCTGTTAGGACACCAGCACCATTACCGATGATGCGTATGTTCCATGCACACTTACTTGTCGGCTCACACACATCTTCATTGGTAATTGCCATGTCACGAACACTTTAGAAAATACTATTTCATTGACATAATTTGTTAGCTAATATTTTAGACATGACATTAGTGTACATGCCTTATATGCTAGTTTAGACATTGTAGTTATTACTTGCTACTTCATGCATGTTATTATTCACTGTTATGCCACATTCATGGATTTTCATGCCTATATTCAATGTTTACATGCTATTGAGGATTTGGATTCGGATTTTCATGAGATTTTCTGGAATTGGGGGAAAACCACAAAACTTATACAAACTTCTTCTTTCTTTTTAAATAAATAGAGCGGTTTTCCCATGATGCATGAGTCGTCCACCATGAGTTTGCTGATAGATTTCGAGACCTGATTCGAGGTGTTGGATGAACCGTTTCGGGTATATGGTGGACCCGGTAAGGTACCCCGGGGCAAGAAGCGCGTGGTGATGACGATGTGAGCCTGGTAGGAGGAGACTACCTACGGGTGATTTTACCCGACGCGTCGGATATCCGGAGGATACCGTCGTGGTCTTGAGATTGATGGTAGGGGCCGGTCTGGACTGACGGCGCCCTAGATAGTGAGATTGACATATTGAGATATTGAGGTACTGAGATTGCGACACTGAAACATCGAGTTATTTGGACTTATGTTTTGTGTCGATGCTAGACACAGTTTATGCTGATTTCATTATGATACCTCATTTTAAATATACAAAAATCTCACTAATATATGAAAGCAGTTTTCTTCAGTACATGCATTTTGTTACATGCATTCATACATCATCCATATGATACATTGCTACCTGAGGCACTGACACGGGCACATGGGATTACACTTGGGTTAGATATTTACCCTAGCTGTTGTTATATGCTGCTGGTTAAATATTTGAGGATATATTATGATCGTATGACCTAGGATTGCGTTGTTCATGCGATTTCTGTTCGTAGATGTTTTCTACTCAGGAGTTGGCAACTCACCCCTGTGTACCACAGCTTCTTGCAGGTTTTGCCGTACATGGTTTATTACGGCTTTGCTGGCTCTATTTCCTTTCCGGGTGATTTGCTAGTAGGTGGGTTCACTTGTATCTTGACCATCAGTATATTTTGTATATTATTATTCAGTTGTATCTAGAAGTTCCATCAATCAAACAAGTATTAATTTCAGATAGAGACCAGTGTTGTTTATTCTTTCGACCTTAGAGTCGCGCGTTATATTTTTTTGGATTTCATGCTGTTTTGAGTTTCTTTTGAGTTTTGATCCTCGCCCTTGGCGTTGTATATTATTTTGCTTGTGTGGTTGTGACCGTCGATTGACGAAGAGCTAGCTCCAGCTTGGTGATGCCTTTTTATTGATTTCGTATATTATTCATGTTGTATCACCGTTTGGGGATCAGTATTTACAAAGGAGTCTCTGCCGAAATTTTTAGAAAATACTTGATGTTTTTTTTATAAAAAACGCATAATTCGGCTTATGCTATTAAAACTACTTGCTTTTAGTTGGTTTTTCCTTCACTCTACTGCTTTGGTTTTGATTTCTGGGTTTTCGGCTTACTTAGATTACGTACGCCTCGAGACGTTTCGTAGTCTAAGTGCCGGTCAGGTTCCGTACTTTCGGGTCGTGACATTTTTACAAAGGAAATGCTGCCGAAATTTTCAAGAAAGAAAACTAAAGTTAAAGATTTTCTTAAGATTTCCCGAATGTTTTAAACTATGCTTTTCTCCGTTTATCCCTTTTTGGGTGGTTTAGATTTCTGGGTTTCGGCTTACTTAAGTTGCGTACGCCAGTAGACGTTACGTAGTTTAAGTGCCGGTTACGGGCCAAATTTTGGGTCGTGACACTAGTCTACTCTGGAGTATCGTTACCCTGTCTCGATAATCCAACGACTAGGGACCTGTACAAGGATATGCTTGTAGACTACCTAGCCCCCATTAGTGTGACTGCCATCACAATGTTGGAAGTAAAGCAAAGAACTTATGATCTCTATCAATATGTATTAGCGATATGTTAAAAGAAATATATACACATATTAAGATAGATACAAACCAAGTAGCATTTTGCTATATCGAGCAAGACTGTCATAAATCCATGTATATATCCCAAGCTTCCAAAATGTAATATACAAACTTGTATTATACAATAATGGACTCCAGGGCATATCACACTAACAATCTCCCGCTTGCACTAAGGTCATGTGCTGGCTTATCGCAGACCTATCATCTCGAATAGCCTCTCGAACTGTGTCTGAGGGATCGCATTTGTGAATGGATCTGCATTGTTTTCTGTTAGTGTATATGCTCTAGAGGCCATTATTGTATCATACTGTATTGTATATTCATTAATGGAAGTGTGGGATATTCACAGTAGTATTGACAGTCTTGCTCAAAATGGTAGTATTCTACTTGGTTTGTTTCTACTTCAATATGTGCATGTGTTTCTTTTAACATATCGCTTTTACATATTAGTAGAGCCCTTAGGATCATTGCTTGATTACCAGCATTGTGATGGTAGTCACACTAGTGGAGGCTGGGTAATCTACAAGCACATCAATATATAGGTCCCTAGTCGTAGGATTATCGAGATAGGGCATCGATACTCCGGAGTAGACTAATGTATACGCTTCTCATCCCAGCAGGGGAGATGGTCTGTCCCACAGCCATTAGTACATCGTACTGGAGATAGTATGCTGGTGCTCGTTAGGTTACGAGTACACCGAACAGGATTCATCGGGAACTGATGGTTGGTGCTATACCTATTGTCAGGTACCAGTTCCCAAGTGACATGAATACAGTTTAGTCCGTTGACTTGATACTTCTATTTTTCCTCGAGTGTATTACCACTGTACTTTGATTACTACCCTACCACGGCTCTATTGAGGCGTGCAAACAGGTAGGGTGCAGTCCCGAAGCACTAGGAGGCAGTGGCGGTTATGTTGGGTTTCCCTTGCACCTAGTCTAGGGTTGGGTAGCATCACTCATGCCACTCTAAAATTTAGAGAGGTTCAAAGAAAACAAACCATGAATCATTACTAGAATATTTAGGGTAACGAAGTTTTGTATCACATACAAAGAAGTTCTACTTCTAAGAGTTTGGGATTACAACCTTTGTAGTCCGTTCCTTCGCTTCATAAGCTCCGTGTTGAGGTCCCTTTGTTGTGATCATCAAGAACTCCGACTCTAGAGTGGCTCCATGAAGTGAATGAGGCATCTTGCTTGAAGTCTTCTTGATCTAAGATGATCTACCTTGAAGAATCTCTAACCCAAGCTTACACTTCACTAATGAAGTTATTGGAGAAGTGAACACCATAATCTAAGTGGCTAGAATAGATGAGGATGAAGATGTAGGAATTTTACTTTCTTTTGTTTTCAATTTCTCACTATTAATCACCACACACAAAAAGCTAGTAAAGCTTTTTCAAGGACGAAGAAGAAGAAGAAAGCTTTTGTGATGAATAATAAATTATTCTTGTGGTTACAATTGCAACCTTGGGTTAAGCATGACATGCTTAACCCTTATAGAGAATAAACCATGGGTAGAGGTTTGGGTTGGGTTAACAAATATCTCTCCAAAATATCTATGAATGAGGACAAAGTCAAAGCTTCATGAAGCTTCTTCAAAGCTCATCCAAAACAATAACCCTAATCCAAACCCTAATATGGTTTGAACTCAAATCCCTTGTTGCATTTGTAACCCTAACATGTTACAATATTATATATCACATATATAATATATAATATAATAAAAGAATATAATACAATTAACATATATCACATATACATCAATGTATTATCAAGTGAGAAAAAGAATCAATAAAGCGAGCTTATATTAGTTAATGTAACGTAATATATAACATATATAATTATACATTAAATTATCGAATCAACACTTGATCCGATAATCCGGCTATATTACATATAACCGACTAATATAATATGTACGAATTCATCGAATCAACACTTGATCCGATGACTTGGCTATATCATATAAACCCGGCCGATATCACATATCGCGAGAATAGAATACGGTATCTCATATCGTATTATTCTCGGTCCCGCACATACCACATATGTGCTCCTACTCCGTTTTGCCTGAGCCAGGAAATCTCTGTGTAGGACTCTAAAGAATCGTCAATACGCCGGCAGTAGGTGATGATCATATCAAACACCCACAAGCTGCAAGCGGTCAGCTAAACGTAACTGTCACGACCCAAGGTTTGGCCCGTGACCGGCACTTAACCACGTAACGTCTACAGGCGTAACGTGACTAAGGGAACCGGGAACCCAGAAAACAAACCAGTGAAAGTATAGAGTGTGATAAGAATTAAATGAAAAACACCAACTAGCATGATAAGAAATCTAAGTATACAATCCCAAGATAACAATATACGACGCCGTAGCGAAGCTCAAGATCCACAAGTGGGAACATCACAGATAGCATAAAAACTGCATAAGAAAAGTCGGCTCACAACGAGCACGACACCAGAACACAGATAAGGTACAACATCGTCCTCACACTGTCTCTAAGTCAAATACATACATGGTAGATGGAGAATACTAGATACAAAAATGTACATACAGAAAGATAAACAGATACCGCACAAAACCCACCTATCAGCAAAAGAGCTAGTACACCAACTATGGGGGTATCTGTGTCAAAAGATGCAACCGCAGCCTGCCGCGACTACTCCGAAGGGCAACCTGCAAACACTGTGGCACAACGGGGGTGAGTTGCCAACTCGTGAATAGAGATAACATATAAAGGTAATCGCGAGCATGCACGTACTACGCTACTCTATCATATGCCAACAGATGATATCAATATGTGATACGCAGTATGTGCAATAATCATGCAAGTTCTCTATCAGGTACTGTACTACTGGGTGAGGTACAAATGCTCTATCAGGTAATGTAACTACAGGATAAGGTACAAATGCTAAATGCTGAGCAGGGGAAATATAGTATCTACATGGAATGTCAACGTGGGATATATGTATATCGGTGTCAATCAGTACACCCAGATCCCCCAAATATCTCAGGCGCCGGCACCCCATCGGCCCTCGAATCCTGTACACCTCTGAGAGTCCCGAGTGCCCAACATCGGCACCCAAATATCATAAATACTCGTGTCCAGCATCGACACGCAAATCCTCATCCATCGGGCCCCGTCAGTCCGGGTCACCCACATCCATCTATAGACTCTGATCAGTATACTCCGGATAACTGTCAGGTCCAACCAATCACCGGTAGGTAGTGGTCCCTCTGCCAGGCTCACCGTCTACTGCACAGCGAAACCGTTCTCGCCCCGGGGTACCATACCGGGTCCACCATGTACCCGTAATCGGCCTCAACCGCCTCCTCGATTCGGGTTTCCATATATCACTCTAGCACCGAGAAAACACATGGTGGACGCACCGAAATATCATATCAAGGGAACCGGGTTTTTAAATGATTACATATTTGAAATAGCCACGGTTCCCAAATCCAGAAATCACATATAATCCAAACAAATACAAGTCAACGATCCGATATGATATGTGCGTCAAATGTAAATATCCGGTCAAGTTACATATAGATAAGTTACAAGATAACAATCCGATGTGACATATGCATCAGGTATGAATATCAACTCATGTCACATATAATGTGCTACAATGCAATGATCCGATGTGATATGTGTAGCAGGTATGAATATCAAGTCATGTCATATATAATAAACTACAATATGATGATCCGATGTGATATGTGTAGCAGGTATGAATATCAAGTCATGTCATATATAATAAACTACAATATGATGATCCGATGTGATATGTGTAGCAGGTATGAATATCAAGTCATGTCATATATAATAAACTACAATATGATGATCCGATGTGATATGTGTAGCAGGTATGAATATCAAGTAATGTCATATATAATAAACTACAATATGATGATCCGATGTGATATGTGTAGCAGGTATGAATATCAAGTCATGTCATATATAATAAACTACAATATGATGATCCGATGTGATATGTGTAGCAGGTATGAATATATGGTCATGTCACAAATAGATGAACTACAATGCTATGATCCGATGTGATATAGGCATCAAGTATGAATATATGGTCATGTCACAAATAGATGAACTACAATGCTATGATCCGATGTGAAATAGGCATCAAGTATGAATATATGGTCATGTCACAAATAGATGAACTACAATGCTATGATCCGATGTGAAATAGGCATCAAGTATGAATATATGGTCATGTCACAAATAGATGAACTACAATGCTATGATCCGATGTGAAATAGGCATCAAGTATGAATATATGGTCATGTCACAAATAGATGAACTACAATGCTATGATCCGATGTGATATAGGCATCAAGTATGAATATATGGTCATGTCACAAATAGATGAACTACAATGCTATGATCCGATGTGAGGTGTGTAGAAGGTATGCAATGCACTAGCTAGTAACCATGAACATGCAATATATATATGGAACACTATAAGGTCCTATCTGCCCTGACGTAGAACGCCATGCGGGCGATATCCCCGTAGATGTGAAATCTACTCACCGTAGTCTCTCACTAGGTGTAGCCAACAACCTGCTTCCCTTTCTTCACTGCGTCCGCCGTACTCGCCTGCGAACCTAGAATTACACAATATATCATATGTAAGCTCGAAATCACACAAACGCGACATTAAAGCCCAACAAGTAACTCGTGTCGCGAACCAAGCGCGTGTGTGCGCGATACGCTAAAACGTGTGGTTACGCGTCTGAAATCACTCAGACGCGTCGCGATACGCAGAAACCCAAAACCCACACACACGTAACACGCGTGTCGCGAAAGGTTGAAAATACGGGAAAATAGGTATTCTACCCCAGATTTTGATACAGGAAAGATATTGAAAAAATATATATACCAATATAACCTACATATAAGCAGAGACCCACACCCCCAAACCCCAACCCAAATCTCCCCAGTCTGGCCGCAATTTGCGGCCAGAATGCCATTTTTGGCGGCCAGACTTGGGAATTGGGTCCCCAGGTTTGGTCGGTGCACTCCATACCATACATACATGCCAAAGCAATCACTAGTTTTGTTCTGAAAAGTCTCGGATAGCAGCAGATTCCTACAGTGTCTAAAATCAGTTCAAAACACACATTTTGCACAAAAATGGAACTTTATGGTATTTTGATGAAATCTGAAACAAACCTAGGTCTAATCACTCACCAATAACTTGTTAATAAGCTAATCAAGCCACAACAACATAAGTTTTAACATGATACACTAAACCCCCTCCAAAAGCACTAAAATGGTACAAAAATGTGATATTTCTAAACTAAACATGCAAGTTATGGAAATTGGGTGCTAGGATTAAGATTTATACCTTAAATTGACCTTAGAGACACCAAAGTTTTCAGCTTTTCCCTCAGTTGCGCAGATTGGCCCTTGAACACCCCAAAAACCTCAATTTTTCATGTTTTAATGAAGGAAAAAGTATTGTTTTGGGTAGGGTTTGGTTTGGGAATCAAGGGTAAACAAAAGGGAAAGAAATGATGAAGAATGGGGAGGGTTTTCTGCTGGAGAGTTGCAGGAAATTCAGAATGAGGAAGAGAGAGAGAGAAGAGAGGGAAATGGTCAAGAAAGTCCACCCTTTACCTACCCTCCATGCTTCCTTGTTTTATTTGGACTTTGAATTATATAATGGGTTTTAGAAAAGATTAATTGGTGGGAAAAGAGTTTGCAACCATGCATATGAAGGGTTAACAAGTTGCAAGAAAAGTCTAAGTATGCAAGGTGTACACAAGCACAAGACCTATCCCAAAATGCACACACTACCAATAACAACTATAAATCCTACGCACACACAAACATAAAAACATGCACGACTTCTAATTATCACCAACACCAAACAAACGGGAAAATCAAAGTGTTACAATCTACCCCCCTAAAAGAAATTCAGTCCCCGAATTTAAAAATCTAACCCATACGCACCTTCAAAAATATGGGGATACCTCTTCCTCATCTCGCTCTCGGTCTCCCAAGTGACCTCCTCCCTGCTCTGTCCACGCCAAAGTACCTTGACGGACGGTATCTCCTTCGACCTCAATTTCTTCACTTGTCGATCCAAGATCAATACTGGCTGCTCTGCATAGGAAAGATCGCGCTCAAGCTGGATCGTCGGGTGCTGAATCGCATGCGAAGGATCATGAAGATATCGGCGGAGCATCGAAACGTGAAATACGGGGTGCACGTCTGGAAAACTGGGCGGAAGGGCTAATCGATACGCAACTGCACCAATACGCTCAAGGATCTCGAAGGGGCCTACGTATCTGGGACTAAGCTTCCCCTTCCTTCCAAACCTCATCACGCCCTTCATTGGGGAGACCCTCAAGAAAACATGATCACCAACAGAAAACTCAAGTCTGCGTCGATGACGGTCCGCATAAGATTTCTGCCTACTCTGGGCTGCTCTCATCCTATCGCGAATCAACTGGATCTTCGCTGTCGTCTCCTCAACGATCTGTGGCCCTAAAATACTGCTCTCACTGAGCTCTGTCCAACAAGTAGGTGACCTGCATTTCCTCCCATAAAGAGCCTCAAACGGTGCCATCTGAATGGTCTCCTGGTAGCTGTTGTTGTAGGAGAACTCTACTAAGGGCAAATGATGATCCCAGCTACCTCCGAAGTCTAATACGCATGCTCTGAGCATGTCCTCGAGAGTCTGAATAGTCCGCTCTGACTGTCCGTCGGTCTGCGGATGGAATGCTGTGCTGAAACTCAAGCGAGTGCCCAGAGCCTCCTGAAGCCTCTGCCATAGCCGGCTGGTAAACTGGGTGCCTCTATCGGACACGATGCATGTCGGAACTACGTGCAGTCGCACAATCTGATCAATGTAAACCTGGGCATACTGAGTAAATCCGAAAGTCGTCTTCACCGGTAGGAAGTGAGACGCTTTCGTCAAACGATCCACGATCACCCAGATGGAGTCATACCCTCGACTAGTCCTGGGTAGACCCACAATGAAGTCCATAGATATCTGTTCCCATTTCCACTCCGGAATGGGTAATGGCTGTAGCTCTCCCGCGGGCCTCTGGTGCTCAGCCTTGACTTGCTGACAAGTCAGGCATCTCGACACAAAATCTGCAATATCCCTCTTCATACCGTCCCACCAGTAAACATCTCTCAGATCGTGGTACATCTTGGTGGAACCGGGATGAACACTAAATACCGATCGATGTGCATCCTCAAGAATCTCGCGCCGCAATCCCTCAGCATCCGGTACGCACAGTCTAGCCCCAAATCGTAGTATCCCCCGATCGTCGATCACGAACTCGGAAAATCTGCCCTGTCCCATCTGTGTCCTGATCTCTGAACTGCGGTCATCACTGTGCTGTGCCTCGTATATACGGTCAAGCAACTGTGGGCGTGCACGAACATGCGCCATCTGTCCCCCGATCGGCGTAAACTCAAACTGTACCCGGCTGTCGCATAAGATCTGCCAATCTGCCGACGACTGCCTCTGCACTGCGCTCACACAAGATAGACTACCCCCGGGCCTCTTGCTCAACGCATCTGCCACTACATTCGCCTTGCCCGGATGATATAAGATCTCACAATCGTAGTCCTTCACTAACTCCATCCATCGGCGCTGTCTAAGGTTCAGGTCTCGCTGCTGAAATATATATTTTAGGCTCTTGTGGTCGGTGAATATCTGGCACGACTCTCCATACAGATAATGTCGCCAGATCTTGAGTGCAAAGACCACCGCAGCCATCTCCAGATCATGAGTAGGGTAATTCTGTTCATGTTTCTTTAGTTGCCGTGAAGCATACGCAATCACCCTGTCATGCTGCATCAAAACGCATCCCAGCCCCACTCGTGAAGCATCGCAGTAGACCGCAAATCCGCCTGATCCTGAAGGCAAAGATAGCACTGGTGTCGTGGTCAGTAGAGCCCGTAACCGCTGGAAACTGTGCTCACACTCCTCCGTCCAATCGAAGTGAACTCCCTTCCGGGTCAACCCGGTCAACGGTGTAGCAATGCGAGAGAAGTCCTGCACAAATCGCCTGTAATAACCTGCCAGCCCTAGAAAGCTATGAACCTCCGTCACTGACGTGGGTCTAGGCCAACTCCGAACTGCCTCTATCTTCCTCGGTTCGACACATATACCATCTCGTGTAATCACGTGCCCCAAGAAGTCTACGCTGTCTAGCCAGAAGGCACACTTGGAGAATTTGGCGAAAAGCTGATGCTCCCTCAAGGCCTGTAGTGAAATCCGCAGGTGCTGCTCGTGCTCCTCTCTACTCCGAGAATACACCAAGATATCGTCGATAAACACTATAATGAACAGGTCAAGATACGGCCGGAAAATACGGTTCATCATGTCCATAAATGCTGCTGGCGCGTTGGTGAGTCCGAACGACATCACCAAAAACTCATAATGGCCGTAACGTGTGCGGAAAGCCGTCCTAGGAATGTCCTCCTGTCGTACCCGCAGCTGATGGTAGCCTGATCGCAAATCGATCCTCGAAAAGTATCCTGCCCCCTGAAGCTGGTCGAACAAATCGTCGATGCGTGGCAAAGGATATCGATTTCGCACTGTCACCTTGTTCAGCTGGCGGTAGTCAATACACAAACGCATGCTGCCGTCCTTCTTCTTGACGAACAAGACTGGAGCACCCCAAGGAGAAACACTGGGTCGAATAAGTCCCTTATCCAGCAAGTCCTGCAACTGACCCTTCAACTCTCTAAGTTCCGCCGGGGCCATCCGATAAGGCGGTACTGAAATAGGCCCCGTGCCAGGAACCAAATCAATGCAGAAAGAAATGTCATGCTCGGGCGGTAGCCCAGGAAGCTCGTCAGGGAACACATCAGGGAACTCGCTAACCACCGGAACCTGATCCAGAGAAACCTCTGTAGCTCTAGTATCGCAAACATATGCGAGAAATCCCTGACATCCCTTCCGCAAAAGCTGTCCAGCGCGAACAGAAGAAATCACACAGTGAGGGGTGGCACTACGGTCCCCCAACACAACAACAACCGACTCGCCGGGAAAACAAAATCGAACTGTCTTCTCGCGGCAGTCAACAGAAGCATAGCACGTGGCTAACCAATCCATGCCCAACAGAACGTCGAAGTCCAACATCTCAAGAAGGATCAAGTCGACCGGCAACTCTCTCTCGCCAATACGGACGGTACAGGATCGGAACACGTGCCTAGCAACAAACGACTCTCCCACAGGAGTAGTCACAACAAGCGGCTGGCCAAGCAAATCGGACTCTCTACCCAAACTCGGCACAAAGTGTGTGGATACGTACGAGTGCGTGGATCCGGGATCAAACAACACGTGTGCATCAACCGAACATACAGAAAGGAAACCTGAGACCACCGCATTGGACGCCTGCGCGTCCTGATGCATCAAAGCAAAAACCCGTGCCTGTCCTCCTCCTGCAACTGACTGTCTCCTGCCGGCCGCTGGCTGTCCTCTACCTCGGCCACCTCGTCCTCTATGAACAAATCCTCCACGACCATGACCTCTCCGTGCATGCGTCTGATGCGGAGTAACAGCAGGTACTATCGGCAACGCCGTCTGGGGTGGTGAAGGTGGTAATGTAACATGCGGTGCTGCCGCCCCACTCCGGGGTACCTCGGGACAATCTCGCACACGATGATAAGAACTCCCGCAACGGTAACATTCTGATGACGGTCTCTGGCCCTCCTGGGAATAGGAGCTAAACAATCGGCCTCATCTCGAATCTCTGCCACCTGCAAGGTGCCTATCACGACGCTGGAATGGCCGTCTCTGCACTGACGTATCTGCACGAACTCTCTTCGGCCCTGGAACTGCCGAAGTCTCAGCAAGGCGCTCCTCTACTAATAATGCTGCATCTACTGCTGCTGCGTATGTCTCGTAATGCTGCGCGCTGATAGCAAGGAATAATGGTGTGAGCAAACCTCGGACAAATCTCTTAACTCGCAACTCCTCAGTAGCCACTAGGTACGGGGCATAGATAGCTAGCTCTGTGAACAGCACGTCGTACTCTGCTACTGACATCCCTGGTGTCTGGCGCAAGGACTCAAATCTGCGTGCTCGGGCATCCCTAACACTCTGAGGAAGAAAACGGGCAAGGAATAGCGCTACAAACTCAGTCCAGGTCATAGGAGGAAGACCCGCTGCTCTGCCCTTCTCAACTGAATCACACCACTTCTGTGGAAGACCCTCTAGGCGAAAGCTCGCTAACTCGACCCATCTCGCATCCGCGCATCTAAGTGAACGACATATACGGGCCATCTTATCAAGGAAGGACTGGGGGTCCTCGGCTGTGTCGGTGCCTGTGAAAGCCGGAGGCTTTAGCCTCATAAAGTCTGACAGCGATACCGTAATCACCTCTGTGGCTGCAGGGGCAACTGGCTGTGTGGTAGGTACCATCGCGGTCGCTGGAACAGGTGGAGCTACCTCTGGTCGCTGTGCTTGAAGCGTCTCAACTAGCGATCCTATCATGTCACGCATCTCCTGCATGCTAGATCCCACCGTCTGGCGCATCTCCTGCACACCAGCCCCTAGCGTGGCGATCTGATCTGTCAAAGGAGGAACAGTCTGCTCAGGTACAATGGGTGCACTGCCCGGATCAGTCCTCGTCTCGGACGAGTCAACTCGAATCTCGGCCCTCGCGGCCGCTCTCTGAGCCCTCGTAGTCTTTGGCGGCATATTGGCTGAAAGGAACAATAGGATTCGATAAGGATACGGAAATCGAATCACGAGAATGTATATACTCAAGAAGGAAATTTTATATAAACAAGTCCTAAGGTCGTATAGGCGGAGTACCGTGTCGTGAGTATGCCGCGGAACATACACACGCTACGCTACCCTGCCGCAGCTACCTACTCCATCATACCAGGGTCATCCTACACTCCGAAAGGTAAAACCTACGCTCTGATACCAACTTTGTCACGACCCAAGGTTTGGCCCGTGACCGGCACTTAACCACGTAACGTCTATAGGCGTAACGTGACTAAGGGAACCGGGAACCCAGAAAACAAACCAGTGAAAGTATAGAGTGTGATAAGAATTAAATGAAAAACACCAACTAGCATGATAAGAAATCTAAGTATACAATCCCTAGATAACAATATACGACGCCGTAGCGAAGCTCAAGATCCACAAGTGGGAACATCACAGATAGCATAAAAACTGCATAAGAAAAGTCGGCTCACAACGAGCACGACACCAGAACACAGATAAGGTACAAAATCGTCCTCACACTGTCTCTAAGTCAAATACATACATGGTAGATGGAGAATACTAGATACAACAATGTACATACAGAAAGATAAACAGATACAGCACAAAACCCACCTATCAGCAAAAGAGCTAGTACACCAACTATGGGGGTATCTGTGTCAAAAGATGCAACCGCAGCCTGCCGCGACTACTCCGAAGGGCAACCTGCAAACACTGTGGCACAACGGGGGTGAGTTGCCAACTCGTGAATAGAGATAACATATAAAGGTAATCGCGAGCATGCACGTACTACGCTACTCTATCATATGCCAACAGATGATATCAATATGTGATACGCAGTATGTGCAATAATCATGCAAGTTCTCTATCAGGTACTGTACTACTGGGTGAGGTACAAATGCTCTATCAGGTAATGTAACTACAGGATGAGGTACAAATGCTAAATGCTGAGCAGGGGAAATATAGTATCTACACGGAATGTCAACGTGGGATATATGTATATCGGTGTCCATCAGTACACCCAGATCCCCCAAATAGCTCAGGCGCCAGCACCCATCGGCCCTCGAATCCTGTACACCTCTGAGAGTCCCGAGTGCCCAACATCGGCACCCAAATATCATAAATACTCGTGTCCAGCATCGACACGCAAATCCTCATCCATCGGGCCCCGTCAGTCCGGGTCACCCACATCCATCTATAGACTCTGATCAGTATACTCCGGATAACTGTCAGGTTCAACCAATCACCGGTAGGTAGTGGTCCCTCTGCCAGGCTCACCGTCTACTGCACAGCGAAACCGTTCTCGCCCCGGGGTACCATACCGGGTCCACCATGTACCCGTAATCGGCCTCAACCGCCTCCTTGATTCGGGTTTCCATATATCACTCTAGCACCGAGAAAACACATGGTGGACGCACCGAAATATCATATCAAGGGAACCGGGTTTTTAAATGATTACATATTTGAAATAGCCACGGTTCCCAAATCCAGAAATCACATATAATCCAAACAAATACAAGTCAATGATCCGATATGATATGTGCGTCAAATGTAAATATCCGGTCAAGTTACATATAGATAAGTTACAAGATAACAATCCAATGTGACATATGCATCAGGTATGAATATCAACTCATGTCACATATAAAGTGCTACAATGCAATGATCCGATGTGATATGTGTAGCAGGTATGAATATCAAGTCATGTCATATATAATAAACTACAATATGATGATCCGATGTGATATGTGTAGCAGGTATGAATATCAAGTCATGTCATATATAATAAACTACAATATGATGATCCGATGTGATATGTGTAGCAGGTATGAATATCAAGTCATGTCATATATAATAAACTACAATATGATGATCCGATGTGATATGTGTAGCAGGTATGAATATCAAGTCATGTCATATATAATAAACTACAATATGATGATCCGATGTGATATGTGTAGCAGGTATGAATATCAAGTCATGTCATATATAATAAACTACAATATGATGATCCGATGTGATATGTGTAGCAGGTATGAATATATGGTCATGTCACAAATAGATGAACTACAATGCTATGATCCGATGTGATATAGGCATCAAGTATGAATATATAGTCATGTCACAAATAGATGAACTACAATGCTATGATCCGATGTGAAATAGGCATCAAGTATGAATATATGGTCATGTCACAAATAGATGAACTACAATGCTATGATCCGATTTGAAATAGGCATCAAGTATGAATATATGGTCATGTCACAAATAGATGAACTACAATGCTATGATCCGATGTGATATAGGCATCAAGTATGAATATATGGTCATGTCACAAATAGATGAACTACAATGCTATGATCCGATGTGAGGTGTGTAGAAGGTATGCAATGCACTAGCTAGTAACCATGAACATGCAATATATATATGGAACACTATAAGGTCCTATCTGCCCTGACGTAGAACGCCATGCGGGCGATATCCCCGTAGATGTGAAATCTACTCACCGTAGTCTCTCGCTAGGTGTAGCCAACAACCTGCTTCCCTTTCTTCACTGCGTCCGCCGTACTCGCCTGCGAACCTAGAATTACACAATATATCATATGTAAGCTCGAAATCACACAAACGCGACATTAAAGCCCAACAAGTAACTCGTGTCGCGAACCAAGCGCGCGTGTGCGCGATACGCTAAAACGTGTGGTTACGCGTCTGAAATCACTCCGACGCGTCGCGATACGCAGAAACCCAAAACCCACACACACGTAACACGCGTGTCGCGAAAGGTTGAAAATACGGGAAAATAGGTATTCTACCCCAGATTTTGATACAGGAAAGATATTGAAAAAATATATATACCAAAATAACCTACATATAAGCAGAGACCCACACCCCCAAACCCCAACCCAAATCTCCCCAGTCTGGCCGCAATTTTCGGCCAGAATGCCATTTTTGGCCGCCAGACTTGGGAATTGGGTCCCCAGGTTTGGTCGGTGCACTCCATACCATACATACATGCCAAAGCAATCACTAGTTTTGTTCTGAAAAGTCTCGGATAGCAGCAGATTCCTACAGTGTCTAAAATCAGTTCAAAACACACATTTTGCACAAAAATGGAACTTTATGGTATTTTGATGAAATCTGAAACAAACCTAGGTCTAATCACTCACCAATAACTTGTTAATAAGCTAATCAAGCCACAACAACATAAGTTTTAACATGATACACTAAACCCCCTCCAAAAGCACTAAAATGGTACAAAAATGTGATATTTCTAAACTAAACATGCAAGTTATGGAAATTGGGTGCTAGGATTAAGATTTATACCTTAAATTGACCTTAGAGACACCAAAGTTTTCATCTTTTCCCTCAGTTGCGCAGATTGGCCCTTGAACACCCCAAAAACCTCAATTTTTCATGTTTTAATGAAGGAAAAAGTATTGTTTTGGGTAGGGTTTGGTTTGGGAATCAAGGGTAAAGAAAAGGGAAAGAAATGATGAAGAATGGGGAGGGTTTTCTGCTGGAGAGTTGCAGGAAATTCAGAATGAGGAAGAGAGAGAGAGAAGAGAGGGAAATGGTCAAGAAAGTCCACCCTTTACCTACCCTCCATGCTTCCTTGTTTTATTTGGACTTTGAATTATATAATGGGTTTTAGAAAAGATTAATTGGTGGGAAAAGAGTTTGCAACCATGCATATGAAGGGTTAACAAGTTGCAAGAAAAGTCTAAGTATGCAAGGTGTACACAAGCACAAGACCTATCCCAAAATGCACACACTACCAATAACAACTATAAATCCTACGCACACACAAACATAAAAACATGCACGACTTCTAATTATCACCAACACCAAACAAACGGGAAAATCAAAGTGTTACAGTAACAGCCACCCAGGTATTGAGCGATCAGAAGATCAACAAGCAAGCCTGTACATTCTCCTGTGAGTCCAATCAGTAACACTTCCGTACAGTCCGATCTCTTCGTCTAATATGTTGCATATCTAGTCTAGGGGTGGTAAATGTCAGACCCCAGCAACCGATAAGTCGTGTCGATGTGAGGCTCATAACAGGTCGAGAAACTAATGATAACTCTTACCAGTAGCACTCCATATCATCCCTGGCCATGGAATTCCAGCTATAGCCAATCGAACACAGCACAATATCAACTCCCTATACCGGGAGAGACGAAACCCCTCCTATCGCTCAATGCCTCCATGTGATTCGGGACGGTACCCAAAAGCCACCGTTTTGCACGCCCTCTTGGATGTGGTAAGGTAGAAATCAAAGCACAATGGGAATCACAAAAGAATCTATGACGATCTCGGGTCTACAGACTAACCTGTACCAGTGTCACCGGAGAACTGCTATCTTACGATAGGTATAATACCATCTAGGAGTTCTCGGTGAGTTCGTTCAGTATACCCAGTCTCCACTGAGCACCCGTACACCATCTTTGATATCAAACATCGATGGATATTGGATCATCCATCGCCCATCATATGGGTCAAGATGCGTATACGCTAGTCTACTCTGGTGTATCGATGCCCTGTCTCGATACACAATCGGCTAGGAACTGTTATAGGATGTACTCGTTGACTACCCTGGCCCTACTAGTATGATCTCATCATAGTCCTAGTAGTCAATTACATATCCTAAGGGCTTTATCAACATGTGATCACAAAACAGTATTTGTTAACACGTTAAGATAAAGTGAAACCAGATAGCATACAATCATATCGAGCAAGAAAGTCCTCTCTATATATATCCAAGCATCCACTATAATATACATCATATGTACAACAATGCCCTCTAGGGCATATATATAACTAACAATCTCCCACTTGCACTAAGGCCAGCTGTTGTAGTATCTCATACCCAACATCCTGAAGAGTCTCTCAAATTGTATCTGAGGAATGGCCTTCATGAGTGGATCCGCAGTGTTGTCCTTCGTGTTAACTCTCCTGACCTCGATCTCCCTGCGATCAACAATCTCCCGGATCAGGTGATACCGCCTCAGAATATGTCTGGACTTCTGATGGGACCTGGGTTCCTTGGCCAAAGCCACAGCTCCATTGTTATCACGATACAAAGGTATTGGATGCTCAATGGATGGAACTACACCAAGTTCAGAGATGAACTTCTTCATCCATACAGCCTCTTTGGCAGCATAGTTGGCAGCGATGTATTCAGCCTCCATCGTCGAGTCTGCTACGGTTTCTTGCTTGGAACTCTTCCAACAAACCGCCCCTCCATTTGGGGTAAAGACAAATCCCGAGTGCGACTTAGAGTCGTCCTTATCACTTTGGAAGCTCGAATCGGTAAAGGACTCCACTTGGAGTTCTCCGTTACCATACACCAAGAACATCTGTTTAGTCCTTCTCAGGTACTTGAGAATGTTCTTCACAACTGTCCAATGAATCTCTCCTGGATCTGCTTGATACCTACTCACTACACTTAGTGAGTATGCTACATCGGGTCTGGTACACAACATCACATACATGATAGAGCCTACTGCCGATGCATAGGGTATCCCTTGCATGCGAGCTCTCTCCAAATCAGTCTTGGGAGACATCTCTTTGGAGAGAGTGAGTCCAGAGATCGTGGGTTGGTTCCCATGCTTGGATTCTTCCATACTAAACCTCTTTAGTATGGTGTCAATGTACCTGGATTGAGACAATCCCAGTATCCGTTTAGATCTATCTCTATAGATCTTAATCCCTAAAATGTAGGAGGCATCACCTAGATCTTTCATTGAGAATCTATATGATAAGAAGAGCTTGACCGAGTGCAGCATAGGAATATCATTTCCTATCAAGAGTATGTCATCCATGTACAATACGAGGAAGACGACCTTACTCTCTGCAACCTTCTTGTATATACAAGGTTCATCTACGTTCTTGTTGAAGTCAAACTCTTTGACTACAACATCAAAACAGATGTTCCAACTCCGCGATGCCTGCTTTAACCCGTAGATGGATTTAAGAAGCTTGCACACTTTTCCGCTGCTCCCACTATCTACGAAACCCTCTGGCTGAGTCATGTACACGCACTCCTCTAAATCACCATTTAGAAAGGCGGTCTTAACATCCATTTGCCAGATTTCGTAGTCATGGTACGCAGCAATGGCTAGTAAGATCCGGATGGACTTAAGCATAGCCTCTGGAGAAAAGGTTTCGTCATAATTCACACCTGGTCGTTGACGAAAACCCTTTGCAACAAGTCTAGCTTTGAAAGCCTCAACTTTTCCATCTACACCAAGTTTCTTCATAAAGATCCATTTTCTCCCAATGGGTTTTACCCCTTCTGGAGAAACTTCCAAAGTCCATACTTTGTTGGTGAACATGGATTCTATCTCAGATCGCATTGCATCCCGCCATTTTACAGAGTCACCACTCGTGATGTCCTGTTCGAAGCTAGTCGGGTCATCATCTTCCATGATGCAATTCTCACTTCCACCGTCTATGAGAAAACCGTAGTATCTCTCAGGTGGATGAGGAACCCTACTAGATTGGCGGAGAGGCTAGGGTTTTTCGGGTACTACTGAATCATCTGGTTCCACTAAATCTTCAGTCGCAGTTTGTGCTGCTGGAACTTCTTCCAGCTCTACCTCATCGCCACTAATTTCTTTTGCAAGAAATTCCTTTTCTAAAAAGGTCGCATGTTGAGCAACAAACACCTTTTTCTCCCCACCGTGGTAGAAAAAGTATCCAAATGAATTCTTTGGATATCCCACAAACTTGCAGAGAACTGATCGTACCTCGAGTTTGTCCGGATTTTGCCTTTTGACATGGGCCGGACAACCCCATATCTTAACTCGTTTAAGATAAGGTCTCTTCCCACTCCATATCTCATATGGTGTGGTAGGTACAGATTTAAATGGAACTTGATTCAATAGGTATGTTGTTGTCTCAAGCGCATAACACCAGAAGGAAATAGGTAACTCAGCAGTGCCCATCATAGAGCGCACCATATCTAATAGGGTGAGATTCCTCCACTCGGATACACCGTTGTGCTGTGGTGTATAGGGAGGAGTAAGCTGAGAGAAAATCCCATTCTCTTCTAGATAATCTAGGAACTCATTGCTCAAGTATTCTCCTCCTCGATCAGATCGAAGGATCTTTTTACTTTTGCCCGTTTGGTTCACTACTTTGTTCTTATATTCTCTGAATTTCTCAAAAGCTTCAGACTTGTGTTTCACCAGGAACACATGTTTGTATCTTGAGAGATCGTCAGTGAATGTAATGAAGTAGGAAGAACCGTTCCTGGCATATGTAGACATGGGACCACATACATCACTATGTATCAGTCCTAAGAGTTCTTTAACTCTTTCTCCGTGTCCACTAAACGGAGTTTTGGTCATCTTGCCTTTGAGACATGACTGGAAAGTGTCATAAGATGAAAATTCGAACGGATTCAAATATCCATCCTTATGCAACTTAGCTAGTCGTATCGCATTGATATGACCTAGTCTACAATGCCATAAGAAGGATTCGTTCATTTCTGAACTCTTCCTCTTGTGTGTGTTTTGTACATTAAGTATTGTAGTCTGATTGAAAACGTATATGCCATTAAATAACGAGCCTGATCCAATCAACTTTTGATTCAGGAAGATGTTCATAACATTATCCTGTACTACAAGATTACATCCTTCTTTACTCAATAAAGAAACTAACATAATATTGCATATCATGCTCAGAATGTAATAGCATTCGTTCAGAATCTGTGTATTTCCAATTGGCAACACAAGGTGATATTCGCCAACCCCTTTGGCTGCAACATTTACACCATTCCCTAATCTTACGGAATGATCACCTTCTCCCAGTTCCCTACCTTTACGTAGCCCATGTAACATATTACATATATGGGATCCAGATCCGGTATATAATACCCAGGACGTAGAGTGAACTGAGAAACAGTTCTCGATAACTAACACACCCGAAGAAGATGCATCAGCATGCTTATTCTTCGTTTGGGTGGCGTGAGAATCCAGATATTCTTCTATTCCCTGCTCGGACTTATAACAATTATAAGTGGGAGCGGGACCAACGTTCCCCTGCTCATTATAATAAGCGGGTTCAGTCAATACATCCATATTATTATCTTGATTAAGTCCTGACATGGTCGCTACCTAGAGAGAGAGAAGGAAACATTTTAGCGTATGCTCTTGCAAGATTAGATTGGTTATTATCTTATCTAATCAGGATGACTCCTACTGCTTTTTATCAAATCTTCCTTAAATCCCTAAAAGGTAAGATTAGCCGGGATTAATTAAACCTTACAAGTTCGCCAATCTTTCGTCCAGGCCAGTGTTGGTACTTTTGTCATGACCAGAAATTTGGCACGTGACGGCCCTTAAATTACGCAACGTCTACATGCGTAACGAAATTTAAGTAAGCCGAAAACCCAGCAATCTAAACCATCAAAAGTAGTAAGTGATAAGAACATTGTTAAAACTTTTGAAAATCTCGAGTACAAATTCTTTAAAGTCCAATTTACTTTCTTAAAAATTTTGGCAGCAGCTCCTTTGTAAAAACAAGCACCAAAAATGGGTACATACAAATATATAAGTAATGCAACCACAATGGGAGCAAAATCCACGCCCAAAGGCGGAAACAACCACGACAGCAGATATACGACACCGTAGCGAAGAAATAAAAGACGATATAAATGAAACTTCATAATAGACATCCTGAGTCACCAAAAAAAACAATATAGTCCTCACATCTCGTCTCGAAGTCAATACATGAAAGTGGTAGATGGAGAGTACTAGATACAACGAATATAAAATGAGCAACATCAGATAACCGCAAAACACTCCTATTGCAAAACTGCGCCCAGTCAGCCGTAGCGGTATCCGTTGCAAAAGATGATATGATAGATGAAAGCCCTACCTCTGACTGCTCTGAGGGGCAACCTGTACAACCCTATGGCACAACGGGGGTGAGTTTCTAACTCGTGAATAGTAAATAACATATGCAGGTAATCAGTATGCACGTACCACGCGAATCTAACACATGTAAGCTGATAGCCATAAATGGCAATACGTGTGCAACAGTCATGAAATGTACTATATCAAGTACAACTAATACATGAAGCAATGCATATCAAATAAATGCGGAGTATGGGATAAAACATGCCATCCTCACGGAATCCTCATCGTAGCAGGACCAGTGTCCATCAAGACAATCTAAATCCTAAATTTCCTCAAATCAGCCCCCAAATTGGCCCTCATATCCGGTAAATCTCATATATCCTGAGTGTCTAATATCAAGTAAATCTCATGTAATGAATAAGTATATTTGCAAGATTATTATGATGATGTATATAAATTAGTTATGTATACATATATATTAGCGTCCCATTCCACTAATATATATATATATATATATATATATATATATATATATGCATATATAACTGCATCCTATTCCACTGTTATATATACTTAGGAGTAAAAATATCATGAAAACAAGTGTCTAGCATCGACACATAAATACTCATATCCAAACGTTCCTCGAATCATAAGTGTCCAGTATCGACACCCGTGATCCACGTATCGGTCTTTCTCAAATTCATACGTTCCTCGAATCGTAAGTGTCCGGTATCGACACCCGTGATCCAGGTATCGGTTTTCTGATATCTATACGTTTCTCGAAACCCAAGTGTCTTACCTCGACACTTGTGTTCCACGTATCGGTATATACGTCCTCCGAATCTTAAGTGCCTCAACATCGACACTCTCGATCCCCTATCGGTTTAAAACAAATCTCTGAGTGGATGCATCCAAATATCAAGTAAAGAATATGAATACTTGCATAATTTCATGAAACCACCACGGTCCTCAAATCCAGAAAACATCATATGAAATTCATATCTCAATGCGAAAATCCATGAATATAACATATGCAACATAAAACGGTAATGTGAGCATATGAACGAAAAACCGCTATCTAACTACAACAAGTTATTATATATAATGTGGTTTATAATTTCTCCAAGTCCATACAACATCAAATAAAGGTGAACATGTAGCTATAGCCAGGTATACGTAACAACGTCGGCATAGCAAGATATGTGTATCTACCTATCAATAATGATGTAATACCCTCCAGGTATATGTACAAGTATGTATGCATGATATACACGTAGCTATGTGTCATATGTGTATATACCTATCACTAATGGTACAATGCCATATAGGTATATAGGTAACTAGCATGTGGGCATGTCAAGGCATATGTGTAAGTATGTAGGTATACTGGTATGCTATATATCATATGCACAATAAAAATAAGGATTTTTTGTTGAGTCCCTAGCCAATACAATATCACGTATGCATATGTCTTGTGCGTCTCATGGCAATTATTGACGGTGTGAGTGGCATACAATTAGTGCTCGTGCAACATGAACCGTCAATAATAGTGCAGTGTCCAAGGGTACAAGTCTAAGCACAACAAGTAATAATATGCAATAAAGTTTTATGCACAATCTCTATATGCGCAATATAAACATGCGGCTAATATCATATCATATCTAGCCCTGACGCATAACGCCATGCGGGCGATTCCCTTGTAGATGTTAAATCTACTTACCAACGTTCCTGGCTAAGTAAAGCCAACGTCCTGCTTTCCCTTCTTAGCAACGTCCGAAGCCCTCGCCTGCGACCCAAAGATCATAAAACAATATAACAAGTATATATTAGCAATCGACCAATAACACGTACCAACTACGTTGACCGACGCACCAACTCTAAACATACTCTCAAGTGTCCGTCTAGTGGCTAAAGCGCGTCGCGACACTACGAAACGAACTCAAGAGCAAAAGCTACACAAAGACACGAATGACATCGGCACAACCCTAGCTAGGAACGCTAAACGACACAACCATCAAGCCTAGACCCTGATCGTACCGATCGCGCATTCACAAGACAATAATAAATGTGGAATCTAATATAAATAACGTCGCAACGTCAAAAGAAACCGAGCCTAAATTATCCGGAAATCTAGTAAGCAACTTATATCATTTTTAGCTCAAAACTATAAGTTTTACCAAAACTAGCAATCACAAATATCACCAAAAGGCATGATTAAACCACTCATACCTTTACTAGAATTTTAATCTTACTTAATTAGGATTTAGTAAAAGTTTAGTTTGCAATTAAGCTAATTATACAATTCGGAAAATATCATTTAACAAATTAGCAACTAGAATAGGTTTTCATTTGATTAAACATCACACTTAACCATTACAACTAACAAAACCCTATCTTGACTAACAAAAACCCTTGCTAGAAATTCTAAATATGCAATTAAAAGCTTTAATTTAACATCTAATTAGCTAATTAAAGTATTGAAACAACAATTAGGGTTTTTGGTTAGGGTTTTATACCTCCAGAAAATTAGCAACTTGCAACAAGAAATCCAAATTTAACCCTCCAAAAAAGATGACTTCTATGAAGATCCAAGCTTGATTTGTGAAGAAGAATGAAGGGTTTTGATTTATATTTGAGTTTGTGTGAATTATTTAGGACTTTTGATGATTTATTTGGACTTTGAAGTGAATAAATGGAGCAAAAGAGAAGGGAGGGCAGCAAAGGAAAGAGAGGGTCGGCCACTTCACAGAAGAGGGAGTTTTTGTGAAATATGAGGAAAAATCTAGTCAAAAACAACATTAAATGCTAATTAATACCCTATGCCACCACTTTTCTTTTCATAAAAAAATTCATTTTAATTACACAATATCTAGATATTTTGGATTGATGGAATAATGCTTAATCAAGTGATTAACTTAGAATAGATTCACTTTAGCAATGATTAACCCAAGCAAAAATGTAATTACCACTAATTAAGTGCATAATTAACAACTTAAAATAATATTTTAATTAGGGAAAAATATTAAAATGCACCAAAATTACAAGTGACTTACAAAACCCCGCAAACTAGCAATTTCCTAGCTAAACTAGGTGCAGTGAATTCTATACTGCAAAAAAAACGCTTCTAGGTTTTACGGAAAACACCAACTATAAAACCTTAAAAACGGAAAATCGCCTAAACGATTTCCAAAACGTTACAATCTTTCCCCCTTAAAGAAATTCGGTCCCCGATTTAAAATTCTCACTAATCGTACCTTCAAAGAGACGAGTACAAAACTCCCAAATCTCGCTTACAGCCTCCCAAGTGATCACCTCACTATACGGCTACGCCAAAGAAAACCCTCCACAGATCGCAAGACCATTGACCAGAATTTCTCCACCTGTCGATCCACCAACACTATCGGCTGCCAGTGAACGAAAAGATCGCGTCAAAGCTAAATGGTCTGGTGCTGAATCATGTGAGAAAGGTCATGAAGGTATTTGCGAAATATCGACACAAGGAAAACGGGGTGAATACCCAAAAATCTGGACGGAAGTGCCAAATTATAGGCAACGGTACTAACTCGATTCATGGATCTCAAAAGGACCTACAATCAGGGACTAAGCTCCCCCAATACTCAACACGCCAAACATTGGAAAAATCGTTAGGAATACATGATCCCCCACTGCGAACTCAAGTCTGCGACAACTACGGTCGGCATAAGACTTCTGTCTGCACTGAGCCGCACTCATCCTGACCTGAATCAACTAGATCTTCTCCGTAGCCTCATGACTAGCTGGGGACCAAAAATCCTACTCTCGCAGAGTCAGTAAAACAGATCGGAGATCGACACCACCTACCAGAAAAAGCATAAAGGTTGCCAATTGGAATGTCTCCTGATAACAGCTATCGAAGGAGAACCCTATCAATGGCAAGTGACGATCCCAACTGCCAACAAACAATCAGTACGTACGCAGAAGCATATCCTCCAGAATCTGTATAGTCCGCTCTAACTGACCATCATCCTACAGATGGGAAGCGGATCTAAAGCTCAAACAGTACCCAAGGCTTCCTGAAGCTTCTGCCAAAGACGGCTAGCGAACTGGGTGCCTCTATCGGATACAACGCATGATGGAACTCCGTGCAAACGCACAAACTTAACGAAGAACAACTGAGAAAACTGAGCACTACCGGACCACAATCACCCGAATGGAGTCATACCCCCGACTAAACCAGGGTAGATCAACATCGAATTTCATGGAGATCTGCTCCCATTCCCACTCCGGAATGGTAAAAGGGTTGCAACTCTCTAGCCGGTCTCAAATGCTCAACCTTAGCTCGCAACAAGCCAGACATCTCGAAACGAAATCCGAAACCTTACTCTTCATCCCTGCTCAACCGTAACTATCTCACAAGTAACGTTACATCTCGGGGGAACTCGGAAGAACACTAAAAGCTGACTGATGTGCTTGCTCTAGGACCTCGCGTCTCTACCCATCAATATCCGGTACACGCCAACGAGTCCATAAACGCAACACACGCCCTAGTCACAAATCAAGGACTCTGAATCCTTACCCTGCCGAACAGGCTCAAGTACCACAGACAATGAACATCGGTGGGTTGTGCCTCATGAAAACGATTAAGTAAAAGTGGACGGGCGCAAACATGAGCAAGCCGTCCCCTTAGTAGAGGAGAACTTAATCTATACTCCACGATCGCACAAGAACTGTAAATCTGTAGAAGACTGTCTCAGAATTATGCACAACTGGGACAAGCTAACCCCGGGCCTATGACTCAAGCATCAGCTACTACAATCGCCTTGCCACAGGTAATAAAGGATCTCACAATCACAATCTTTTACAAGCTCCATCCAACGGCGCTGTCTCAACAATCAAAACCCGCTGCAAGAAGATGTACATTAAGCTCTGGTGGTCCGTGAAAATCTGAAACGACTCTCCACACAAGTAGTGTCCCAAATCTTCAATGCATGACCACCGTGGCCATCTCCAGATCATGAGTGGGATATCCTGCTCGTACTTCCTCCAACTGTCAGGAAGCAAAAGCGATAACTCTAAAATTCCTCATCACAGTTAAACAACAAAGTCCCCCAATCCAGAAAGCAAAGAAAGATCTGGTGCAGTTGTCAACCGAGTCTTCAACTGCAGAAAACTCTGCACGCATGCCTCAGTCCAAGAAAAGGAACCTCCTTCCCGGTCAGTCCAGTCAACGGTGCAACGATACACAAACAATCCTATACGAAACGGCGGTAAAAACCTGCTAAGCCCAAAACTGCGGACAACTGTCCCCGTAGCAAGTCTGGGCCAAGCTGTACAGCCTAGATCTTCCTTTGGTCCATACGAATACCGTCTCCCGTAACTACAAGACCTATGAGTTCAACACAATCAAGCCAGAAGGAATACTCCGAGAATTTAGCAAAGAGCTGGTGCTCTCCCAATGTCTGCAAAGCAAATCCTCAAGTGCTTCTCCTGTTCCTCACGACTCCTGGAAAAGACCAGAATGTCATCAATAACACAACAATAATCTGGTCGAGGAACGGCCTGAAGAAATCTGGTTCATCACATCCACGAATGCTGCTAGGGCATCGGCGAGTCCAACGAGACCACCAAAACTCATACTGCCCGTAGCGCGCACAAAAGCAGTCTTCGGAATGTCATCATTCCGAACCCGCAACCAATGATGACCTGATCCCAAACAAACTACGAAAATGTCTCGCACTCCGGAGCAAGTCGAACAAATCGTCAATGCGAGGTAAAGGATAACTATCCGCACCGTAACTCGGTTCAATTGATGATCAATCAACACATAACCTCAAACTGCCGTCTTTCTTCCTGACGAACACAATAGGAGCTTCCCAAAGCGAAACACTTGGACGTACAAGTCCCCCTACCTAGCAACTCTGCAGCTGATCCTTAAGCTCCCCAAGCTTCGCTGGCTCATCTGGAACAACGTCGGAAAACTCTCGCACGATAGGAACCCGGTCTAACAAACTCACTGTGGCTCCGGTATCCCGAATGAAGGCCAGGAATTCTCTACATCCTCTCCTCAAAAGCTGACTAGCGAAAAAGGCTGAAATCAAGCTGTGAGAAGCGGCACCACTGTCCCCCTGCACAACAAGAAACTGACTCACCGGGAAAACAAATCTGACTGTTTTCTCGCGGCAGTCCACAGACGCATAGCACATAGCTAACCCGTCCGTGCCCAGGAGAACGTCAAGTCCAACATCTCTAGAAGGACCATATCGATGGACCAATCTCTATTTCCTATCTGATTGGCACACGACTGAAACACGTGTCGCGCAACAAAAGAATCGCTAACATAAATTAATACAACAAAAGGCTGATCTAGCTAACACGACTCTCCTCGTCCCAAGCCTCTGGTACTCCCGTGACGTGCACGAATCCTGTCACGGCGACTGAACCTCTTTCTCGGGGCTGACACACCTGCACGAGCCCTCCTCTGTCCTCAATCTCCCAAATTCTCGGAAAGACGCTCCTCGTCAAATAGGGCTGTGTCCACTGGTGCTGTGTAAGTAACACAATGCTGTGTGCTGATCGTAAGGAATAACTGGGTAACAGGGGTGACAACCTCCTGTCCCTGCGCTCGACTGGCCTCAACCAACGACCTCATCGTCCGGCGCAAGTCTTGCATATATGCCATAAGCCTAAAGAAACGATCTATCGAAGGTGGATCCATCTGCTCCTGTGCAACGAGCGTGCCATCCTGGTCAGTCCCCGTCCCAAATGAGTCAACTCTGACCTCGGCCCTCGCTGCACCTCTCTGAGTCCCCATATTCATCGGCGGCATAGGCCTATAAATGGAAATAGGATTCAATATGAACACGGAAATCGAATCACAAGGATATGTAACATCAATGAAGGAATTCAAGCTATTAGTACTTAGGTCACGTTAGGCGGAGTACCGTGTTGTAAGTATGCCGTGGACATGCACACACTACGTTACTCTGCTTAAGCTACATACTCCATCATACCAAGTTCATCTTACATTCCGAAAGGTAAAACCTTCCGCTTTGATACCAACTTTGTCACGACCCGAAATTTGGCACTGACGGCCCATAAATTACGCAACGTCTACAGGCGTAACGCAATTTAAGTAAGCCGAAAACCCAGCAATCTAAACTATCAAAACTAGTAAGTAATAAGGACATTGTTAAAACTTTTGAAAATCTCGAGTACAAATTCTTTAAAGTCCAATTTACTTTCTTAAAAATTTGGGCTGCACCTCCTTTGTAAAAACTAGCCCTAAAAATGGGTACATACAAATATATAAGTAAAGCATCCCCAACGGGAGCAAAATCCACGCCGAAAGGCGGAAACAACTACCACAGCAGATATACGACGCCGTAGCGAAGAAATAAAAGACGATATAAATGAAACCGCATAAAAGACATCCTGAGTCACCAAAAAAACAATATCGTCCTCACATCTCGTCTCTAAGTCAATACATGAAAGTGGTAGATGGAGAGTACTAGATACAACGAATATAAAATGAGCAACATCGGATAACCGCAAAACCCACCTATAGCAAAACTGCGCCCAGTCAGCCGTAGCGGTATCCGCTGCAAAAGATGATACGATAGATGAAAGCCCTGCCTCAGACTGCTCTGAGGGACAACCGGTACAATCCTGTGGCACAATGGGGGTGAGTTGCCAACTCGTGAATAGTAAATAACATATACATGTAATCACAAGTATACACGTACCGCGCGAATCTAACACATGCAAGCTGATAGCAATAAATAGCAATACGTGTGCAACAGTCATGAAATGTACTATATCAGGTACAACTAATACATGAAGAAATGCATATCAAATAAATGCGGAGTATAGGATAAAACATGTCATCCTCACGGAATCCTCATCGTGGCAGGACCAGTGTCCATCAAGACAATCTAAATCCCAAATTTCCTCAAATCAACCCCCAAATTGGCTCTCATATCCTGTAAGTCTCATATATCCTGAGGGTCCAATATCAAGTAAATCTCATGTAATGAATAAGTATATTTGCAAGATTATTATGATGATGTAAATAAATTAGATATGTATACATATATATTAGCGTCCCATTCCACTAATATATATATATATATATATATGCATATATAACAGCGTCCCATTCCACTGTTATATATACTTAGGAGTAAAAATATCATGAAAACAAGTGTCTAGCATCGACACATAAATACTCATATCCATACGTTCCTCGAATCGTAAGTGCCCGGTATCGACACCCGAGATCCACGTATCGGCCTTTCTCATATTCATACGTTCCTCGAATCGGAAGTATGCGGTATCGACACCCGTGATCCGCGTATCGGTTTTCTGATATCTATACGTTCCTCGAAACCCAAGTGTCTCACCTCGACACTTGTGTTCCACGAATCGTGATATATGTCCTCCGAATCTTAAGTGCCCTAACATCGACACTCTCGATCTTGTATCGGTTTAAAACAAAACACTGAGTCGATGCATCCAAATATCAAGTAAAGAATGAGAATACTTATATAATTTCATGAAACCTCCACGGTCCTGAAATCCAGAAAACATCATGTGAAATCCATATCTCAATGCGAAAATCCATGAATATAACATATGTAACATAAAACAGTAATGTGAGCATTTGAAGGAAAAACCGCTATCTAACTGCAATAAGTTATTATATATCATGCGGTTTCTAATTTCTCCATGTTCATACAACATCAAAAAAGGTGAAAATGTAGCTATAGCCAGGTATACGTAACCACGTCGGCATTGCAAGATATGTGTATCTACCTATCAATAATGATGTAATACCCTCCAGGCATATGTACAAGTATGTATGCATGATGTATACGTAGTTATGTCTCATATGTGTATATACCTATAACTAATGGTACAATACCATATAGGTAGATAGGTAACTAGCATCTAGGCATGTCAAGGCATATGCGTAAGCATGTAGGTATACAGGTACGCTATATGTCATATGCACAATAAAAATAAGGATTTTGTCTCAAGTCTCTAGCCAATACAATATCATGTATGCATAGTTGTTGTGCGTGTCATGGCAATTATTGACGGTGTGAGTGGCATACAATCAGTGTTCGTGCAACATGAACCGTCAATAATAGTGCTGTGTCCAAGGGTACAGGTCTAAGCACAACAAGTAATAATATGCAATGATGTTTTATGCACAATCTCTATATGTTCAATATAAACATGCGGTTAATATCATATCATATCTAGCCCTAACGCATAACGCCATGCGGGCGATTCCCCTAAAGATGTTAAATTTACTCACCAACGCTCCTGGCTATGTAAAGCCAATCTCCTACTTTCCCTTCTTCGCAGCGTCCGAAGCCCTCACCTGCGACCCTAAGATCATAAAAAAATATAACAAGTATATATTAGCAATCGGCCAATAACTGTTGGAGATAGTGCCCTCAGAGTCAATTATTGGATCACAGGCACGTGATTGCAAGGATTGAGGAAGGACCTATCCTGGTAGGACAGTCTTACTCAAGATGATAGTATGCTATCTGGTTTACCTTTATCATCGTGTACTGCTTTAGGTAACCTGACAAGTCGCTATTACACGTTGATAGAGCCCCTAGGATTCTTGCTTGACCGCCAGCAGTATGAGGGCTATCATATAAGTGGGAGCTGGGGTCTATAAGCACATCCTTAAAAGGTCCCTAGTCGTGGGAGTTTCGAGACAGGGCATCGATACTCCAAAGTAGACTAGTGTATATAGTTGAGACCCCGACGAGGGGCGGTGGCCAGTCTCACAAGCCACTGGTGTCAGTTGGTTCGCCTAAGATGTATACAGGTGCTCATTGGGTTATGAGTACACCGGACAGGACTGGCCGGGAACATGCTAGTTGGTCTTATACCTGACGTCAAATAGCAGTTCCCTAGTGACATGTGTACAGGTTAGTTCATCGACCTGGGGATCGTCATTTGTCTCGTGTGAGTTCCCACTGTACTTTGATTACTACCCTACCACGCTCAAAGGAGACGTGCAAACCGGTTTTAGTTGGGTACAGTCCCGAGCCACATGGAGGCAGTGAGCGGATCTTTAGGGGTTCGTCTCTCCCGGTATTGGAGGTGAGGTCGCGCTGTGCCTAGGAGAGCCATTACCCGAAGCCCTCGGCCGAGACAGGAGATTTACTGGTAGGTATTCCTGTAGTATCTCAGGATGTTCTGGGCTACACTCCGACACGACTTGTACCGCTTTTGGGGGTCTGACTTTTACCAACCCCCTAGGCCCGCCATGCGATGCTCATAGACGAACAGACCGGACTGTACGGATATTGTCATTGACAGGCTCAGTAGGGTGTCAGGATGAGTTCGCTCATCGACGTCCCTTTTGGTCAATACCTGGTAGCCCGTTACGTATTGGCTTATACCTCTGACGTGCTAGTGGTTAAATCCACAACCATGGTGTTGACGAGTCTTTAGAGTCCCCCACATTCAGTTACTCAAGTTTCGGGCGAAACGCTGTAGAGGCCGTATGGAGATATGGCATGGTTCGATCAGATACGTGCAGTATTGCACGGATCAGGATCGGACGGTTTGTACTAGAGGCCATATGGAGATATGGCAGGGTTCGATCAGATACGTGCGGTATTGCACGGATCAGGATCGAACGGTTTGTACTAGAGGCCGTATGGAAATATGGCAGGGTTCGATCAGATATGTACGGTATTGCACGGATCAAGATCGAACGGATATTACTAGCCGGCTTTGGTTTAAGTCGGATCCTAGTATAGTACAGTGTAGATTTTGTCTCATTGCATTTGTATTCGGTCAGAGTACAAATGCTGGTGTGTATACACAGTATCGGGGTTTTCCTGTAATTTATTACGGGACCAGTTTTCTGGAGTTACCAGTTTGCTTTCCGTTTCGGCCATATTTCTTTGTACCATTCAATGGCCGAATATTGGTGGAGGAGGGCTTATTTGCATTTGTGCAAATAAGCATTTGTGGAGGGTGTTCTTTGCATTTTATTGTATCATGATACTTGCACCATCATTTGACTTCTTTTGACCATGATGGCTTGACTTGTGGTTTCATGATGGTTGTGGTGGAGTGTTGGTCTTAGTTTGCAATCATGGTTGTTGATGATTGATTGATGGAGTGTGAGTTTTAGTGGGTGATCATTTTCCTTTTTCATGATAACCATTTTCTCTCTCTTTCTCTTGTGATTTTGATCCATACACTCCCTCATTCATCCTCTCAACCCCCATTCACTTTGCATGGCCGGCCAAGCCATGAGAGGGCTGTCCAAAATTTCTCATGTGGGATTTTTGCTCTTTTGCTTGTGTAAAAATCCCACAAGTTCCATCTCCATGAGCTTGTATCATTCTTCCACCAAAAAGGCAACCTCCAAGAACCCCAAAATGAGACATGGTTCCACACACATTCTACAGCAAACCTTGGGCACGTCGGCTCGCCAACTTCGTGCCCAAGTTGCCTTGGTATAGAGGCGGGAGCCCGTAAAAGAAGCAGGCGACGTGGTGCCCTTCCGGCGACGAGATGGAGACCGGAGCTTCCGCGGGAGATCGGGACGACGACGAGAAGACCGGAGGACACGGATCACTCGGTATATCTCTCTACCCCCTCTCTAGATAGCTAGGACTAGATTAATGGCACGATCCGGGTATTTAGTGCGCGGTGGTGCCGGTTCAAGAAAAATTAAAGTAAACCATCGCTTCAGCATTCCGGCGTCGGATTGACGGCCGGGGCGCCGCCGTGCACTTACAGTGGTATCAGAGCCTTGCCATTAACATAGTCTAGCTTTGTCTAATGTGTTTTACATTTTCGATCGAACAATTTTCCAAAAACCGTTTTTTTCTTCATAGCAGTTTCTGTCGAAATTTTTTGAAGTCCAAAAATTTTTCACGTTGTTTCAGAATGTTGTGTAGGAAATTCTAAGAGTTCTGTGAAAATTTGGGCTCGTGAACTGTCCAAACCACCGCGGAACCGCAGCCAAACCCATGCTTGGGCCGCGGTTCCGCCGCGACTTGAACAGTTCAGTCCCCCAAAATTCTATAGAATGCTCCTGAGTGGAAAATAGGTTTTATGGAATGTTATTTTTGGGCCCAGATTTCTTGATGTGCTACAGTAGTACTTTGGGGCCCACTTGGTAAATTTGATCGATCGGATATTTTAAACACATTGGTTCACAGTATTTACATTATATCTGTGACCGTGAATGTCACTTGATCGGTAAATCCTGTCTAACTGCTATAGCCCGGTTAGACGGATTTGCGAACGTGACCTTCACGTTGATGTTCTGTGTATTGCTGTAATGTTGCGGATTGGTCGTGGGGGATAGCCTGGTTGCAGTGGTAGTACAGTTTTGTTGTATTATGTACATTTGATATTGCGGGGCGAGCGTCCGACATGTGGACTGCCGTCACTGCCTGTTTGTATTATTATTTTGGGGCACGACCAGGTTGCGGTCAATGTACCCGTTGTATGTATATTTTACTTTCTGTACTAGGATTACCCCGCGGAGGGGTGCACGGATAGCCGGGTTTCTAGAGGGCTACGGGCCCGCATCTCATGGCATTGAGACGGAGGGGGCTTCACTCTAGAATTGGCGGGCTATTCGCCGCACTCGTAGGGGGTACAGGTTGACCCAGGAGGGGTGCCCAAGTTACCGGATTCCGTGAAGTGCTGGGTGGTCCATTCACGTTGCTGAAGGGGGCTGCTTCGCTTCAGGTTTTGGCGGGTAACTTGCCGCGCCCGTAGGGGTCTAGGATTTCATTGCACAGGCTATCCACACGACCAGGGGAATGTCGGGTTTCAGTAGTGGCTCTGTGAAACCCGGGGATCCCAGATATCTGTATTGTTCTGTGATGCTGTACATTTCTGTGATGTTGCATTTTTATCACGCCTTGAGCGAAATATTATATATTGGTATATATATATATATTAGTAGATGTTGTATATGTTTTGCATCCGCGCCAGTCCAGTCCCCGCTCTGTCGTTAGTTAGCTAACCTAACGGGTAATGACGGGACCCAGTGGGGAATGCGGATGGCATATACGTACATCAGTATATTTTCGTTCTTTGTGGTGTGATCAATTGATGGGACTGCGTTGATTCAGATCAATATGAGTTAAAAACAAACCTAATCTGATGTTGTTGGAACACTTTTCAAAAAGCTGTTATTGCAAGGACGTTCACTTTTGTTTTGCATCGTGATATTCAGTTGGAATATCCTGCTCTTCAGTCGACGAGGCAAGGGCCGAGATCCCTTCACCGGGAGTGACCCCTAGGAAAAAAAGTTTGAGTCAGGGCAATGACTTCACTATAGCCGATTACTTTTGCTTTGCATCGTGGTATTCAGTTGGAATATCCTGCAGCTCATTCTACGGGGAAAGAGCCGAGATCCCTTCACCGGGAGTGACCTCTTTAGCAAAAGTTTTCGTCACTATATTTTTAAAAGCTAACCGTTCCTTCGACAATATCAAGTTCATTACGTTAAATGTTTTCGCCAGAAATCATTCGTAGCCCTCCGTCGTTTCATATGGGTGGTCAATAGTATTCAAGCTGTGTATGTTGGCCAAAGTCAAGGCACAGTGATTGGTAGCTATTGGGGTATTCATATGCAGCATAGATAGATGCGTTGGTTTGGGACAGTCGTACTACTATTTTGGCCAAAGTCAAGGGTATGTACGGGTGGGCTCAAATTAACCTGGAGAATGACGGGTAGAACTTGACATGTGACTTATGATATGTTGGCCAAAGTCAAGGTCATAAGAGAATGGGGCAGAAATCACATCGGGAGTTTCAAAAGAAACTGAAACTTGCCAGATATGCGCATACCTTCTGGAGTGTGACACCGTGAGCGGATTCCGTCACGTTATCATGCGATGATAGTTGGATCCCGATTCCCACTGATAGTTGGTTTACTCCTCGGGTGACCCCGACTAATTCTTCTTTCAGGTTTGGAGGAGAATTTGAGGTGACAGTGGGAGGTTTCCAGATTAGATAAATTGGTAACCTTTCTGATCTAGGTTAGAGTGCACGCTGAGTGTTTCTTTTCTCTCCCTCTTTGGCAGCGACCATTGACCCGACCCTAAGACTATGACTCAGTGACCAAGTTGACCGAACCTTCTAAAACACTGGCTTTTGGATTGTCAGAGTTGCATACCTCATTGCCACTCCTACTTTTACCCTTTTCTCCAGGACACCCCATATTACCACGAACGTCCACTTCCATTGGACAAAACCATCGTATGGTTAGATACGAACTCGAAGGAATTCGAGGATGGTTTCCGGTTCTGGAGAAAACGGATAGGACTATTCAGTTGTCTTTTCCTTTTACCTTCTCTCAAGTTGCGAGTACTCCTTGGTTTAGGAGATAATACACCTATTACGTAAATTGGATAGTCTTCTTCCAAACCTTAGGCTGGTGCCGAACGGTGGGGAATGAAGAAAACCAATTAGCATAACGATGGTGTACAGAAGGTATTAAGTAAAGACATAACAAGGGATTAGTAAGAGGGAAAAGTATATTGCGACTGCTATTCACGACCAAACCATGTATTTCTTCGCCAATCATAAATCACCTTTGTATTTCTCCAGAACACTCCGTATTACTTCGAAGATCCACAGTTTGTTGGATACTCCATCGTATGGTTATATACGAACTCGAAAGGAACTTGTTCCAGTTCGGGGATGGATTCTGGTTCAGGAGAAATAGGAATAAGGATTATTCGATTGTCTTTTATCTCCACCTTCTCTCGCATTGCGAGTGCTCCTAGGATTAGGACAGTACACCCATTATGCTTATTGGATAGTCTTCTTCCAAACCATAGGCTGGTGCCGAATGGTAGGGAAGGAAGAAAACCATTTGGCCTAAAGGGGTGTGCAGAAGGTGATGACTAAAGACATAGAAAGGTATTTGGAAAGATGGCAAAGAATTATACGGTTACAGTCGTGAATCTGGAAGAGGCATTACTAGGAATACCGGGATACCCCATCAAAACATTTCAATGTTTCAGTTTCACTGTGTACTGTTAAAAGAAAACTGATTTCCCTGTTAGACACTTGCTCCAAGGTATGTATTTACCAGGTATGATTCTCACATCTGTATGGTTTTACAGATGATGAGTGGGAGTAAGTTATTGGGAATTGGGTGATCATCCTCATTATATCGGGATTCGTTATAATTGGTGATATTTGAGGAAATCACCTGGGTTGTTTGCCGGACGGCAAATATTTGGTTTTGAATATCCGTTGCTATGCACCAATTTCAAATTGATATATCTGTACGTCTATTTTTATAGAGTGAGATATACCTTTTTGAAATTATGTCTATGACATTTACCTATATCAGTGGATGGTTAGGTAAGGAGTATTAAACAGCGGTGTAATTCTTCTTAACCATAAGTACAGTTTTCAACCTACGACACACAGTGAATGAGTTATCAGACTCAAGGGACTTATACAGAGTATTGTATGTTGTCCAGGGTCCATCAGGACAGAGGGGTTGGTCCTCGTACTATATTCGGTTTACTTATGACTTCTCTGGTTTTTGGACAGGTGTTTCGCAGAAACACAGGGTCCGAATGTTGAGAAGTTATAGGTATTTGAATAAAGTAGAGAACCAAGTATTACAAGTATCGGGATTCTTCAAAGTGATCGAAGATGTAGATACTTGTGTATGGTGTTTAGTTGATAGTAATGATTAAGAGAACTTGCTTCTCTTTCAGGTTATTCATAATTGGAAGCATTCCTAAGTTGAGTAACGTTGATCGGCCTTTTTCCATTTAGTTGACATGTACTGGAGACAGTTGCATGATTTGAATCTGGTTCAATTAAATCAGTGCCTCTGGTTCTATATTGGATATAGAACTGTTCATATCTTAACGATGTTAAGGTATGGTGAGTTGTCCGGCTTATGATTAAAACCAGACACTGGACAACTCAATGCACGTTTCTATAATAGCTGTTTGTGGGTTGACCCAGGCTATGACGAGGGTTGACTTTCTACCATCTGGAAGATCAATAGTGATATTGTTCTAGACTCGCCACAGTTTTAATAAAAATGGATTTTTTCAGAAAACAGTAGTGGGAGTATGGTAGAGCTGGAAGTGATTCTAAAACCACAAACGATTACTGAAGATTTGATAGGAACCTAAAGATTCAATCTGGTTTGACATTCCATTGGCCACTCCGCAGATACGGTGGGTAACTTCAGGCACCCGAGAGGTACTCCGGTAGCCTCAAGGACGGTGACAGGGAAGTTCTTGTTTACCCCCACTTGCCATTGCTGTTGTTCCAGACTGTGAGACCCGGCAGGAGGATGAGTATAGCGTCGTTCTAAACTGGTTTTAGAAGTGAACGTATATATGACTCTGCCAGAGGGTTGTCGTAGTCAGTGGGAGCAGCGGAAGCATTGGTGGACAGGTAGCTTATGTCTATTTATAGACTAAAGCAGATATAGCGGAGATAGATCATCTATTTCTGATTTGACAGTTATAGGTTTGACTTCATCAGAATAGGGGATGGATCTGTTTAGAAGGTAGTAGGGTGTGATGTCATGGTATTTGGATGACATACACTGAGTAGGAAAAGAAATTCCTATACTACGATCGGTTATACTTTGGTCGTCACACAGTGGTTTCTCCGCATAGGACTTGGACATTATATCAGACATACTGGTTACTAGATCTATGGTTTTAGATCTAGATTTGGGTGGTTTCCCAATTAAGGGTACTTAGACAGCATTCTAAGAGTATTTAGAATGGACGACTCCTGGCACGGTAGTGTACCTGCAGGTAATGGAGTCACCCTCTCTAAAGGTGTCTTACAGACTAAAGGGGAGAGGATGTGCATGATTGGCAGATCACTTGCTCAGGAAATTGAGTCAATCATGAGATGTCAAGTACCACACCAGATGTTGTTCTTGCACTAGATGCAATAAGTTGACATTGATCCTATCCTGGAGAAACAGTCGGAAGCAGCTTTAGAACATAAGTAGATGTTCTAGGGATATGATAACGACAGCCTCATGCAGGAGACAATTATCATTTCAGGCTTCCAAGGTGACCTGGAAGACAAGGAGGTTGTCAGAGTAGTTTTTCCTTCTGACGAAGGGCAGTATTTTGGACAGGTGGTCCAAGGCAATACTGAGGGAGGCATGGCGCAGGATACTGATTAAGTTCAGTTGACGATACAGTCTAAGAAGTTTGGATTTGGAGTTCATTTATGAGCCAGGTCCCATTAGACATCCAGACACATTCTAAGACAGGTATTGCTCATTTCGGGAGATGGCTTTCTCCGCGAACTTGAGATATAGAGAGACATAGAAAGAAACATCAAAGCGGATCCACTCACTGAGGCTATTCCTCAAACGCAATAGTTTCGCAAGCGAGCTTTGTGAGACTGACTAGTAGAGGAGTTAGGTGTTCAGTATCACACGGGCTGTGAGTATGCGACATAGAAATAATTAGCCTTGAGTGCAAGTGGGAGATTGTTGGAGATAGTGCCCTCAGAGTCAATTATTGGATCACAGGCACGTGATTGCAATGATTGTGGGAGGATCTATCCCGGTAGGACAGTCTTACTCAAGATGATAGTATGCTATCTGGTTTACCTTTACCATCGTGTACTGCTTTAGGTGACCTGACATGTCGCTATTACACGTTGATAGAGCCCCTAGGATTCTTGCTTGACCGCCAGCAGTATGAGGGCGATCATATAAGTGGGAGCTGGGGTCTATAAGCACATCCTTAAAGGTCCCTTGTCGTGGGAGTTTCGAGACAGGGCATCGATACTCCAAAGTAGACTAGTGTATACAGTCGAGACCCCGACGAGGGGCGGTGGCCGGTCTCACAAGCCACTGGTGTCAGTTGGTTCACCTAAGATGTATACAGGTGCTCATTGGGTTATGAGTACACCGGACAGGACTCGCCGGGAACATGCTAGTTGGTCTTATACCTGACGTCAGATAGCAGTTCCCTGGTGACATGTGTACAGGTTAGTTCATCGACCTGGGGATCGTCATTTGTCTCGTGTGAGTTCCCACTGTACTTTGATTACTACCCTACCACGCTCAAAGGAGACGTGCAAACAGGTTTTAGTTGGGTACTGTCCCGAGCCACATGGAGGCAGTGAGCGGATCTTCAGGGGTTCGTCTCTCCCGGTATTGGGGGTGAGGTCGTGCTGTGTCTAGGAGAGCCATTACACGAAGCCCTCGGCCGAGGCAGGAGATTTACTGGTAGGTATTCCAGTAGTATCTCAGGGTGTTCTGGGCTACACTCTGACACGACTTGTACCGCTTTTGGGGGTCTGACTTTTACCAACCCCCTAGGCCCGCCATGCGATGCTCATAGACGAACGGACCGGACTGTACGGATATTGTCACTGACAGGCTCAGTAGGGTGTCAGGATGAGTTCGCTCATCGACGTCCCTTTTGGTCAATACCTGGTAGACCATTACGTATTGGCTTATACCTCTGGCGTGCTAGTGGTTAAATCCACAACTAAGGTGTTGACGAGTCTTTAGAGTCCCCCACATTCAGTTACTCAAGTTTCGAGCGAAACGCTGTAGAGGCCGTATGGAGATATGGCATGGTTCGATCAGATACGTACGATATTGCACGGATCAGGATCGGACGGTTTGTACTAGAGGCCATATGGAGATATGGCAGGGTTCGATCAGATACGTGCGGTATTGCACGGATCAGGATCGGACGGTTTGTACTAGAGGCCGTATGGAAATATGGCAGGGTTCGATCAGATACGTACGGTATTGCACAGATCAAGATCGAACGGATATTACTAGCTGGCTTTGGTTTAAGTCGGATCCTAGTATAGTACAGTGTAGATTTTGTCTCATTGCATTTGTATTCGGTCAGAGTACAAATGCGGGTGTGTATACACAGTATCGGGGTTTTCCTGTAATTTATTACGGGACCAGTTTTCTGGAGTTGCCAGTTTGCTTTCCGTTTCGGCCATATTTCTTTGTATCATTCAATGGCCGAAGATTGGTGGAGGAGGGCTTATTTGCATTTGTGCAAATAAGCATTTGTGGAGGGTGTTCTTTGCATTTTATTGTATCATGATACTTGCACCATCATTTGACTTCTTTTGACCATGATGGCTTGACTTGTGGTTTCATGATGGTTGTGGTGGAGTGTTGGTCTTAGTTTGCAATCATGGTTGTTGATGATTGGTTGATGGAGTGTGAGTTTTAGTGGGTGATCATTTACCTTTTTCATGATAACCCTTTTCTCTCTCTTTTCTTGTGATTTTGATCCATACACTCCCTCATTCATCCTCTCAACCCCCATTCACTTTGCTTGGCCGGACAAGCCATGAGAGGGCTGTCCAAAATTTCTCATGTGGGATTTTTGCTCTTTTGCTTGTGTAAAAATCCCACAAGTTCCATCTCCATGAGCTTGTATCATTCCTCCACCAAAAAGGCAACCTCCAAGAACCCCAAAATGAGACATGGTTCCACACACACATTCTACAGGAAATCTTGGGCATGTCGTCTCGCCAACTTCGTGCCCGAGTTGCCTCGGTATAGAGGCGGGAACCCGTAAAAGAAGCAGGCGACGTGGTGCCCTTCCGGCGACGAGGTGGAGACCGGAGCTTCCGCGGGAGATCGGGACGACGACGAGAAGACCGGAGGACACGGATCACTCGGTATATCTCTCTACCCCCTCTCTAGATAGCTAGGACTAGATTAATGGCACGATCCGGGTATTTAGTGCGCGGTGGTGCCGGTTCAAGAAAAATTAAAGTAAACCATCGCTTCCGCATTCCGGCGTCGGATTGACGGCCGGGGCGCCGCCGTGCACTTACAATAACACGTACCAACTACTTTGACCGAAGAACCAAATCCAAACATACTCTCAAGTGTCCGTCTAGTGGCTAACGCGTGTAGCGACACTACGAAACCAACTCAAGAGCAAAAGCTACACAAATACACGAATGACATCGGCACAACCCTAGCTAGGAACGCTAAACGACACAACCATCAAGCCTAGACCCTGATCGTACCGATAGTGCATTCACAAAACAATTATAAACGTGGAATCTAATATAAGTAACGTCGCAACGTCAAAAGAAACCCACGCCTAAATTATCCGGAAATCTAGTAAGCAACTTATATCATTTTTAGCTCAAAACTATAAGTTTTACCAAAACTAGCAATCACAAACATCACCAAAAGGCATGATTAAACCACTCCTACCTTTACTAGAATTTTAATCTTACTTAATTAGGATTTAGTAAAATTTTAGTTTGCAATTAAGCTAATTATACAATTAGGAAAATATCATTTAACAAACTAGCAACTAGGTTAAGTTTTCATTAGATTAAACATCACACTTAACCATTACAACTAACAAAACCCTATCTTGATTAACAAAAACCCTTGCTAGAAATTCTAAATATGCAATTAAAAGCTTTAATTTAACATCTAATTAGCTAATTAAAGTATTGAAACAACACTTACGGTTTAGGTTTAAGGATATTTACCTCCACAAAATTAGCAACTTGCAACAAGAAATCCAAATTTAACCCTCCAAAAAAGATGACTTCTATGAAGATCCTAGCATGATTTGTGAAGAAGAATGAAGGGTTTTGATTTATATTTGAATTTGTGTGAATTATTTAGGATTTTTGATGATTTATTTGGACTTTGAAGTGAAGAAATGGAGCAAAAGAGAAGAAAGGGCAGCAAAGGAAAGAGAGGGCCGACCACTTCAAAGAAGGAGTTTTTGGGAAATATGAGGAAAAATCTAGTCAAAAACAACATTAAATGCTAATTATTGCAATTCATATCCTGTGCCACCTCTTTTCTTTTCATAAAAAATTTCATTTTAATTACACAATATCTAGATATTTTGGATGGATGGATTAATGCTTAATCAAGTGATTAACTTAGCATAGATTCACTTTAGCAATAATTAACCCAACCAAAAATGTAATTAACACTAATTAAGTGCATAATTAACAAGTTAAAATAATATTTTAATTAGGGAAACATAATAAAATGCACCAAAATTACAAGTGACTTACAAAAACCCGCAAACTAGCAATTTCCTAGCTAAATTTGGTGCAGTGAATTCTATACTGCAAAAAGAACGCTTCTAGGTTTTATGGAAAACACCGACTATAATGCCCTAAAAACGGAAAATCGCTTAAACGATTTCCAAAACGTTACAACTTTGAGGGAGGTTCCCCGTGCTTTCGCACGGACCTAATTAGAATAAAGCTCATTTTCCCGGAGGCATAACCCCATTAACATCTTTCTAGACACCTACTTGATCGTCTAATTGTCCTGTGTAAAATTCTCCTAGGAGTAAATCTTACTCGTAGTGGGTATTAGGATCCAACTATCTCATAAGAGGTATGCAATCTCATTGCAAATTTCTACACTTGAAATTCCTGATTGTAGGGTTATTAGGCACTCTAATAAGGTTTTACAATGCATCAACCATGCCCGTTTAAAATTTTAGCCGTGAATAACCCTAAACAAGATCGTTGCTAGAAAATTAGGGTTTCACATGCTAGTAAAAGACAATTACGACTAAGTGAATACGAAATACAACCTTTGTAGATCGGTCCTTCACTTCATTAGCTCCTTATTGAAGTCCCTTCGCTGTGATCGTGGTTCTCCCGGGCTCTTGCATGGCTTCACGAGGCGAAAGAAGCGTCCTTGCTTGAAGTCTTCAAAGCCGAAGAAGATCTACGTCGAGTGAATATCAACTCAAGCTTCTACTTCACTAACTAGAGAATTAGTGAAGCAAACACCCTAAACTAAAGTGCAAGTCTAGTAGAGGATGGAGAAATAGGAAGTGGGTTCACTTTAGAATTTATTTTCTCACAATGTTTCACTCTCTCTTGAAAACCCTAGCTAGCTTTTCTTTTGCTCAAAGAAGAAGAAGATAAACAAAAGAAAAGATGAAGATAATGATCAAGTGAGTGAGCTAACCATGGTGAGTGAGTATCAAATACTAACTCATGTAGAGACATAACCATGGCTAATCCAAATGGTTAGGTTAACAAAAATCTAAAGTAAAGACAAAGCTAGTGGACTTTGTCAAAGCAAAGCAAGCTTCTACAAGCCTCATGCTCTTTCCAAAATTCCACTAATTTTGTAATTACCTTAAATAATTATAACCCACCATAATAAATAGAATGGTGTATGTCTTACACACCCATGTCAAGTGTATTATCAACCATGATACAAAAAGAAAACACATTTTAATATATATCACATATATATTAAAGTTATGCACATATGAGAAAAACCCTTAAGCGAACAAATGTTAGTTAATGTAAATTAGTATATCCAATATACAATTATACAATAAATTATTAAATGAACACTTGACTTAATAATCCGGTCATAACTCATATAACCGACTAACATCCATTGTATCGACTTATCGAATCAACACATGATTCGATAACCCGGCTATATCACATATAACCGACCGATACAGAAAGTCGCGAGAATAGAATACGGTATCATATACATGCATTATTCTTGGTCCCGCACATATCACATATGCGTTCCAATTTCGTTTTGCCTGAGCCAGTAAAACCTCTATGTAGGACTCTAAAGACTCGTTAATACGCCGGCAGTAGGTGATGATCACATCAAGCACCCACAAGCCGTCAGCGGTACTAGCTGGACGAAACGGCTACCCGGGTATTGAGCGATCAGAAGATCAGCAAGCAAGCCCGCTCCAACCCCTGTAAAATCCAAACGGTAACACTTCCCGTACAGTCCGGTCTCCTCGTCTGATATGTCGCATATCAAGTCTAGGGGTGGTAAACGTCAGACCCCAATAACCGATAAGTCGTGCCGATGTGAGGCTCATAACGGGTCGAGAAACTACTGGTAAAACTTACCAGTAAATCTCTAAATCAGCCCTGGCCAGGGACTTCCCTGTTATGGCCAATCGAGCACAGCGCAACATCAACCCTAAATAACGGGAGAGACGAAACCCCTCCTATCGCTCATCGCCTCCATGTGACTCGGGACTGTACCCAAAAACCACCGTTTTGCACGCCCTCTTGGGCATGGTAAGGTGAAAATCAAAGCACAGTGGGAATCACACAAGACTCTATGACGATCTCGGGTCTACAGACTAACCTGCACAAGTGTCACCAGAGAACTACCATCTGACGTGGGGTATAATACCATCTGAGAGTTCTCGGCGAGTCCGTCCAGTGTACCCAGTCTCCACTGAGAACCCGTATATCATCTCTGATGTCAAACACCAATGGATATGGGATCATCCATCGCCCATCTATATGGGTCGAGAAGGTATACGCTAGTCTACTCTGGTATATCGATGCCTCGTCTCGATACACCCATGACTAGGGACCTTGAAGGATGTACTTATGGACTACCATGTCCCTACTAGTATGATCCGTATCATAGTCCAAGTAGTCAAGTACACATCCTAAGGGCTTTACCAACATGTAACTATAAGACGGTATCAAGAGACAAGTATACATGTTAAGATAAAGAGCAACCAGATAGCATACTATCATATCGTGCAAGAAAGACCTCTCTATATATTTCCAAGCATCCAATATAATATACATCATCTGTACAATACTGGCCTCTAGGGCATACATACAACTAACAATCTCCCACTTGCACTAGGGCCAGCTGCTGTAGTATCGCATACCTAGCATCCCGAAGAGTCTCTCAAACTGTATCTGGGGAATAGCCTTCGTGAGTGGATCCGCAGTGTTGTTCTTCGTGTCAACCCTCCTGACCTCGATCTCCCGGCGATCAACTATCTCCCGGGTCAGGTGATACCGCCTCAGAATATGCCTGGATCGCTGATGGGACCTGGGTTCCATGGCCAAAGCCACCGCTCCATTGTTATCGCAATACAAAGGTATTGGATGCTCAATGGATGGAACCACTCCAAGTTCAGAAATGAACTTCTTAATCCAGACAGCCTCTTTGGCAGCATCGTTTGCAGCGATGTATTCAGCCTCCATCGTCGAGTCTGCCACGGTTTCCTGCTTGGAACTCTTTGTTAGTGTATATGCCCTAGAGGCCATTACTGTATCATACTAGTTTGTATATTACTTAATAGAAGCTTGGGATATTCACCTTGTATAGACAATCTTGCTCAATATAGTAGTATGCTACTTGGTTTGTTTCTACTTTAATGTGTACATGTGTTTATTTTAGTATATCACCTATACACATTAGTGCAGACCTTAGGATCTTTGCTTGATTACCAGCGTTGTGATGGCAGTCACACTAGTGGGGGCTGGGTAATCCACAAGCACATGCTTATGCAGGTCCCTAGTCGTAAGACTATCGAGACAGGACATCGATACTCTGGACTAGACTATCGTATGCGCTTCTCATCCCAGTGTGGGAGACGGTCTGTTCTACAGCCGTCAGTACGTCGTACTTGAGATAGTATGCGGGTGCTCGTTAGGTTACAAGTACACTGGACAGGACTCGTCGGGAACTGTTAGTTGGTACTATACATATCGTCAGTTATCAGTTCCCAGGTGACATGAGTACAGCTTAGTCCGCTGACTTGACACTGTCACTTCGCCTCGAGTGTGTTCCCACTGTACGTAGATTACTACCCTAGCACGGCTCAAAGGAGTCGTGCAAACAGGTAGTAGTTGAGTGCAGTCCCGAAGCACTTGGAGGAAGTGACGGTTAGACAGGATTCGTCTCTCCCGGTATTGGGGGTTGACATCGCGCTGTGTTTAGGAGAGCCATTGCACAAGTCGTCCCTGGCCAGGGCAAGCGAGATATACTGGTAGGTTTTCAGTGTTATCTCAGGGTGTTCTGGGATACACTCCGACACGACTTGTACCGCTATTAGGGGACTGATGTTTACCGCCCCTTAGGCCCACCATGCGATGTTATCAGACGAACAGACCGGACTGTACGGAGATTGTCACATCCAGGCTCAGTAGGAGTTCAGATGGGTTTCACCTCGTCTGTCTTCTTGTCGGCATCTACCTGGGGACCGTTACGCACAGCTAGTGCCGCTTGCGGTCTGTGGTTAAACCCACTGCTAGCGTAGTGTCGAGCCTTTGGAGTCCCACACAAAAAGCTATTCGCCTTTAGGCAAAAGAGTAGAGGTCGCATGGTTTTGCGACAGGTCGCATGGTTTTGCGACAGGGTTCGGTCACATCCGTGCACTTGTGCACGTTTAGTGTCCGGACAATTAACACTAGCTGACTTTGGTTTAAGCCAGATCCTAGTGTACGTTTTGGGATTGGTTTTATCTCGTTTGTATTCGTGTTCCTCGGAACACGGATGCGGGTGTGTATGCACAGCTGACAGAGAGACAGGGGCTGAGGATTCTCATTGGGGTTGTTGACTGTTGACTGTTGACTATTGACTTTTTGCTAAACCCTAATGAGAATAAGAAATATAATTAACAATAATATTAATTAAGTATTATAGTAACATGGTTGTTGAGGGGTTGACTTTGTTGACTTGTTGACTTTGTTGACCGGTTGACTAGGTTGGACTAGTTAACCATCATCATTACAATGGCTATGATTTCATGGTAAAGACTTTTGCTTGCTTGTTTCTTTTGAAAAATGAGTGCATGAAATGATATGGCCATTTTGACTTGAACCATCACACAATACTTGATTACTATTATTTTTTATGATGATTTTGGATTATGAGAGCTTGGATGGCAAAAGACTTACTCATTCTCTCATTTGCTTTCTCTCTCTTGCTTGAGCTCTCCCTCTTGCTCTTGCTCTTTCTCTCTCTCTAGCTCAAGGCAACTTCCTCTCATGAGTTGAGAAACATTGCCTTAGAGATAAAAGAAAACCCATATCACTTCTCTACTCATCATAGTTCACAAGGTTTAGCAAACCAAGTGTTCTAGTTTCTTCAAGTTCAAAGAAGAAGCCAAAGGTAGAAGCTTTCAGGTGGATCCATCTTCGGCGCAAGGAGACGACGAGGTGAGGCCGATCCGTACACCGCAAAGAGTTGAAGACGAAGGAGTTCAAGAAAGGTATAGCCCCCTAACCGAGTAGGTAAAACTCCTAGTTAGGTTGTTAGGTATTTTTTTAACAAAGATCCGTTTTTGAGTCCATGTTACCACTTCTAGAAAAATCGTTTTTCATCATTTCCGCAAGCCCGTAAGTACCGGGAGAGGTAACGTGGACTTACACTCTTCCAGCTAACCGCCCCTCCGTAAAGGGTAAAGACAAATCCCGAGTGCGACTTAGAGTCGTCCTTATCACTCTGGAAGCTCGAATCGGTAAAGGACTCCACTTGGAGTTCTCCGTTACCATACACCAAGAGCATCTCTTTAGTCCTTCGCAAGTACTTGAGAATGCTCTTCAGAGCTGTCCAGTGACTCTCCAGGATCAGCTTGATACCGACTCACTACACTTAGTGAGTATGCTACATCGGGTCTGGTACATAGCATCGCGTACATGATAGAGCCTACAGCCGAAGCATAGGGTATCCCTTGCATGCGAGCTCTCTCCAAATCAGTCTTGGGAGACATCTCTTTGGAGAGAGTGAGCCCTGAGATCGTGGGTAAAAACCCACGTTTGGACTCTTCCATACTAAACCTCTTTAGTATGGTGTCAATGTACCTGGATTGGGACAATCCCAATATCCTTTTAGATCTATCTCTATAGATCATAATTCCCAGTATGCAGGAGGCATCACCTAGATCTTTCATTGAGAATCTTTATGATAAGAAGAGCTTGACCGATTGCAGCATAGGAATGTCATTTCCTATCAAGAGTATGTCGTCCACGTACAATATGAGGAAGACAACCTTACTCTCTGTCACCTTCTTGTAGATACAAGGTTCATCTACGTTTTTGACGAAATCAAACTCTTTGATAACGACTTCAAAGCAGATGTTCCAACTCCGCGATGCTTGCTTTAATCCATAAATGGATTTAAGCAGCTTGCACACCTTCCCGCAGCTCCCACTATCTACGAAGCCCTCTGGCTGAGTCATGTACACACACTCTTCTAAATCACCGTTTAGAAAGGCGGTCTTAACATCCATTTGCCAGATTTCGTAGTCATGATACGCAGCAATGGCAAGCATGATCTGGATGGATTTAAGCATAGCCACTGGAGAAAAGGTTTCATCATAGTCCACACCTAGTCTTTGTCGAAAACCCTTTGCAACAAGTCTAGATTTGAAAGTCTCCACTTTCCCATCTACTCCAAGTTTTTTCTTGAAGATCCACTTGCTCCCAATGGGTTTTACCCCTTCAGGAGCATCTTCCAAAGTCCGCACTTTGTTGGTGTACATGGATTCCATCTCGGACCGCATTGCATCCAGCCATTTCACTGAGTCCCCACTCGTGATGGCCTGCTCGAAGCTAGTTAGGTCATCATCAACCATGATGCAATCCTCGCTCCCACCATCCATGAGAAAACCGTAGTATCTCTCAGGTGGGTGAGGAACCCTACTAGATCGGCGGAGAGGCTGAGGTTCGTTGGGAACTACCGAATCCTCCGGTTCCACTAAATATTCAGTATGAGTTTGTGTAGATGGAATTTCTTCCAGTTCTACCTTGTCGCCACTTATTGCTTTTGTAAGAAATTCCTTTTCTAAAAAGGTGGCATGTCGAGAAACAAACACCATTTGTTCCTCGCTATGGTAGAAAAGATATCCATGTGAATGTTTGGGATATCCCACAAACTTGAATAAAACTGACCGTGCCTCGAGTTTGTAATGATTTTGCCTTTTGACATAGGCCGGACAACCCCATATCTTAACTCGTTTAAGACATGGTCTCTTCCCACTCCATATCTCATATGGTGTGGTAGTTACAGATTTAGATGGAACTTGATTCAATAGGTATGCTGCTGTCTCCAGCGCATACCCCCAGAAGGAAATAGGTAACTCAGCCGTGCTCATCATAGAGTGCACCATATCTAATAGGGCGCTGTTCCTCCGTTCCGATACACCGTTGTGATGTGGTGTATATGGAGGAGTTAGCTGAGAGAGAATCCCATTCTCTTTTAGGAAGTCCACGAATTCATTGCTCAAGTATTCACCTCCTCGATCAGATCGAAGGATTTTAATACTTTTCCCGGTTTGGTTTTCGACTTCTTATTTATATTCTCTAAATTTATCAAAAGCTTCTGATTTGTGTTTCATCAGGAACACATACCCGAATCTAGAGAGATCGTCAGTGAATGTAATGAAGTACGCAGAACCATTCCTGGCATGTGTAGACATCGGGCCGCATACATCACTATGTACCAGTCCCAAGAGTTCCATAACTCTTTCTCCGTGTCCCGTAAACGGAGTTTTGGTCATCTTGCCTTTGAGACATGACCTGGAAGTGTCATAAGATGAAAATTCAAACGGATTCAAATATTAATCCTTATGCAACTTAGCTAGTCGTGTCGCATTGATGTGACCCAGTCTACAATGCCACAAGAAGGATTTGTTCATTTCTGAACTCCTCCTCTTGTGTGTCTTCGTTATGCTTAGAACTGTTGATTGATTTAGAACATAAATGCTATTGCACAACGTGCCTGATCCAACCAACTTTTGATTTAGGAAAATGTTCATAACATTATCCTGTAATACAAAATTATATCCCTCTTTACTCAACAAAGAAACCGATATAATGTTGCATATCAGGTTCGGCATGTAATAGCATTCGTTCAGAATCAATGTATTACCAGTTGACAATATAAGGTGATATTCCCCGACGGTTTTAGCTGCAACAATTGCACCATTTCCAACCCTTATGTCTTTATCACCTTCTCCAAGTTCTCTACCTTTCCTAAGCCCATGTAACTGATTACATATATGGGATCCTGACCCGGTATCTAATACCCAGGACGTAGAGCAAATGGAGAAACTGTTCTCTGTAACAAACACACACGAAGAAAATGCATCAACATGTACTTTCTTCATTCGGGTAGCTTGGGAATCCTGGTATTCCCCTATATCTTGTTCAGTCTTATAACTTTTATAAGAAAGAACGGAACCAATGTTCCCCAGCACAGTATAACATGCGGGTTCGGTCAATACATCCATATTATTATCTTTATTAAGGCATGATATGGTCGCTACCTCGAGAGAGAGAGAAGAAAACACTTTAGCGTATGCTCTTGCAAGATCAGATTGGTTATTATATTATCTAATCAGGATGGCTCCCACTGTTTTTATCAAATCTTCCTTCAAAACCTAAAAGGAAAGACTAGCCGGGATTAATTACACCCTACAACTTCGCCAATCTTTCAGCCAGGCCAGTGTCGGTACTTTGAGGGAGGTTCCCCGTGCTTTCGCACGGACCTAATTAAAGTAAACCTCGTTTTCCCAGAGGCGTAACCCCGTTGACACCTAGACACCTACTTGATCGGATAATTGTCCTGTGTAAAACTCTCCCAGGAGTAACAATTACTCGCAGTGGGTGTCGGGATCCAACTATCTCATAGAAGGTATGCAATCTAATTTTAAATTTCAACACTTGAAATTCCCCATAATATTTTGCCCCTAACCCCTATGACCTTGACAAAGGCCAACAAATCATAGGATGCTAGTCAAGTTCAACCCGTCATTTCTTTATTAAATCAAACCCACCCGCACGACCCTTGACAAAGGCCAACAAGGTCGTACGACTACCCCAAAACAATCTGCATCATATGCATAAGCAGATAAGCACCATTCAGCTACCGCACACTACGCCTTGACAAAGGCCAACAAACACGGCACGAATACTAAACAGTTCCTATCTGAAATGACGGAGGGCTACAACAGGTTTTTCTGAAAACCTATTGCATAATGAACATGATATCATTGTAGAATCGAGTAAATTTTTGAAATGGAGTGATTTTGAGGCTTTTATTAGTTTTGCTAAAGAGATCACTCCCGGTGAAGGGATCTCGGCTCTTTCCTTATGGAATAAGGTGCAGGATATATCATATATATCGCTATGCAAAGCAAAAACACCAAAAGCAATCAAAAGACAAACCGAGTGTTGTAGCATCTGCCAGTTTTGCTAAAGAGTCCACTCCCGGTGAAGGGATCTCGGCTCTTTCCTCATCGAATAAAGTGCAAGATATATCATATATATCGCTATGCAAAGCAAAAACTGTAGCTACCCTTTTTGAAAATTTGATTCTACAACATCTTTTTGGTTTCTTTTCTTTCATTAATCACATTAATGAAGTCCCATTATTTAAGTCACCTAAACATCACAGATAAATACGACGCACACTTATGCCATCCGCATTCTCCTCGATGTCCCCTCGTGCACCGTTAGGTTAGGTAACTAACGACAGAGCGGGGCAGGGCTAGCGCGGGTGTAAAACATAAGTAACGTCTATATAATATATCATATATACTATATACAGTATTTATCACAACATATCAAATGATCACATCACAGATATCACAGCAGAAGAAACATATGAAACATTGGATATAATAGGACGTCCGTGTTTTATTTTGAGCCTATATAAAACACGGATTCCATGGTCGCGATGAATAGCCAAACCCACACCCATAGAACCCTACGAGAACGGCAAGCAACCCTACCAATTCTAGAGTTAGGAGACCCGGACTCGACTCGTCGAGTTGGTCTCCCATTGGACTCTAGAACCCGATTACTTGTGCTCTCCTCCTTGGGTCTATCCTAGTGCGGAAAAGTAAATAATATACAAAGGGTGATATCAACCTCATCACGGAAGTGCCCGAATAAAAGAATATTACATACATTTAATTTTATATGAATGAAAATAAAAAAACCTCATCTCACATAAAAAAAACCGGCTATTCAGAACGGGACGATCCAATATAACATATCCAGCAACACATAACATCACATGTCATCAACGTAAGTAAATATGCGTATCCCAATTGTCGTTGACACACAACAACGAAACCGGCGATATCACATATTACACTTACGGTCGCAGAAAAGAAAGTGTAAAACTACAACATTTGGAATCCACATTCTCTTTAGACATCGTAAATCCGAAATATCAGATACTTCGCATTTCATGCCAAACTATATTAATTCCACATATTGTATTACATTCTAGATAAATAGACAGTATTAAACTTTCCGATCGAATAATCAAATATCCAAGATTTTCTAAATAGCTCAACACTTGAGCGGAGTTCAAAAATTCCAGAATACGTCACAGTAGCAATGGTCCAGTCGTAGAAGGGTCAAGCCAACGCCTCACATGTGGCACGCCGTACTGCCCCAAACCCTAAGGTTTAGAGGCAGTTCAAGACGGTCACATAATCGAGTTAAGGTTTGTGTTCTTCTAGAGGGTCCATCACATTACTTGCACGTTTTTCCGAAAGATTTAAACCCAAGAAAAATTCAACACCTGAAAGTTTTTCTTGCCGGGGAAAAATGAGTTAATGATATCCGTTCGAACATTTTAATACTTTCTAAATTATCCGGAAAACAATAACGAATTTAAATTTTCTGATCGAATCAACGATTACAAAATAAACCCCAAAACACTCAACACTTGAGTCAGAAAAAAATACCCATAAAATATAAGGAATAGCTACAGAAATTACTGCACAAAATTCTGCCCACAGCTCACTTTTATTGCCGCGGAACCACCGCCTAAAGTGGGGTGGGACCGCGGTTCCGCGGCTGCTGTACGGAATTAGAGGCTCGAATTTTGTGGTAATTCTTAGAATTCCCTGCTGATTTTTTAAGGAATTTTTAATACAGAAAAACACGGTTTTTAAAAAATGTAGAGAGAGGGGTTAAATTGACGTTTCCGGGTTCGATCGGAGTTTTAACTTCTTATACTCGCCGCCTAATGCTCTAGCTAGGCTCTGATACCACTGTAGGGTTACTAGGCATTATAATAAGGTTCTACATTGCATCAACCATGCCCGTTTAAATTTTTAGCCGTGCCAAATAACCCTAAACAAGATCGTTGCTAGAAAATTAGGGTTTCACATGCTAGTAATAGACAATTACGACTAAGTGAATATGAAATACAACCTTTGTAGATCGGTCCTTCACTTCATTAGCTCCTTGTTGAAGTCCTTTCACTGCGATCGTGGTTCTCCCGGGCTCTTGCATGGCTTCACGAGGCGAAAGAAGCATCCTTGCTTAATGTCTTCGAGGCCGAAGAAAATCTACGTCGAGGGAATATCAACTCAAACTTCTACTTTACTAAATACAGAATTAGTGAAGCAAACACCCAAAACTAAAGTGCTAGTCTAGTAGAGGATGGAGAAATAGGAAGTGGGTTCACTTTAGAATTTATTTTCTCACAATGTTTCACTCTCTCTTGAAAACCCTAGCTAGTTTTTCTTTTGCTCAAAGAAGAAGAAGATAAACAAAAGAAAAGATGAAGATAATGATCAATTGAGTGAGCTAACCATAGTGAGTGAGTATCATATACTAACTCATGTAGAGACATAACCATGGCTAATCCAAATGGTTAGGTTAACAAAAATCTAAAGTAAAGACAAAGCTAGTGGACTTTGTCAAAGCAAAGCAAGCTTCTACAAGCTTCATGCTCTTTCCAAAATTCCACTAATTTTGTAATTACCTTAAATAATTATAACCCACTATAATAAATAGAATGGTGTATGTTTTACACACCCATGTCAAGTGTATCATCAACCATGATACAAAAAGAAAACACATTTTATTATATATCACATATATATTAAAGTTGTGCACATGTAAGAAAACCCCTTAAGGGAACAAATGTTAGTTAATGTAAATTAGTATATCCAATATACAATTATACAATAAATTATTAAATCAACACTTGACTTAATAATCCGGTCATAACTCATACAACCGACTAATATCCAATTTATCGACTTATCGAATCAACACTTGATTCGATAACCCGGCTATATCACATATAACTGACCGATACAGAAAGTCGCGAGAATAGAATATGGTATCACATAAACGCATTATTCTCGGTCCCGTACATATCGCATATGCCCTCCTATTTCGTTTTTCTTGAGCCAGTAAAACCTCTTTGTATGACTCTAAAGACTCGTCAATACGCCGGCAGTAGGTGATGAATACATCAAGCACCCATAAGCCGTCAGCGGTACTAGCTGGACGTAACGGCTACTCGGGTATTGAGCGATCAGAAGATCAACAAGCTGGCCCGCTCCAACTCCTGTAAAAGCCAAACGGTAACACTTCACGTACAGTCCGGTCTCCTCGTCTGATATGTCGCATATCAAGTCTAGGGGTGGTAAACGTCAGACCCTAATAACCGATAAGTCGTGCTGATGTGAGGCTCATAACGGGTCGAGAAACTACTGGTAATACTTACCAGTAAATCTCTAAATCAGCCCTGGCCAGGGACTGTAAGTCGATGTACTACACCCCAATACTTGTGGGGAGGCGGAATTTTCAAAAACGAACTTGTTTAGTGAACGAACATCGACTAACCGCTTGAATCGAAGCTAAACTATAAATAACCAAACACAAAGTGGTTCTAAACTACTGTGTTTAGGGATTATACCTAATGAACCAACTCCTTCGTCTTTATGAACTCCTTGTTCTCCTCGGCCTTCTCGAAGTAGTAGACGATCCACCCGAGAGCAAAACTCCAAGCTTAGCTTCTAAACTTGAGGCAACTAACCTTCTTGGATTGCTAATCAAAGAAGATAGATTGAGATAGAGTGATGGTTATGGATTGTTTAGTCTTACTAACCCTTGTACTCAACTCATGAGAGGGGAGGATTAGTCTTTTGAAGAGAGAGAGCTTGAGGAGAGAGAATGTGTAGATAATAATGAGATGAGATTATTGAGTATCATAAAAAATATGAAGCATTCTCGTTTATGAAGAAAAGAATAATACATGATGAATAAGCATGCTTCACAAATATCTAATGGTGATTCATTATCATGAGTCATTAAGCATTTATGATGCTTTAATGACATGAATGAATCACCCTCATAACTCACTAATCTCATTCATTGCATATGACACCTAAACCTCCTTAGTCACCACTTCTAGAAGCTTCTCGCACAATTACGAGAACGCCCCTCCAATCCGCAAAAATACGGAAAAACTTTAGACTGTAAAAATCCAATACCCGGATACCAGTAACTGGCTTAAACCAAAGCCGACTGGTAAAAACTGTCCGAAAGTCGTACGCGCGTAAATGCACGTATGCGTCCGAACCCTTGTCGTAAAACCATACAACCTCTATATCGTTTCGCCTGGAATAGGAAACTCTCTGTGTGGGACTCTAGAGACTCGACTACTACGCTGGCAGTGGGTTTAACCACAGACCGCAAGCGGCACTAGCTGTACGTAACGGTCCCCAGGTAGTTGTCGATAAGAAGGCCGATGAGGAAACCCATCCGAACTCGTACTGAGTCTGATGTGACAATCTCCATACAGTCCGGTCCGTTCATCTTAGACTATCGCATATCCGGCCTAGGGGGCGGCAAGCGTCAGTCCCCTAATAGCGGTATAAGTCGTGTCGGAGGGAAGCCCATTAAACCCTGAGAAACTACTGGAACTTACCAGCAAATCTCGCTTGCCCTGGCCAGGGACTTTGCGTAATGGCTCTCTGACACAGCGCGATATCAACTCCCAATACCGGGAGAGACGAATCCTGTCTAACCGCCACTGCCTCCAAGTGCTCGGGACTGCACCCAACTGCTACCTGTTTGCACGACTCCTTTGAGCCGTGGTAGGGTAGCAATCTAAGAACAGTGGGACACACTCGAGGCGAAGTAGCAGTGTCAAGTCTGCGGACTATGCTGTACTCATGTCACCTGGGAACTGTTCACTGACGACTGGTATAAAACTAACCAACAGTTCCCTGTGAGTCCTGTCCGGTGTACCCGTAACCTAACGAGCACCTGTATACTATCTCCAGTACGACGTACTGACGGCTGTGGGACAGACCATCTCCCCAACTGGGATGAGAAGCGTACACACTAGTCTACTCCGGAGTATCGATGCTCTGTCTCGATAATCCAACGACTATGGACCTGAATAAGGATGTGCTTGTAGACTACCCAGCCCCCACTAGTGTGACTGCCATCACAACGCTGGTAGTCAAGCAAGATCCTAAGAGCTCTATCAATACGTACACTCACATATTAAGATAGAAAAACCAAGTACCATACTACCATGTTTAGCAAGACTATTATATATATGTGAATATCCCAAGCTTCCATTAAGTAATATACAAACTAGTATGATACAGTAATGGCCTTTTAGGGCATAAACACTAACAATCTCCCACTTGCACTAGGGCCATGTACTGGCATATCGAAGACCAATGATCTCGAGTAGCCTCTCGAACTGCGTCTGAGGTAGGGCCTTCGTGAATGGATCAGCAATGTTCTCTTCTGAAGCAACTCTCCGAACCTCGATCTCCTGACGATCAATGATCTCCCTGATCAGGTGATACCGCCTCAAGATGTGTCTGGACTTCTGATGGGACCTTGGTTCCTTCGCTAAAGCTATAGCTCCGTTGTTGTCGCAATACAGAGATATTGGATCAACTATGGTAGGAACCACCTGAAGTTCTGTTAGGAACTTCTTCATCCAGACTGCTTCTTTTGCGGCATCGCAAGCAGCTATATACTCCGCTTCCATCGTCGAGTCAGCAACGGTGTCCTGTTTGGAGCTCTTCCAGCACACCGCCCCTCCATTGAGGGTAAAGACATAACCCGACATGGACTTGGAATCGTCCTTATCACTCTGGAAGCCGGAATCAGCAAAGGCCTCCAACCTGAGGTCTTTTCCGCCGTAAACCAAGAACATCTCCTTAGTCCTCCTCAGGTACTTGAGAATGTTCTTTACTGCTATCCAGTGCTTCTCCCCTGGGTCTGACTGATACCGGCTTACCACGCTTAGTGCGTAAGCTACATCTGGTCTGGTACACAACATCGCATACATTATAGAGCCTACCGCAGAAGCGTAGGGTATAATAGACATGCGTTCCGTTTCCAAATCAGTCTTGGGAGACATCTCTTTGGAGAGGGTGATTCCGTGACAAGCCGGTAGATTACCGCGCTTAGAATCTTCCATACTTAATCTTTTCAGTACAGTGTCGATATACCTGGACTGCGAAAGTCCCAACATCCTCTTGGATCTATCACGATAGATCCGGATCCCCAGAATGTAAGAGGCATCACCCAGGTCTTTCATGGAGAACCTTTGTGACAAGAATCCTTTGACAGATTGTAGCATAGGAATGTTATTTCTTATCAATAGAATGTCATCCACGTACAAGACGAGGAATACGACACTTCTGGCTACAACTTTACTATATATGCACGGTTCATCTGGATTTTTGATAAAGTCATATTCTTTGACTGTCTCATCAAAACAGATGTTCCAACTCCGTGATGCCTGCTTTAGTCCATAAATGGACTTAAGAAGCTTGCATACTTTCCCGCTGCTCCCACTCTGATTGAAACCCTCTGGCTGATCCATATAGACGCTCTCTTCTAAATTTCCATTCAGAAAAGCCGTCTTTACGTCCATCTGCCATATTTCATAATCATGGAAGGCAGCAATAGCAAGAAGGACCCGAATGGATTTGAGCAAAGCCACTGGAGAAAAAGTTTCGTCATAGTCCAAATGAGGTCTTTGACGAAAACCCTTTGCAACAAGTCTAGCCTTATAGGTTTCCACCTGTCCATCTACACCAATCTTTTTCTTGAAGATCCATTTGCATCCTATGGGTTTTACCCCATCTGGAGCAAAGTCCAAAGTCCATACTTTGTTGGTGTACATGGACTCCATTTCGGTCCGCATTGCATCTAGCCATCGTACCGAGTCGCCGCTCTGGATGGCCTGCTGGAAGTCAGTAGGTTCATCATCATCTATGATGCAATCCTCTCTATCCCCATCTATGAGAAAACCGTAGTATCTCTCAGGCGGATGAGACGGCCTACTACTCCTGCGGAGGGGTGCGGGAATGTTCTGTTCTTCTTGAACCTCTGGTTCTACCAAACTTTCAGTAGCAGCTTGTGGTTCTGGAATTTCTTCCAGTTCTACTGCGCTCCCACTCTTCTAATTTTCTAAAAATTCAGTTTTTAAGAAGTGGGCATGACGAGAAACAAAACCTTTTGTTCCTCTGCGTAATAGAAATAATATCCCTTGGAGTTCTTTGGATATCCCACAAGCTTACACTGTACTGAGCGTGCCTCGAGCTTGTCCAAATGCTGCTTTTTTACAAAAGCTGGACACCCCCATGTCCTAAAATGTTTTAGACAGGGTTTCTTCCCACTCCACATCTGATATGGTGTGGTAGGCACAGTCTTGGTTAGAACCTGGTTCAAAAGATATGCCACATAACCCCAGAAAGATCGCGGTAACTCAGCATTACTCATCATGGATCGTACCATATCCAATAGGGTTCGATTCCGTCTCTCCGATACACCGTTGTGCTGTGGAGTGTATGGAGGAGTAAGCTGAGAGAGAATTCCTTTCTCTTTTAGGTAACCTAGGAACTCGGCACTTAAGTATTCTCCACCTCGATCAGATCTCAGTGTCTTAATACTTTTGCCTGTTTGGTTTTCCGCTTCACTCTTGTATTCCAGGAATTTCTCAAAGGCCTCGGATTTATGCTTCATTAAGAAAACATATCCATACCTAGAGAAATCATCTGTAAAAGTAATGAAGTAGAAATAAGCACCTCTCGCATGTGTAGACATTGGACCACATACATCGCTGTGTATGAGTCCTAAGAGCTCGCTCGCTCTTACTCCTTGTCCAGTAAATGGAGTCTTTGTCATCTTTCCTTTGAGACAAGATTGACAAGTATCATAAGTTTGATATTCGAACGAGTCCAAATATCCTTCTCTATGCAACTTAGTCAACCTTCTCTCATTGATGTGACCCAGTCTACAATGCCATAAGAAAGCTTTATTTAAATCTGGAGACTTTCTTTTTAGTGTGTTCTGGACATTGAAAATTTGGAGTTGGTTTAAAACATATATGCCGTTATTTAATGTACCTGACGCAATCAAACCATGATTAAGGTGGATGTTGACAACATCTCTTACAAACGTGAAATCATAACCTTTATTTGATAACAAGGAAACTGATATGATATTACACGTTAAGGTTGGTACAAAATAACAGTTATGTAAAACCAAAATGTGTCCACTCGTCAATCCTAGGTGATAATCCCCGACGGACGCAGCTCCTACGCTCGCTCCGTTAGCAACCTTTAGGGTCATATCACCTTCCTTCAGCACTCTACGGTTTCTCAGTGCCTGCAATGAATTGCAAATATGAGATCCTGATCCGGTATCCAATACCCAGGAAGTAGAGTTGATCGACAGACAATTCTCAATTACAAACACACCTGAAGTCGAAGCCACAGCTTGCTTCGGTTCCTGGTTCTTGGCGTTCCACGCCTTGCAATCCATCTTCCAGTGCCCCTTCCTGTGACAATGGAAGCACTCATCCTGGCCAACTATCGGTACCGCAAACTTTTTCTTTCCGTTCCCTCCCACCTTACTAACACCTCCTCTAGGTCTGGGTGCGGCCTTCTTCTTCCTTCCTTTGGCCTTAGCCTTGGACCCGGAAGAAGATGTACCGCCAACAAACATAGCGGGTGTTTCCCTTGAATTCTTCAAGGTGCCCTCTGCACTCCTTAACATGTTCAGGAGTTCCGGAAGTTCAACTTCTTTTCTTTGAATGTTGAAGTTCAGGATAAACTGGGTGTAGGTGTGAGGAAGGGACTGGAGAATAAGGTCTGTATAGAGCTCATTATCCAAAGTCGTCCCAAGGTCTGCGAGCTCTTCTATATAGCCGATCATCTTTAGGACATGTTCTCCTACCGATGACCCGACAGCCAACCTCGCTCGAAACAAGTTCTTAGAGGTCTCGTATCTTGCTATACGAGATTGCTCTCCATAAAGTTTCTTTGTATGGAGAAATATGCCATCAAGGTCCATATCTTCGTGCCTCCTCTGATGTTCATTGTTCATCGAGGCAAGCACGATGCACTTGGCATTCGCGCAATCTAAATCCCAGGTTTTGCGGATTTCCTTATCCGCATTGCTGGATTTGGGACCAGGGACAGCAGGTGCCGTAGCGGTGAGGATGTACCCCAGTTTGTCATAGGTCAAAGCCATTTTGACATTCCGCAGCCAATCTTTATAGTTTGGCCCTGTCAGTATATTTTTCTCTAAAAGTAACTTAATTCCAGTCATTTTCAGGGTCGCTTCAATTAGGAGAGAGAGAAGAAAACTCTTTAGCATGATGCTCTTGCAAATTTAGAGTGGTTTTTAGTTTATCTAAACTGGATGGCTCCCACTGTTTCTCGAATCCTTCCTCAAACCATAAAAGAAGAATTAGCCAGGACTATTCTCACCGTACAATACTTGCTTAACCGTTCAGCCAGGCTGGTGTCGATACTTCGAGGGAGGTTTTCCAACGCTTTCGCGAAGTTCCTTAATTAAATAACCTCTTTTCTCTGGGGGCGTAACCCCGCTGACACTTTTCTGGACACCTATTAGGTTTATAGCATTGATCGTTAAGTGACGAATATCCTGATAAGTAGCATATACTCACAGTAGGATCGGGATCCAAATATCATCGTCTGATAATGCTGTAGGAATGCTACCAACATTCATCAAACTCAAAATGTTATGCATCTCTTTGCAAATTTCAGTTTCTTTAGAAATTCCCGATATAGATTTTTTCCCCATGTTCTTATGATCTTGACTAAGGGCCAACAAATCATAAGTCACATGTCAAGTTCTGCCCATCATTATCCTGTTGATTTGAACCCATCCATATACTCTTGACTAAGGGCCAAACAAAGTAATATGAGTGTCCCAAACCAACTCATCTATCTATGCAATAAATGAATACCCCAGCAGCTACCAATCACTATGTCTTGACTAAGGGCCAAACAAACATAGCTTGAATACTACTGACCATTCATAAGAAATGACGGAGGGCTACGACTGGTTTTGGCGAAACCGTGAACGTAGTGAACTTGATATAACCGAAGGAACCTGATAGCTTTTAAAAGGAGTGGTTAAAGCTCCGCATTTAAAAATATCTGTTTTTAAAATTAACCGAGTGGTTTCTTTTAAATTGTTCCAACGATTTAAACATTGGTTTATTTTTCTTTGCATTATAGATAATGCGTCCCATCATTAACCTATCATTGCAGAAAACAACGAAAATATGACGTCCTCTTATGCCATCTGCATTCGCCACTGGGTCCCGTCATCACCCGTTAGGTTACTTAACTAACGACAGAGCGGGGACTGGGCTAGCGCGGGTGTAAAACATAAGTGACGTCTAAAATAGCTACAATATATATAGATATTTTACATTCGTCTGACGCAATGATATACATTCCAGAACACAGATAAACTTTATTGGATTTGCAAGCAATCTGTATTTCTTTTGAGCCTGCAAGAAAAGACAGATTACACAGTTGTGATGAATAGCCGTTACCCCACCCAAGATCCCTACGGGTACGGCAAACTACCCGCCCGGCAGTTTGTGTACCCCACCTTGGATCTGTCCTAGGAGCAAAAACAGTAAAATGAAATAATACAACGGTGGCTACAACCGCAACCTGGATGTGCCCCGCAAAATAATATTACAACAAATTACATTTACAACAAATGAATTAAATAATAACCCATTTCAAAACCCCGGCTATACACCACAACAGTCCAATACAGTTTATATGCACAAACAGATATAACCATTACTGAAATGTGCAACCCCCTGCCAACTGACATACTAGCAGTTAGGGGAGGTTTATGAACACATTATACAATCACAGATATAATCCAATATGCAAATACTGTACAATTTCGTTCGATTAAACACCATTAATATTGCTCCAATACTGCTCTGTAAAACTGAAACCTGAGCAAATATTAAATATTCCAGAAAATCCCAAATACCACAGAGAAGCAACACAGGAAATTTGGGTTCCTGACTCGGCAACTCGGCAGCGGAAGCGGGGCGGATCGGTGCGATCCGCCGCGGTTCCGAGGCCGCGTTGCCGATTCAGGAGCCCAAATTTCTTGGGTGTTCTTCTGGTGTCTTTTCAAGCTTTCTGAACTTCCCAGAAAAATTTTTGGACTTCATTTAAATTTCGACAGAAACTTGACAGTTCGGGGTTTTCCGGTTTCGTTTTTTTTCGTTCGAAATTCGTACAAATTTGCAATAAAGTTATTTATTGTTTAGCGAGGCTCTGATACCACTGTAAGTCGATGTACTACACCCCAATACTTGTGGGGAGGCGGAATTTTCAAAAACGAACTTGTTTAGTGAACGAACATCGACTAACCGCTTGAATCGAAGCTAAACTATAAATAACCAAACACAAATTGTTTCTAAACTACTGTGTTTAGGGATTATACCTAATGAACCAACTCCTTCGTCTTTACCAACTCCTTGTTCTCCTCGGCCTTCTCGAAGTAGTAGACGATCCACCCGAGAGCAAAACTCCAAGCTTAGCCTCTAAACTTGAGGCAACTAACCTTCTTGGATTGCTAATCAAAGAAGATAGATTGAGATAGAGTGATGGTTATGGATTGTTTAGTCTTACTAACCCTTGTACTCAACTCATAAGAGGGGAGGATTAGTCTTTTGAAGAGAGAGAGCTTGAGGAGAGAGAATGTGTAGATAATAATGAGATGAGATTATTGAGTATCATAATAAATATGAAGCATTCTCTTTTATGAAGAAAAGAATAATACATGATGAATAAGCATGCTTCACAAATATCTAATGGTGATTCATTATCATGAGTCATTAAGCATTTATGATGCTTTAATGACATGAATGAATCACCCTCATGACTCACTAATCTCATTCATTGCATATGACACCTAAACCTCCTTAGTCACCACTTCTAGAAGCTTCCCGCACAATTACGAGAACGCCCCTCCAATCCGCAAAAATACGGAAAAACTTTAGACTGTAAAAATCCAATAACCGGATACCAGTAACTGGCTTAAACCAAAGCCGACTGGTAAAAACTGTCCGAAAGTCGTACGCGCGTAAACGCACGTATGCGTCCGAACCCTTGTCGTAAAACCATACGACCTTTATATCGTTTCGCCTGGAATAGGAAACTCTATGTGTGGGACTCTAGAGACTCGACTACTACGCTGGCAGTGGGTTTAACCACAGACCGCAAGCGGCACTAGCTGTACGTAACGGTCCCCAGGTAGTTGTCGATAAGAAGGCCGATGAGGAAACCCATCCGAACTCGTACTGAGTCTGATGTGACAATCTCCATACAGTCCGGTCCGTTCGTCTTAGACTATCGCATATCCGGCCTAGGGGGCGGCAAGCGTCAGTCCCCTAATAGCGGTATAAGTCGTGTCGGAGGGAAGCCCATTACACCCTCAGAAACTACTGGAACTTACCAGCAAATCTCGCTTGCCCTGGCCAGGGACTTTGCGTAATGGCTCTCTGACACAGCGCGATATCAACTCCCAATACCGGGAGAGACGAATCCTGTCTAACCACCACTGCCTCCAAGTGCTCGGGACTGCACCCAACTGCTACCTGTTTGCACGACTCCTTTGAGCCGTGGTAGGGTAGCAATCTAAGAACAGTGGGACACACTCGAGGCGAAGTAGCAGTGTCAAGTCTGCGGACTATGCTGTACTCATGTCACCTGGGAACTGTTCACTGACGACTGGTATAAAACCAACCAACAGTTCCCTGTAAGTCCTGTCCGGTGTACCCGTAACCTAACGAGCACCTGTATACTATCTCCAGTACGATGTACTGACGGCTGTGGGACAGACCATCTCCCCAACTGGTATGAGAAGCGTACACACTAGTCTACTCCGGAGTATCGATGCTCTGTCTCGATAATCCAACGACTAGGGACCTGAATAAGGATGTGCTTGTAGACTACCCAGCCCCCACTAGTGTGACTGCCATCACAACGCTGGTAGTCAAGCAAGATCCTAAGAGCTCTATCAATACGTACACTCACATATTAAGATAGAAAAACCAAGTAGCATACTACCATGTTTAGCAAGACTGTTATATACATGTGAATATCCCAAGCTTCCATTAAGTAATATACAAACTAGTATGATACAGTAAAGGCCTTCTAGGGCATAAACACTAACAGGGACTTCCTTGTTATGGCCAATCGAGCACAGCGCAACATCAACCCCCAATACCGGGAGTGACGAAACCCCTCCTATCGCTCATCGCCTCCATGTGACTCGGGACTGTATCCAAAAACCACCGCTTTGCACGCCCTCTTGGGCATGGTAAGGTGGAAATCAAAGCACAGTGGGAATTACACAAGACTCTATGACGATCTCGGGTCTACAGACTAACCTGCACAAGTGTCACCAGAGAACTGCCATCTGACGTGAGGTATAATACCATCTGGGAGTTCTCGGCGAGTCCGTCCAGTGTACCCAGTCTCCACTGAGCACCCGTATATCATCTCTGATGTCAAACACCAATGGATATGGGATCATCCATCTCCCATCTATATGGGTCGAGAAGGTATACGCTAGTCTACTCTGGTATATCGATGCCCCGTCTCGATACACCCACGACTAGGGACCTTGAAGTATGTGCTTATGGACTACCATGTCCCTACTAGTGTGATCCGGATCATAGTCCAGGTAGTCAAGTACACATCCTGAGGGCTTTACCAACATGTAACTATAAGACAGTATCAAGAGACAAGTATACATGTTAAGATAAAGAGAAACCGGATAGCATACTATCATATCGAGCAAGAAAGTCCTCTCTATATATGTCTAAGCATCCAATATAATATACATCATCTGTACAATACTGGCCTCTACGGCATACATACAACTAACACTGATAATATTCTACCCCTAGCGATCTATGACCTTCATAAGGTCAACAAACCATAAATCGCAAGTCAAGTTCAACCCGTCATTTCCCGATTGAATTAAACCCATCCGCATGACCCTTGACAAGGTCAACAAGGCCGTACGAATACCTTAATCTATTCACATCTCATGTTTTAGCAGATAAACACTAATTAGCTACTGTACACTGCGCCTTGACAAGGTCAACAAACGCAGCACGAATACTAAGTAGGATTTATCTGAAATGACGGTGGGCTACGACAGGTTTTTCAGAAAACCTATTGCGTAATGAACTTGATATCGTTGTAGAAACAAGTGATTTTGAAAAGAAGTGCTTTTGAGGCTTTTCTAGTTTCGCTAAAGAGGTCACTCCCGGTGAAGGGATCTCGGCTCTTTCCTTTTCGAATAAGGTGCAGGATATTTCATAAATACCACCGTGCAAAGCAAGAACTATAGAAGCAATCAAAAACTAAACCGTGAGTTTGTAGCATCTGTGTCACGACCCAAAAATAGCTCGTGATGGCCCTTAAAATTCGCAATGTCCACAGGCGTAACACAATCTAAGTAAGCCGAAAACCCAGCAATCTACCTTCCTACTTTTTGAAATAGCCAGCCTAAGCCCAACCATCAAAAGTACTAAAAGATAAGAACATTGTTTAAGCTTTTGAAACCTCAAATACAAATTCTTTAAAGTCCAATTTAATTCCTTTAAAATTTTGGCAGCACCTCCTTTGTAAAATCAAGCCCCCAAAAAGGGTACAACATAAGTATAAGTAAAAGCATCCCCAAACTGGAGCAAATCCACGCCTAACGGCGGAAAACAATCACCACAACAGATATACGACGCCGTAGCAAAGAAATAAAAGACGATATAAATAAAACTACATAAAAGACCTCCAAGTCACAAAATAAAATACAATATCGTCCTCACATCAATTCTCTAGGTCATACATGATAATGGTAGATTGAGAGTACAGGATACAACGAATATAGAATGAACAACCTAGGATAACCGCAAAACCCACCTAAAGCAAAACTGCACACTGTGAGCCGAAGCGGTATCCGCTGCAAAAGATGATATGATAGATGAATAGCCTGCCTTAGACTACTGTGCGAACAACCTGCAAAACACTGTGGCACAACGGGGGTGAGTTGCCAACTCGTGAATAGTAAATAACATATGCAGGTAATCACAAGTAAGCACATACAGCACGAAACTAACATATGCAAACTAATAGCAATAAATGGTCATATGTATGCAACAGTCATGAAAGGTACTCTAGCAGGTACAACTAATACATGAAGCAATAATATGACAATATGTATGCAACAATCATGTAAGGTACTCTATCAGGTACTACTAATACATGAAGCAATAAGTGGCAATATGTATATGCAACAGTCATGAAAGGTACTCTATCAGGTATAACTAATACATGAAGCACTGCATATAAAATAAATGCGGAGTATGGGATAAAGCATGTCATTCCCACGGAATCATGACCTCGTAGTAGGAACAAAGTCCATCAGGACAAATCCAAATTCCAATTTCCTCAAATTGGCTCCCATATCATGTAAGTCTCATATATCCTGAGTGTCCAATATCAAGTAAATCTCATATATCAAGTAAATCTCATACATCCAATATCCAATATTAAGTAAATCTCATATAACCAGTATCCAATATCGAGTATATCTCATGAAACCTGAGTGTCCTACATCTACACCCAAAAACATCATGAAAACAAGTGTCTAGCATCTACACAAAATACTCAAATCTGAGGTGCCATCACCTGGGACTGGCCCTCCTGTGTCATGTACGTACATCCTATGAACCTGGGTAAGCACCACCCGAAATCTGCAAGTCATCTGCGTAGATAACCTCGATCGATATCGCCCAGATATACGTCGAGTACAAATACTATCACCCGTTGGCAAACTCCCCAGCCAGGCCCATCGGCATGTACCGTCGAAATACCTTTCTTGTCCCGGAGAACCAACCGGGTTCCACCATGTACCCGCACACGGCCCACGACATCTCCTCGCATGGGGTATATATAAGCTCAGAACCGAGAAATCTCATGGTGGAAGCCGAAATATCATATCAAGAGAAACGGGGTTTTTCAAATAATGCATAATTTCATGAAACAACCACGGTCCTCAAATCCAGAAAACATCAAGTAATGAATAAGTATAACTGCATGAATCAATACATATATATTAGCGTCCCACTCCACTAATATATATATATATATATATATATATATATATATATATATATATATATATATATGACAGCGTCCCATTCCACTGTTATATATACTTAGGAGTAAAAATATCAAAGAACATCATATGAAATCCATAAATGTAATATAAGCAACATGGAACATTAATATGAGCATGTAAAGGAAAATCGCTATTTAACTGCAACATGTTAATATATATTATGCGGTTCCTAATCTCTCCAAGTCCATACAATATCAAATAAAGGTGAACATGTAGCTATAGCCCGGTATGCGTAACCATGTCGGTATAGCAAGATATGTATATCAACCTATCAATAAAGATGTAATACCCTCCAGGTATATGTATAAGTATGTATGCAAGAGGAACATGTAGCTATGTCTCATGTGTGAAAATACCTATCACTAATGATACAATAACATATAGGTATATAGGAAACTAACATGTAAGCATGTCAAGGCATATGTGTAAGCATGTAGGTATACAGGTATGCTATATGTCATACGCACAATGAAATATGAATCAATGTCTCAATGTACCTAACTATACAGTATAACGTAGCTATAGGTGTCAACTACATCTCGTATGTAATAAGTTGTGCGTGTCATGGCAATTATTGACGGTGTGTGTGTAGGGTTCCTAGGCACTCTTGTGATGGTTCATAAGGCATCAACCTTGCCCGAATAAAATTTTAGACGTGCCGAACAACCCAAAGCCGGGATCTTTGCTAGATTATTAGGATTAAACATGCAAGTAAACATCTTTACTACTATGTGTGAGGGATTACAACCTTTGTAGTCCGCTCCTTCACTTCATAAGCTCCGAGTAGAAGTCCTTTCGCCGCGATCCATGATCTCCCGGACTCAAGAGAAGCTCCATGACTCGAACGATCCATGCTAGCTTGTAATGTTCCGTTTCGCCGATGATCTACGTCGAAATTGCTATAACTCAAGCTCTCTCACTCTAATGAGGTGAACACCCTAATCTAATTGGCTAGATTAGATGAGGATGATGGAGCAGTATTTATACTTTCTTTTTATATAAAATTCTCACATGAAATCATCACAAAAGGAAAATTTAGTAAGCTTTCTCAAAGCTCAAGAGAGAAAAAGATGATAAAAAATGAGTTAATCCTTTTGTGATGAATAATTAAATGAATATATGATTAATCATGGATCCAAGGTCAAGGATGACAAGGATAACCTTTGTAGAGAATTAACTAGGGCTAGGGTTTGGTTGGGTTAAAACAATGAGTCATAAGAAAATATCAAGCATAATATCTTTTTCATGACAAAAGGAAAAGTTCTAGAAGGTGCAAGAAAGAACTAACACTAATCAAACCCTAACCTTGTTTAATCTCCACTAAACATGTTCCATTATTAATCATATCATGTTACAATAATATATATCACATATATATTATATATTTGTAACAAAAGAAAATAATACAATTAATATATATCGCATATATATCAATATATCATCCGGTGAGAAAATGAAATAATAAAGCGAGCCAATATTAGATAATGTAATACAATATATCATATATATTATTATACATTAAATTATCGAATCAACACTTGATCCGAAAATCCGGCTATATCGAATATAACCGACTAATATATCATGTACCGATTCATCGAATCAACACTTGATCTGATGACCCGGTTCATATATAAATACCGCGAGAATATAATACAGTATCTCATATCACATTATCCTCGGTCCTTCACATATCACATATGTGCCTCTACTCCATTTTTCCTGAGTCAAGAAACCTCTGTGTAGGACTATAAAGAATCGTCAATACGCCGGTAGCAGGTGATGATCATATCAAACACCCACAAGCTGCAAGCGGTCAGCTAAACGTAACAGCCACCCAGGTATTGAGCGATCAGAAGATCAACAAGCTAGCCTGACAAGCTAGCCTGTACGTTCTCCTGTGAATCCAATCAGTAACACTCCCGTACAGTCTGGTCTCTTCGTCTGATATGTCGCATATCAAGTCTAGGGTGGTATACGTCAGACCCCAGTAACCGATAAGTCGTGTCGATGTGAGGCTCATAACGGGTCGAGAAACTACTGGTAACACTTACCAGTAAATCTCTATATCAGCCCTGGCCAGGGACTTCCAGTTATAGCCAATCGAACACAGCACAACATCAACTCCCTATACCGGGAGAGACGAATCCCCTCCTATCGCTCATTGCCACAATGTGATTCGGGACTACACCCAAAAGCCACCGTTTTGCACGCCCTCTTGGACGTGGTAAGGTGGAAATCAAAGCACAGAGGGAATCACACAAGACTCTATGACGATCTCGGGTCTACAGACTACCCTGTACCAGTGTCACCGGAGAACTGCCATCTGACGTGTGGTATATCACCATCAGGGAGTTCTCGGCGAGTCTGTCCAGTGTACCCACCCTCCACTGAGCACCCGACACCATCCTTGACGTCCAACACTGATGGATATGTGATCATCCATCGCCCATCATATGGGTCAAGATGCGTATACGCTTGTCTACTCTGGTGTATTGATGCCCTGTCTCGATACACCCTCGACTAGGAACAGTTATAGGATGTACTCATCAACTACCAAGGCCCCACTAGTATGATCTAATCATAGTCCCAGTAGTCGAGTACAGATCCTAAGGGCTTTATCAACATGCGAGAGTAAGGCAGTAAACCAGCAAGAAAGCCCTCTATATATATATCCAAGCATCCATCATAATATACATCGCATATACAACAATGGCCTCTAAGGCATATACATAACTAACAGTGTGTGTAGCATAAAATTAGTGCTCGTGAAACATGAACCATCAATAATGGTGTTGTGTCTCATTAATACTAAGTCCATACCTAATAGGTAATGAGATATGCAACAAGGGTACACATGCACAATCAATATGCATATACATCTAACCAATAGTCATATCATTTAATCTAGTCTAGACGCATAACGCCATGCGGGCGATTCCCCTATAGATGTTAAATCTACTCACCAACGCTCCTGACTTTGTAAAGCCTACGATCTGTTTCCCCTTCTTCGCAGCGTCCGAAGTCCCCGCCTGTGAACCTAAAACCTAAAACAATATAACAGGTATATATTAGCAATAGACCCAAAACATGTACAAACTACGTGTGGCCAACGCAACAACACAAAACATACTCTCAAGTGTTCGGATTGTGGCTAACGTGCGTAGCGACACTACGAAACCAACCTAAGAGAAAAACACACAAAGTGCACGATCCGTGTCATATAATGTATCGCGCGTAGTCGTAACACTAGAAACTACCTATGTGATCCCAGATTTCATATACAGTGAAAAACTAACAATCAAACAGGACCAAACACACTTAAACCACTGAAGACACCTACCCACAAAAATCCAAACCCAAACTCCACCCATGGGCCGAGCTCACCGGAATTGCCCACTGTGTCGCCGGCCAAGGTCCGAGCATGGGGGTTCATGCTCCAGGTGCTGGCTTAGGGTCTCAGGTACAACACAACTACTCTGTTAGATTTTCTAGTACACACCCCGGGTCACAGCAGAACACAGATATCACAAACGACACTAAAAATACGATATTTGCATGAAACTTAACTTTAAAGTTCAAAACTAAAACTAAAAGTCTACACAACACAATAACTACATAAAGAACAGATAGAGATCACTACCTAACCAAAAGAACTCAAAGATCCTAGCTTTCCAAGCTCCAAGACATCCAAGAGGCAAATCAAGGCAAAAGAAGTGATTTTGGTGAGATTTTGTGTAGTTTGTGATGGATTAGTGAAGGGATTAGCAAGGGTTCAGTTGAGGGAAAGGGGAAGAAGAGAAATGAAAAGAGAAAGAGAAAATGAGAGAGTGTGAGGATAATGAGAGAGGGAGGTGAGTGTAGGGTGAGAGTGAAGTGAGTGCACCCTTTGCATTAAATCACCATTAATGCATTCACACAGCTCACCATGCCACCTGTTCTCACAAACAAAACCCAAATGAAAATATCATTTCTCTCAACAAATATCAAGAGGTTAGGTTAAGGATTAAAGCAAGGATTAGATTAGGTTAAGTTGTCATGGTCACTAATCTAGATTAACACAAAACAAACGCTCACATAAACATGCACATGTGTGTGCATGCGATAACAAATAAAAATAAATTATTAATTAAATGTTACAAAATGTGAGGAACCCAAATTGGTAAACTTTTTACCAAAAACCTGCATTACCGTCTAAACTAACACTAATCTAAATCTAAGGCGTTACAATCTCCCCCCTTATAAAAATTCGTCCTTGAATTTAAAATTTTCACTAAGTGCACCTTCAAAGAGATGAGTACAAAACTCCCAAATCTTGCTCGCAGCCTCCCAAGTGATCACCTCACTATACGGCTACGCCAAAGAAAACCCTCCACAGATGGCAAGACTCCTTTGACCGCTGTTTCTCTGCCAGCCGAACCACTAACACAATTGGCTGCCGGTGAACGAAAAGATAGCGTCCAAGCTAAATGGTCTGGTGCTGAATCATGTGAGAAAGGTCATGAAGGTATTTGCGAAGTATCGACACAAGGAATACGGGGTGAATACTCAATAATCTGGGCGGAAGTGCCAAATTATAGGCAACGAAACTAACTCGTTTTAAGGATCTCAAAAGGACCAACAATCCTGGGATAAGCTTCCCAAAACTCAACATGTCATTCATCGGAAAGTCCGTAGGAATACATGATCTCCCACTGCGAACTCAACTCTACGACCACCACGGTCGGCATAAGACCTCTGTCTGCACTGGGCTGCCCTCATCCTGACCTGAACCAACTGGATCTTCTCCGAAGCCTCTCGACTAGCTGGGGTCCAGAAATCCTACTCATGCAGAGTCAGAAAAATAGAATGGCGATCGACAAGACCTACCAAACAAGCCTAAAGGTTGCCAATTGGAATGTATCCTGATAACAGCTATCGAAGGAGAACCCTAACAATGGCAAGTGACGATCCCAACTGCCAACAACCAATTAGTACGTACGCACAAGTATATCCTCCAGAGTCTGTATAGTCCGCTCTGTCAAACCATCAGCGAATGGATGGAAAGCGGAGCTATAGCTCAACCAGTACCCAAGGCTTCCTGAACTTCTGCCAAAGACGGCAAGCGAACAGGGTGCCTCCGTTGGATGCAACACATGAAGGAACTCCGTGCAACGCACAACCTTAACGAAGAATAACTAAGCAGACTGAGCATAACCGGACAAAAAACACCCAAATGGAGTCACACTCTGTCTAGAACCGGGTAGACACCACAACGAAATTCATGGAGATCTTCTTCCATTCCCACTCTGGAACGGTTTAAGTTTGCAACTCTCCAGCCGGTCTCAGATGCTCAACCTAGCTCACAACAAGACATACACCTCGAAACGAAATCCGAAACTTCACTCTTCATCCCTGCCCACCAGTAACTATCTCACAAGTCACGTCACAAACTGGTGGAACTTGAATGAACACAGAAAGCTGACTGATGCGCGTGCTCTAGGATTTCACGTTTCTACCCAACAATATCAGGTACACACAATGCGTCCCTAAACGTAGCATACCTTGGTCACAAATCAAGGACACCGAATCTTTACCCAGCCTAGTATGCTCAAGAATCTCTAACAATCGAGCATCGGCGGGCTGTGCCTCGCGAAAACGATTAAGGAAAAATGGACGGGCGCGGACATGAGCAAGCAGTCCCCTCAGTAGAGGAGAACTTAAGCTGTACTTAACGATCGCACAAGAACTGTAAATCTGCAGAAGACTGTATCTGAACTGCGCACAACTGGAACAACTACCCCCGGGCCTACGACTCAAGCATCAGCTACTATAATCGCCTTGCCACAGAAATGAAGGATCTCACAATCACAATCATTCACAGGCTCCATCCAACGGCGTTGTCTCAACAATCAAAACCCGCTGCAGGAAGATGTACATTATGCTCTGGTGGTCCGTGAAAATCTGACACGACTCTCAGCATAAGTAGTGTCTCCAAATCTCCAACGCACGACCACCACGGCCATCTCCAGATCTTGAGTGGGATATCCTGGTCGTACTTCCTCCAACTGTTGGGAAGCATAAGCGATAAATCTATAGTGCCACATCAGTACACAATCGAGCCACTCGCGAAACATCACAGTTAAACAACAAAGTCGCCCGATCCAGAAGCAAAGAAAGAACTGGTGCAGTTGTCAACCGAATCTTCAACTTCCGAAAACTCTGCACGCATGCCTCAGTCTAAAGAAAAAGAACCTCCTTTCCGATCATTTCAGTCAACGGCGCAGCGATACACAAGCAATCCTGCACGAAACGGCGGTAAAAAGCTGCTAAGCCCAAAGATCTGCTGACCTCCGTCCCACACACAAATCTGGGCTAAAGTTGTATGGCCTCGATCTTCTTCGGGTCCATACGAATAACGTCTCCCGTAACTACAAGACCTAGGAAAACAACATAATCAAGCCTGAAAGAACACTCCGAGAATTTAGCAAACAGCCGGTGCTCTCCTAATGTCTACAAAACAAATCCTCAAGTGCTGCTCACGTTCCTCACGACTCTTGGAATAGACCAGAATATCATCAATGACACAACAATCAACTGGTCGAGGAACAGCCTAAAGAAATATGGTTCATCACATCCACGAATGCTGCTAGGGCATTGGTGAGTCCAACGACACCACCAAAACACATACTGCCCGTAGCACGCACAAAAGCAGTCTTCGGAATGTCATCACTCCGAACCCGCAACCAATGATGACCTGATCCCAAACAAACTTAGAAAAAGTCTCGCACTCTGGAGCTGATCGAAGAAATCGTCAATGCGAAGTAAAGGATACCTATCCACAGCATAACCCGGTTCAATAGACGATCAATCAATACACAACCTCAAACTGCCGTCGTTCTCCTGACTAACAGAATAGGAGATCCCCAAAGCGAAACACTCAGACGCACAAGTCCCCCTATCTAGCAACTCTGCAGCTGATCCTTAAGCTCCCTAAGCTCCGCCGGCTCATCTGGAACAACGTCGGAAAACTCTTGCACGATGGAAAACCGGTCAAACAAACCCACTGTGGCTCCAACATCCCGAATGAAAGCTAGGAATCCTCGACATCCTCTTCTTAAAAGCCGACTAGCGAAAAAGGCCGAATTCAAGCTGTAAGGGGCAGCACCACTGTCCTCCCGCACAACAAGAACTGACTCGCCAGGAAACAAATCCTGACTGTTTCCTCACGGCAGTCCACAAATGCCTGGCACGTAGCTAACCAGTCCGTGCCTAGGAGAACGTCGAATCCAACATCTCTGGAAGGATCAATGTGATGGACGAATCTCCTAACCAATTGGCACATGACCGAAACACGTGTCGCGCAACTAAAGAATCGCTGACAGAAATTAACACAACAATGGTTGATCTAGCATACACAACTCTCGGCCCAACCATGGCACAAAGTGTGTAAAACAAACGATTATATAGATCCCGAATTAAAACAAACCTACGAAACAAAATAACATACAAATTTCGAATACCTGAAAACTCAACATTGGACACCCGCGCATCCCAATGAGTAGAAGCAAACTCTCGTGTCTGCCCTCTACCCGCAACTGTCAGAACTCTTCCTCTGCCAACCCTCCTCTCGAAACAAACCCTTCGCGTCCCCGACCTCTGTGAACATGGCTCTGACGCGGTATTATGGAACAATCCCGCACCAGAAACATCCATACGATGGCTGCTGACCCGCCCGGGGATGAGAGCTGAACGACTGTCCTCGTCTCAAACCTCTTCTACTCCTGCGACGTGCACGAAAACTATCACGACGATTGAACCTCTATCTCTGGGCTGGTATACCTGTATGATCCCTCCTATGTTCCGGAACTCCCAAAGTCTCCGGAAGACGTGCATCGTCGACTAGGGCTACATCTACTGGTGCTGTATAAGTAACACTATACTGTGTGCTGATCACAAGGAACAACTGGGTAACAGGGGTGGCAACCTCCTGTCGCTGCGCTCTACTGGCCTCAACCAAAGACCTCATCGTCTGGCGCAAGTCCTGGATCTCAGCCTCAAGCCAAGTGATACGATCGGTCGAAGCGGATTCATCTGCTCCAGTGCAACGAGCATGCCATCCTGGTCAGTCCTCATCCCATACGAGTCAACTCTGACCTCGGCCCTCGCTGCACCTCTCTGAGTCCTCAAAGTCATCGGCGGGAAAGGTTATGAAAAGAAATAGGATTCGATAAGAACATGGAAATCGAATCACAAGAATATGTATCATCAAGGAAGGAATTTCAATCAATTAGTACTTAGGTCACTTTAGGCGGAGTACCGTGATCGTGAGTATGCCACGGACATACACACACTATGTTACTCTGCTTAAGCTACCTACTCCATCATACTAAGGTCATCCTACACTCCGAAAGGTAAAACCTAGCGCTCTGATACTAACTTTGTCATGACCCAAAAATGGCACGTGACGGCCCTTAAACTACGCAACGTCCACAGGCGTAACGCAATCTAAGTAAGCCGAAAACCCAGTAATCTAAACTATCAAAAGTAGTAAAAGATAAGAACATTGTTTAAGATTTTGAAACCTCAAATAAAAATTCTTTAAAGTCCAATTTAATTCCTTTAAAATTTTGGCAGCACCTCCTTTGTAAAAACAAGCCTCTAAAAAGTGTACAACATAAGTATAAGTAAAAGCATCCCCAAACGGGAGCAAATCCACGCCCAACGGCGGAAAACAATCACCAGAACAGATATATGACGCCGTAGAGAAGAAATAAAAGAAGATATAAATAAAAATGCATAAAAGACCTCCAAGTCACTAAATAAAATACAATATCGTCATCACATCAACTCTCTAAGTCATACATGATAATGGTAGATGGAGAGTACAGGATACAACGAATATAGAATGAACAACCTCGGATAACAGCAAAACCCACCTAAAGCAAAACCGCACACTGTGAACCGAAGCGGTATCCGCTGCAAAAGATGATATCATAAATGAATAGCCTGCCTCCACTACTCTGGGGAACAACCTGCAAAACACTGTGGCACAACGGGGGTGAGTTTCCAACTCGTGAACAGTAAATAACATATGCAGGTAATCGCAAGTATGCACGTACAGCGCGAATCTAACATATGCAAACTAATAGCAATAAATGGTCATATGTATGCAACAGTCATGAAAGGTACACTAGCAGGTACAACTAATACATGAAGCAATAATATGACAATATGTATGCAACAATCATGTAAGATATTCTATCAGGTACTACTAATTCATGAAGCAATAAGTGGCAATATGTATATGCAACAGTAATGAAAGGTACTCTATCAGGAACAACTAATACATGAAGCACTGCATATGAAATAAATGCGGAGTATGGGATAAAGCATCTCATTCCCATAGAATCCTAACCTCGTGGTAGGACCAAAGTCAATCAAGACAAATCCAAATCACAATTTCCTCAAATCAGCCTTGGCGCTCATATTATGTAAGTCTCATATATCCTGAGTGTCCAATATCAAGTAAATCTCATATATCCAGTATCCAATATCAAGTAAATCTCCAACATCCAGTATCCAATATCAAGTAAATCTCATATAACCAGTATCCAATATCGACTATATCTCATGAAACCTGAGTGTCCTACATCTACACCCAAAAACATCATGAAAACAAGTGTCTAGCATCTACAAAAAATACTCAAATCTGAGGCGCCATCACCTAGGACTGGCCCTCCTGTATCATGTACGCACATCCTATGAACCTGGGTAAGCACCACCCGAAATCTGCAAGTCATCTGCGTAGATAACCTCGATCGATATCGCTCAGATATACGTCGAGTACAAATACTATCTCCGGTTGGCAAACTCCCCAACCAGGCTCATCGGCATGTACCGTCGAATACCTTTCTTTTCCCGGAGAACCAACCGGGTTCCACCATGTACCCGCACACGGCCCACGACATCTCCTCGCATGGGGTATATATAAGCTCAGAACCGAGAAATCTCATGGTGGAAGCTGAAATTTCATATCAAGAGAAACCGGGTTTTTCAAATAATGCATAATTTCTTGAAACAACCACGGTCCTGAAATCCAGAAAACATCAAGTAATGAATAAGTATAACTGCATGAATCAATACATATATATTAGCGTCCCACTCCACTAATATATATATATATATATATATATATATATATATGACAGCGTCCCATTCCACTGTTATATATACCTAGGAGTAAAAATATCAAAAAACATCATATGAAATCCATTAATGTAATATATGCAACATGAAACAGTAATATGAGCATGTAAAGGAAAACCACAATTTAACCGCAACATGTTAATATATATCATGCGGTTCCTAATCTCTCCAAGTCCATACAACATCAAATAAAGGTGAACATGTAGCTATAGCCCGGTATGCGTAACTATGTCGGTATAGCAAGATATATATACCAATCTATCAATAATGATGTAATACCCTCCAGGTATATGTATAAGTATGTATGCAAGAGGTACATGTAGCTATGTCTCTTGTGTGAAAATACCTATCACTAATGGTACAATACCATATAGGTATATAGGTAACTAGCATGTAAGCATGTTAAGGCATATGTGTAAGCATGTAGGTATACAGGTAAGCTATATGTCATACGCACAATGAAATATGAATCAATGTCTCAATATAGCTAACCTTATAGTATCACGTAGTTATAGGTGTCAACTACATCTCGTATGTAAATAAGTTGTGCGTGTCATGGCAATTATTGACGTTGTGTGTATAGCATACAATCAGTGATCGTGAAACATGAATAGTCAATAATGGTGTTGTGTCTCATTAATACTAAGTCCATACCTATTAGCTAATGAGATATGCAACAAGGGTACACATGCACAATCAATATGCGTATACATCTAACCAATAGTCATATCATTTAATCTAGTCCAGACGCATAACGCCATGCGGGCGATTTCCCTGTATATGTTAAATTTACTCACCAACGCTCCTGACTTTGTAAATCCTACCACCTGTTTCCCCTTCTTCACAGCGTCCGAAGTCCCCGCCCGAACCTAAAACCTAAAACAATATAACAGGTATATATTAGCAATAGACCCAAAACACGTACAAACTACGTGTGCCCAACGCAACAACACAAACATACTCTCAAGTATTCGTATTGTGGCTAACGTGCGTAGGGACACTACGAAACCAACCCAAGAGCAAAAACACACAAAGTGCACGATCCGTGTCATATAACGTATCGCGCGTAGTCGTAACACTAGAAACTACCTATGTGATCCCAGATTTCATATACAGTGAAAACCTAACAATCAAACAGGACCAAACACACTTAAACCACTGAAGACACCTACCCATAAAAACCTAAACCCAAACTCCACCCAGGGGCCGAGCTCGCCGGAATTTCCCACTGTGTCGCCGACCAAGGTCCGAGCAGGGGGGTTCGTGCTCCAGGTGCTGGCTTAGGGTCTCAGGTACAACACAACTACTATGTTAGATTTTCTAGTACACACACCGGATCACAGTAGAACACAGATATCACAAACGACACTAAAAATACGATATTTCCACGAAACATAACTTTAAACGTTCAAAACTAAAAGAAAAAGTCTACACAACACAATAACTACATAAAGAACAGATAGAGATCACTACCTTAGTAAAAGAACTCAAAGATCCTAGTTTTCCAAGCTCCAAGGCATCCAAGAGGCAAATCAAGGCAAAAGAAGTTATTTTGGTGAGATTTTGTGAAGTTTGTGATGGGTTAGTGAAAGGATTAGCAAGGGTTCAGTTGAGGGAAGGGGGAAGAAGAGAAATGAAAAGTGATAGAGAAAATGAGAGAGTGTGAGGATAATGAGAGAGGGAGGTGAGTGCACCCTTTGCATTAAATCACCATTAATGGATTTACACAACTCACCATGCCACATCTTCTCACAAACAAAACCCAAATGAAAATATCCTTTCTCTCAACAAATATCAAGAGGTTAGATTAAGGATTAAAGCAAGGATTAGATTAGGTTAAGTTGTCATGGTCACTAATCTAGATTAACACAAAACAAACCCTCATATAAACATGCACATGTGTGTGCATGCAATAACAAATAAAAATAAATTATTAATTAAATGTTATAAAACATGAGGAACCCAAATCGGTAAAATTTTTACCAAAAACCCGCATTACCGTCTAAACTAACACTAATCTAATTCTAAGGCGTTACAATCTGCTAGTTTTGCTAAAGAGGTCACTCCCGGTGAAGGGATCTCGGCTCTTTCCTCATCGAATAAGGTGCAGGGTATATCACATATACCACTATGCAAAGCAAAAACTGTAGCTACCCTTCTTTGAAAATTTGATTCTACAACATCTTTTAGGTTTCTTTTCATTTATTAATCTCATTAATAAGTCCCATCATTTATGCTTCCTAAGCATCACAGAAGAAACGAAAATACAACGTACGCTTATGCCATCCTCATTCGCCATAATGTTCCGTTATGCACCGTTAGGTTACTTAACTAACGTCATACCGGGACGGGACTAGCGCGGGTGTAAAACATAAGCAACATTTATTATACATCATATATATACAATAATAAAGCATTCGTCTCACGCATATAATATGATCACATCACGGTATATCGGCAGAAGAAACATATGAAATATTGGATATTCTAGGAGGTCCTTGTTTTATTTTGAGCCTGTATAAAACAAGGATTCCACGGTCGCGATGAATAGCCAAACACACATCTCTAGACCCCTCGGAGAGCGGCAGGTAACCCTGCCAATTCTAGGGTTAAGAGACTCGGTCTCGACTCCTCGAGATGGCCTTCCACTGGACCCTAGAACCCGGTTACTCGTGCTCCCCTCCTTGGGTCTATCCTAATGCAGAAAAGTAAATAATATACAATGGTGATATCAAGCTCATCCCGGAAGTGCCCCAATAAAAGAATATTACTTACATTTGAATTTTACATGAATGAAAATAAAAACCCTCATCTCACAGAAAACCCCCGGCAATTCAGAACACGACGATCCAATATAACATATCACAGCAACGCATAATATCTCATATCATCAACGTAAGCAAGTATGCGTATCCCGATTGTCGTTGATGTATAGCAACGAAGCCGGCGATACACCACATACTACACTTACGGTCGCAGAAAAGAAAAGTGAAAAACTAAAACATTTGGAATCCACAATCGCCTTAGACATCGTAAACCCGAAATATCACATATTACGGATTTCATGCCTAACTATATGAATTCCACATATTGTATCATAATCATAGAATATCATGACGATGTTGAACGTTTAGATTGAATCAACATACACTCATAAATTACCCCCGTGAGCTCAACACTTGAGCAAAGTGAAAACACTCAAAAACCATGCCACAGTGTCTATGGACCAGCCGTAGAAAGAGTTAACCAATGCCTCACCTATGACATCACGGAACTACGGCAAACCCTAAAGTTCGATCGCGGTTTCGTGGGCATATAATCGAGTTAAGGTTAGTATAGTCTTTTAGTGGGTCCATAGGAATACTTTCACGATTTTACGAGTACAATCAACTTCGGAAAATTACAACACTTGGAAATTTCAGCGGGGTACAAAATGTGGTGTTCGAAGTTCGATCGAACTGCTAAATATAGTCAAAGTTACCAATACAGTGTTAAATTATACGACTACGAAGTACTACTAATTAGCCCCAAGTCAAAATAATCATCACATGAAAATTGGGCTAAGCAAACAATACTAGAAACCCCAAATTGAAGACACCAGAGCGCAGGAGAAATACGGAGAGTAGAGGAGGCAGGGGGGCCGGGCAGGCCGGATTCTAGGGCTTGGTGCTCGGCCAAAATCCGAGCCCTCCCCCCCCCGTATTTCAACCATGTTCATTGTTTGTCCCATATGCCATTCTGCACTTGTTTGAAAAATTTTTAATGGACTTTTTAGAAAATTTACAGAGTGCAAAACGAGGGTTCCATAATACCGTATTTCGGAGTCGATTTCGTTTTCGTAATTGTTTTAACACCGTGTCTAAAATTCTAGCTTGGCTCTGATACCACTGTTGGGTTTCCCTTGCAACTAGTCTAGGGTCAGGTAGCATCACTCATGCCACTTTAAAGTTTAGCGAGGTGCAAAGTAAACAAATCATGAATCATTACTAGAATATTTAGGGTAACAGAGTTTTGTATCACATAGAAAGATGTTCTACTTCTAAGAGTTTGGGATTACAACCTTTGTAGTCCGTTCCTTCGCTTCATAAGCTCCGTGTTGAGGTCCCTTCTCTGCGATCATCAAGAACTCCGACTCTAGAGAGGCTCCATGAAGTGAATGAGGCATCTTACTTGAAGTCTTCTTGATCTAAGATGATCTACCTTGAAGAATCTTTAACCCAAGCTTACACTTCACTAATGAAGTTATGTAACATTTCAGAAAAAATAAAATATTATTTTTGGGAATTTTTATAATTAAATAATAAAATATGAATATTTTAAAAGGGCGTGATAATTAAATACCGATAAAATGGGGAAATTTTTTGAAAATTTTGGAAATTACTAAAGAGAGGGTGCTTTATGTGATTTATGCGAATTATGAAGGTTTATGAATTATTTGACACAATTTTTGTGCTAATCGCGATTAAATATTGCTAATCGCGTATAAAGCGTGTTTTGTGCACATGACATGCACCAAGTTATTTTAACACTAGTTAAATTTTTGTATCATGGCTTTTCCGTATGTTTATCATGCATGACTTTTAATTAAAGAAAAGAGAAGAAAAGGAAAGGAAAAAGAAAAGTCAAAGGAGAAATAATGATTGCAAGAGGGATGGACATGAGAGAGAGAGGGTGAGGGGTCAACCAAGCATGGCTCTCATTTGTTTTCTTTCATCATTCATCTTCTTCATCCTTTCCTCTCCTCCCTCAACTCCCATGGCAACACCTCTCTCCTTCCTCCACAAAACATTTCACTTCACCACTAAAAACTCATCTAAAGTCTATCTCCACTTCAAAAAAAAATGTGCACAAGCTCTCAAGCAACCCATTGGACCAAGGAAGCTTGCATTTTGGTGTTGCAGGAGGATTCATGAGTGCCTAATGTGGTAATCGTTTCACAAATAGTGTTGTGTTTCGTGTTCTTAAGCCTCATTTCATGTTTAAAATCGATTTGGCAAAGTTTAGTGCACTTTGGACATTACTAGAGAAGGTTAGGGTTTAAATTGAGATCGCGTGGTGAACTTGAGTGTATTGAGTGACCTTAAACCCCACTTGGTGTTATAAACCCAGAACATACACATATACAAAACTTGAAAACCAAGTTACGGAAAAACGAAAACTTTTTATGTCGGTTTTGTGAGTATTTAAGGGTCCAGGGAAATCTAGAGTGAACTGGGATTTTTACGAGAAAAGTAAACAACTTCAGAGACCTAATTAGAGCATCACGAGACCACCGTACAAAAACGACACCCCAATTCCCCATGAAAACCGAGGAGGCTGGAATTTTGGCTAGGGTTGCCGGCCAATTGGTGAGGGAATGGGCCCAGGTTGTTTCAGTAAGTCACATACACCCTATATATCACTCTAGTGTTGTTTTGGAACATTGTTTTCACCTTAAGCAAAATCTGGAAAATGTTTTCAATGTTGTTTCCCTATGTTTTGCGTTGTTTTTGTTAGTGTATATGCCCTAGAGGCCATTACTGTATCATACTAGTTTGTATATTACTTAATGGAAGCTTGGGATATTCACCTTGTATATACAATCTTGCTCAAAATAGTAGTATGCTACTTGGTTTGTTTCTACTTCAATGTGTACATGTGTTTATTTTTGTATATCGCCTATACACATTAATGGAGCCCTTAGGATCTTTGCTTGATTACCAGCGATGTGATGGTCGTCACACTAGTGGGGCTGGGTAATCTATAAGCACATCCTTATGCAGGTCCCTGGTCGCAGGACTATCGAGACAGGGCATCGATACTCCGGAGTAGACCAGCGCATGCGCTTCTCATCCCAGTGTGGGAGACGGTCTGTCCCACAGCCGTCAGTACGTCGTACTTGATATAGTATGCGGGTGCTCGTTAGGTTACGGGTACACTGGACAGGACTCGTCGGGAACTGACTAGTTGGTATTATGCCTATCGTCAGTTATCAGTTCCCAGGTGACACGAGTACAGCTTAGTCCGCTGACTTGACACTGTCACTTCGCCTCGAGTGTGTTCCCACTGTATTTTGATCACTACCCTACCACGGCTCAAAGGAGTCGTGCAAACAGGTGGTGGTTGGGTGCAGTCCCGAAGCACTTGGAGGCAGTGACGGTTAGACAGGATTCGTCTCTCCCGGTATTGGGGGTTGACATCGCGCTGTGTCTAGGAGAGCCATTACACGAGTAGTCCCTGGCCAGGGCAAACGAGATATACTGGTAGTCTTCCAGTGTTATCTCAGGGTGTTTTGGGCTTCACTCCGGCACGACTTGTACCTCTATTGGGGGACTGACGTTTACCGCCCCCTAGGCCCGCCATGCGATGTATCAGACGAACAGACCGGACTGTACGGAGAATGTCACACTCAGGCTCAGTAGGAGTTCAGATGGGTTTCGCCTCGTCGGTCTTCTTGTCGGCATTACCTGGGGACCGTTACGCACAGCTAGCGCCGCTTGCGGTCTGTGGTTAAACCCACTGCCAGCGTAGTGTCGAGTCTTTAGAGTCCCACACAGAAGGCTTTTCGCCTTTAGGTAAAAGAGTAGAGTTCGCATGGTATTGCGACAGGTCGCATGGTTTTGCGACAGGGTTCGGTCACATCCGTGCACTTGTGCACGTACAGTGTCCGGACAGTTTACACTAGCGGGCTTTGGTTTAAGCCAGATCCTAGTGTACCTTATGGGATTGGATTTATCCAGTTTGCATTCGTGTTCCTCGGAACGCGGATGCGGGTGTGTATGCACAGTTGACAGGGAGGCACAGACAGCGGATTCTCATTAGGGTTGTTGACAGTTGACCATTGACTTTTTGACTTTTTGCTCAACCCGAATGAGAATATGATATGTGATTAACTATTATATTAATTAAGTATTATGGTGACTTGGTTGTTGACTTTTGTTGACTTTGTTGACTTGTTGACTTTTGTTGACTTGTTGACTTTGTTGACCGGTTGACTAGGCTTGACTAGTTGACCATCATGATAACCATGGCTATCATTTCATGCCAAAGACTTTTACTTGCTTGCTCACTTGTGTAAAATGAGTGCATGATATGATAAGGTTATGGTTGCTTCAACCATCACATAAGACTTTTATTGATATGATGAGTTATGATTACTTTGGATTATGAGAGGGTGAGAGACAAAAGAGAGCCTCATTCTTTCTTGCTCATTCTCTCTCTTGTTCTTGAGCTCTCCATTTTGCTCTCACCCTCTTGCTCTTGCTCCCTCTCTTTAATCTATGGTTCTCTTGTCTCATGAGTTGAGAATCAAGAACCATAGATAAAATCCCACACAAACTATTCTCTACTCATTCTAGTTCACTAGGTTTAGCAAACCAAGTGAACTAGTTTCTTCAAAGAACGAAGAAGGAGCTAAAGGTTGGAGCTTTCAAGTGGATCTATCTTCGGCGTACGGAGACGACGAGAAGGAGCCATCGGACCACCATCGGAGCTTGAAGACGAAGGAGTTCAAGACAAGCTAGGTATAACCCCCTAACCGAGTAGCTAGAAACTCTTAGTTAGGATGTTAGATAGATGTTTAACCAAGATCCGGGTTATAGGTCCATGTTACCACCTCCGTAAAAAAATTGTTTTTTACCAAATTCTGCATTCCTGAAAGTACCGGGAGAGGTAGCATGGACTTACAGTGGTATCAGAGCCTAGTTAAACTCTATCTAACTTGTTAGCAAGTAACTAGAAGATCGATCAAAGGAAAAGTCCCGAAAACAAAACCCCAAAATTTGCAGTTTCTGTCGATTTTTCCACTGTTCAAAAGTTGATTATTTTAACACCTAAAATCGGCTCAGGCTTTTCTGTGGGCACTCACCAAAAATGGTCCAACGTTCGAGTCAACGAGCCGCGGAAACGCGGCGGGAGCACGCTCCCGCCGCGGATCCGCGGCCGAGTCGACTCGGCCGAGGTCAATTTTTGGTGCAGTGTTTTTATGGGGGTATTTTGGGATTTATGGAATATATATTTTCTGCCCAGATTTTCCAGAACGAAAATTTCTTTTTTGGGGTCCCGAAAATCCGTATTTTTGATCGAACTTCTAAAAGACTTAAGCTAACGGGTTTTCTGTAATGTGATATTTGTATTGAACGTCTACTAATCGCTATATGTCGATTAGTAGGGGTTATACAAATCTGTGATCTGTAATGTGCTGGAATGTGTATATAAATATGTTGGATTGTCGCGGGTGAATAGCCGGGGGTTGTGAGACAAGAGTTTTCTTTTCTTTCAATTCATGTAAATTTGTAAATAGATGTAATAATTATTTGTATGGCCGCACAACCGGGTCGGGGTTGTAGCCGTCATTGTATAATTTCTTTTTACTGTTTTTGCTCCTCGGATAGACCCATGGAGGGGTGCACAAACTACCGGGTATGCCGAAGTGTCGAGTGGCCTACTCATGGAGATGAGGGAGGTTGCTATGCTTCGGGTACTTGGCGCGTAGTTTGCCGCACACGTAGGGGTCTTGGGTGGGGTATTGGCTATTCACCGCGACCGTGTAATCTGTTTTTGTTACAGGCTCGTACAAATTACAGATTCCTAGTATATCCAATGTATTTATCTGTGATCTGAAATGTTTATCATTGCAGTATATCTATATATGATATTATTTAGGCGTTGCTTATGTTTCACAGACGCGCTAGCCCAGCCCCCGCTCTGTCGTTAGTTAAGTAACCTAACGGGTAATGACGGGGCCCAGTGGCGAATGCGAATGGCATAAGCGTACGTCATATTTTGGTTGTTTTCTGCAATGGTAGGATTAAATGATGGGACGCATTAAAAGAACTAATGCAAGAACATCACGCATTAAAAGAACTAATGCAAGATAATAAACCAAGTTAAAGTCGTTGGAACACTTTCGAAAAACCACTCGGTTCTTTTCAAAACAAACTTTTAAAATACAGAGTTTGAGCCACTCCATTTAAAAGCTATCTCGTTCCATCGACTAAATCAAGTTCACTACGTTCACGGTTTTGCCAAAACCATCCGTAGCCCTCCATCATTTCAGTTAAATATTCGGTAGTATTCAAGCTATGTATTTTGACCTCACGCCAAGGCATAGTGATTGGTAGCTGCCGGATATTTATCTGTTGCATAGATAGAATGCGTTGGTTTGAGACAGTCGTACTGCCATTTTGGCCTACGTCAAGGGTATGTACGGGTGGATTCAAATTAACCTGGATAATGATGGGACGAACTTAACATGTGACTTATGACATTTTGACCTCACGCCAAGGTCATAAGAGCATGGGGCAAAAATCCACATCGGGAGTTTCATAAGTACTGAAACTTGCTAGATTTGCATACCATTTGGAGTGTGATGATTCTGGTAGGATTCCTTCAGTTTCGTCACGCGATGATATTTGGATCCCGATCCTACTGTGAGTATATGCTACTCCTCGGGAAATTTCTCGCTTAACGATCAATGCTATAAACCTAGTAGGTGCCTAGAAAGGTGTTAGCGGGGCTACGCCCCCAGGGAAAAGAGGTTCTTTAATTATGGAACTTCGCGAAAGCGTTGGAAAACCTCCCTCGAAGTACCGACACCAGCCTGGCCGAACGGTTAAGCAAGTATTGTACGGTGGGATTGATCCTGACTAATTCTTCCTTTATGGTTTGAGGAGGGATTCGAGAAACAGTGGGAGCCATCCTGTTTAGACAAATTAAAAACCACTCTAAACTTGCAAGAGCATCATGCTGAGTGTTTCTTCTTCTCTCTCCAAATTGCAGCGACCAATCAACATGACTGGACTTAAGTTACTCCTAGATAAAAACAAACTGACAGGGCCAAACTACAAAGATTGGCTCAGGAATGTCAAGATAGCAATCACTTATGACAAGCTGGGGTATCTTCTTACCACCAAAGCTCCCCCTGTCCCTGGTCCAACTTCCAGTGTCGCGGATAAGGAAATCCGCAAGACTTGGGAGATTGATAGCGCGAAGGCCAAGTGCCTCCTGCTTGCCTCGATGGACAACGAACATCAGAGGAGGCATGAGAATATGGACATGGAATCCATATTGCTCCATACAAAAGAACTGTATGGAGAGCAATCTCGTATCGCAAGATACGAAGCGTCGAAAAAGTTGTTTTCGACAAGAATGGCCGTCGGATCATCAGTAGCCGAGCACGTGCTAAAGATGATCGGCTACATTGAGGAGCTCGCTGACCTAGGGATCACATTGGAGAGTGAGCTATATACGGATATAGTTCTCCAGTCCCTTCCTTCCACTTACGCCCAGTTTATACTGAACTTCAAATTACAAGAAAAAAAGGTTGAACTTTCAGAGCTCCTCAACATGCTGAGGAGCGCAGAGGGCACCCTACAGAAAGGTAGGGATACATCCACTTTGTTTGTAGGAGGATCATCTTCTTCTAGGTCCAAGGCGAAAGCCAAGGGAAAGAAGAAGAAGGCCCCCGCCAAACCAAGGGGCGGTGTTAGTAAAGTGGATACGAAGGGAAAAGGTAAAGCAACAAAGATAGCGGGGAAGCTTGTGGATAAGGAAGAATGCTTCTATTGTTATAAAAAGGGACACTGGAAGAATGACTGCAGGGCTTGGAAGGCCAGAACACAGGAACTGAAGCAGGTTGCGGCTTCAGCTTCAGGTGTGTATGTTATTGAAAACTGTCTTTCAATAAACTCTACTTCCTGGGTATTGGATACCGGATCAGGATCTCATATCTGTAATTCTTTGCAGGCGTTGAGAAACCGTAGTGTTTTGAAAGCAGGTGACATGACCCTCAGAGTTGCGAACGGAGCTAGCATGGATGCTAAAGCCGTGGGGGACTATTACCTGGGAATGTCAGATGAACATGTTTTGGTTTTGCGTAATTGCTTTTTTGTACCCAACGCAACTTGTAATATCATTTCTGTATCTTTAGTTTCTAAAGAAGGTTATGAATTTGCGTTTGTAAGTAATGTTGTAAACATTCACCTTAATCAAGTTTTGATTGGGTCAGGTACATTGAGTAATGGTATATACGTGTTAAACCAACCACAGATTTTTAATGTCCAGAATACACACAAAAGAATGTCTCCAGAAATAAATCAGACTTTCTTATGGCATTGTAGACTGGGTCACATCAATGAGAGAAGGTTGACGAAGTTACATACAGAAGGGTATTTGAATGCGTTCGAATATCAGTCGTATGCCACTTGTCAATCCTGTCTCAAAGGAAAGATGACAAAGACTCTATTTACTGGACATGGAGTAAGAGCGAGCGAGCTCTTGGGACTCGTACACAGTGACGTGTGCGGTCCAATGTCTACACATGCCCGAAGCGGACATTCTTACTTCATTACTTTTACGGATGACTTCTCGAGGTACGGTTATGTCTTCTTAATGAAACATAAGTCCGAGGCCTTTGGAAAATTCCAGGAGTATAAGAATGAAGTAGAGAAACAGACCGGCAAAAGTATTAAGATTCTAAGATCGGATCGAGGTGGAGAATACTTAAGTGCCGAGTTCCTGGACTATTTAAAAGAGAACGGAATTCTCTCTCAGCTTACTCCTCCTTACACCCCGCAACATAACGGTGTATCGGAGAGACGGAACCGCACCCTATTGGATATGGTGCGGTCCATGATGGGTAACGCTGAGTTACCGCGATCATTCTGGGGGTATGCGCTAGAATCAGCTGCGTACCTTTTGAACCGAGTTCCGACTAAGACTGTGCCTTCCACACCATATGAAATGTGGAGTGGGAAGAAACCCTATCTTCAATATCTGAAGATCTGGGGATGTCCGGCTTTTGTCAAAAAGCAGCATGCGGACAAGCTCGAGGTACGTTCAGTACTGTGCAAGTTTGTGGGATACCCAAAGAACAACAGGGGGTATCTTTTCTACTACGCAGAGGAACAAAAAGTCCTTGTTTCTCGTAATGCCCACTTTCTAGAACACCAGTTCTTGGAATAGGAAATAAGTGGGAGCGCAGTAGAACTGGAAGAAATTCCAGAACCACAGACTATTACTGAAAGGTTAGTGGAACCAGAGGGTTCAACAGAACAGGACATTCCTACGCCGCTCCGCAGGAGTAGTAGGCAGTCTCATCCGCCCGAGAGATACTGCGGTTTTCTCATAGACGGGGATAGAGAGGATTGCATCATAGATTATGATGAGCCTACTAGCTTCCAGCAGGCCGTTCAGAGCGTTGACTCAGTGAAATGGCTGGATGCAATGCGGACCGAAATGGAGTCCATGTACACCAACAAGGTATGGACGTTGGACATTGCTCCAGACGGGGTAAAACCCGTAGGATGCAAGTGGATCTTCAAAAGGAAGATTGGTGTAGATGGACAGGTTGAGACCTATAAAGCTAGGCTGGTAGCAAAGGGTTTTCGTCAAAGACCTGGCTTGGACTATGACGAAACCTTCTCTCCAGTAGCCATGCTGAAATCCATTCGGATCCTTCTTGCCATTGCTGCCTTCCACGATTATGAGATTTGGCAAATGGACGTAAAGACAGCTTTTCTAAATGGAAATTTAGAGGAGTGTGTCTATATGGACCAGCCAGAGGGTTTCATTCAGAGTGGGAGCAGCGGAAAGGTGTGCAAGTTGCTTAAGTCCATCTATGGACTAAAGCAGGCATCGCGGAGTTGGAACATCTGCTTTGATGAGACGGTCAAAGAATTTGGATTTATCAAAAATCCAGATGAACCATGCATCTATAGTAGATTTGTAGCGAGAATTGTAGTATTCCTCGTTTTATACGTGGATGACATTCTCTTAATAGGAAATGACATTCCTATGCTACAATCTGTCAAAGGGTTCTTGTCACACAGGTTCTCCATGAAAGACCTAGGTGATGCCTCGTACATTCTGAGTATCCGGATCTACCGTGACAGATCCAAGAGGATATTAGGACTTTCACAGTCCAGGTACATCGACACCATACTGAAGAGATTCAGTATGGAAGATTCCAAGCGCGGTAACCTACCGGCTTGTCACGGGATCACCCTCTCTAAAGAGATGTCTCCCAAGACTGATTTGGAGAGGGATCGCATGTCTATTATACCCTACGCTTCTGCGGTAGGCTCTATAATGTATGCGATGTTGTGTACCAGACCGGATGTAGCTTATGCACTGAGTGTGGTAAGCCGGTATCAGTCAAACCCTGGGGAGAAATATTGGATAGCGGTAAAGAACATTCTCAAGTACCTGAGAAGGACTAAGGAGATGTTCTTGGTGTATGGCGGAAAAGACCTCCAGATCGAGGCCTTTGCTGACTCCAGCTTCCAGAGTGACAAGGATGATTCCAAGTCCATGTCGGGTTTTGTCTTCACCCTCAATGGAGGGGCGGTGTGTTGGAAAAGCTCCAAACAGGAAACCGTTGCAGACTCGACGATGGAAGCGGAATACATCGCTGCATCAGATGCCGCAAAAGAAGCTGTCTGGATGAGGAAGTTCTTGAAAGAACTTCAGGTGGTTCCGTCCATTGTTGATCCAATACCTCTGTATTGCGACAACAACGGGGCTATAGCTTTAGCGAAGGAACCCAGGTCCCATCAGAGATCCAGGCACATCTTGAGGCGGTATCACCTGATCAGGGAGATTGTGGATCGCCAGGAGATCGAGGTACGGAGAGTCGCTTCAGAAGATAACACTGCAGATCCATTCACCAAGGCCCTACCCCAGACTCAGTTCGAGCGGCTGATCGAGATGATAGGTCTTCGATACGCCAGTACATGGCCTTAGTGCAAGTGGGAGATTGTTAGTGTATATGCCCTAGAGGCCATTACTGTATCATACTAGTTTGTATATTACTTAATGGAAGCTTGAGATATTCACCTTGTATATACAATCTTGCTCAAAATAGTAGTATGCTACTTGGTTTGTTTCTACTTCAATGTGTACATGTGTTTATTTTTGTATATCGCCTATACACATTAGTGGAGCCCTTAGGATCTTTGCTTGATTACCAGCGATGTGATGGCCGTCACACTAGTGGGGCTGGGTAATCTATAAGCACATCCTTATGCAGGTCCCTGGTCGCAGGACTATCGAGACAGGGCATCGATACTCCGGACTAGACCAGCGCATGCGCTTCTCATCCCATAGTGGGAGACGGTCTGTCCCACAGCCGTCAATACGTCGTACTTGAGATAGTATGCGGGTGCTCGTTAGGTTACGGGTACACTGGACAGGACTCGTCGGGAACTGACTAGTTGGTATTATGCCTATCGTCAGTTATCAGTTCCCAGGTGACACGAGTACAGCTTAGTCCGCTGACTTGACTCTGTCACTTCGCCTCGAGTGTGTTCCCACTGTATTTTGATCACTACCCTACCACGGCTCAAAGGAGTCGTGCAAACAGGTGGTGGTTGGGTGCAGTCCCGAAGCACTTGGAGGCAGTGACGGTTAGACAGGATTCGTCTCTCCCGGTATTGGGGGTTGACATCGCGCTGTGTCTAGGAGAGCCATTACACGAGTAGTCCCTGGCCAGGGCAAACGAGATATACTGGTAGGCTTCCAGTGTTATCTCAGGGTGTTTTGGGCTTCACTCCGGCACGACTTGTACCGCTATTGGGGGACTGACGTTTACCACCCCCTAGGCCCGCCATGCGATGTATCAGACGAACAGACCGGACTGTACGGAGAATGTCACACTCAGGCTCAGTAGGAGTTCAGATGGGTTTCGCCTCGTCGGTCTTCTTGTCGGCATTACCTGGGGACCGTTACGCACAGCTAGCGCCGCTTGCGGTCTGTGGTTAAACCCACTGCCAGCGTAGTGTCGAGTCTTTAGAGTCCCACACAGAAGGCTTTTCGCCTTTAGGCAAAAGAGTAGAGGTCGCATGGTATTGCGACAGGTTGCATGGTTTTGCGACAGGGTTCGGTCACATCCGTGCACTTGTGCACGTACAGTGTCCGGACAGTTTACACTAGCGGGCTTTGGTTTAAGCCAGATCCTAGTGTACCTTATGGGATTGGATTTATCCAGTTTGCATTCGTGTTCCTCGGAACGCGGATGCGGGTGTGTATGCACAGTTGACAGGGATTCACAGACAGCGGATTCTCATTAGGGTTGTTGACAGTTGACCGTTGACTTTTTGACTTTTTGCTCAACCCTAATGAGAATATGATCTGTGATTAACTATTATATTAATTAAGTATTATCGTGACTTGGTTGTTGACTTTTGTTGACTTGTTGACTTTTGTTGACTTTGTTGACCGGTTGACTAGGCTTGACTAGTTGACCATCATGATAACCATGGCTATCATTTCATGCCAAAGACTTTTACTTGCTTGCTCACTTGTGTAAAATGAGTGCATGATATGATAAGGTTATGGTTGCTTCAACCATCACATAAGACTTTTATTGATATGATGAGTTATGATTTCTTTGGATTATGAGAGGGTGAGAGACAAAAGAGAGCCTCATTCTTTCTTGCTCATTCTCTCTCTTGTTCTTGAGCTCTCCATTTTGCTCTCACCCTCTTGCTCTTGCTCCCTCTCTTTAATCTATGGTTCTCTTGTCTCATGAGTTGAGAATCAAGAACCATAGATAAATCCCACACAAACTATTCTCTACTCATTCTAGTTCACTAGGTTTAGCAAACCAAGTGAACTAGTTTCTTCAAAGAACGAAGAAGGAGCTGAAGATTGGAGCTTTCAAGTGGATCTATCTTCGGCGTACGGAGACGACGAGAAGGAGCCATCGGACCACCATCGGAGCTTGAAGACGAAGGAGTTCAAGACAAGCTAGGTATAACCCCCTAACCGAGTAGCTAGAAACTCTTAGTTAGGATGTTAGATAGATGTTTAACCAAGATCCGGGCTATAGGTCCATGTTACCACCTCCGTAAAAAAAATTGTTTTTTACCAAATTCCGCATTCCGGAAAGTACCGGGAGAGGTAGCATGGACTTACAGTTTTCGAATCAAAGATTTGATATTTTTGTTTGTAGTCGGTCACTTGACGTTTGTTCGTCTATCCCGAGTGTTATTTTGTTGTTTTGCGAGATGCAAATGTATGGTTACTAGGCACACTCATGAGGTTCCACAAGGCATCAATCATGCCAAATTCAAAAATTTATGTGCCGAGAAAACCTAAACTAGATCGTTAACTAGAAGTTAAGGCGAAAAGCAAGCAAGTAAACAACTTTATTGCTAAGTGAAAGGGATTACAACCTTTGTAGATCCGCTCCACCATTTCTTTAGCTCCGAGATGACGTCCCTCCACTGCGATCATCGGGTCCTGGACTCTTGCGATGGTTTCATCGGAGAAATGATCAGGCTAGGTCATTGACATCGAAGCCGAAGATGATCTACGTCGGGGAGACTCAAACTCAAGCTATTCCTTCACTCGGTCGAAAACTTTGTGAAGAGAACACCCTATACTACATGGCAAGTGGTAGAGAATGAAGAAATAGGAAGTGGGTTCACTTTAGAATTGAATTTCTCATGATGCCATTGGAGCTAGCAAGCTTTTTCAAGCTTGATGAAGATGAAGAAAAAGAAAGAATGATATCCATTAAAAGAATAATATGAACACTTATCCTTTTAATCATGGCACCATGGTTGAGTTAAGCCCTCATGCTTAACTCATGTAGAGAATTAACCATAGCATAAGGTTAAGGGTTGGGTTAGCTAATATCTTGAACAAATGACAAAAGAGTTGACTTTGTCAATGTTCATCATGCTTCATGAAGCTTGATAACTTTGACCAAAGTCACTCTCTTTTGTTATTTGTTTAGGAAAATAGTAAACCCTAATCCAACCTTGATATGGTTCAAGTCTCATACACACAACTTGTTTGTATCATCAAACATGATACAAACATATGTACACAAATATATATCATATATACACTTATGCACAATCAAGTGAGAAAATAAATCTTAAGTGAACCAATACTAGTTAATGTAAAGTAATATATCAAATATATAATTATACATTAAATCATTAAATCAACACTTGATTTAACGATCCGGTCATATCGCATATAACCGACTAATATCTATAGTAACAACTTATCGAATCAACACTTGATCCGATAACCCGGCTATATCGCATATAACCGATCAATGTCACAAATCGCGAGAATAGAATACAGTATCACATACTGGTATTTTTCTCGGTCCCGCACATATCTCATATGCGCTCCTATTTCGTTTCTCTTGAGCCAGGAAACCCCTCTGTAGGACTCTAAAGACTCGTCAATACGCCGGCAGCAGGTGATGATCATATCAAACACCCACAAGCCGCAAGCGGTCTGCTAAACGTAACGGCCACCCGGGTATTGAGCGATCAGAAGATCAACGAGCAAGCCCGCTCACACTCCAGTGAATCCAACGAGTAACACTACCGTACAGTTCAGTCTGTTCGTCTGATATGTCGCATATCTCGTCTAGGGGTGGTAAACGTCAGACCCCAATAACTCGATAAGTCGTGTCGATATAAGGCTCATAACGGGTCAAGAAACTACTGGTAACACTTACCTGTAAATCTCTAAAGCAGCCTTGGCCAAGGAATTCCTGTTATTGCCAATCGAGCACTGCGCAACATCAACTCCCTATACCGGGAGAGACGAAACCCTTCCTCTCACTCATTGCCTCCTTGTGATTCGGGACTGTACCCAAAAGCCACCTTTTTGCACGCCCTCTTGGACGTGGTATGATGGAAATCAAAGTACAGTGGGAGTCACACAAGACTCTATGACGATCTCGGGTCTACAGACTAACCTGTACCAGTGTCACCAGAGAACTGCCATCTGACGTAAGGTATAATACAATCTGGGAGTTCTCGGCGAGTCCGTCCAGTGTACCCAGTCTCTACTAAGCACCCGTATATCATCTTTGATGTCAAACACCAACGGATGTGGGATCATCCATCGCCCATCTGTATGGGTCGAGAAGGTATACGCTAGTCTACTCTGGTATATCGATGCCCCGTCTCGATACACCCACGACTAGGGACCTTGAAGGATGTACTTATGGACTACCATGTCCCTACTAGTATGATCCGCATCATAGTCCAGGTAGTCAAGTACACATCCTAAGGGCTTTACCAACATGTAAAAGAGAGACAATCAATGTACACGTTAAGGTAAAGAGCAACCAGATAGCATACTATCATGTCGAGCAAGAAAGTCCTCCCTATATATGTCCCAGCATCCACTACATTATACATCTTATGTACAGTAATGGCCTTTAAGGAATACATATAACTAACAATCTTCCACTTGCACTAGGGCCATCTGTAGCAGTGGTTGTAGTATCTCATACTCAACCATCCCATAAAAGTCTGTCTCTGGGAATAGGCCTTTCGTGAGTGGATCCGCCGTGTTGTCTTCTAAGTCTACTCTCCTAACCTCAATCCCCTGGAGATCAACCATTTCCATGATCAGGTGATACTGCCTAAGAATATGTCTGGATCACTGATAGGACCGGCGTTTCTTGGCATAAGCCACAACTCCATTGTCACACAATGGGAGGAACGAAGCTCATCTCATGAACTAATTTACATCCAGACTTCCTCTTTGGTAGCATCTTTGGTAACGATGTATCTTTCCTTTAATCTTCTAGTATGTCACGGTATCTAGATTTGAACTCTTCCAACATACCGTCACTTTATTGAGGGTAAAGACAATGCCTGCGACTGACATTCAGTCGTCCTTATCACCCTGGAACCTTTCCAGTGATTCTCCCCAGGATCGATTGATACCATCTCACTACAACTAGTGAGTATCCTAACATCCAATTAAATCTATCTCATAGGTCCAAAACCCAGGATTTAGTAGGTATCACTTTGATCCTATATGGAGAATCCTTGTGATAGGCGGAGATTGACCGAGCGTAGCATAGGAAACTTCTTCCCTATCAAGAGTATGTCATCCACGTACTATACGAGGATCACTACCATACTCTCTAATACCTTTTTATATATACATGATTCATCTACCATTTTGATGATGTCAAACTCTTTGACTAACTCATCAAAACAGATGTTCCAACTCCGCGATGCCTTCTTTATCACATAAAACATCTTGCACACGTTTCCGCTGCTCCCACTGTCCACGAAGCCCTCTGGCTGTGTACTTATAGACTACCTCTTCTAAATCTTTATTTAGAAAAGCAGTCAAGACACCCAACCGCCAGATATCGTAGTCATGGTATGTAGCCATAGCAAGTAAGATCTGGATGGACTTAAGCATAGGCCCCAGAAAAGGTTTCATCATTAGCCACAACTGGTCTATGATGCAAACCTTTAACGAGTCTAGCTTTGAAAGTCTCAACTTTTCCATGTACACCAAGTAATCTTCTCAAGATATACTTGCTCCTGATGGGGATTTAACCCTTCAGATAAAGTAACCAAAGTCCTGTAACCCTTCGAAAATCGTTTAGGCAGTTTTTCGGTAATCGGCTAATTTTTCGGCTTTTTCCGTAAAAAGTCAAAATTGATATTTTTCATTATAGACCTAATTATACAAAATTTAGATAAGATATTACTATAATTTTGTCACTAAAATGTCACTTATAATTTTCTAGTTAAATAAAAAAATTTCGTAATTAATTATTTTTTTTATTATTTTAAGCCTTTTTAAATACATTAAATTAGGGATAAATACAAATTTAATTAGGTAAATTTCATAATTAGGAGTCTTTATAAGCTAAAATATGGTGTTAATAAAATTATATCATGACTTGCAAACTTTTAGTTTTATGGTGGGAAAATTATGGAAAAAATGATGAAAAAAGGGGTTTTTTTTGGAAAAAGTTGATTTGAAATGCATTAAATGATAACATGGGGTGTTTTTGGTCCTAGAAACTTCTCCAAAAATCCACAAACCCCCTCCCTTGCTGCTGGCCGGACCCCCTTTGCTGCAGAATTCCCCATTTTCCCACTTCATTTTTGCTTCTTTTCTTGCTAAAAATTCAATAAAATTCACAATTTCCATCTCAATTCAAAGCCAAACCCTATCCAATCTCCTCTTCAACCCAAATTAGTTCAAAAACTTGATGAAAGAGGCTTTCTTGGTGACTTGATCATGCGAGGATTCAATTGGTGTGGTAAAAATTCTAAACTAGTTTGCTAACTTCTAGTTTATTTGTGCTAAAATCTAATTTGAAGTATTAATTTAGTGTAAATCCTTGTTCATGAAAAATCAAGAATGGGTTTTGATGTTGAGCTAGGGTTTGAAACATGGTTGTAAAAATTAAGTTAGGGTTTTGGTTATATAATTGATTAGAATGGTTAATTGTGTAATGATACGCTCGCTAAATCGATAAATTTCGATGTTTGCATCGAATCGGTAGTGAATTTGCTTACTAGATTTTACGAAAAGTAGAATGCGACCAAATTGCGTTATGTTAGCGATATAATTATCTTCGTATATTACTATTAGTGTGCGCGAACGCGGGGTTTCGTCTAGTCGGGTTGTAGTTTAGTCGATTTTCCCCGAAATGACGATTCTAGGTAAAGGTTAGCGATTTTCGTGCGTTTTCCCGCGCACCGAGTGCATGCTATGTTTAATTCGAGAGCGTCGATAATTGTATGTTGTGACTTGTATTGTGTTAGGTTTTATAATCTTATGCTTGATATTGTAGCAAATATAGGATCGGTCGGGGAAACTTCGGACACGGCGCGAAAAGGCAAAGGCGGTGGCCGGAACGGATTAGTGGGGATTTCAGGTGAGTAGATGTATTCATATTAGGGGGAATCGTCTGGATGGCGCGATGCGCCCCCTAGTTAGGATTACCCTACTTTTTGCAAGATTTATATTGTTAGATAGCTTATCCATTCATGTACACTGCATACCCTTGTAGCGAACAGTATATTAGATCGCATGGACATTCATCTATACTTATGCGATATCATTTCGTAGGACACGAACACCTTACCATGGGCATCTGTTGCACGCGCACTATTCATGTGACACACACGCCTTTGGTAATTGTCATGCCACGTGCACTAGAAAATTGTTTAACTTAATATCGCCATTTGCATTCTTACATGATATATGAAATTGCCATAGCTTGCTTATACCTCGCATTATCATCATATTTACATAGATTCTATCCAAAATTCACATCATATACATTGATATCATAGACATTTATCATATTTAACATGTGGACACTATGATTTTCTTAAGGATTTCAGTTTTTCTGTGATTTCTGGATTTTGGGGAAAACCGCAAGAATTTAACAAAAGCTTGTATTTATCATTTTAAAACAAAGTTGCGGTTTTCTCGTGATGTATGTGTCGTCCACCATGAGTTTTCATATTTTCTGTTGGATTTCGAGACCACCGATTCGAGGAGTGATGAAACGTCTCGGGTACATGGTAGGCCGGTATGGTACCCCGGGGCAAGAAGATCGAGTTGTAGACGATGAGCCTGGCAGGGGAAGACTACCTACCGGTGATGTCTGGCGCGGCGGATATCCGGAGGATACCGACCGTTGTCGTGAGATTTGATGACATGGGCCGATCCGGACTGACGGAGCCCGATATTTGAGATATTGAGGACATATATGATTTCATATTTGGTGTCGATGCTTGACACGGGTTTTCAGATGATTTCTTGATGGTACTTAGCTATTATAAAGATATTCATTTTCTAAAGTTAGAATTCAATACCCTTAGTATTTAAAACACTTAACATTTAGTAATGACATTGCATACCTATGCATGCATACTAAAGATATTATATCAACATTTGGACATACATGTTGTGCCGCATTGCGTGCATCTTACGATTGCCTTACTAGATGTTATATTTACTCACAAGCTGGCAACTCACCCCCGTTGTGCCACAGTGTCTTGCAGGTTGGACTCAATCAGTCTTGTAGCGGCGGCTATCTTATCATCGGCTCTTTTGCTCAGAACTCACGACATCGCCCGTAGGTGGGTTGCGAGCACACTTTATTTCTTTTGCTTTATCATTGTATCTAGTATTCTCCATCTACCACTTTATATTGTATATGTGACCTAGTGGTGAGACTGAGAGGTTGTATATTTTTGGTTTCTTTTGGGTCGAGCCTCACTTGAGCCGGCGATGTGTTTTCTGATACTTTGCGTTTCTTCTATGCTCTTTCTTGATATTGCTATTATATTGCATGTGGTTGTGATCCGCCCTTGGGCGAAGAGCTAGCTCCCACTTGGGGATGCCATTTTTATGATTACAGGTTTATTATCTTGTTGTACCCATTTTGGGGGGATAGAAAATACAGGGGAGACTCTGCCGAAATTTTTCGGAAATTTTTGATGTTTTAAAAAGGGATTCTATGAAACTTAAATGATTTTTAAAAACCATTTTCATTAAAGGTTTTCTTTCACTCTCTTTTGATTTGGTTTAGATTTTTCTGGGCTTTGGCTGACTTAGTTACGGTACGCCTTTAGATGTCTCGTAATCTAAGTGCCAGTCACGTTCCGTACCTCCGGGTCGTGACAAAGTTGGTATCAGAGCGTAGGTTTTACCTTTCTGAGTGTAGGACGACCTTGGTAGATGGAGTAGGTGACTTAAGCAGAGTGGCGTAGCGTGGGTATGATCCGCGGCATACTTACGATACAGTACTCCGCCTAAGTAACCTTAGGACATAATTGCTTGTATTCCTTTCTTGATTCCTTGCATTCCTTGATTCAATTGCAATGATCTTGTCAGTCATGTTTCTTATTCCAGCTTTGATGCCGCCAAAGACTACGAGAGCTCAGCGGGCTGCCGCTAGGATGAGATTCGGGCGGGCCCGTCTGAGGCGAGGATCGAGCGGGATGATACACCTACCCCTCAGGGTCATACTGATCCGCCTTATCCTGACCGTATTGCCAGATTAGAGGCCGGCATGCAAGAGTTGCGGCAGATGATGGGATCTTTAGTTGAGTCCAGCCGGACACAGAGATCCGAGGACGTTCCTTCCACCGCACAGACCACGATCGTACTGCTGCACAGATGGTCACTTCCTGCTGCTACTACGGAGACTATCCCTGTTTCACTACAGGAGTTCATGAGATTGAGACCTCCAGCTTTTACGGTACAGATGCGACAGAGGAACACAGGCATTTCTTGATAGGATGGCTCAGATTTGCCGTTCGTTGAGGTGTTCTGATGATAGATTGTGGAGTTTACGAGTTTTCGTCTGGAGGGTCTTGCCCAGACATGGTACGATTCAGTAGAGAGAGGCCGAGCTGCAGGTCTGCCTTCTATGACCTGGGATGAGTTTACATCTGCATTTCTTGCCCGTTTTCTTCCGGAGAGTGTCCGAGATGCTTGAGCCCGTAGTTTTGAGTCTTTGCGCAAGAATCCTGGGATGACAGTGTCGGAGTATGATATACAGTTTACCCAGTTGTCTCGATATGCTCCGTACCTAGTCGACACAGAAGAGAAGAGAATAAATAGGTTTGTGCGAGGGCTTGATACACAGCTATTCCTTGACATCGGCACCCAGCACTTTGATACATACGCAGCCGCGATGGATGCAGCCTTACTTTTGGAGGAGTGTATTTCGGAGACTCCGGTCGCTTCTTGGCCGAAGTGGATCCATACGGATACGCCAGCTCAGCGGCAGATGGGTAGACACCGCGATAGATTATTTCCGGGAGATGGTGAGGCAGAGGATTGAGACGAGGACAGTTGTTTGGTTCATATCCACAGACCCAGCAGTCGTCTCCAGGATGTTTTCGGTGTGGGAGTCAGTACCACCGTGTCAGAGACTGTACCATGGGACGCCAGGGCATGGAAACAGTCCCGCATGTGACTTTACCACCCTCACCACCTTCTCAGAGAGCTTTACTTCCTACTCCTGATGATGCTCCACGCCAGCCAGATGCTTCTAGAGGCCGTGGGCATGGCGGTCCAGTTCAGAGAGGACGAGGTGACAGAGGCAGAGGCAGAGGCGAGGCCGAGGTAGAGGCAGAGCACAGCCAGCTATTAGTGGTGGACAGGCCCGAGTGTTCGCGTTGACTCCTCAGGATGCACAGGCATCCAATGCCGTCGTGACAGGTACTCTGCCAGTATGTTCTTTTGATGCATGGGTATTATTGGATCCAGGCTCCACACATTCCTATGTTTCCACGTACTTTGCACCGAGGTTGGGCCGAGAGTCTTCTCCGTTAGATCAAGCCGCTTGTCGTTATTACCCCGGTAGGCGAGTCTTTTGTTGCCCGTTTTGTGTACCGATCGTGTTCTGTTCATATCGGGGAGAGAGATTCTTCAGTAGATTTGATTCTCCTCGATATGCTCGACTTTGACGTTCTTCTTGGTATGACTGGCTAGCCACCTGTTATGCATCCGTGGACTGCCGTGAAAAAGCAGTCAGATTCAGTTTTCCTGGTGAGCCGGTTCTTATATTTCAGGGAGATCGTAGTGCTGCCCTTCCCAGCTTGATTTCTTCTCTTCACGCTGGTCAGCTCTTAAGGAAAGGGTGGTCAAGGATTCTTAGCTTATGTTTGTGATACTAGCTCCACAGAGGTTCCGTTGGACCAGGTCCCTGTTGTGAGAGAGTTTCCTGATGTATTCCTGACGAGCTACCTGGTTTGCCACCAGAGCGCGAGATTGAGTTCTGCATCGACCTGATCCCCGGCACGGGGCCTATCTCTATACCGCCTTATCGGATGGCCCCGCAGAGCTGAGAGAGCTGAAGGATCAGTTATAGGACTTGCTGGACAAAGGCTTATCCGACCGAGTGTGTCACCTTGGGGTGCTCCCGTCTTGTTTGTTAGAAGAAGGACGGAAGTATGCGTTTAAGCATTGATTATCGTCAGCTGAACCGGGTTACTGTGCGGAACAGGTATCCCCTACCCCGCATTGATGACTTATTTGATCAGCTCCAGGGTGCAGGGTTTTTCTCGAAGGTTGATTTACGGTCAGGTTATCACCAGTTGCGGGTTCGGAAGGAGGATATTCCGAAGACTGCTTTCCGTACTCGATATGGTCATTACGAGTTCTTGTGATGTCGTTCGGGGTCACCAATGCCCCGGCAGCATTTATGGATTTGATGAACCGCGTATTCAGGCCGTATCTCGATCAGTTCATCATTTTCTCATTGACGACATTTTGGTTTATTCTCGGAGCCGGGAGGAACATGAGCAGCACTTACGTATCACATTGCAGACTTTGAGGGAGCATCAGCTGTTCGCCAAATTCTCCAAGTTCGCATTCTGGCTAGACGGTGTCGATTTCTTGGGTCATGTGGTGACGAGAGATGGTATTTGTGTGGACCCGAAGAAGATCGAGGCAGTTCAGCGTTGGCCTAGACCAGTATCAGTTACAGAGGTTCGCAGCTTTCTAGGTCTGGCCGGCTATTATCGATGTTTTGTCCAGGATTTCTCCCGCATTGCTGCACCGTTGACCGGGTTGACCCGGAAGGGGGTTCCTTTTGATTGGACCCAGGCATGTGAGGATAGTTTCCAGCAGTTGAAGACTCGTCTGACTACTGCACCAGTGTTAGCATTGCCTTCAGGATCAGGCGGGTTCGTAGTCTATTACGAGGCTTCTAGAGTGGGGCTGGGATGTGTGTTGATGCAGCACGACAGAGTTATTGCGTATGCTTCTCGGCAGCTGAGGAAACACGAGCAGAACTACCCCACACATGATTTAGAGATGGCTGCAGTGGTATTTGCACTTAAGATCTGGAGACATTACCTATACGATGAGTCGTGCCAGATATTCACTGACCACAAGAGTTTGAAGTATATCTTCCAGCAGCGAGATCTGAACCTGAGACAGCGCCGATGGATGGAGTTGGTGAAGGATTATGACTGCGGGATTTTAGACCATCCGGGCAAGGCGAATGTGGTGGCAGATGCTTTGAGTAGGAGGCCTGGAGGTAGTTTATCTTGTTTGAGCACAGTACAGATGCAGTCGACGGCGGATTGGCAGGTTTTATGTGATAGCAGAGTGCAGTTCGAGTTTACTCCTACAGGGGGACAGCTAGCCCATTTCAGAGCACGCCCACAGTTACTTGACCGTCTCCACGACGCACAGTCCGGTGATGCCCGTACATTAGAGATTATTGAGCAGATTCGGCAGGGCAGAGTTTCTGAGTTCGTGCTTGATGATCAGGGGATACTTCGATTTGGGACTCGACTGTGCGTGCCAGATTCAGAGGGACTGAGGCGTGATATTCTCGAGGAGGCACATAGATCAGTATACAGTGTGCATCCAGGTTCCACCAAGATGTACCGTGATTTGAGAGAGGTTTACTAGTGGGACGGGATGAAGAAGGATATTACAGACTTTGTGTTGAGATGCCTGACTTGTCAGCAAGTCAAGGCCGAGCACCAGAGGCCAGCCGGCGAGTTACAGCCTTTGCCTATCCCTGAGTGGAAGTGGGAGCAGGTCTCCATGGACTTCGTTGTGGGTCAACCCAGGACCAGTCGAGGGTACGACTCTATTTGGGTGATTGTGGATCGACTGACGAACGCGGCTCACTTCCTGCCAGTGAAGACCACTTTTGGATTTTCTCAGTATGCCCAGGTTTATATTGATGAGATAGTGCGACTGCATGGCGTTCCGACTTGCATCGTGTCCGACCGTGGCACCCAGTTTACCAGCCGATTGTGGCAAAAACTTCAGGAAGCATTGGGCACCCGTTTGAGCTTTAGCACAGCCTTCCATCCGCAGACTGACGGTCAGTCGGAGCGTACGATTCAGACTCTTGAGGACATGCTCAGAGCTTGTGTTTTAGATTTCGGTGGTAGCTGGGATCGTCATTTGCCTTTGATCGAGTTTTCCTACAATAATAGCTTTCAGGAGACGATTCAGATGGCACCTTTCGAGGCTTTATATGGGAGGAGATGTCGATCGCCTGTATGTTGGACAGAGCTTAGGGAGAGCAGTATTTTGGGGCCGCAGATCGTACAGGAGACGACTGAGAAGATACAGCTGATTCGGGACAGGATGAGAGCGGCGCAGAGCAGGCAGAAATCATATGCTGACAGGCGTCGTCGCCGACTCGAGTTCACTGTTGGCGATCATGTTTTCCTGAAGGTCTCTCCGATGAAAGGTGTGATGAGATTTAGGCGGAAAGGGAAGCTGAGTCCTAGATATGTTGGTCCTTTCGAGATCCTAGAGCGTGTTGGTCCAGTCGCTTATCGGTTAGCTCTTCCGCCCAGCTTCCCCGATGTTCACCCCGTATTCCATGTCTCGATGCTCCGCAAGTACCTTCATGATCCTTCCCAGGCGATTCAGCACCAAACGATCCAGCTAGAGCATGATCTTTCTTTCACCGAGCAGCCGGTGGTCATTTTGGATCGACAGGTGAAGAAATTAAGGTCGAAGGTCATACCGTCCGTCAAGGTCCTTTGGCGTGGCCCGAACAGCGAGGAGGTCACCTGGGAGACCGAGGTCGAGATGAGGAAGAGATATCCCCATCTTTTTGAAGGTACGCGTAGTTAAATTCTAAATTCGGGGACCGAATTTCTTTAAGCGGGGAAGATTGTAACCCTTCAAAAATCGTTTAGGCAGTTTTTCGGTAATCGGCTAATTTTTCGGCTTTTTCCGTAAAAAGTCAAAATTGATATTTTTCATTATTGACCTAATTATACAAAAATTAGATAAGATATTACTATAATTTTGTCACTAAAATGTCACTTATAATTTTCTAGTTAAATAAATTTTTTTCGTAATTAATTATTATTTTTATTATTTTAAGCCTTTTTAAATACATTAAATTAGGGATAAATACAAATTTAATTAGGTAAATTTCATAATTAGGAGTCTTTATAAGCTAAAATATGGTGTTAATAAAATTATATCATGACTTGCAAACTTTTAGTTTTATGGTGGGAAAATTATGGAAAAAAATGATGAAAAAAGGGGTTTTTTTGGAAAAAGTTGATTTGAAATGCATTAAATGATAACATGGGGTGTTTTTGGTCCTAGAAACTTCTCCAAAAATCCACAAACCCCCTCCCTTGCTGCTGGCCGACCCCCCTTTGCTGCAGAATTCCCCATTTTCCCACTTCATTTTTGCTTCTTTTCTTGCTAAAAATTCAATAAAAATTCACAATTTCCATCTCAATTCAAAGCCAAACCCTAATCCAATCTCTCTTCAACCCAAATTAGTTCAAAAACTTGATGAAAGGAGGCTTTCTTGGTGACTTGATCATGCTAGGATTCAATTGGTGAGGTAAAAATTCTAAACTAGTTTGCTAACTTGTAGTTTATTTGTGCTAAAATCTAATTTTGAAGTATTAATTTAGTGTAAATCCTTGTTCATGAAAAATCAGGAATGGGTTTTGATGTTGAGCTAGGGTTTGAAACATGGTTGTAAAAATTAAGTTAGGGTTTTGGTTATCTAATTGATTAGAATGGTTAATTGTGTAATGATACGCTCGCTAAATCGATAAATTTCGATGTTTGCATCGAATCGGTATTGAATTTGCTTACTAGATTTTTACGAAAAGTAGAATGCGACCAAATTGCGTTATGTTAGAGATATAATTATCTTCGTATATTACTATTAGTGTCCGCGAACGCGGGGTTTCGTCTAGTCGGGTTGTAGTTTAGTCGATTTTCCCGAAATGACGATTCTAGTTAAAGGTTAGCGATTTTCGTGCGTTTTCCCGCGCACCGAGTGCATGCTATGTTTAATTCGAGAGCGTCGATAATTGTATGTTGTGACTTGCATTGTGTTAGGTTTTGTAATCTTATGCTTGATATTGTGCAAATATAGGATCGGTCGGGGAAACTTCGGACACGGCGCGAAAAGGCAAGGCGGTGGCCTGAACAGATTAGCGGGGATTTCAGGTGAGTAGATGTATTCATCTATGGGGGAATCGTCTGGATGGCGCGATGCGCCCCCCCCCTAGTTAGGATTACCCTACTTTTTGCAAGATTTATATTGTTAGCTAGCTTATCCATTCATGTACACTGCATAACCTTGTAGCGAACAGTATATTAGATCGCATGGACATTCATCTATACTTATGCGATATCATTTCGTAGGACACGAACACCTTACCATGGGCAATTGTTGCACGCACACTATTCATGTGACACACACGCCTTTGGTAATTGCCATACCACGTACACTAGAAAATTTGTTTAACTTAATATCGCCATTTGCATTCATACATGATATATGAAATTGCATAGCTTGCTTATACCTCGCATTATCATCATATTTACATAGATTCTATCCAAAATTCACATCATATACATTGATATCATAGACATTTATCATATTTAACATGTGGACACTATGATTTTCTTGAGGATTTCAGTTTTTTTGTGATTTTTGGATTTTTGGGGAAAACCGCAAGAATTAAACAAAAGCTTGTATTTATCATTTTTAAAACAAAGTTGCGGTTTTCTCGTGATGTATGTGTCGTCCACCATGAGTTTTCATGTTTTCTGTTGGATTTCGAGACCCGATTCGAGGAGTGGATGAACCGTCTCGGGTACATGGTGGGCCCGGTATGGTACCCCGGGGCAAGAAGATCGAGTTGTAGACGATGAGCCTGGCAGGGGAAGACTACCTACCGGTGATGTCCGGCACGGCGGATATCCGGAGGATACCGACTGTTGTCGTGAGATTTGATGACATGGGCCGATCCGGACTGACGGAGCCCGATATTTGAGATATTGAGACATATATGATTTCATATTTGGTGTCGATGCTTGACACGGGTTTTCAGATGATTTCTTGATGGTACTTATTATACAGATATTCATTTTCTAAAGTTAAGAATTCAATACCCTTAGTATTTAAAACACTTAAACATTTAGTAATGACATTCAATACCTATGCATGCATACTAAAGATATTATATCACATTTGGACATACATGTTGTGCCGCATTGCGTGCATTCTTACGATTGCCTTACTAGATGTTATATTTACTCACGAGCTGGCAACTCACCCCCGTTGTGCCACAGTGTCTTGCAGGTCAGACTCATCAGTCTTGTAGCGGCGGCTATCTTATCATCGGCTCCTTTTGCTCAGACTCGCGACATCGTCCGTAGGTGGGTTGCGAGCACACTTTATTTCTTTTGCTTTATCATTGTATCTAGTATTCTCCATCTACCACTTTATATTGTATATGTGACCTAGTGGTGAGACTGAGTGGTTGTATATTTTTGGTTTCTTTTCGGTCGAGCTCACTTGAGCCGGCGATGTGTTTTCTGATACTTCGCGTTTCTTTTATGCTCTTTTCTTGATATTGCTATTATATTGCATGTGGTTGTGATCCGCCTTGGGCGAAGAGCTAGCTCCCGCTTGGGGATGCCATTTTTATGATTACAGGTTTATTATCTTGTTGTACCCATTTTGGGGGGATAGAAAATACAGGGGAGACTCTGCCGAAATTTTCGGAAATTTTTGATGTTTTAAAAAGGGATTCTATGCAACTTAAATGATTTTTAAAAACCATTTTCATTAAAGGTTTTCCTTCACTCTCTTTTGATTTTGGTTTAGATTTTTCTGGGCTTTGGCTAACTTAGGTTACGGTACGCCTTTAGACGTCTCGTAATCTAAGTGCCAGTCACGTTCCGTACCTCCGGGTCGTGACAAGTCCATACTTTGTTGGTGTATAAGGATTCCATCTCAGATCGATAAACATCCAGCCATTCTTACAGAGTCCTACTCCTGATGGCCAGCTCGAAACTAGTTAGGTCATCATCCCATGATGTAATCCTCGCTCCCACTGTCATAGAGAAACCGAAGTATCTCTCAGGTGGGTGAGGAACCCTGCTTGATCGGCGGAGAGGCTGAGGTTCGTTGGTTGCTATTGAATCCTTTGGTTCTACCAAATCATCAGCTGCAGTTTGTATAGCTGGAACTGTTTCCAGTTCTACCTCATAACCAATAATTTCTTCACAAGAAATTCCCTTTCACAAAGGTGGCATGTTGAGAAACAAAACATTTTTGTTCCTCGGTTTGGTAGAGGATATTCCCTTGCGAATGCTTGGGATATCCAACAAACTTCTGCATAACTGACTTTGCCTCGAGCTTGTCCGGATTATGCTTTTAGACATAGGCCGGAAAACCCCAAATCTAAACTGACTTAAGATATGGGCTCTTCCCTTTCCATATCTCATATGAAATGGTAGGCATCTGATTTGATCGGAACCCTATTAATTAGGTATGCAACTTCATAAGTGCATAACTCCCTAAAAGGAAATAGGAAACTCAGTAGTACTCATCATAGAGCACACCATATCACATAGGGTGTTATTGCTCCGCCCCGATATACCATCGTGCTATGGTGTATGCGGAGGAGTAATGCTGAGAGAGAATCTCATTCTTAGAATAGTCCAGGAATCCCGTGTTGAAGTATTCTCCTCCTTGATCTCATCAAAGGACCCAATACTTATACCCTTGTTTTTGGTTCTCTACTTCTAACTTATATTCTGTGAATATCTCAAAAGGTTCGGACTTGTGTTTCAACAGGAACATGTGTCTGAATCTTGAGAGATTATCAGAGAATGTAACGAAGTACAAAGAACCGGTCTTGGCTTTTGTAGACAGGGGACCTTTATACATCAACATGTATCATCCCAAGAGTTTACTAACTCTTTCTCTGTTTCGAATAAACGGAGCTATGGTCATCTTATCTTTGTGACATGACTGGCATGTTAGTGTATATGCCCTAGAGGCCATTACTGTATCATACTAGTTTGTATATTACTTAATGGAAGCTTGGGATATTCACCTTGTATATACAATCTTTCTCAAAATAGTAGTATGCTACTTGGTTTGTTTCTACTTCAAATGTGTACAAGTGTTTATTTTAGTATATCACCTATACATATTAGTGGAGCCCTTAGGATCTTTGCTTGATTACCGGCGATGTGATGGCAGTCACACTAGTGGGGCTGGGTAATCTATAAGCACATCCTTATGCAGGTCCCTAGTCGCAGGACTATCGAGACAGGGCATCGATACTCCGGAGTAGACTAGCGCATGCGCTTCTCATCTCAATGTGGGAGACGGTCTGTCTCACAGCCGTCAGTACGTCGTACTTGAGATAGTATGCGGGTGCTCGTTAGACTGCGGGTACACTGGACAGGACTCGTCGGGAATTGACTAGTTGGTATTATGCCTATCGTCAGTTATCAGTTCCCAGGTGACATGAGTACAGCTTAGTCCGCTGACTTGACACTGTCACTTCGCCTCGAGTGTCTTCCCACTACACTTTGATTACTACCCTACCACGGCTCAAAGGAGTCGTGCAAACAGGTAGTAGTTGGGTGCAGTCCCGAGGCACTTGGAGGCAGTGACGGTTTGACAGGATTCGTCACTCCCGGTATTGGGGGTTGACATCGTGTTGTGTCTAGGAGAGCCATTACACGAGTAGTCCCTAGCCAGGGCAAACGAGATATACTGGTAGGCTTCCAGTGTTATCTCAGGGTGTTTTGGGCTTCACTCCGACACGACTTGTACCGCTATTGGGGGACTGACGTTTACCGCCCCTAGGCCCGCCATGCGATGTATCAGACGAACATACCGGACTGTACCGAGAATGTCACATTCAGGCTTAGTAGGAGTTCAGATGGGTTTCGCCTCGTCAGTCTTCTTGTCGGCATCTACCTGGGGACCGTTACGCACAGCTAGTGCCGCTTGCGGTCTGTGGTTAAACCCACTGCCAGCGTAGTGTCGAGTCTTTAGAGTCCCACACAGAAAGCTATTCGCCTTTAGGCAAAAGAGTAGAGGTCGCATGGTTTTGCGACAGGTCGCATGGTTTTGCGACAGGGTTCGGTCACATCCGTGCAGTTATGCACGTACAGTGTCCGGACAGTTTACACTAGAGGGCTTTGGTTTAAGCCAGATTGTAGTGTACGTATTGAGATTGGATTTATCCAGTATGTATTCGTGTTCCTCGGAACGCGGATGCGGGTTTGTATGCACAGTTGACGGAGAGACAGAGGCAGAGGTTTCTCATTAGGATTGTTGACCGTTGACAGTTGACTATTGACTTTTTTCTCAACCCTAATGAGAATATGATATGTGATTAACAATTATATTAATTAAGTATTATGGTGACATGGTTGTTGAGGGATTGACTTTGTTGACTTGTTGACTTTTGTTGACTTTTTGACCGGTTGACTAGGCTTGACTAGTTGACCATCATGATAACCATAGCTATCGTTTCATGGCAAAGACTTTTGCTTGCTTGCTTTTTTGTGCAAAATGAGTGCATGAAATGATATGCCTATGGTTGCTTAAACCATCACATAATACTTGATTGATATGATGTGTTATGATGCTTTTGGATTATGAGAGCCAAATGAGAAAAGTCTTCTCTCATTCTTTCATGCTCATTCTCTCTCTTGTTCTTGAGCTCTCATCTCCTCCTCTTGCTCTCCCTCTCTTGACTCTATGGTTCACTTGTCTCATGAGTTGAGAACCAAGAACCATAGATAAAATCCCATACAAACTCTTCTCTACTCACTCTAATTCACAAGGTTTAGCAAACCGAGTGAACTAGTTTCTTCAAAGTTCGAAGAAGGAGCCAAAGGTTGAAGCTTTCAGTTGGATCTATCTTCGGCGCAAGGAGACGACGGGGAGAAGCCGATTCGGACGACCATCGAAGCTTGAAGACGAAGGAGTTCGAGAAAAAGAAAGGTATAACCCCCTAACCGAGTAGTTAGCAACTCGTAGTTAGGTTGTTAGTTAGATGTTTAACAAAGATCCAGTTTTTAAGTCCATGTTACCACCTCTAAGAAAATCGTTTTTTATCAAATCCCGCTTGCCCGAAAGTACCGGGAGAGGTAGCATGGACTTACAGTGGTATCAGAGCCAAGTTAAACTCTATCTAACATGTTAGCAAAGTAGCTAGAAGATCGATCAAAGAAAAGTCGCAAAACGAACCCGAGAATGTCTAGTTTCTGCCGATTTTTATTCTGTTCAAAAGTTGATAATTTTCATCTTAAAAATCGGCTCAGGCTTTTGTTTGAATAACCACCAAGTTTGGTCGCAAAAACGATTCAAAGCTCCGCGGAAACGCGGCGGGAGCACGCTCCCGCCGCGGTTCCGCGGCCGAGTTGACTCGGTCGGGGTCCAAATTTGGTGCAGTGTATTTCTGGGGTTGTTTTGGGATTTTTGGAATATGTATTTTCTGCCCAGATTTTCCAGAACGAAAATTTTGTGTTTAGGGCCTATAAATCCGTATTTTTGATCGAACTTCTAAAAGACTTAAGCTGACGGGTTTTTCTGTGATGTGATATTTGTATTGAACGTCTACTAATCGCTATATGTCGATTAGTGGGGGTTATACAAATCTGTGATCTGTAATGTTATTGGAATGTGTATATGAATTCATTGGATTGTCGCGGGTGAATAGCCAGGGGTTGTGAGATCAGAGTTTTTCTTTTCTTTCAATTCATGTAAATTTGTAAATTGATGTAATAATTATTTGTATGGCCGCACAACCGGGTCGGGGTTGTAGCCGTTATTGTATAATTTCTTTTTACTGTTTTTGCTCCTATGATAGACCCATGGAGGGGGTGCACAAACTACCGGGTATGCCGAAGTGCCGAGTGGCCTACTCACGGGGATAAGGGAGGTTGCTTCGCTTCGGGTACTTGGCGGGTCGTTTGCCGCACCCGTAGGGGTCTTGGGAGGGGTATTGGCTATTCACCGTGACCGTGTAATCTGCTTTTCGTTACAGGCTCGTACGAATTGCAGCTTCCTAGTATATCCAATGTGTTCATCTGTGATCTGAAATGTCTATCTTTGCAATATATCTATATATGATATTATTTAGGCGTTGCTTATGTTTTACAGCCGCGCTAGCCCAGCCCCCGCTCTGTCGTTAGTTAAGTAACCTAACGGGTAATGACGGGGCACCGTGGCGAATGCGAATGGCATAAGCGTACGTCATATTTTGGTTGTTTTCTGCAATGGTAGGATTAAATGATGGGACGCATTAAAAGAACTAATGCAAGAATATCACGCATTAAAAGAACTAATGCAAGAAAATAAACCAAGTAAAAGTCGTTGGAACACTTTCGAAAAACCACTCGGTTCTTTTCAAAACTAACTTTTAAATGCGGAGCTTGAGCCACTCCTTTTAAAAGCTATCTCGTTCCATCGACTATATCGAGTTCACTACGTTCACGGTTTCGCCAAAACCATTCGTAGCCCTCCATCGTTTCACATAAATAGTCAATAGTATTCAAGCTATGTATGTTGGCCAAAGTCAAGGCATAGTGATTGGTAGCTATTGGGTATTCATGTGTAGCATAGATAGATGCATTGGTTTGGGACAGTCGTACTGCCATTTTGGCCAAATTCAAGGGTAGGTACGGGTGGATCCAAATTAACCTAGAGAATGACGGGTAGAACTTGATATGTGACTTATGATATTTTGGCCAAAGTCAAGGTCATAAGAGCATGGGGCAAAAATCAACATCGGGAGTTTCAAAAGAACTGAAACTTGCTAGTGTTGCATACCATTTGGAGTGTGATGATTCTGGTAGGATTCCTTCAGTTTCGTCACGCGATGATATTTGGATCCCGATCCTACTGTGAGTATATGCTACTCCTCGGGAAATTTCTCACTTAACGATCAATGCTATAAACCAAGTAGGTGTCTAGAAAGGTGTTAGCGGGGCTACGCTCCCAGGGAAAAGAGGTTCTTGAATTAAGGAACTTCGCGAAAGCATTGGAAAACCTCCCTCGAAGTACCGACACCAGCCTGGCCGAACGGTTAAGCAAGTATTGTACGGTGAGATTGATCCTGACTAATTCTTCCTTTCTGGTTTGAGGAGGGATTCGAGAAACAGTGGGAGCCATCCTGTTTAGACAAACTAAAAACCACTCTACACTTGCAAGAGCATCATGCTGAGTGTTTCTTCTTCTCTCTCCTAATTGCAGCGACCAATCGACATGACTGGTCTTAAGTTACTTCTAGATAAAAACATACCGACAGGGCCAAACTACAAAGATTGGCTCAGGAATGTCAAAATGGCAATCACTTACGACAAGCTGGGGTATCTTCTTACCACCAAAGCTCCCCCTGTCCCTGGTCCCACTTCCAGCGTCGCGGATAAGGAAATCCGTAAGACTTGGGAGATTGATAGCGCGAAGGCCAAATGCCTCGTGCTTGCCTCTATGGACAATGAACATCAGAGGAGGCACGAGAATATGGACCTGGAATCCATATTTCTTCATACAAAAGAACTGTATGGAGAGCAATCTCGTATCGCAAGATACGAAGCGTCGAAAAAGTTATTTTCGGCAAGGATGGCCGTCGGATCATCAGTAGCAGAACACGTGCTTAAGATGATCGGCTATATTGAGGAGCTCGCGGACCTAGGGACCACATTAGAGAGTGAGCTCTATACAGACTTAGTTCTCCAGTCCCTTCCTTCCACTTACGCCTAGTTTATACTGAACTTCAACTTGCAAGAAAAAGAAGTTGAACTTTCAGAGCTCCTCAACATGCTGAGGAGCGCAGAGGGCACCCTACAGAAAGGTAGGGAAACATCCACTTTGTTTGTAGGAGGATCATCTTCTTCTAGGTCCAAGGCGAAAGCCAAGGGAAAGAAGAAGAAAGCCCCCGCCAAACCAAGGGGCGGTGTTAGTAAAGTGGATACGAAGGGAAAAGCTAAAGCAACAAAGAAAGCGGGGAAGCTTATGGATAAGGAAGAATGCTTCTATTGTCATAAGAAAGGACACTGGAAGAATGATTGCAGTGTAGGGTTCCTAGGCACTCTCAAGAGGTCTCACAAGGCATCAACCATACCAATTTCAAATTTTACGGTGCCGAGAAACCCTAGACTAGATCGTTGGCTAGAAATTTAGGCGATAAAATGAAACTAGTTAACACTTAACTACAAGAACGGAAATACAACCTTTGTAGATCCGGTCCTCCACCTCCTTAGCTCCGTGATGAAGTCCTCTCCGCTGTCCAAATCGAACCATGGCTTTCACGGTGGTTTCATCGGAGAAAAAACCGGGCTAGGTCGTCGACTACGATGCCGAAGATGATCTACGTCGAGGCATCACTAGATCAAGCTCCAACTTCACCAAGTCAAGAAACTTGTGAAGAAAACACACTCTACTACTTGGCAAGAGGTAGAGGATGAAGAAATAGGAAGTGGGTAGACTTTAGAATTGGATTTCTCACTTGATTTCTTCACTTTCCATTGATGAGGCAAGCTTTCTTCATGTGAAGAAGAAGAAGAAGAAGATGAAGATGATAATATGATAAGTTATTTTTGTAAAAAGAAAATAAATGGAATACTTATCATATATCAACCATGGTCAAGTGTAGAGAATGAATCATGGTTAAGTGGAATGGTTAGGGCTAAGCATGAGACAAAATGGTGACTTAGTCAATGCTTCATGAAGCTTCAATATGCTTCCAAAGAAAGCCACCATTTTCCTTTATGCTTAATATTTTTCCAAAAAGAATAAATAGATAAATAAATGAGAAAAGGAAATGAAACCCTAACCACTTAAGTAACCATGGTTTAATTCTTTACACAAACCCAAACTAGCATGTATCATCAAACATGATACAATCTTGTGCACAAAAGTATATCACATATACAAGGTGCATTTCAAGTGAGAAAATCCTTTTAAAGTGAACCAACACTAGTTAATGCAAAGTAATATATCAAATATATAATTATGCATTAAATCATTAAATCAATACTTGATTTAACGATCCGGTCATATCGCATATAACCGACTAGTATTCAATGTATCGGCTTATCGAATCAATCTTTGATTCGATAACTAGGTTATATCACATATAACCAATCGAAACATTAATCGCAAGAATGAAATACGGTATCACATACACGCATTATTCTTGGTCCCGCACATATCTCATATGCGCTCCTATTTCGTTCCGCTTGAGCCAGGAAACCTCTGTGTAGGACTCTGAAGACTCGTCAATACGCCGGCAGCAGATGATGATCATATCAAGCACCCACAAGCCGCAAGCGGTCTGCTAAACGTAACGGCCACCCGGGTATTGAGCGATATGAAGATCTACGAGTGAGCCCGCTCACACTCCAGTGAATCCAACCAGTAACACTACCGTACAGTCCGGTCTGTTCGTCTGATATGTCGCATATCTCGTCTAGGGGTGGTAAACGTCAGACCCTAATAGCTCGATAAGTCATGTCGATATGAGGTCTATAACAATTCGAGAAACTACTGGTAACACTTACCAGTAAATCTCAGCAACCCTGGCCAGGGATTTCCGGTTATAGCCAATCGAACACAACGCAACATCAACTCCCTATACCGGGAGAGACGAATCCCCTCCTATCGCTCATTGCCTCCATGTGATTCGGGACTGTACCCAAAAGCCACCGTTTTGCACGCCCTCTTGGACGTGGTAAGGTGGAAATCAAAGCACAGTGGGAACCACACAAGACTCTATGACGATCTCGGGTCAACAGACTACTCTGTACCAGTGTCACCAGAGAACTGCCATCTGACGTAAAGTATAATACCATCTGGGAGTTCTCGGCGAGTCCGTCCAGTGTACCCAGTCTCTACTGAGCACCCGTATATCTCCTCTGATGTCAAACACCAATGGATATGGGATCATCCATCGCCCATCTGTATGGGTATAGAAGGTACACGCTAGTCTACTCTGGTATATCGATGCCCCGTCTCGATACACCCACGACTAGGGACTTTGAAGGATTTACTTATGGACTACCATGTCCCCACTAGTATGATCCGCATCATAGTCCAGATTGTCAAGTACACATCCTAAGGGCTTTACCAACATGTAACAGAGAGACAATAAGTATACACGTTAAGGTAAAGAGCAACCAGATAGCATACTATCATCTTGAGCAAGAAAGTCCTCCCTATATATGTCCCAGCATCCACTACAATATACATCCTATGTATAGCAATGGCCTCTAGGGCATACATATAACTAACAATCTCCAACTTGCACTAGGGCCATCTGATAGCAGTGGTTGTAGTATCTCATACTCAACCATCCCATAAAAGTCTCTCTCTGGGAATAGGCCTTCGTGAGTGGATCCGTCGTGTTGTCCTCTGAGTCTACTCTCCTAACCTCGATCCCTTAGAGATCAACCATCTCCATGATCAGGTGATACTTCCTTAGAATATGTCTAGATCACTGATAGGACCTGCGTTCCTTGGCACAAGCCATAACTCCATTGCCTCACAATGGTAGGAACTAAGTTCATCTCATGAACAAATATACATCCAGACTGCCTCTTTGGTAGCATCTTAAGTAGCGATGTATCTAGCCTTTATCGTCTAGTATGCCACGGTATCTAGCTTGGAACTCTTCCAACATACCGTCCCTTACTGAGGGTAAAGACAATGCCTGTGACTGACATTCAGTCGTCTTTATCACCCTGGAACCCTTCCAGTGATTCTCCCCAGGATCAACTGATACCATCTCACTACAGCTAGTGAGATTCCTAACATCCAATTAGATCTATCTCATAGATCCAAAATCCAGGACTTTGTAGGTATCACTTTGATCCTATTTCGAGAATCTTTGTGATAATCGGAGATTGATCGAGCGTAGCATAGGAAACTCCTTCCCTATCAAGAGTATGTCATCCACGTACTCTACGAGGATCGTCACCACACTCCCTACTACCTTTTTGTTTATACAAGGTTTATCTACCATTTTGATGATGTCAAACTCTTTGACTAACACATCAAAACAGACGTTCCAACTCCGCGATACCTGCTTTATCCTATAAAGCATCTTGCACACGTTTCCGCTGCTCCCACTGTCTACAAAGCCCTCTGGCTGTGTACTTATAGACACACTCTTCTAAAACATCATTTAGAAAAGCAGTCATGGCACCCAACCGCCAGATATCGTACTCATGGTATGTAGCCGTGGCAAGTAGGATCCGGATGGACTTAAGCATAGCTACTTGAAAAGGTTTCATCATTATCCACACCTGGTCAATGATGCAAACTTTTAACAAGTCTAGCTTTGGAAAGTCTCAACTTTTCCATGTACACCAAGTAATCTTCTCAAGATATACTTGCTCCTAATGGGGATTTAACCCTTCAGATATAGCAACTAAAGTCCATACTTTGTTGGTGTATAAGGATTCCATCTCAGATCGCTAAGCATCCAGCCATTCTTACAGAGTCCCACTCCTGATGGCCAGTTCGAAACTAGTTGGGTCATCAACTCATGATGCAATCCTTGCTCCCACTGTCATAGAGCAACCAAAGTATCTCTCAGGTGGGTGAGGAACCCTACTAGATAGGCGGAGAGGCTGAGGTTCGTTGGCATCTACTGAATCCTTCGGTTTTATCAAATCATCTGCTGTAGTTTGTATAGCTGGAACCTTTCCAGTTCTACATTACAGACCTTGCCTCGAGCTTGTCCGGATTTTGCTTTTAGACATAGGCCGGACAACCCCAAATCTTAACTAACTTAAGATATGGGCTCTTCCCTTTCCATATCATATATGAAGTGGTAGGCAACTGATTTGATTCGAACCCTATTCAATAGGTATGCAGCTTCATAAGTGCATAACCCCCAAAAAGAAATAGGTAACTCAGAAGTACTCATCATAGAGCACACCTTATCATATAGGGTGTGATTGCTCCGCCCCGATATACCATCGTGCTATGGTATATACGGAGGAGTAATGCCGAGAGAGAATCTCATTCTCCTTTAGAAAAGTCCAAGAATTCTGTGCTCAAGTATTCTCCTCCCTGATCTCATCATAGGACATAATACTTATACCCGTATTTTGGTTCTCTACTTGTAACTTATATTCTATGAATATCTCAAAAGGTTCGGACTCATGTTTCAACAGGAACATATGACTGAATCTTGAGAGATTATCAGAGAATGTAATGAAGTACAAAGAACCGGTCTTGGCATGTGTAGACAGGGGACTTACATACATCAACATGTATCATCCTAAGAGTTCATTAACTCTTTCTCTGTTTCCAATAAACAGAGATATGGTCATATTATCTTTGTGACATGACTGGCGAGTTTCACAAGATGTAAATTCAAACTAATTTAAATATGCATCTTTATGTAACTCCAGCCAGTCGGGTCGCATTGATATGACCTAGTCTACAATACCTTAAGAAGAATTCGTTCATTTCTGAACTCTTCCTCTTTTGTGTGTTCCGTATACTTAGAACTGTAGTTTGATTTAGAACATTAATGCTTTTAGATAACGTGCCTGAACCGATCAACTTTTGATATAGGAAATGTTCAAAACATTATCCAACAATACAAAATTTTATAATTTCTTTACTAATAAAGAAAATGATATGATTTTGTATATCAGGTTCGGTATCTAATAGCATTTGTTCAGAATCAATGTACTGATAATACAGGGTGACAGTGACCGACAGACTTGGCTGCAACTCTTGCCCCATTTTCTGCCTCATGAAACTTATCACCCGTTCTCAGTTCTCTACCTATTTGTAGCCCTATGTAACAGATTACATATCTGGGATCCTGATCCGGTATCATATACCCAGGATCCGGAGGATACTGAGAAACAGTTCTTTGTAATGAACATACCCGAAGATGATACATCGGCATGCACTCTCTTCGTTTGGGCGGCACGGGAAATCTGGTATTCCCCAATTTCCTGCTCTGTCTTATAACAATTATAAGTTGGAGCGGGACCAACGTTCCCCAGCTCAGTATAACAAGCGGGTTCGGTCAATAATCCGTATTATTATCTTGATTAAGGCGTGATATGGTCGCTACCTAGAGAGAGAGAGGAGAAAACACTCAGCGTGCGCTCTTGCAAGAATAGATTGGTTATTATTTTATCTAATCAGGATGGCTCCCACTGCTTTTTATCAAATCTTCCTTCAAACCCTAAAAGGAAAGACTAGCCGGGATTAATTACACACTACAAGTTCGCCAATCTTTCAGCCAGGCCAGTGTCGGTACTTTGAGGGAGATCCCCCGTGCTTTCGCACGAACCTAATTAATGTAAACCTCGTTTTCCCAGAGGCGTAACCCCGTTAACACCTTTCTAGACACCTACTTGATCGGCTAATTGTACTGTGTAAAACTCTCCCAGGAGTAACAATTACTCGCAGCGGGTATTGGGATCCAACTATCTCATAGAAGGTATGCAATCTCATTGCAAATTTCAACACTTGAAATTCCCGATAATATATTGCCCCTAACGTGCTATGACCTTGACGAAAGCCAACAAACCATTGCCCGCTAGTCAAGTTCAACCCGTACATTTCTTGATTGAATTAAACCCACCCGCACGACCCTTGACGAAAGCCAACAAAGCCGCACGACTACCCTAATCCAATCGCATCATATGCTAGCAGATAAGCAGCATATAGCTACCGCACACTGCACCTTGACGAAAGCCAACAAATGCAGCACGAATAATATATACAACTTATCTGAAATGACGGAGGGCTACGACAGATTTTTCTGAAAACCTATTGCGTAATGAACTTGATATCGTTGTAGAATCAAACGATTTTTGAAATGGAGTGTTTTTTAGGCTTTTCTAGTTTTGCTAAAGGAGTCACTCCCGGTGAAGGGATCGTCGGTCCTTTCCTCGTCGAATGAGGTGCGGGATATATCATATATATCACTTTGCAAAGCAAAAACACTTAAAAGCAATCAAAAGCCAAACCGAGTGTGTAGCATCGGCCAGTTATTGCTAAAGGAGTCACTCCCGGTGAAGGGATCTCGGTCCTTTCCTTATCGAATAAGGTGCAGGATATATCATATATACCGTTGTGCAAAGCAAGAACTGTAGCTACCTGTTTTATTTTTGAAATTCGATTCTACAACAACTTAGGTTTCTTTTATTTCATTAATCACATTAATGAAGTCCCATCATTTAAGTACCTAAACATCACAGATAAATACGACGTACACTTATGCCATCCGCATTCGCCTCGATGTCCCCTCGTGTACCGTTAGGTTAGGTAACTAACGGCAGAGCGGGGCAGGGCTAGCGCGGGTGTAAAACATAAGTAACGCCTATATAATATATCATATATACTATATACTGTATCTATCATAGAACATCAAATGATCACATCACAGATATCGCAGCAGAAGAATCATATGAAATATTGGATATACTAGGACGTCCGTGTTTTTAATACGAGCCAGTATAAAACACGGATTCCACGGTCGTGATGAATAGCCAAACCCACACCCCTAGACCCCTACGAGAGAGGCAAGCAACCCTACCAATTCTGGAGTTAGGAGACCCGGACTCGACTCCTCGAGTTGGTCTCCCACTGGACTCCAGAACCCGGTTACTTGTGCTCCCCTCCTTGGGTCTATCCTAGTGCGGAAAAGTAAATAATATACAAACGGTGACAACTTCCGCAACCTGGAAGTGCCATAATAAAAGAATATTACATACAAGTTTTTACATGAATGAAAATGAAAAACACTCATCTCACATAAAAAAAAACCCGGCTATTCAAACACGACAATCCAATATAACATATCCAGCAACACATAACATCACATGTCATCAACATAAGTAAATATGCGCATCCCAATTGTCGTTGACATATAACAACGAAACTGGCGATATCACATATTACACTTACGGTCACAGAAAAGAAAGTGTAAAACTACAACAGTTGGAATCCGCAATCTCTTTAGACATCGCATGCCTAATCAAATGAATTACTTAGACATCACATGCCTAACAATTATAAACCCCGCATTTTAGTCTCAAAATCGAAAACACTTTTCAATATTAAGTCGGGCAATTCAACAAGATTCCCGACATCCTGATCGAATGCTCGTCGCAAACTTCAATAGGCGGACGCACCCCCGATGCCGTCGACAAAGTGCACCAAGGCGGAACACCGCTGCCGCGAGCACCCGAACGGATGCTTTCGGCGACGGGGTTCTCCTACAGTCACTTGGTCGGGGCTATGGAGTGAGGCTGTATATTAAGTTTACCCGGCGAGTATCCGCGTACACTACGTGATTGCGACAGACTTTTGATCTGTAACACCTGAGGTCAGGGTTAGTAGTAATTTCTTGTTAATGTGGGGTTTCTGGCAAAAGTTTACCAAAAACAGGTTTCTTAAAAACTATCTGGTTTGTGGTTATTTTTGTGAAATTTTATCTCGACCACCCACACTTGTGCACGATAGCCAGGGGTAAGATTAGGGTATGCCATATCTTGAGCTTGTGAGTCGTTGTGCTAAGTTAACCATGGTGGTCTAAACTTCCTTGTTTTGTTTGGTGTTGATTGAGGGGTTGTAGTTTTAATTTGGTTTAAGATTGAGGTTGTCTTAAGAGAAGGTTATGATGGGCCTTGATTGTTTCACACTTCCTTCTTTTCAAAATCCGTTTGCCTCTCAAAACTCATCTTATATACACACACACCAGCATTATTCAGCTGATTTCAGCCAACCAGAAATCAGCATCAGCAGCTGATTTAGCCATCATCATCACCAGCACAATTACCTGCGCAATTTCAGCCTTGATGGTCAGCTATGGCTGCTGCAATCAGCCACCTAAACTCATGGAAATTCAGCTGAGGATACTCTACGACATCTACTAAACCATCACATCAGCACCACAACACCTTATCCATCACCTTCACATTTCACATCAGCCAAATTGCATCCAATCAGCCACCAATTTTCAAACTTCAGCAGCACAAAATCAGCCATTAGCATCAGAAGTCCATTTAGGCTGCTCCAAAACAGCACACCAGCTGTTACTTCAGCCCATAGTTCAACACACAACACCACACTCCACCACAAATACTCCAACATCTTCTCCACCTGCTGCTACTGCTTCAAAACAGCAACACTAGCAAAAGAACACCACCATTTTCAGGTTCAGCCAGAACTGAACTGCAGGAGCAGCAACAGCTACTTCAACCCTCAACTCTATACCATAACTCACACCATCCCATACCACACTCACACCATCCCATACCACCCTCACACCACACCACACACCACTCCATATCACACAACAACAACAGCAACAACAACAACAAATTCAGCAACAGCATGCAACAGCAACAGCAACAGCAACCCATTTTTGCATCAGCACCAGCTCCGTTCCAGCCACGTTTGATGCACCTACCCTCTTCTTCTCCTCCTTCTCCCTTGTTGCAAGGTCCTTAGAGGGTATACTCTTGAACTTTTCGTATATTACGTAGATTAGATGCTTGTTTAGCTAGTTGTTGCGACAAATAGAATATTCATGCTAGAATTGTGCAGTGATGCTAAATTTAGCCATTTTAGAGTGTTTGTAGTTTAATGAGCCATCTTTAGTGTTAACTAACCCGTTGAAGCCCGGTAGTATCATTAAAATTGGATGGTTAGCCTAAATTGCTAAAATTTCGAATATCTAGCTTAATCGGTGTCCATATCATGCTTAAAAGTGATATTGGGTGTTTTATGGAAATTTTGAGCAAAGTAAGAATTGCGTTAGCTAGAATAACCTTCTTAGGTCCTAGTGAGGCCAGCCAACCAGAGAAATCCCCCAGATTTCTCGTAGAAACCCGATTTACCCGACTTGGCGTATTTGGGCAGTTTTAGTGATTTTTAGCCTTTCTGAAATCTGCTGTTGACCCGATCACTACAGAATAATTTTGAGAAGACCGTAGCATGGTGAGAAGAGTAGAAACACACAACCAGAGCACGGGGACCCACCTCACATTGGAGGCCGCCTTTTTTCTCATTCTGGCCGCAAATTGCGGCCAGAGTAGGGGGTAGGGTGTTGGTTTTTGGGGTGTGGGTTTGGTCTTGATAGATAGGGTTTTTGGTATCTCTAACTTTTCAAGTTTGGCCCTGAGGCAAAATCTGGAACTAGTTACGTGTTTTCGATGTTTTAAGACTTGTGCGACACGCGCGTGATACGCGTGGTTCTGTGGCGCGCTGCGCGACACAGCGTGTCAGTTCTGATTCAGGTAGGTTTGTGCGCGTCGCGTCGCGTCGCATCGCGTCGTGTGCACACGCGTTTGGTTTCACGCACGCGTATCCCTTTTGTCGATATATTGCGTTCTGCATGACTTTTCCTTATATAGTGACTCATGTGAATTCTAGGTTCGCCGGCAGGAACTTCAAGCACAGCTGAAAAGGGAAAACAGGTGGTCGGACACACTTAGCACAGGACCACTGGTGAGTAGATTTAACATTTACGGGGGACGATCGTTTGGATGGCGCAAGTCGCCCGATAGATTTAGTAAACTGGATAATCACTTGTGACATTAGAATAATAACACTTGCATGATAATTGCTGCAATTAGATCAATATGTCATACTCATATACGCAAACTCATTTATAGGACACATGCACCATTACCAGGTTTTTATATGCAGCACGAGCATTATTCATGTTGACACACACCCTGGTAATTGCCATGTCACAACACTAGATAACTGCAAATCTGAAACATGTTAATTGCTTAGAATTGTGCTATTGCAATAAATATATTAAAAGAAATCATAAGAATTGCTATTCTCGTGCAAATGCATTAATTCACTTGCTCATGCGTAGTATAGATCATATATTGCATGTTGATACCTTATGCGTTCATTATCATTGACATATGCACCCATGATGATTTCATAAGATTTATGATATTTCTGGATTTTGGGGAAAGCCGCAAGATTTCCAAACTTACGATCTTTTAATATAAAAGTTGCGGTTTTCTAGTGATGTAAAGTGTCGTCCACCATGAGTTTGCTGTGGTTTTCGAGACCCATTTCGAGGAGGTGGATGAACCGTCTCGGGTACATGGTGGGCCCGGTAAGGTACCCCGGGGCAAGAGGATCGCAGATGATGGCGTTGAGCCTGGCAGGGGACGGACTACCTACCGGTGATTTCATTTGGCACGGCGGATATCCAGAGGATACCGACCGTGGCCGCTAGATTGAGATTTGGATATTTAACATGGATCAGCCGGATGGCTGAGGCTAGAGATATTTGACATGGATATATGAGATTTAGACAGATTTGAGGTGTCGTTGCTGGACACGGATTTTATTGATTTCTTGGATATTATGCTGATGTTTAAAAAGAAGTTTTCTAAACAAGCAAGGAATAATTCTTACACTTACATGTTGAGATCCTGAGGTGATTCATATAGCATACCTTCATGATGATACTTTCATGTGGCATACATACGTGTTATCACCTCCATGTGACATATATACTTGCTAGTATACTGTTGATGCATACACACCTGCTAGTAAATTTAGCTATACCTGTTTTAGGAATGTCAGGACCCTTGTGTGCATGCATACGATAGCCTTAGTAAATGTTATCTATTACTCACGAGCTGGCAACTCACCCCCGTTGTGCCACAGCTTTTCTGCAGGTCCACTCCGTCAGCACTGTAGCGGCAGATACCTTTGCTTCTTTTGAACTTTTTGCCTGGACTAGAGGCTTTTGCTCATAGGTGGGTTGTTATCATTTTGTACCACCTTATATATGCTCATTGTATCTAGAGTACTCCATCTACTGTTGCTACTACTGCTACTACTACTGCCACTGCTGCTACTACTATTTCAGCTGTATCAGTTATTTAGATTACTGTATATTGACCTAGAGACGAGGTTGTGAGACTTGGGGATATTATGATATGTTATTTGGGGTCGAGCTCACTTGAGTCGACATGTTATTTTACCCATGCTTCATACTTATTTATGCATATTGTTGTTTTACATTGCATGGGATTTGTGACCGCCTTGAGGCGAAGAGCTAGCTCCCGCTGGGGGATGCCATATTCATGTTATTTATTTATATTTCGGTTTTGCGCCCGTTTGAGGCATGATTTACAAAAGGGATGGAAAGAGGAAGAATATTTTAAAAAGGGACTTGATGTGGATTAATGGTGAAAAATGTTTTAAATAAATTGGTTTTTCCTTCACTCAAATTCTTAATTGGGTTTTGTATTCTGGGCTTCGGCTTACTTATTTTACGGACGCCTTGAGACGCTTCGTAACTTAAGTGCCGGTCCCGTTCCGTACCTTGCGGGTCGTGACATGATCACATCAAAATTCCGTGGCAACCGATCAAGTGAGACTAAACTGCTATGTTTATAACATTCATTCAATTATGACATAACTACTTGTGAATTCCAATTATTGTATCACATTCCAGATAATTAGAAAATGTTAAACTTTCCGATCGAACAATCGAACACCCAAGTTTTCCCAAAACAGATCAACACATGAAACAAGTTTAAAAACATCCACTTCGTGCCTCAGTACCAACGGTCCAGCCGTAGAAGGGTCAAGCCAACGCCTCACATGTGGCACGCCGTACTGCCCCAAACCCGAAGGTTCAAAGGGCAGTTCAAGACGGTCACATAATCGAGTTAAAGTTTGTTGTCTTCTAGAGGGTCCATCGCGTTACTTGCACTACTTAGAACGTCGTTAAACTACGGAAGATCCAACACTTGGAAATTTCCCGACAGGGGAAAATGTGGGTATTTATATCCGGTCGAACTTTTTAACATATTCAAAAATATCCGGAACGCCACATAGACAAAATTAGACAATCCGATCAATACACCGAATCCCCAATACAACCCAGAAAATTCAACTGTTGAATAAATATTAAAAATTCCCAGAAAACTCAGCACCTGAAAACATGAATTACTGTGCAAAAAGTAAACAGTGATCATATTTATTGGCCGCGGAACCGCCGCAGAAGCCAAGCTTCTGCCGCGGTTCCGCCGCACTGTAGCAGCTTCACTCAATAAATTTTGCATCGTAATTCTTAGTTTTTCCTGCTGAATTTTTTAAGAATTTTTAATCTGGAAAAAACCCAGTTTTTAGAAAAAGTCCAGAGAGCACATTGATGTTAGGGTTTCGGGTCGATCGGGTTTCAAACTTCGTCTACACTTCGCCTAAGGCTCTAGCTAGGCTCTGATACCACTGTAGGGTTCCTAGACACTCTCAAGAGGTCTCACAAGGCATCAACCATGCCAATTTCAAATTTTGCGGTGCCGAGAAACCCTAGACTAGATCGATGGCTAGAAATTTAGGCGATAAAATGAAACTAGTTAACACTTAACTACAAGAACGGAAATACAACCTTTGTAGATCCGGTCCTCCACTTCCTTAGCTCCTTGATGAAGTCCTCTCCACTGTCCAAATCGAACCATGGCTCTCACGGTGGTTTTATCGGAGAAAAGCCCGGGCTAGGTCGTCGACTACGATGCCGAAGATGATCTACGTCGAGGCATCACTAGATCAAGCTCCAACTTCACCAAGTCAAGAAACTTGTGAAGAAAACACACTCTACTACTTGGCAAGAGGTAGAGGATGAAGAAATAGGAAGTGGGTAGACTTTAGAATTGGATTTCTCACTTGATTTCTTCACTTGCCATTGATGAGGCAAGCTTTCTTCATGTGAAGAAGAAGAAGAAGATGAAGATGATAATATGATAAGTTATTTTTGTAAAAAGAAAATAAATGGAATACTTATCATATATCAACCATGGTCAAGTGTAGAGAATGAATCATGGTTAAGTGGAATGGTTAGGGTTAAGCATGAGACAAAATGGTGACTTAGTCAAAGCTTCATGAAGCTTCAATATGCTTCCAAAGAAAGCCACCATTTTCCTTTATGCTTAATATTTTTCCAAAAAGAATAAATAGATAAATAAATGAGAAAAGGAAATGAAACCCTAACCACTTAAGTAACTATGGTTTAATTCTTTACACAAACCCCAACTAGCATGTATCATCAAACATGATACAATCTTGTGCACAAAAGTATATCACATATACAAGGTGCATTTCAAGTGAGAAAATCCTTTTAAAGTGAACCAACACTAGTTAATGCAAAGTAATATATCAAATATATAATTATGCATTAAATCATTAAATCAATACTTGATTTAACGATCCGGTCATATCGCATATAACCGACTAGTATTCAATGTATCGGCTTATCGAATCAATCTTCGATTCGATAACTAGGTTATATCACATATAACCAATCGAAACATTAATCACGAGAATGAAATACGGTATCACATACACGCATTATTCTTGGTCCCGCACATATCTCATATGCGCTCCTATTTCGTTTCGCTTGAGCCAGGAAACCTCTGTGTAGGACTTTAAAGATTCGTCAATACGCCGGCAGCAGATGATGATCATATCAAGCACCCACAAGCCGCAAGCGGTCTGCTAAACGTAACGGCCACACGGGTATTGAGCGATCAGAAGATCGACGAGCAAGCCCGCTCACACTCCAGTGAATCCAACCAGTAACACTACCGTACAGTCCGGTCTGTTCGTCTGATATGTCGCATATCTCGTCTAGGGGTGGTAAACGTCAGACCCCAATAGCTCGATAAGTCGTGTAGATATGAGGTCTATAACAATTCGAGAAACTACTGGTAACACTTACCAGTAAATCTCAGCAACCCTGGCCAGGGATTTCCGGTTATAGCCAATCGAACACAGCGCAACATCAACTCCCTATACCGGGAGAGACGAATCCCCTCCTATCGCTCATTGCCTCCTTGTGATTCGGGACTGTACCCAAAAGCCACCATTTTGCATGCCCTCTTGGACGTGGTAAGGTGGAAATCAAAGCACAGTGGGAACCACACAAGACTCTATGACGATCTCGGGTTAACAGACTACTCTGTACCAGTGTCACCAAAGAACTGCCATCTGACGTAAGGTATAATACCATCTGGGAGTTCTCGGCGAGTCCGTCCAGTGTACCCAGTCTCTACTGAGCACCCGTATATCTCCTCTGATGTCAAACACCAATGGATATGGGATCATCCATCGCCCATCTGTATGGGTCGAGAAGGTACACGCTAGTCTACTTTGGTATATCGATGCCCCGTCTCGATACACCCACGACTAGGGACTTTGAAGGATGTACTTATGGACTACCATGTCCCCACTAGTATGATCCGCATCATAGTCCAGATAGTCAAGTACAAATCCTAAGGGCTTTACCAACATGTAACAGAGAGACAATCAGTATACACGTTAAGGTAAAGAGCAACCAGATAGCATACTATCATGTCGAGCAAGAAAGTCCTCCCTATATATGTCCCAGCATCCACTACAATATACATCCTATGTATAGCAATGGCCTCTAAGGCATACATATAACTAACATGCAGGGCCTGGAAGGCCAGAACACAGGAATTGAAGAAGGTTGCAGCTTCGGCTTCAGGTGTGTATGTTATTGAAAACTGTCTTTCAATAAACTCTACTTCCTGGGTATTGGATACCGGATCATGATCTCATATCTGTAATTCTTTGCAGGCGTTGAGAAACCGTAGTGTTTTGAAAGCAGGTGACATGACCCTCAGAGTTGCGAACGGAGCTAGCATGGATGCTAAAGCCGTGGGGGACTATCACCTGGGAATGTCAGATGGACATGTTATGGTTTTGCGTAATTGCTTTTTTGTACCCAACGCAACTTGTAATATCATTTCTGTATCTTTGGTTTCTAAAGAAGGTTATGAATTTGCGTTTGTAAGCAATGTTGTAAACATTCACCTTAATCAAGTTCTGATTGGGTCAGGTACTTTGAGCAATGGTATATACGTATTAAACCAACCACAGATTTTCAATATCCATAATACACACAAAAGAAAGTCTCCGGAAATAAATCAGACTTTCTTATGGCATTGTAGACTGGGTCACATCAATGAGAGAAGGTTGACGAAGTTACATACAGAAGGATATTTGAATCCGTTCGAATATCAATCGTATGCCACTTGTCAATCCTGTCTCAAAGGAAAGATGACAAAGACTCCGTTCACTGGACACGGAGTAAGAGCGAGCGATCTCTTGGGACTCGTACACAGCGACGTGTGCGGTCCAATGTCTACACATGCGCGAAGCGGTTATTCTTACTTCATTACTTTTACGGATGACTTTTCAAGGTACGGTTATGTCTTCTTAATGAAACATAAGTCCGAAGCCTTTGGAAAGTTCCAGGAATATAAGAATGAAGTAGAAAAACAAAACGGCAAAAGTATTAAGATTCTAAGATCGGATCGAGGTGGAGAATACTTGAGTGCCGAGTTCCTGGATTATTTAAAAGAGAACGGAATTCTCTCTCAGCTTACTCCTCTATACACTCCGCAACATAACGGTGTATCGGAGAGACGGAACCGAACCTTATTGGATATGGTACGGTCCATGATGAGTAACGCTGAGTTACCGCGATCATTCTGGGGGTATGCGCTAGAATCAGCTGCATACCTTTTGAACCGAGTTCCAACTAAGACTGTGCCTACTACACCATATGAAATGTGGTGTGGGAAGAGACCCTATCTTAAGCACATTAAGACATGGGGAAGTCCAGCTTTTGTTAAAAAGCAGCATGCGGACAAGCTCGAGGCACGCTCAGTACAGTGCAAGTTTGTGGGATATCCAAAGAATTCCAAGGGATATTTCTTCTACTGCGAAGAGGAACAAAAAGTTCTTGTTTCTCGTCATGCCCACTTTCTAGAACACCAGTTCTTAGAAAAGGAAATAAGTGGGAGCACACTAGAACTGGAAGAAATTCCAGAACCACAGACTATTACTGAAAGCTTAGTGGAACCAGAGGGTTCAAAAGAACAGGACATTCCTACGCCGCTCCGCAGGAGTAGTCGGCAGTCTCATCCGCCCGAGAGATACTACGGTTTTCTCATAGACGGGGATAAAGAGGATTGCATCATAGATTATGATGAGCCTACTAGCTTCCAGCGGGCCGTTCAGAGCGTTGACTCGGTAAGATGGCTGGATGCAATGCGGACCGAAATGGAGTCCATGTACACCAACAAAGTATGGACGTTGGACATTGCTCCAGACGGGGTAAACCCGTAGGATGCAAGTGGATCCTCAAAAGGAAGATTGGTGTAGATGGACAGGTTGAGACCTATAAAGCTAGACTGGTTGCAAAGGGTTTTCGTCAAAGACCTGGTTTGGACTATGACGAGACCTTTTCTCCAGTAGCTATGCTGAAATCCATTCGGATCCTTCTTGCCATTGCTGCCTTCCACGATTATGAGATTTGGCAGATGGACGTAAAGACAGCTTTTCTAAATGGAAATTTAGAGGAGTGTGTCTATATGGACCAGCCAGAGGGTTTCATTCAGAGTGGGAGCAGCGGAAAGGTGTGCAAGTTGCTTAAGTCCATTTACGGACTAAAGCAGGCATCGCGGAGTTGGAACATCTGTTTTGATGAGACGGTCAAGGAATTTGGCTTTATCAAAAATCCAGATGAACCATGCATCTATAGTAGATTTGTAGCGAGAACTGTAGTATTCCTCGTTTTATACGTGGATGACATTCTCTTAATAGGAAATGACATTCCTATGCTACAATCTGTCAAGTGGTTCTTGTCACACAGGTTCTCCATGAAAGACCTGGGTGATGCCTCATACATCCTGGGGATCCGGATCCATCGTGATAGATCCAAGAGGATATTAGGACTTTCACAGTCTAGGTACATCGACACCATACTGAAGAGATTCAGTATGGAAGATTCCAAGCGCGGTAACCTACCGGCTTGTCACGGGATCACCCTCTCTAAAGAGATGTCTCCCAAGACTGATTTGGAGAGGGATCGCATGTCTATTATACCCTACGCTTCTGCGGTAGGCTCTATAATGTATGTGATGTTGTGTACCAGACCGGATGTAGCTTATGCACTGAGTGTGGTAAGCCGGTATCAGTCAAACCCTGGGGAGAAACACTGGATAGCGGTAAAGAACATTCTCAAGTACCTGAGAAAGACTAAGGAGATGTTCTTGGTGTATAGCGGAAAAGACCTCCAGATCGAGGCCTTTGCTGACTCCAGCTTCCAGAGTGACAAGGATGATTCCAAGTCCATGTCGGGTTTTGTCTTTACCCTCAATGGAGGGGCGGTGTGTTGGAAGAGTTCCAAACAGGAAACCGTTGCAGACTCGACGATGGAAGCGGAATACATCGCTGCATCTGATGCCGCAAAAGAAGCTGTCTGGATAAGGAAGTTCTTGAAAGAACTTCAGGTGGTTCCGTCCATTGTTGATCCAATACCTCTGTATTGCGACAACAACGGGGCTATAGCTTTAGCGAAGGAACCCAGGTCCCATCAGAGATCCAGACACATCTTGAGGCGGTATCACCTGATCAGGGAGATCGTAGATCGCCAGGAGATCGAGGTTCGGAGAGTCGCTTCAGAAGATAACACTGCAGATCCATTCACAAGGGCCCTGCCCCAGACTCAGTTCGAGCGGCTGATCGAGATGATAGGTCTTCGATACGCCAGTACATGGCCTTAGTGCAAGTGGGAGATTGTTTGTGTATATGCCCTAGAGGCCATTACTATATCATACTAGTTTGTATATTACTTAATGGAAGCTTGGGATATTCACCTTGTATATACAATCTTGCTCAAAATAGTAGTATGCTACTTGGTTTGTTTCTACTTCAAATGTGTACATGTGTTTATTTTAGTATATCACCTATACACATTAGTGGAGCCCTTAGGATTTTTGCTTGATTACCGGCGATGTGAGAGCAGTCACACTAGTGGGGCTGGGTAATCTATAAGCACATCCTTATGCAGGTCCCTAGTCGCAGGACTATCGAGACAGGGCATCGATAATCCGGAGTAGACTAGCGCATGCGCTTCTCATCCCAGTGTGGGAGACGGTCTGTCCCACAGCCGTCAGTACGTCGTACTTGAGATAGTATGCGGGTGCTCGTTAGACTACGGGTACACTGGACAAGACTCGTCGGGAACTGACTACTTGGTATTATGCCTATCGTCAGTTATCAGTTCCCAGGTGACATGAGTACAGCTTAGTCCGCTGACTTGACACTGTCACTTCGCCTCGAGTGTGTTCCCACGGCACTTTGATTACTACCCTACCACGGCTCAAAGGAGTCGTGCAAACAGGTAGTAGTTGGGTGCAGTCCCGAGGCACTTGGAGGCAGTGACGGTAAGACAGGATTCATCACTCCCGGTATTGGGGGTTGACATCGCGCTGTGTCTAGGAGAGCCAATACACGAGTAGTCCCTGGCCAGGGCAAACGAGATATACTGGTAGGCTTCCAGTGTTATCTCAGGGTGTTTTGGGCTTCACTCCGACACGACTTGTACCGCTATTGGGGGACTGACGTTTACCGCCCCCTAGGCCCGCCATGCGATGTATCAGACGAACAGACTGGACTGTACCGAGAATGTCACATTCAGGCTCAGTAGGAGTTCAGATGGGTTTCGCCTCGTCAGTCTTCTTGTCGGCATCTACCTGGGGACCGTTACGCACAGCTAGTGCCGCTTGCGGTCTGTGGTTAAACCCACTGCCAGCGTAGTGTCGAGTCTTTAGAGTCCCACACAGAAAGCTATTCGCCTTTAGGCAAAAGACTAGAGGTCTCATGGTTTTGCGACAGGTCGCATGGTTTTGCGACAGGGTTCGGTCACATCCATGCAGTTATGCACGTACAGTGTCCGGACAGTTTACACTAGCGGGCTTTGGTTAAAGCCAGATCGTAGTGTACGTATTGGGATTGGATTTATCCAGTATGTATTCGTGTTCCTTGAAACGCGGATGCGGGTGTGTATGCACAGTTGACGGAGAGACAGAGGCAGAGGTTTCTCATTAGGGTTGTTGACCGTTGACAGTTGACTATTGACTTTTTGCTCAACCCTAATGAGAATATGATATGTGATTAACAATTATATTAATTAAGTATTATGGTGACATGGTTGTTGAGGGATTGACTTTGTTGACTTGTTGACTTTTGTTGACTTGTTGACTTTGTTGACCGGTTGACTAGGCTTGACTGGTTGACCATCATGATAACCATAGCTATCATTTCATGGCAAAGACTTTTGCTTGCTTGCTTTTTTGTGCAAAATGAGTGCATGAAATGATATGGCTATGGTTGCTTAAACCATCACATAATACTTGATTGATATGATGTGTTATGATGCTTTTGGATTATGAGAGCCAAATGAGAAAAGTCTTCTCTCATTCTTTCATGCTCATTCTCTCTCTTGTTCTTGAGCTCTCATCTCCTCCTCTTGCTCTCCCTCTCTTGACTCTATGGTTCACTTGTCTCATTTGTTGAGAATCAAGAACCATAGATAAAATCCCATACAAACTCTTCTCTACTCACTCTAGTTCACAAGGTTTAGCAAACCGAGTGAACTAGTTTCTTCAAAGTTCGAAGAAGGAGACAAAGGTTGAAGCTTTCAGGTGGATCTATCTTCGGCGCAAGGAGACGACGGGGAGAAGCCGATTCGGACGACCATCGAAGCTTGAAGACGAAGGAGTTCGAGAAAAAGAAAGGTATAACCCCCTAACCGAGTAGTTAGCAACTCGTAGTTAGGTTGTTAGTCAGATGTTTAACAAAGATCCGGGTTTTAATTCCATGTTACCACCTCTAAGAAAATCGTTTTTTATTAAATTCCGCTTGTCCGAAAGTACCGGGAAAGGTAGCATGGACTTACAGGGCAAGTTTCAGAAGATGTAAATTCAAACTAATTTTAATATGCATCTATATGTAACTTCAGCCAGTCGGGTCGCATTGATATGACCTACTCTACAATGCCTCAAGAAGGATTCGTTCATTTCTGAACTCTTCCTCTTGTGCGTGTTCTGTATACAAAGAACTGTAGTTTGATTTAGAACGTTAATGCTTTTAGATAACGTGTCTGAACCGATCAACTCTTGATTTAGGAAATGTTCAAAACATTATCCAATCAATACAAAATTATATCCTTCTTTACCTAAATAAAGAGACTGATATGATTTTGTATATCCGGTTCGGTATCTAATAACATTTGTTCAGAATCAATGTATTCTGGTAATACAGGGTGACAGTTACCAACAGACTTGGCTGCAACACTTGCACCGTTTTCTGCCTCATGAAACATATCACCCGTTCTCAGTTCTCTACCTTTCAGTAGCCCATGTAACAGATTATATATGCGGGATCCTGATCCGGTATCAAATACCCAGGACGCAGAGGATACTGAGAAACAGTTCTTTGTAATGAACACACCCGAAGGAGATGCATCTCATGCACTTTCTTCGTTTGGGCGGCATAGGTATCCTGGTATTCCCCAATTTCCTGCTCTGTCTTATAACAATTATAAGTTGGAGCGGGACCAACGTTCCCCAGCTCAGTATAACAAGCGGGTTCGGTCAATATATCCGTTTTATTATCTTGATTAAGGCGTGATATGGTCGCTACCTAGAGAGAGAGAAGAAAACACTCAGCGTATTCTCTTGCAAGATCAGATTGGTTATTATTTTATCTAATCAGGATGGCTCCCACTGTTTTTTATCAAATCTTCCTTCAAACCCTAAAAGAAAAGACTAGCCGGGATTAATTACACGCTACAAGTTCCCCAATCTTTCAGCCAGGCCAGTGTCGGTACTTTGAGGGAGGATCCCCGTGCTTTCGCACGGACCTAATTAAAGTAAACCTCGTTTTCCCAGAGGCGTAACCCCGTTGATACCTTTCTAGACACCTACTTGATCGGCTAATTATAATGTGTAAAACTCTCCCAAGAGTAACAATTACTCACAGCGGGTATCGGGATCCAACTATCTCATAGAAGGTATGCAATCTCATTGCAAATTTCAACACTTGAAATTCCCGATAATATTTTGCCCCTAACCTCCTATGACCTTGACAAATGCCAACAAACCATAGGATGCTAGTCAAGTTCAACCCGTCATTTCCTGATTGAATTAAACCCACCCGTACGACCCTTGACAAAGGCCAATAAGGTCGCACGACTACCCTAACCCAATCTGCATCATATGCATAAGCATATAAGCACCAGTCAGCTACCGCACACTACGCCGTGACAAAGGCCAACAAACGCAGCACGAATACTAACTACTACTTATCTGAAATGACAGCGGGCTACGACAGGTTTTTCTGAAAACCTATTGCGTAATGAACTTGATATCGTTGTAGAATCAAATAATTTTAAAATGGAGTGTTTTTTAGGCTTTTCTAGTTTTGCTAAAGGGGTCACTCCCGGTGAAGGGATCGTCGGCCATTTCCTCATCGAATAAGGTGCAGGATATATCATATATATCGCTGTGCAAAGCAAGAACTATAGCAGCAATCAAAAGACAAACCGAGGGTTGTAGCATCTGCCAGTTATTGCTAAAGGAGTCACTCCCGGCGAAGGGATCTCGGTCCTTTCCTTATCGAATAAGGTGCAGGATGTTCTACAAGGAACATCGCGATGCAAAGTAAGAACTGTAGCTACCTGTTTTTGAAAATTCGATTCCACAAAATCTTTAGGTTTCTTTTTCTTTCATTAATCATATTAATGAAGTGCCATCATTTAAATCACCTAAACATCACAGATAAATACGACGTACACTTATGCCATCCGCATTCGCCTCAATGTCCCCTCGTGCACCGTTAGGTTAGGTAACTAACGACAGAGTGGAGCAGGGCTAGCACGGGTGTAAAACATAAGTAACGTCTATATAATATATTGTATATACTATATACAATATCTATCACAGAACATCAAATAATCACATCACAGATATCGCAGTAGAAGAATCATATGACATATTGGATATATTAGGACGTCCATGTTTTTAATACGAGCCTGTATAAAACACGGATTCCACAGTCGCGATGAATAGCCAAACCCACACCCCTAGACCCCTATGAGAGCGACAAGCAACCCTACCAATTCTAGAGTTAGGAGACCCGGACTCGACTCCTCAGTTGGTCTCCCACTGGACTCCAGAACCCGGTTACTTGTGCCCTCCTCCTTGGGTCTATCCTAGTGCGGAAAAGTAAATAATATACAATGGGTGACATCTTCCGCTACCTGGAAGTGCCCCAATAAAAGAATATTACATACAATTAAATTTACATAAATGAAAATAAAAAAATCTCATCTCACATAAAAACCCCTGGCTATTCAAAACGCGACGATCCAATATAATATATCCAGCAACACATAACATCACATGTCATCAACGTAAGTAAATGTGCGCATCCCAATTGTCGTTGACATATAGCAACGAAACCGGCGATATCACATATTATACTTACGGTCACAGAAAAGAAAGTGTAAAACTACAACAGTTGGAATCCGCAACCTCATTAGACATCACATGCCTAATCAAATGAATTCCTTAGACATCATATGCCTAACAATTATAAACCCCGCATTTTAGTCTCAATATCAAAAACACATTTCAATATCTAGTCGGGCAATTCAACAAGATTCCCGATAGACTGATCGAATGCTCGTCGCAAACTTTAGTAGACGGCCGCACCCCTGGTTGCCGTCGACGAAGTGCACCAAGGCGGAACACCGCTACCGCGAGCACCCGAACGGATTCTTTCGGCGAGGGGTTCTCCTACAGTCACTTGGTCGGGGCTAAGGGTGTAGCTATCTATTAAGTTTATCCGGTGAGTATCCGCGTACGCTACGTGATTGCGACGGACTTTTGATCGCATCAAAATTCCGTGGCAACCGATCAAGTGAGACTAAAGTGCTATGTTTATAACATTCAAATCAGTTACCTCATAACTACTTGTGAATTCCAAATATTGTATCACATTCCAGATAAATAGAAAATATTAAACTTTCCGATCGAACAATCGAACACCCAAGTTTTACCGAAATAGCTCAACACATGAAATAAGTTTAAAACATCCACTTCATGCCACAGTACCAACGGTCCAGCCGTAGAAGGGTCAAGCCAACGCCTCACATGTGGCACGCCGTACTGCCCTAAACCCTAAGGTTCAAAGGGCAGTTCAAGACGGTCACATAATCGAGTTAAGGTTTGTTGTCTTCTAGAGGGTCCATCGCTTTACTTGCACTACTTAGAACGTTATTAAACTACGAAAAAATCCAACACTTGGAAATTTCCCGGCAGGGGAAAAATTGGGTATTTATATCCGGTCGAACTTTTTAACATATTCAAAAGTTATCCGGAAAAACACATAGACGAAGTTAAATAAACCGATCGAATTATCGAATCCCCAAAACAACCCAGAAAACTTAACTCTTGAGTAGAAGTTAAAAATTCCCAGAAAATACAGCACTAAAATATAGGAATTACTCTGCAAATTTCAAATGCTAAAGTGACTATATGGCCGCGGAACCGCCGCACAAGCCATGCTTGTGCCGCGGTTCCGCCGCGCTTTGGTTGAGTCAGGCGCACGTGCTTCACAGTAATTCAAAAAAAAAGCCTGCTGATTTTTCTGCATATTTTTAATTCACAAAAATCCACATTTTCAGAAAATGTACAGAGAAGGCTATGAGTTAGGGTTTCGGGGTTAGATCGGATTTTGAGCATCGTCTACACTTCGCCTAAAGCTCTAGCTAGGCTCTGATACCACTGTAGGGTTACTAGGCACACTCATGAGGTTCCACAAGGCATCAATCATGCCAAATTCAAAAATTTATGTGCCGAGAAACCCTAAACTAGATCGTTAACTAGAAGTTAAGGCGAAAAGCAAGCAAGTAAACAACTTTATTGCTAAGTGAAAGGGATTACAACCTTTGTAGATCCGCTCCACCATTTCTTTAGCTCCGAGATGACGTCCCTCCGCTGCGATCATCGGGTCCTGTACTCTTGCGATGGTTTCGTCGGAGAAATGATCGGGCTAGGTCATTGATTTCGAGGCCGAAGATGATCTACGTCGGGGAGACTCAAACTCAAGCTATTCCTTCACTCGGTCGAAAACTTGGTGAAGAGAACACCCTATACTACATGGCAAGTGGTAGAGGATGAAGAAATAGGAAGTGGGTTCACTTTAGAATTGAATTTCTCACTCTTTTTCTCATGATGCCATTGGAGCTAGCAAGCTTTTTCAAGCTTGATGAAGATGAAGAAGAAGAAAGAATGATATCCATTAAAAGAATAATATGAACACTTATCCTTTTAATCATGGCACCATGGTTGAGTTAAGCCCTCATGCTTAACTCATGTAGAGAATTAACCATAGCATAAGGTTAAGGGTTGGGTTAGCTAATATCTTGAACAAATGACAAAAGAGTTGACTTTGTCAATGTTCATCAAGCTTCATGAAGCTTGATAACTTTGACCAAAGTCACTCTCTTTTGCTATTTTTTTAGGAAAATAGTAAACCCTAATCCAACCTTGATATGGTTCAAGTCTCATACACACAACTTGTTTGTATCATCAAACATGATACAAACATATGTACACAAATATATATCACATATACACTTATGCACAATCAAGTGAGAAAATCAATCTTAAGTGAACCAATACTAGTTAATGTAAAGTAATATATTAAATATATAATTATACATTAAATCATTAAATCAACACTTCATTTAACGATCCTGTCATATTGCATATAACCGACTAATATCTATAGTAACAACTTATCGAATCAACACTTGATCCGATAACCCGGCTATATCGCATATAACCGATCAATGTCACAAATCGCGAGAATAGAATATAGTATCACAAACTGGTATTTTTCTCGGTCCCGCACATATCTCATATGCGCTCCTATTTCTTTTTGCTTGAGCCAGGAAACCCCTGTGTAGGACTCTAAAGACTCGTCAATACGCCGGTAGCAGGTGATGATCATATCAAACACCAACAAGCCGCAAGCGGTCTGCTAAACGTAACGACCACCGGGGTATTGAGCGATCAGAAGATCAACGAGCAAGCCCGCTCACACTCCAGTGAATCCAACGAGTAACACTACCGTACAGTCCGGTCTGTTCGTCTGATATGTCGCATATCTCGTCTACGGGTGGTAAACGTCAGACCCCAATAATTCGATAAGTCGTGTCGATATGAGGCTCATAACGGGTCAAGAAACTACTGATAACACTTACCAGTAAATCTCTAAAGCAGCCTTGGCCAATGACTTCCTGTTATAGCCAATCGAGCACTGCGCAACATCAACTCCCTATACCGGGAGAGACGAAACCCCTCCTATCGCTCATTGCCTCCATGTGATTTGGGTCTGTACCCAAAAGCCACCTTTTTGCACGCCCTCTTGGACGTGGTATGATGGAAATCAAAGCACAGTGGGAATCACACAAGACTCTATGACGATCTTGGGTCTACAGACTAACCTGTACAAGTGTCACCAGAGAACTGCCATCTGACGTAAGGTATAATACCATCTGGGAGTTCTCGGCGAGTCCGTCCAGTGTACCCAGTCTCTACTGAGCACCCGTATATCATCTCTGATGTCAAACACCAATGGATATGGGATCATCCATCGCCCATCTGTATGGGTCGAGATGGTATACGCTAGTCTACTCTGGTATATCGATGCCCCGTCTCGATACACCCACGACTAGGGACCTTGAAGCATGTACTTATGGACTACCATGTCCCTACTAGTATGATCCGCATCATAGTCCAGGTAGTCAAGTACACATCCTAAGGGCTTTACCAACATGTAACAGAGAGACAATCAGTGTACACGTTAAGGTAAAGAGCAACCAGATAGCGTACTATCATGTCGAGCAAGAAAGTCCTCCCTATATATGTCCCAGCATCCACTACAATATACATCCTATGTACAGTAATGGCCTCTAGGGCATACATATAGTTAACAGCAAACCATAGGTTCTAACCTATAGGCTTTTAAGCGTGTCGTTTTGGTTTCCGCGTGTCGTTTTGGTTTCGATTTGCTTTTAATGCGATGCGATACATGTGACATGTAGGTACTCCCACGACGAATCGAGACGATAAAGATGATGATGGAAACATCGACATCGGCAAGCAAGACGCAAGGTGTGTGGATCTATATCCATAGGGGATGTCAGGTGGATGGCGTATAGCACCCCCGCAAAGTTTTGGTGGAAACCGATTTTTAGCTTATGGTTAAGAAAACCTATATTTCGAAACTAGGATTAGAGTTAACTGATAGTTACACTACTACAAATAAGGGTTGCCCCTACGGATTTATCCATAGGGGCAACCTACTGCCCCTACGGATATCTGCGTAGGGGCGAAAAAATACCCCGTAGGTGCAAAGGCCGCAGGTGCAAGTTGAGGCCCTGAACTTGCCCCTACGGGCAAATTCTTGCCCCTACGGATATATCTGTAGGTGTTGTTGCCCCTACGGATTACTCCGTTGGTTTAATCAAATCATATATGTATTTTTTTTTTGAATATATTGTATGTACCTACGGATACAACCGTAGGTCCTTGTTCTACCCCTACGGATACATCCGTAGGTAATATTCCGTAGGGGCAAAATATCAGAAAACCTGATATTTGGCCCCTACGGATAACTCCGTAGGGGATAGACAGTGGCCCCTACGGACATATCCGTAGGGGCACTCCCAACACCCTGCACTGAGATCAGGTGGGAAAAATATCAGGTTTCCTGATAGTTTGCCCCTACGGATATATACGTAGAGGCAACATATATACCTACGGCTTAATCCGTAGGTACATATTGTCTGTAATTTTTTTAAAAAAATGGGCTGCTAGATTTTTTCCCGCCCTGTGCACAATACTATATACATCAATCAAATCATATATTGCAGTATTCATAATCACATCTCACGCATATATATAATATACAAAAGAAACCCAAAAACTGTATATGATATAAATACAAACCAATATCAATATCGTTTCAAAATGTAGTACAATGAGATATAAATAAATACATGTTTCAAAAAATAAGAACCAAAAAGCTACCCTAGTTCGGTCCAGCTCCACCTCTGAATAACGTTAGAATAACGCGCGCCTGCTCCTCGGTCAATACACTCTGCAATGCGTCGCGAGTGGGAGTCTGAGCGGCATTTGGAGCTGGCGATGTGGTCTGCGCAGCCGCCGTCGAGGTAGTCGCTTGCGGAGACGCGGCTGCGGGAGTCTGAGTGGGCGGTGGAGCTACAGGAGCTGTCTACGGAACCGCAGCCGATCTAGTGGCTTGCGGAGCCGCAGCCGAAGGAGATGCATGTGGAGGCTCGGTCGATCTACCCTGTCGCGTCTGGACATAACGTGTGTAAGAAGCGTGTAAGAACTGTGTATTATTCGAATTTGTTTCATTATTAAGTTATTTCGAAACCCTGTTTAGATATCTAGTTTGGAAAAGCGTTGTTTATTTTAATTACATATGTGTGTATGATTAATCAAACTTAAGTCTAAAACCAAATAAGCTCAAGCTACGTACAAATTATGGATATGTTGATATGTATATAATATGAAATGATATTTTACTATAAAGTAGTATACATACCAACATCTCCTTCAACTCAGAACGGTGGCCCTCAGGCTATCCAGTTCCTGATGGACATGCCGGTCACTGGAGACGGAGGAAGTAACCGTAGGGGTGGAGTCCAACCTCATATGGGCCCTGCTAGGGCCCAATCCCCGGCCTCTCTCCCAACCTCCGTGGTGCCCTCCGTGTGCGGCGTCCAGAACTGGGGTCAGCAGCCTCGGATCGTTCTGTCCGGTAAAATCGATCCCCGAGGCCTGGGCCTGCTCAACCACCCGCTCCTACACCCACATTAAGCAGTAAAGTATAAGTATAAAATTTAAACTTGAACCTTCCAAAACTAAAATTTCAAATTTGGGTAGAAAAAATATTAACACTTACGCAGTACTCCTGGGTAGCGACGTCGGGATATCGAAGCTCGCCCGTGGCGGGATCTGTCGAGGTGCCGTGGACGGCAAGATATGCGGACAGCACGCTCGGTGTACCACCTGACGCCACGGTCCGAGATGTCTGCAATATTAGAAAGTAACTCTTAATATTAGAAATATTAGAGAATAACTCTTAATATTGAAGAATATTAGAGAATAAGTCTTAATTTACCGATAACTCCATGGCTCGAGTAATGTTCCTCGAGCCACCTGTGTAAGTGGGGCGACCCCTCTTCGCCGACTTCCTGTTCTCCGTATTCTGAGCGGCCTGTTTCTGCACAACGCATTAACATTTAGTTTTCTAATTAAGAAACACAAAGAAATAAAATATATCATAAATAATGAATTAAATTTAAAATACATACTTTTTTGCGTTCGGAGTCGAAATAAGCGCACAATAGAGGCCATGTCTCTACGTCGACTCTCGCAAACGCCAGAGTAGATAGGAGGGCCGCTCTCTCTGCCTCGGGGGTCGCTATCCATAGGGAGTAGCAGTCGGCCTTCAGCTCATTCCTGTTGTATCGGACCTTGGCCTGCATGTTCTTCATCAGGCCATTGTACAGAGCATGAAGGTCGAGCACCCTCCCCGGGTGATCAGGGTCGGCTACAGGCTGAAAATCGTAATCCAGCTGAAAATACAAAAAAAACATTGTTATTAGATTGCAAGTGTTAATAATAAATATATTGGATAGATCAAATGAAAATATATATTAATACATACCCGAGCCTGATCAAAGAAGAGGGCGTGAGCGCTGGTGCTGCTCGCCCCACTCAACGTGAAGTGGATAGTTCTTCACGATCCGGCTCTCGTCCCCCAAATACCGGCCGAACCTCTCGGCATGAGGACCGGTATAGCAATATTCAAGGGTAAAAAATAGGGGGAATGCTGCCTCCCCCCTAGCTCTATCAGGCCTCAGCCTATGGGACTGATTCGGGCCTCGAGTCCCCCTATGGGGATGGAGAGGCCCTGCGTCTGCACGAAATATCAAGACAATCAATAATAAGACAAAGTTGTATTAAGAAATCAAGGTTAAACAAAAATTCAAGTGTGATATATACCTCCGGTGACTAGCGCACAAACCTGGGCCCGAGCAGCAGCACGAGCGGGACGATAGTTCCTCCGGTGAGGAACAACCGGGGTCCCGGACCCGGACGCATCCCCTCCAACTATAAAATAAACATCGACGCTAAATTTCCATGAAGTTCATATTTATTCTATAGAGCATATGTAAAATGAATAAATATTTTAAATTTATTCATACTAACCTACAGACGATGCGGAGGGTATGGAAGCGGCAGGAGTGGCCCGTGTGGAAGGTGTGGACTCACCACCTATAATTAGACAATTAAAAATAGATTATATAAGTAATTGCAAAAAGAATGTGTAGATCAATAATATAATGTTCTAAATCAATATGCATGCACTATAGGATATATAAACATACCCGCAGGTGCGGTGGTGTCACCACCTACTGCTAGACAATAATAAAAATTGCTAAGTAAGAGCAAAAGGAATGTGTGTATTTATGATATAGCATTCTAAATCAATATACATACACTATATGATATATAAACATACCTGAAGGAGCGGGGGTGGCCTCTGTCCCAGATGTGGACGCATCACCAACAACTAGACAATCAAACATTGACAATATAAGTAATTTTGACATAAACATGCTTGAATATCTGTAATATTACTTTGTGTGTGCGTTTGTCGTTGAAAAGAATAAATTATCGCACGTATGTTAACCGATAGACGGGGACTAAGTGGCGCTTTTAGTTTCATATATGAGTATCGATGGGAATATGAAGGTTTCATATTATCATATATTGGTTTTAACCCGAACATCTCGAATCGCTCTCTAGTTATGCGTATGTATGTGTGTTCCGGCTGTCGGGGGTAGGCTTCTATCCCATTAAGAATGTATAGAGCGAACGCCCATCACTTGTGCTTTCAACCGTTTTGAGTAAATTTCGGCAGCACCTCCCCGCTGTTCTCCGAGTACACTGTAATAGAATAGATAATCATTTCAAAGCTGTGAAACAACGTTGAAATGAACATCTAATCTATCTTTGTACACGGAGAACCAGCGGAAAGGTACCGACGAAATATCTCGAAACGGATGAAAACACAAGTGAATGAAGGCGTTTGCTTTATACATTCTTAACTTGTCCACACGGGACAAATCTATGGGTTACCATACGATTGAATTTTCTCGTCGCGTAGACTATACGACGGTTGTTAGTATTGAGCTATACTGTCCGATATTTAACAACCTTCCTATAGTTCTAGGTCACGACGAGCATCGCACGTATGTTAACCGATAGATGGGGACTAAGTGGCGCTTTTAGTTTCATATATGAGTTTCGATGGGGATATGAAGGTTTCATATTATCATCGAGTATCATATATTGGTTTTAACCCGAACATCTCGAATCGCTCTCTAATTATGCGTTTGTTGTGTATTCTTGTTGTATGTGTGTGTTCCGGCTGTGGGGGGTAGGCTTCTATCCCATTAAGAATGTATAGAGCGAACGCCCATGCCCCTTTTACCAATCAAGAGAATACTACTAATAACTTATTGATAACATAAACAATATAATAATATTTTAGTATGTCAGGTTAAAATAATTGTATTAGCAAATACATTTTAGATAGTTATATAGACTACAAATTTCCAGAGAGAAAAAGTGGATGGGCAAGGAGAACAGAAGTTCCACTGTATTCACTTTTTGGATGGAACGATTTTGGTAGGAGGAAATCTATCATATACCAAAAAAGTTCTAACTGAAACCATCAACTTCCAATATTAGATTCATTCATAACTAACAATAAAAGGTTCTACTTCTCATTTTATTTGACTGACACCAAATAAACCTATCCTATTAAAGATATACTTCAAAGTTCCAAACACCAATTCCAATTGACTAACCCCCTTACTTAATTTGGGTCAACAACATAAGCTTATTGAATATTATCAATCACTAAAGTAATATTAAGGAGTATGATAAAGTTCAATGTCAAGACCATGCATAAATTCTCGGAAGAAATATTCAAAAAAAATGATATCATGATCACTCAAGTAATATCTAATTTTCCCACAATAATTGAAAGGCATAGAGTTGAAGGGGATTATGAAGAAAGAATGGACCCAGTCACCACCAATCAAGCAGCTTTCTCCCTACACCAATTTACTTTCTGTTTTATGAAAGACATCCTAGTGTTGTCAAATAGCTTACGACATGCAAATCAATCTTACGATTCAATACAAGATACAGGAAAATTAATAAGTATCTTATGAATGTATTTGTTGGATGATTGGATCAAGTAGTTTTAGGATACAATTTCTGCATCTTACAATATAATATAATGGAATCACAAATATTCAACCCAACTAATAAATGTGTTTCAAATATATTTAGAAAGATTTTTTAGTCACATTTTGGTTGCTAGTTTTAAGATGAGAAAACGGAGTATACGTTTGAATTTCCTATGTTGGCGGGACACATAACATCACTAAATTCATCGATCCATCCATGTATTTTGTTGTCATCAATCCACCTAACCCTAACCCCAACCTAACCCTAGCCCCAGCACCACCCAGCCCCAGCCCCCAGCCCCCAGCCCCAGCCCAGCCCAGCCCCTGCCCCAGCCCCCAGCCCCAGCACAGCCCAGCCCCAACCTAACCCTAACCCTAACCCCAGCGTGGCCAGCTAAACCCCAACACCAACCCTAAGGCAAACCCTAACCCCAGCCCCAGCCCCAGCAGCAGCGAACCCCAACCCTAACCCTAACCCCAACCCCGACCCCGACCCCGACCGCGACCCCTGCCGAACCTCAACTCGCGCGCGCGCAACCCCCCGACCCCAGACCCAGCACGTATGTTAATCAAAAAATTCTTTAATTTACCTCAAGATTTACTCACCTGACCGGCGGTGGCGACGACCCGAACGGCGCTGGCGACGACCTGAACGGCGGTGGCGACGAGGAGGACGACGGTGGCGACGAGGAGGACGACGGTGGCGACGAGGAGTTGTTTTCGCGCGCGATCGAGATCGAGAGAGAAAGAAATTGTGAGGGTAAGCGATCGATCTGTGCTTTAGTAATTTGATATTTAGTTGCCCCTACGGATATACCCGTAGGTCCTTTGTTTGCGTCTCCGTAGGGGCAAACACCAAATTAAGAATTAATATTTTTATTCTTGGACGTCTGGGCCCGTAGGGGCAACCTTTTAGCCCTACGGATTAATCCGTAGGGCCAAGTTAAATCTGCCCCTACGGATTCCAATATCCGTAGGGGCAACCCCCTATTTTACTAGTGTTAGTGAAACCATATTAGAAACTAAGGATAGTTAGAAGTGATATAATACGGCTAATATGTGATGACGGGATTTGAGGATGATGTTTGACGATATTGCCGTTTAGGATATTGTAGGACTAGATAGTCGACGTAGATATGTCATCTGAACCATACATATTTCTAAACTGAAGAATCGTATGCTTCTTTTAAACTGATACCTTGAGGGACGTTACGGATTTTCAAATGACATCTTTTCCTTAAAAACACCGTAACCCCTATTTTCAAAACTACGATTCGCTTCTTTTAAAATCTGCTTGTATGGTTCGGGTGTGTATGTTAGATTAAATACTTATACTTATAATAGAGATAGAATGTTTATGTAAACTCGACTTGATGTGAGATATAAATGCGATGATAAGAATATAAGACCTATATGATGACCTGATGATATGTTGGTATACGGATGCGAGTCGATTGAGATGATTTATACCCTGCCGGTCCCCTGATAAGAGATTATTGCGTATGTGACCTGGGACATAGATATATAGAGATATTTATATGTGTTGTGAATCGTGAGTGTTATCCGTACGTGACGTAAGGTCCGTACCCTCCTCGTCTTATAGGTTGATAGGATCCCTTATAGCTTAATGCCGCCGTACGATGATTTCCGTGCGTGATGAGTTTGACTTGATGATTGATCCTTACCCTTGACTAGAGGTTGCCGTACGATGGATTAAACCGTACGGGATGTTGTTAGGCTGGATGCCGATTGATAGATTCCCCGACTCGGTCATATTAGATACGTATACCCGTCAGCATTTGCATATGATTTAACTTATGCTGCATTCATGTTATTCGCATTGCATTACTTATACCTGTGAAAGTACACTTATACCATTATCGATGATACGTATGTTACATGTACACAGATTGTAGGCTCACACACATCATCATCGATAATTGCCATGTCACTACACAGTAGGATTGCTGCATTATGATATGACTCTTCGCATAACATATTTGCGCACATACATGTTGTACCCCATACTTGCGTACACGTATATTGTACACCATACTTGCGCACATACATATTGTACACCATACTTTCTTACATGCATATTGTACACCATATTTGCGCACATACATATTGTACAACATATTTCCGTACATGCATATTGTACATCATACTTGCGCACATACATATAGTACACCATACTTGCGCACATACATATTGTACACCAAACTTGCGTACATGCATATTGTACACCATACTTGCGCACATACATATTGTGCACCATACTTGCGTACATGCATATTGTACACCATACTTGCGCACATACATATTGCACACTATACTTACGGACATACAAATTTGTACGTCCACACTTGCGTATATACACATATGCACCTTTATACGATATTGCATTCGATTTTGGAGATTTGGGAACCGCATGATATACTTTAAAAATGGATTCATTTAAAAGAGCGGTTTTCCCTCGATATGTGCATAACACTATTCTATGTTGCATGATACACGGATATGCTCACATTTCTATTATATGTCGCATATATCATGCTCTATGATTTCACGCATTGAGATTGGCTGTTTTCATGAGATTTCTGGATTTGAGAACCGTAGACATTTTAAAAGAGATTATGGTTTGTTTTAAAAACCCGGTCACTCTTGATATGATATTTTAGTGCGTCCACCATGTGTTTTCTCGGTTCTAAGAGAGACTTTTCAAACCCGATTCGAGGAGGCAGATGAGGCCGATTGCGGGTACAGGGTGGACCCGGTATAGTCCCCCGGGGCAAGAAGGGATGCTGTGTATACAGACGGTGAGCCTGGCAGAGGGACTACTACCTGCCGGTGATTGGTTGGGCCTGGCGGATATCCGGAGGATACTGACCGGAGTTGAGAGATTATATGGGTCGATCCGGACTGACGGAGCCCGTGGGCCGATCCGGACTGAAGGAGCCCGATATATGATGATTTACGTGTCGATGCTTGACACGGTTTTCATGATGTTTCGAGTGTCGATGCTGGACACTCAGGTTCCATGATTTTTATGAGTCGCGAGAGACACCGTTGATTTATATCCTCATACTTACGTGCATACATACATTGATTACCTGGTTGGACGAGATCCACATGCATACATATATTGATTATGGTTGGATGAGATCCACATGCATACATACATTGATTTCCTGGTTGGACGAGATCCACAAGCATACATATATTGATTATGGTTGGATGAGATCCACATGCATACATAAATTGATTATCTCGTTGGATGAGATCCACGTGCATACATACCTTGATGATATTGTTGGATTATATCCGCATACATATAGGTATTGATTATATTATTAGCACATATGATGACCCGGTCATCCTAGATATCATAGTATTACCTTTATGATATAGTTGACCTATGAGTCGTTGTTTATTTGATTTCTACTTGTAGATGTTTTTCTACTCACGAGTTGGCAACTCACCCCCGTTGTGCCACAGTTCTTGCAGGTTGACCGCATGGATCAGTAGCGGCTTCGCTGGCACACAGTAGCTTCATTTGGGTGTTTGCATTGGTAGGTGGGACATTTGTATCAAACCTACTCTTGTATTTATATTTCACATTGTCTCTAGTCAACTCCATCAAATCAAAACTAGTATTTGTATATGTAATGAGACTTAGTAAGACTGTTAGAGTGAGACTTGAGCGATGGGTTTTATGTTCACCTTTTGGGGTTGATTTCTCGCTTTATTCTTTATCTTTTGTGGTGATCTTCGCCGTTGGGCATCATATACTTGCATATATTGTCTTGTGTGGTTGTGATCCGCCGGTTGGTGAAGAGCTAGCTCCTGCTTGGGGATGCCTTTATATTTTCATGTATTGTGGTTTTGGATCAAAAATAAAAATGAGGTGCAACCTAAATTTTTAAAAGACGAAACACGTTTTAAAACTAGTAGATTTCACTTGCATTTTCATGTTCTTTTTTTTATGCATTAAGAAAACTTGATTTCATTATACCTTTATTTCAAAACTTCACCTCCTTTATTTTCTTAAAAGGGTTTAGATTTCTGGGTTTCAGCTTAATTTAATTATATTACGCCTTTAGACGTTGCGTGATTTAAGTGCTGGTCAAGAGCTAATATTTCGGGTCGTGACAAAGTTGGTATCTGAGCGTTACGTTTAACCTTTGTTCGAGTCTATGTTTGACAATGCGGAGTCTAGGGCGGGTATGTATTTCGGAACCTATGCTTGACCTTACGGAACTTAGACTTGAACGGGGGGGGGGTATTAGACCCGAACTTTCATTTCATAGGCTGACCCTGATTGATGGAGTAGGTAGCTTGAGTATAGTGACGTACCGTACGTATGTTCCGCGGCATATTTACGATACGATACTCCACTTAAGAAACCTTAGGATGTACATATTTTGAGATCTTTGATTCTCTTCGTACCCATAATTATACATCCATTTGAGATCCTTGATATTATTTGTTCCATGATCATACTCTCATTGATGTTGTTCCTTCTTATGATCATGTATCCATTCTGGATCTGTCGTTTCTTTTCTTGCCGTTGATCTTCTCTCTTCGATACTTGGTTGAGGTTCCTGTCACCATAGTTTGGGCGCAGTTTGAGCAGCTTCTAGTGTTGCGGACAGGGCGAGCTCGTCTGGTACGAAGGCCGACCATCATGTTTTTTGGTGACACGGGAACGTCGCGAGTTAGTATTTATGTTGTGACCTCTCGGATGAGGTGAGTGTTTGGTTTTGCACCGGATGATCGGGCCATTGATAGAGCTGCCAGTTGCTAGAGGACTGTTGATGTACAACATACCTCGGAGATCGTGATGTCACCTACCGTGCAGACAGATGACCCAGCTATTGCTGAGAATGACGGGATGTCGCTTCCAGAGCTTACGAGCTGACAGCGCCGGAGCTTCCAGACAGAAATGCGACAGAGGATAGCTAGTCTTCCCCGAGTTGAGAGACAAAGGTGATTATCAGATTGATGCGCCGACACAGGCCCAGTTGAGTTGAAGATTTCCAGTGTGGAGTGTCTTACTCAGATCTAGAGTAGACCGATCCAGAGATGACAGTTGATGTATCGTCTTTCCTGGAGAATCGAGCCATTGTTTAGCATGCGGGCGAAGGGTATTCACATGTTGTATAGGAGAAGTTAAAAAGGTTCAAGCGAGTGTCAGAAACCAATTTTCCCAAGTTTAAATTGTTCGGAGGAACATGCAAGTAATTCTGTGGACCCACTAGAAGAACGAAACCCTAACTCGACATGATGACCATGGAACCGCTTTTGAACCTTAGGGTTTGCAGCAGTTTAGCGGTGCCATCTGTGAGGCTTGGGTTTGCCCTTCTACGGTTGGTCAAGAGGTACTATGGTATGTACCGAATATTTTTAGACTGTGCTCAGGTGTTGAGCCTTCGGGAAATTTTGGGACCTCGATGACTCGATCGAAAAGTTTAACGCCGTCCGGATACTATGTGATAGGAGACCCGTAAGTTGACCAGCTTCGGATAGAGGACCTCACCCAGATGCGTTGTGAGTTGATAGAGAACGGACGAGTAATGAGTATTCCTCCGATGGTTGGGACGAGTTCCCGAGGACGTGTTCGGCTAGAGATCTTCTACAGAGTGATGAAGATACCGAGTTCCTGATTTCGAGTCCGTGTGAGAGACTCCAGATTGACCGCGGCCGAGAAGAATAGCAGTACGCAGACTGTTAGTGTATATGCCCTAGGGGCCATTATTGTATCATACTAGTTTGTATATTACTTAATGGAAGCTTGGGATATTCACATGTATATAACAGTCTTGCTAAACATAGTAGTATGCTACTTGGTTTTTCTATCTTAATATGTGAGTATACGTATTAATAGAGCTCTTAGGATCTTGCTTGAATACCAGCGTTGTGATGGCAGTCACAGTAGTGGAGGCTGGGTAGTCTATAAGAACATCCTTATTCAGGTCCCTAATTGTAGGATTATCGAGACAGGGCATCGATACTCCAGAGCAGACTAGTGTGTACGCTTCTCATCCCAGTTGGGGAAATGGTCTGTCCCACAGCCGTCAGTACGTCGTACTGGAGATAGTATGCAGGTGCTCGTTAGGTTATGGGTACACTGGACAGGACTCACAGGGAGCTGTTGGTTGGTTTTATACCAGTCGTCAGTTAACAGTTCCCAGGTGACATGAGTACAGTATAGTCCGCAGACTTGACACTGCTACTTCGCCTCGAGTGTGTCCCACTGTTCTTAGATTGCTACCCTACCACGGCTCAAAGGAGTCGTGCAAACAGGTAGCAGTTGGATGCAGTCCCGAGCACTTGGAGGCAGTGGCAGTTAGACAGGATTCGTCTCTCCCGGTATTGGGAGTTGATATCGCGCTGTATCAGTGAGCCATTACGCAAAGTCCCTGGCCAGGGCAAGCGAGATTTGCTGGTAGGTTCCAGTAGTTTCTCAGGGTGTAATGGGCTTCACTCCGACACGACTTATACCGCTATTAGGGGACTGACGCTTGTGGCCCCCCTAGGCCCAATATGGGTTAGTTTTAGACGAACAGACCGGACTATACGGAGATTGTCACATCAGACTCAGTAGGAGTTCTGATGGGTTTCCTCATCGGCCTTCTTATCGAGATCTACCTGGGGACCGTTACGTACAGCTAGTGCCGCTTGCGGTCTGTGGTTAAACCCACTGCCAGCGTAGTAGTCGATTCTCTATAGTCCCACACAGAGAGTTTCCCTACTCCAGGCAAAACGATATAGAGGTCGTATGGTTTTACGATAAGGGTTCGGACGCATACGTGTGTTTACGGACGTACGACATCCGGACAGTTTTTACTAGCCGACTTTGGTTTAAGCCAGTTTCTAGTATCCGGTTATTGGATTTATACAGTCTAAAGTTTTTCCGTGTTTTCACGGATAGGAGAGGCGTTCTCGTAATTACGCGAGAAGCTTCTCGAAGATGGTGACTTGGGGGTTAAGGTGGCATATGCATTAAATGAGATTAGTGCGTCATATGAGTGATTCATCCATGACATTAATGCATCATAAATGCTTAATGACTCATGGAGATGAATCGCCCTCTTGTATTTATGAAGCATGATTATTAATCCTTTATTTTCTTTTATTGGATAAATGATAATGCTTTATATATATTATGATAGATCATTATCTCATCTCATTCTCTTGCTCACTTTCTCTCTCCTCAAGCTCTCTCTCTTCAAACCCTAATCCTCCCCTCTAATGTGTTGAGACCAAGGATTAGAGTAGACTACTTAATCCTTAACCATTCTCTATATCACCTAGGTTACTTAGATTAGCGATTTAAGAAACCTAGTTACCTCAAGTTAGAGGTGAAGCTTGTAGTAAAGCTCTCGGGTGGATCTTCTACTACATAGAGAAGGCCGGAGAGGACGTGGAGAACGACAAGGCGAAGGACTCGGTTCTTTAGGTATAATCACTTATCATAGTAGTTAACTCTTCTATGATTTCTTGTTAGTTATAGTTTAGCAAAGATTCTCGGTTAGTCAATGTTTACGCCTAAAACAAGATCGTTTTTCATTATTCCGCCTCCCCGCAAGTCATGGGGTATTGTACATCCACTTACAGTGGTATCAGAGCCTCGCTAAACAATAATTAACTCATTAGCAAAGTCGTATGAATTTCGAACGCAAAACGAACCAGAAAACGACATCGATATCACAAGTTTCTGTCGAATTTAAAACAGGCTCTAAAAATTTTTCAGGTTGCTTCAGTATAACCTACAGAGAATTGTAAGAACACTGGTGAAAAATGGGTTCATGAATCGGCCATACAGCCGCGGAACCGCGGCCGATCCGACCGATCCGCCGCGGATCCGCGGCCGAGTTGGGGCCGATTCAACCCAATTTCCACCAGTAACTATTCTGTGATATTTGTGTATTTTCTGGAATGTTTATTTTCTGCTCAAGTCTCAGGTGCACAGAGAAGTTTCTGAGTAGAATCTAAAGTGTTTGCTCGATCGAAATTTTACGATGTTTGCTAATATGATTATATCTGTGTTTGTATAATGTGTTCGTAAATCTCTCTTAACTGCTAGTATGTCGGTTGGCAGGGGGTTGCACATTTTTGTAATGGTTTTTACTATTTGTGGTTGTGAACTGTATTGGACTGTTGTGATGCTTAGCCGGGGTTTGAGATGGGTTGTTATATTCATTCATTCAATGTAATTGTAATATGTTGTAATATTATTTTGCGGGGCACATCCAGGCTGCGGTTGTAGCCACCGTTGTATTATTTCATTTTACTGTTTTTGCTCCTAGGATAGACCCAAGATGGGGTGCACAAACTACCGGGTACTTTGAAGTGTTTAGTGTCCTACTCACTTTATTGATGGAGACCGCTTCACTTCGGGTATTTGGTGGGTAGTTTGTCGTACCCGTAGGGGTCTCGGGTGGGGTAATGGCTATTCATCACAACTGTGTAATCCGTCTTTTGTTGCAGGATCTAAACAAACGCGGATTGCTTGCAAATCCAATAAAGTTCATATGAGATCTGGAATGCCTATTATTGCGTCTGACGAATGTACAATATCTATATATGATAGCTATTTAGACGTCACTTATGTTTTACACCCGCGCTAGCCCAGCCCTCGCTCTGCCGTTAGTTAAGTAACCTAACGGGTGATGACGGGACCCAGTGGCGAATGCGGAGGGCATAAGAGGACGTTGTATTTTCGTTTTTTTCTGCAATGATAGGTTAATGATGGGACGCATTATTTGTAATGCAAAGAAAATAATCCAAAAGATGAATCATTGGAACAATTTAAAAGAAACCACTCGGTTATTTTAAAACACATGATATTTTTAAATTGCGGAGCTTTAACCACTCCTTTTGAAAAGCTATCAGGTTCCTTCGGTCATATCAATTTCACTACGTTCACGGTTTCGCCAAAACCATTCGTAGCCCTCCGTCATTTCATTTGGGTGTTCTGTAGTATTCAAGCTATGTATTTTGACCTAACGCCAAGGCATAGTGTTTGGTAGCTGCTGGGTATTAATTTGTCGCATAGATAGATGAGTTAGTTTGGGACAGTCGTATTATCATCTTGGCCGAACGTCAAGGATATGTACGGATGGGTTCAAATTAACAAGATAATGATGCGTAGAACTTGACATGTGACTTATGACATTTTGACCAAACGCCAAGGTCATTAGAGCATGGGGCAAAAATATATATCGGGAATTTCTAAAGAAACTGAAATTTGCAAAGAGTTGCATACCATTTGGAGTTTGATGAATGTTGGTAGGATTCCTTCAACATTATTATACGATGATATTTGGATCCCGATCCTACTGTGAGTATATGCTACTCATCAGGATATTCGTCACTTAACGATCAATGCTATAAACCAAGTAGGTGTCAAGAAAGGTGTCAGCGGGGTTACGCCCTCAGAGAAAAGAGGTTATTTAATTAAGGAACTTCGAGAAAGCGTTGGAAAACCTCCCTCGAAGTACCGACACCACCCTGGCTGAACGGTTAAACAAGTATTGTACAATGAGAATGGTCCTGGCTAATTCTTCTTTTATGGTTTGAGGAAGGATTTAAGAAACAGTGGGAGCCATCCAGTTTAGATAAATTAAAAACCACTCTAAACTTGCAAGAGCATCATGCTAAAGAGTTTTCTTCTCTCTCCCCTAATTGCAGCGACCCTGAAAATGACTGGACTTAAGTTACTTTTAAAGAAAAATATACTGACAGGGCCAAACTATAAAGATTGGCTGCGGAATGTCAAAATGGCTTTGACCTATGACAAATTGGGGTACGTCCTCACCGCTAAGGCACCTGCAGTCCCAGGTCCCAAATCCAGTAATGCGGATAAGGAAATCCGCAAAACCTGGGAGTATGATTGCGCGAAAGCCAAGTGCATCGTGCTTGCCTCGATGAACAATGAACATCAGAGAAGGCACGAGGATATGGAACTAGATGCCATATTTCTCCATACAAAGCAACTTTATGGAGAGCAATCTCGTAAAGCAAGATACGAGACCTCTAAGAACTTGTTTCGAGCGAGGTTGGCTGTCGGATCATCGGTAGGAGAACATGTTCTAAAGATGATTGGCTACATAGAAGAGCTCGTAGACCTTGGGATGACTTTGGATAATGAGCTCTATACAGACCTTATTCTCCAGTCCCTTCCTTCCACCTATGCCCAGTTTATTCTGAACTTCAACTTTCAAAGAAAAGAAGTTGAACTTTCGGAACTCCTTAACATGTTGAGGAGTGCAGAGGGCACCTTACAGAAAGCAAGGGAAACACCCGCTATGTTTGTTAACGGTGCTTCTTCTTCCGGGTCCAAGGCTAGGGCCAAAGGAAGGAAAAAGAAGGCCGCCACCAAACCTAGAGGAGGTGTTAGTAAGGTTGGGGGGAAGGGAAAGAAAAAGTTTGCGGTACCGGTAGTGGCCCAGGATGAGTGCTTCCATTGTCACAGGAAAGGGCACTGGAAAAAGGATTGCAAGGCGTGGAACGCTAAGAACCAGGAACCGAAGCAAGCTGTGGCTTCGACTTCAGGTGTGTTTGTAATTGAGAATTGTCTGTCAATCAACTCTACTTCCTGGGTATTGGATATCGGATCAGGATCTCATATTTGCAATTCATTGCAGGCACTGAGAAACCGTAGAGTGCTGAAGGATGGTGATATGACCCTGATGGTTGCTAACGGAGCTAGCGTGGGAGCTGTGTCCGTAGGGATTATCACCTGGGATTGACGAGTGGACACATTTTGGTTTTACATAACTGTTTTTGTGAACCCAGCTTAACGTGTAATAACATATCTGTTTCCTTGTTATCAAATAAAAGTTATGATTTCAGGTTTGTAAGTGATGTTGTCAACATCCACCTTAATCATAGTTTCATTGGGTCCAGTACACTGGATAATGGTATATATGTGTTAAACCAACTCCTAATTTTCAATGTCCAGAACACACTAAAAAGAAAGTCTCCAGATTTAAATAAAGCTTTCTTATGGCATTGTAGACTGGGTCACATCAATGAGAGAAGGTTGACTAAGTTACATAGAGAAGGATATTTGGACTCATTCCAATATCAAACTTATGCCACTTGTCAATCTTGTCTCAAAGGAAAGATGACAAAGACTCCATTTGCTGGACATGGAGTAAGAGCGAGCGAGCTCTTAGGACTCATACACAGCGATGTATGTGGTCCAATGTCTACACATGCAAGAGGTGGTTTTTCCTATTTCATTACTTTCACGGATGATTACTCAAGGTACGAATTCATTTATCTGATGAAACATAAATCCGAGGCTTTTGAGAAATTCCAAGAGTATAAGAATGAAGTAGAAAACCAAACCGGAAAAAGTATCAAGACACTAAGATCTGATCGAGGTGGTGAATACTTGAGTGCCGAGTTCCTAGGTTACCTAAAAGAGAAAGGAATTCTCTCTCAGCTTACTCTTCCATACACTCCACAACATAATGGTGTATCGGAGTGACGGAATCGAACCCTATTGGATATGGTACGTTCTATGATGAGTAATGCTGAGTTGCCGTGATCTTTTTGGGGTTATGCGCTAGAATCAGCGGCATATCTTTTGAACATGGTACCTACCAAGACTGTGCCTACCACTCCATATCAGATGTGGAGTGGGAAGAAACCCCATCTACAGTATATAAAGATTTGGGGGTGTCCAGCTTTTGTTAAAAAGCAGTATGTGGACAAGCTCGAGGCACGATCAGTAAAGTGTAAGTTTGTGGGATATCCAAAGAACTCAAGGGGATATCTATTCTATTACGCAGAGGAACAAAAGGTATTTGTTTCTCGAAATGCCCATTTTCTAGAACATCAGTTTTTAGAAAAGGAAACAAGTGGGAGCGAAATAGAACTGGAAGAAATTCCAGAACCACAAACTAATACTGAAAGTTTGGTAGAACAAGTAGTTCAAGAAGAACAGGACATTTCCGCACCCCTCCGCAGGAGTAGTAGGCCGTCTCATCCGCCTGAGAGATACTACGGTTTTCTGATAGATGTGGATATAGAGGATTGCATCATAGATGATGATGAACCTATTGGCTTCCAGCAGGCCGTCCAGAGCGGCGACTCGGTACGATGGCTAGATGCAATGCGGACCAAAATGGAGTCCATGTACACCAACAAAGTATGGACTTTGGACTTTGCTCCAGATGGGGTAAAACCCATAGGATGCAAATGGATCTTCAAGAAAAAGATTGGTGTAGATGGACAGGTGGAAACCTATAAGGCTAGATTTGTTGCAAAGGGTTTTGGTCAAAGACCTGGTTTGGACTATGACGAAACTTTTTCTCCAGTGCCTATGATCAAATCCATTCGGGTCCTTCTTGCTATTGCTGCCTTCCATGATTATCAAATCTGGCAGATGGACGTAAAGACGGCTTTTCTGAATGGAAATTTAGAAGAATGCGTCTATATGGATCAGCCAGAGGGTTTCAATCAGAGTGGGAGCAGCGGGAAAGTATGCAAGTTGCTTAAGTCCATTTATAGACTAAAGCAGGCATCGCGGAGTTGGAACATCTGTTTTGATGAAACAGTCAAAGAATATGACTTTATCAAAAATCCAGATGAACCGTGCATATATAGTAAAGTTGTACCAAGAACTGTCGTATTCCTCGTCTTGTACGTGGATGACATTCTATTGATAGGAAATGACATTCCTATGCTACAATCTGTCAAAGGATTCTTGTCACACAGGTTCTCCATGGAAGACCTGGGTGATGCCTCTTACATTCTGGGGATCCGGATCTATCTTGATAGATCCAAGAGGATGTTGGGACTTTCGCATTCCAGGTATATCGACACTGTACTGAAAAGATTCAGTATGGAAGATTCTAAGCGCGGTAATCTACCGGCTTGTCACGGAATCACCCTATCCAAAGAGATTTCTCCCAAGACTGATTTGGAAAGGAAACGCATGTCTATTATACCCTACGCTTCTGCGGTAGGCTCTATAATGTATGTGATGTTGTGCACCAGACCAGATGTAGCTTACGCACTGAGCGTGGTAAGCCGGTATCAGTCAGACCCAGGGGAGAAGCACTGGATAGCAGTAAAGAACATTCTCAAGTACCTGAGGAGGACTAAGGAGATGTTCTTGGTTTAAGGCGGAAAAGACCTCAGGATGGAGGCCTATGCTGATTCTGGCTTCCAGAGTGATAAGGACGATTCCAAGTCCATGTCAGGTTATGTCTTTACCCTCAATGGAGGGGCGGTGTGCTGGAAGAGTTCCAAGCAGGACACCGTTGCTGACTCGACGATGGAAGCAGAGTATATTGCTGCTTGCGATGCCGCAAAAGAAGCGGTCTGGATGAAGAAGTTCCTAACAGAACTTTAGGTGGTTCCTACCATTGTTGATCCAATACCTCTGTATTGCGACAACAATGGAGCTATAGCTTTATCAAAGGAACCAAGGTCCCATCAGAAGTCCAGACACAACTTAAGGCAGTATCACCTGATCAGGGAGATCATTGATCGTCAGGAGATCGAGTTTCGGAGAGTTGCTACTGAAGAGAACATTGTTGATCCATTCACGAAGGCCCTACCTCCGATTCAGTTCGAGAGGGTACTTGAGATCATCGTTCTTCGATATGCCAGTACATGGCCCTAGTGCAAGTGGGAGATTGTTATTGTATATGCCATAGGGGCCATTATTGTATCATACTAGTTTGTATATTACTTAATGGAAGCTTGGGATATTCACATGTATATAACAGTCTTGCTAAACATAGTAGTATGCTACTTGGTTTTTCTATCTTAATATGTGAGTATCCGTATTGATAGAGCTCTTAGGATCTTGCTTGACTACCAGCGTTGTGATGGTAGTCACAGTAGTGGGGGCTGGGTAGTCTACAAGCACATCCTTATTCAGGTCCCTAGTCGTAGGATTATCGAGACATGGCATCGATACTCCGGAGTAGACTAGTGTGTACGCTTCTCATCCCAGTTGGTGAGATGGTCTGTCCCACAGCCGTCAGTACGTCGTACTGGAGATAGTATGCAGGTGCTCGTTAGGTTACAGGTGCACCGGACAGGACTCACAGGGAACTGTTGGTTGGTTTTATACCAGTCGTCAGTTAACAGTTCCCAGGTGACATGAGTACAGCATAGTCCGCAGACTTGACACTGCTACTTCGCCTCGAGTGTGTCCCACTGTTCTTAGATTGCTACCCTACCACGGCTCAAAGGAGTCGTGCAAACAGGTAGCAGTTGGGTGCAGTCCCGAGCACTTGGAGGCAGTGGCGGTTAGACAGGATTCGTCTCTCCCGGTATTGGGAGTTGATATCGCACTGTGTCAGAGAGCCATTACACAAAGTCCCTGGCCAGGGCAAGCGAGATTTGCTGGTAGGTTCCAGTAGTTTCTCAGGGTGTAATGGGCTTCACTCTGACACGACTTATACCGCTATTAGGGGACTGACGCTTGCCGCCCCCTAGGCCCGATATGTGATAGTCTTAGACGAACAGACCGGACTGTACGGAGATTGTCACATCAGACTCAGTAGGAGTTCGGATGGGTTTCCTCATCGGACTTCTTATCGACATTTACCTGGGGACCGTTACGTACAGCTTGTGCCGCTTGCGATCTGCTGTTAAACCCACTGCCAGTGTAGTAGTCGAGTCTCTAGAGTCCCACACAGAGAGTTTCTCTACTCCAGGCGAAACGATATAGAGGTCGTATGGTTTTACGACAAGGGTTCGGAGGCATACGTGTGTTTACGCACGTACGACATCCGGACAGTTTTTACTAGCCAGCTTTGGTTTAAGGCAGTTTCTAGTATCCGGTTATTAGATTTTGTCATGCCCCGCTTCCCAAAATACGGAATACGAGGGGTTGACAAGGCCAGCCATGCTCCTACGGTCAAGGAAATGTCCTGCCGTAGTCATAATTCGGCTTCTAGTTTTACATGGTAAACAGTAAATGATGCGCAGGTAATGTGAAATGCAGTAACTGAACAAAACAATATAAAGAACTGACCTGATGGGAAACAGAAGGGTATAACCCTGGATAGCTAATCAAGATGTCCGTGATGTGCGTCTAGTCCTGGTCCAGGCTAAATCTTCTCCTCACACTGAGCATGCATACTCTGGTCGTCAGAGCGACACAATAACAATATAATATATAAACCCAAGTGACAACTCTAACAGTGATAATAAATATATATAACAGTAAATCAATAACGGTATAGGTATGAGCATGCAGTAATCGATGCAGTGGAACAGTAAAAGCAGTAAAATGATATGCCAAGTATGTCAACACAGTAAGTTTGCATATCGATGCCATCATCCCTATCAGTCTCTAGGTCTCATTGTACAGGTCACTAAGCCTATCGTCTGTCCAAGTGTGAGAGTCAACCATTCGCGAGTGTCCTCCACCCAAGGGTAGGACCCAAGGGCAAGGGACCACGGACCCAACATGTAACTCAAGGTAATAATCATGTACCCTGTAAATCTCCATATATCTCCATATATATAAGCCGGCAAGGGACTCATGAGATTCTGTTGAACTCACACTCAAACTACCCCACACCCAGTGGTCTACATCAAACGCCAACCATAACCTCAAATACCAATCGGTCTGTGACAAGTCTGCGTGAGAACTGGAGGCAGGACCTCCATCAAGCACGTCCCGACTAATATCTAAGATAAATGGCAGTGTCTGGTGCCTTATCTGTGACACCCATGCAAGAGTTTCCATAAGTGTCCCATACCACTTATAGTCACACGTACACGCGTCCTACAGACGTCGACAATGCAATAGAATAATAAGGTTTAGTGATTGTGTACAAGTACGTGTCACTTTCACTTATTCACTTATACACGAGCACTAACGTACTTACCACAATCATCACTAATACCTAACACTGGGTAATGCACATTATCACTAAGTTATCAATGCAGTGACATATGTATGATATGATGCGTAAACAGTATGTAAAGCATGATTAGGTAGTCATGAATCAGTATTCTACCACTTGCAATATTTATCGTAAATCAAACGTGTACAGTTTAGCGAAATAATAAATGGGGAATAAATAGTATGTTCAGTTATCTATCCAGCGAATTTGGTTTCACGCCAAACGGGTTTCAGGATCACTAATTATGGCTATTTCATTTTAAGCGTTCACGGCTGGAAATCCGGTTTCAGAATCGGAAGTCCGTTTCGTAACGCATTTTTATCCCGGTTGGGATTAGAATTTAGCAACGCTACAGTTGAATGAAATCTAGGGTTTTCAGTACGGTTTTCAACACAATAGACGGATTCTCAATCGCGTCTGTACGTCAAGAGATATACACTGTTCAATACTAGTATGTCAATTCTGATCCTGTTGGGACTGTTATACGTCCCGATCTTTTAAATTACAGGTTAAATAACAAACGATAACAAAACAAAATGAAACTACTTGTGTTTTCTAGCTAACAGATTCACCTTTAATAAACAGCGGAGTTCCGCAACCTATGAGTTAAGGAAATCTGTTGGTACCCATTACAGGACTGCACACAGTAAACACAACCGCTCTGGACTGCAGTCCAGAGTCGAACTCCGATCCGAATATTGTCACAGTTTAAGTATAAAAACAATTAGAAACTTGCATAGAGTTATAGTTCGTCGAGTCGGCTTCGATTTGATCCCTCGAACGCATCATTCTAGTATATATATAATTTATGGTGATTTTAACGGGTTTCAGGTACAAGAAATTTCCAGTTTTACAGATATACTTGGGGATTGTCGTTTTACTCGTTAACGGTCATATTTTCCAGCGAAATTTGTACAAGGTATTCATCACTATACGGGCCAATATAAACAATACAGCTCCGTCAAATTAGGTGAGTATTATCATTGGGGCCATACATCGAACAGGTAAATAGTGTACGTTATCACGAATAGTAACATTGCAATTTATACGATTTGGATTTGTAACATAAATAGATTAGCATAAAGCAAGTAAGAATACTTGCCTGGAGACGATGAATTGCTGGCACGGTATACACTGGCACGACACACGCGGCAACAACGATAAGAGTTTTGTCTTGGCCTCGGATTGAGCTCTGTGTAATGGCTCAGCATCGACGATGGGCTCCGGCTTGGATGCAGTGAGGGGCTGTCGGGGCTGGGGATCGCTGGTGCTGTCGAGGCCGATGGAGAAGGATTGCAGCGGGAGAGAGAGAGATTTTGAGAGAGAGAGAGAGTTAGAGATATATAGAGAGAGAGATTTCAGAGAGTGAGAGAGAGAGGACAGAGGGAAAGAGAGAGTAGAGGGAGATAGAGAGAGAGAGTAGAGTGAGATAGAGACAGAGGGAACAGAGAGAGAGATTGAGAAAGAGAGAGAGAGTGAGAGATATCGAGAGAGAGAGAGAGTGAGGAGGGGAGAGAAACAGTGTGAGAGAGAGATAGAGAACAGAGGAAGGGAGAGAGGGAGAGATCAGAGAGATGATGGCGATGGTGATGATGATGATGCTGCGAGGTGGTGAAGGCGGAGGCGAAGCGATGTGGGCACGAGGTGGCTGCAGTCGTCGACGTTGTCGTCGGGGGAGTGGGGTGCAGAAGAGTTCGAGGTTGGTGAGGTTGCAAGGGCGAGGTGCTCGGGCAGGCGATGGAAGGGGATAAGGTGCGGAGGCGACTAAGTGTGGTCGTGGTTAGAGCATGGTGGACGGAGGCGAGGAGATGAAGTAGAGAGAATGGAGGCGAGCGCGACGTGTTGGTGTGAGCGTGGGTTCGAGGGAGAGACGGGAAAGGAAAAGAGAGAGGGGGAGGAGACGTGGGGGAGAGAAGGAATTATGAGAGGAGAGAGAGAGAGAGGCGCGTCGTGGGTAACGCTCGCGAGCGTGGGCGTCGGCGGAGGGAGCGGATCGGGGGACAGCGGGCGGGAATCTTGGGAGAGAGCCGTTAGAGAAGATGAAGAGCGGGCCGGGTGTAAGTCGATGTAGTACACCCCAATACTTGTGGGGAGGCGGAATTTTCAAAAACAAACTTGTTTAGTGAACGAACATCGACTAACCGCTTGAATCGAAGCTAAACTATAAATAACCAAACACAAAGTGTTTCTTAACTATTGTGTTTAGGGATTATACCTAATGAAACCAGTCCTTCGTCTTTACGATCTCCTTGTTCTCCTCGGCTTTCTCTAGGTAGTAGACGATCCACCCGAGAGCAAAACTCCAAACTAAACCTCTAACTTGAGGTAACTAATCTTCTTGGATTGCTAATCAAAGAAGATAGAATGAAATAGAGTGATGGTTATGGATTGATTAGTCTTTCTAATCCTTTGATCTCAACTCATGAGGTGTAAGGATTAGGGTTTGAAGATGAGAGCTTGAGGAGAGAGAAGATGAGAGATAATAATGAGATGAGATTGTGAGTATCATAACATATTATGAAGCATTCTCATTAAAGAATAAATGAATAAATGTGATGAATAAACATGCTTCATAAATGTTAAGTGGTGATTCATTAAGCATGTGTCATTAAACATTTATGATGCAATAATGACAATGATGAATCACTCTCATGACTCACAAATCTTATCCAAAGTTTATGCCATCTAAACCTCCTTAGTCACCATCTTCTAGAAGCTTCTCGCATAATTACGAGAACGCCCCTCCAATCCGCAAAAATACGGAAAAACTTTAGACTGTAAAAATCCAATAACCGGATACCAGTAACTGGCTTAAACCAAAGCCGACTGGTAAAAACTGTCCGAAAGTCGTACGCGCGTAAACGCACGTATGCGTCTGAACCCTTGTCGTAAAACCATACGACCTCTATATCGTTTTGCCTGGAATAGGAAACTCTCTGTGTGGGACTCTAGAGACTTGACTACTACGCTGGCAGTGGGTTTAACCACAGACCGCAAGCGGCACTAGCTGTACGTAACGGTCCCCAGGTAGTTGTCGATAAGAAGGCCGATGAGGAAACCTATCCGAACTCCTACTGAGTCTGATGTGACAATCTCCATACAGTCCGGTCCGTTCGTCCAAGACTATCGCATATCGGGCCTAAGGGGGCGGCAAGCGTCAGTCCCCTAATAGCGGTATAAGTCGTGTCGGAGGGAAGCCCATTACACCCTGAGAAACTACTGGAACCTACCAGCAAATCTCGCTTGACCTGGCCAGGGACTTTGCGTAATGGCTCTCTGACACAGCACGATATCTACTCCCAATACCGGGAGGGACGAATCCTGTCTAACCGCCACTGCCTCCAAGTGCTCGGGACTGCACCCAACTGCTACCTGTTTGCACGACTCCTTTGAGCCGTGGTAGGGTAGCAATCTAAGAACAGTGGGACACACTCGAGGCGAAGTAGCAGTGTCCAGTCTGCGGACTACGCTGTACTCATGTCACCTGGGAACTGTTCACTAACGACTGGTATAAAACCAACCAACAGTTCCCTGTGAGTCATGTCCGGTGTACCCGTAACCTAACGAGCACCTGTATACTATCTCCAGTACGACGTACTGACGGCTGTGGGACAGACCATCTCCCCAACTGGGATGAGAAGCGTACACACTAGTCTACTCCGGAGTATCGATGCTCTGTCTCGATAATCCAACGACCAGGGACCTGAATAAGGATGTGCTTGTAGACTACCCAGCCCCTACTAGTGTGACTGCCATCACAACGCTGGTAGACAAGCAAGATCCTAAGAGCTCTATCAATACGTACACTCACATATTAAGATAGAAAAACCAAGTATCATACTACCATGTTTAGCAAGACTGTTATATACATGTGAATATCCCAAGCTTCCATTAAGTAATATACAAACCAGTATGATACAGTAATGGCCTTCTAGGGCATAAACACTAACAATCTCCCACTTGCACTAGGGCCATGTACTGGCATATCGTAGACCAATGATCTCGAGTAGCCTCTCGAACTGAATCTGAGGAAGGGCCTTCGTGAATGGATCAGCAATGTTCTCTTCTGAAGCAACTCTCCGAACCTCGATCTCCTGACGATCAATGATCTCCCTGATCAGGTGATACCGCCTCAAGATGTGTCTGGACTTCTGATGGGACCTTGGTTCCTTCGCTAAAGCTATAGCTCCGTTGTTGTCGCAATACAGAGGTATTGGATCAACTATGGTAGGAACCACCTGAAGTTCTGTTAGGAACTTCTTCATCCAGACTGCTTCTTTTGCGGCATCGCAAGCAGCTATATACTCCGCTTCCATCATCGAGTCAGCAACGGTGTCCTGCTTGGAGCTCTTCCAGCACACCGCCCCTCCATTGAGGGTAAAGACATAACCCGACATGGACTTGGAATCGTCCTTATCACTCTGGAAGCCGGAATCAGCAAAGGCCTCCAACCTGAGGTCTTTTCCGCCGTAAACCAAGAACATCTCCTTAGTCCTCCTCAGGTACTTGAGAATGTTCTTTACTGCTATCCAGTGTTTCTCACCTGGGTCTGACTGATACCGGCTTACCACGCTCAGTGCGTAAGCTACATCTGGTCTGGTACACAACATCGCATACATTATAGAGCCTACTACAGAAGCGTAGGGTATAATAGACATGCGTTCCCTTTCCAAATCAGTCTTGGGAGACATCTCTTTGGAGAGGGTGATTCCGTGAAAAGCCGGTAGATTACCGCGCTTAGAATCTTCCATACTGAATCTTTTCAGTACAGTGTCGATATACCTGGACTGCGAAAGTCCCAACATCCTCTTGGATCTATCACGATAGATCCGGATCCCCAGAATGTAAGAGGCATCACCCAGGTCTTTCATGGAGAACCTGTGTGACAAAAATCCTTTGACAGATTGTAGCATAGGAATGTCATTTCCTATCAATAGAATGTCATCCACGTACGAGACGAGGAATACGACACTTCTGGCTACAACTTTACTATATATGCACGGCTCATCTGGATTTTTGATAAAGTCATATTCTTTGACTGTCTCATCAAAACAGATGTTCCAACTCCGCGATGCCTGCTTTAGTCCATAAATAGACTTAAGCAGCTTGCATACTTTCCCGCTGCTCCCACTCTGATTGAAACCCTCTGGCTGATCCATATAGACGCTCTCTTCTAAATTTCCATTCAGAAAAGCCGTCTTTACGTCCATCTGCCAGATTTCATAATCATGGAAGGCAGCAATAGCAAGAAGGACCCGAATGGATTTGAGCATAGCTACTGGAGAAAAAGTTTCGTCATAGTCCAAACCAGGTCTTTGACGAAAACCCTTTGCAACAAGTCTAGCTTTATAGGTTTCCACCTGTCCATCTACACCAATCTTTTTCTTGAAGATCCATTTGCATCCTATGGGTTTTACCCCATCTGGAGCAAAGTCCAAAGTCCATACTTTGTTTGTGTACATGGACTCCATTTCGGTCCGCATTGCATCTAGCCATCGTACCGAGTCGCCCCTCTGGATGGCCTGCTGGAAGTCAGTAGGTTCATCATCAACTATGATGCAATCCTCTCTATCCCCGTCTATGAGAAAACCGTAGTATCTCTCAGGCGGATGAGACGGCCTACTACTCCTGCAGAGGGGTGCGGGAATGTCTTGTTCTTCTTGAACCTCCGGTTCTACCAAACTTTCAGTAGCAGTTTGTGGTTCTGGAATTTCTTCCAGTTCTATTTCGCTCCCACTTGATTCCTTTTCTAAAAACTGATGTTCTAGAAAATGGGCATTACGAGAAACAAACACCTTTTGTTCCTCTGCGTAATAGAATAGATATCCCCTGGAGTGCTTTGGATATCCCACAAACAAACACTTAACTGATCGTGCCTCGAGCTTGTCCACATGCTGCTTTTTAACAAAAGCTGGACATCCCCAAATCTTTATATACTGTAGATGGGGTTTCTTCCCGCTCCACATCTGATATGGAGTGGTAGGCACAGTCTTGGTAGGTACCATGTTCAAAAGATATGCCGCTGATTCTAGTGCATGACCCCAGAAAGATCGCGGTAACTCAGCATTACTCATCATGGATCGTACCATGTCCAATAGGGTTCGATTCCGTCTCTCCGATACACCGTTATGCTGTGGAGTGTACGGAGGAGTAAGCTGAGAGAGAATTCCTTTCTCTTTTAGGTAACCTAGGAACTCGGCACTCAAGTATTCACCACCTCGATCAGATCTAAGTGTCTTTATACTTTTGCCGATTTGGTTTTCTACTTAATTCTTATACTCTTGGAATTTCTCAAAAGCCTCGGATTTATGTTTCATCAGATAAATGAATCCGTATCTTGAGTAATCATCCGTGAAAGTAATGAAGTAGGAAAAACCACCTCTCGCATGTGTAGACATTGGACCACATACATCGCTGTGTATGAGTCCTAAGAGCTCGCTCGCTCTTACTCCTTGTCCAGTGAATGGAGTCTTTGTCATCTTTCCTTTGAGACAAGATTGACAAGTGTCATAAGATTGATATTCGAACGAGTCCAAATATCCTTCTCTATGCAACTTAGTCAACCTTCTCTCATTGATGTGACCCAGTCTACAATGCCATAAGAAAGCTTTATTCAAATCTGGAGACTTTCTTTTTAGTGTGTTCTGGACATTGAAAATTTGGAGTTGGTTTAAAACATATATTCCGTTATTTAGTGTACCTGACCCAATCAAACCATGATTAAGGTGGATGTTGACAACATCTCTTACAAACGTGAAATCATAACCTTTATTTGATAACAAGGAAACTGATATGATATTACACGTTAAGCTTGGTACAAAATAACAGTTATGTAAAACCAAAATGTGTCCACTCGTCAATCCTAGGTGATAGTCCCCGACGGACGCAGCTCCCACGCTAGCTCCGTTAGCAACCTTTAGGGTCATATCACCTTCCTTCAGCACTCTACGGTTTCTCAGTGCCTGCAATGAATTGCAAATATGAGATCCTGATCCGGTATCCAATACCCAGGAAGTAGAGTTGATCGACAGACAATTCTCAATTACAAACACACCTGAAGTCGAAGCCACAGCTTGCTTCGGTTCCTGGTTCTTGGCGTTCTACGCCTTGCAATCCTTCTTCCAGTGCCCTTTCCTGTGACAATGGAAGCACTCATCCTGACCTACTACCGGTGCTGCAAACTTTTTCTTTCCCTTCCCTCTCACCTTACTAACACCTCCTCTAGGTTTGGGTGCGGCCTTCTTCTTCATTCCTTTGGCCCTAGCCTTGGACCCGGAAGAAGATGTACCGCCAACAAACATAGCGGGTGTTTCCCTTGCCTTCTGCAAGGTGCCCTCTGCACTCCTTAACATGTTCAGGAGTTCCGCAAGTTCAACTTCTTTTCCTTGAAGATTGAAGTTGAGGATAAACTGGGCGTAGGTGGGAGGAAGGGACTGGAGAATAAGGTCTGTATAGAGCTCATTATCCAAGGTCGTCCCAAGGTCTGCGAGCTCTTCAATATAGCCGATCATCTTTAGGACATGTTCTCCTACTGATGACCCGACAGCCAACCTCGCTCGAAACAAGTTCTTAGAGGTCTCGTATCTTGCTATACGAGATTGCTCCCCATAAAGTTCCTTTGTATGAAGAAATATGCCATCTAGGGTCATATCCTCGTGCCTCCTCTGATGTTCATTGTTCATCGAGGCAAGCACGATGCACTTGGCTCTCGCGCAATCTAAATCCCAGGTTTTGCGGATTTCCTTATCCGCATTACTGGATTTGGGACCAGGGACAGCAGGTGTCGTAGCGGTGAGGACGTACCCCAGTTTGTCATAGGTCAAAGCCATTTTGACATTCCGCAGCCAATCTTTATAGTTTGGCCCCGTCAGTATATTTTTCTCTAAAAGTAACTTAAGTCCAGTCATTTTCAGGGTCGCTGCAATTATGAGAGAGAGAAGAAAACTCTTTAGCATGATGCTCTTGCAAGTTTAGAGTGGTTTTTAGTTTATCTAAACTGGATGGCTCCCACTGTTTCTCGAATCCTTCCTCAAACCATAAAAGAAGAATTAGCCAGGACTATTCTCACCGTACAATACTTGCTTAACCGCTCAGCCAGGCTGGTGTCGGTACTTCGAGGGAGGTTTTCCAACGCTTTCGCGAAGTTCCTTAATTAAATAACCTCTTTTCTCTGGGGGCGTAACCCCGCTGACACTTTTCTGGACACCTACTAGGTTTATAGCATTGATCGTTAAGTGACGAATATCCTGATAAGTATCATATACTCACAGTAGGATCGGGATCCAAATATCATCGTCTGATAATGTTGTAGGAATGCTACCAACATTCATCAAACTCAAAATGGTATGCATCTCTTTGCAAATTCCAGTTTCTTTAGAAATTCCCGATATAAGTTTTTGCCCCATGCTCTTATGACCTTGGCGTTAGGTCAAAATGTCATAAGTCACATGTCAAGTTCTACCCATCATTATCTTGTCAATTTGAACCCATCCGTATATATCCTTGACGTTCGGCCAAAATGATAATACGACAGTCCCAAACTAACTCATCTATCTATGCAACAAATGAATATCCAGCAGCTACCAAACACTATGCCTTGGCGTTAGGTCAAAATACATAGCTTGAATACTACTGAATACCCAGATGAAATGACGGAGGGCTACGACTGGTTTTGGCGAAACCGTGAACGTAATGAACTTGATATAACCGAAGGAACCTGATAGCTTTTAAAAGGAGTGGTTAAAGCTCCGCATTTAAAAAATATCTGTTTTAAAAATAACCGAGTGGTTTCTTTTAAATTGTTCCAACGATTAAAACTTTGGTTTATTTTCTTTGCATTATAGATAATGCGTCCCATCATTAACCTATCATTGCAGAAAACAACGAAAATACAACGTCCTCTTATGCCATCCGCATTCGCCACGGGGTCCCGTCATTACCCGTTAGGTTATTTAACTAACGACAGAGCGGGGGCTGGGCTAGCGCGGGTGTAAAACATAAGTGACGTCTAAATAGCTATCATATATATAGATATTTTACATTCGTCTGACGCAATGATATTCATTCCAGAACACAGATAAACAATATTGGATTTGCAAGCAATCTGTATTTCTTTTAAGCCTGCAAGAAAAGACAGATTACACAGTTGTGATGAATAGCCGTTACCCCACCCTCGACCCCTACGGGTATGGCAAACTACCCACCCGGCAGTTTGTGTACCCCACCTTGGGTCAGTCCTAGGAGCAAAAACAGTAAAATGAAATAATACAACGGTGGCTACAACCGCAACTTGGATATGCCCCGCAAAATAATATTACAACAAATTACATTTACAACAAATGAATCAAATAATAACCCATTGCAAAACCCCGGCTATACACCACAACAGTATAATACAGTTTATATGTACAAATAGATATAACCATTTCAGAAATGTGCAACCCCGTGCCAACCGACATACTAGCAGTTAGGGGAGGTTTACGAACACATTAAACAATCACAGATATAATCCAATATGCAAATACTGTACAATTTCGATCGATTAAACATCTTTAATATTGCTCCAAAAATTGCTCTGTTAAACTGAAACCTGAGCAAAATTATAATATTCCAGAAAATCCCAAATATTACACAGAAGCAACATAAGAAAAATTGGTTCCTGAATTGCCAACTCGGCGGCGGAACCGCGGCGACTCAGTTGGGTGAGGCCGCGGTTCCGCGGCGCGTTAGACGATTCAGGGGATCAGTTTTCTTGGGTGTTCTTATAATGTCTTTTCAAGCTTTCTGAACGAACCTGAAAAATTTTAGGACATCATTTTAAATTCGACAGAAACTGATATTTTTTAGGGTTTTCCGGCTTCGTTTTTCCGTTCGAAATTCGTACAAATTTGCAATTAAGTTATTTATTGTTTAGCGAGGCTCTGATACCACTGTAAGTCGATGTAGTACACCCCAATACTTGTGGGGAGGTGGAATTTTCAAAAACGAACTTGTTTAGTGAACGAACATCGACTAACCGCTTGAATCGAAGCTAAACTATAAATAACCAAACACAAAGTGTTTCTTAACTATTGTGTTTAGGGATTATACCTAATGAAACCAGTCCTTCGTCTTTACGATCTTCTTGTTCTCCTCGGCCTTCTCTAGGTAGTAGACGATCCACCCGAGAGCAAAACTCCAAACTAAACCTCTAACTTGAGGTAACTAATCTTCTTGGATTGCTAATCAAAGAAGATAGAATGAAATAGAGTGATGGTTATGGATTGATTAGTCTTTCTAATCCTTTGATCTCAACTCATGAGGTGTAAGGATTAGGGTTTGAAGATGAGAGCTTGAGGAGAGAGAAGATGAGAGATAATAATGAGATGAGATTGTGAGTATCATAACATATTATGAAGCATTCTCATTAAAGAATAAATGAATAAATGTGATGAATAAGCATGCTTCATAAATGTTAAGTGGTGATTCATTAAGCAAGTGTCATTAATCATTTATGGTGCAATAATGACAATGATGAATCACTCTCATGACTCACAAATCTTATCCAAAGTATATGCCATCTAAACCTCCTTAGTCACCATCTTCTAGAAGATTCTCGCATAATTACGAGAACGCCCCTCCAATCTGCAAAAATACGGAAAAACTTTAGACTGTAAAAATCCAATAACCGGATACCAGTAACTGGCTTAAACCAAAGCCGACTGGTAAAAACTGTCCGAAAGTCGTACGCGCGTAAACGCACGTATGCGTCCGAACCCTTGTCGTAAAACCATACGACCTCTATATCGTTTTGCCTGGAATAGGAAACTCTCTGTGTGGGACTCTAGAGACTTGACTACTACGCTGGCAGTGGGTTTAACCACAGACCGCAAGCGGCACTAGATGTACGTAACGGTCCCCAGGTAGTTGTCGATAAGAAGGCCGATGAGGAAACCCATCCGAACTCCTAATGAGTCTGATGTGACAATCTCCATACAGTCCGGTCCGTTCGTCCAAGACTATCGCATATCGGGCCTAGGGGGCAGCAAGCGTCAGTCCCCTAATAGCGGTATAAGTCGTGTCGGAGGGAAGCCCATTACACCCTGAGAAACTACTGGAACCTACCAGCAAATCTCGCTTGCCCTGGCCAGGGACTTTGCGTAATGGCTCTCTGACACAGCACGATATCTACTCCCAATACCGGGAGGGACGAATCTTGTCTAACCGCCACTGCCTCCAAGTGCTCGGGACTGCACCCAACTGTTACCTGTTTGCACGACTCCTTTGAGCCGTGGTAGGGTAGCAATCTAAGAACAGTGGGACACACTCGAGGCGAAGTAGCAGTGTCAAGTCTGCGGACTACGCTGTACTCATGTCACCTGGGAACTGTTCACTGACGACTGGTATAAAACCAACCAACAGTTCCCTGTGAGTCCTGTCCGGTGTACCCGTAACCTAACGAGCACCTGTATACTATCTCCAGTACGATGTACTGACGGCTGTGGGACAGACCATCTCCCCAACTGGGATGAGAAGCGTACACACTAGTCTACTCCGTAGTATCGATGCTCTGTCTCGATAATCCAACGACCAGGGACTTGAATAAGGATGTGCTTGTAGACTACCCAGCCCCCACTAGTGTGACTGCCATCACAACGCTGGTAGACAAGCAAGATCCTAAGAGCTCTATCAATACGTACACTCACATATTAAGATATAAAAACCAAGTAGCATACTACCATGTTTAGCAAGACTGTTATATACATGTGAATATCCCAAGCTTCCATTAAGTAATATACAAACCAGTGTGATACAGTAATGGCCTTCTAGGGCATAAACACTAACACCGGGTCGGGTTGGCAAAGGGGGTGTGGGCTGCTGGGCTTTGAGAAAAAGAATTTAGTTTAATAAATAAAACGAAATGGGCTGAGGAGGGTGAACGGGCTGGTCTGGGCTAAAAATAAAAATAAAAATAAAAAGAATTATAAAGGAATGGGAATGGGAAAGGGAACGGGCCAGGCTAAAGTTTAAAAGGAGTTTAATTTAAATAAAAGGAATGGCCTGGGTTGAAGGAAGAAAAGAAATTTGATGGGAAAAAGAAGTGGGCCTGTCTCTTAGAAAAAGAAATTAAATTTATTTAAAAAGAATGGATGGGTTTGCTGGTCTTTATTAATAATAGGAAAATTTGAGAAATGGGCAGGCTAAGGGATTAGAGAAGTAGGGTTTGGGTTTAGGGCCGATTTTAGAAGGAAAAATATATAGATAGAGATTTGTTTTGGGTTGGGTTTTAAAGTGAAAGGGTTTGGATAGGGTTTCGGTTAGTCTAGAATTTGTTTTATGGAAAAAAAAAGGATTTAAGGAGGAGGATCAGAATAAAAGGGTTAGGATGTTTAAATACTTAAAATAATTATAAATACAAATAGGTAATTTGTAAGTAACCCCTATTGCATAAAATACAGCTATTGGTGTATATAAAGGAACCGGGTATTACATCATACCACCCTTACAAAAATTTTGTCCTCGAAATTTAAAAGAAAGGATAAGTTAATAAATAATACGAGAAAAGTTACCACATGAACACTAACACTTAGTAATTTACTTAAAACGGTTGGATAAAATTTTAACGGTATATTTTATATAAGAATAACATACAAAAAGATAGGTCTAAATAAGTATATGGCAGGAAAAACTATAAAAGCAACTACATGTATACGAGAATATAAATAACAATAACGAACAATAATATTCGAGGCGTGCTCGATAAAATCGAAACCCAAATATGTGCACATATAAGTATATCAAAAGTAGCACATCAGAAAAGTATAAGACACAACCATTTATAATAGTATCAATAGGCGCAATACCCGAAATAAAGTAATGACAATAAAGTAGTGAAAGATTTGTCTATAGATTAAAACATTTTAGGATGATGTATCGATAAAATAACGTAGAAATCTCACATAGTGAAAATAAGGAACATGGAACGAAAATATGCGCGATATAAGGTTGCACTACTGAAAAATAATGGGAAAGCTAGTAGCGAAGTACTTGAAATGCGTAAAGCGGGGACAGTTAATAGAACACACTCTTCGATAAATAAAAAATAATAAAAACTAAATTTTCGAATAATAATGTCCCTAAATATTTATATTTAGGGTAATAGGAAAAAAACATAAAGAGGTATAGGGCTAGCTAGGGTAATGATTACAAGTAAGTGTTTCTCATTCAGAAGGTCGGAGTGTGGCGGCTTTTGGCTGAAGATCAAGGAGATTGGGATCGGGTCAGCGCAGGAAGTAAGGGCGAGCAACAAAGGACTACAAGGGGAAAGTATGGGAAGGATGACGGTCGGTACATCATATGAATCAAAAATTTGAAGGGTTAGCTAACTCGGAAATTTCACAAAAAAAAATTCTCCTCCCAGAAGGATCTCAAACGAGGCACAGACGAAGGATAAAGGGTGGACCTCTAAAAGATCGGGTGCGGTACTTGATAATCTTAGTGAGGGTTAGAACAATGTAAGGAGTAGGGGTGGACAGATCTCAGTAGGGAAAATAATTGTATAGAAGAAATAATCAAGCATCAAGTGAACTAAGAAGATCGAAAGATTAGCGAACTCAGCAATTTATTCCATTCCAGAAGAATCTAAACAAAGAATTCTCAAAAAAAACGAAAGGTGGCCCTAAACTATACACAGATTTATTTGGCCAGATAAGACAACATCTAAAAGGAATCCCGTCAGTCGCGGTTGTGGAGATTCAGCAGGTTGCGGTAGGCTCGCGCACTCAGGTAGGGGCGTCCATTCCCATAGCGCCTCGCAGGGACCGCTATTGGGAGTTCTTCCACAGCAGGGTCTTGATCTCCTGGTCCTTCTTCCTCGGCTAGAACTTCTTCATCGAGGCCTGATTCCATGTGATTCTCTTTTTCTGGATTCTCTTCCATGGGATTTTCCTCCACTGGATTTTCTTCTATCGGGTCTTCCTCGGGGTCTTCCCCTATCGGGTTCTCTTCAGGGTTTCCTTCCTCTTCGTCGGAATTACCTATCATGTCAAACTCCGGGGCAACTGCTCCTTCGTCCTCTGAATCGTTGTTTCCGAAAATGACCTGGGGATCGTTGATCTCATCATCAGAACTCATCAGTGTGCGGTCTAAGGAAACACATGACTGTGCATCCTCATCTAGACGCGGTGCTGCTCCAGGGTGGGCCATGGCCTGAAAAGAAAGAGTCATGATTAGACAGTGAAATACCTCAAGATAATAGCTCAGGGTACGAAGTATAGGAAAATATGCAGTGGCAGGAACAGGAAAATCAGGATTAAGATGCTGTGATAATGAATAGTATAAATTAGAAGAAATCAAGAGAATGATACATATATTACGATTCAAGTTTTATTGCATTCAACTAAAAGTTCGACGGATACAAGATTTCAAACGGAAAGAAATATTTATAAGAGGATGATAACATTATTACTGAAATTAGAAAACATGAAAATTCTTGTTTGATTGCTAGACCGCTGCATTCTGATCACGCGAGTTGAATCCTGCGCTGGGTCCGCCTTATTCTCGAGGTTCAAACTACGCAATAATCATCACTTGGCAGAAGTGGAGAGTGTGGACGAGTCTCCTCCTTGTAGCTCCTTGCTTTTTGGGCAACCGTTGAAAAGATGTTCGCTGGATCCGCAAATCAGACATTTCCGTTGGGCGCGGCGACAATCCCTCTGAAGATGTCCTGGCCTCCTACAGTACCCACAACATGGGGTCTTCTGCTGCTTCTGTCACGGGGAAACAAATTGGCGTTTCATCTTCTTCTCTTTTCCTCGCCAAACAGGGATCCCTTAACAATTTGAGACTCCTGTTGGTGCCTGATTCGCCTGCCTTCTCAGTCCTTCAGCTAATAAGTCGTTCGTTCGTTCCTGGGCTTCATTCAGACCTTGTAGTACACTCAGAATCTCAACGGTCCGACTCTGGGGAGTGGAGTTAGATGAGGAGTCGTTGGAAGACATGATCTGAAACAATAATTTTGAGAACGGTATAAGAATCAAATTATAATGTGGATTGGGCAAGGAATCTAGAACATCAGATGTGATGAAATTTATTACAAGTGGAAATCAACTGTAGGATTCTAAGTCACTTAAACAGATTACGGTAGTTCAATTGCAACCACGTAACCTTGCCAAGTCACCCGAAACCCAAGCGAATGGATAGCAGAACACTCAATGTGAATATGGATCAAGGATATCAAGTTTACAATCTAGACTGAGGGATGTCTTAGATTGTCAAGCTCTACACGGAAAACTGCAATCCTAATCGAAGCAAAACCTGGCTCTGATACCAACTAAACAATGTCACGCTCCGCTTCCCAAAATACGGAATACGAGGGGTTGACAAGGCCAGCCATGCTCCTACGGTCAAGGAAATGTCCTGCCGTAGTCACACTTCGGCTTCTAGTTTTACATGGTAAATAGTAAATGATGCGCAGGTAATGAGAAATGCAGTAACTGAACAAAACAATATAAAGAACTGAACTGATGGGAAACAGAAGGGTATAACCCTGGATAGCTAATCAAGATGTCCGTGATGTGCGTCTAGTCCTGGTCCAGGCTAAATCCTCTCCTCACACTGAGCATGCATACTCTGGTCGTCAGAGCGACACAATAGCAATATAATATATAAACCCAAGTGACAACTCTAACAGTGATAATAAATATATATAACAGTAAATCAATGACGGTATAGGTATGAACATGCAGTAATCGATGCAGTGGAACAGTAAAAGCAGTAAAATGATATGCCAAGTATGTCAACACAATAAGTTTGCATATCGATGCCATCATCCCTATCAGTCTCTAAGTCTCACTGTACAGGTCACTAAGCATATCGTCAGTCTAAGTGTGAGAGTCAACCACTCGCGAGTGTCCTCCACCCAAGGGCAAGGGACCAAGGGCCCAACATGTAACTCACGGTAATAATCATGTACCCTGTAAATCTCCATATATCTCCATATATATAAGCCGGCAAGGGACTCCCGAGATTCTGTTTAACTCACACTAAAACTACCCCACATCCCGTGGTCTTCATCAAACGCCAACCATAAGCTCAAATACCAATCGGTCTGTGACAAGTCTGCGCGAGAACTGGAGGCAGGACCTCCATCAAGCACGTCCCGACTAATATCTAAGATAAATGGCAGTGTCTGGTGCCTTATTTGTGACACCCATGCAAGAGTTTCCATAAGTGTCCCATACCACTTATAGTCACACGTACACGCGTCCCACAGACGTCGACAATGCAATAAAATAATAAGGTTCACTGATTGTGTACAAGTACGTGTCACTTTCACTTATACACGAACACTAACGTACTTGCCACAATCATCACTAATACCTAACACTGGGTAATGCACATTATCACTAAGTTATCAATGCAGTGACATATGTATGATATTATGCGTAAACAGTATGTAAAGCATGATTAGGTTGTCATGAATCAGTAATCTCCACTTGCAATATTTATCGTAAATCAAACGTTTACAGTTTAGCGAAACGATAAATGGGGAATAAATAGTATGTTCAGTTATCTATCCAGCAAATTTAGTTTCACGCCAAACGAGTTTCAGGATCACTAATTATGGCTATTTCATTTTAAGCGTTCACGGCTGGAAATTCGGTTTCAGAATTGGAAGTCCGTTTCGTAACGCATTTTAATCCCAGTTGGGTTAAGAATTTAGCGATACTACAGTTGAATGAAATCTAGGATTTTCAGTAAGGTTTTCAATGCAATAGACAGATTCTCAATCCCATTTGTACGTCAGGAGATATACACTGTTCAATACTAGTATGTCAATTATGATTCTGTTGGGACTGTTATACGTCCCGATATTTTAAATTACAGGTTAAATAACAAACGATAACAAAACAGAATGAAACTACTTGTGTTGTCTAGCTAACAGATTCACCTTTAATAAACAGAGGAGTTCCGCAACCTACGAGTTAAGGAAATCTGGTGGTACCCATTACGGGACAGCACACAGTAAACACAGCCGCTCTGGACTGCAGTCCAGAGTCGCACTCCTATCCGAATATTGTCACAGTTTAAGTACAGAAACAATTAGAAACTTTCATAGAGTTATAGTTCGTCGAGTCGTCTTCGATTTGAGCCCTCGAACGCATCATTACAGTATATATATAATTTATGGTGATTTTAACGGTTTTCAGGTACAAGAAATTTCCAGTTTTACAGATATACTTGGGGATAGTCGTTTTACTCGTTAACGGTCATATTTTCCAGCAAAATTTGTACTTGGTATTCATCACTATACGGGCCAATATAAACAATCCAGCTCCGTCAAATTAGGTGAGTATTATCATTGGGGCCATACATCGAACAGGTAAATAGTGTACGTTATCACGAATAGTAACATTGCAATTTATACGATTTGGATTTGTAACATAAATAGATTAGCATGAAGCAAGTAAGAATACTTGCCTGGAGATGATGAATTGCTGGCACGGTATGCACGGGCACGACACACGCTGCAACAACGGTAAGAGTTTGGTCTTGGCCTCGGATTGAGCTCTGTGTAATGGCTCAGCGTCGACGATGGGCTCCGGCTTGGATGCAGTGAGGAGGTGTCGGGGCTGGGGATCGCTGGTGCTGTCGAGGCGGATGGAGAGGGATTGCAGAGGGAGAGAGAGAGATTTTGAGAGAAAGAGAGAGAGTTAGAGATATAGAGAGAGAGATTTTAGAGAGTGAGAGAGAGAGGACAGAGGGATAAAGAGAGTAGAGGGAGATAGAGACAGAGAGTGAGAGAGTGAGCTGAGAGGGAATAGAGAGAGAGATTGAGAAAGAGAGAGAGAGTGAGTGATATCGAAAGAGAGAGAGAAAGTGAGGAGGGGAGAGAAACAGAGTGTGAGAGAGCTATAGAACAGAGGAAGGGAGAGAGGGAGAGATCAGAGAGATGATGGCGATGGTGATGATGATGATGTTGCGAGGTGGTGAAGGCGGAGGCGAAGCGACGTGGGCACGGGCTGGCTGCAGTCGTCGACGTCGTCGTAGGGGGAGTGGGGTGTAGAAGAGTTCGAGGTTAGTGAGGTTGCAAGGGCGAGGTGCTCGGGCAGGCGATGGAAGGGGATGAGGTTCGGAGGTGACAAAGTGTGGTCGTGGTCGGAGCTTGGTGGACGGAAGCGAGGAGATGAAGTGGAGAGAATGGAGGCGAGCGCGACGTGCTAGCGTGAGCGTGGGTTCAAGGGAGAGATGGGAAAGGAAAAGAGAGAGGGGGAGGAGACGAGGGGGAGAGAAGGAATTATGAGAGGAGAGAGAGAGGCGCGCGTCGTGGGTAACGCTCGCGAGCGTGGGCGTCAGCGGAGGGAGCGGATCGAGGGACAGCGGGCGGGAATCTTGGGAGAGAGCCGTTGTAGAAGATGAAGAGCGGGCCGGGTCGGGTTGGCAAAGGGGGTGTGGGCTGCTGGGCTTTGAGAAAAAGAATTTAGTTTAATAAATACAACGAAATGGGCTGAGGAGGGTGAACGGGCTGGGCTGGGCTAAAAATAAAAATAAAAATAAAAAGAATTATAAGGGAATGGGAAAGGGAACATGCCAGGCTAAAGTTTAAAAGGAGTTTAATTTAAATAAAAGGAATGGGCTGGGTCGAAGGAAGAAAAGAAATTTGATGGGAAAAAGAAGTGGGCCTGGCTCTTAGAAAAAGAAATTAAATTTATTTAAAAAGAATGGCTGAGTTTGCTGGTCTTTATTAATAATAGGAAAATTTGAGAAATGGGCCGGCTAAGGGATTAGAGAAGTAGGGTTTGGGTTTAGGGCTGATTTTAGAAGGAAAAATATACAGATAGAGAATTGTTTTGGGTTGGGTTTTAAAGTGAAAGGGTTTGGATAGGGTTTCGGTTAGTCTAGAATTTGTTTTATGGAAAAAAATTGGATTTAAGGAGGAGGATCAGAATAAAAGGGTTAGGATGTTTAAATACTAAAAATAATTATAAATACAAATAGGTAATTTGTAAGCAACCCCTATTGCATAAAATTCAGCTATTGGTGTATATAAAGGAACCGGGTATTACAGATTTATACAGTCTAAAGTTTTTCCGTGTTTTCACGGATAGGAGGAGCGTTCTCGTAATTACGCGAGAAGCTTCTAGAAGATGGTGACTTGGGGGTTAAGGTGGCATATGCATTAAATTAGATTAGTGAGTCGTTTGAGTGATTCATCCATGTCATTAATGCATCATAAATGCTTAATGACTCATGGAGATGAATCATCCTCTTGTATTTATGAAGCATGATTATTAATCCTTTATTTTCTTTTATTGGTTAAATGATAATGCTTGATATATATTATGATAGATCATTATCTCATCTCATTCTCTTGCTCACTTTCTCTCTCCTCAAGCACTCTCTCTCTTCAAACCCTAATCCTCCCCTTTCATGTGTTGGGACCAAGGATTAGAGTAGACTACTTAATCCTTAACCATTCTCTATATCACCTAGGTTACTTAGATTAGCGATTTAACAAACCTAGTTACCTCAAGTTAGAGGTGAAGCTTGTAGTAAAGCTCTCGGGTGGATCTTCTACTACATAGAGAAGGCCGGAGAGGACGTGGAGAACGACAAGACGAAGGACTCGGTTCTTTAGGTATAATCACTTATCATAGTAGTTAACTCTTCTATGGTTTCTTTTTAGTTATAGTTTAGTAAAGATTCTCGGTTAGTCGATGTTTACGCCTAAAACAAGATCGTTTTTCATTATTCCGCATCCCCGCAAGTTGTGGGGTGTTGTACATCGACTTACACAGACAGCAAGACGCGACGTTGAAGCGGACGATGATAAAGACGAGTGGAGTCAGAGGTTCCTGCGAGATGTTGACGAGCTGTTGCTACTCCCCATCGAGATTTGAGATCGGATATGCATACAGAGGCGTTGGGATGCGGCCAGTTCCCGAGGAAATGTTGTACTGAAAAAGCAGATGTCTAGGAGAACGAAAAAAGATTATTTAAGAGTACCAGCCTCCGTACAGTTCGGCCTAGGCGAGAGCGGAAGAGACCTTGAGCAATATTCCTTCTAGGACACTACTGCAATGAGATTTGCACCCAAGATTAGTTGTGTTGTGAGTATTCAGAGTGCCAGAGGCCGACGCCAGTGACGAGCTGCTTTACGAGTGGTCATGATGATTGATCGAGAGATGACCAGAGAAGGACGAAATCGTCCCCGTTAGCACACCTGACTGGGCCGATGAGCCGATGGATTGCGAGATTGGTAATCCGCAGAGAAAATGAGGACCCAGAGACAGAGGACACCAAACCGTGAGCAGGAGGCAAGCAGATGTTCTTGATCTGCCGATTTTTAGGCGCACCGACATTTTTCGACATTGTAGGAGGTGTACCTCAATGTCAATTATTCTGATTTGCGTTGTGATCTGAGTATCACGCCTATATTGCTTGGATTTGAGTTTTGATGATTGAGTTTCATGATATTATTTTCGTGCACCATAGCTGCATCTACTGGGTATTTACATTTTGTGCATAGTTATTGCACTTGATATATATTTTATATACACCGTTGTGTTGATTTGCGATTTGTGCATATTTATTACACTAGAGATTCAGTTTAGTGCCTTAGCTGCATATGTTTATGATTTCGTGGATTTCATACGGATGATGTGATTTTGCACTCAGTATAGCTTATATGTGCTTGTAGTGCATTGATATGTGTTTTGTGCACGCTGTTGCACACGTTTATGATTCTACACACCTTGGTTTGCTCGGTTTTGCTTTTATACGCCTTTGCGTTTTGGAATTGTAATTTGTGCATTTGCTGCATCAGATTCGTATTTCGTACGTTAGTTGCATTAGATTTGCATTTGTTGCACCGGACGGGTATTTGTGCCTTTGTCGCACTGGATTTATACTCCGTACCTTGGTTGCACCTGATTTATGTCTTTGAGCATTTGTGTTGCCGGATTTGAGATTTTCGTGCATTGGTTGCACCGTACTTGTATTTCGCGCATTTGATCCACCAGATTTGAGATTTTCGTGCATAATAGATGCACCAGATATTGTTGTCGTGCACACCCGTTGCACTGGACAGATGCTTTCGTGCACACCTGTTGCACTTAGTTTTGCTTTCGTGCACACCTGTTGCACTTAGTTTTGCTTTTGTGCATATTGTGCAACATGTATTTGGATTTGATTTCCGTGCGCACCAGACGCACGCGATTGTTGGATAAGCCTTTTGAGGCTGATTTTGGTTTTGAACACTTGTTTTCGTTTTTGGCATTATATTATATAGTAGCCAAAGAGGACTGATCTGAAGACAGTACCTGAGTACTTTGCATTCATTAAAATTTTACCAAGAGGTTTTTGAAAAAGAGCTATAGTCTCGCTATTTCCTACGTGTCCGTGAGTGACACGAACGTTTATAAAGGAAAACCTTTTGGGAATATTTTGAAACGAGGGAACGTATATTTAGCAAAACATGTATGGACATATGTTATTTTACAAATGAGCGTCCGTCACTTATGCCGTAAGTTACGCATTCACGCGGCGATTTAGAAAAGGTTTTGCATGAGTTTTATTCCGATTTTGAAAGTTTTTCCAAAAATGCGTACTATACACGTATTATAGTATTTGACTAGTGTATATTGGATTTCAGTAGTGGATTTCGAGATCTGAATCTTTTTTGTAACTCCGAGGATATGCGTGCAAATCAGATGATTTGTGTGACGCTTGACGGAGTTCGGATTTTGAGTTTTGTATTCGTTTTCAGGCGCACGCGATGCGCTGTGTTATTTCTGCATTTTCCATTATTTCGGAGCCCCATTGATTTGAGTTGGCTATTGAAATGTTTTAGAGTTTGGGGGTTTAAATTTAAATTCGGAGACCGAATTTGTTTAAAGGGGGAAGATTGTAACATTTCAGAAAAAATAAAATATTATTTTTAGGAATTTTTATAATTAAATAATAAAATATGAATATTTTAATAGGGCCGTATAATTAAATACCGATAAAATGGGGAAATTTTTTGAAAATTTTGGAAATTACTAAAGAGAGGGTGCTTTATGTGATTTATGCAAATTATAATGTTTTATGAATTATTTGAAACTATTTTAGTGCTAATCGCGATTAAATATCGCTAATCTCGTATTAAGCGTGTTTTGTGCACATGACATGCACCAAGTTGTTTTAACACTTGTTACATTTTTGTATCAAGGCTTTTCCTTATGTTTATCATGCATGGCTTTTAATTAAAGAAAAGAGAAGAAAAGAAAAAGAAAAAGAAAAGTCAAAGGAGACATAATGATTGCAAGAGGGAAGGGCATGAGATAGAGAGGGTGAGGGGTCAACCAAGCATGGCTCTCATTTGTTTTCTTTCATCATTAATCTTCTTTATCCTTTCCTCTCCTTCAACTCCCATGGCAACACCCCTCTCCCTCCTCCACAAAACACCTCACTTCACCACTAAAAACTCATTCAAAGTCTACCTCCACTGCACAAAAAATGTGCACAAGCTCTCAAGCAACCCATTGGACTAAGAAAGCTTGCATTTTGGTGTTGTGGGAGAATTCATGAGTGCCTAATGAGGTAATCCTTTAACAAATAGTGTAGTGTTTTGTGTTCTTAAGCCTCATTTCATGTTTAAAATCGATTTGGCAATGTTTAGTGCAGTTTGGACATTACTAGAGAGGGTTAGGGTTTAAATTGAGATTGTGTGGTGAACTTGAGTGTATTGAGTGACCATACACCCCCCTTGGTGTTATAAACCCAGAACATACACATATACCAAACCTGAAACCCAAGTTACAGAAAAACAGAAATTTGTTATGTCGGTTTTTTGAGTATTTGAGGGTCCGGGGACATCTGGAGTGAACTGGGATTTTTACGAGAGAAGTAAACAACTTCAGAGACCTAATTAGAGCATCACGAGACCACCCTACAAAAACGACACCCCAATTCCCCATGAAAACCGAGGAGTCCAGAATTTTGGCTAGGGTGGCCGGCCACTTGGTGAGGGAATGGGCCCAGGTTGTTTCAGTAGGTCACATACACCCTATATATCACACTAGTGTTGTTTTGGAATGTTTTCAATGTTGCTGCCTTATGTTTTGCGTTGTTTTCGAATCAAAGTTTTGATATTTGTGTTTGTACTCAGTCACTTGACGTTTGTACCTCTATCCCGAGTGTTATTTGGTTGTTTTGCGAGATGCAAACCATATGTTCTAACCTATAGGCTTTTAAGCGTGTCGTTTTGGTTTCCGCGTGTCGTTTTGGTTTCGATTTGGCTTTAATGCGATTCGATACGCGTGACATGTAGGTACCCCCATGACGAATCGAGATAACGTAGAATATGATGGCGACATCGACATCTGAAAGCAAGACGCAAGGTGAGTGGATCTATATCCACGGAGGACGTCGGGTGGATGGCGTATAGCACCCCCGCAAAGTTTTGGTGGAAACCGATTTGTAGCTTATGATTAAGAAAACATAGATTTGGAAACTAGGGTTAGAGTTAACTGATAGTTAGTGAAACCATATTAGAAACTAAGAATAGTTAGAAGTGATATAATATGGCTAATATGTGATGACGGGATTTGAGGATGTTGTTTGACGATATTGCCGTTTAGGATATTGTAGGACTAGATAGTCGACGTAGATATGTCACCTGAACCATACATATTTCTAAACTGAAGAATCATATGCATCTTTTAAACTGATATCTTGAGGGACGTTACGGATTTTCAAATGATATCTTTTCTATAAAAACACCGTAACCCCTATTTTCAAAACTACGATTTGCTTCTTTTAAAATCTTCTTGTATGGTTCGGGTGTGTATATTAGATTAAATACTTATACTTATAGTAGAGATAGAATGTTTATGTAAACTCGACTTCATGTGAGATATAAATGCGATGATAAGAATATAAGACCCATATGATGACCTAATATGTTGGTATAAGGATGCAAGTCGATTGAGATGATTTATACCCTGCCGGTCCCCTGATATGAGATTATTGTGGATGTGACCTGGGACATAGGTATATAGAGATATTTATATGTTTTGTGAACCGTGAGTGACATTAGGTCCGTACCCTCCTCGTCTTATAGGTTGATAGGATCCCTTATAGCTTAATGCCACCGTACGATGATTTTTCGTGCGTGTTGAGTTTCACTTGATGATTGATCTTTACCCTTAACTAGAGGTTGCCATACGATGGATTAAACCGTACGCAATGTTGTTAGGCTGGATGCCGATCGATAGATTTCCCGACTCGGTCATGTTAGATACGTATACCCGTCAACATTTACATATGATTTACCTTATGATGCATTCATGTTATTCGCATTGCATTACTTATACCAGTGATAGTACACCTGCACCATTATCGATGATGCGTATGTTACATGTACACAGATTGTAGGCTCACACACTTCATCATCGATAATTTCCATGTCACTACATAGTAGGATTGCTGCATCATGATATGACTCTTCGCATAACATACTTGCGCACATACAAGTTGTACACCATACTTGCGTACATGCATATTGTACACCATGCTTGCGCACATACATATTGTACACCATACTTGCCTACATGCATATTGTACACCATACTTGCGCACATACATATTGTACACCATACTTGCGCACATACATATTGTAGGGTTACTAGGCACACTGAAGAGGTTCCACAAGGCATCAACCATGCCAAACAAAAATTTTCCGGTGCCGAGAAACCCTAAACTAGATCGTTAACTAGAAGTTAAGGAGAAAAACAAGCAAGTAAACAACTTTATTGCTAAGTGAAAGGGATTACAACCTTTGTAGATCCGCTCCACCATTTCTTTAGCTCCGTGTTGACGTCCCTCAGCTGCGATCATCGGATCCTGGACTCTAGCGATAGTTTCGTCGGAGAAATGATCGAGCTAGGTCATTGACTTTGAGGCCGAAGACGATCTACGTCGGGGAGACTCAAACTCAAGCTATTCCTTCACTTGGTCAAAAACTTTGTGAAGAGAACACCCTATACTACATTGCAAGTGGTAGAGGATGAAGAAATAGGAAGTGGGTTCATTTTAGAATTGGATTTCTCACTTTTTTTATCATGGCACCATTGGAGCTCTCAAGCTTTTGTGAGCTTGATGAAGATGAAGAAGAAGAAAGAATCAAATCCAAATGAAAACTTATCCAACAAATAATGGCACCATGGTTGAGTTAAGCCCTCATGTTTAACTCATGTAGAGAATTAACCAAACCATTAGGTTAAGGGTTGGGTTAACTAATATCCTACACAAATGGCAAAAGGGTTGACTTTGTCAATGCTTATCAAGCTTCATGAAGCTTGATAACTTTGACCATGGTCTCAATTCTTTTGTTATTTGCTAGGAAAATAGTAAACCCTAATTTAACCTTGAGTTGGTTCAAGTCTCATACACACAACTTGTTTGTATCATCAAGCATGATACAAACATGTACACTTACATATATCACATATAAACAATGTGCACAAACTAGTGAGAAAATCAATCTTAAGTGAACAAATACTAGTTAATATAAAGTAATATATCAAATATATAATTATACATTAAATTATTAAATCAACACTTGATATAACGATCCGGTCATATCGCATATAACCGACTAATATCAATAATAACAATTTATCGAATCAACACTTGATCCGATAACCCGGCTATATCGCATACAACCGATCAATGTCACAAATCGCGAGAAAAGAATACAGTATCACATACAGGTATTATTCTCGGTCCCGCGCATATCTCATATGCGCTCCTATTTCGTTTCGCTTGAGCCAGGATACCCCTGTGTAGGACTCTAAAGACTCGTCAATACGCCGGCAGCAGGTTATGATCATATCAAACACCCACAACCCGCAAGCGGTCTGCTAAACGTAACGGCCACCCGGGTATTGAGCGATCAGAAGATCAACGAGCAAGCCCGCTCACACTCCTGTGAATTCAACGAGTAACACTACCGTACAGTCCGGTCTGTTCGTCTGATATGTCGCATATCTCGTCTAGGGGTGGTAAACATCAGACCCCAATAACTCGATAAGTCGTGTCGAAATGAGGCTCATAACAGGTCGAGAAACTACTGGTAACACATACCAGTAAATCCCTAAAGAAGCTTTGGCCAAGGACTTCCTGTTATAGCCAATCGAGCACTGCGCAACATCAACTCCCTATACCGGGAGAGACGAAACCCCTCCTATCGCTCATTGCCTCCATGTGACTCGGGACTATACCTAAAAGCCACCTTTTTGCACGCCCTCTTGGACGTGGTATGATGGAAATCAAAGCACAGTGGGAATCACACAAGACTCTATGAATATCTCGGGTCTACAGACTAACCTGTACCAGTGTCACCAGAGAACTGCCATGTGACGTAAGGTATAATACCATCTGGCAGTTCTCGGCGAGTCCGTCCAGTGTACCCAGTCTACACTGAGCACCCATATATCATCTCTGATGTCAAACACCAATGGATATGGGATCATCCATCGCCCATCTATATGGGTCGAGAAGGTACACGCTAGTCTACTCTGGTATATTGATGCCCCGTCTCGATACACCCACGACTAGGGACTTTGAAGGATGTACTTATGGACTACCACATCCCCACTAGTATGATCTGCATCATAGTCCAGGTAGTCAAGTACACATCCTAAGGGCTTTACCAACATGTAACAGAGAGACAATCAGTGTACACGTTAAAGTAAAGAGTAAGCAGATATCATACTATCATATCGAGCAAGAAAGTCATCCCTATATATGTCCAAGCATCCACTACAATATACATCCTATGTATAGTAATAGCCTCTAGGGCATACATATAACTAACAATCTCCCACTTGCACTAGGTCCATCTGATAGCAGTGGTTGTAGTATCTCATACTCAACCATCCCATAAAAGTCTCTCTCTGGGAAAAGGCCTTTCGTGAGTGGATCCGCCGTGTTGTTCTCTGAGTCTACTCTCCTAAACTCGATCCCCTGGAGATCAACCATCTCCATGATTAGGTGACACTGCAAAAGAATATGTCTGGATCACTGATGGGACGGGCGTTCCTTGGCATAAGCCACAACTCCATTGTCACACAATGGGAGGAATGAAGCTCATCTCATGAACTTATATACACCCAGACTTCCTCTTTGGTAGCATCTTTGGTAGCGATGTATCCAGCCTTTATTGTCTAGTATGCCACGATATCTAGCTTGGAACTCTTCCAATATACCGTCCCTTTACTGAGGGTAAAGACAATGCCTATGACTGACATTCAGTCGTCCTTATCACCCAGGAACCTTTCCAGTGATTCTCCCTAGGATCGATTGATACCATCTAACTACAACTAGTGAGTATCCTAACATCCAATTAGATCAATCTCATAGATCCAAAACCTAGGATTTAGTAGGTATCACTTTGATCCTATATGGAGAATCCTTGTGATAAGCGGAGATTGACCGAGCATAGCATTGGAAAATCCTTCCCCATCAAGAGTATGTCATCCATGTACTCTACGAGGATCACCACCATACTCCCTACTACCTTTTTGTATATACAAGGTTCATCTACCATTTTGATGATGTCAAACTCTTTGACTAACTCATCAAAACAGATGTTCCAACTCCGCGATGCCAGCTTTATCACATAAAACATCTTGCATACGTTTCCGCTGCTCCCACTGTCTACGAAGCCCTCTGACTGTGTACTTATAGACTCTGTCTTCTAAATCATCATTTAGGAAAACAGTCAAGACACCCAACCGCCAGATATTGTAGTCATGGTATGTAGCCATAGCAAGTAGGATCTGGATGGACTTAAGCATAGCTACTTAGAAAAAAAAATTTCATCACAATCCAAAGCTGGTCAATGATGCAAAGCTTTAACAAGTCTAGCTTTGAAAGTCTCTACTTTTCCATGTACACCAAGTAATCTTCTCAAGATATACTTGCTCCTGATGGGGATTTAACCCTTCAGATAAAGCAACCAAACTCCATACTTTGTTGGTGTAAAAGGATTCCATCTCAGATCGATAAACATCCAGCCATTTTTACAGTGTCCCACTCCTGATGGCCAGCTCGAAACTAGTTAGGTCATCATCTCATGATACATTCCTCGCTCCCACTGTCATAGAGAAACCGAAGTAACTCTCAGGTGGGTTAGGAACCCTACTAGATCGGTGGAGAGGCTGAGGTTCGTTGGTTACTGTTGAATCCTTTGGTTCTACCAAATTAGCAGCTGCAGTTTGTATAGCTGGAACTCTTTCCAGTTCTACCTCATGTCCACTTATTTCTTCACAAGAAATTCCCTTTCATAAAGGTGGCATGCTGAGAAACAAAACATTTTTGTTCCTCGGTTAGGTAGAAGATATTCCCTTGCGAATGCTTGGGATATCCAACAAACTTCCACAGAACTGACTTTGCCTCGAGCTTGTCCGGATTATGATTTTTAGACATAGGCCGGACAACCCCAAATCTTAACAAACTTAAGATATGGGCTCTTCCCTTTCCATATCTCATATGAAATGGTAGGCATATGATTTGATCAGAACCCTATTCAATAGGTATGCAACTTCATAAGTGCAAAATTCCGTAAAAGGAAATAGGAAACTCGGTAGTACTCATCATAGAGCACACCATATCACATAGGGTGTTATTGCTCCGCCCCGATACACCGAGGTGCTGTGGTGTATACGGAGGAGTAATGCTGAGAGAGAATCTCATTCTCCTTTAGAATAATCCCGGAATTCCGTGCTCAAGTATTCTCCTCCTTGATCACATCAAAGGACATAATACTTATACCCGTATTTTGGTTCTCTACTTCTAACTTATATTCTGTGAATATCTCAAAAAGTTCGGACTTGTGTTTCAACAGGAACATATGTCTGAATCTTCAGAGATCATCAGAGAATGTAATGAAGTACAAAAAACCGGTCTTGGCATTTGTAGACAGGGGATCTTCATACATCAACATGTATCATCCCAAGAGTTTACTAACTCTTTCTCTGTTGCCAATAAACGGAGCTATGGTCATCTTATCTTTGTGACATGACTGGAAAGTTTCAGAAGATGTAAATTCAAACTCATTTAAATATGCATCTATGTGTAACTTAACTAGTCGGGTCGTATTGATATGACCTAGTCTACAATACCGCAAGAAGAATTCGTTCATATCTGAACTCTTCCTCTTGTTTGTATTCTATATACTAAGAACTGTAGTTTGATTTAGAACGCCAATGCTTTTAGATAACGTGCCAGAACCGATCAACTCTTGATATAGGAAATGTTCAAAACATTATCCAACAATACAAAATTATATCCTTCTTTATCTAAATAAAAAGACTGATATGATTTTTTATATCAGGTTCGGTATCTAATAAAATCTGTTCAGAATCAATGTATTCTGGTAATACAGGGTGACAGTGACCAACAGACTTGGCTGCAACACTTGCACCGTTTTCAGCCTCATGAAACTTATCACCCGTTCTCAGTTCTCTACCTTTCTGTAGCCCATGTAACAAATTACATATGCGGGATCCTGATCTGGTATCACATACCCAGGACGTAAAGGATACTGAGAAACAGTTCTGTGTAACGAACACACCCGAAGATGATGCATCGGTATGCACTTTTTTCGTTTGGGCGGCACGGGAAATCTGGTAATCCCCTAATTCCTGCTCTGTCTTATAACAATTATAAGTTGAAGCGGGACCAACGTTCCCCAGCTCAGTATAACAAGCAGGTTCGGTCAATATATCCGTTTTATTATCTTGATTAAGGAGTGACATGGTCGCTACCTGGAGAGAGAGAGAAGAAAACACTCTGCGTGCGCTCTTGCAAGATCAGATTGTTTATATATTTTATCTAATCAGGATGGCTCCCACAGTTTTTATCAAATCTTCCTTCAAACCCTAAAAGAAATGCTAGCCAGGATTAGTTACACGCTACAAGTTCGCCAATCTTTCAGCCAGGCCAGTGTCGGTACTTTGAGGGAGGTTCCCCGTGCTTTCGCACGGACCTAATTACAGTAAACCTCGTTTTTCCAGAGGCGTAACCCCGTTGACACCTTTCTAGACACCTACTTGATCGGCTAATTGTAATGTGTAAAACTCTCCCAGGAGTAACAATTACTCGCAGTGGGTATCGGGATCCAACTATCTCATAGAAGGTATGCAATCTCATTGCAAATTTCAACACTTGAAATTCCCGATAATTTTTCCCCGAAAGATCTATGACCTTGACAAGGTCAACAAACCATAGACCGTAAGTCAAGTTCTACCCGTCATTTCTTGATTGAATCAAACCCACCCGCATGACCCTTGACAAGGTCAACAAGGCCGTACGACTACCCTAAAACAATCTGCATCATATGCATAAGCAGATAAATTCTGGTTAGCTACCGCACACTGCTCCTTGACAAGGTCAACAAACGCAGCACGAATACTAAGCAGGACTTATCTGAAATGACGGAAGGCTACGACAGGTTTTTCTGAAAACCTATTGCGTAATGAACTTGATATCGTTGTAGAATCAAATGATTTTAAAATGGAGTGTTTTTTAGGCTTTTCTAGTTTTGCTAAAGTGGTCACTCCCGGTGAAAGGATCGTCGGCCCTTTCCTCATCGAATAAGGTGCAGGATATATCATATATACCGCTGTACAAAACAAGAACTATAGGTGCAATCAAAAGACAAACCAAGGGGTGTAGCATCTACCAGTTATTGCTAAAGGGGTCACTCCCGGTGAAGGGATCTCGGCCCTTTCCTTATCGAATAAAGTGCAGGATGTTCTACAAGGAACACTACGATGCAAAGCAAGAACTGTAGCTGCCTGTTTTTGAAAATTCGATTCCACAACATCTTTTAGGTTTCCTTTCTTTCATTAATCATATTAATGAAGTCCCATCATTTAAGTTACCTAAACATCACAGATAAATACGACGTACACTTATGCCATCCGCATTCGCCTCGATGTCCCCTCGTGCACCGTTAGGTTAGGTAACTAACGACAGAGCGGGGCAGGGCTAGTGCGAGTGCAAAACATAAGTAACGTCTATATAATATATCATATATATCATATACAGTATCTATCATCACATATCAAATGATCACATCACAGATATAGCAGCAGAAGAAACATATGAAACATTGGATATACTAGGACGTCCGTGTTTTCAATACGAGCATGTATAAAACACGGATTCCACGGTCGCGATGAACAGCCAAACCCACACCCCTAGACCCCTACGAGAGCGGCAAGCAACCCTACCAATTCTAAGGTTAGGAAACCCGGACTCGACTCCTCGAGTTGGTCTCCCACTGGACTCTAGAACCCGGTTACTTATGCTCTCCTCCTTGGGTCTATCCTAGTGTGGAAAAGTAAATAATATACAAATTGTGACATCAACCTCAACCCGGAAGTGCCCCAATAAAAGAATATTACATACAAGTTTTTACATGAATGAAAATGAAAAACACTCATCTCACATAAAAAACCCCGGCTATTCAAACACGATGATCCAATATAACATATCCAGCAACACATAACATCACATGTCATCAACGTAAGTAAATGTGCGCATCCCAATTGTCGTTGACATATAGCAAGGAAACCGGTGATATCACATATTACACTTACGGTCGCATAAAAGAAAGTGTAAAACTACAACAGTTGGAATCCGCAACCTCCTTAGACATCGCATGCCTAACAATTATAAACTCCGCATTTTAGTCTCTATATCGAAAACATTTTTCAATATCTAGTCGGGCAATTCAACAAGATTCCCGATATGCTGATCGAATGCTCGTCGCAAACTTTAGTAGACGGACGCACCCCCGGTTGCCGTCGACGAAGTGCCCCAAGGCGGAACATCGCTGTCGCGAGCACCTGAACGGATGCTTTCGGCGACGGGGTTCTCCTACAGTCACTTGGTCGGGGCTATGGGGCGTGGCTGTCTATTAAGTTTACCCGGCGAGTATCCGCGTACGCAACGTGATTGCGACGGACTTTTGATCACATCAAAATTCCGTGTCAACCGATTATGTGAGACTAAAGTGCTAGATTAATAACATTCATTCAGTTATCTCATAACTACTTGTGGATTCCAAATATTGTATCACATTCGAGATAAATAGACAATGTTAAACTTTCCGATCGAATAATCAAACGCCCAAGTTTTCCCGAAAACTGCTCAACACATGAAATAAGTTTAAAAACATTCACTTCATGCCACAGTACCAACGGTCCATCCGTAGAAGGGTCAAGCCAACGCCTCACATGTGGCATGCCGTACTGCCCCAAACCCTAAAGTTCAAAGGGCAGTTCAAGACGGTCACATAATAGAGTTAAGGTTTGTTGTCTTCTAGAGGGTCCATCACGTTACTTGCACTACTTAGAACGTTCTTAAACTACGGAAAAATCCAACACTTGGAAATTTCCCGGCAGGGGAAAGAATGGGTATTTATATCCGGTCGAACTTTTTAACAGTTTCTAAAATATCCGGAAAAACATAAACGAAGTTAAATTATCCGGTCGAATTAACGAGTCCCCAATAAAACCCTAAAAAACTCAACCCTTAAGTGGAGTTAAAAAATTCCAAGAAAAAAATGACAAGAAAGGACATAAGAATAAATATGTGAAGTTTGAGGGACTAATTCACAATTTGGGCCGCGGAACCGCCGCCAAACCCTTGGTTTGGCCGCGTTTCCGCGGTCAAATTTTTTAGTTAGGGGTCCGTACTTCACAGTAATTATTATATTTTCCTGCTTAATTTTCTGAGCATTTTTAATTCACAAAAATCCACAGTTTCAGAAAATGTACATAGAGGGGTGAAATCGGGGGATATCGGGTTCGATCGGACTTCTAGCTTCGTCTACACATCGCCTAAAGCTCTAGCTAGGCTCTGATACCACTGTAGGGTTACTAGGCACACTCAAAAGGTTCCACAAGACATCAACCATGCCAAACAAAAATTTTCCGGTGCCGAGAAACCCAAAACTAGATCGTTAACTAGAAGTTAAGGCGAAAAGCAAGCAAGTAAACAACTTTATTACTAAGTGAAAGGGATTACAACCTTTGTAGATCCGCTCCACCATTTCTTTATCTCCATGTTGACCTCCCTCCACTGCGATCATCGGATCCTGGACTCTAGCGATGGTTTCGTCGGAGAAATGATCGGGCTAGGTCATTGACTTTGAGGCCGAAGACGATCTACGTCGGGGAGACTCAAACTCAAGCTATTCCTTCACTTGGTCAAAAACATTGTGAAGATAACACCCTATACTACATGGCAAGTGGTAGAGGATGAAGAAATAGGAAGTGGGTTCACTTTAGAATTGGATTTCTCACTCTTTTTACCATGGCACCATTAGAGCTCTCAAGCTTTTGTGAGCTTGATGAAGATGAAGAAGAAGAAAGAATCAAATCCAAATGAAAACTTATCCAACAAATAATGGCACCATGGTTGAGTTAAGCCCTCATGCTTAACTCATGTAGAGAATTAACCAAACCATTAGGTTAAGGGTTGGGTTAACTAATATCCTACACAAATGACAAAAGGGTTGACTTTGTCAATGCTTATCAAGCTTCATGAAGCTTGATAACATTGACCAAAGTCTCAATTCTTTTGTTATTTGCTAGGAAAATAGTAAACCCTAATTTAACCTTGAGTTGGTTCAAGTCTCATTCACACAACTTGTTTGTATCATCAAGCATGATACAAACATGTATACTTGCATATATCACATATAAACAATGTGCACAAACTAGTGAGAAAATCAATCTTAAGTGAACAAATACTAGTTAATGTAAAGTAATAAATCAAATATATTATTATACATTAAATCATTAAATCAACACTTGATTTAACGATCCGGTCATATCGCATATAACCGACTAATATCAATAGTAACAACTTATCGAATCAACACTTGATCCGATAACCCGGCTATATCACATACAACCGATCAATGTCACAAATCGCGAGAATAGAATACAGTATCACATACTGGTATTATTCTCGGTCCCGCACATATCTCATATGCGCTCCTATTTCGTTTCGCTTGAGCCAGGAAACCCCTGTGTAGGACTCTAAAGACTCGTCAATACGCCGGCAGCAGGTGATGATCATATCAAACACCCACAAGCCGCAAGCGGTCTGCTAAACGTAACGGCCACCCGGGTATTGAGCGATCAGAAGTTCAACGAGCAAGCCCGCTCACACTCCTATGAATCCAACGAGTAACACTACCGTACAGTCCGGTCTGTTCGTCTGATATGTCGCATATCTCATCTAGGGGTGGTAAACGTCAGACCCCAATAACTCGATAAGTCGTGTCGATATGGGGCTCATAACGGGTCGAGAAACTACTGGTAAAACTTACCAGTAAATCCCTAAATCAGACTTGGCCAAGGACTTCCTGTTATAGCCAATCGAGTACTGCGCAACATCAACTCCCTATACCGAGAGAGACGAAACCCCTCCTATCGCTCATTGCCTCCATGTGACTCGGGACTGTACCCAAAAGCCACCTTTTTGCACGCCCTCTTGGACGTGGTATGATGGAAATCAAAGCACAGTAGGAATCACACAAGACTCTATGACTATCTCGGGTCTACAGACTAACATGTACCATTGTCACCAGAGAACTGCCATCTGACGTAAGGTATAATACCATCTGGGAGTTCTCGGTGAGTCCGTCCAGTGTACCCAGTCTACACTGAGCACCCGTATATCATCTCTGATGTCAAACACCAATGGATATGGGATCATCCATCGCCCATCTATATGGGTCGAGAAGGTACACGCTAGTCTACTCTGGTATATCGATGCCCCTTCTCGATACACCCACGACTAGGGACTTTGAAGGATGTACTTATGGACTACCACGTCCCCACTAGTATGATCCGCATCATAGTCCAGGTTGTCAAGTACACATCCTAAGGCTTTACCAACATGTAACAGAGAGACAATCAGTGTACACGTTAAAGTAAAGAGTAACCAGATAGCATACTATCATATCGAGCAAGAAAGTCATCCCTATATATGTCCAAGCATCCACTACAATATACATCCTATGTATAGTATGTAGGGTTCCTAGGCACACCCATGAGGTTCTACAAGTGATCAAACATGGCCAATTCAAAAATTTCCTATGTGCCGAAAAACCCTAAACAAAATCGATAACTAGAGGTAAAGGCGATGCAAGCTAGCAAACTACTTTCCTATAAAATGAAAGAGGCAACAACCTTTGTAGATCCGGTCCTCCACTTCCTTAGCTCCGTGAAGATGTCCCCTCGCGGCAATCATCGGATCCCGGACTCTAGCGTCGGCTTCATCGGAGAAATGGGCGGGCTAGGTCGTCGACTTCAATACCGAAGATGATCTACGTCGAGGCAACTGAAGATCAAGCTCCAACTTCACCAAGTCATGAAACTTGTGAATAAAACACCCTATACTACATGGCAAGTGGTAGAGGATGAAGAAATAGGAAGTGGGTTCACTTTAGAATTGGATTTCTCACTCTTTTTCTCAAATCACCATTGAAGCTAGCAAGATTCTTTCTTCTTGAAAAAGAAGAAGAAGAAAAGGAATATGATATGAATTATTGAAAATAGAAAATAAAGTGATTCTTATCATATAGCAACCATGGTTAAGTGTAGAGAATAAACTTGGGTTAGGTTTAATGGTTAAGTTAAGGCTAAGAAACAAAATGGTCAAAGCTTCAAAGCTTCATGAAGTTTCAAGAAAAAACAAAAGAAGCCACCCTTTTGTTTCTTGCCTTAAAATGAATAAATAAAAATAAATAGATAAGTAAATCAAAATCGTAACCATTAACATAACCATGGTTTAATCATACACACCCAAGTTTGCATGTATCATCAAACATGATACAAACTAGTGCACAAAACTATATCATATATACAATGTGCACTACAAGTGAGAAAATCCATCTAAAGTGAACAAATATTAGTTAATGCAAAGTAATATATCAAATATATAATTATACATTAAATCATTAAATCAACACTTGATTTAACGATCCGGTCATATCGGATATGACCGACTAATATCCAATGTATCGACTTATCGAATCAATCCTCGATTCGATAACTAGGTTATATCACATACAACCATTCGATACATTCATTGCGAGAATAGAATACGGTATCACATACACTCATTATTCTCGGTCCCGCACATATCTCATATGCGCTCCTATTTCGTTTCGCTTGAGCCAGGAAACCTCTGTGTAGGACTCTAAAGACTCGTCAATACGCCGGCAGCAGATGATAATCATATCAAACACCTACAAGCCGCAAGCAGTCTGCTAAACGTAACGGCCACCCGGGTATTGAGCGATCAGAAGATCGACGAGCAAGCCCGCTCACACTCCTGTGAATCCAACCAGTAACAATTACCGTACAGTCCGGTCTGTTCGTCTGATATGTCGCATATCTCGCCTAGGGGTGGTAAACGTCAGATCCCAGTAGCTCGATAAGTCATGCTGACGTAAGGTCCATAACATTCGTGAAACTACTGATAACTCTTACCAGTATATCACTGCAACCCTGGCCAGAGATTTCCTGTTATGGCCAGTCGAGCATAGCACAACATCAACCCCCAATACCGGGAGAGACAAATCCCCTCCTATCGCTTATTGCCTCCATGTGAATCGGGACTGTACCCAAAAACCACCTGTTTGCACGACTCAGTAGAGCCGTGGTAGGGTGGAAATCAAAGCACAGTGAGAGACACACAAGACTCAATGACGATCTCGGGTCAACAGACTAAGCTGTACCAGTGTCACCAGAGAACTGCCATCTGACGTGAGGTATAATACCATCTGGGAATTCTCGGCGAGTCCGTTCAGTGTACCCAGTCTCCACTGAGCACCCGCATACCATCTCTGATGTTAAACACCAATGGATATGGGATCATCCATCGCCCATCACATCGGTCGAGAAGATATGCGCTAGTCTACTCTGGAATAACGATGCCCCGTCTCGATATTCCCACGATTAGGAACATTGAAGGATGTACTCATGGACTACCCAGGCCCCACTAGTATGATCTTCATCATAGTCCTGGAAGTCGAGCACACATCCTAAGGGCTTTATCAACATGTAATAGAGAGACTGTAAGTATACATGTTAAGATAAGGAGCAACCAGATAGCGCACTATCATGTCGAGCAAGAAAGTCCTACCTATATATGTCCCAGCATCCACTACAATATACATCCAATGTACAGTAATGGCCTCTAGGGCATACATATAACTAACAATCTCTCACTTGCACTAGGGCCATCTGTAGCAGTGGTTGCAGTATCTAATACTCAACCATCCTATAAAAGTCTCTCTTTAGGAAAAGGCCTTTGTGAGTGGATCCGCCGTGTTGTCCTCTGAGTCTACTCTCCTTACCTCGACACCCTGGAGATCAACTATCTCCATGATCAGGTGATGCTTCCTCAGAATATGTCTGGGTCACTAATGGGACCAGGGTTCCTGGGCCAAAGCCGTACTTCCATTGTCACACAATGGTGGGAACCTAGTTCATCTTATGAACCAATATACACCCAAACTGCCTCTTTGGTAGCATCTTTAATAGCGATGTTACCAGCCTTTATCGTCTAGTCTGCCACGGTATCTCGCTTGGAAGTCTTCCAATATACCGTCCCTGCACTGAGGGTAAAGACAATGCCTGCGACTGACATTCAGTTGTCCTTATCACCCTGGAACTTTTCTGGTGATTCTCCCAAGGATCGATTGATACCATCTCACTAGAACTAGTGAGAATCCTAACATCCATTTAGATCTATCTCATAGATCCAAATCCCAGGATTTAGGAGGTATCACTTTGATCCTGTTTGGAGAATCCTTGTGATAAGCGGAGATTGACCATGTGTAGCATAGGAAACTCTTTTCCTAACAAGAGTATGTTGTCCACGTACAATACGAGGATGACCACCTTATTCTCTACTACCTTTTTGTATATACAAGGTTCATCTTCCATTTTGTTGAAGTCAAACTCTTTGACTACCATATCAAAACAGATGTTCCAACTCCGCGATGCCTGCTTTATCCTGTAAAGCAACTTGCACATGTTTCCGCTGCTCCCACAGTTTACGAAGCCCTCTGGCTGTGTACTTATAGACTTTCTATTCTAAATCAGTATTTAGAAAAATAGTCATGGCACCAAACCACCAGATATCGAAGTCATGGTATGTAGCAATGGTATGTAAGATCTGGATGTACTAAAGCACAGCTACTGGAAAAGGTTTCATCATTATCCACTCCTGGTCGATGACGAAAACCTTTAACGAGTCTAGCTTTGAAAGTCTCAACTTTTCCATCTACACCAAGTAATCTTCTCAAGATATACTTGCTCCTGATGGAGATTTAACCCTTCAGATATCGCAACCAAAGTCCATACTTTGTTGGTGTATATGGATTCCATCTCAGATCACTAAGCATCCAGCCATTCTTACAGAGTCCCTACTCTCGATGACCTGCTCGAATCTAGTTGGGTCATCATCTCATGATGCAATCCTCGCTCCCACTGTCATCGAGAAACCGAAGTATCTCTCAGGCAGGTGAGGAACCCTACCAGATCGGTGGAGAGGCTGAGGTTCGTCGGGGACTATTGAATCCTTTGGTTCTGTCAAATCATCAGCTGCAGTTTTGTATAGCTGGAACCTTTCCAGTTCTACAGAACTGACCTTGCCTCGATCTTATCCGGATTATGCTTTTGACATAGGCCGGACAATCCCAAATCTTAACTTACTTAAGAGATAGGCTCTTCCCATACCATATCTTATATGGAGTGGTAGGCACTGATTTGAATCGAACCCTATTCAATAGGTATGCATCTTCTCAAGTGCATAACCCCAAAAGGAAATAGGTAACTCAGTAGTACTCATCATAGAGCACACCATATCATATAGGGTGCTATTGCTCCGCCCTGATACACCATTGTGCTGTGGTGTATACAGAGGAGTAACACCAAAAGAGAATCTCATTCTGCTTTAGAATAGTCCAAGAATTCCATGCACAAGTATTCTCCTCCCTGATCTTATCATAGGACATAATACTTATACCCGGTTTTTGGTTCTCTACTTCTAACTTATATTCTGTGAATATCTCAAAAGGTTCGGACTTGTGTTTCAACAGGAACATATGTCTGAATCTTGAGAGATTATCAGAGAATGTAATGAAATACAAAGAACCGGTCTTGGCTTGTGTAGACAGGGGATCTTACATACATCATCATGTATCAATCCCAAGGGTTTACAAACTCTTTCTCTGTTTCCAATAAACAGAGCTATGGTCATCTTATCTTTGTGACATGACTGGCAAGTTTCATAAGATGTAAATTCAAACTGATTTAAATATGCATCTAAAATGTAACTTCAGCCAGTCGGGTAGCATTGATATGACCTAGTCTACAATGCCTCAAGAAGGAATCGTTCATTTCTGAACTCTTCCTCTTGTGTGTGTTCTGTATACTAGGAACTGTAGTTTGATTTAGAATATCAATGCTTTTAGATAACGTGCCTGAACCGATCAACTTTTGATATAGGAAATGTTCAAAACATTATCCAACAATACAAAATTATATCCTTCTTTACTAATAAAGAGACTGATATGATTTTGTATATCAGGTTCGGTATCTAATAGCATTTGTTCAGAATCAATGTACTGGTAATACAGGGTGATAGTGACCAACAGACTTGGCTACAACACTGCCCCATTTTCTGTCTCATGAAACTTATCACCCGTTCTCAGTTTTTCTACCTTTCTGTAGCCAAATACCCAGGATACAGAGGATACTGAGAAACAGTTCTTTGTAATGAACACACCCGAAGGAGATGCATCATATGCACTTTCTTCGTTTGGGCGGCATAGGGATTCTGATATTCCCCTATTTCCTGCTCTGTCTTATAACAATTATAAGTTGGAGCGGGACCAACGTTCCCCAGCTCAGTATAACAAGCGGGTTCGGTCAATACATCCATATTATTATCTTGATTGAGGCGTGATATGGTCGCTACCTGTAGAGAGAGAAAATAAAACACTCTGCGTGCGCTCTTGCAAGATTAGATTGGTTATTTATTTTATCTAATCAGGATGGCTCCCACTGTTTTTATCAAATCTTCCTTCAAACCCTAAAAGGAAAGACTAGCCGGGATTAATTACACTCTACAAGTTCGCCAATCTTACAGCCAGGCCTGTGTCGGTACATTGAGGGAGGTTCCCCGTGCTTTCGCACGGACCTAATTACAGTAAACCTCGTTTTCCCAGAGGCGTAACCCCGTTGACACCTTTCTAGACACCTACATTATCGGCTAATTGCAAAGTGCAAAACTCTCCCAGGAGTAACAATTACTCGCAGTGGGTATCGGGATCCAACTATCACATAAAAGGTATGCAATCTCATTGCAAATTTCAACACTTGAAATTCCCGATAATGATTTGTACCCCTAGCACCTATGACCTTAACTATGGTCAACAAATCATAAGTACTAGTCAAGTTCTACCAGTCATTTCGTGATTAATTAGACCCACCCACATGACCCTTAACTAAGGTCAACAAAGTCACGCGACTGTCCTAACTAATCGCATCATATGCTGTGTAGGAAGACATCACTTAGCTACCGTACACTGTGCCTTGACTATGGTCAACAAACACAGCACGAATACTAAGTACTCTACTTTCTAAAATGACGGAGGGTTGCGGCTAGTTTTTAAGAAAACCTTTAACGCTTTGAAGTTGATCTCGTTGCGGAATCAAATGGTTTTTAAATGGAATGTTTTTGAGGCTTTTCTAGTTTTGCTAAAGGGGTCACTCCCGGTGAAGGGATCGTCAGCCCTTTCCTCGTCGAATGAGGTGCGGGATATATCATATATATCACTGTGCAAAGCAGAAACTATAGAAGCAATCAAAAGACAAACCGAGTGTGTAGCATCTGCCAGTTATTACTAAAGGAGTCACTCCCGGTGAAGGGATCTCGGTCCTTTCCTCATCGAATAAGGTGCAGGATGTTCTACAAGGAACACCGCGATGCAAAGCAAGAACTGTAGCTACCTGTTTTTATTTTGAAATTCGATTCCACAACATCAATTAAGTTTATTTTCTTTCATTAATCTCATTAATGAATATCCCATAATTTAAGTCCACCTAAACATCACAGATAAATATAACGTACGCTTATGCCATCCGTATTCACCTCGATGTCCCGTCTGCACCATTAGGTTAGGTAACTAACGCCAGAGCGAGGCAGAGCTAGCATGGGTGAAAAACATAAGCAACGTCTATATAATATATCATATATACTATATACAATATCTATCTGAACAAATCACATGATCACATCACAGATAACGCAGCAGAAAATATCATATGAAACATTGGATATACTAGGACGTCCGTGTTTTTAATACGAACCAGTATAAAACACGGATTCCACAGTCGTGATGAATAGCCAATCCCACACCCCTAGACCCCTACGAGAGCAGCAAGCAACCCTACCAATTCTAGGGTTAGGAGACCCGGACTCGACTCCTCGAGATGGTCTCCCACTGGACCCTAGAACCCGGTTACTTGTTCTCCCCTCCTTGGGTCTATCCTAATGCGGAAAATTAAATAATATACAAATGGTGACATCATCCGCAACCTGGAAGTGCCCTAATAAAAGAATATTACATACAAGTTTTTACATGAATGAAAATGAAAAACACCCATCTCACATAAAAACCCCCGGCTATTCAAACACGACGATCCAATATAACATATCCAGCAACACATAACATCACATGTCATCAACGTAAGTAAATATGCTTATCCCAATTGTCGTTGACATATAGCAACGAAACCGGCGATATCACATATTACACTTACGGTCACAGAAAAGAAAGTGTAAAACTACAACAGTTGGAATCCGCAAACTCTTTAGACATCGCATGCCTAACCAAATGAAATTCCTTAGACATCGCATGCCTAAGAATTATAATCCCCGCATTTTAGTCTCTTTATCGAAAACTCTTTTCAATATTAAGTCGGGCAATTCAACAGGATTCCCGATATCCTGATCGAATGCTCGTCGCAAACTTTAGTAGATGGTCGCACCCCCGATACCGTCGACGAAGTGCACTAAGGCGGAACACCGCTACCGCGAGCACCCGAACGGATGCTTTCGGCGACGGGGTTCTCCTACAGTCACTTGGTCGGGGCTATGGGGTGTAGCTGTCTATTAAGTTTATCCGGCGAGTATCCGCGTACGCTACGCGATTGCGACGGACTTTTGATCACATCAAAATCCCATGGCAATCGATCAAGTGACACTAAAGTGCTATGTTTATAACATCCAAATCAGTTATCTCATAACAACTTGTGGATTCCAAGTATTGTATCACATTCCGGATAAATAGAAAATGTTAAACTTTCCGATCGAAAAATCGAACACCCAAGTTTTCCCGAAACAGCACAACACATGAAATAAGTTTAAAAACATTCACTTCGTGCCTCAGTACCAACGGTCCAGCCGTAGAAGGGTCAAGCCAACGCCTCACATGTGGCGCGCCGTACTGCCCCAAACCCTAAGGTTCAAAGGGCAGTTCAAGACGGTCACATAATCGAGTTAAGTTTTTTTGTCTTCTAGAGGGTCCATCGCGTTACTTGCACTACTTAGAACGTCTTTAAACCACGGAAAAATCCAACACTTGGAAATTTTCCTGCAGGGGAAAAATTGGGTATTTATATCCGGTCGAACTTTTTAACATATTCTAAAAATACCCGGAAAAAACACAGACAAAATAAGACAATCCGATCGAATCTCCGAACTCCCAATACATCCCAGAAAATTCAACTCTTGAGTAAGATTTAAAAATTCCCAGAAAATACAGCACCAAAATATAGGAATTACTGTGCAAAACTCAATGGAAGAAGGGACTATGTGGCCGCGGAACCGCCGCATTAGCCATGCTAATGCCGCGGTTCCGCCGCGCTTTGATTGAATCAGGCGCACGTGCTTCACAGTAATTCATAGAAATGCCTGCTGATTTTTCTGCATATTTTTAATTCTCCAAAATCGCCGAATTCAAAAAATGTACAGAGAAGGAATTTGCATTAGGGTTTCGGTTCGATCGGACTTCTAACTCCGTCTACGCATCGCCTAAGGCTCTAGCTAGGCTCTGATACCACTGTAGGGTTCCTAGGCACACCCATGAGGTTCTACAAGTGATCAAACATGGCCAATTCAAAAATTTCCTATGTGCCGAGAAACCCTAAACAAGATCGATAACTAGAGGTAAAGGCGATGCAAGCAAGCAAACTACTTTGCTATAAAATGAAAGAGGCTACAACCTTTGTAGATCCGGTCCTCCACTTCCTTAGCTCCGTGAAGATGTCCCCTCGCGGCGATCATCGGATCCCGGACTCTAGCGTCGGCTTCATCGTAGAAATGGGCAGGCTAGGTCGTCGACTTCGATGCCGAAGATGATCTACGTCGAGGCAACTCAAGATCAAGCTCCAACTTCACCAAGTCATGAAACTTGTGAAGAAAACACCCTATACTACATGGCATGTGGTAGAGAATGAAGAAATAGGAAGTGGGTTCACTTTAGAATTGGATTTCTCACTCTTTTTCTCAAATCACCATTGAAGCTAGCAAGCTTCTTTCTTCTTGAAGAAGAAGAAGAAGAAGAAAAGGAATATGATATGAATTATTGAAAATAGAAAATAAAGTGATTCTTATCATATAGCAACCATGGTTAAGTGTAGAGAATAAACTAAGGTTAGGTTTAATGGTTAGGTTAAGGCTAAGAATCAAAATGGTCAAAGCTTCAAAGCTTCATGAAGTTTCAAGAAAAAACAAAAGAAGCCACCCTTTTGTTTCTTGCCTTAAAACGAATAAATAAAAATAAATAGATAAGTAAATCAAAACCCTAACCATTAACATAACCATGGTTTAATCATACACACCCAAGTTTGCATGTATCATCAAACATGATACAAACTAGTGCACAAAACTATATCATATATACAATGTGCACTACAAGTGAGAAAATCCATATAAAGTGAACAAATATTAGTTAATGCAAAGTAATATATCAATTATATAATTATACATTAAATCATTAAATCAACACTTGATTTAACGATCCGGTCATATCGCATATGACCGACTAATATCCAATGTATCGACTTATCGAATCAATCCTCGATTCGATAACTAGGTTATATCACATACAACCATTCGATAAATTCATCGCGAGAATAGAATACGGTATCACATACACGCATTATTTTCGGTCCCGCACATATCTCATATGCGCTCCTATTTCGTTTCGCTTGAGCGAGGAAACCTCTGTGTAAGACTCTAAAGACTCGTCAATACGCCGGCAGCAGATGATGATCATATCAAAGACCAACAAGCCGCAAGCGGTCTTCTAAACGTAACGGCCACCCGGGTATTGAACGATCAGAAGATCGACGAGCAAGCCCGCTCACACTCCTGTGAATCCAACCAGTAACACTTACCGTACAGTCCGGTCTGTTCGTCTGATATGTCGCATATCTCGCCTAGGGGTGGTAAACGTCAGACCCCAGTAGCTCGATAAGTCATGCCGATGTAAGGTCCATAACATTCGTGAAACTACTGATAACTCTTACCAGTATATCACTGCAACCCTGGCCAAGGATTTCCTGTTATGGCCAGTCGAGCATAGCACAACATCAACCCCCAATACCGGGAGAGACGAATCCCCTCCTATCGCTCATTACCTCCATGTGAATCGGGACTGTACCCAAAAACCACCTGTTTGCACGACTCAGTAGAGCTGTGGTAGGGTGGAAATCTAAGCATAGTGGGAGACACACATGACTCTATGACGATCTTGGGTCAACAGACTAAGTTTTACAAGTGTCACCAGAGAACTGCCATCTGACGCGAGGTATAATACCATCTGGGAGTTCTCGGCGAATCCGTTCAGTGTATCCAGTCTCCACTGAGCACCAGCATACCATCTTTGATGTCAAACACCAATGGATATGGGATCTTCCATCGCCCATCACATGTGTCGAGAAGATATGCGCTAGTCTACTCTGGAATATCGATGCCCCGTCTCGTATTCCCACGACTAGGAATATTGAAGGATGTACTCATGGACTACCCAGGCCCCTCTAGTATGATCTTCATCATAGTCCTGGAAGTCGAGCACACATCCTAAGGGCTTTATCAACATGTAATAGAGAGACTGTAAGTATACATGTTAAGATAAAGAGCAACCAGATAGCGCACTATCATGTCGAGTAAGAAAGTCCTACCTATATATGTCCCAGCATCCACTACAATATACATCCAATGTACAGTAATGGCCTCTAGGGCATACATATAACTAACATAGTAATGGCCTCTAGGGCATACATATAACTAACAGATATTGTACACCATACTTGCGCACATACACATTTTACACCATACTTGCATACATGCATATTGTACACCATACTTGCTCACATCCATATTGTACACCATACTTGCGCACATACATATTGTACACCATACTTGCGTACATGCATATTGTACACCATACTTGCGCACATCCATATTGTACACCATACTTGTGTACATGCATATTGTACACCATACTTGCGCACATACATATTGTACACCATACTTGCGCACATGCATATTGTACACCATACTTGCGCACAAACATATTGTACACCATACTTACGTACATACACATTTGTACGTCCATACTTGCGTATATACACATATGCAGCTTTATACGGTATTGCATTCGATTTTGGAGATTTGGGAACCGCATGATATACTTTAAAACCGGATTCATTTAAAAGAGCATTTTTCCATCGATATGTGCATGACACTTTTGTATGTTGCATGATACACGGATATGCTCACATTTCTATAATTTGTCGCATACATCATGCTCTATGATTTTACGCATTGAGATATGATGTTTTCACGAGATTTCTGGATTTGATAACCATGGACATTTTAAAAGAGATTATGTGTTGTTTAAAAAACCCAGTCTCTCATAATATGATATTTCAGTGCGTCCACCATGTGTTTTCTTGGTTCTGAGAGCGACTTGTGAAACCCGATTCGAGGAGGCGGATGAGGCCGATTGCGGGTACATGGTGGACCCGGTATGGTACCCCGGGGCAAGAAAGAGATGATGTGTATACAGACGGTGAGCCGGGCAGAGGGACTACTACCTACCGGTGATTGGTTGGGCTTGGCGGATATCCTGAGGATACCGACCGGAGTCGAGAGATGATATGGGCCGATCCAGATTGACGGAGCCCGTGGGCCGATCCGGACTGAAGGAGCCCGATATATGATGATTTACGTGTCGATGCTTGACACGGTTTTCATGATGTTTCGAGTGTCGATGCTGGACACTCAGGTTCCATGATTTTGATGTATCGCGAGAGACACCGTTGATTTATATCCTTATACTTACATGCATACATACATTGATTACCTGGTTGGACGTGATCCACATGCATACATATATTGATTATGGTTGGATGAGATCTACATGCATGCATACATTGATTACCTGGTTGGACGAGATCCACATGCATACATATATTGATTATGGTTGGATGAGACCACATGCATACATACATTGATTATCTGGTTGGACGAGATCCACGTGCATACATACCTTGATGATATTGTTGGATTATATCCGCATACATATAGGTATTGATTACATTGTTAGCACATATGATGACCCGGTCACCCTAGATATCATAGTAATACCTTTATGATATAGTTGACCTAGGAGTCATTGTTTATTCGATTTCTACTTGTAGATGTTTTTCTACTCACGAGTTGGCAACTCACCTCCGTTGTGCTACAGTTCTTGCAGGTTGACCGCATGGATCAGTAGCGGCTTCGCTGGCACACAGTAGCTTCATTTGGGTGTTTGCAGTGGTAAGTGGGGCATTTGTATCGTACCCACCCTTGTATTTATATTTCACATTGTATCTAGTCAACTCCATCAAATTAAAACTAGTATTTGTATAAGTAATGAGACTTAGCAAGACTGTTAGTGCGAGAATTGAGCGATGGCTTTTATGTTCACCTTTTTGGGTTGATTTCTCGCTTTATTCTTTATCTTCTGTGGTGATCTTCGCCGTTGGGCGTCGTATACTTGCATATATTGTCTTGCGTGGTTGTGATGTAGGATTCCTAGGCACTCTCAAGAGGTCTCACAAGGCATCAACCATGCCATTTTCTAAAAATACGGTGCCGAGAAACCCTAGACTAGATCGTTGGCTAGATGTTTAGGCGATAAAATGAGCTAGTTTACAACTAAACTATAAGATAACGGAAATACAACCTTTGTAGATCCGGTGCTCCACCTCCATAGCTCCGCAATGAAGTCTCCTCGCTGTCCAAGTCGAACCCCGGGCTCTAGCGTCGGCTTCATCGAAGAATGGACGGGCTAGGTCATCGACGACGATGCCGAAGATGATCTACGTCGAGGCATCACTAGATCAAGCTCCAACTTCACCAAGTCAAGAAACTTGTGAAGAAAACACACTCTACTACTTGGCAAGAGGTAGAGGATGAAGAAATAGGAAGTGGGTAGACTTTAGAATTGGATTTCGCACTTGTTTCATCAATCCACCATTGATGAAGTCAAGCTTCTTCATGGAAGAAGAAGATGAAGATGAAGAAAGAATTATGATAAGTTAATTAGAATTGAAAAGAAAAAAAGAATCCTTATCATAATTCCAACCATAGTTAGGTGTAGAGAATAGACTAGGGTTAGTGAATGGTTAGGTTAAGGAGATGAAGACAAAATGGTCAAAGTTGCATTAAGCTTCAAGAAACTTCATGAATTAAAGCAACCATTTTGTTTTCTTCTCTCTTTATTAATCCAAAATGAAATAGATAAATGAATGGATAAATAAATAAAAACCTAACCATATACTTAACCAAGGTTTAATTCTTTACACTTAACCAAATAAGCATGTATCATCAAACATGATACAATCAAGTGTACAAAAGTATATCGCATATACAATGCGCACATCCGAGCGAGAAAATCCATTTAAAGTGAACCAATACTAGTTAATGCAAAGTAATATATCAAATATATAATTATACATTAAATCATTAAATCAACACTTGATTTAACGATCCGGTCATATCGCATATAACCGACTAGTATCCTATGTGTCGGCTTATCGAATCAACCCTTGATTCGATAACTAGGTTATATCGCATACAACCAATCGATACATACATCGCGAGAATGAAATACGGTATCACATACACGCATTATTCTCGGTCCCGCGCATATCTCATATGCGCTCCTATTTCGTTTCGCTTGAGCCAGGAAACCTCTGTGTAGGACTCTAAAGACTCGTCAATACGCCGGCAGCAGATGATGATCATATCAAGCACCCACAAGCCGCAAGCGGTCTGCTAAACGTAACGGCCACCCGGGTATTGAGCGATCAGAAGATCGACGAGCAAGCCCGCTCACACTTCAGTGAATCCAACCAGTAACACTACCGTACAGTCCGGTCTCGTCGTCTGATATGTCGCATATCTTGCCGAGGGGTGGTAAACGTCAGACCCCAATAGCTCGATAAGTCATGTCGATATGAGGTCTATAACAATTCGAGAAACTACTGGTAACACTTACCAGTAAATCTCAGCAACCCTGGCCAGGGATTTCCTGTTATAGCCAATCGAACACTGCGCAACATCAACCCCCTATACCGGGAGAGACGAATCCCCTCCTATCGCTCATTGCCTCCATGTGACTCGGGACTGTACCCTAAAACCACTGTTTTGCATGCCCTCTTGGACGTGGTAAGGTGGAAATCAAAGCACAGTGGGAACCACACAAGACTCTATGACGATCTCGGGTCAACAGACTACTCTGTACCAGTGTCACCTGAGAACTGCCATCTGACGTGAGGTATAATACCATCTGGGAGTTCTCGGCGAGTCCGTCTAGTGTACCCAGTCTCTATTGAGCACCCGTATATCATCTCTGATGTCAAACACCGATGGATATGGGATCATCCATCGCCCATCTGTATGGGTCGAGAAGGTACACGCTAGTCTACTCTGGTATATCGATGCCCCATCTCGATACACCCACGACTAGGGACTTTGAAGGATGTACTTATGGACTACCATGTCCCCACAAGTATGATCCGCATCATAGTCCAGATAGTCAAGAACACATCCTAAGGGCTTTACCAACATGTAACAGAGAGACAATCGGTATACACGTTAAGGTAAAGAGCAACCAGATAGCATATTATCATGTCGAGCAAGAAAGTCCTCCCTATATATGTCCCAGCATCCACTACAATATACATCCTATGTACAGTAATGGCCTCTAGGGCATACATATAACTAACAATCTCCCACTTGCACAAAGGCCATCTGTAGCAGTGGTTGCAGTATCTCATACTCAACCATCCCATAAAAGTCTCTCTCTAGAAAAAAGGCCTTTGTGAGTGGATCCGCCGTGTTGTCCTCTGAGTCTACTCTCCTAACCTCGATCATCCTGGAGATCAATCATCTCCATGATCAGGTCATACTGCCTTAGAATATGTCTGGATCACTGATGGGACTTTCGTTCCTTGGCATAATCCACAACTCCATTGTCTCACAATGGTTGGAACGTAGTTCATCTCATGAACCAATATACACCCAAACAGCCTCTTTGGTAGCATCTTAAGTAGCGATGTATCCTGCCTTTATCGTCTAGTATGTCACGGTATCTAGCTTGGAACTCTTCCAACATACCGTCCCTTTACTTTGGGTAAAGACAATGCCTGTGACTGACACTCAGTCGTCTTTATCACCCTGGAACACTTCCAGTGATTCTCCCCAGGATCGATTGATACCATCTCACTACAACTAGTGAGTATCCTAATATCCAATTAGATCTATCTCATAGATCAAAACCCAGGATTTAGTAGGTATCACTTTGATCCTGAATGGAGAATCTTTGCGATAAGCGAAGATCGATCGAGCGTAGCATAAGAAACTCCTTTCTTATCAAGAGTATGTCATCCACGTACTTTACGAGGATCACCACCATACTCCCTACTACCTTTTTGTTTAAACAAGGTTTATCTACCATTTTGATGATGTCAAACTCTTTGACTAACTCATCAAAACAGATGTTCCAACTCCGCGATGACTGCTTTATCCTATAAAGCATCTTGCACACGTTTCCGCTGCTCCCACTGTCTACGAGGCCCTCTGGCTGTGTACTTATAGACGCACTCTTCTAAAACATCATTTAGAAAAGCAGTCATGACACCCAACCACCAGATATCGTAGTCATGGTATGTAGCCGTGGCAAGTAGGATCTGGATGGACTTAAGCATAGCCACTTGAAAAGGTTTCATCATTGTCCACGCCTGGTCGATGACGAAAACCTTTAACAAGTTTAGCTTTGAAAGTCACAACTTTTCCATGTACACCAAGTAATCTTCTCAACATATACTTGCTCCTGATGGGGATTTAACCCTTCAGATATAGCAACTAAAGTCCATACTTTGTTGGTGTATAAGGATTCCATCTCAGATCATTAAGCATCCAGCCATTCTGACAGAGTCTTACTCCTGATGGCCAGCTCGAAACTAGTTGGGTCATCATCTCATGATGCAATCCTCGCTCCCACTGTCATAGAGAAACCGAAGTATCTCTCAGGTGGGTGAGGAACCCTACTAGATCGGCGGAGAGGCTGGGGTTCGTTGGTATCTACTGAATCCTTTGGTTCTACCAAATCATCTGCTGTAGTTTGTATAGCTGGAACTTTTCCAGTTCTACATTACAGACTTTGCCTCGAGCTTGTCCGGATTATGCTTTCAGACATAGGCCGGACAACCCCAAATCTTAACTAACTTAAGATATGGGCTCTTCCCTTTCCATATCTCATATGAAGTAGTAGGCAACTGATTTGATCATGACCATATTCAATAGGTATGCAACTTCTCAAGATCATAACTCCCTTAAAGGAAATAGGTGACTCAGTAGTACTCATCATAGAGCACACCATATCAAATAGGGTGTATCTGCTCCGCCCCGACATACCATCGTGCTATGGTGTATACGGAGGAGTAATGCTGAGAGAGAATCTCATTCTCCTTTAGAATAGTCCAGGATTTCCGTGCTCAAGTATTCTCCTCCTTGATCTCATCATAGGACATAATACTTATACCCGTATTTTGGTTCTCTACTTCTAACTTATATTCTATGAATATCTCAAAAGGTTCGGACTTGTGTTTCAACAAGAACATAGATCTGAATCTCGAGAGATTATCAGAGAATGTAATGAAGTACAAAGAACCGGTCTTGGCATGTGTAGACAGGGGACCTACATACATCAACATGTATCATCCCAAGAGTTCACTAACTCTTTCTCTGTTTCCAATAAACAGAGCTATGGTCATCTTATCTCTGTGACATGACTGGCGAGTTTCACAAGATGTAAATTCAAACTGATTTAAATATGCATCTTTATGTAACTCTAGCTAGTCGGGTCACATTGATCTGACCTAGTCTACAATACCTCAAGAAGAATTTGTTCATTTCTGAACTCTTCCTCTTGTGTGTGTTCCATATACTAAGAACCGTAGTTTGATTTAGAACATTAATGTTTTTAGATAACGTGCCTGAACCGATCAACTTTTGATATAGGAAATGTTCAAAACATTATCCAACAATAAAAATTTTTACCATTTCTTTACTAATAAAGAGACTGATATGATTTTGTATATCAGGTTCGGTAGCTAATAACATTCGTTCAGAATCAATGTATTAATAATACAGGGTGATAGTGACCAACAGACTTGGCTGGAACACTTGCCCCGTTCTCTGCCTTATGAAACTTATCACCCGTTCTTAGTTCTTTACCTTTCTGTAGCCCATGTAACATATTACATATGCGGGATCCTGATCAGGTATCATATACCCAGGACGTAAAGGACATTGAGAAACGGTTCTGTATAATGAACACACCCGAAGATGATGCATCAGCATGCACTCTCTTCGTTTGGGCGGCACGGGAAATCTGGTATTCCCCAATTTCATGCTCTGTCTTATAACAATTATAAGTTGGAGCGGGACCAATGTTCCCCAGCTCAGTATAACAAGCGGGTTCGGTCAATAATCCGTATTATTATCTTGATTAAGGCGTGATATGGTCGCTACCTGGAGAGAGAGAGAGAAGAAAACACTCAGCGTGCGCTCTTACAAGAATAGATTGGTTATTATTTTATCTAATCAGGATGGCTCCCACTGCTTTTTATCAAATCTTCCTTCAAACCCTAAAAGGAAAGACTAGCCGGGATTAATTACACACTACAAGTTCGCCAATCTTTCAGCCAGGCCAGTATCGGTACTTTGAGGGAGGTCCCCCGTGCTTTCGCACGAACCTAATTAATATAAACCTCGTTTTCCCAGAGGCGTAACCTCGTTGACACCTTTCTAGACACCTACTTGATCGGCTAATTGTAATGTGTAAAACTCTCTCAGGAGTAACAATTACTCGCAGCGGGTATCGGGATCCAACTATCTCATAGAAGGTATGCAATCTCATTGCAAATTTCAACACTTGAAATTCCCGATAATATTTTGCTCCTAGCATCCTATGACCTTGACAGAGGTCAACAAACCATAGGCTGCTAGTCAAGTTCAACCCGTCATTTCCTGATTGAAGTAAACCCACCAGCACGACCCTTGACAGAGGTCAACAAGGTCGCACGACTACCCTAAATCAATCACATCATATGCTTATACAGATAAGCACTAATCAGCTACCGCACACTACGCCTTGACAGAGGTCAACAAACGCAGCACGAATACTAACCAGTACATATCTGAAATGACGGAGGGCTACGACAGGTTTTTCTGAAAACCTATTGCGTAATGAACTTGATATCGTTGTAGGATCGAATGAATTTTGAAATGGAGTGTTTTTTAGGCTTTTCTAGTTTTGCTAAAGGAGTCACTCCCGGTGAAGGGATCGTCGGTCCTTTCCTCGTCGAATGAGGTGCGGGATATATCATATATATCACTGTGCAAAGCAAAAACTCTTAAAAGCAATCAAAAGACAAACCGAGTGTGTAGCATCTGCCAGTTATTGCTAAAGGAGTCACTCCCGGTGAAGGGATCTCGGTCCTTTCCTTATCGAATAAGGTGCAGGATATATCATATATACCGCTATGCAAAGCAAGAACTGTAGCTACCTGTTTTATTTTTAAATTCGATTCTACAACATCTTTAGGTTTCTTTTATTTCATTAATCACATTAATGAAGTCCCATCATTTAAGTACCTAAACATCACAGATAAATACGACGTACGCTTATGCCATCCGCATTCGCCTCGATGTCCCCTCGTGCACCGTTAGGTTAGGTTACTAACGGCAGAGCGGGGCAGGGCTAGCGCGGGTGTAAAACATAAGTAACGTCTATATAATATATCATATATACTATATACTGTATCTATCAAAGAACATCACATGATCACATCACAGATATCGCAGCAGAAGAATCATATGAAATATTGGATATACTAGGACGTCCGTGTTTTCAATACAAGCCAGTATAAAACACGGATTCCACGGTCGTGATGAATAGCCAAAACCACACCCCTAGACCCCTACGAGAGCGGCAAGCAACCCTACCAATTCTGGAGTTAGGAGACCCGGGATCGACTCCTCGAGTTGGTCTCCCACTGGACTCCAGAACCCGGTTACTTGTGCCTTCCTCCTTGGGTCTATCCTAGTGCGGAAAAGTAAATAATATACAAAGGGTGACAACTTCCGCAACCTGGAAGTGCCCCAATAAAAGAATATTACATACAAGTTTTTACATGAATGAAAATGAAAAACGCTCATCTCACATAAAAACCCCCGGCTATTCAAACACGACGATCCAATATAACATATCCAGCAACACATAACATCACAAGTCATCAACGTAAGTAAATATGCGCATCCGAATTGTCGTTGACATATAGCAACGAAACCGGCGATATCACATAGTACACTTACGGTCACAGAAAAGAAAGTGTAAAACTACAACAGTTGGAATCCGCAATCTCTTTAGACATCGCATGCCTAATCAAATGAATTACTTAGACATCGCATGCCTAACAATTATAAACCCCGCATTTTAGTCTCAAAATCGAAAACACTTTTCAATATCAAGTCGGGCAATTCAACAAGATTCCCGACATCCTGATCGAATGCTCGTCGCAAACTTCAGTAGGCGGCCGCACCCCCGACGCCATCGACGAAGTGCACCAAGGCGGAACACCGCTGCCGCGAGCACCCAAACGGATGCTTTCGGTGACGGGGTTCTCCTACAGTCACTTGGTCGGGGCTATGGAGTGAGGCTGTCTATTAAGTTTACCCGGCGAGTATCCGCGTACGCTACGTGGTTGCGACGGACTTTTGATCACATCAAAATTCCGTGGCAACCGATCAAGTGAGACTAAAGTGCTATGTTTATAACATTCATTCAGTTATCTCATAACTGTTTGTGAATTCCAATTATTGTATCACATTCCGGATAAATAGAAAATGTCAAACTTTCCGATCGAACAATCGAACACCCAAGTTTTCCCGATACAGATCAACACATGAAACAAGTATAAAAACATTCAGTTCGTGCCTAAGTACCAACGGTCCAGCCGTAGAAGGGTCAAGCCAACGCCTCACATGTGGCACGCCGTACTGCCCCAAACCCTAAGGTTCAAAGGGCAGTTCAAGACGGTCACATAATCGAGTTAAGGTTTGTTGTCTTCTAGAGGGTCCATCGAGTTACCTGCACTACTTAGAACGTCGTTAAACTACGGAAAAATCCAACTCTTGGAAATTTCCCGACAGGGGAAAAATTGGGTATTTATATCCGGTCGAACTTTTTAACATATTCTAAAATTTATCCGGAAAGTCACATAGACAAAATCTGATACTCCGATCGAAACACCGAATCCCCAAAACAACCCCAGAAAATTAAACTCTTGAATAAAATTTAAAAATACCCAGAAAATCCAGCATAATATAATAAGAGTTACTGTGCAAACATAGGAGGATGACGTCATCATCTCGCCGCGGAACCGCCGCAGAAGCCAGGCTTCTGCCGCGGTTCCGCCGCGGTTTTTACTGTTCATGACTCAATTTTTGCGCCGTAATTCTTATAATTCCCTGCTGAATTTTATAAGCATTTTTAATGTGGAAAAATCCCAGTTTTTAGAAAAAGTCCAGAGAGCATGGAAATTTTAGGGTTTCGGTTCGTTCGGACTTCAAACTCCGTCTAGACTTCGCCTAAGGCTCTAGCTAGGCTCTGATACCACTGTAGGGTTCCTATGCACTCTCAAGAGGTCTCACAAGGCATCAACCATGCCATTTTCTAAAAATACGGTGCCGAGAAACCCTAGACTAGATCGTTGGCTAGATGTTTAGGCGATAAAACGAGCTAGTTTACAACTAAACTATAAGATAACGGAAATACAACCTTTGTAGATCCGGTGCTCCACCTCCATAGCTCCGCAATGAAGTCTCCTCGCTGTCCAAGTCGAACCCCGGGCTCTAGCGTCGGCTTCATCGGAGAATGGACGGGCTAGGTCATCGACGACGATGCCGAAGATGATCTACGTCGAGGCATCACTAGATCAAGCTCCAACTTCACCAAGTCAAGAAACTTGTGAAGAAAACACACTCTACTACTTGGCAAGAGGTAGAGGATGAAGAAATAGGAAGTGGGTAGACTTTAGAATTGGATTTCTCACTTGTTTCGTCAATCCACCATTGATGAAGTCAAGCTTCTTCAAAGAAGAAGAAGATGAAGATGAAGAAAGAATTATGATAAGTTAATTAGAATTGAAAAGAAAAAAAGAATCCTTATCATAATTCCAACCATAGTTAGGTGTCGAGAATAGACTAGGGTTAGTGAATGGTTAGGTTAAGGAGATGAAGACAAAATGGTCAAAGTTGCATGAAGCTTCAAGAAACTTCATGAATTAAAGCAACCATTTTGTTTTCTTCTCTCTTTATTAATCCAAAATGAAATAGATAAATGAATGGATAAATAAATAAAAACCTAACCATATACTTAACCAAGGTTTAATTCTTTACACTTAACCAAATAAGCATGTATCATCAAACATGATACAATCAAGTGCACAAAAGTATATCGCATACAATGCGCACATCCGAGCGAGAAAATCCATTTAAAGTGAACCAATACTAGTTAATGCAAAGTAATATATCAAATATATAATTATACATTAAATCATTAAATCAACACTTGATTTAACGATCCGGTCATATCGCATATAACCGACTAGTATCCTATGTGTCGGCTTATCGAATCAACCCTTGATTCGATAACTAGGTTATATCGCATACAACCAATCGATACATACATCGCGAGAATGAAATACGGTATCACATACACGCATTATTCTCGGTCCCGCGCATATCTCATATGCGCTCCTATTTCGTTTCGCTTAAGCCAGGAAACCTCTGTGTAGAACTCTAAAGACTCGTCAATACGCCGGCAGCAGATGATGATCATATCAAGCACCCACAAGCCGCAAGCAGTCTGCTAAACGTAACGGCCACCAGGGTATTGAGCGATCAGAAGATCGACGAGCAAGCCCGCTCACACTTCAGTGAATCCAACCAGTAACACTACCGTACAGTCCGGTCTCGTCGTCTGATATGTCGCATATCTTGCCTAGGGGTGGTAAACGTCAGACCCCAATAGCTCGATAAGTCGTGTCGATATGAGGTCTATAACAATTCGAGAAACTACTGGTAACACTTACCAGTAAATCTCAGCAACCCTGGCCAGGGATTTCCTGTTATAGCCAATCGAACACTGCGCAACATCAACCCCCTATACCGGGAGAGACGAATCCCCTCATATCGCTCATTGCCTCCATGTGACTCGGGACTGTACCCAAAAACCACCGTTTTGCACGCCCTCTTGGACGTGGCAAGGTGGAAATCAAAGCACAGTGGGAACCACACAAGACTCTATGACGATCTCGGGTCAACAGACTACTCTGTACCAGTGTCACCTGAGAACTGCTATCTGACGTGAGGTATAATACCATCTGGGAGTTCTCGGCGAGTCCGTCCAGTGTACCCAGTCTCTACTGAGCACCCGTATATCATCTCTGATGTCAAACACCGATGGATATGGGATCATCCATCGCCCATCTGTATGGGTCGAGAAGGTACACGTAGTCTACTCTGGTATATCGATGCCCCATCTCGATACACCCACGACTTGGGACTTTGAAGGATGTACTTATGGACTACCATGTCCCCACTAGTATGATCCGCATCATAGTCCAGATAGTCAAGTACACATCCTAAGGGCTTTACCAACATGTAACAGAGAGACAATCGGTATACACGTTAAGGTAAAGAGCAACCAGATAGCATACTATCATGTCGAGCAAGAAAGTCCTCCCTATATATGTCCCAGCATCCACTACAATATACATCCTATGTACAGTAATGGCCTCTAGGGCATACATATAACTAACATGTGATCCGCCGGTTGGCGAAGAGCTAGCTCCCGCTTGGGGATTCCTTTATATTTTCATGTATTGTGGTTTTGGATCAAAAATACAAAGGAAGTGTTGCCCAAATTTTTAAAAGACGAAACACGTTTTCAAACTAGTATATCTCACTTGCATTTTCATGTTCTTTTTTTTATGCATTAAGAAAACTTGATTTCATTATACCTTTATTTCAAAACTTCACCTCTTTTATTTTCTTAAAAGGGTTTAGATTTCTGGGTTTCCTCTTACTTGAATTACGTTACGCCTTTAGACGTTGCGTGATTTAAGTGCTGGTCACGAGCTAATATTTCGGGTCGTGACAAGTTATCAGAGAAGTGAACACCTTAATATAAGTGGCTAGAATATATGAGGATGAAAAAGTAGGAATTTTACTCTCTTTTGTTTTCAATTTCTCACTATTAATCACTACACACAAAAAGCTAGTGAAGCTTTTTCAAGGAGGATGAAGAAGAAGAAAGCTTTTGTGATGAATAATCAATTATTCTTGTGGTTACAATTGCAACCTAAGGTTAAGCATGACATGCTTAACCCTTGTAGATAATAAACCATGGGTAGAGGTTTGGGTTGGGTCAACAAATATCTCTCCAAAATATCTATGAATGAGGACAAAGTCAAAGCTTCATGAAGATTGTTCAAAGCTCATCCAAAACAATAACCCTAATCCAAACCCCTAACATGGTTTAAACTCAAAACCCTTGTTGCATTTGTAACCCTAACATATTACAATATTATATATCACATATATAATATATAATGTAACAAAAGAAATTAATACAATTAACATATATCGCGTATACATCAATGTATTATCAAGTGAGAAAAAGAATTAATAAAGCGAGCTTATATTAGTTAATGTAACGTAATATATCACATATATAATTATACATGAAATTATCTAATCAACACTTGATCCGATAATCCGGCTATATTACATATAACCGACGAATATAACATGTACCAATTCATCGAATCAACACTTGATCCGATGACTCGGCTATATCATATATACCCGGCCAATATCACATATCATGAGAATAGAATACGGTATCTCATATCGTATTATTCTCGGTCCCGCACATATCACATATGTGCTCCTACTCCGTTATTCCTGAGCCAGGAAACCTCTGTGTAGGACTCTAAAGAATCGTCAATACGCCGGCAGTGGGTGATGATCATATCAAACACCAACAAGCTGCAAGCGGTCAGCTAAACGTAACAGCCACCTAGGTATTGAGCGATTAGAAGATCAACAAGCAAGCCTATACATTCTCCTGTGAATCCAATCAGTAACACTTCCGTACAGTCCGATCTCTTCGTCTGATATGTTTCATATCTAGTCTAGGGGTGGTAAATGTCAGACCTCAGAAACCGATAAGTCGTGTCCAAGTGAGGCTCATAATAGGTCGAGAAACTAATGATAACTCTTACCAGTAGCACTCCATATCAGCCAATCGAACACAGCACAACATCAACTCCCTATACCGGGAGAGTCGAAACCCCGCCTATCTCCCATTGCCTCCTTGTGATTCGGGACTGTACCCAAAATCCACTGTTTTGCACGTCCACTTGGACGTGGTAAGATGGAAATCAAAGCACAGTGGGAATCACACAAGAATCTATGACGATCTCGGGTCTACAAATTAACCTGTACAAGTATCACCAGAGAAATGCTATCTGACGATAGGTATAATACCATCTAGGAGTTCTCGGCGAGTCCGTTCAGTGTACCCAGTCTCCACTGAGCACCCATACACCATCTTCGATGTCAAACATCGATGGATATGGGATCATCCATCACCCATCATATGGGTCAAGATGCGTATACGCTAGTCTACTCTGGTGTATCGATGCCCTGTCTCGATACACCCTCTACTAGGAACAGTTATAGGATGTACTCATTGACTACCCTGGCCCCACTAATATGATCTCATCATAGTCCTAGTAGTCAAGTACATATCCTAAGGGCTTTATCAACATGTGATCACAAAACAGTATTTGTTAACACGTTAAGATAAAGTGAAACCGGATAGCCTACTATCATATCGAGCAAGAAAGTCCTCTCTATATATATCCAAGCATCCACTATAATATACATCATATGTACAACAATGGCCTCTAGGGCAAATATATAACTAACAGGTTAGATAGGATCCGTCTCTCCCGGTATTGGGGGTTGATATCGCGCTGTGTTTGGAGAGCCATTACGCAAAGTCCCAGTCAAGGGCAAACGAGATTTACTGGTTGGTAGTCCAGTAGTTTCTCAGGGTGTAATGGGCTACACTCCGACATGACTTATACCGCTATTAGGGGTCTGACGTTTACCGCCCCCTAGGCCCGATATGCGATACTCTTAGACGAACATACCGGACTGTGCGGTGATTGTCAAATTCAGGCTCAGTAGGAGTTCGGATGGGTATCCTCATCGGCCTTCTTATCGACATCTACCTAGGGACCGTTACGTACAGCTAGTACCGCTTGCGGCCTGTGGTAAAACTCACTGCCAGCGTAGTGTCGAGTCTTCAGAGTCCCACACAGAGGGTTTCCCAGCTTCGGGCGAAAAGAGTAGAGGTCGTATGGTTTTACGACATGGTTCGATCACATACGTGCACTTGTGCGCATCTGATGTTCGGGCGGAAAATACTAGTGGGCTTTGGTTTAAGCCGGATCCTAGTATTTGATTTTTGGATTAGCTACGTCTCATTGTATTCGTGTTTTTCGGAACACAGATGCGAGTATGTATACATGGATGAGAGGGGATATAGAAGGAGACGTCTCATTAGAGTTTTGACCTTTGACTTGGTCAAAACAAATATAAGGTGGAGGAAAAGTTTTTATTATTTATGGTAGATGATAATTATATGGCATGACTACTTATGTTGACCATTTGACTTGGCTTGACTTGTTGACCATAGATATTTTGATGAGATATTTTTCATGCCATGACAGATGGTCAAATATAAGTTAGCCATTCTATTTTTTATTATCATTATCACAAAACATTCTCTCTCCTTCTTCTTCTCAAAACCCTAATGTCTCATGAGTTGAGAATCAAGGGTTTGGGAGACTAAGCCACTCTAAATCACACATTACTCATTCTAGGTTGCTTAGTATAGCACACCAAGTGATCTAGTTACCTCAACTTGGTGGTTTAGCTCAAGGTTGGAACATTCGGGTGGATCTTCTACTACATCGAGAAGCCGATGAGGAGGTGCTCTCTATTTCGACTCCAAGGAGCTTGCGAGGTGAACGAGGATAGCGGGAACACTAGAAGGACTTGGAACTTTAGGTATAATCTTCTAACATAGTAGCTAATACCTCTAGCTAGTTTATTTGTTATGGTTTAGCAAAGATATTGTGTTAAAGTCAATGTTACCTTGTTTGTAAAAATCGTTTTTTACCCGTTCCACCTCCCTAAAAACCCGTGGGGTGTGTAACAATGACTTACAAAGGTATCAGAGCTGACTAAACCATTTCTAACATTTTAAACGACAAGCTAAACTACGAAACCGAAACAACCCGAAAACATCGAAGCCAAGATTCATGTTTCTGTCGATTTTTAATGAGGCTCTAAAGATTATTTAAACCACTGCAGAGTACTCTTTGAACTGTAAAATGACTACACACCAAAAACGAGACAATTCCCTCCAAAACTGACCGGCCACGTTGATGGTTTTTCCGAGATCGCCGGTCCTATTGCAGGGGATTGCTTTGTATTTTGGTGTGTGGCTTTGTGACTTAAATCTAGGGCTTCAGGAGTTGTTTGTTTTTGCCAATTTTGATTTTTCTATGAATTCTTTACTGCGGCAAATACCGGGTGTTTCAAAGTCGCAGTTTTATATCGTTTAATGGTTCAAGTTCTGTTAAATGTGTTTGTAAACTTCTGCCAATTGCTATATGTCTGTTAATTAGGGGTTGCACATTTCTGTGTTGATTATATTGGTTTGTGTATATGAAATGGTTGGATCGTCGTGATGAATAGCCGAGGATGTGAAATGGGGGTTTTAATTCTTTCATTCGATGTAAAATCTGTAAAGTGATGTAATATTATTTTTGCGGGGCACATCCAGGTTGAGGTTGTAGCCACCGTTGTATTATTTCTTTTGCTGTTTTTGCTCCTAAGATAGACCTAAGGTGGGGTGCACAAACTACCGGGTACTTTGAAGTGCCAAGTGGCCTACTCACTTTGTTGAGGGAAGTTGCTTCACTTCGGGTATTTGGTGGGTAGTTTGCCGCACCTGTAGGGGTCTAGGGTAGGGTTTGGCTATTCATCACGACCGTGTAATCCTTTTTTCGTTACAAGCTCGAACGAAACACGGATTCCTAGTATATCCAATGTGTTCATCTGTGATCTTGAATGCCTATCATTGCGTCTGACGAATGTATATATCTATATATGATATCTTGGAGACGTTGCTTATGTTTTGCATCCGCACTAGTCCAGCCCCCGTTCTGACCTTAGTTAAGTAACCTAACGGGTGATGACGGGGCTCCGTGGAGAATGCGGATGGCATAAGCGTACGTTATATTTTCGTTGTTTTCCGCAATGGTAGGATTAATTAATGGGACTGCATTACATTAATGGAAAGAAAACAATCAAAAGCTGAATCGTTGGAACAATTTAAAAACCACTTGGTTTTTTCAAAACAACAAAACTTTTAAAATGCGGAGCTTAAACCACTCCTTTTAAAAGCTATCACGTTCCTTCGATTATTTCAAGTTCACTGCGTTCACGGTTTCGCTAAAACCATTCGTAGCCCTCCGTCATTTCATATGAATGTTCAATAGTATTCAAGCTATGTTTGTTGACCTTCGTCAAGGTATAGTGATTGGTAGCTGCTTGGTGTTCATATATTGCATAGATAGATGCGTTGGTTTGGGACCATCATATTATCTTGTTGACCTTCGTCAAGGGTATATACGGGTGGGTTCAAATTAACCTGGACAATGATGGGTAGAACTTGATATGTGACTTATGATTTGTTGACCTTCGTCAAGGTCATAAGAGCATGGGGAAAAAATCCACATCGGGAGATTCTAAAGAAACTGAAACTTGCTAGTGTTGCATACCATTTGGAGTTTGATAATGCTGGTAGGATTCCTTTAGCATTATCACACAATGATATTTGGATCCCGATCCTACTGTGAGTATCCTCTACTCTTCGGGAGATTTTTTCACTTAACGTTCAATGCTATAAACTAAGTAGGTGTCTAGAACGGTGTTAGCGGGCTATGCCTCCAGGGAAAAGAGGTTATTTAATTAAGGAACTTCGCGAAAGCATCCTAAAACCTCCCTCGAAGTACCGACACTAGCATGGTCGAACGGTTATGCAAGAATTGTACGGTGAGATTAATCCAGACTAATTCTTCTTCTATTGTTTGAGGAAGGATTCGAGAAACAGTGGGAGCCATCCTGTTTAGATAAATTAAAAACCAATCTAAACTTGCAAGAGCATCATGCTAAGTGTTTTTCTTCTCTCTCTCCTGCAGCGACCCAGTGACTAGATATAGATTACATCTAGATAATAAATTGTCTGAATCTGACTATAATGACTGGCAAAGGTCTGTCCAGATGTCCATTGCATATGGCAAGCTGGGACACCGCATTCCTACCCAAGCCCCTGTCGTCCCAGGTCAATTTTCTACCGTCACAGATAATGATATCCGTAAGACATCGGAAAAAGATAATACGAATGCCAAGTGCCTCGTGTTGGCCTCAGTAGATGGTGTAAACCTGAGGCAACACGAGAAAATGGACTTAGCTTCCATCTTCCTCCATAACAAATATTTATATGGAGAGCAATCTCGTATCGCAAGATATGGGACCTCGAAGGAATTGCTTCAAGAGAGGTTGGCTGTCGGATCATCTGTAAGGGACAACGTCCTTACGATGATTAGCTATAAGCTCACGGACCTGGAGACCACGTTGGGAAACGGGTCACATGCTGACTTGTTTCTACAGTCCTTACCCTCTACATACACACTGAAGGAAACCAGGGAGACAACCACTCTGCTTATTGTGGAATCTTTCTTTTCTGCATCCAAGTCGAAAGCAAAGGGTGAGAAGAAGAAGACCTCCATAAAGCCGATATGCGGTATCAGGAAGGTAGAAGGAAAGGGAAGGGCCAAAGTTTCGGGACTAAAAGTAGGGAAGGAGGGGCGTTCCTATTGTTACGGGAAAGGACGTTGGCAGAGGGATTGCAGGGCTTTGAAAGCTAATAACCAGGATTCGAAGCTTGTTGTGGCTTCGGCTTCGGGTGTGTTTGTAATGGAAAACGTATGTCAATTAACTCTACTTCCTGGGTACTAGATACCGGATCAGGATCTCATATCTGTAATTCATTACAGGCTTTAAGAAACCATAGAGTTATCAGGGTAGGTGATACGACTCTTAGAGTTGCGACCGGAATGAGCGTAGACGCTGAATCCGTAAGGGAATTTCACCTAGGATTGACAAGTGGGCAGATATTGATTCTACGTACTGTTTATATGTACCTAGTCTAGCTTGTAACATTATATCTGTATCCTTACTTTCTAAGGAAGGATATGATTTTACATTTGTAAGCGATGTGGTCCACATCCACCTAAATCGAGTTCTGATTGGGTCAGGTACATTAGAAAACGGAATATACGTATTAAATCAAGCTCAGGTTTTCAGTGTCTAGAACACACTTAAAAGAAAGTCTCCGGAAACAAATCAGGCTTTCTTATGGCATTGTAGGCTGGGTCACAACAAAGAAACACGGTTGAAAAAGTTACATAGAGAGGGATATTTGAATCCGGTCGAATATCAGTCTTATGCTACTTGTGAATCTTGTCTCATGGGAAAGATGACAAAGACTCCGTTTACTGGACACGGCGTAAGAGCGAGCTCGCTCTTGGGACTCATATGCAGCGGTGTGTGTGGTCCAATGCCGACACATGCGCGAGGTGGTTATTCCTATTTCATTACTTTTACGGATGATTTCTCTAGGTATGGACATATCTTCTTGATGAAGCATAAATCCGAGGCCTTTGAGAAATTCCAAGAATACAAGAATGAAGTGGAAAAACAAACAGGCAAAAGAATCAAGACACTGAGATCTGATCGAGGTGGTGAATACTTAAGTGTCGAGTTCCTGGGATACTTAAAAAAGAATGTAATTCTCTCTCAGCTTACTTCTCCATACACACCACAACAGAACGGTGTATCGGAAAGGAAGAATCGAACTCTATTGGATATGGTTCGTTCCATGGTGAGTAAGGCAGAGTTACCGCGATCCTTCTGGGGTTAAGCACTAGAATCAGCTGCATATCTTTTGAACAAGGTTCCAACCAAGGCTGTGCCTACCACACCATATCAGATGTGGAGTGGGAAGAAACCTTGTCTCAAGTACCTTAAAACATGAGGATGTCCAGTGTTTGTAAAAAAGCAGCATGCGGATAAGCTCGAGACACGCTCAGTACTGTGTAAGTTTGTGAGATACCCTAAGAACTCCAGGGGGTATCTTTTCTATTATGCAGAGGAACAAAAATTTTTGTTTCTCAACATCCCTACTTCTTGGAAGCTAAATTTTTAGAAAATCAGAAAAGTGGGAGCGTAATAGAACTGGAAGAAATTCCTGAACCATAAGCTATTACTGAAAGCTTAGTAGAACCAGAGGTTTCAGAAAACAGGACATCCCAGCGCCACTCCGCAGAAGTAGTAGGCATTCTCATCCACCCGAATGATACTACGGTTTTCTTATAGACGGGGATCAAAAGGATTGCATCATTGACAATGATGAGCCTACTAGCTTCCAGCAATACATTCAGAGCGGCGACTCGGTAAAATGGCTGGATGCAATGCGGAACGAAATGGTGTCTATGTACACCAACAAAGTTTGGACTTTGGACAATGCTCCAGAAGGGGTAAAACCCATAGGCTGCAAATGAATGTTTAGAAAGAAGATTGGTGTGGATGGACATTGATTAGTCGAAAATATTGCATATTTTAGCCGGCAATTTTCTCATCATTTGCATTCATATAGAAGTGTTCGGCATTCATATGTTACATATTAGCAAAACTGTCGCAAAATATCAGATTTCATGTATTAGACTCTAAAACCGACACTATAAAGGAAATTGACCACATTTCATGGCATCGCATCATCCCTACATTTGCGCAACACTTGTTTTGAGATCTGTGCAGGAAAATCCAAAAGAAAGGCCCAGGTATCAACCCAAGAGCACACCAGAAAGATGCAAGCTCAAGGATCCAACATGGCCGCGGAACCGCGGCCAGAGCCTGCGTGCGCCGCGGCTCCGCGGCCATCTTGCCACGTCACCACTCCAATTTCAGTGCACAATGTCTACCTCAGCTCTTACACTTCATAAAGACACTCCAAGTTCAAGAAGACTCCAGAGACTTCTGCCAGATCAGCAAGCTTTGGGATCAACACTAAACTAGCCTATTATTCTAGAAACTTCTTCCTAAACCCTAGCTTAAACCCTAAGCTAAGCCTAACAAACTCCTTCTAGAAGTCTTTCAACAAACTTTTGGAGGGAACTCAAAGGCTTAGGGTTTGGGTGTTCTATAAATAAGACCCTAGGCTCACTTGTAAAACATTATTGAATATCTTGGAAAAATCCCTCCATTAGTTCATTTGAGAGCCATTCTATCTTCTTCTTCATCTTCTTCTTCCACAAGTCTAGTGAGAGGACTTGTGTGAAACCCTAACCCTAATTCCAATCAAAAGCCAAGATCCCGAGTACCCATCAAGCAAGAAGCCTTGCAACCTTTTAGGAGCCGAGCCGTTCTTCAACAGAGCAAGTGGTCCAAGCCGATCCGCGACTCACGGAGCCGAGCGAAGCTAAGTCGACAATTTAATTCTTCCTCTTGTAGTTCTTGAGCGACTGTAATCAGATTATTGATATAAATAAAAGGTGATACTCTTTTATCTTGTTTTCTTTAAATTCTTGCATCATGATTCAATCTAAATTTCTAGTTGTAATTCTTGTTGTGATGCTTGAGTAATACTCCGCTCGTCGAGGAGTCGAGACGATCAATAGAATGATGATGTAATATATCCTAAATCGATTCTTGAATCCTACGAGTTTTGTAAACCCTAGCAAGATCAAGAATCGACGACCCAATTCGTTGCGATGCTTTCTTGATTGATATTGCTCGAGATTGGGGAGTTACGATCGTTTCTTGAAATTGTTAGAGGCTAGAGTGTGAATGATATCAACGAAAGAACAAGGGTTAAACGATGAAACCCTAGTTTCATCAAGAAAGCCCTAACTCTCGTCGATCATCATCGATCTAGTATTAATCCTTCGAAGGACAAGAACACGAAATCTTGAAATTACATCACGTCTATAGATCCGATCGATTCATACGAGCCTCTTTTAGATTCTTGACATTTTGGTTGGAAATATCATCGAAACCCTGATTCTCGATTGTTTATCAGTTTCTTGATTCTTGATTAAACTCGTGACACCTGAATCAATCGATAAATTCTTGAATCATGTTTTCTTTTCTTTTCGATTAACTTTTCAATTCAAACAAATCAAATATAAAAACGAATCGCACAATCCCTGTGGACGATCCGCACTCGCTTACGATCTACAACTGACACCGTAGTTGATTGCGGTCAAATATAATTTTTTGATTGTGAACTTTATTCAATTTTCTAATTACCGACACAAAGAGACTCTTATCGATTTGATTTACTTACTCAGTCTCGCATTTTACGATCAATCAAATGGCACCGAAATAGGGGACTATTTGAGTTGATACTTTCACATCCAATCAAGAAAATAATTCAACCAAAATGGCTCCGTTGCCGGGGATCGCACGCTAATTCGTTTTATATCAAAGTTTGAATTGAAAGATTTATTTCATTATGATTTTTGAGATCAAAATTCGTGCAAACCCTAAACAATTTGTTGTGGTTCATTGCAAGGAAATCTGGAGCTTGCTAAAAATTGGTAAAATTTTTTGGAAAATACCAGAGAGCTGAGGGAGTCTACAGAAGCTCCCTGAAAAATTTTGGTGCAGTGTTCCCACACTTCAACCGCGGAAGGGCGGCATTAGAGGGCATTTGCGGCGGAACCGCGGCCCTTCTGGGGGATCTCTGTATACTTTTTTCTTCAGGTGACTTCTTACCTTCTCCTCTCTCCTCTTTTTAGCTCCAACTGACAATTTTCTGCAGGATTCTTTAAAAATAATCGCAGCTAGCAAATTGCAAAATTAAATTTGTGCGTGATTTTGTTTCTTGGTTGTTTGCATTATAAATACGGATATTAAGGGGCACGGCCAAATCCAAATTAGGTGGGGATTTCATTACCCTTCCTAGGCCCCGAAAACCACAAACTTGCATCCGCATTGACCCACATTAACTAAAAGAAATCTAGAGATGACTCTAAGGACTGTCGCGCTCAATTAGGACAGAAGAAGGCCGTGGGTAATTCATTGCTTATCCGCGTTTTCTTGTGGTGTCTAGGCAAGTGTGTCGAAGGCTAGTGGTTATTAATTAGGCCCACTACTTACGTAGTGGAGTACCTTCCCACTTACCTGGCACTTACCTGGCCACAGGGGGACAAAGAGGCAGTGGAGGATTCTATCCTGCGACTTGTCTTTTGGCAGTTAGGGGCGGTCTAGAGCCGGACCTAGGTGACCACTAGAATCTAGGGTTTGTGTGCTGCATTTGTTGTGTCGCATCATTTTTTTTCAAAAATCCGTCCCTTTTTCCAAGCAAACACCGCATTCATTTACCCCTAATTATAAGTCAACGCTGCCACTTGTACTAACCCTTTTTACTACAAGATAGGCTGGACATGGGATTCTAGTGCCCGTTTAGTCCGCGTACCCTTTATCGACTCCGAAGTCGATATTTCTCCATTTACTTCTTCTTTACCCACTACCACACCCACACCGATGGATCCAACTCCATCAAACTTCTTTAACCCTAATCTGCCGCCGTCCGTTGGTGCGCAGAATCCACCCCGCATCTCTCTCCAGGAGAGATGCTATCCACTTCGAGGTCCTCTTTCGACCTGCTTATCCACACCACCAGCCAATGGGGATAACTTTGAGATTAAACCCCAGTATATCAACCTTTTACCCAAATTCCATGGATTCGAGACTGAGGACGCTTACGTTTTCATTACCAAATTTGAAAACGTATGCGCAATGATGGGTACGTCACAACTTTCAGTGGATGCGATGCGTCTACGACTTCTTCCATTTACCTTGTGCGATATAGCCGAGAAGTGGCTATATAACACTACCGCACACTCTATTACAAATTGGGAAGAATTCGTCGCTGCATTCCTTAAGAAATTTTACCCAATACAAAAGACAGCTCGAATCCGTAGCGAACTGAATCAATTTGCCCAGCTCCCTACTGAAACATTCTCTAAATGCTTTGAACGTTTCAAGGATCTATTGGTTCTGTGTCCTCATCACGGCATCCCTAGATGGGAGCTTTGCCGAATCATTTATGAGGGCATTAACCCAAACACTAAACAGAGCCTTGAAAACATGTGTCAAGGTACTTTTATGACCAAGGACGATGGGGAAGCATGGAAGTATTTAGAAGAGTTCGCTGAAAAATCACTACAGTGGGAGAGTGGAACCCAACCATTGAATAGGGGTGGCGTACACCAAATAGATGTGTCCATAGGTGTTCGAGCTGAGATGGCAGCAATGCAAAAGAAGCTCGACGCTATGGAACACAAATTTTCTGCAGCCTCCCTAAACCCAATGCCGCTCCCCAAAACTGTTTGTAGGTGCTGTTCTGATCTGTCTCATTTAACGGAAGAATGTCCATTAAACTCTGGGTTTCAAGGTCACGAGCATTCTAATGCCGCATTTCAAAGACCTCGAAACGGTCCATATTCTTCCACGTACAATCAGGGTTGGAGGAATCACCCGAATTTCGCTTGGAACCAAAACCAATCTCAAAACACGGTTCTAAACACGAATAATTTTCAAAGGGCTCTTCCTCCACCACAACAGCAACCCCTTCAACTCACTCAGCATCCCTACCAGTCACAAAATTTCCAAAACCAGGTCAACAATCCTGCACAGTCTAATCATATGCAGTTGTCCTGTTCTGACGAATTCTCTCAATTCACTCAAACCATGAAATCACTTTTATCAAATTTTATAGAGGTTTCGACTGAGGTTAGATCTTCCGTCAGTGAGATAAAGAAAAACTCAGCGTCCCAAGCTGAGAGTATCAGATCGATGGAAGCTGAAATCGCACGCCTTAAAGCCGAAATAAGTGCGCGAGAAAAAGGGAAACTTCCCTCTCAACCCCTACAGAATCCTGGGCATTACAATGTAAATACTGTCACAACGTTGAGATCGGGAAGAGTGCTGAACAATCATGTCGGGGAAGGTATTGATGATACTAACAATCATGTCAACACCCCGGCTGAGACATTTCCACACACACACACTTCTCCTTCTGATCCTTCTTCTTCTACCATACCATCTTCTCGAGAGCCTATTCTCCATTTCCCACTAGGCTCGACACCTGAACCCAACCCTTGTAGTTCTCCACAGACGGTCCCCATACCTCTTTTGGGACCTCGTCTACCCCCTCTTCCTTCTCCTATGATGGACCCAGCGCTTATTGCGAAAGCTCCTTACCCGAATCGGTTAAGGGGTAATAGAACGAGTCCTCATATGGAGAAAATTATAGAAATGTTCAAACAGGTTAACATCAATATCCCTCTCCTAAATGCAATTCAACAAGTCCCCGCTTATGCGAAAATCCTTAAGGACTTGTGCACTAGGAAGAGGAAGACCCAAGTGCCGAAGAAGGTCTTTATGGCTAATAATATCAGCACAGCTTTTATTCCCCAGCTACCAAAGAAGCGAAAGGACCCAGGATGTCCTACAATATCGATTTCTATTGGGGGTAAAAACATAAATCGTGCTCTTTTAGACCTTGGCGCAAGTGTTAACCTACTCCCTTATTCTGTCTATGAGCAATTAGGGATTGGAGAGCTGAAACCTTCTCACTGCACTCTCAAGATGGCAGACCGATCTATCAGCAAACCAAGGGGTGAATTAGAGGATGTGTTGATAAAGGTCGGGGAATTTGTTTTCCCTGTAGACTTCATTGTGCTCGACACACAACCTGTAGCAAACCCCCACGGCCAAATTCCGGTAATTCTAGGTCGTCCTTTCCTTGCCACTTCCAACGCTGTTATAAACTGTAGAAACGGTTCAATGAACTTATCATTTGGAAATATGACCATTGAACTAAATATCTACAAAGTTGGAAGTCAGCCATCAGAACCCTCTGCTCATATTTTAGATGTGTGCTCTGTCCATGAGATCGCTCCCGATAGTTGTGGAGCTGAGGAACTTTGCTTTACTGATCACGATGACATTACCACATCTCTGTTTGATTTCACACAAGATCTTAGTGAGGACACTTTACCTACACTTGAGTCCTGCACTTCTGACTTTTCTCCACCCGAGTCTGTATCTTTCACAGGCTCTGAGCTTCTTTGTAAATCCAAAAATCACTCAATGATCCCTCCTTCTATCATTTCTCCGCCTGAATTAGATCTCAAAATTTTACCCTCTCATCTTAAATATGCTTATTTAGGTGAGAAGGAGACTTTACCGGTTATAATATCCGCTTCTCTAGCATTAGAGCAAGAGAATGCACTTTTATCGGTATTGAGATCTAACAAAGAGGCGTTTGGTTGGAGTATGGCGGACATCAAAGGGATTAGTCCCTTGATAGTTGAACATCATATACATGTGATGGATGATGCCAGACCAACCCGAGAACCATAGAGACGGTTGAATCCCGTCATGAAGGAAGCTGTCAAGAAAGAGATCGTCAAATGCTTAGATAATGGTATTATATACCCCATCTCCGATAGCCAATAGGTTAGTCCTATACATGTCGTTCCTAAGAAATCCGGCATCACTGTTATAACCAATGAGGCGAATGAGTTGATTCAGACACGCGCCCAAACTGGGTGGCGTGTATGTATCGATTATAGAAAACTCAACGCTGCTACGAGGAAAGACCATTTTCCTCTACCATTCATTGATCAAATGCTGGAACGCTTAGCGGCACGAGAGTATTATTGTTTCATGGACGGATACTCAGGCTATAATCAGGTCCCCATCGCCAAAATGGATCAAGATAAAACCACTTTTACTTGTCCTTTTGGTACCTTTGCTTACAGTCGCATGCCTTTTGGGTTATGCAATGCTCCCGCTACCTTTCAGCGGTGTATGATGGGGATATTCTCTGATATGGTAGAGAATTACCTGGAGATCTTTATGGACGACTTCTCGATTTTTGGAGACTCTTTTTCCGATTGCCTAGCGAATCTTGACGCCGTTCTTACTCGTTGCAAAGAGAAAAACTTGACTTTGAACTGGGAAAAATGCCATTTTATGGTCCAAGAAGGAATTGTTCTTGGACATGTCATTTCACAGAAAGGCATTGAGGTTGACAGAGCTAAGATAGATGTTATTCAAAACCTCCCTCATCCCAAAAGCGTCAAAGATATTCGCTCTTTCCTTGGCCATGCGGGCTTTTATAGGAGAATCATTAAGGACTTTAGCAAAATTGCTAGACCTTTAACTCTTCTCCTGGCCAAGGATACGACCTTCCATTTTGACTTGGATTGCGAGACAGCTTTCGACTCACTTAAACACTCAATCACTTCAGCCCCCCGTGTTATCATCACCAAACTGGGACTACCCCTTTGAGCTGATGTGTGACACATCCGACTTTGCAGTAGGTGCAGTCTTAGGACAGCACATCGAAAAGATGCCACACGTAATATACTATGCAAGTAAGACCCTGAATGATGCGCAAATCAATTATACAACCACAGAAAAAGAACTTTTAGCGGTTGTATTTGCATTAGAAAAATTCAGGCCTTACTTAATTGGCTCACCAATAGTTGTGTATACTGACCATTCCGCTTTAAAACATCTTCTGGCGAAGAAAGATGCAAAAGGTCGACTAATACGTTGGATCCTTCTGTTACAAGAATTCGATCTTGTTATCAAAGATAAGAAAGGATGTGAAAACGTAGTAGCTGACCATCTTTCACGCATCATTTCTTCCCCTGTGACCCTGTCGATCAATGACTCGTTTCCTGACGAGCAACTCTTGAGCGTATCCACTGAACCATGGTTACGGGATATTGTGAACTATCATGCCACGGGACTGATACCCAGCGATTGGTCAAAACAGGACAAATACCGCTTTCTATCCCAAGTAAAACACTTTTACTGGGATGAGCCATATTTGTTTAAATATTGTCCAGATCAGATCATTCGCCGGTGTGTCCCGAATGAAGAGTTCAAGAGTGTTCTTTCTTTTTGTCATGATCAGGCCTGTGGGGGTCACTTCGGTCCTAGAAAAACGGCGGAGAAGGTTTTGCAATGTGGATTTTATTGGCCGACCTTATTTAAGGACGCATTTGACCATTGCAAAAACTGTACACAATGTCAGTATACGGGTAGAATCTCCCAGAGGAATGAAATGCCTCAGCAACCCATCTTGGTTGTTGAAATATTCGATGTTTGGGGCATAGATTTTATGGGTCCATTTCCCAACTCCTTTGGGAATTTGTACATACTGCTGGCGGTTGATTATGTCTCAAAGTTGGTAGAAGTCATTCCATGTCGCACTAATGACAAGAAAGTTGTCATTAGGTTCTTGAAAGAGAATATCTTCTCGCGATTTGGACACCCACGCGCTATTATTAGCGATAATGGGACACATTTCTGCAACAGATCTTTCGAGACTCTAATGCGGAAATACTCAATCAACCACCGACTTTCTACACCCTATCACCCCCAAACAAGCGGGCAGGCTGAAATCTCAAACAGACAAATCAAACTTATCCTGGAGAAAACTGTTGCTAAAAATAGAAAAGACTGGTCGACCAAACTGACGGATGCTCTTTGGGCATTCCGAACTGCATATAAAACCGACCTAGGGATGTCTCCATATGGGATAGTTTTTGGAAAAGCATGTCATTTACCTGTCGAGATAGAGCATAAAGAATTGTGGGCTATTAAGGAAATAAATTTTGATTTAAACCTTGGTTGCAACTTTCGGAAGCTGCAACTTAATGAGCTAAGCGAACTCCGCGATGAAGCTTATGATAACGCTGTAATCACAAAGAATAGGACTAAGGTTTTTCACAATAAAAACATTTTGAGGAAAACATTTTCACCTGGTCAACAAGTCCTTCTTTATGATTCACGATTACATCTTCACGCGGGTAAGCTCCGATCTCGATGGAAGGGAACTTTTGTTGTGCGGTCTGTATACCCGCACGGGGCAGTAGAAGTAGAAAATGTTAAAAACGGCACCTTTTTCAAAGTGAATGGACATAGACTAAAGCCGTATTTTTCCACTGACCCTACGGAGGAGCTCTTGTTCTTACAAGAGCCAGTTTATTTGGATTAAAATTCCTCCGTCTCACCTTCATATCCAGTATATCATTGCATTATCTTTTGAATGAAGGTGAGTGAAAAGAATAAGTTTGGGGGAAGTTCTTCACGTATATATTTTTCCCCCACTAATAATTCCTCCCAGACTTACAGGTTTGTAGATATAGCTGTTGGCAACAGTGAGGATACTGTTGAAAACAAGTTTGGGGGAGGTTTGTACTTATTCACATCACTTGCATACCATTTGCATAAGCACAAAACATTTCTTCTAAAAATCTATAAAAATTAAAAAAAATTCAAAACCCATAAAAAAAATTTTAAAAAAATCAAGTATAAAAATAATTTTAATATCTACACTTTTTTGTACATAAATAAAATAATGAAAGTTTAGATAGTGAACAATTACATCCATGAGATTAGAAAAATTTAAGAAAACTAAGAAAATTAGAAGTTTTCTTATACGAACTAGTAATAAATAGTTATGAGCCGTTGTCCCAAGGGTTAGTAAAATGAAGGACGTCACTAATCTGAGGATAAAAATAAGTCTGAAAAATAGCTTCTATTCTGGGAGCCAAACATTCTGAACGTTGATATCCTGCTATTCGCACTTACACACGTCTTGAAGCCTGGGATAATAGAGAATACCTTGAAATGGTCTTGTCTTAAAGCCAAAGTATGAAGGAAATAAAAAAAAGTGAATAAAGAAAATATAAAGTGGTCAGAAAAATGGACACTGGTTTTGTTATCACCAAGGGAAATAAAAATATATAGCGAGGGTGCTTCTTCACCTAGTGCCCTAAGGCCAACTGGTCTGGGAGTCACTGCTATCCCTGAGGTGGTGCAAGACGAGAAAAATACACCAAGTAAGCAAGCACAGGAGTAATCGGTCGGTTAGTACCTCAAGAAGTATTAACGGTCGCATGAAAGTGTGTGAGCAATCTCATCTAAGTATTCATTAATTAAAAAGTACTGAGGCTGATGGGCAAGAGTATGATAGCTTGAATTGAATTCTCCGGGTGTAGGGATGTCTTTACACACACGGAGGGTGATATGATCGATGTTTGGAAGAAAGATAGGAATGAAAAATAAGACGATGTTTTATTGAGGGAGGACGTGATTTCTAACATCTTTTCATGACCATTAAGATAGGGCTCATGACAACCGAAAAGCTGGCTTAGTTGGAAACCCTAATTTTCAAAACTTTTCTTTTACAATTCTTTTCTTTAAATGTAATATTCATGATCTTTCTTTTATTATTAGATTTTGTGGGTGCAGTCCGCTGAAAACCCTCAGGAGACAAACACTCCTCCTACTAGGGACACCAAGAGGTTTAAAGGCTTATTGTACGTGCTCGGTGCAATCGTGTTGCCTACGAAAGTGTGCTAGTTAGTTTTTTCTCTTTCTTTATTTTTTCCTTCTCATTTTAATAAAACAGTTCGCTCGAGACGATCGAAATTAAGTTTGGGGGAATTTGATTAGTCGAAAATATTGCATATTTTAGCCGGCAATTTCCTCATCATTTGCATTCATATAGAAGTGTTCGGCATTCATATTTTACATATTAGAAAAACTGTCGCAAAATATCAGATTGCATGTATTAAACTCTAAAACCGACACTATAAAGGAAATTGACCACATTTCATGGCATCGCATCATCCCTACATTTGCGCAACACTTGTTTTGAGATCTGTGCAGGAAAATCCAAAAGAAAGGCCCAGGTATCAACCCAAGAGCACACCAGAAAGATGCAAGCTCAAGGAGCCAACATGGTCGCGGAACCGCGGCCGGAGCCTGCTTGCGCCGCGGTTCCGCGGCCATCTTGCCACATCACCACTCCAATTTCAGTGCACAATGTCTACCTCAGCTCTTACACTTCATAAAGACACTCCAAGTTCCAGAAGACTCCAGAGACTTCTGCCAGATCAGCAAGCTTTGGGATCAACACTAAACTAGCCTATCATTCTAGAAACTTCTTCCTAAACCCTAGCTTAAACCCTAAGCTAAGCCTAACAAACTCCTTCTAGAAGTCTTTCAACAAACTTTTGGAGGGAACTCAAAGGCTTAGGGTTTGGGTGTTCTATAAATAAGACCCTAGGCTCACTTGTAAAACATTATTGAATATCTTGAAAAATCCTTCCATTAGTTCATTTGAGAGCCATTCTATCTCCTTCTTCATCTTCTTCTTCCACAAGTCTAGTGAGAGGACTTGTGTGAAACCCTAACCCTAATTCCAATCAAAAGCCAAGATCCCGAGTACCCATCAAGCAAGAAGCCTTGCAACCTTTTAGGAGCCGAGCCGTTCTTCAACAGAGCAAGTGGTCCAAGCCGATCCGCGACTCACGGAGCCGAGCGAAGCCAAGTCGACAATTTAATTCTTCCTCTTGTAATTCTTGAGCGACTGTAATCAAATTGTTGATATAAATAAAAGGTGATACTCTTTTATCTTGTTTTCTTTAAATTCTTGCATCATGATTCAATCTAAATTTCTAGTTGTAATTCTTATTGTGATGCTTGAGTAATACTCCGCTCGTCGAGGAGTCGAGATGATCAATAGAATGATGATGTAATATATCCTAAATCGATTCTTGAATCCTACGAGTTTTGTAAACCCTAGCAAGATCAAGAATCGACGACCCAATTCGTTGCGATGCTTTCTTGATTGATATTGCTCGAGATTGGGGAGTTACGATCGTTTCTTGAAATTGCTAGAGGCTAGAGTGTGAATGATATCAACGAAAGAATAAGGGTTAAACGATGAAACCCTAGTTTCATCAAGAAAGCCCTAACTCTCGTCGATCATCATCGATCTAGTATCAATCCTTCGAAGGACAAGAACACGAAATCTTGAAATTACATCACGTCTATAGATTCGATCGATTCCTACGAGCCTCTTTTAGATTCTTGACATTTTGGTTGGAAATATCATCGAAACCCTGATTCTCGATTGTTTATCAGTTTCTTGATTCTTGATTAAACTCGTGACACCTGAATCAATCGATAAATTCTTGATTCATGTTTTCTTTTCTTTTCGATTAACTTTTCAATTCAAATAAATCAAATATAAAAACGAATCGCACAATCCCTGTGGACGATCCGCACTCGCTTACGATCTACAACTGACACCGTAGTTGAATGCGGTCAAATATAATTTTTTGATTGTGAACTTTATTCAATTTTCTAATTACCGACACAAAGAGACTCTTATCGATTTGATTTACTTACTCAGTCTCGCATTTTACGATCAATCAAATGGCACCGAAATAGGGGACTATTTGAGTTGATACTTTCACATCCAATCAAGAAAATAATTCAATCAGACATGTTGAAACCTATAAGGCTAGACTTGTTGCAAATGGTTTTCGTCAAAGACCTGGTTTGGACTATGTCGAAACCTTTTCTCCAGTGGCTATGCTCAAATCCATTAGAATCCTTCTTGTCATTGCTGCCTTCCACGATTATGAGATATGGCAGATGGACGTAAAGACGGCCATTCTAAATGGTAATTTAGAGAGTGCATCTATATGGACCAGCCAGAGGGTTTCATTCAGAGTGGGAGTAGTGGTAAAGTGTGCAAGTTGCTTAATTCCATTTATGGACTAAAGCAGGCATCATTGAGTTGGAACATCTGTTTTGATGGGACGGTCAAAGATTTCGACTTTATCAAAAATCCAGATGAACCATGAATTTACAGTAAGATTGTAGGGAGAACTGTGGTATTCCTCGTCTTATACGTGGATGACATTCTTTTAATAGGAAATGATATTCCTATGCTACAGTCAGTCAAAGGATTCTTGTCACAGAGGTTCTCCATGAAGGACCTGGGTGATGCCTCCTACATTCTGGGGATCCAGATCTATCGTGATAGATCTAAACGGATGTTAGGACTTTCACAGTAAAGGTACATCGACACCATACTGAAAAGTTTCGGTATGGAAGATTCTAAGTGCGGTAACCTACCGGCTTGTCACGGAATCACCCTCTCCAAAGAGATGTCTCCCAAGAATTATTTGAAAAGGGCTCGCATGTCATCTATACCCTACGCATCAGTGGTAGGCTCTATAATGTATGTGATGTTGTGTACCAGACCAGATGTAGCATACACATTGAGCATTGTAAGCCGGTATCAGTCAAACCCAGGGGGAAGCACTGGATAGCAGTAAAGAACATTCTCAAGTACCTGAGAAGGACTAAGGAGATGTTCTTGGTGTATGGCGGAAAAGACCTCCAGATCGAGGCCTTTGCTGACTCCAGCTTCCAGAGTGACAAGGATGACTCTAAGTCCATGTCGGGTTATGTCTATACCCTCAATGGAGGGGCGTTCTGTTGGAAGAGCTCCAAGCAGGACACCGTTGCTGACTCGACAATGGAAGCGGAGTACATAGCTGCTTGCGATGCCGCAAAAGAAGTAGTCTGGATGAAGAAGTTCCTTACAGAACTTCACGTGGTTCCAACCATTGTTGATCCGATACCGCAGTATTGGGACAACAACGGCGCTATATCATTAGCAAAGGAGCCCAGGTCCCATCAGAAGTCCAGACACATTTTGAGGCGGTACCACAAGATCAGGGAGATCGTAGATCGCCCGGAGATCGAGGTGAATAGAGTAGATATGGAGAATAACACTACAGATCCATTCACAAAAGCCATCCATCAGACGCGGTTCGAGAGGCTATTGGAGATGATAGGTCTGCGATATGCCAGCACATGGCCCAAGTGCAAATGGTGTTAGTGTATATGCCCTAGAGGCCATTACTGTATCATACTAGTTTGTATATTACTTAATGGAAGCTTAGGATATTCACAGTTGTATATACAATCTTGCTCGAAATGGTAGTATGCTACTTGGTTTGTCTCTGCTTTAATATGTGCATGTGTTTCTTTTAGCATATTGCAGGTATACATATTAGTAGAGCCCTTAGGATCTGTGCTTGATTACCAGCGTTGCGATGGCGCTCGCACTCGTGGGAGCTGGGTAATCTATAAGCACATCCTTATACAGGTCCCTAGTCGTTGGACTATCGAGACAGGGCATCGATACTCCAGAGTAGACTAGCGTATGCGCTTCTCATCCCAGTGTGGGAGACGGTCTGTCCCACAGCCGTTAGTACGTCGTACTTGGGATAGTATGCGGGTGCTCGTTAGGTTACGAGTACACTGGACAGGACTCGTCGAGAACTGTTGGTTGGTAATATACCTATCGTCAGTTATCAGTTCCCAGGTGACATGAGTACAGCTTAGTCCGCTGACTTGACACTGTCACTTCGCCTCGAGTGTGTTCCCACTGCACTTTGATTACTACCCTACCACGGCTCAGAGGAGTCGTGCAAACAGGTAGTTTTTGGGTGCAGTCCCGAAGCACTTGGAGGCAGTGATGGTTAGACAGGATTCGTCTCTCCCGGTATTGGGGGTTGGCATCGCGCTGTGTCCAGGAGAGCCATTACACGAGTAGTCCCTGGCCAGGGCAAGCGAGATATACTGGTAGGTTTCCAGTGTTATCTCAGGGTGTTCTGGGCTACACTCCGACACGACTTGTACCGCTATTAGGGGACTGACGTTCACCGCCCCCCTAGGCCCGCCATGCGATGTATCAGACGAACAGACCGGACTGTACGGAGATTGTCACATACAGGCTCAGTAGGAGTGCAGATGGGGTTCACCTCGTCAGTCTTCTTATCGACATCTACCTGGGGACCGTTACGTACAGCTAGTGCCGCTTGCGTTCTGTGGTTAAACCCACTGCCAGCGTAGTGTCGAGTCTTTAGAGTCCCACACAGAGAGCTATTCGCCTTTAGGCAAAACGAGTAGAGGTCGCATGGTTTTGCGACAGGGTTCGTTCGCATCCGCGCACTTGTGCACGGTTGCTGTCCGGACAGTTTATACTAGCGGGCTTTGGTTTAAGCCGGATCCTAGTATATGATTTGAGATTGGTTTTTCTCATTGTGTTCGTGTTCCTCGGATCACGAATGCGGGTGCGTATGCACGGTTGCTTGAGATTGAGGGAGAGGACCTTGTTTAGGGTTAATGACTATTGTCATTTTATTAACCCTATTGATTTTGTGTGGATTATAGTTAATTGATAATTAGCTTAATAAATTGTGCATGGTTGTTGTTGACATTTTGACTTCGTTGACTTGTTGACCTTGTTGACTACTTGACCATCATCATTTGTTTTGGAAGATGCTCTTTGATCTTTGCAAAATTGAAATGATAATGGTCATGTCAAGATTTATCATGACAATTTTCAAGCTAATTATCTAATTAAAATTATCCACACATATTAGTGAGAATGGCTCACTAATTTATCATTTTTTTCTATCATATCTTTTCTCTCTCTTGTTCATCCTCTCCCTCAAGCTCTCTCCCTCTCATGTGTTGAGAAACAAAAAGCTTGAGAAAAACCTTCACTTGATCTTCTCTACTCACTTCTAGGGTTCAAGTCTTAGCATTTCTTGCACTCTAGTTACTCCTAGCTTGGAGTTGAAGCTAAAGGTGGTGGCTTTCAAGTGGATCTTTCTTTGACGGAAGGAGACTAGCAAGGTGAGGCCTTTCTACCGTTCCGACGAGCAAGGAGAGAAGGACTAAAGACCAAAGGTATAACCTTTCCATCACTTAGCTACTTTGTAGTTAGGATTAGCTAGTTTTAGTTTAGCAAAGATCCTCACAAGCTTGGTCCATGTTGCCTAAGTCAATAAAAATCCGTTTTTTATTATGTTTTCCGCCTCCCCGCAAGTACCGGGGTGGGCAACGTGGACTTACAGTGGTATCAGAGCCTAACTAAACTCAAACTAGCTAGGTAGTGAAGTGTAACGAAGTTTCGAAACCGAAAAATCCAAAAACCGAACTTTGAAAAACCCTAGTTTCTGTTGAAATTTTTTCTGCTCAAAATAGAAAACTTTATATTTGTAAATTCATCTCAGGGTTTTTTAAAAACACCCATGAAAAACGAGACAGAGAATCATCCAAACCGCCGCGCTTCCGCCGCACGAGGTAGGCTCGTGCCGCGGAAGCGCCGCGGTTTGATGACGTCACTGCATCGTTTTTCGTGCAGTGTCTTTCTGTATTGATTTTAGGATTTTTAGAATATATATTATATGCCCAGATTTTCCAGAACTAAAATTTGCTTTTGTGGGCCTATAAATCCGTATTTTTCGGGACTTAACTACGCTTTAACTACATAGGTTATATCTGTAATGCTTGCATGTATTGAACGTCGGCTAATCGCTATAAGACGATTAGTCGGGGTTATACATGATCTGTGATTGTTGTTGGTTTGTGGATATGAATGGATTGGATTGTCGCGGGTGAATAGCCGGGTTGGATGTGAGATGAGCGTTGTTTTTCTTTCATTCATTTGTAACATGTAAATTGATGTAATAATATTCTTTGTATGGCCGCACAACCGGGTCGGGGTTGTAGCCGTCATTGTATAATTCTTTTTACTGTTTTTGCTCCTAGGATAGACCCATGGAGGGGGTGCACAAACTACCGGGTACTCGAAGTGCCGAGTGGCCTACTCACGGTGGTGAGGGAGGTTGCTTCACTTCGGGTACTTGGCGGGTAGTTTGCCGCACCCGTAGGGGTCTTGGGTGGGGTATTGGCTATTCACCGCGACCGTGTAATCCGCTTTGCGTTGCAGGCTCGAACGCATTGCGGATTCCTAGTATATCCAATGTATTCATCTGTGATCTGTAATGTCTATCATTGCTGTATATATATATATAAATAACTATTTAGGCGTTGCTTATGTTTTACAGCCGCGCTAGCCCAGCCCCCGCTCTGTCGTTAGTTAAGTAACCTAACGGGTGATGACGGGGCCCCGTGGCGAATGCGAATGGCATAAGCGTACGTCATATTTTGGTTGTTTTCTGCAATGGTAGGATTAATTGATGGGACGCATTAAAAGAACTAATGCAAGAAATAAACCAAGTAAAAGTCGATTGGAACACTTTGAAAACCACTCGGTTCTTTTCAAAACTAAACTTTTAAACGCGGAGCTTGAACCACTCCTTTTAAAAGCTATCTCGTTCCATCGATTATATCAAGTTCACTACGTTCACGGTTTCGCCAAAAACCATCCGTAGCCCTCCATCATTTCGGTTAAATATTCGGTAGTATTCAAGCTATGTATTTTGACCTCACGCCAAGGCATAGTGATTGGTAGCTACCGGATATTTATCCGTTGCATAGATAGAATGCGTTGATTTGAGACAGTCGTGCTGCCGTTTTGGCCTACGTCAAGGGTAGGTACGGGTGGGTTCAAATTAACCAGGATAATGATGGGAAGAACTTGACATGTGACTTATGACATTTTGACCTCACGCCAAGGTCATAAGAGCATGGGGCAAAAATCCACATCGGGAGTTTCATAAGTACTGAAACTTGCTAGATTTGCATACCATTTGGAGTGTGGTGATTCTGGTAGGATTCCTTCAGTTTCGTCACGCGATGATATTTGGATCCCGATCCTACTGTGAGTATATGCTACTCCCCGGGAAAACTCTCACTTAACGATCAATGCTATAAACCTAGTAGGTGCCTAGAAAGGTGTTAGCGGGGCTACGCCCACAGGGAAAAGAGGTTACTTAATTAAGGAACTTCGCGAAAGCGTTGGAAAACCTCCCTCGAAGTACCGACACTGGCCTGGCTGAACGGTTAAGCAAGTATTGTACGGTGAGAATGATCCCGGCTAATCCTTTTCTTTACGGTTTGAGAAGGGATTCGAGAGACAGTGGGAGCCATCCAGTTTAGACAAACTAAAAACCACTCTAAACTTGCAAGAGCATCATGCTAAAGTGTTTCTTTTCTCTCTCCTAATTGCAGCGACCATTCAAGATGACCGGACTTAAGTTACTATTAGATAAAAACATATTGACAGGGCCAAACTACAAAGATTGGCTCAGGAATGTCAAGATGGCTATCACTTATGACAAGCTGGGGTATATACTTACCGCCAAAGCTCCCCCTGTCCCAGGTCCCACCTCCAGCGTCGCGGATGTAGAAATCCGTAAGACATGGGAGATAGATTGCGCGAGGGCCAGATGCCTCGTACTAGCCTCGATGGACAACGAACATCAGAGGAGGCACGAGAATATGGACCTAGAGTCCATATTTCTCCATACAAAAGAACTGTATGGAGAGCAGTCTCGTATCGCAAGATACGAAGTGTCGAAGAAGCTCTTTTCGGCAAGGTTGGCCGTCGGATCATCGGTAGCGGACCACGTGCTTAAGATGATCGGCTACATAGAGGAGCTCGCGGACCTAGGGACCACGTTGGAGAATGAACTCTATACCGATTTGATTCTCCAGTCCCTTCCTTCCACTTACGCCCAGTTCGTTCTTAACTTCAACATGCAAGGAAAGGAGGTTGAACTTGCCGAGCTTCTGAACATGTTGAGGACTGCTGAGGGCACCCTACAGAAGGGTAGGGAGACATCCACTTTGTTTGTAGGAGGATCTTCCTCTTCTAGGTCCAGGGCGAAAGCCAAGGGCAAGAAGAAGAAAGCCCCCGCCAAACCAAGAGGCGGTGTCGGTAAAGTGGATACGAAGGGAAAGGGTAAAGCAACAAAAGTAGCGGGGAAGATGGTGGGGAAGGAAGAATGCTTCTATTGTCACAAAAGTGGCCACTGGAAACAAGATTGCAAGGCTTGGAAAGCCAGAACACAGGATTTGAAGCGAGTTGCAGCTTCAGCTTCAGGTGTGTATGTTATTGAAAACTGTCTATCAATAAACTCTACATCCTGGGTATTGGATACCGGATCAGGATCTCATATCTGTAATTCTTTGCAGGCGTTGAGAAAGCGTAGAGTTTTGAAGACAGGTGACATGACCCTCAGAGTTGCGAACGGTGCTAGCATGGATGCAGAGGCCGTGGGGGACTATCACCTGGGATTATCTGATGGACACTTTTTGGTTTTGCGTAGTTGTTATTATGTACCAAATGCAACCTGTAATATCATATCTGTATCTTTATTATCTAAAGAAGGTTATGAATTTGCATTTGTAAGTAATGTAGTGAACATTCACCTTAATCAAGTTTTGATTGGGTCAGGTACATTGAACAACGGTATTTACGTTTTAAACCAACCGCAGGTTTTCAATATCCAGAATACACACAAAAGAAAGTCTCCAGAAATTAATAAAACTTTCTTATGGCATTGTAGACTGGGTCACATCAATGAGAAAAGATTGACTAAGTTACATACTGAAGGATATTTGGATCCGTTCGAATATCAATCGTATGCAACTTGTCAATCCTGTCTCAAAGGAAAGATGACAAAGGCTCCGTTTTCTGGACACGGAGAAAGAGCGAGCGAGCTCTTGGGACTCGTACACAGCGACGTGTGCGGTCCAATGTCTACACATGCGCGAAGCGGTTTTTCTTACTTCATTACTTTTACGGATGATTTCTCAAGATTCGGACACATCTTCTTAATGAAGCATAAATCCGAAGCTTTTGATAAGTTCCAGGAATATAAGAATGAAGTAGAAAAACAAACCGGCAAAAGTATCAAGATCCTAAGATCGGATCGAGGAGGAGAATACTTAAGTGCCGAATTCCTGAATTACTTAAAAGAGAATGGAATTCTCTCTCAGCTTACTCCTCCATACACTCCGCAACATAACGGTGTATCGGAGAGACGGAACCGAACCCTATTGGATATGGTACGGTCCATGATGAGTAACGCTGAGTTACCGCGATCGTTCTGGGGGTATGCGCTAGAAACAGCTGCATATCTTTTGAACCGTGTTCCCACTAAGACTGTGCCTACCACACCATATGAGTTATGGAGTGGGAAGAAACCCTATCTTCAATACTTGAAGATTTGGGGATGTCCAGCTTATGTCAAAAAGCAGCATACGGACAAGCTCGAGGCACGCTCAGTACTGTGCAAGTTTGTGGGATACCCAAAGAACTCCAGGGGGTATCTTTTCTATTACGCAGAGGAACAAAAAGTCCTTGTTTCTCGTAATGCCCATTTTCTGGAACATCAGTTTTTAGAAAAAGAAATAAGTGGGAGCGCAATAGAACTGGAAGAAATTCCAGAACCACAAACTATTACTGAAAGCTTAGAGGAACCAGAAGGTTCGAAAGAACAGGACATTCCTATGCCACTCCGCAGGAGTAGTAGGCAGTCTCATCCGCCCGAGAGGTACTACGGTTTTCTCATTGACGGGGATAGAGAGGACTGCATCCTAGATTGTGATGAGCCTACTAGCTTCCAGCAAGCCATTCAGAGCGTCGACTCGGTAAAATGGCTGGATGCAATGCGGACCGAGATGGAGTCCATGTACACCAACAAAGTATGGACGTTGGACATTGCTCCAGACGGGGTAAAACCCGTAGGATGCAAGTGGATCTTCAAAAGGAAGATTGGTGTAGATGGACAGGTTGAGACCTATAAAGCTAGACTGGTAGCAAAGGGTTTTCGTCAGCGACCTAGTTTGGACTATGACGAGACCTTTTCTCCAGTAGCTATGCTGAAATCCATTCGGATCCTTCTTGCCATCGCTGCTTTCCACGATTATGAGATTTGGCAGATGGACGTAAAGACAGCTTTTCTAAATGGTCATTTAGAGGAGTGTGTCTATATGGACCAGCCAGAGGGTTTCATTCAGGGTGGGAGCAGCGGAAAGGTGTGCAAGTTGCTCAAGTCCATTTATGGACTCAAGCAGGCATCGCGGAGTTGGAACATCTGCTTTGATGAGACGGTCAAAGAATTTGGCTTTATCAAAAATCCAGATGAACCATGCATCTATTGTAGATTTGTAGCGAGAACTGTAGTATTCCTCGTTTTATACGTGGATGACATTCTCTTAATAGGAAATGACATTCCTATGCTACAATCTGTCAAGGGGTTCTTGTCACACAGGTTCTCCATGAAAGACCTGGGTGATGCCTCTTACATTCTGGGTATCCGGATCTACCGTGACAGATCCAAGAGGATATTAGGACTCTCGCAGTCCAGTTACATCGACACCATACTGAAGAGATTCAGTATGGAAGATTCCAAGCGCGGTAATCTACCGGCTTGTCACGGGATCACTCTCTCCAAAGAGATGTCTCCCAAGACTGATTTGGAGAGGGATCGCATGTCTATTATACCCTACGCTTCTGCGGTAGGCTCTATAATGTATGCGATGTTGTGTACCAGACCGGATGTGGCTTATGCACTGAGTGTGGTAAGCAGGTATCAGTCAAACCCAGGGGAGAAACATTGGATAGCAGTAAAGAACATTCTCAAGTACCTGAGAAGGACTAAGGAGATGTTCTTGGTGTATGGCGGAAAAGACCTGCAGATTGAGGCCTTTGCTGACTCCAGCTTCCAGAGTGACAAGGATGATTCCAAGTCCATGTCGGGTTTTGTCTTTACCCTCAATGGAGGGGCGGTGTGTTGGAAGAGCTCCAAACAGGAAACCGTTGCTGACTCGACTATGGAAGCGGAATACATCGCTGCATCTGATGCCGCAAAAGAAGCTGTCTGGATGAGGAAGTTCTTGAAAGAACTTCAGGTGGTTCCGTCCATTGTTGACCCAATACCTCTGTATTGCGACAACAACGGGGCTATAGCTTTAGCGAAGGAACCCAGGTCCCATCAGAAATCCAGACACATCTTAAGGCGGTATCACCTGATCAGGGAGATCGTAGATCGCCAGGAGATCGAGGTCCGGAGAGTTGCATCAGAGGATAACACAGCAGATCCATTCACCAAGGCCTTGCCCCAGACTCAGTTCGAGCGGCTGATCGAGATGATAGGTCTTCGATACGCCAGTACATGGCCTTAGTGCAAGTGGGAGATTGTTAGTGTATATGCCCTAGAGGCCATTACTGTATCATACTAGTTTGTATATTACTTAATGGAAGCTTGGGATATTCACAGTTGTATATACAATCTTGCTCGAAATGGTAGTATGCTACTTGGTTTGTCTCTGCTTTAATATGTGCATGTGTTTCTTTTAGCATATTGCAGGTATACATATTAGTAGAGCCCTTAGGATCTGTGCTTGATTACCAGCGTTGCGATGGCGCTCGCACTCGTGGGAGCTGGGTAATCTATAAGCACATCCTTATACAGGTCCCTAGTCGTTGGACTATCGAGACAGGGCATCGATACTCCAGAGTAGACTAGCGTATGCGCTTCTCATCCCAGTGTGGGAGACGGTCTGTCCCACAGCCGTTAGTACGTCGTACTTGGGATAGTATGCGGGTGCTCGTTAGGTTACGAGTACACTGGACAGGACTCGTCGGGAACTGTTGGTTGGTAATATACCTATCGTCAGTTATCAGTTCCCAGGTGACATGAGTACAGCTTAGTCCGCTGACTTGACACTGTCACTTCGCCTCGAGTGTGTTCCCACTGCACTTTGATTACTACCCTACCACGGCTCAGAGGAGTCGTGCAAACAGGTAGTTTTTGGGTGCAGTCCCGAAGCACTTGGAGGCAGTGACGGTTAGACAGGATTCGTCTCTCCCGGTATTGGGGGTTGGCATCGCGCTGTATCCAGGAGAGCCATTACACGAGTAGTCCCTGGCCAGGGCAAGCGAGATATACTGGTAGGTTTCCAGTGTTATCTCAGGGTGTTCTGGGCTACACTCCGACACGACTTGTACCGCTATTAGGGGACTGACGTTCACCGCCCCCCTAGGCCCGCCATGCGATGTATCAGACGAACAGACCGGACTGTACGGAGATTGTCACATACAGGCTCAGTAGGAGTGCAGATGGGGTTCACCTCGTCAGTCTTCTTATCGACATCTACCTGGGGACCGTTACGTACAGCTAGTGCCGCTTGCGGTCTGTGGTTAAACCCACTGCCAGCGTAGTGTCGAGTCTTTAGAGTCCCACACAGAGAGCTATTCGCCTTTAGGCAAAACGAGTAGAGGTCGCATGGTTTTGCGACAGGGTTCGTTCGCATCCGCGCACTTGTGCACGGTTGCTGTCCGGACAGTTTATACTAGCGGGCTTTGGTTTAAGCCGGATCCTAGTATATGATTTGAGATTGGTTTTTCTCATTGTGTTCGTGTTCCTCGGATCACGAATGCGGGTGCGTATGCACGGTTGCTTGAGATTGAGGGAGAGGACCTTGTTTAGGGTTAATGACTATTGTCATTTTATTAACCCTATTGATTTTGTGTGGATTATAGTTAATTGATAATTAGCTTAATAAATTGTGCATGGTTGTTGTTGACATTTTGACTTCGTTGACTTGTTGACCTTGTTGACTACTTGACCATTATCATTTGTTTTGGAAGATGCTCTTTGATCTTTGCAAAATTGAAATGATAATGGTCATGTCAAGATTTATCATGACAATTTTCAAGCTAATTATCTAATTAAAATTATCCACACATATTAGTGAGAATGGCTCACTAATTTATCATTTTTTTCTATCATATCTTTTCTCTCTCTTGTTCATCCTCTCCCTCAAGCTCTCTCCCTCTCATGTGTTGAGAAACAAAAAGCTTGAGAAAAACCTTCACTTGATCTTCTCTACTCACTTCTAGGGTTCAAGTCTTAGCATTTCTTGCACTCTAGTTACTCCTAGCTTGGAGTTGAAGCTAAAGGTGGTGGCTTTCAAGTGGATCTTTCTTTGACGGAAGGAGACTAGCAAGGTGAGGCCTTTCTACCGTTCCGACGAGCAAGGAGAGAAGGACTAAAGACCAAAGGTATAACCTTTCCATCACTTAGCTACTTTGTAGTTAGGATTAGCTAGTTTTAGTTTAGCAAAGATCCTCACAAGCTTGGTCCATGTTGCCTAAGTCAATAAAAATCCGTTTTTTATTATGTTTTCCGCCTCCCCGCAAGTACCGGGGTGGGCAACGTGGACTTACAAATGGGAGATTGTTAGTGTATATGCCCTAGAGGCCATTATTGTATCATAGTGGATTGTATATTACTTAATGGAAGCTTGGGATATTCACAGTAGTATTGACAGTCTTGCTCAAAATGGTAGTATGCTACTTGGTTTGTTTCTACTTCAATATGTGCATGTGTTTCTTTTAACATATCGCTTATACATATTAGTAGAGCCCTTAGGATCTTTGCTTGATTACCAGCGTTGTGATGGCAGTCATACTGGTGGGGGCTGGGTAATCTACAAGCACATCCTTATACAGGTCCCTAGTTGTAAGATTATCGAAACGGGGCATCGATACTCCGGAGTAGACTAGTGTATACGCTTCTCATCCCAGCTGGGGAGATGATCTGTCACACAACCATTAGTACGTCGTACTACAGATAGTATGCAAGTGCTCGTTAGGTTATGAGTACACTGTACAGGACTTGTCGGGAACTGCTGGTTGGTACTATACCTATCGTCAGGTAGCAGTTCCCAGGTGACATGAGTACAGCTTATTCCGTTGACTTGACACTGCAATTTCGCCTCGAGTGTGTTCCCACTGTACTTTGATTACTACCCTACCACGGCTTTATAAATTCATGCAAACAGGTAGTAGTTGGGTGCAGTCCCGAAGCGTTAGTGGATATGCCCTAGAGGCCAATACTGTATATTACTTAATGAAAGCTTGGGATATTCACCTTGTATAGACAATCTTGCTCAATATAGTAGTATGCTACTTGGTTTGTTTCTACTTTAATGTGTACATGTGTTTATTTTAGTATTTCACCTATATACATTAGTGGAGCCTATGGGATCTTTGCTTGATTACCAGCGTTATGATGGCAGTTACACTAGTGGGGGCTGGGTAATCCACAAGCACATCCTTATGCAGGTCCCTAGTCGTAGGACTATCGAGACAGGGCATCGATACTCTGGAGTAGACTAGCATATGCGCTTCTCATCTCAGTGTGGGAGACGGTCTGTCCCACAGCCGTCAGTACATCGTACTTGAGATAGTATGCGGGTGCTCGTTAGGTTACGAGTACACTGGACAGGACTCGTCGGGAACTGTTGGTTGGTACTATACCTATCGTCAGTTATCAGTTCCCAGGTGACATGAGTACAGCTTAGTCCGCTGACTTGACATTGTCACTTCGCCTCGAGTGTGTTCCCACTGTACTTAGATTACTACCCTACCACGGCTCAAAGGAGTCATGCAAACAGGTAGTAGTTGGGTGCAGTCCCGAAGCACTTGGAGGCAGTGACGGTTAGACAAGATTCGTCTCTCCCTGTATTGGGGGTTGACATCGCGCTTTGTCTAGGAGAGCCATTACACGAGTAGTCCCTGGCCAGGGCAAGCGAGATATACTGGTAGGTTTCCAGTGCTATCTCAGGGTGTTCTGGGCTACACTCCGACACGACTTGTACTGCTATTAGGGGACTGACGTTTACCGCCCCTAGGCCAGCCATGCGATGTATCAGATGAACAGACCGGACTGTACGGAGATTGTCACATTCAGGCTCAGTAGGAGTTCAGATGGGTTTCACCTCGTCAGTCTTCTTGTCGGCATCTACCTGGGGACCGTTACGCACAGCTAGTGCCGCTTGCGGTCTGTGGTTAAACCCACTGCCAGCGTAGTGTTGAGTCTTTAGAGTCCCACACAGAAAGCTATTCGCCTTTAGGCAAAAGAGTAGAAGTCGCATTGTTTTGCGACAGGTCGGATGGTTTTGCGACAGGGTTCGGTCATATCCGTGCACTTGTGCACGTTTGGTGTCCGGACAGTTAACACTAGCGGGATTTGGTTTAAGACAGATCCTAGTGTAAATTTTGGGATTGGTTTTATCTCGTTTGTATTCGTGTTCCTCGGAACGCGGATGCGGGTGTGTATGCACAGTTGACAGAGAGACAGAGGCAGAGGATTCTCATTGACTGTTGACTGTTCACTGTTGACCATTGACTTTTGCTAAACCCTAATGAGAATAAGAAATATGATTAATGATAATATTAATTAAGTATTATTGTGTCATGGTTGAGATGAGGGATTAACTTTGTTGACTTGTTGACTTTGTTTACCGGTTGACTGGGTTGGACGAGTTGACCATCATCATTACAATGGCTATCATTTCATGGCAAAGACTTTTGCTTGCTTGTTTGTTTTTGCAAAATGAGTGTATGAAATGATATGGCCATTTTGACTTGAACCATCAAATAATACTCAATTACTATTTTGAGTAATCATGGTTTTTGGATTATGAGAGCTTGGATGGCAAAAGACTTACTCATTCTCTCATTTCATTTCTCTCTCTTGCTTGAGCTCTCCCTCTTGCTCTTCCTCTTGCTCTCTCTCTAGCTCAAGGCAACACCCTCTCATGAGTTGAGAAAAATTGTCTTAGAGATAAAAGAAAACCCATATCACTTCTCTACTCATCCTAGTTCACAAGGTTTAGCAAACCAAGAGTTCCAGTTTCTTCAAGTTCGAAGAAGAAGCCAAAGGTAGAAGCTTTCAGGTGGATCCATCTTCGGCGCAAGGAGACAATGAGGTGAGGCCGATCCGTATACCGGAAAGAGTTGAAGACGAAGGAGTTCAAGAAAGGTATAACCCCCTAACCGAGTAGGTAAAACTCTTGTTAGGTTTGTTAGTTAGTTGTTTAACAAAGATCTGTATTTTGAGTCCATGTTACCACCTCTTTAAAATCATTTTTCATCATTTCCGCAATCCCGTAAATACCGGGAGAGGTAACGTGGACTTACAGTGGTATCAGAGCCTAGTAAAACACTTTCTAACATGTTAGCAAAGTAATTAGAAATTCGATCGGAGAAAAAGTCGCGAAATACGCCCGAAATGTTTACTTTCTGCCGAATTTTTTTCTGTTCCAAAAAATGATAAATCTTACCTTAAAATTCGGTTCAGGGTTTTTAGAAGAAGCTGTAGAAAAATGGTCCACTGAACCGATCAACGCGCCGCGGAACCGCGGCGGGAGCTTGCTCCCGCCGCGGATCCGCGGCCGAGTTGACTCGGCCGTGGGCGATTTTTCTCACAGTTTGTTCAGTAGTGTATTTTGGGTTTTTTACAATATGATTTTTCTGCCCAGATTTTCCAGAAAGCAAAACAAGCTCCCGCCGCGGATCCGCGGCCGAGTTGACTCGGCCGTGGGCGATTTTTCTCACAGTTTGTTCAGTAGGGTATTTTGGGTTTTTTACAATATGATTTTTCTGCCCAGATTTTCCAGAAAGCAAAATTTGTTTTTGGGGCTTAAAAATCCGTATTTTGATCGAACTTCTAAAGACTTAAGCAAACGGGTATATATCTGTGATGTGTTATATGTATAGAACGTCCGCTAATCGCTATACGTCGATTAGTGGCGGTTATACATATCTGTGATCTGTATTGTTGATGGTATGTGTATATGAATTCATTGGATTGTCGCGGATGAATAGCCGGGGGTTGTGAGATGAGAGTTTTTACTTTTATCTTTCAATTCATGTAAATTTGTAATTGATGTAATATTATTTTTGGCCGCACAACCGGGTCGAGGTTGTAGCCGTCATTGTAGAATTTCTTTTACTGTTTTTGCTCCCAGGATAGACCCATGGTGGGGTGCATAAACTACCGGGTATCTCAAAGTGCCGAGTGGCCTACTCACGTCGTTGAGGGAGGTTGCACCGCTTCGGATATTTGGCGGGTAGTTTACCGCACCCATAGGGGTCTAGGGTGGGGTATTGGCTATTCATCGCGACCGTGTAATCCGCTTTTCGTTACAGGCTCGTACGAATTGCGAATTCCTAGTATATCCAATGTGTTCATCTGTGATCTGAAATGACTATCATTGTAATATATCTATATATGATATTATTTAGGCGTTGCTTATGTTTTGCATCCGCGCTAGTCCAGCCCCCGCTCTGTCGTTAGTTAAGTAACCTAACGGGTAATGACGGGGCCCCGTGGCGAATGCGGATGGCATAAGCGTACGTCATATTTTGGTTGTTTTCTGCAATGGTAGGATTAAATGATGGGACGCATTGGAATTAATGCAAGAAAAATAAACCAAGTAAAAGTCGTTGGAACACTTTCAAAACCACTCGGTTTCTTTTCAAAAATAACTTTTAAACGCGGAGCTTAAGCCACTCCTTTTAAAAGCTATATCATTCCTTCGATTATATCAAGTTCACTACGTTCACGGTTTCGTCAAAACCATTCGTAGCCCTCCGTCGTTTCACATGAATGGTCAATAAGTATTCAAGCTATGTATGTTGGCCAAAGTCAAGGCATAGTGATTGGTAGCTATTGGGTATTCATGTGCAGCATAGATAGATGTGTTGGTTTGGGGCAGTTGTTCTACCATTTTGGCCAAAGTCAAGGGTATGTGCGGGTGGGCTCAAATCAACCTGGAGAATGACGGGTAGAACTTGACATGTGACTTATGATATTTTGGCCTAAGTCAAGGTCATTAGAGCATGGGGCAAAAATCCACATCGGGAGTTTCAAAAGAACTGAAACTTGCTAGAACTGCATACCATTTGGAGTGTGATGATTCTGGTGTTAGTGTATATGCCCTAGAGGCCATTACTGTATCATACTAGTTTGTATATTACTTAATGGAAGCTTGGGATATTCACCTTGTATAAACAATCTTGCTCAATATAGTAGTATGCTACTTGGTTTGTTTCTACTTCAATGTGTACTTGTGTTTATTTTACTATATCACTTATACGCATTAGTGGAGCCCTTAGGATCTTTGCTTGATTACCAGCGTTGTGATGGCAGTCACACTAGTGGGGGCTGGGTAATCTATAAGCACATCCTTATACAGGTCCCTAGTCGCAGGACTATCGAGACAGGGCATCGATACTCCGGAGTAGACTAGCGTATGCGCTTCTCATCCCAGTGTGGGAGATGGTCTGTCCCACAGCCATCAGTACGTCGTACTGGAGATAGTATACGGGTGCTCGTTGGGTTACGAGTACGCTGGACAGGACTCGTCGGGAACTGACAGGTTGGTATTATACCTATCGTCAGTTATCAGTTCCCAGGTGACATGAGTACAGCTTAGTCCGCTGACTTGACACTGGCACTTCGCCTCAAGTGTGTTCCCACTGCACTTTGATCACTACCCTACCACGGCTCAAAGGAGTCGTGCAAACCGGTGGTGGTTGGGTGCAGTCCCGAAGCACTTGGAGGCAGTGACGGTTAGACAGGATTCGTCTCTCCCGGTATTGGGGGTGACATCGCGATGTGTCTAGGAGAGCCATTACACGAGTAGTCCCTGGCCAGGGCAAGCGAGATATACTGGTAGGTTCCGGTGTTATCTCAGGGTGTTTTGGGCTTCACTCCGGCACGACTTGTACCGCTATTAGGGGACTGACGTTTTACCGCCCCCTAGGCCCGACATGCGATGTATTAGACGAATAGACCGGACTGTACGGAGACTGTCACATTCAGACTCAGTAGGAGTTCAGATGGGGTTTCACCTCGTCAGCCTTCTTGTCGACATCTACCTGGGGACCGTTACGCACAGCTAGTGCCGCTTGCGGTCTGTGGTTAAACCCACTGCCAGCGTAGTGTCGAGTCTTTAGAGTCCCACACAGAGGGTATTCCCCTCTGGGCAAAACAGAGTAGAGGTCGCATGGTTTTGCGACAGGGTTCGTTCTCATCCGCGCACTTGTGCACGTTTGGAGTCCGGACGGATTTTACTGGTTGGCTCTGGTTTGAGTCAGATACCGGTATATGTTTTGGGGTTGCTTTTATCTCTCAGTATTCATGTTCCTCGGAACAAGAATGCAGGTGTGTATGCACAGTTATTTGAGGAGGAGGAAGATGACTTTCATTAGGGTTTCGGAATGGGTGCGTATGCACAATTGACAGTCGCCTTTTTCCAAACCCTAATGGATTTATGTTTTATCAATTAATAATATTAATAAAATGAAAAGTGTCATGGTTGGTTTTTTGTTGACTTGTTGACCATGGTTGACTTGTTGACCATGGTTGAAGATTTGACCATCATCATTACAAAAGCAAGATGCATTTTGATTCTTGCAAAACCATTTAATGTTGGTAATGATAATGGTCATTCTAAAACTTTCCATCAACCTTTTCATTATCATTATTATTATTATTTGATAATTCTTTTTCTTTTGCATTATGGTTGCAAAAGGAAAAAGAGAGCTCATTCTATCATAACTCTTCTTTCTCTTCATTTCATCTTCTTCTTCCTCAAGCTCAAGGTGACTCCTTCTCATGTGTTGAGAATCTCTCACCTTGAAAAGAAAACAACCCCTAGATACTCTCTACTCATTCTAGGTTTATGGTTTAGCAAGCCGGAAACCCTAGTTCACTCAAAGCACGAGGAAGAGCCCAAAGGTTGAACTCTCGAGGTGGATCCATCTTCGACGGAAGAAGGCGACAAGAAAGAGAACCATCAACCTCTACATAGTTTGAAGAAGAAGGAGTTCAAGTTTAGGTATAACCATCTTCATCCGAGTAGCTAAATCTCTTTAGCAAGTTTGCTAGTTTAGTTTAGACACGATCCCGACCTTGTTTAGTCCATGTTGCCTCTTGCGATAAATATTTGTTTTTTATACCGTTTCCGCCTCCCCGTAAGCACCGGGGGTCGCAACGTGGACTTACAGTGGTATCAGAGCCTAACTAAACTTAAACTAGCTTGGTAGTAAAGTGTAACGAAGTTCGGAACCGAAAAAAAATCCAAAAACCAAACTTTTTCAAAATCCTAGTTTCTGTTAAAAATTTTTCTGCTCTAAATGAAAAACTTTATACTCCTAAATTCGGCTCAGGGTTTTGTTAGAACACCCATGAAAAACGATCCACTGTTTCGTTCAAACCGCCGCGCTTCCGCCGCACGAGGTGGGCATGTGCCGCGGAAGCGCCGCCGTTTGTCGTCTTCTCTGCATCGTTTTTCGTGCAGTGTGTGTCTGTGTTGGTTTTGGGATTTTTAAAATATATTATATGTGCCCAGATTTTCCAGAAAAGAAATTTACTTTCGGGGTCCTATAATTTCGTATTTTTTTTTCCGAACTTCACTACACTTTGGCTATGATGGTTATATCTGTGATGTTTGCATGTATTGAACGTCGGCTAATCGCTATAAGTCGATTAGTCGGGGTTATACATGATCTGTGTTTGATATTGGAATGTGTATATGAATGTGTTGGACTGTCGCGGGTGAATAGCCGGGGTGGATGTGAGATGAGCTTTTGTTTTTCTTTCATTCATTTGTAAATGTAAATTGATGTAATATTATTATTTGTTTGGCCGCACAACCGGGTCGGGGTTGTAGCCGTCATTGTATAATTCTTTTTACTGTTTTTGCTCCTAGGATAGACCCATGGAGGGGTGCACAAACTGCCGAGTACTTGGCGGGTAGTTTGCCGCACCCGTAGGGGTCTTGGGTAGGGTATTTGGCTATTCACCGCGACCGTGTAATCCGCTTTTCGTTACAGGCTCGAACGGATTGCGGATTCCTAGTATATCCAATGCATTCATCTGTGATCTGTAATGTCTACTATTGCTATATCTATAACTATTTAGGCGTTGCTTATGTTTTACAGCCGCGCTAGCCCAGCCCCCGCTCTGTCGTTAGTTAAGTAACCTAACGGGTGATGACGGGGCCCCGTGGCGAATGCATATGGCATAAGCGTACGTCATATTTTGGTTGTTTTCTGCAATGGTAGGAATAATTGATGGGACGCATTAAAAGAACTAATGCAAGAATATCACGCATTAAAAGAACTAATGCAAGATAATAAACCAAGTTGAAGTCGTTGGAACACTTTCGAAAAACCACTCGGTTCTTTTCAAAACTAACTTTTAAATGCGGAGATTGAGCCACTCCTTCTAAAAGCTATCTCGTTCCATCGATTAAATCAAGTTCACTACGTTCACGGTTTCGCCAAAACCATTCGTAGCCCTCCGTCGTTTCGTATGAATATTCAATAGTATTCAAGCTATGTTTGTTGACCTTCGTCAAGACATAGAGATTGGTAGCTGTTGGGTGTTCATATGTAGCATAGATAGATGCGTTGGTTTGGGACAGTCGTATTGCCTTGTTGACCTTCGTCAAGGGTATATACGGGTGGGTTCAAATTAACCTGGATAATGACGGGCAGAACTTGACATGTGACTTATGATTTGTTGACCTTCGTCAAGGTCATAAGAGCATTGGGCAAAAATCCACATCGGGAGTTTCACAAGTACTGAAACTTGCTAGATTTGCATACCATTTGGAGTGTGATGATTATGGTAGGATTCCTTCATTTTCGTCACGCGATGATATTTGGATCCCGATCCTACTGTGAGTATATGCTACTCCTCGGGAAATTTTTCACTAAACGATCAATGCTATAAACCTAGTAGGTGCCTAGAAAGGTGTTAGCGGGGCTACGCCCCCAGGGAAAAGAGGTTCTCTAATTAAGGAACTTCGCGAAAGCGTTGGAAAACCTCCCTCGAAGTACCGACACTGGCCTGGCTGAACGGTTAAGCAAGTATTGTGCGGTGGGATTGATCCCGACTAATTCTTCCTTTATGGTTTGAGGAGGGATTCGAGAGACAGTGGGAGCCATCCTGTTTAGACAAATTAAAAACCATTCTAAACTTGCAAGAGCATCATGCTAAAGTGTTTCTTCTCTCCCCCTGCAGCGACCAAATCGAAATGACTAGACTTAAGTTACTTCTAGATAAAAATATACTGACAGGGCCAAACTACAAAGATTGGCTCAGGAATGTCAAAATGGCAATCACTTACGACAAGCTGGGGTATCTTCTTACCACCAAAGCTCCCCCCGTCCCAGGTCCCACCTCCAGCGTCGCGGATAAGGAAATCCGTAAGACTTGGGAGATTGATTGCGCGAAGGCCAAATGCCTCGTGCTTGCCTCTATGGACAACGAACACCAGAGGAGGCACGAGAATATGGATTTGGAATCCATATTTCTTCATACAAAAGAACTGTATGGAGAGCAGTCTCGTATCGCAAGATACGAATTGTCGAAGAAGTTATTTTCGGCAAGGTTGGCCGTCGGATCATCGGTAGCGGACCACGTGCTTAAGATGATTGGCTACATTGAGGAGCTCGCGGAACTTGGGACCACGTTGGAAAGTGAACTCTATACGGATTTAATCCTCCAGTCCCTTCCATCCACTTACGCCCAGTTTATACTGAACTTCAACTTACAAGAAAAGGAAGTTGAACTTTCAGAACTCCTAAACTTGCTGAAAAGCGCAGAGGGCACCCTACAGAAAGGTAGGGAAACACCCGCTTTGTTTGTAGGAGGATCTTCTTCCTCTAGGTCCAAGGCGAAAGCCAAGGGAAAGAGGAAGAAAGCCCCCGCCAAACCAAGAGGCGGTGTTAGTAAAGTGGGTACGAAGGGAAAGGAAAAGGCAACAAAGATTGCGGGGAAGCTTGTGGGAAAGGAGGAATGCTTCTATTGTCATAAGAGTGGACACTGGAAGAAAGATTGCAGGGCCTGGAAGGCCAGGACACAGGAACTGAAGCAGGTTGCGGCTTCAGCTTCAGGTGTGTATGTTATTGAAAACTGTCTTTCTATAAACTCTACTTTCTGGGTATTGGATACCGGATCAGGATCTCATATCTGTAATTCTTTGCAGGCGTTGAGAAACCGTAGGTTTTTGAAGGCAGGTGACATGACCATCAGAGTTGCGAACGGAGCTAGCATGGATGCTAAAGCCGTGGGGGACTATCACCTGGGAATTACAGATGGGCATGTTTTGGTTTTGCGTAATTGCTTTTTTGTACCCAACGCAACTTGTAATATCATTTCTGTATCTTTAGTTTCTAAAGAAGGTTATGAATTTGCGTTTGTAAGTAATGTTGTAAACATTCACCTTAATCAAGTTCTGATTGGGTCAGGTACTCTGAGCAATGGTATATACGTGTTGAACCAACCACAGATTTTCAATATCCAGAATACACACAAAAGAAAGTCTCCAGATATTAATCAGGCTTTCTTATGGCATTGTAGACTGGGTCACATCAATGAGACACGGTTGACTAAGTTACATAAAGAAGGATACTTGGATCCGTTCGAGTATCAGTCTTATGCCACTTGTGAATCTTGTCTCATGGGAAAGATGACAAAGACTCCGTTCACTGGACACGGAGAAAGAGCGAGCGAGCTCTTGGGACTCATACACAGTGACGTGTGTGGTCCAATGTCTATACATGCACGAAGCGGTTATTCATACTTCATTACTTTCACAGACGATTTCTCTAGGTATGGACATGTCTTCTTAATGAAGCACAAATCCGAGGCCTTTCAGAAATTTCGGGATTACAAGAATGAAGTTGAAAAACAAACAGGCAAAAGTATTAAGATTCTAAGATCGGATCGAGGTGGAGAATACTTGAGTGCCGAGTTCCTGGACTATTTAAAAGAGAATGGAATTCTCTCTCAGCGTACTCCTCCATACACTCCGCAACATAACGGTGTATCAGAAAGGAGGAATCGAACCCTATTGGATATGGTTCGTTCCATGATGAGTAAGGCTGAGTTACCGCGATCTTTCTGGGGCTATGCACTAGAAGCAGCTGCATATCTCTTGAACAAAGCTCCCACCAAGACTGTGCCTACCACTCCATATCAGATGTGGAGTGGGAAGAAACCCTGTCTTAAGTACCTTAAGATATGGGGATGTCCAGCTTTTGTAAAAAAGCAGCATGCGGACAAGCTCGAGGCACGCTCAGTACAGTGCAAGTTTGTGGGATACCCAAAGAACTCCAGGGGGTATCTGTTCTATTCCGCTGAGGAACAAAAGGTTTTTGTTTCTCAACATGCCCGCTTCTTGGAAACTGAGTTTTTGGAAACTCAGATAAGTGGGAACGCAATAGAACTGGATGAAATTCCAGAACCACAAGCTATTACTGAAAGCTTGGAAGAGCCAGAAAGTTCAAAAGAACAGGACATTCCTTTGCCGCTCCGCAGGAGTAGTAGGCAGTCTCATCCGCCCGAGAGATACTACGGTTTTCTCATAGACGGGGATAGAGAGGATTGCATCATAGATTATGATGAGCCTACTAGCTTCCAGCAGGCCGTTCAGAGCGTTGACTCGGTAAAATGGCTGGATGCAATGCGGACCGAAATGGAGTCCATGTACACCAACAAAGTATGGACGTTGGACATTGCTCCAGACGGGGTAAAACCCGTAGGATGCAAGTGGATCTTCAAAAGGAAGATTGGTGTAGATGGACAGGTTGAGACCTATAAAGCTAGACTTGTAGCAAAGGGTTTCCGTCAAAGACCTGACTTGGACTATGACGAAACCTTTTCTCCAGTGGCTATGCTGAAATCCATTCGGATCCTTCTTGCCATTGCTGCCTTCCACGATTATGAGATTTGGCAGATGGACGTAAAGACCGCTTTTCTAAATGGAAATTTAGAGGAGTGTATCTATATGGATCAGCCAGAGGGTTTCATTCAGAGTGGGAGCAGCGGAAAGGTGTGCAAGTTGCTTAAGTCCATCTATGGACTAAAGCAGGCATCGCGGAGTTGGAACATCTGTTTTGATGAGACGGTCAAGGAATTTGGCTTTATCAAAAATCCAGATGAACCATGCATCTATAGTAGATTTGTAGCGAGAACTGTAGTATTCCTCGTTTTATACGTGGATGACATTCTCTTAATAGGAAATGACATTCCTATGCTACAATCTGTCAAGGGGTTCTTGTCACACAGGTTCTCCATGAAAGACCTGGGTGATGCCTCATACATCCTGGGGATCCGGATCCATCGTGATAGATCCAAGAGGATATTAGGACTTTCTCAGTCCAGGTACATCGACACCATAGTGAAGAGATTCAGTATGGAAGATTCCAAGCGCGGTAACCTACCGGCTTGTCACGGGATCACCCTCTCTAAAGAGATGTCTCCCAAGACTGATTTGGAGAGGGATCGCATGTCTATTATACCCTACGCTTCTGCGGTAGGCTCTATAATGTATGCGATGTTGTGTACCAGACCGGATGTAGCTTATGCACTGAGTGTGGTAAGCCGGTATCAGTCAAACCCTGGGGAGAAACACTGGATAGCGGTAAAGAACATTCTCAAGTACCTGAGAAGGACTAAGGAGATGTTCTTGGTGTATGGCGGAAAGGACCTCCAGATCGAGGCCTTTGCTGACTCCAGCTTCCAGAGTGACAAGGATGATTCCAAGTCCATGTCGGGTTTTGTCTTTACCCTCAATGGAGGGGCGGTGTGTTGGAAGAGCTCCAAACAGGAAACCGTTGCAGACTCGACTATGGAAGCGGAATACATTGCTGCATCTGATGCCGCAAAAGAAGCTGTCTGGATGAGGAAGTTCTTGAAAGAACTTCAGGTGGTTCCGTCCATTGTTGACCCAATACCTCTGTATTGCGACAACAACGGGGCTATAGCTTTAGCGAAGGAACCCAGGTCCCATCAGAGATCCAGGCACATCTTGAGGCGGTATCACCTGATCAGGGAGATCGTGGATCGCAAGGAGATCGAGGTTCGGAGGGTTGCTTCAGAAGAAAACACTGCAGATCCATTCACCAAGGCCTTACCCCAGACTCAGTTCGAGCGGCTGATCGAGATGATAGGTCTTCGATACGCCAGTACATGGCCTTAGTGCAAGTGGGAGATTGTTAGTGTATATGCCCTAGAGGCCATTACTGTATCATACTAGTTTGTATATTACTTAATGGAAGCTTGGGATATTCACCTTGTATAAACAATCTTGCTCAATATAGTAGTATGCTACTTGGTTTGTTTCTACTTCAATGTGTACTTGTGTTTATTTTACTATATCACTTATACGCATTAGTGGAGCCCTTAGGATCTTTGCTTGATTACCAGCGTTGTGATGGCAGTCACACTAGTGGGGGCTGGGTAATCTATAAGCACATCCTTATACAGGTCCCTAGTCGTAGGACTATCGAGACAGGGCATCGATACTCCGGAGTAGACTAGCGTATGCGCTTCTCATCCCAGTGTGGGAGATGGTCTGTCCCACAGCCATCAGTACGTCGTACTGGAGATAGTATACGGGTGCTAGTTGGGTTACGAGTACACTGGACAGGACTCGTCGGGAACTGACAGGTTGGTATTATACCTATCGTCAGTTATCAGTTCCCAGGTGACATGAGTACAGCTTAGTCCGCAGACTTGACACTGGCACTTCGCCTCAAGTGTGTTCCCACTGCACTTTGATCACTACCCTACCACGGCTCAAAGGAGTCGTACAAACCGGTGGTGGTTGGGTGCAGTCCCGAAGCACTTGGAGGCAGTGACGGTTAGACAGGATTCGTCTCTCCCGGTATTGGGGGTTGACATCGCGCTGTGTCTAGGAGAACCATTACACGAGTAGTCCCTGGCCAGGGCAAGCGAGATATACTGGTAGGTTCCAGTGTTATCTCAGGGTGTTTTGGGCTTCACTCCGGCACGACTTGTACCGCTATTAGGGGACTGACGTTTTACCGCCCCCTAGGCCCGACATGCGATGTATTAGACGAACAGACCGGACTGTACGGAGACTGTCACATTCAGACTCAGTAGGAGTTCAGATAGGGTTTCACCTCGTCAGCCTTCTTGTCGACATCTACCTGGGGACCGTTACGCACAGCTAGTGCCGCTTGCGGTCTGTGGTTAAACCCACTGCCAGCATAGTGTCGATTCTTTAGAGTCCCACACAGAGGGTATTCGCCTCTGGGAAAAACAGAGTAGAGGTCGCATGGTTTTGCGACAGGGTTCGTTCTCATCCGCGCACTTGTGCACGTTTGGAGTCCGGACGGATTTTACTGGTTGGCTCTGGTTTGAGTCAGATACCGGTATATGTTTTGGGGTTGCTTTTATCTCTCAGTATTCATGTTCCTCGGAACAAGAATGCAGGTGTGTATGCACAGTTATTTGAGGAGGAGGAAGATGACTTTCATTAGGGTTTCAGAACGGGTGCGTATGCACAATTGACAGTCGTCTTTTTCCAAACCCTAATGGATTTATGTTTTATCAATTAATAATATTAATAAAATGAAAAGTGTCATGGTTGGTTTTTTGTTGACTTGTTGACCATGGTTGACTTGTTGACCATGGTTGAAGATTTGACCATCATCATTACAAAAGCAAGATGCATTTTGATTCTTGCAAAACCATTTAATGTTGGTAATGATAATGGTCATTCTAAAACTTTCCATCAACCTTTTCATTATCATTATTATTATTATTTGATAATTCTTTTTCTTTTGCATTATGGTTGCAAAAGGAAAAAGAGAGCTCATTCTATCATAACTCTTCTCTCTCTTCATTTCATCTTCTTCTTCCTCAAGCTCAAGGTGACTCCTTCTCATGTGTTGAGAATCTCTCACCTTGAAAAGAAAACAACCCCTAGATACTCTCTACTCATTCTAGGTTTATGGTTTAGCAAGCCGGAAACCCTAGTTCACTCAAAGCACGAGGAAGAGCCCAAAGGTTGAACTCTCGAGGTGGATCCATCTTCGACGGAAGAAGGCGACAAGAAAGAGAACCATCAACCTCTACAAAGTTTGAAGAAGAAGGAGTTCAAGTTTCGGTATAACCATCTTCATCCGAGTAGCTAAATCTCTTTAGCAAGTTTGCTAGTTTAGTTTAGACACGATCCCGACCTTGTTTAGTCCATGTTGCCTCTTGCGATAAAAATTTGTTTTTTATACCGTTTCGGCCTCCCCGTAAGCACCGGGGGTCGCAACGTGGACTTACATCTGGTAGGATTCCTTCAGTTTTATCACGCGATGATATTTGGATCCCGATCCTACAGTGAGCATATGCTACTCCTCGGGAACTTTCTCACTTAACGATCAATGATATAAACCAAGTAGGTGTCTAGAAAGGTGTTAGCGGGGCTACGCCCCCAGGAAAAAGAGGTTATTTAATTAAGGAAATTCGCGAAAGCGTTGGAAAACTTCCCTCGAAGTACCGACACCAACCTGGCCGAACGGTTAAGAAAGTATTGTACGGTGAGATTGATCCTGACTAATTCTTCCTTTTTGGTTTGAGGAGGGATTCGAGAGACAGTGGGAGCCATCCTGTTTAGACAAATTAAAAACCACTCTAAACTTGCAAGTGCATCATGCTAAAGTGTTTCTTCTCTCTCTCCTAATTGCAGTGACCAAACATCATGACCAGACTTAAGTTACTACTAGATAAAAATATACTGACAGGGCCAAACTACAAAGATTGGTTCAGGAATGTCAAAATGGCAATCACTTATGACAAGTTGGGGTATCTCCTTACCACCAAATCTCCCCCTGTTCCAGGTCCCAAAACCAGCATCGCGGATAGGGAAATCCATAAGACCTGAGAAATCGATTGCGCGAAGGCCAAGTGCCTCGTGCTTGCCTCTATAGACAATGAACATCAGAGGAGGCACGAGAATAAGGACCTCGAATCCATATTTCTCCATACAAAAGAACTGTATGGAGAGCAATCTCGTATCGCCAGATACGAAGTGTCGAAGAAGTTGTTTTCGGCAAGATTGGCCATCGGATCATCGGTAGCGGAACACGTGCTTAAGATGATTGGCTTCATAGAGGAGCTCGCGGACCTTGGGACCACGTTGGAGAATGAGCTCTATACGGACTTGATTCTTCAGTCCCTTCCTTCCACTTACGCCCAGTTCATTCTGAATTTCAACTTGCAAGAAAAGGAAGTTGAACTTTCAGAGCTCCTCAACTTGCTGAGGAGTGCAGAGGGCGCCCTACAGAAAGGTAGGGAAACATCCACTTTGTTTGTAGGAGAATCTTCCTCTTCTAGGTCCAAGGCGAAAGCCAAGGGAAAGAAGAAGAAAACCCCCGCAAACCAAGGGGCGGTGTTAGTAAGGTGGATACGAAGGAAAAGGAAAAAGCAACAAAGGCAGCGGGGAAGCTTGTGGATAAGGAAGAATGCTTTTACTGTCACAAGAGTGGACACTGGAAGAAAGATTGCAGGGCTTGGAAAGCCAGAACACAGGATCTGAAGCAGGTTGCGGCTTCAGCTTCAGGTGTGTATGTTATTGAAAACTGTCTATTAATAAACTCTACGTCCTGGGTATTGGATACCGGATCAGGATCTCATATCTGTAATTCTTTGCAGGCGTTGAGAAAGCGTAGGATTTTGAAGGCAGGTGACATGACCCTCAAAGTTGCAAACGGAGCTAGCATGGATGCTGAGGCCGTGGGGGACTATCACCTGGGAATGTCAGATGGACATGTTTTGGTTTTACGTAATTGCTTTTTTGTACCCAACGCAACTTGTAATATCATTTATGTATCTTTGGTTTCTAAAGAAGGTTATGAATTTGCGTTTGTAAGTAATGTTGTAAACATTCACCTTAATCAAGTTCTGATTGGGTCAGGTACATTGAGCAATGGTATATACGTATTAAACCAACCACAGATTTTCAATGTCCAGAATACACACAAAAGAAAGTCTCCGGAAATAAATCAGACTTTCTTATAGCATTGTAGACTGGGTCACATCAATGAGAGAAGGTTGACTAAGTTACATACAGAAGGATATTTGGATCCTTTCGAATATCAATCATATGCAACTTGTCAATCCTGTCTCAAAGGAAAGATGACAAAGACTCCGTTCACTGGACACGGAGTGAGAGCGAGCGAGCTCTTAGGACTCGTACACAGCGACGTGTGCAATGTCTATACATGCACGAAGCGGTTATTCTTACTTCATTACTTTTACGGATGACTTTTCAAGGTACGGTTATGTCTTCTTAATGAAACATAAATCCGAAGCCTTTGGAAAATTCCAGGAATATAAGAATGAAGTAGAAAAACAAACAGGCAAAAGTATCAAGACACTAAGATCTGATCGAGGTGGTGAATACTTGAGTGCCGAGTTCCTGGACTACTTAAAAGAGAATGGAATTCTCTCTCAGCTTACTCCTCCATACACTCCGCAATATAACGGTGTATCGGAGAGACGGAACCGAACCCTATTGGATATGGTACGGTCCATGATGAGTAACGCTGAGTTACCGCGATCATTCTAGGGATATGCGCTAGAATCGGCTGCATACCTTTTGAACCGAGTTCCAACTAAGACTGTGCCTACTACACCATATCAGATGTGGTGTGGGAAGAGACCCTATCTTAATCATATTAAGACATAGGGATGTCCAGCCTTTGTCAAAAAGCAGCATGCAGACAAGCTCGAGGCACGCTCAGTACAATGCAAGTTTGTGGGATATCCAAAGAACTCCAAGGGATATTTCTTCTATTGCGACGAGGAACAAAAGGTTTTTGTTTCTCGGCATGCCCACTTCTTGGAAACTCAGTTTTTTGGAGAATCAGATAAGTGGGAGCGCAATAGAACTGGAAGAAATTCCAGAACCACGAGCTATTACTGAAAGCTTAGAACAACCAGAGGGTTCGAAAGATCAGGACATTCCTACGCCACTCCGCAGAAGCAGTGGGCAGTCTCATCCGCCCGAGAGATACTACGGTTTTCTCATAGACGGGGATAGAGAGGATTGCATCATTGATAGTGATGAGCCGACTAGCTTCCAGCAGGCCATTCAGAGCATTGACTCGGTAAAATGGCTGGATGCAATGCGGACCGAAATGGAGTCCATGTACACCAACAAAGTATGGACGTTGGACATTGCTCCAGATGGGGTAAAACCCGTAGGATGCAAGTGGATCTTCAAAAGGAAGATTGGTGTAGATGGACAGGTTGAGACCTATAAAGCTAGACTTGTTGCAAATGGTTTCCGTCAAAGACCTGGCTTGGACTACGACGAAACATTTTCTTCAGTGGCTATGCTGAAATCCATTCGGATCCTTCTTGCCATTGCTGCCTTCCACGATTATGAGATCTGGCAAATGGACCTAAAGACCGTTTTTCTAAATGGAAATTTAGAGGAGTGTGTCTATATGGACCAGCCAAAGGGTTTCATTCAGAGTGAGAGCAGCGGAAAGGTGTGCAAGTTGCTTAAGTCCATCTATGGACTAAAGCAGGCATCGCGGAGTTGGAACATCTGTTTTGATGAGACGGTCAAAGAATTTGGCTTTATCAAAAATCCAGATGAACCATGCATCTATAGTAGATTTGTAGCGAGAACTGTAGTATTCCTCGTTTTATACGTGGATGACATTCTCTTGATAGGAAATGACATTCTTATGCTACAATCTGTCAAAGGGTTCTTGCCACACAGGTTCTCCATGAAAGACCTGGGTGATGCCTCATACATTCTGGGAATCCGGATCTATCGTGATAGATCCAAGAGGATACTGGGACTCTCACAGTCCAGGTAAATCGACACCATACTGAAAAGATTCAGTATGGAAGATTCCAAGCACGGTAATCTACCGGCTTATCACAGGATCACCCTCTCCAAAGAGATGTCTCCCAAGACTGATTTGGAAAGGGATCGCATGTCTATTATACCCTACGCTTCTGCGGTGACCTCGCATCGGGGTAGCGAACGAACCACACGTCCTAGTCATTCATCCTCGGTGACTAGCGACCTTCTATAATCTCTTAGTACAACTCGTACTGCAATAGCTCCAACATATAGGGCAATATCTCGTCGCTCGCAGCAACAACTGGCTCACTCGTCTGCACGCTGAACAGTGCCTCAATCATCATGAGTAAGCAATACACCAACGGTCATCAAAATCTGGCTGGCCTCTATCATTGGCTCAATCCTCTAGTATCGATCAGCACATCCGAGTAACCTCATAAAGGCGATCCGACAAACACTCGTGGCGTGGAAACACAGTAAAAAGATACATCTCTGCAATCGTGTGTCGCCGGAATTTCGCCCTGGTCAGTCCTCGTTCGTGACGAGCTTGTGCTGACCGCAACTCTAGCCGTAGCTCTCCCTGCCGTAACCGTAGCAGCAAAACCAAACTGGTACCGATGAGGCTAGATCAGGAAGGAATATAATACTGAACAAGGAAATGTACATCCTAAGGCTTCATAAGTGGAGTAGCGTGTCGTAAATATGCCGCGGAACATATCAACGGTACGTCACTCTACTTTAGTCACCTATTCCATCAACCAAGGGTCATCCTACGCTCCGAAGGTTAAAACCTAATGCTCTGATACCAACTTTGTCACGACCCGAAAGTACGGAACATGACCGGCACTTAAACTACGAAAGTCTTGAGGCGTACGTAATCTAAGTAAACCGAAAACCCAGAAATCCAAACCAAGAAAAGTAGTAGAGTGCAGGAAAAGCCAACTTAAAGCAAGTAGTTTCAATAGCGTAAGCCGAATTATGCGGTTTTTAAAACATCAAAAATTTACTGAAAATTTCGGCAGAGTCTCCTTTGTAAATACTGGCCCCCAAACGGGATACAACATGAATAGTATACGAAATCAATAAAAAGGCATCCCCAAGCGGGAGCTAGCTCTTCGTCAATCGACGGTCACAACCACACAAGCAATATAATATACAACGCCAACGGCGAGGATCAAAACTCAAAAGGAAACTCAAAACCACCAGAAATATAACGAGCGACTCTAAGGTCGAAAGAATAAACAACACTGGTCTCTATCTCAATAAATACATGTTTGGTTGATGGAATTTACTAGATACAACGGAATAATATTATACAAGGTAATATGATGGGTACGATACAAGAAAAACCCACCTACTAGCAAGTCACCCGAAAGAAACTGAGCCCGCCAGGCCGTAATTAAACCTGTACGGCAAAACCTGCAAGAAACTGGGGCACAACGGGGGTGAGTTGCCAACTCGTGAATAGAAAAACATCTACGCACAGAAATCGCATAAATAACGCAATCCTAGGTCAATGATCATAATATATCCTCAAAAATGTATGTAACATGCAGCCTATAACAATGGCTAGGGTAAATATCTAACCCGAGTGTAAACTCATGTGCCCGTGTCAGTGCCTCAGGTAGCAATATAACATATGAATGAGGTATGCATGCATGAAAACAGAATACATGTAAATGAAGAACTGTTTTCATAAATTAGTGAGATTTCCTTCGTATTTTTAAACCGAGGTATCATAAATGAAATCAGTATCAACAGTGTCTAGCATCGACACAAAACATAAATTTCACTGTCTCAAAATATCAATGTCTCAATCTCAATATCGAGGGCGCCGTCAGTCCAGACCGGCCCCTACCATCCATCTCAAGACCACGACGGTATCCTCCGGATATCCGACGCGTCGGGTAATATCACCGGTAGGTAGTGCTCCCCAGCCAGGCTCAACGTCAACACCACATTCCTATTGCCCCGGGGTACCATACCGGGCCCACCATGTACCCGAAACGGTTCCTCCACTCCTCGAATCGGGTCTCGAAATCCATCAGAAAACTCATGGTGGACGACTCATACATCATGGGAAAACCGCACTTTTTATTTTAAAAGGGAGAAAAGGTTTATTTATGTTTTTGCGGTTTTCCTCCAAATCCAAGAAATCTCATGAAATCCGAATCCAAGTCATCAATAGCATGTAAACAGTGAATATAGGCATGAGAATCCATGAATGCGACACAACAGTGAATAATAACATGCATGAAGTAGTAGGCAATAACTACAATGTCTAACCAGCATATAAGGCAAGTGCACTAATATCATGTCTAAACTATTAGCTAACAACCTATGTCAAATGAAATAGTATTTTCTAAAGTGTTCGTGACATGTCAATTACCGATGAAGATGTGTGTGAGCCGGCAAGTAAGTGTACGTGGTACATACGCGTCATCGGTAATGGTGCTGGTGTCCTAACAGCATGATATTAATAATGCAATAAGAAATTATAATATAAGTATGCGATGCGGAGCGAACAGTAAAAATGAGCGGGAGCTGAATACTAGACGCAACTATAACTAATCTGTAATAATCTAATATAAGTCCTACAAATGGTGCCTTTTGAAATAACACGAATCATGGGGTTTTGAAAATAGGGGCTACGGTGTTTTTATGAAAAGATACGTCTTTTGAAATATCCGTAGGATCCCTTGGGCTGTCTTCTAAAATACCCACGATTCGTTAGTTTTTGAAATAGGTAAGAAGTCTAATCAAATCTAACAACTACACTAAACTATACGGCTGAACTAACAAGCTGAACTACAGGTAAGGAAACCGCCTATCATCTGAGTCGATACATATACCTACCTGTATATGTATAGTCGGTGATCCCGCCTCAATAATATCATATCCATAACCAGACATCCCAAGTCAAGAGTGCGGATCAATCATCAAAATATAGCTCGTACGTAAATCCGTCGTACGGCATCCCCAAATCTGGGTACGGGTCAATATCACATTCATCATACTATTCATCTGGTATCCTCTTTATCAAATATCATGATCGGGGTACTGATCTAGGTCTAGTACCATACTGATACCGCCTAAGTATGCATGGACGTGTGTGAAACACTACGTCAAGGACCCGCTACAACGTCATGTCGTATCTAAGATACGAACCCTGCTATATCACCGATCTCACAGCCTCAAATCAAATCTCATCGACTCAACTCAATCCCAAGTATCATCCTCAAATCCATATGTGAACACATAGTCCCATACCCATGTGAACCCATAACTATAAAGAATCCCATGAGCACATATCAATAGGAATGTATGCAAGTATGTATGTGTGTATGTGTAGTGCAACACTACCCTAGGGTTCGCAACACTAAAGTAATCCAACACACCAATATCCATCCTAAGCATCGTTATTAATCCCAAATAACATATAATAATTGTTGGTGTGTATACGCATCCGTATACACCACCACGGACTGCGGGGGTGCTATACGCCATCCACCCGACTTCTCCCCGTAGATATAAATCTACTCACCTGGTCCTCGCTAGCCGGTGCCGACGTCGCCACGCGCTTGCTTGTCGTCTCGAAGTCCACATGGGGTACCTACATATCATAACGCACCGTATCGCATTAAAACTAAATTCGAAATCGAAACAGCATACGAAAATCAAATCGGCACGCGTATCACGCATAGGTCCAAACCTATCGCCTACGCATGCAAGAATAGTCAAACCAACCCTCGATGTCGATGTACAAACGTCAAACCATCGAGAAAAATCCAATCACACTCATTTGCACATTCACGAACACTAATTTTAATATAAACTAGGTTAAAACTCACAAAAACCCCAATTTCACTTAAAAAGTCATTTTTCCGTAAATCTAGCAAGCACAATTCGCCGTTTTTGTACAAAACATGATGTTTAAATGAATGTAGCAGCCAATATACTTATTAAATATCTTAAATAAGTCATAGAAATAATTTCCGGAATTTAATCTCATTAAATTCCAAAAACCCTAATATTCTAGTTTACAAAATACCCTTTTTAACAATTTCATAGCAAAATGCACAAACTACAATTTAGGTTGGATTTCCATGAACTAAAGTGTTAAACTACACTTAATAGAGTTAATAATATGATAAAAACCCTAACCATATTTTTAATCTCATATTTCGAATTAAATCAAAAAACCTAGTTTGCAACAAAAAGCTTAATTTGGACATTTTTCAAGTAACAACTTGTAATTAACAACTAGATTAGTTTTCTACAAAACTAAATATGTTAATCCACATCACTAAACCTTGCACAATCAAACACAACTCATTTCCACAACAAACCCTAGCTTGAAATCTTTAATCATGCAATTAAACTCACATAAACCAAATTAACACTTAATTAAATTAGCTTTAAGAAATCAGTAACAAATTTAGCAAAAATGTTTAGAATTATACCGAAAAACATTTGAAGATCTACAAGCATCCATGGCCCTCCAAAATGCTCTCTTTTCACAAAGATCCATGCTATACGGGCTAAAATGGGTAGGAGTCGGATTTGGGTTTTGGGATTTTTTTTGATGGATTTGAGGCAATTTTTGATGAAGTTTGAAGAGAAAAGAGAAGGGAAATGGGGGGGCTGCTGCTGCTGTAGGAGGAGGGGGGTCGGCTGGAATGGGAGTGGGAGAGGAGAGAGAGGGAGGTAGAGAAAGTGGGGGGAGAAGTCAAAGTCAATTCAAGGTCAAAGGTCCACCTCATTTCTCCATTTTCTTTTCTTTTCTTTCATTTCTTTTCCTTTGAAATTCAAGTGGGGAAAAAGATGGTGGCTGCTGAATTCAGCCAAGGGGAGAAGTGAATGGGGGTGTGTGGGTGTGGGTACGGGTGTGGGATGATGAAAAATGATAAATACAATACCCCAAACATCCATTTACGCTAAAAAAAGCCTTTTTTCTTCAATAATTTCTAAACCGTTTTGGCAAATAATTTCGTTCCAGAAACCACATGATAAAATTTTATTTAATGTTTTATGATGCACAAAATTTGTTTCAACTCATTCCAATTTGTAATTTTCCCTAATTAAATGTATTAGTGACGGCTTAAAATACTAATAAAATAATTTTTTTCAGAAAATTTGAAATTTCACCAGTGGCTTAATAAACACCAAATACTAGCAATTACAAAGCTAGAATATGTATATTTAATTTTTATAATAAGATAATTGTATTTTGACTTTTTTCAGAAAACCCCCTTATTTTACCGATTTTTTTCGAAATTTCACCGAAACAATTTTCAAAACGTTACAAAAAGTTTGATGAAATGAGGTTTAATTTCGAAATTATCTCCATTGGCTGGTGGAATGGAAAGACAAGTGTGAAGGGGACCACGTGTAGGGTAGCATCTCTCCTGGAGAGAAATACGTGGAGAATTCTGCGCACCTGCGGGCGGTGGCAGAGTGGTGTTAAAGTTTGATGGATATCCGTCCATCGCGGTCATGGTGGGTGGTGGGGGAAAAGAAGATGAAGAAGCACCGACTTCGGAATCGATAGCAGGAACGCGGACAAGACGAGCACTAGAATCCCATGTCCAACCGAGCATGCACTAAGCGATTTTAGCGCAAGTAGCAGCGTGTGCGTGATTTAAAATTTTGGTTTGTTTTGAAAAGTGTGTCGGACTTTTACAAATCACACAAAAATGCACAAACAACCCTAGAACTAAGGTTACCTAGGTCAAGTCTCTAGACCGCTCCTAGCCTTCCAAAGGACAAGCCGCAGGATCAATCCTATACCACCTCTTTACTACTCTTATGGCCAGGTAAGTGCTAGGTAAGTGGGAGGTATCCGCTATACGAATCACCAAAAATAGTGGGCCTAATTAAGTAACCACTTGCCTTAGACACACTTGCCTGGGCACCACAAAAGTAATGCGGATAAGTGATAAATTACCCACGACCTTCCTCTGTCCTTATTGAGCGCGACAGTCCTTACAGTCTTATCTAAATATTTTTTAAATTAATGTAGGGTTGATGCAGATGCTCGTTTTGTGATTTGTAGGGCTTAGGAAGGTGATAAAATCCCCACCTAATCTTAATTTTGGTCTTGCCCCTAAAAGTCCGTATTAAAATATGAATAAACAAACCAATTACAAAACTTTTGCAAAAAGATTTTTGAGCGGCGATATTTTGCAAAGAATCCTGCAGAAAAGATATTTTATTAGATTTCAGAGGAGAGATAAGGAGCTTAAAAACTTACCAGAGAAGTTTGGAACCCTAATTCTTCTCTTGCGCCGCGCTTCCGCCGCTATATGGCCTATTTGCCGCGGATCCGCCGTGAGAAAGAGGTATCTCGTGATGATTTTTGGTACGTGGCCTCCCTTGCTTCTCTGGATCTTGATGAATGTCTCTGGTTCTCTGTTTCCTCAAGTATGTGACTCCAGATTCCCTCGCAAAAATTCACACAATAATCGTTAAATATACAATTTGCAGTTTTGTTTATTTTTATGATATAGATCGAATAAGAATTCAACACAAATAGTAAGAATAAAAAATTACGCACGTTTCCCCGGCAACGGCGCCATTTGATTTATCTGTTTTAAAGTTGTGTTTGTAGTTTAACCGCAATCAGAACGGTGTCGCGTGTAGTTAGACCGAGATGAGTACGGGTCGTCCTCAGGGAAACGTTGAATCTTTTAGTCTTACTTTAGGCGTGTTGATTAGGAAAGGAGGAAGAATAAAGAATGGTGAAGAATGGTAGTAGGTTCTAGATCTACGTTAAACACGGATGCAGAATATAGATCTAGATTTACTACGGATGTAGGTTTTATATAAAAAGGGGCTTGTAGGGTTCATTAAGATTTAGTAGTCATGGATGATTAATTAAAGATTACTCCTTTTATCCTTTAATAGATTTAAAACTAGATCGACAGTGATACATGTAGATTAGGGTTCCTGGAGGGAAAAGGGTTCCCACTCTTAACCCCTATCTCGACATGGATCTCCGTTCATGTCTAGCCTTTACCAAAACAATTGTTAATCTAATCTCTAATTGTGGTCGTGATTATCAATGAATTGATAGCGTGCCCAATTAGGATGTAAACTATTCTTTTGATAAAGTTTATAAACTTTATAGAATGTAAAAAGAGTTTAAGGATCTTCATCATCCATTAATCTACCCTAATCCTATGAACCCTAACAAGCAAAGAATTATTCGCACATGTTGGGAAAAGAAAAGATAGAGAGGGAAATCATATTGAGAAACTACAAAGAAATAAAATAAGAAAACAACTACGTTTATTAATCAACAAGATCAATTACACTTTGTTCCCTTAGAAAATGATTACAAAATGCTAGTTTGCTTCTCGATCTCTTCTAAGGAGGTAGATGAACTGTTGATGATCAACCAGGATTCTTGAGCCATCGTAGACTTCGTGATCGCGTCGGTGTGATAAATTTTCCAAGAGGCTCTCGGTCCTTATTTATAGTCACAAAGCCAGAGCCCTAGTTTCCTAATATGGAAACTAGTTGTTAGGATCCTAACCACCAAAATCCTGAGCCCTTAATCCTCAGAAGTGCGGCGGAACCGCGGCCATTGGATAGGTTTGGCCGCGGATCCGCCGCCTTTTGGTGAGATCATGGCCTCTAATTTTTGTAATTTCATATCTGTAACACTTGGTGATCTTTTGAGTATCTAGACTTTGAAAATCTTTTCTATGTTTCTGCCAGAATTAGTTTCTTCAATTTACTTGAATATCTTCGGCTGATTTGATCTTGCCAACTCGGATTTCCTTGATTTCAGTCATGATATAATTCCTGCACAATTATCTCAATAAATGATATTAGTAGAATTTGTTTTTACTGAGATATTATTTTAAACATTTGTCATGATATTTTAGTTTTAAGAGAATTAGTCAAAGATATTTAATAAGGTAAGCATATTTAAATAGACCAAATATTACATGAATATTATATGCTTACATTTTCCTTCATAATGTTAATTATAATATATAAACACATGAAAATAGTATTTTTACAGATAAACCCTCATATGTGTCATATTTATAATAAACACCTTTTATTATATAAAAATAGTAAGGAAAAAATCATATTAAAAGTGCAGTTTTATCAACTGAACAAGAGTCATTACACAAAGTCCCTGGCCAGGGCAAGCGAGATTTACTGGTAGATACTCCAGTAGTTTCTCAGGGTGTTTTGGACTACACTCCGACACGACTTATGCCGCACCGCTATTAGGGGACTGACGTTTACCGCCCCCTAGGCCCGATATGCGATACTCTTAGACGAACAGACCGGACTGTACGGAGATTGTCACGTTCAGGCTCAGTAGGAGTTCGGATGGGTTTTCCTCATCGGCCTTCTTATCGACATCTACCTAGGGACCGTTACATACAGCTAGTACCGCTTGCGGCCTGTGGTTAAACCCACTGCCAGCATAGTGTCGAGTCTTTTGAGTCCCACACAAAGGGTTTTCCACCTTTGGGCGAAACGTGACAGAGGTCGTATGGTTTTACGACAGGGTTCGTTCACATACGCGCACCGGTGCGTGTTGATACTAGTGGGCTTTAGTTTAAGCCGGATCCTAGTATTGGATTTTAGATTGGTTTAGTCTCTATGTATTCATATTTCTCGGAACACGGATATGGGTATGTATATACGGCTGATAGAGGCAGAGGAGGAAACACCTCATTAGGGTTTTGACCATTGACTTGATTAAAACCATAATGAGATGGAGGAAATGGATTACTAAGTTTTAATTAGAGATAATTGTGTCATGGATAAATTGGTTTGACTATTTGACCATGTTGACCATTGTTGACTTAGATATTTTGTTAAGCACAAAGATATTTTGCTTAGCATTAATTGTGACATGATAATGGTCAAATCAATGAACCATCATAATTATCCTAATTAAAATTATTATTATTCTTTTTCCTCATATGAGAGCTTCATCTCTTCATTATCTTTTAGACATTCTCTCTCATGGTTGCTCTCTCCTCTTCCTCTCTCAAAGCTCTAATGTTTCATGAGTTGAAAATCAAGAGCTTTTGAGACCAAACTATCAAAACACTTCTCTACTCACTTTATGGTTCTTAGTTTGGCACACCAAGCACTCTAGTTACTTCATTATTGAGGTTGGAGCTCAAGGTAGAGGCCTTCGGGTAGATCTTCTTTGACATAGAGAAGCCGGTGAGGAGGAGTCATCCACAACCACTCCAAGGAGCTCACAACAAGGAGAAGCACAATAAGGAGAAGAAGGAGTTCATGCTTGAGGTATAACCATCTAACAAAGTAGTTAGAACTCCTAGTTAGTTTGTGTAACGTTTTGAAAATCATTCGGTGAAATTTCGGAAAATCGGTAAAATAAGAGGGTTTTCCTTAAAAAGTCAAAATACAAATATCTTTATTTTGAAATTAAATATATATATTCTAGCTATGTAATTGCTAGTATTTGGTGTTTATTGAGCCACTGGTGAAATTTCAAATTTTCTGAAAATTTTTCCGAAATTAATTATTTTAATATTATTTTAAGCCGTCACTAATACATTTAATTAGGGAAAATTACAAATTGGAATGAGTTGAAACAAATTTTGTGCATCATAACACATTAAACAAAATTTTATCATGTGGTTTTTGAAATGAAATGGTATGCCAAAACTGTTTAGAAAATATCGAAGAAAAAGGCTTTTTCGGTGAAATTAGTGTTAATGGAAGTGGGGTACAACATTTATCTTTTTTCTCACCCAAACAAAACCCACACCCACTCCCCTATAGCTCTGATCGGCCCCTTGACAGCCCACCATTCTTGGGCCTCTCATCTCACAAAAATAAAACAATGAAAAGAAAAGGAAATGTAGAAATGAGAGTGGACTTTGACTAGGTTGACTTGGACTTTTCCCCACCTCAATCTCTCTCCTCCCTCACCCCCCCATACCTGGCCGAGCCCCACTTTCCTGCAACAGCAGCCCCCCCATTTCCCCTTCTCTTTTCTCTTCAAAAATCCATCTAAAATGCCTCCAAATCCAAAAAAAAATCAAGCTAATTCAAAATCCAAGTCTTACCCATTATTTCTTGGCTACTATAGTATGATTCTTAGTGAAAAGTTTTCATTTTGGAGGCCAAGATTTTGGGGATAGATTCATGTTTGATCTCTTGATCATGAGGTATAATTCTAACATTTCTCTTAAATTGTTGTTAATTGCCTTAGGTTAGCTTAATTATATGTTTAAATAGGTTTTTAATTAGTTCTAAGTGCATGATTTGAAATTCAAGAGAGGGGTTTGAATTCAAATTGGGGTTTTTGGTTGTGAGATTATGGTTGTGTTATGTATTTGACATATTAGGTTATGCTAAATCAAATTAAGTTGCTAGTTTGCATATTTATTGATTTAAATTGTGATAATTATATAAATTGTAAACTAGGTTTTTAAAATAATTATATTTTGGTGAGATAAAAGTTCTAATTATGGTTGCATGTCATTATAAATATTATATTGAGTGGTTTAATGCTTTTAGTTCATAAAAATCCAAGCTAAATTGTTGTTTGTGCATTTTTGCTATAAATTGTTAAAATTTGGGTATATTGTAAACTAGAATTTTGGGGTTAATGAAATTTATTGGGATTAAATTATGGAAATTGTTTTTATGACTTATTTAAGATATTTAATAAGTATTATGGCCAATAGATTTGTTTAAACGTCGAGTTTTGTACTAAAACGGGTAATTTTTGCTTGCTAGATTTTCGGAAAAATGGCTTTTAAGGTGAATTTGGGGTTTTTGTGAATTTTAACCTATTTTATATTATAATTAGTGTTCGTGAATGCGCAAAGGAGAGTGTTTGGGTTTTTCTCGATGGTTTGATGTTTGTACATCGACATCGAGGGTTGGTTTGGCTATTCTTGCATGCGCAGGCGATAGGTTTTAACCTATGCGTGATACGCATGCCGATTTGATTTTCGTATGCCGTTTCGATTTCGAATTTGGTTTTAATGTGATACGGTGCGTTATGATATGTAGGTACCCCATGTGGACTTCGAGACGACAAACAAGTGCGTGGCGACGTCGGCACCGGCGAGCAAGAAACAGGTGAGTAGATTTATATCTACGGGGAGAAGCCGGGTGGATGGCGTATAGCACCCCCGCAGTTCGTGGTGATGTATACGAATACGTATACACACATATATTTTGATTATATATATTATGTTGATATGAGACTTGATGATAAAGGTGGATTCTAGGTGTTCATGGATTAGTTTAGTGTTAGTTGCGAAACCCTAGAGTAGTGGTTACACCCACACACGCACGCACACACATGCATACATCTATGTTATTACCTGTGCGTATATGGGGAGATGTGGTTATGTGTTCACCTGGGTATGGGACTAGGTGTTCATATACTGGATTTGCGGATGATACTTGGGATTGAGATAAGTCGATGAGATTTGAGTTGAGGCTGTGAGATCGGTGATATGGCAGGATTCGTACTTAAGATACGTCCTGATGCGGATCTTTGGAAGACGATGCCATGTGAATAGTGATTTTAGTAGTGTACTAGACGTAGGTCAGTACCCCAGATGATGATCTTGATAAAGATGATACCATATGAACAGTGTGATGAGTATGATATTGACCCGTACCCAGATTTGGGAATGCCGTACGACGGATTTACGTACGAGCTATATATTGATGATTGATCCGCACTCTTGACTTGGGATGTCTGATTTTAGATATGGTATCGGATATGATATTATTGAGGCGGGATCACCGACTAATATATATACAAGTATGTATATGTATCGACTCAGATGTTAGGCGGTTTCCTTACCTGTAGTTCAACTTGTTAGTTCAGCCGTATAGTTTAGTGTAGTAGTTAGACTAGATTAGACTCCTACCTATTTCAAAACTAGCGAATCGTGGGTATTTTAAAAAGACAGGCAAGGGATTCTACGGATATTTCAAAAGACGTATCTTTTCTTAAAAACACCGTAGCCCTTATTTTCAAAACACCGCGATTCGTGTCATTTCAAAAGGCACTATTGTAGGACTTATATTAGGGTAATGCAGTTTAGTTATCGTTGTGTCTAGTATTCGGCTCCCGCATATTATTGTTGTTGCTCCGCATCGCATACTTATTGTAATTCATATTTCATTATTGATATCATGCTGTTAGGACACCATCACCATTACCGATGATGCGTATGTACCACGTACACTTACTTGCCGGCTCACACACATCTTCATTGGTAATTGTCATGTCACGAACACTTTAGAAAATACTATTTCATTGATATAGGTTGTTATCTAATAGTTTAGACATGATATTAGTGTACTTGCCTTATATACTAGTTTAGACATTGTAGTTATTACTTGCTACTTCATGCATGTTATTATTCATTGATATGCCGCATTCATGGATTTTTATGTCCATATTCACTGTTTACATGCTATTGAGGATTTGGATTCGGATTTTCATGAGATTTCCTGGATTTGGGGGAAAACCGCAAAAACACTTATAAACTTCTTTCTCTTTTTTTTTTAAGAAAAAGTGCGGTTTTCCCATGATGTATGAGTCGTCCACCATGAGTTTGCTGATGGATTTCGAGACCCGATTCGAGGAGTTGGATGAACCGTTTCGGGTACATGGTGGACCCGGTAAGGTACTCCGGGGCAAGAAGGTCGTGTTGCTAACGTTGAGCCTGGCAGGGGAGCACTACCTACCGGTGATTTTACCCGACGCGTCGGATATCCGGAGGATACCGTCGTGGTCTTGAGATTGATGGTAGGGGCCGGTCTGGACTGACGGTGCCCTAGATAGTGAGATTGATACAGAGATTCTGAGATATTGAGGTACAGAGATTTGATGATACAGGCCAGTCCGGATAGCTGGAGCCTGAGTTTTTGAGGCATTGGGATTTACGTTTTGTGTCGATGCTAAACACTGTTTATGCTGATTTCATTATGATACCTCGTTTTAAAAATACAGAAAATCTCACTAATTTATGAAAGTAGTTTTCTTCAGTACATGCATTCTGTTTCGTGCATTCATACATCATCCATGTGATACATTGCTACCTGAGGCACTGACACGGGCACATGGGATTGCACTTGGGTTAGATATTTACCCTAGCCATTGTTATAGGCTGCAGCATTTATATTTGAGGATTATATATTGTGATCGTATGACCTAGGATTGTGTCATACATGCGATTCATGTTCGTAGATATATTCTATTCAAGAGTTGGCAACTCACCCCCGTTGTGCGACAGTTTCTTGCAAGTTTGCCGTACAGGTTTCATTACGGCTTTGCTAGCACTGTTTCTTTTCGGGTGACTTGCTAGTAGGTGGGTTTATTGTATCGTACCCATCCTTATACCTTGAATATTATTATTCTGTTGTATCTAGAAGTTCCATCAACCAAACATGTATTTATTTTGAGATAGAGACTAGTGATGTTATTATTTCGACCTTAGAGTCGCGCGTTATATTTCTGTGAATTTCTTGTTATTTTGAGTTTCCTTTTGAGTTTTGATCCTCGACCTTGGCGTTGTATATTATATTGCTTGTGTGGTTGTGACCGTCGATTGAAGAAGAGCTAGCTCCCGCTTGAGAATGCCTTTTTATTGATTTCGTATACTATTCATGTTGTATCCCGTTTGGGGGCCAGTATTTATAAAGGAGACTCTGCCGAAATTTTCAGGAAATATTTGATGTTTTTTAAAAACGAATAATTCGGCTATACTATTAAAACTACTTGATTTAAATTGGTTTTCCTTCACTCTACTACTTTTCTTGGTTTGGATTTCTGGGTTTTTCGGTTTACTTAGATTACGTACGCCTCGAGACGTTTCGTAGTTTAAGTGCCGGTCATGTTCCGTACTTTCGGGTCGTGACAAAGTTGGTATCAGAGCGTTAGGTTTTACCTTCGGAGCGTAGGATGTGTTAGATATGTATGCCCTAGAGGCCATTATTGTATAGTACTGGTTTGTATAATACATTTTGGAGGCTTGGGATATATATATGGTTTTACGACAGTCTTGCTCGATATAGTAATATGCTACTTGGTTTGTTTCTATCTTAATATGTGTATATGTTTCTTTTAACATATCGCTAAAAACATATTGGTAGAGCCCTTAGGATCTTTGCTTGAATACCGGCGTTGTGATGGCGATCACACTAGTGGGGGCTGGGTAGTCTATAAGCACATCCTTATTTTGGTCCCTAGTCGTAGGATTATCGAGACAGGGCATCGATACTCCAGAGTAGACTAGTGCATACGCTTCTCTTCCCAGCAGGGGAGATGGTCTGTCCCACAGCCATCAGTACGTCGTACTGGAGATAGTATGCAAGTGCTCGTTAGGTTACGAGTATACTGGACAGGACTCGTCGGGAACTGTTGGTTGGTATTATACCTATCGTCAGTTAACAGTTCCCAGGTGACATGAGTACAGCTTAGTCCGTTGACTTGACATTGTCACTCCGCCTCGAGTGTGTTCCAACTGTTCTTAGATTACTACCCTACCACGGCTCTACTGAGTCATGCAAACAGGTAGTAGTTGGGAGAAGTCCCGAAGCACTTGGAGGCAGTGACGGTTAGACAGGATTCGTCTCTCCCGGTATTGGGGGTTGATATCACGCTGTGTTTAGGAGAGCCATTATACAAAGTCCCTGGCCAGGGCAAGCGAGAATTGCTGGTAGGTTTTCCAGTAGATTCTCAGGGTGTTTTGGGCTATACTCCGACACGACTTGTACCGCTATTAGGGGACTGACGTTTACCACCCCCTAGGCCCGCCATGCGATACTCTCAGATGAACAGACCTGACTGTACAGACACATACAGGCTTAGTAGGAGTTCGGATGGGTTCACCTCATCAGTCTTCTTATTGGCATCTACCTGGGGACCGTTACGTACAGCTAGTGCCGCTTGCGGTCAGTGGTTAACCCCACTGCCAGCGTAGTGTCGAGTCTTTAGAGTACCACACAGAGGGTTACTCGCCTTTGGGCAAAACTGAGTAGAGGTCGCATGGTTTTGCGACAGGGTTCGTTCACACTCGCGCACTTGTGCACGTTTGGTGACCGGGTAGTTATTACTAGTGGCTTTGGTTTAAGCCAGATACTGGTATTGGTTTTGGGATTGGTTTTTTCTCATTGTATTCTTGTTCCTCGGAACGCGGATGCGGGTGTGTATGCACAGTTGATAGAGGCAGAGGATTCTCATTAGGGTTGTTGACCGTTTGACTTTGGTTGACTTGTTGACCGTTGACTTTTTCCAAACCCTAATGTGAATGATAAATATGATTAATAATGATAATCAAGGATTTTTATGTGATGGTTAGGTTGACCATTTGACCATGGTGGACATTTTGACCATTGTTGACATTTTGACCATAATCATTTCATATCAAAGATGCTTCTTGATCTTTGCAAATTGCATTTATTATGAAATGATAATGGTCATTCCATACTCACCATCACATTTTCATTTTTGATTATTATTGTTAATCTATTATTCTCATATGAGCATGGTTGCAAAAGAGAGCTCTCATTCTATGATATCTTTTCTCTCTCTTTGCAAAAGCTCTTCTTCTTCCTCTCTCAAAGCTTAACTGTTCCATGTGTTGGAAATCAAAAGTTTGTGAGACAAAGCCACCATAACACATCTCTACTCATTCTAGGGTACTAGGTTTAGCAAACCAAATACCTTAGTTACCTCTAGGTTGAGGTAGGAGCTCAAGTTCGAGGCCCTCGGGTGGATATATCTTCGGCAAAGAGGAGACAAGAAGGAGGAGCCATTCAAACTACTACAAGGAGCAAGCAAGGAGGAGAACAACAAGAAGAGAAGAAGTTCAAGACAACAACAAGAAGAGAAGGAGTTCAAGACTAGGTATAACCATTCTACATAATAGTTAGAACTTGTAGATTTGATGTTAGTTTTGTTTAGCAACGATCCTTCATGAAACGGTCCATGTTACCTAGCTAGGGAAAATTTTTGGTTTACCTATTCCGCCTCCCCGAAAGAACCGGGGTGGGTAACGTGGACCTAACACTGGTATCAGAGCCTAGCTAAACACAAACTAGCATGTTAGCAAAGTATCTAGAATTTCGATCGGACAAAAATCGCAAAACACGTCCGGAAAAACCATGTTTCTGCCAATTTTTTATACTGCTCTAAAAATGATTTAACATACATGAAAAATCGGCTCAGGGTTTTGTAAAAACACAGAACAAAAACGATCCAGTGACTCGGTCAAAGCGCCGCGGATCCGCGGCAAGAACATGCTTCCTGCCGCGGAACCGCGGCCGAGTTGACTCGGCCATGGACCGGGTTTTGTGCAGTGTTCTTATTTGGATGTTTTGGGATTTTTAGTATATGTTGTTTCTGCCCAGATTTTCCAGAGAACAAATTTGTGTTTGGGGTAGTTACAAATCCGTATTTTGATCGAAGCTCTGTAGACTTTGGCTAATGGGTTATATCTGTAATGTGATATATGTATTAAACGTCTGCTAATCGCTATGCGTCGATTAGTGGGGGTTATACATACCTGTGATCTGTAATGTTGATGGTTTGTGTATATGAATTCGTTGGATTATCGCGGATGAATAGCCGGGGGTTGTGAGATGAGAGTTTTCTTTATCTTTCAATTCATGTAATATGTAAATTGATGTAATATTATTTGTTTGGCCGCACATCCGGGATGAGGTTGTAGCCGTCATTGTATAATTTCTTTTACTGTTTTTGCTCCTAGGATAGACCCAAGGTAGGGTGCACAAACTACCGGGTACCTCGAAGTGCCGAGTGGCCAACTCACTTTGTTGAGGAAGGTTGCTTCACTTCGGGTATTTGGCGGGTAGTTTGCCGCACCCGTAGGGGTCTAGGGTGGGGTATTTGGCTATTCGTCACGACCGTGTAATCTGTTTTTCGTTGCAGGCTCGAACGGAATGCCGATTCCTAGTATATCCAAAGTATTCATCTGTGATCTGGAATGGCTATCATTGCATCTGACAAATGTGAATATATATCTATATATGATATCTATTTAGGCGTTGCTTATGTTTTGCATCCGCGCTAGTCCAGCCCCCGCTCTGTCGTTAGTTAAGTAACCTAACGGGTGATGACGGGACCCCGTGGTGAATGCGGATGGCATAAGCGTACGTCATATTTTGTTGTTTTCTGCAATGGTAGGATTAACTGATGGGACGCATTAAATTAATGCAAAGAAAAATAAACCAAAAAGACGTTGTTGGAACAATTTTCTAAAAGCTGTTATTGAAGGACGTTCTCTTTTGTTTTGCATAGAGGTATTCGGTTATGAATGCCCAGCACCTCAGTCGACGAGGCAAGGGCCGAGATCCATTCATCGGGAGTGACCCCTTGGACAACAAGTTTGCGTCAGGGTAACAACTTCACTATAGTCGATTATTCTTGCTTTGCATCGAGGTATTCAGTTTGGAATATCCTGCACCTCATTCGACGAGGAAAGAGCCGAGATCCCTTCACAGGGAGTGACCTCTTTAGCAAAAATTTTCACCACTATATTTTCAAAAAGGGTTATCATGTTCCTTCAACGATATCAAGTTCATTACGTTAACGGGTTTTTCGCCAAAAACCCAGCCGTAGCCCTCCATCGTTTCAGAAAATTAATACTTAGTATTCGTGTTGCATTTGTTGATTATTCGTCAAGGCACAGTGAACGGTAGCTAAGTAATAATTATCTGTTGCACTGATAGATGCGATTGGTTAGGACGGTCACATGATTTTGTTGATTATTCGTCAAGGATCATGCGGGCGGGTTTAATGCAATCCTGGATAACGACGGGTTGAACTTGACTAGGACCTTTTGATTTGTTGATTATTCGTCAAGGTCACTTGGGTCCTAGGGGCAAAAATCCACATCGGGAGTTTCTAAAGAAACTGAAACTTGCAGATTTAGCATACCTTCTGGAGTGTGGTGACTAGAGTGCATTCCATCTAGGCCATCGTACAATAATAGTTGGATCCCGATCCCACTGATGAGTTGGATTACTCTCGGGAGATTTTTTTCACTTAACAATCAATGCTATAAACCAAGTAGGTGTCTAGAACGGTGTTAGCGGAGCTACGCCTCCAGGGAAAAGAGGTTATTTAATTAAGGAACTTCGCGAAAGCGTTAGAAAACCTCCCTCGAAGTACCAACACTAGCCTGGCTGAAAGGTTAAGCAAGTATTGTGACGTGCGATTAATCCTGACTAGTTCTTCTTTTAGGGTTTGAAGAAGAATTTGAGGAAACAGTGGGAGCCATCCTGATTAGATAAATCAATAAACCAATCTAATCTTGCAAGAGCGCACGCTGAGTGTTTCTTTTCTCTCTCTCCAGGTAGCAGCCATTTCACGCCCTAATCAAGATAATAAAATGTATCGCTTGACCGATCCGAATTCTTATTTGGGGCTGGGGAATGTTGGTTCAGCTCTAACTTACGACAACAGTCATAAGTATGTGCAAGGGAAAGAGGATTGTATGGATTCCAAGGATACCCAGTTGAAGAAGAAGCATGGTTTTGCATCTACTTCAGGTGTTGTTGTAATTGAAAACTGCTTTACGGTCAGCCCTACCTCCTGGGTACTTGATACCGGATCAGGATCTCATATCTGTAATTTATTGCAGGGTCTGAGAAAAAGTAGGAAAGTTGTACCTGGTGATATGTCGCTCAGAGTAGCGAACGGACAGTGAACGGAGCACAAGTTAATGCTGCAGCCGTCGGTGAATATCACCTAGTGTTGCCAAATGGCAATACTATGATTTTGAACGATTGCTACTATGTACCTTCCATGGTTTGCAACATCATATCAGTTTCTTTACTCGATAAAGATGGATATAACTTTGTTCTTGATAGAAATATCATGAACATCTACCTTCACAAGGTACTGGTTGCAGAAGGTACACTGTGTAATGGTATCTATGTTCTAAATCAGAATACAGTTCTCAATGTACAAAACACACGCAAGAGGAAGAGTTCAGATACGAACGAATCCTACTTGTAGCATTGTAGACTTGGTCATATCGGAGAGAAAAGACTAAGTAAGTTGCATAATGATGGACTCTTGGATACGTTCGAGTTTTCATCTTATGAAACTTGTCAGTCTTGTCTCAAAGGAAAGATGACCAGATCTCCGTTCACCGGACATGGAGAAAGGGCAGCAGAGCTCTTGGGACTCATACACAGTGATGTATGTGGTCCGATGTCTATGCATGCAAGAGGTGGGTTCTCGTACTTCATCACATTCACTGACGATCTCTCTAGGTTCGGATATGTGTATCTGATGAAACACAAATCTGAAGCTTTTGAGAAATTCAAGGAATTCAGAAACGAAGTAGAGAACCGATTGGTAAGAGTATCAAGATCCTCCGGTCTGATAGAGGAGGGGAGTACTTAAGCACGGAATTCCTAGATTACTTAAAAGAGAATGGTATTCTCTCTCAGCTTACTCCTCCTTATACACCACAGCACAACGGTGTATCGGAGCGGAGGAATCGTACCCTACTGGATATGGTTCGCTCCATGATGAGTAATGCCGAGTTGCCTCTTTCATTTTGGGGACATGCGCTTCAGACAGCGGCATACATTTTGAATCAAGTTCCGTCCAAATCTGTGCCTAGAACTCCGTATGAAATATGGAGCAGTAAGAAACCATGTCTTAAATTTATTAAGATATGGGGTTTTCCGGCCTATGTGAAAACACAGAAACTGGACAAGTTAGAGGCACGGTCAGTTCTATGTAAATTTGTGGGATATCCTAAAGACTCACTAGGATATCTGTTCTACCACACTGAGGAACAGAAGGTGTTTGTATCTCGCCACGCTACCTTTTTAGAAAGGGAGTTTCTTGCAAAAGAAACTAGTGGGAGTTCGGTAGAACTGGAAGAAATTCAGCGACCACAAAATGTAACTGAAAATTTGGAGGAACCACTGGATTCAATAACCCCAGACGAACCTCAACTACTCCGCAGATCTGGTTGGATTTCTCATCCGCCCGAGAGATACTATGGTTTTCTCATAGACGGGGATCGAGAGGATTGCATCTTGGAAGAAAATGACCCTACCAGTTTCAGGTAGGCCATTATCAGTAGGGACTCTGATAAGTGGCTGGATGCAATGCAATCCGAGATGGAGTCCATGTACACCAATAAAGTGTGGACCTTAGATATTGCTCCACCTGGGGTAAAACCCGTTGGATGCAAATGGATCTACAAAAGGAAACTTGGCGTGAATGGGCAGGTGGAAACCTATAAGGCTAGACTCATTGCAAAAGGTTTTCGTCAAAGATCTGGTTTGGACTATGATGAAACTTTTTCTCCAGTGGCTATGCTCAAATCCATTCGGATCCTACTTGCCATTGCTTCCTTCCATGACTATGAAATCTGGCAAATGGATGTTAAAACGGATTTTCTAAACGGCTGTTTAGAAGAGTGCGTTTACATGGATCAGCCAGAAGGTTTCGTAGACAGTGGGAGCAGCGAGAAGGTGTGCAAGTTACTTAAATCCATTTATGGATTGAAACAGGCATCGCGGAGCTGGAACATCTGTTTTGATGAGGCAATCAAGGAATTTGATTTCATCAAGAACGAAGATGAACCTTGTGTCTATAAGAAGATTGTAGGACGAATTGTCGTGTTCCTAGTATTATACGTGGACGACATTCTTTTGATAGGAAATGACATTCCTATGCTATAATCGGTCAAGCTATTCTTGTCACAATGGTTCTCCATGAAGGACCTGGGTGATGCCTCATACATTCTGGGGATCAAGGTCTGCAGAGATAGATCCAAGAGACTACTGGGACTTTCGCAGTCCAGGTACATAGAGACCGTACTAAAGAGATTTAGTATGGAGGATTCCAAGCGCGGCAACATACCCGCATTGCACGGAATTACCCTCTCCAAGAAGATGTCTCCTAAGACTGACGAGGAGAGGGTTCGCATGAACACTATACCTTACGCTTCGGCGGTAGGATCTATAATGTATGCGATGCTATATACAAGACCAGATGTAGCTTACGCGCTGAGCGTGGTGAGCCGGTATTAGTCATACCCAGGTGAGGACCACTGGAAAGCAGTGAAGAACATTCTCAAGTACCTGAGAAGGACTAAGGAGATGTTCCTGGTTTATGATAATGGAGACCCCAGGGTCGAGTCCTTTACCGATTCAAGCTTCCAGAGTGACAAAGATGACAGCAAGTCTGTCTCGGGTTTTGTGTTTACCCTCAACGGAGGGGCGGTATGTTGGAGGAGTTCCAAACATGATACCTGTTAGTGTATATGCCCTAGAGGCCATTACTGTATCATACTAGTTTGTATATTACTTAATGGAAGCTTGGGATATTCACCTTGTATAGACAATCTTGCTCAATATAGTAGTATGCTACTTGGTTTGTTTCTACTTTAATGTGTACATGTGTTTATTTTAGTATATCACCTATACACATTAGTGGAGCCCTTAGGATCTTTGCTTGATTACCAGCGTTGTGATGGCAGTCACACTAGTGGGGGCTAGGTAATCTATAAGCACATCCTTATGCAGGTCCCTAGTCGCAGGACTATCGAGACAGGGCATCGATACTCCGGAGTAGACTAGCGTATGCGCTTCTCATCCCAGTGTGGGAGACGGTCTGTCCCACAGCCGTCAGTACGTCGTACTTGAGATAGTATGCGGGTGCTCGTTAGGTTACGAGTACACTGGACAGGACTCGTCGGGAACTGTTGGTTGGTACTATACCTATCGTCGGTTATCAGTTCCCAGGTGACATGAGTACAGCTTAGTCCGCTGACTTGACACTGTCACTTCGCCTCGAGTGTGTTCCCACTGTACTTTGATTACTACCCTACCATGGCTCAAAGGAGTCGAGCAAACAGGTAGTTTTTGGGTGCAGTCCCGAAGCAATTGGAGGCAGTGACGGTTAGACAGGATTCGTCTCTCCCGGTATTGGGGGTTGACATCGCGCTGTGTCTAGGAGAGCCATTACTCGAGTAGTCCCTGTCCAGGGCAAGCGAGATATACTGGTAGGTTTCCAGTGTTATCTCAGGGTGTTCTGGGATTCACTCCGACACGACTTGTACCGCTATTAGGGGACTGACGTTTACCGCCCCCTAGGCCCGCCATGCGATGTATCAGACAAACAGACCAGACTGTATAGAGATTGTCACATTCAAGCTCAGTAGGAGTTCAGATGGGTTTCACCTCGTCCGTCTTCTTGTCGGCATCTACCTCGGGACCGTTACGCACAGCTAGTGCCGCTTGCGGTCTGTGGTTAAACCCACTGCCAGCGTAGTGTCGAGTCTTTAGAGTCCCACACAGAAAGCTATTCTCCTTTAGGCAAAAGAGTAGAGGTCGCATGGTTTTGCGACAGGTCGCATGGTTTTGCGACAGGGTTCGGTCACATCCGTGCACTTGTGCACGTTTGGTGTCCGGACAGTTAACACTAGCAGGCTTTGGTTTAAGCCAGATCCTAGTGTACATTTTGGGATTGGTTTTATCTCGTTTTTATTCGTGTTCCTCGGAACGCGGATGCGGGTGTGTATGCACAGTTGACAGAGAGACAGATGCAGAGGATTCTCATTGGGGTTGTTGACTGTTGACTGTTGACTGTTGACTATTGACTTTTGGCTAAACCCTAATGAGAATAAGAAATATAATTAACAATAATATTAATTAAGTATTATAGTGACATGGTTGTTGAGGGGTTGACTTTGTTGACTTGTTGACTTTGTTGACCGGTTGACTAGGTTGGACTAGTTGACCATCATCATGACAATGGCTATCATTTCATGGCAAAGACTTTTGCTTGCTTGTTTGTTTTTGCGAAATGAGTGCATGAAATGATATAGCCATTTTGACTTGAACCATCACATAATACTTGATTACTATTTTGTTATGATGGTTTTGGATTTTGAGAGCTTGGATGGCAAAAGAGTTGCTCATTCTCTCATTTGCTTTCTCTCTCTTGCTCGAGCTCTCCCTCTTGCTCTTCCTCTTGCTCTCTCTCTAGCTCAAGGCAACACCCTCTCATGAGTTGAGAAACATTGCCTTAGAGATAAAAGAAAACCCAAATCACTTCTCTACTCATCCTAGTTCACAAGGTTTAGCAAACCAAGTATTCTAGTTTCTTCAAGTTCGAAGAAGAAGCCAAAGGTAGAAGCTTTCAGGTGGATCCATCTTCGGCGCAAGGAGACGACGAGGTGAGGCCGATCCGTACACCGGAAAGAGTTGAAGACGAAGGAGTTCAAGAAAGGTATAACCCCCTAACCGAGTAGGCAAAACTCTAGTTAGGTTGTTAGTTAGTTGTTTAACAATGATCCGTATTGTGAATCCATGTTACCACCTCTTGAAAAATCATTTTTCATCATTTCCTTAAGCCCGTAAGTACCGGCAGAGGTAACGTGGACTTACAATACCATCGCAGACTCGACGATGGAGGCTGAATACATTGCTGCAAGCGATGCCGCAAAAGAGGCGGTCTGGATAAAGAAGTTCATTAGTGAACTTCAGGTGGTTCCGTTCATTGTTGACCCAATACCTTTGTATTGCGATAACAATGGGGCTATAGCTTTAGCGAAGGAACCAAGGTCCCATCAGAAATCCAGACACATCTTAAGGCAGTATCACCTGATCAGGGAGATTATTTATCGCCAGGAGATCGAGGTACGGAGAGTGGACACAAAAGACAACACAGCGGATCCATTCACGAAGGCCCTCCCTCAAACACAGTTCGAGCGACTTTTTGAGCTATTGGGTATGCGGTACGCCGGCAGCTGGCCTTAGTGCAGACGTTGGGTATGCGGTACACCAATTACTGGCCTTTAGTGAAAGTGGGAGATTGTTAGATATGTATGCCGTAGAGGCCATTATTGTATAGTACTGGTTTGTATAATACATTTTGGAGGCTTCGGATATATATATGGTTTTACGACAGTCTTGCTCGATATAGTAGTATGCTACTTGGTTTGTTTCTATCTTAATATGTGTATATGTTTCTTTTAACATATCGCTAAAAACATATTGGTAGAGCCCTCAGGATCTTTGCTTGACTACCGGCGTTGTGATGGCGATCATACTAGTGGGGGCTGGGTAGTCTATAAACACATCCTTATTTTGGTCCCTAGTCGTAGGATTATCAAGACAGGGCATCGATACTCCAGAGTAGACTAGTGCATACGCTTCTCTTCCTAGCACGGGAGATGGTCTGTCCCACAGCCATCAGTACGTCGTACTGGAGATAGTATGCAGGTGCTCGTTAGGTTACGAGTACACTGGACAGGACTCGTCGGGAACTGTTGGTTGGTATTATACCTATCGTCAGTTAACAGTTCCCAGGTGACATGAGTACAGCTTAGTCCGTTGACTTGACACTGTCACTCCGCCTCGAGTGTGTTCCCACTGTTCTTAGATTACTACCCTACCACGGCTCTACTGAGTCGTGCAAACAGGTAGTAGTTGGGAGCAGTCCTGAAGCACTTGGAGGTAGTGACGGTTAGACAGGATTCGTCTCTCCCGGTATTGGGGGTTGATATCGCGCTGTGTCTAGGAGAGCCATTACACAAAGTCCCTAGCCAGGGCAAGCGAGAATTGCTGGTAGGTTTTCCAGTAGATTCTCAGGGTGTTTTGGGCTATACTCCGACACGACTTGTACCGCTATTAGGGGACTGACGTTTACCGCCCCCTTGGCCCGCCATGCGATACTCTCAGACGAACAGACCGGACTGTACAGATATTGTCACATACAGGCTCAGTAGGAGTTCGGATGGGTTCACCTCATCAGTCTTCTTATCGGCATCTACCCGGGGACCGTTACGTACAGCTAGTGCCGCTTGCGGTCTTTGGTTAACCCCACTGCCAGCGTAGTGTCGAGTCTTTAGAGTCCCACACAGAGGGTTACTCGCCTTTGGGCAAAACTGAGTAGAGGTCGAATGGTTTTGCGACAGGGTTCGTTCACACTCGCGCACTTGTGCACGTTTGGTGACCGGGCAGTTATTACTAGTGGGCTTTGGTTTAAGCCAAATACTGGTATTGGTTTTGGGATTGGTTTTGTCTCATTGTATTAGTGTTCCTCAGAACGAGGATGCGGGTGTGTATGCACAGTTGATAGAGGCAGAGGCAGAGGATTCTCATTAGGATTGTTGACCGTTTGACTTTGGTTGACTTGTTGATCGTTGACTTTTTCCAAACCCTAATGACAATGATAAATATGATTAATAATGATAATCAAGGATTGTTGTGTGATGGTTAGGTTGACCATTTGACCATGGTGGACATTTTGACCATTGTTGACATTTTGACCATAATCATTTCATATCAAAGATGCTTCTTGATCTTTGCAAATTGCATTTATTATGAAATGATAATGGTCATTCCATACTCACCATCACATTTTCCTTTTTGATTATTATTGTTAATCTATTATTCTCATATGAGCATGGTTGCAAAAGAGAGCTCTCATTCTATGATATCTTTTCTCTCTCTTTGCAAAAGCTCTTCTTCTTCCTCTCTCAAAGCTTAAGTGTTCCATGTGTTGGAAATCATAAGTTTTTGAGACAAAGCCACCATAACACATCTCTACTCATTCTAGGGTACTAGGTTTAGCAAACCAAATACCTTAGTTACCTCTAGGTTAAGGTAAGAGCTCAAGTTCGAGGCCTTCGGGTGGATCTATCTTCGGCAAAGAGGAGACAAGAAGAAGAAGCCGTTCAAACTACTACAAGGAGCAAGCAAGGAGGAGAACAACAAGAAGAGAAGGAGTTCAAGAGAACAACAAGAAGAGAAGGAGTTCAAGACTAGGTATAACCATTCTACATAGTAGTTAGAACTTGTAGATTTGATGTTAGTTTTGTTTAGCAACGATCCTTCATGAAATGGTCCATGTTACCTAGCTAGGGAAAATTTTTGTTTTACCTATTCCGCCTCCCCGAAAGAACCGGGGTGCGTAACGTGGACCTAACAGGATGACCTTTGGTTGATGGAATAGGTGACTAAAGTAGAGTGACGTACTGTGGGTATGTTCCGCGGCATACTTACGATACGCTACTCCACTTAAGAAGCCTTAGGATGTACATTTCTTTGTTCAATATTATATTCATTCCTGATTTAGCCTCATCGGTATCAGTTATGGTTTTGCTGCCACAATTACGGGCAGGGAGAGCTACGGCTAGAGTTGCGGTCAGCACGAGCTCGTTACGAACGAGGACTGACCAGGGCGTGATTCCGGCGACAAACGATTGCTTTGAGAGGCGTCGTCTGATTGTGTTTTTGCGCCATGAGCGTTTGGATCGATTGCTGTATGAGATTACTCAGACGTGCAGATCAGCCCCAGAGGATTGAGCCAATGACAGAGGCCAACCAGATTTTGATGACCGTTGGTGTATTGCTTATTCATGATGATTCAGGCACTGTTCAGCGTGCAGACGAATGAGCCAGTTGTTGCTGCGAACGATGAGATATCATCCCAGATGTTGGAGCTATTGTAGTACGGGTTGTACTAAGTCACAATTTTAGCCGCGGAACCGCGGCCAAACCCTTGGTTTCGCCGCGGTTCCGCGGTCGCATTTTTGAGTTAGAGGTCCGTACTTCACAGTAATCCTTAGTTTTTCCTGCTTAATTTTCTGAGCATTTTTAATTCACAAAAAACCACAGTTTGAAAAAATGTACAGAGAAGGGTTTTGATCGGGGTTTCGGGATTCGATCGGATCTCTAACTTCGTCTACACTTCGCCTAAAGCTCTAACTAGGCTCCGATGCCACTATAGGGTTCCTAGGCACACTTATGAGGTTCTACAACTGATCAACCGTGTCCAATTCAAAAAATTCCATGTGCCAAAGAACCCTATACTAGATCGTTAACTAGAGGTAAGGCGAAAGTAAGTAAGCAAACTACTTTTGCTACTAATTGAAAGTGACTACAACCTTTGTAGATCCGGTCCTCCACCTCTCTAGCTCCATGTTGACGTCCCTCCGCTGCGATCATCCGAATCCCGGACTCTAGCGTCGGTTTCATCGGAGAAATGGGCGGGCTAGGTCGTTGACTTCGATGCCGAAGATGATCTACGTCGAGGCAACTCAAACTCAAGCTCCATCTTCACTAGGTCATGAAACTTATGAAGATAACACACTCTACTACATGGCAAGTGGTAGAGGATGAAGAAATAGGATGTGGGTTGACTTTAGATTTGGATTTCTCACTCTAAATCCCATGGCACCATTAGAGGTAGCAAGCTTTCTTGAAGCTTGATGAAGATGAAGAAGAAGAAAAGAATAAAAAGATAATCAAATAAGAATGAAACTTATCCTTTTAATTATGGTACCATGGTTAAGTTAAGCCCTCATGCTTAACTTGTGTAGAGAATTAACCAAAGACTTGGGTTAAGGGTTGGGTTAAAGAATTATCAAAAGAAATGACAAAAGAGTGGACTTTGTCAAGGTTTCTCCAAGCTTCTTCAAGCTTGACAACTTTGACCAAGTTCATTTCTTTTGTTAATTCTCTTGATAAAACAATACCCTAATCTTAAACTTAATCTTGATATAATTCTCATACACACAACTTGTATGTATCATCAAACATGATACAAACATATGTACACAAATATATATCATATATACACTTATGCACAAACTAGTGAGAAAACAAATCTTAAGTGAACCAATACTAGTTAATGTAAAGTAATATATCAAATATATAATTATACATTAAATCATTAAATCAACACTTGATTTAATGATCCGGTCATACTGCATATAACCGACTAATATCAAGTGTATCAATGTATCGAATCAACATTTGATTCGGTAACCCGGCTATATCTTATATAGCCGTTCGATGATACAAATCGCGAGAATAGAATTCAGTATCACATACTGGTATTATTCTCGGTCCCGCACATATCTCATATGCGCTCCTATTTCGTTTCGCTTGAGCCAGGAAACCTCTGTGTAGGACTCTAAAGACTCGTCAATACGCCGGCAGTAGGTGATGATCATATCAAACACCCACAAGCCGCAAGCGGTCTGCTAAACGTAACGGCCACCCGGGTATTGAGCGATTAAAAGATCAACGAGCAAGCCCGCTCACACACCTGTGAATCCAACCAGCAACACTTACCGTACAGTCTGGTCTGTTCGTCTGATATGTCGCATATCTCTCCTAGGGGTGGTAAACGTCAGACCCCAGTAGCTTGATAAGTCATGCCGATATAAGGTCCATAACAAGCGTGAAACTACTGATAACTCTTACCAGTAAATCACTGCAACCCTGGCCAGGGATTTCCATTTATGGCCAGTCGAGCATAGCGCAATATCAACCCCCAATACCGGGAGAGACGAATCCCCTCCTATCGCTCATTGCCTCCACATGAATCGGGACAGTACCCAAAAACCACCCGTTTGCACGACTCAGTAGAGCCGTGGTAGGGTGGAAATCAAAGCACAGTGGGAGACACACAAGACTCTATGACGATCTCGGGTCAACAGACTAAGCTGTACCAGTGTCACCAGAGAACTGCCATCTGACGTGAGGTATAATACCATCTAGGAGTTCTCGGCGAGTCCGTTCAGTGTACCCAGTCATCACTGAGCACCCGCATACCATCTCTGATGTCAAACACCAATGGATATAGGATCATCCATCGCCCATCACATGGGTCGAGAAGATATACGCTAGTCTACTCTGGAATATCGATGCCCCGTCTCGATATTCCCACGACTAGGAACATTGAAGGATGTACTCATTGACTACCCAGGCCCCACTAGTATGATCTTCATCATAGTCCTGAAAGTCGAGTACACATCCTAAGGGCTTTATCAACATGTAACAGAGAGACAGAAAGTATACATGTTAAGATAAAGAGCAACCAGATAGCGTACTATCATGTCGAGCAAGAAAGTCCTACCTATATATGTCTCAGCATCCACTACAATATACATCCTATGTACAGTAATGGCCTCTAGGGCATACATATAACTAACATTAATGATGTATATCATATTGATTTTCATTTTGGATTTAGTCATTGTGTCTTCACCATGACTCCGATGATTGAGGGATGCTGGATGGAGTTTTGATTTTGAGTTACATGCTCATTTTTCATGCGCATGCGCTGCGCTACGATTTGTTTTATGTATTTACGATTTCGGAGCCCCGACGACTTGATGGTTTTACTTAGATGTTTTAGTATTTGGGGGGAGTTTTAATTTAAATTCGGGGACCGAATTTCTTTAAGGGGGAAAGATTGTAACGTTTTGAAAATCGTTTCGGTGAAATTTCGGAAAATCGGTAAAATAAGGGGGTTTTCCGTAAAAAGTAAAAATAAAAATATCTTTATTTTGAAATTAAATATACATATTCTAGCTATGTAATTGCTAGTATTTGGTGTTTATTGAGCCACTGGTGAAATTTCAAATTTTCTGAAAATTTTTCCGAAATTAATTATTTTAATATTATTTTAAGTCGTCACTAATACATTTAATTAAGGAAAATTACAAATTGGAATGAGTTGAAACAAATTTTGTGCATCATAACACATTAAAAAAAAATTATCATATGGTTTTTGAAATGAAATGGTTTGCCAAAACGGTTTAGATAATATCGAAGAAAAATGCTTTTTCGGTGAAATTAGTGTTAATGGAAGTGGGGTACAACATTTATCTTTTTTCTCACCCAAACAAAACCCACACCCACTCCCCTATAGCTCTGGCCGGCCCCTTGAGAGCCCACCATTCTTGGGCCTCTCATCTCCCAAAAATAAAACAATGAAAAGAAAAGAAAATGTAGAAATGAGAGTGGACTTTGACTAGGTTGACTTGGACTTTTCCCCACCTCAATCTCTCTCCTCCCTCACCCCCCCCATACCTGGCCGAGCCCCACTTTCCTGCAACAGCAGCCCCCCATTTCCCCTTCTCTTTTCTCTTCAAAAATCCATCTAAAATGCCTCCAAATCCACAAAAAAAAATTAAGCTAATTCAAAATCCAAGCCTTACCCATTATTTCTTGGCTACTATAGTATGATTCTTAGTGAAAAGTTTTCATTTTGGAGGCCAAGATTTTGGTGCTAGATTCATGTTTGATCTCTTGATCATGAGGTATAATTCTAACCTTTCTCTTAAATTGTTGTTAATTGCCTTAGGTTAGCTTAATTATATGTTTAAATAGGTTTTTAATTAGTTCTAAGTGCATGATTTGAAATTCAAGAGAGGGGCTTGAATTCAAATTGGGGTTTTGGGTTGTGAGATTATGGTTGTGTTATGTATTTGACATATTAGGTTATGCTAAATCAAATTAAGTTGCTGGTTTGCATATTTATTGATTTAAATTGTGATAATTATATAAATTGTAAACTAGGTTTTTAAAATAATTATATTTTGGTGAGATAAAAGTTCTAATTAAGGTTGCATGTCATTATAAATATTATATTGAGTGGTTTAATGCTTTTAGTTCGTAAAAATCCAAGCTAAATTGTTGTTTGTGCATTTTTGCTATAAATTGTTAAAATTTGGGTATATTGTAAACTAGAATTTTGGGGTTAATGAAATTTATTGGGATTAAATTATGGAAATTGTTTTTATGACTTATTTAAGATATTTAATAAGTATTATGGCTACTAGATTTGTTTAAACGTCGAGTTTTGTACTAAAACGGGTAATTTTTGCTTGCTAGATTTTCGGAAAAATGGCTTTTAAGGTGAATTTAGGGTTTTTGTGAATTTTAACCTATTTTATATTATAATTAGTGTTCGTGAATGCGCAAAGGAGAGTGTTTGGGTTTTTCTCGATGGTTTGATGTTTGTACATCGACATCGAGGGTTGGTTTGGCTATTCTTGCATGCGTAGGCGATAGGTTTTGACCTATGCGTGATACGCGTGCCGATTTGATTTTCGTATGCCGTTTCGATTTTGAATTTGGTTTTAATGTGATACGGTGCGTTATGATATGTAGGTACCCCATGTGGACTTCGAGACGACAAACAAGTGCGTGGCGACGTCGGCACCGGCGAGCAAGGACCAGGTGAGTAGATTTATATCTATGGGGAGAAGCCGGGTGGATGGTGTATAGCACCCCCGCAGTTCGTGGTGATGTATAAGAATACGTATACACACATATATTTTGATTATATATATTATGTTGATATGAGACTTGATGATAAAGGTGGATTCTAGGTGTTCATGGATTAGTTTAGTGTTAGTTGCGAAACCCTAGAGTAGTGGTTACACCCACACACGCACGCACACACATGCATACATCTATGTTATTACCTGTGCGTATATGGGGAGATGTGGTTATTTGTTCACCTGGGTATGGGACTAGGTGTTCACATACTGGATTTGCGGATGATACTTGGGATTGAGATGAGTCGATGAGATTTGAGTTGAGGCCGTGAGATCGGTGATATGGCAGGATTCGTACTTGAGATACATCCTGATGCGGATCTTTGGATGACGATGCCATGTGAATAGTGATTTTAGTAGTGTACTAGACGTAGGTCAGTACCCCAGATGATGATCTTGATAAAGAGGATACCATATGAACAGTGTGATGAGTATGATATTGACCCGTACCCAGATTTGGGAATGCCGTACGACGGATTTACGAACGAGCTTTATATTGATGATTGATCCGCACTCTTGACTTGGGATGTCTGATTTTAGATATGGTATCGGATATGATATTATTTAGGCGGGATGACCGACTAATATATATACAGGTATGTATATTTATCGACTCAGATGTTAGGCGGTTTCCTTACATATAGTTCAGCTTGTTAGTTCAGCCGTATAGTTTAGTGTAGTTGTTAGACTAGATTAGACTCCTACCTATTTCAAAACTAGCGAATCGTGGGTATTTTAAAAAGACAAGTCAAGGGATTCTACGGATATTTCAAAAGACGTATCTTTTCTTAAAAACACCGTAGCCCTTATTTTCAAAACACCGCGATTCGTGTCATTTCAAAAGGCACTATTGTAGGACTTATATTAGGGTAATGCAGTTTAGTTATCGTTGTGTCTAGTATTCGGCTCCCGCATATTATTGTTGTTGCTCCGCATCGCATACTTATTGTAATTCATATTTCATTATTGATATCATGCTGTTAGGACACCATCACCATTACCGATGATGCGTATGTACCACGTACACTTACTTGCCGGCTCACACACATCTTCATCGGTAATTGCCATGTCACGAACACTTTAAAAAATACTATTTCATTGACATAGGTTGTTAGCTAATAGTTTAGACATGATATTAGTGTACTTGCCTTATATGCTAGTTTAGACATTGTAGTTATTACTTGCTACTTCATGCATGTTATTATTCATTGATATGCCGCATTCATGGATTTGTATGTCCATATTCAATGTTTACATGCTATTGAGGATTTGGATTAGGATTTTCATGAGATTTCCTGGATTTGGGGGAAAACCGCAAAAACACTTATAAACTTCTTTCTCTCTTTTTTTTAAGAAAAATGCGGTTTTCCCATGATGTATGAGTCGTCCACCATGAGTTTGCTGATAGATTTCGAGACCCGATTCGAGGAATTGGATGAACTGTTTCGGGTACATGGTGGACCCGGTAAAGTACCCCGGGGAAAGAAGGTCGTGTTGCTGACGTTGAGCCTGGCAGGGGAGCACTACCTACCGGTGATTTTACCCGACGCGTCGGATATCCGGAGGATACCGTCGTGGTGTTGAGATTGATGGTAGGGGCCGGTCTGGACTGACGGCGCCCTAGATAGTGAGATTGATACAGAGATTCTGAGATATTGAGGTACAGAGATTTGATGATACAGGCCAGTCCGGATAGCCGGAGCCTGAGTTTTTGAGACACTGGGATTTACGTTTTGTGTCGATGCTAGACACTGTTTATGCTGATTTCATTATGATACCTCGTTTTAAAAATACAGAAAATCTCACTAATTTATGAAAGTAGTTTTCTTCAGTACATGCATTCTGTTTCGTGCATTCATACATCATCCATGTGATACATTGCTACCTGAGGCACTGACACGGGCATATGGGATTGCACTTGGGTTAGATATTTACCCTAGCCATTGTTATAGGCTGCAGCATTTATATTTGAGGATTATATATTGTGATCGTATGACCTAGGATTGTGTCATACATGCGATTCCTGTTCGTAGATATATTCTATTCACGAGTTGGCAACTCACCCCCGTTGTGCCACAGTTTCTTGCAGGTTTGCCGTACAGGTTTCATTACGGCTTTGCTGGCACTGCTTCTTTTCAGGTGACTTGCTAGTAGGTGGGTTTATTGTATCGTACCCATCCTTATACCTTGTATATTATTATTCTGTTGTATCTAGAAGTTCCATCAACCAAACAAGTATTTATTTTGAGATAGAGACTAGTGATGTTATTATTTCGACCTTAGAGTCGCGCATTATATTTCTATGAATTTCTTGTTGTTTTGAGTTTCCTTTTGAGTTTTGATCCTCGCCCTTGGCGTTGTATATTATATTTCTTGTGTGGTTGTGACCGTCGATTGATGAAGAGCTAGCTCCCGCTTGGGGATGCCTTTTTATTGATTTCGTATACTATTCATGTTGTATCCCGTTTGAAGGCCAGTATTTACAAAGGAGACTCTGCCGAAATTTTCAAGAAATATTTGATGTTTTTTAAAAACGCATAATTCGGCTATGCTATTAAAACTACTTGATTTAAATTGGTTTTCCTTCACTCTACTACTTTTCTTGGTTTGGATTTCTTGGTTTTTCGGTTTACTTAGATTACGTACGCCTCGAGACGTTTCGTAGTTTAAGTGCCGGTCATGTTCCGTACTTTCAGGTCGTGACAGTTTGTTAGTTAATGTTTAGCAAAGATCCTTATGGCTTGTCTATGTTACCTTGCTATGAAAAATTCGATTTTTACCTATTCCGCCTCCCCGTAAACTACCGGGGTGGGTAACATAGACTTACAGATACATTGATTCTGAATGAATGCTATTACATTCCGACCCTGATATGCAATCTTATATCAGTTTCTTTATTAAGTAAAGAAGGATATAATTTTGTAATACAGGATAATGTTATGAACATCTTCCTGAATCAAAAGTTGATTGGATCAGGCTCGTTAAATAATGGCATATACGTTCTAAATCAAACCACAGTTCTTAACATACAAAACATACACAAGTGGAAGAGTTCAGAAATGAACGAATCCTTCTTGTGGCATTGTAGACTAGGTCATATCAATGCGACACGACTATCTAAGTTACATAAGGATGGATATTTAAATCCGTTTGAATTTTCATCTTATGACACTTGCCAGTCATGTCTCAAAGGAAAAAATGACCAAAACTCCATTTAGTGTACACGGAGAAAGAGTTACGGAACTCTTGGAACTGATACATAGTGATGTATGCAGTCTCATGTCTACACATGCCAGGAATGGTTCCTCGTACTTCATTACATTCACTGATGATCTCTCAAGATACGGACATGTGTTCCTGTTGAAACAAAAGTCTGAAGCCTTTGAGAAATTCAAAGAATATAAGCACGAAATAGAGAACCAAACGGCTAAAAGTATTAAGATCCTTTGATCTGATCGAGGAGGAGAATACTTGAGTAATGAGTTCATGGACTATTTAAAAGAGAAAGGGATTCTCTCTCAACTTACTCCTCTTTATACACCACAGCACAACGGTGTATCGGAGTGGAGGAATCACACCCTATTAGATATGGTGCGCTCTATGATGAGCACCGCTGAGTTGCCTATTTCCTTTTGGGGTTATGCGCTTGAGACAGCAGCATACATATTGAATCAAGTTCCATCTAAATCTGTACCTACCACACTATATGAGATATGGAGTGAGAAGAGACCATATCTTAAACGAGTTAAGATATGGGGTTGTCCGGCCTATGTCAAAAGGAAAAATCCGGACAAACTCGAGGCACGATCGGTTCTTTGCAAGTTTGTGGGATATCCAAAGAATTCATATGGATATTTTTTTCTACCACAGTGAGAAAAAAAAGGTGTTTGTTGCTCAACATGCCACCTTTTTAGAAAAGGAATTTCTTGCAAAGGAAATTAGTGGCAAAGAGGTAAAACTGGAAGAAGTTCCAGCTACATAGACTACAATTGAAGATTTAGTGGAACCAGAGGATTCGATAGTTCCCGATGAACCTCAGCCTCTCCTCCGAACTAGTAGGGTTCCTCATCCACCTGAGAGATACTACGGTTTTCTCATTGATGGTGGGAGCGAGGACTGCATCATAGAAGATGATGGCCCGACTAGCTTAGAGCAGGCCATCACGAGTGGGGACTCTGTGAAATGGCTGGATGCAATGCTATCTGAGATGGAATCCATGTACACCAACAAAGTATGGACTTTGGAAGTTGCTCCTGAAGGAGTAAAACCCATTGGGAGTAAATGGATCTTTAAGAAGAAACTTGGTGTAGATGGAAAAGTTGAGACTTTCAAAGCTAGACTTGTTGCAAAGGCTTTTCGTCAACGACCAGGTGTGAATTATGACGAAACCTTTTCTCCAGTGGCTATGCTCAAGTCCATCCGGATCCTACTTGCTATTGCTGCATACAATGACTATGAAATCTAGCAAATGGATGTTAAGATCGCCTTTCTAAATGGTGATTTAGAGGAGTGGGTGTACATGACTCAGCCAGAGGGCTTCGTAGACAGTGGGAGCAGCGGAAAGGTGTGCAAGCTGCTTAAATCCATCTACGGGTTAAAGAAGGCATCGCGGAGTTGGAACATCTGTTTTGATGTTGTAGTCAAAGAGTTTGACTTCATCAAGAACGTAGATGAACCTTGTATATACAAGAAAGTGGCAGAGAGTAAGGTTGTCTTCCTCGTATTGTACGTGGATGACATACTCTTGATAGGAAATGATGTTCCTATGCTGCACTCGGTCAAGCTCTTCTTGTCACATAGATTCTCAATGAAAGATCTAGGTGATGCCTCCTGCATTTTGGGGATTAAGATCTATAGAGATAGATCTAAAAGGATACTGGGATTGTCCCAATCCAGGTACATTGACACCATACTAAAGAGGTTTAGTATGGAAGAATCCAAGTGTGGGAATTTACCCATGATCTCTGGACTTACTCTCTCCAAAGAGATGTCTCTTAAGACTGATTTGGAAAGAACTCGCATGCAAGGGATACCCTACGCTTCGGCTGTAAGCTCTATCATGTACGCAATGCTATGTACCAGACCCGATGTAGCATACTCACTAAGTGTAGTGAGTAGGTATCAAGCAGATCCTGGAGAGAGTCACTGGACAGATGTGAAGAACATTCTCAAGTACTTGAGAAGAACTAAAGAGATGTTCTTGGTGTGTGGTAACGGTGAACTCCAGGTGGAGTCTTTTACCGATTCGAGCTTCCAAAATGATAAGGACGACTCTAAGTCGCATTCAGGATTTTTCTTTACCCTCAATGGAGGGGCGGTTTGTTGGAAGAGTTCCAAACAGGAAACCATTGCAGACTCGACGATGGAGGCTGAATACATCGCTGCCAACGATGCTGCTAAAGAAGCTGTCTGGATGAAGAAGTTCATAACTGAACTTGGAGTGGTTCCGTCCATTGAGCATCCAATACCTTTGTATTGTGATAACAATGGAGCTGTGGCTTTGGCCAAGGAACCTAGGTCCCATCAGAGATCCAGGCATATTCTGAGGCGGTATCACCTGATCCGGGAGATAGTTGATCGCCGCAAGATCGAGGTCAGGAGAGTTGACACGAAGGACAACACTACGGATCCACTCACGAAGGCTACACCCCAGATACAATATGAGAGACTCTTCGAGATTTTGGGTATGAGATACTATAACAGCTGGCCTTAGTGCAAGTGGGAGATTGTTAGTTACGTAAATGCCTTAGAGGCCATTGTTGTAAAATTGATGTATATTATAGTGGATGCTTGGATATATATAGAGAGAGGACTTTCTTGCTCGACATGATAGTATGCTATCTGGTTTCACTTTGTCTAAACATGTTGACTTGTATTTGTTTATTGTCTTGCTCCTACATGTTGATAAAACCCTTAGGATATGTACTTGACTAGTTGAACTATGATGCAGATCATACTAGTGGGGCCAGGATAGTCCATGAGTACATCCTAAAATTGTTCCTAGTCGAGGGTGTATCGAGACAGGGCATCGATACTCCAGAGTAGACTAGCGTATACGCATCTTGACCCATATGATGGGCGATGGTTGATCCCACAACCATTGGTGTTTGACATCAAAGATTGTACACATATGCTCTGGAGAAGGGGTACACCGAACATGACTCGCCGAGAACTCCTAGATGGTATATATACCTATTGTCAGATAACAGTTCTCTGGTGACATAGGTACAGGTTAGTCTGTAGACCCGAGATCGTCATAGAGTCTTGTGTGATTCCTACTGTTCTTTGATTTCCACCTTACCACGTTCATGAGAACGTGCAAAATGGTGGCTTTTTGGTACAGTCCCGAATCACATGGAGGCAATGAGCGATAGGAGGGGTTTCGTCTCTCCCGGTATTGGGGGTTGATGTTGCGCTGGTGTTCGATTGGTTATAACTGGAAGTCCCTGGTCAGGGCTGATATGGAGATCTACTGGTAAGTGTTATCAGTAGTTTCTCGACCCGATATGAGCCTCACATCGACACGACTTATCGGTTACTGGGGTCTGATGTTTACCACCCCTAGACCGGATATGCGACATATCAAACGAAGAAACCGGACTGTACGGTAGTGTTACTGATTGGATTCACAGGAGTGTGAGCAGGCTTTCTTGTTGATCTTCTGATCGCTCAATACCCGAGTGGCCGTTACGTTTAGCTGACCGCTTGCGGCTTGTGGGTGTTTGATAAGATCATCATCTACTGCCGGCGTATTGACGAGTCTTTAGAGTCCTACACAGAGGTTTCCGGGCTCAGGCGAAACGGAGTAGGAGCACATATGTGATATGTGCGGGACCGAGATTGATACGAGCATGTGATACCGTATTGTATTCTCGTGATATGTGATATCGGCCGGTTATATGTGATATAGCTGGGTCATCAGATCAAGTGTTTATTCGATGAAATGATACATTTTATATTAGTCGGTTATATATGATATAGCCGGATTATAGGATCAAGTGTTGATTCGATAATTTAATGTATAATTATATATTTGATATATTAAATTACATTAACTAATATATGCTCACTTAAGTATTTCATTTTCTCACTTTGGATACATTTAACATATATGTGATATATGTTTATTGTATTCTTTTCTTTGTTACATTAAATATTATATATGTGATATATAATGTTGTAACATGCTAGGTTATAAATGCAACTAGGGTTTATGAGATTAATACCATGGCTAGGTTTATGGTTAGGTTTTTAATTATCTTAGTTAATTCTAATTGAGTGGATTAATCTTGAGATATTTTCTTGTGTTGACTTAGTCCACCCTTCTTGATATTTCTAAGATATTTATTAAGCTAACCTTTAACCCTAGCCCATAGTTTATTCTCTACATGAGTTAGCCATGTTAGTTATGTATATACCCTAGAGGCCATTGTTGTACATATGATTTATATTATAATGGATGCTTGGATATATATATAGAGGACTTTCTTGCTCGTCATGATAGTATACTATTTGGTTTCCCTTTATCTTAACATGTTAACTTATATTAGTTTACTGTCTTACTCTCACATGTTGATAAAGCCCTTAGGATCTGTAATCGACTACTGGAACTATGATGAGATCATACTAGTGAGGCCATGGTAGTCGATGAGTACATCCTATAACTGTTCCTAGTCGAGGGTATATCGAGACAGGACATCGATACACCAGAGTAGACTAGCGTATACGCATCTTGACCCATATGATGGGCGATGGATGATCCCATATCCATCGGTGTTTGACATCAAGGATGGTGTACGGATGCTCAGTGGAGACTGGGTACACTGGACGGACTCGCCGAGAACTCCCAGACGGTGATATACCTCACGTCAGATGGCAGTTCTCCGGTGACACTGGTACAGACCCGAGATCGTTATAGAGTCTTGTGTGATTCCCACTGTGCTTTGATTTCCACCTTACCACATCCAAGAGGGCGTGCAAAATGGTGGCTTTTGGGTGCAGTCCCGAATCACATGGAGGCAATGAGCGATAGGAGGGGATTCGTCTCTCCCGGTATAGGGAGTTGATGTTGTGTTGTGTTCGATTGGCTATAACCGGAAGTCCCTAGCCAGGGCTGATATAGAGATTTACAGGTAAGTGTTACCAGTAGTTTCTCGACCCGTTATGAGCCTCACATCGACACGACTTATCGGTTACTGGGGTCTGACGTATACCACCCCTAGACTAGATATGCAACATATCAGACGAAGAGACGGGAGTGATATTGATTGGATTCACAAGAGAATGTACAGGCTTGCTTGTTGATCTTCTGATCGCTCAATACCTGGGTGGCTGTTACGTTTAGCTGACCGCTTGCAGCTTGTGGGTGTTTGATATGATCATCACCTGCTACCGGCGTATTGACGATTCTTTAGAGTCCTACACAGAGGTTTCTTGACTCGGGCAAAATGGAGTAGGGGAACATATGTGATATATGCATGACCGAGGATAATGCGATATGAGATACCGTATTATATTCTCGCGATATTTTTTATATGAGCCGGATCATCGGATCAAGTGTTGATGCGATGAATTGGTACATGAAATACTAGTCGGTTATATTCGATATAGCCGGATTGTCGGATCAAGTGTTGATTCGATAATTTAATGTATAATAATATATATATGATATATTGCATTACATTATCTAATATTGGCTCGCTTTATTGATTCATTTTCTCACCGGATAATACATTGATATATATGTGATATATGTTAATTGTATTATTTTCTTTTGTTACAAATATATATTATATATGTGATATATAATATAGTAACATGATATGATTACTAATGCAACATGTTTAGTGGAGATTAAACAAGATTAGGGTTTGATTTGGGTTAGTTCTTTCTTGATGTTTCTAGAAGGTTTCCTTTTGTTTTGAGCTAAGATATTATGGTTGATATTTTTTAGTGACTCATTCTTAACCCAACCCAAATCCTTAGCCCTAGTTAAATCTCTACATGAGTTAGCCTTGTAATAGTTGACCATGGTTGCATTTTTAATCATATATCTTTTCATTATTCATCACAAAAGGATTGGATTTTTATTCATCTTCTTCTTCCTTTGAACTTTGAGAAAGCTTTCTAGGTTTTCTTCATGTGATGATTTAATGTGAGAATTTGATAATAAAAGAGAGCACAAATACTTCTCCATCATCCTCATCTAATCTAGCCAATTAGATTAGGGTGTTCACCTCATTAGAGAGAGAGCTTGAGTTATAGAAACTTCGAGGTAGATCATCGGAGAAAAGGAAGACTACAAGCTAGCATGGATCGTTAGAGTTGTGGAGCCTCTCTCGAGTCCGGGAGATCGTGGATCGCGGCGAAGGTACTTCTACTCGGAGCTTATGAAGCGAAGGAGCGGACTACAAAGATTGTAATCCCTCACTCTTAGTTGTAAAGATGTTTACTTGCATGTTAAACCTTAATTATCTAGCAAAGATCCCGGCTTTGGGTTGTTCGGCACATCTAAATTTTTATTCGGGCATGGTTGATGCCTTATTAATCCTTGTAAGAGTGCCTAGGAACCCTACAGTGGTATCAGAGCCTAGATAGAGCATTAGGCGACGTGTTTACGAAGTTAAAACTCTGATCGAACCCCGATACATCGAACAAGACCCCCTCTCTGGAAATTTTGTAAAAATATGATTTTTTCTGCATTGAAAATACTAAAAAATTCAGCAGGGAATTATAAGAATTACTGTGGAAAACGAGCATGTAATTCGTACAAACCGCCGCGGAACCGCGGCAATACCATGCTTGCGCCGCGGATCCGCGGCCGTACAGTTGAATTGGGCTTTGGTTTTGGCACGGTAATATCCGTAGTTGTTCCTGCATATTTCTGGGTATTTTTAATCTTACTCAAGTGTTGAGTGTTCTGGGGATTATTTTGAATTCGTTGATTCGATCGGAAAATTTAATTTCTTTCTGTTTTCTGGATAATTTAGAAATTGTTAAAATGTTCGAACGGATATCATTAACTCAGTTTTCCCGGAACGAAAAACTTTCAAGTGTTGAATTTTTCTTGAGTTTAAATCTTTCGGAAAAATGTGCAAGTAACGTGGTGGACCCTCTAGAAGAACACAAACCTTAACTCGATTATGTGACCGTCTGAACTGCCTCTAAATCTTAGGGTTTGGGGCAGTACGGCGTGCCACATGTGAGGCGTTGGCTTGACCCTTCTACGGCTGGACCATTGGTACTGTGACATATTCTGGGATTATTTGAACTCCGCTCAAGTGTTGAGCTATTTAGGAAATCTTGGGTATTTGATTATCCGATCAGAGAGTTTAATACTGTCTATTTATCTGGAATATGATACAATATGTGGAATTCATATAGTTAGGCATGAATGCGAAGTATGTGATATTTCGGATTTATGATGTCTAAAGTGATTGTGAATTCCAAATGTTGTAATTTTACATTTTCTTTTCTGTGACCGTAAGTGTAGTATGTAGTTGTATTGCCGGTTTTCGTTGTTATACATCAACGACAATCGGTATATGCATACTTACTTACGTTGATGATATGAGATATTATGTGTTGCTGTGATATGTTATATTGGATCGTCGAATAGCCAGGGGTTTTATGTGAGATGAGGGTTTTTTATTTTCATTCATGTAAAATTCATATGTATGTAATATTCTTTTATTGGGGCACTTCCGGGATGAGGTTGATGTCACCAGTGTATATTATTTACTTTTCTGCATTAGGTAGACCCAAGGAGGGGAGCACAAGTAACCGTGTTCTAGGGTACAGTGGGAGGCCATCTCGAGGAGTCGAGACCGGGTCTCCTAACCCTAGAATTAGCAGTGTTACTTGCCGCTCTCGTAGGGGTCTAGGGATGTGGGTTTGGCTATTCATCGCGACCATGGAATCCATGTTTTCTACAGGCTCATATTAAAACACGGGCATCCTAGTATATCCAATATTTCATATATGTTCTTCTGCTGCAATGTTCTGTGATGAGATCATATTACTGCCTGAGACGAACGCTTATACTATATATATATGCTGATATATAAATATTACTACTTTCGTTTCTACTGTGATGATTAGGAAGCATAAGCTGATGGGATATATTAATGAGATTAATAAAAAGAAAAGAAATCTAAAAGATGTTGTAGAATCAAAACTTTATAAAAAGGGTAGCTACAGTTTTGCTTTGCACAGAGGTATATATGATATACCCTGCACCTTAATCGATGAGGAAAGAACCGAGATCCCTTCACCGGGAGTGACCTCTTTAGCTAAACTGGCAGATGCTACAAACTCGCGGTTTAGTTTTTTGACAGCTTATATAGTTCTTGCTTTGCACAGCGGTATATATGATATACCCTGCACCTTATTCGATGGGGAAAGAGCCGAGATCCCTTCACCGGGAGTGACCTCTTTAGCGAAACTAGAAGCCTCAAAAACACTCCTTTTCAAAATCACTTGTTTCTATAACGATATCAAGTTTATTACGCTCATGGTTTTCTGAAAAACCTGCGTAGCCCTCCGTCATTCAGATAGATATTACTTAGTATTCGTGCTACGTTTGTTGGCCTGCGTCAAGGCGTAGTGTGCGGTAGCTAACTAGTACTTATCTGCAACATGAGATGTGATTGGATTAGGGTAGTCGTACGACTTTGTTGGCCTGCGTCAAGGGTCGTACGGGTAGGTTTAATTAAATCAAGAAATGTACGGGTTGAACTTGACTAGCGGACTATGGTTTGTTGGCATGCGTCAAGGTCATAGAACGCTAGGGGTAAAAGTATTATCGGGAATTTCAAGTGATTGAAATTTGCAATGAGATTGCATACCTCCTATGAGATAGTTGGATCCCGATACCCACTGCAAGTAAGAGTTACTCCTGGGAGAGTTTTACATAGGACAATTAGCCGATCAAGTAGGTGTCTAGAAAGGTGTTAACGGGGTTATGCCTCTGGGAAAACGAGGTTTATTTTAATTAGGTCCGTGCAAGAGCACGGGGAACCTCCCTCAAGTACCGACACTGATCTGGCTGAAAGATTGACGAAATTGTAAGGTGTAATTAATCCCGGATAATCTTACCTTTTAGGGTTTGAAGGAAGATTTGATAAAACCAGTTGGAGACATCCTGATTAGATAAGATCATAACCAATCTAATCTTGCAAGAGCATACGCTAAAGTGTTTTCTTCTCTCTCTCTCTCCAGATAGCGACCATGTCAGGCCATAATCAAGATAATAATATGGATGTATTGTCTGAACCCGCTTATTATACTGAGCAGGGGATCATTGGTCCCGTTCTTTCTTATAAGAGTTATAAGACTGAACAGGAAACATGAGAATATCTGGATTCTCATGCCGCCCAAACAAAGAACATGCATGCTGATGCATCTTCTTCGGGTGTGTTAGTTATTGAGAACTGTTTCTCAGTTCACCCTACGTCCTGGGTATTAGATACCGGATCAGGATCCCACATATGTAAATTGTTACGTGGGCTACGTAAAGGTAGAGAACTGGGAAAAGGTGATCATTCCATACAAGTAGGGAATGGTGCAAGTATTGCTGCCAAAGCAGTTGGCGAATATCACCTTGTATTACCAAGTAGTAATACACTGATTCCGAATGAGTGCTATTATATACCGAACATGATGTGCAACATTATATCGGTATCTTTATTAAATAAAGAAGGATATAATTTTGTAGTACAGGATAATGTTATGAACATATTCCTAGATCAAAAGTTGATTGGATCAGGCTCGTTACATAATGGCATATTCATTCTCAATCAAAATACAGTCCTTAATATACAAAACACACACAAGAGGAAAAGTTCAGAAATGAACGAATCCTTCTTGTGGCATTATAGACTTGGTCATATCAATGCGACACGGCTAGCTAAGTTACATAAGGATGGATATTTGAATCCCTTCGAATTATCATCTTATGAAACTTGACATTCATGTCTCAAAGGAAAAATGACCAAAACTCCGTTTAGTGGACAAGGAGAAAGAGTTACGGAACTCTTAGGACTGGTACATTGTGATGTATGCGGTCCCATGTCTACACATGCCAGAAACGGTTCTTCCTACTTTATTACATTCACTGACGATCTCTCTAGATTCGGACATGTGTTCTTGATGAAACACAAGTCTGAAGCTTTTGAGAAATTCAGAGAATATAAGCACGAAGTAGAGAACCAAACGGGCAAAAGTATTAAGATCCTTCGATCTGATCGAGGAGGAGAATACTTGAGCAATGAGTTCCTAGACTATCTAAAAGAGAATGGGATTCTCTCTCAGCTTACTCCTCCTTATACACCACAGCACAACGGTGTATCGGAGCGGAGGAATCGCACCCTATTAGATATGGTGCGCTCTATGATGAGTACAGCTGAGTTATCTATTTCCTTCTGGGGATATGCACTGGAGACAGCTGCAGACCTATTGAATATGGTTCCCACCAAATCTGTGCCAACCACTCCATATGAGATATGGAAAGGAAAGAGGCCATATCTTAATTATGTTAGGATATGGGGTTGTCCGGCATATGTGAAAACACACGATCCGGACAAGCTCGGGGCAAGGTCTATTCTGTGTAAGTTTATTGGATATCCCAAACATTCACGCGGGTATATCTTCTACCACACCGAGGAACAAAAGGTGTTTATTTCTCGGCACTCCACCTTTTTAGAAAAGGAATTTCTTGGAAAAGAGATTAATGGCTCTGAGGTAGAACTGGAAGAAGTTCCAGCAGAACAAACTACAACAAATGATTTAGTGGAACCAAAGGATTCAGTAGTACCTGACGAACCCCAGCCTCTCCGCCGATCTAGTAGGCTTTCTCATCCACCTGAGAGATACTTCGGTTTTCTCATTGATAGTGGGAGCGAGGATTGCATCATGGAAGATGATGACCCAACTAGCTTCGAGCAGGCCATCACGAGTGGTGACTCTGTGAAATGACTGGATGCAATGCGATCTGAGATGGAATCCATGTACACCAACAAAGTATGGACTTTGGAAAATGCTCCTGAAGGGGTAAAACCCATTAGGAGCAAGTGGATCTTTAAAAAGAAAATTGGTGTAGATGGAAAAGTTGAGACTTTCAAAGCTAGACTTATTGCAAAAGGTTTTCGTCAACGACCAGGTGTGGATTATGACGAAACCTTTTCTCCAGTGGCTATGCTTAAGTCCATCCGGATCTTACTTGCCATTGCTGCATACCATGACTACGAAATCTGGCAATGGATGTTAAGACCGCCTTTATAAACGGTGATTTAGAACAGAGCGTGTACATGACTCAGCCAGAGGGCTTCGTAGATAGTGGGAGCAGCAGAAAAGTGTGCAAACTGCTTAAATCCATCTATGGGTTAAAGCAAGCATCGAGGAGTTGGAACATCTGCTTTGATGTTGTAGTCAAAGAGTTTGACTTCATCAAAAACGTAGATGAACCTTGTATATATAAGAAGGTTGCAGAGAGTAAGGTTGTCTTCCTCGTATTGTACGACGATGACATACTCTTGATAGGAAATGATGTTCCTATGTTGCAATCAGTCAAACTCTTCTTATCACAAAGATTCTCAATGAAAGATCTAGGTGATGCCTCCTGCATATTGGGAATCATGATCTATAGAGATAGATCTAAATGGATACTGGGATTGTCCCAATCCAGGTACATTAACACCATACTAAAGAGGTTTAGTATGGAAGAATCCAAGCGTGGGAACCAACCCACGATCTCTGGACTCACCCTCTCTAAAGAGATGTCTCCCAAGACTGATTTGGAGAGAGCTCGCATGCAAGGGATACCCTATGCTTCGGCAGTAGGCTCTATCATGTATGCGATGCTATGTACCAGAACTGATGTAGCATACTCACTAAGTGTAGTGAGTCGGTATCATGCAGATCCTAGAGAGAGTCACCGGACAGCTGTGAAGAACATTCTCAAGTACTTGCGAAGGACTAAAGAGATGTTCTTAGTGTATGGTAACGGAGAACTCCAGGTGGATTCCTTTACCGATTCAAGCTTCCAAAGTGATAAGGACGACTCTAAGTCACACTCGGGATTTGTCTTTACCCTCAATGGAGGGGCGGTATGTTGGAAGAGTTCCAAACAGGATACCGTTGCAGACTCGACGATGGAGGTTGAATACATCGCTGCCATCGATGCTGCCAAAGAGGCTGTCTGGATAAAGAAGTTCTTTAGTGAACTTGGTGTGGTTCCATCCATTGAGCAACCAATACCTTTGTATTGCAATAACAATGGAGCTGTGGATTTGGCCAAGGAACCCAGGTCCCATCAAAAGTCCAGACATATTCTGAGGCAGTATCACCTGATCAGGGAGATAGTTGATCGCCGGGAGATCGAGGTCAGGAGAGTTGATACGAAGGATAACACTGCGGATCCACTCACGAAGGCCATTCCCCAAATACAGTTTGAGAGATTATTCGGGATGCTAGGTATGAGATACTACAACAGCTGGCCTTAGTGCAAGTGGGAGATTGTTAGTTATGTATATACCCTAGAGGCCATTGTTGTACATATGATGTATATTATAATGGATGCTTGGATATATATAGAGAGGACTTTCTTGCTCGTCATGATAGTATGCTATTTGGTTTCCCTTTATCTTAACATGTTGACTTATATTAGTTTACTGTCTTACTCTCACATGTTGATAAAGCCTTTAGGATCTGTACTCGACTACTGGGACTATGATGAGATCATACTAGTGGGGCTACGGTAGTCGATGAGTACATCCTATAACTGTTCCTAGTCGAGGGTATATCGAGACAGGGCATGGATACACCAGAGTAGACTAGCGTATACGCATCTTGACCCATATGATGGGCGATGGATGATCCCATATCCATCGGTGTTTGACATCAAGGATGGTGTACGGGTGATCAGTGGAGACTGGGTACACTGGACGGACTCGCCGAGAACTCCCAGATGGTGATATACCTCACGTCAGATGGCAGTTCTCCGGTGACATTGGTACAGGGTAGTCTGTAGACCCGAGATCGTCATAGAGTCTTATGTGATTCCCACCGGCTTTGATTTCAACCTTACCACGTCCAAGAGGGCGTGCAAAACGGTGTCTTTTGGGTGCAGTCCCGAATCACATGGAGGCAATGAGCGATAGGAGGGGATTCGTCTCTCCCGGTATAGGAAGTTGATGTTGTGCTGTGTTCGATTGGCTATAACCGGAAGTCCCTGGCCAGGGCTGATATAGAGATTTACTGGTAAGTGTTACCAGTAGTTTCTCGACCCGTTATGAGCCTCACATCGACATGACATATCGGTTACTGGGGTCTAACGTATACCACCCTTAGACTATATATGCAACATATCAGACGAAGAGACTGGACTGTACGGGAGTGTTACTGATTGGATTCACAGGAGAATGTACAGGCTTGCTTGTTGATCTTCTGATCGCTCAATACCTAGGTGGCTGTTACGTTTAGCTGACGGCTTGCAGCTTGTGGGTGTTTGATATGATCATCACCTGCTACCGGCGTATTGACGATTCTTTAGAGTCAGACACAGAGGTTTCTTGACTCAGGCAAAATGGATTAGGGGCATATATGCGATATGTGCATGACCAAGGTGTTGGAGATAGTGCCCTCAGAGTCAATTATTGGATCACAGGCACGTGATTGCAATGATTGAGGGAGGACCTATACCGGTAGGACAGTCTTACTCAAGATGATAGTATGCTATCTGGTTTATCTTTATCATCGTGTACTGCTTTAGGTGACCTTACATGTCACTAGTACACGTTGATAGAGCCCTTAGGATTCTTGCTTGACTACCAGCAGTATGAGGGCGATCGTATACGTTGGATCTGGGGTCTATAAGCACATCCTTAAAAGGTCCCTAGTCGTGGGAGTTTCGAGACAGGGCATCGATACTCCAGAGTAGACTAGTGTATACAGTCGAGATCCCGAAGAGGGGCGGTGGCCGGTCTCACAAGCCACTGGTGTCAGTAGGTTCACCTAAGATGTATACAGGTGCTCATTGGGTTATGAGTACACCGGACAGGACTCGCCGGGAACCTTCTAGTTGGGATTATACCAGACGTCAGATAGTAGTTCCGTGGTGACATGTGTACAGGTTAGTTCATCGACCTGAGATCATCATTTGTCTCGTGTGAGTTCCCACTGTACTTTGATTACTATCCTACCACGCTCAAAGGAGTTGTGCAAACAGGTTTTAGTTGGGTACAGTCCCGAGCCACATGGAGGCAGTGAGCGGATCTGCATGTGTTCGTCTCTCCCGGTATTGGGGGTGAGGTCGCGCTGTGTCTAGGAGAGCCATTACACAAAGCCCTCGGATGAGGCAAGGAGATTTACTGGTAGGTATTCCAGTAGTATCTCAGGGTGTTCTGGGCTATACTCTGACACGACTTGTACCGCTTTTGGGGGTCTGAATTTTACCAACCCCCTAGGCCCGCCATGCGATGCTCATAGACGAACGGACCGGACTGTACGGATATTGTCACTGACAGGCTCAGTAGGGTGTCAGGATGAGTTTGCTCATCGACGTCCCTTTTGGTCAATACCTGGTAGCCCGTTACGTATTAGCTAATACCTCTGACGTGCTAGTGGTTAAATCCACAACCAAAATATTGACGAGTCTTTAGAGTCCCCCACAGACCGTTTTCTCAATTTTCGGGCGAAACGCTGTAGAGTCCGTATGGAGATATGGCAGGGTTCGATCTTATACGTGCGGTATGTATATACAGTCGCGGGGTTTTCCTATAATTTATTACGGGATAAGTTTTTGAAGTTGCCAGTTTGTATTCCGTTTCAGTCAGTTTTTCTTTCTTCCATTCTTTGGCTGAATTTCCGATGGAGGGGTTTTTTTTTTGGAAGTATGCAAATTATCTTTTGTGGAGGTGTTATTTGTGATTTGTGGCTTCATGATAGATATTGAATCATGAGATTCTTTTTCCATCAATTCTTTTGCATTAATGTGAAGGGATTTATATATGACTTTGGATATGAAAGAGTGTGACCTTTTTCTTCTCATATTCATTCCTTTTTCTCCCCTTGCTTTATGCTTGGATTTTTCTCCACCATTGAGAAAAAAGGGGCCGGCCACTTTTGAGGGAGAGAGGGTGTGGGAAATTTGATCATCTCATTTCTTATTCCTTGCTAGAAAAATGAGAGCACCATTTTCTTCCAAAGTTCTTTCTTTCTTCACCTCCATCAAAGGCAACTTCACCCCATTGAGACAAAGTGATTCTACACTAGCCTACAGCATTTCTTGGGAACGTCGGCTCGCCAACTTCGTGCCCGAGTTGCCTCGGTCCAGAGGTGGGAGCCCGTAAAAGAACCCGGCGATGTGGTGCCCGTTCCGACGAGGAGATGAAGACCAGAGGTTCCGCAAGGAGATCGGAGTGGAGGCCGAAGACCGAAGGACACGGATCGCTCGGTATAGTTTCCTACTCCTTTTCTTGTTTGCTAGAGTTAGGTTAATGGCCCGATCCAGGTTTTTAGTGCACGGTGGTGCCGGTTATAGTTTATAGAAAAGTTTTTGTTTCCGCATTCCGGCGTCGGATTGACGGCCGGGGCGCCGCCGTGCACTTCAATTGGATAAAACCATCGTATGGTTATATACGAACTCAAAGGAATTTATTCGAGGATGGTTTCTGGTTCTGGAGAAAACGAATAGGACTATTCAGTTGTCTTTTCCTTTTACCTTCTCTCAGGTTGCGAGTACTCCTTGGTTTAGGAGATAGTACACCTATTACGCAAATTGGATAGTCTTCTTCCAAACCTTAGGCCGGTGCCGAACGGTGGGGAATGAAGAAAACCAATTAGCAAAACGATGGTGTACAGAAGGTATTAAGTAAAGACATATCAAGGGATTAGTAAGAGGGCAAAGTAAATTGCGACTGCTATTCACAACCAAACCAAGTATTTCTTCGCCAATCCTAAATCACCTTTGTATTTCTCCAGGACACTCCGTATCACTACGAAGATCCACAGTTTATTTGTATACTCCATCGTATGGTAATATACGAACTCGAAAGGAACTAGTTCCAGTTCGGGGATGGATTCTGGTTCAGGAGAAATAGGAATAAGGTTTATTCGGTTGTCTTTTATCTTCACCTTCTCTCGCATAGCGAGTGCTCCTAGGATTAGGACAGTACACCCATTATGCTTATTGGATAGTCTTCTTCCAAACCATAGGCTGGTGCCGAACGGTAGGGAAGGAAGAAAACCATTTAGCCTAAAGGGGTGTACAAAAGGTAATGATTAAAGACATATAAAGGGATTTGGAGAGATGACAAAGAATTATACGGTTACAGTTGTGAATTTGATAATGGAAGAGACATTACTAGGAATACCCGGATACCCCTACGAAACATTTTAATGTTTCAGTTTCACTGTGTACTGTTAAAAGAAAACTGATTTCCTAATTAGTCCTTACTCCAGGGTATGTATTTACCAGGTATGATTCTCACATTTGTATGGTTTTACAGATGATGAGTGGGAGTAAGTTATTGGGAATTAGGTGATCATCCTCATTATATCGGAATTCGTTGTAATTGGTGATATTTGAGGAAATCGCCTGGGCTGTTTACCGGACGACAAATATTTGGTTTTGAATATCCGTTGTTATGCGCCAATTTCAAATTGATATATCTGTACGTCTATTTTTATAGAGTGAGATATACCTTTTTTGAAATTATGTCTATGACATTTACCTATATCAGTGGATGGTTAGGTAAGGAGCATTGAACAGCGGTGTAATTCTTCTTAACCATAAGTACAGTTTTCAACCTACAACACACAGGGAATGAGTTATTAGACTCAGGGGACTTATACAGAGTATTGTATGTTGTCCAGTGTCCATGAGGACAGAGGGGTTGGTACTCGTACTATATTCTGTTTACTTGTGACTTCTCTAGTTCTTAGACATGTGTTTCGTAAAAATGCAAGGTCTAAGTTTGAGAAGTTATAGGTATAAGAATAAAGTAGAGAACCAGGTATTTCAAGTATCGGGATTCTTCAAGGTGATCGAAGATGTAGATACTTGTGTATGGTATTCAGTTGATAGTAATGATTAAGAGAACTTGCTTCTCTTTCAGGTTACTCATAATTGGAAGTATTCCTAAGTTGAGTAACGCTGATAAGACTCCTTCCATTTAGTTGACATGCACTGGAGACAGCTGCATGATTTGAATCTGGTTCAATTAAATCAGTGCCTCTGATTCTATATTGGATATAGAACAGTTCATATCTTAACGATGTTAAAGTACGGGGAGTTGTCCGGCTTATGCTTAAAACCAGACTCTGGATAACTCAAGGCACGTTTCTGTAATGGCTGTTTGTGGGTTGACCCAGGCTATGACGAGGGTTGACTTTCTACCATCTGGAAGATCAATAGTGATATTGTTCTTGACTCGCCACAGTTTTAATAAAAATGGATTTTTTCATAAAACAGTAGTGGGAGTATGGTAGAACTGGAAGTGATTCCAGAACCGCAAACGATTACTGAAAATTTGATAAGAACCTAAAGGTTCAATCTGGTTTGGCATTCCATTGGCCACTCCGCAGATGTGGTGGGTAACCTCAGGCACCCGAGAGGTACTCCGGTATCCTCAAGGACGGTGACAGGGAGGTTCTTTTTTACCCAGACTTGCCATTGCTGTTGTTCCAGACTGTGACACCCGGTAGGAGGATGAGTATAGCATCGTTCTAAACTAGCTTTAGAATTGCACGTGTATATGACTCTGCCAGAGGGTTGTCGTAGTAAGTGGGAGCAGAAGAAGCATTGGTGGACAAGTGGCTTATGTCTATTTATAGACTAAAGCAAATACAGCGGAGTTAGATCATCTATTTCTGATGTGACAGTCCTAGGTTTGACCTCATCAGAATAGGGGATGGATCTGTTAAGAAGGTAGTATGGTGTGATGTTCTGGTATTTGGATGACATACACAGAGTAGGAAGTGAAATTCCTATACTACAATCGGTTATATTTTGGTTGTCACACAGTGGTTTCTCCACATGGGACTTGGATATTATATCAGACATTGTGGTTACTAGATCTATGGTTTTAGATCTAGATTTGGGAAGTGTCCCAATCTGGGTACTTAGACGGCATTCTAAAGGTGTTTTAGAATGGACGACTCCTGGCACGGTAGTGTACCTGCAGATGAAGGAGTCACCCTCTCTAAAGGTGTCTTACAGACTAAAGGGGAGAGGGATGTGCATGATTGGCAGATCACTTGCTTAGGCAATTGAGTCAATCATGAGATGTCAAGTACCACACCAGATGTTGTTATTGCACGAGATGCAGTAAGTTGATATTAATCCAATCCTGGAGAAACGATCGGAAGCAGTTTTAGAACATAAGTTGATATTCTAGGGAAATGATAACGGTAGCCTCCTTTGGGAGACAGTTATCATTCCAGGCTTCCAAGGTGACCTGAATGACAGAGTGGCTGTCAGAGTTATAGTTTTCCCTCTGACGAGGGGCAGTATTTTGGACAGGTGGTCCAGGCGGATACTGAGGGAGGCATAGCGCGGGACACTGATTAAGTTCAGTCGACGATACAGTCTAAGAAGTTTAGATTTGGAGTTCATTTATGAGCAAGGTCCCATCAGACATCCATACATATTCTAAAACAGGTATTACTCATTTCGGGAGATGGCTTTCTCCATGAACTTGAGATAAAGAGAGACATAGAGAGACATAGAAAGAGACAATACAGCGGATCCACACACTAAGGCTATTCCTCGAACGCAATAGTTTCGCAAACGAGCTTTGTGAGACTGACTAGTAGAGGAGTTGGGTGTTCGGTATCACACGGGTTGTGAGTATGCGACATCGCAATAATTAGCCTTGAGTCCAAGTGGGAGATTGTTGGAGATAGTGCCCTCAGAGTCAATTATTGGATCACAGGCACGTGATTGCAATGATTGAGGGAGGACCTATACCGGTAGGACAGTCTTACTCAAGATGATAGTATCCTATCTGGTTTATCTTTATCATCGTGTACTGCTTTAGGTGACCTTACATGTCACTATTACACGTTGATAGAGCCCCTAGGATTCTTGCTTGACTACCAGCAGTATGAGGGCGATCATATACGTGGGAGCTGGGGTCTATAAGCACATCCTTAAAAGGTCCCTAGTCGTGGGAGTTTCGAGATAGGGCATCGATACTCCAGAGTAAACTAGTGTATACAGTCGAGACCCCGACGAGGGGCGGTGGCCGGTCTCACAAGCCACTAGTGTCAGTTGGTTCACCTAAGATGTATACAGGTGCTCATTGGGTTATGAGTACACTGGACAGGATTCGCCGGGAACCTGCTAGTTGGGATTATACCAGACGTCAGATAGCAGTTCCCTGGTGACATGTGTACAGGTTAGTTCATCGACCTGAGATCGTCATTTATCTCGTGTGAGTTCCCACTGTACTTTGATTACTACCCTACCATGCTCAAAGGAGTTGTGCAAACAGGTTTTAGTTGGGTACAGTCCCGAGCCACATGGAGGCAGTGAGCGGATCTGCAGGGGTTCGTCTCTCCCGGTATTGGGGGTGAGGTCGCGCTGTGTCTAGGAGAGCCATTACACAAAGCCCTCGGCCGAGGCAAGGAGATTTACTGGTAGGTATTCCAGTAGTATCTCAGGGTGTTCTGGGCTATACTCCGACACGACTTGTACCGCTTTTGGGGATCTGACTTTTACCAACCCCCTAGGCCCGCCATGCGATGCTCATAGACGAACGGACCGGGCTATATGGATATTGTCACTGACAGGCTCAGTAGGGTGTCAGGATGAGTTCGCTCATCGACGTCCCTTTTGGCCAATACCTGGTAGCCCGTTACGTATTGGCTAATACCTCTGACGTGCTAGTGGTTAAATCCACAACCAAAGTATTGACGAGTCTTTAGAGTCCCCCACAGACCGTTTTCTCAAGTTTCGGGCGAAACGCTGTAAAGTCCGTATGGAGATATGATAGGGTTCTATCTTATACGTGCGGTATTGCACGGATCATGATCGGACGGATAATACTAGAGGGCTTTGGTTTAAGCCGGATCCTAGTATTGTACAGTGTAGATTTTGTCTCATTGCATTTGTATTCAGTGGGAATACAAATGCGGGTATGTATATACAGTCGCGGGGTTTTCCTGTAATTTATTACGGGATAAGTTTTCTGAAGTTGCCAGTTTGTATTCCGTTTCAGCCAGTTTTTCTTTCTTCCATTCTTTGGCTGAATTTCCGATGGAGGGGTTTTTTTTTTGCAAGTATGTAAATTATCTTTTGTGGAGGTGTTATTTGTGATTTGTGGCTTCATGATAGATATTGAATCATGAGATTCTTTTTCCATCAATTCTTTTGCATTAATGTGAAGGGATTTGTATATGACTTTGGATATGAAAGAGTGTGACCTTTTTCTTCTCATATTCATTCCTTTTTCTCCCCTTGCTTTATGCTTGGATTTTTCTCCACCATTGAGAAAAAAGGGGTCGGCCACTTTTGAGAGAGAGAGGGTGTGGGAAATTTGATCATCTCATTTCTTATTCCTTGCTAGAAAAATGAGAGCACCATTTTCTTCCAAAGTTCTTTCTTTCTTCACCTCCATCAAAGGCAACTTCACCCCATTGAGACAAAGTGATTCTACACTAGCCTACAGCATTTCTTGGGCACGTCGTCTCGCCAACTTCGTGCACAAGTTGCCTCAGTCCAGAGGTGGGAGCCCGTAAAAGAACCCAGCGATGTGGTGCCCGTTCCGACGAGGAGATGAAGACCGGAGGTTCCGCAAGGAGATCGGAGTGGAGGCCGATGACCGAAGGACACGGATCGCTCGGTATAGCTTCCTACTCCTTTTCTTGTTTGCTAGAGTTAGGTTAATGGCCCGATCCGGATTTTTAGTGCGTGGTGGTGCCGGTTCTAGTTTATAGAAAAATTTTCGTTTCCGCATTCCGGCGTCGGATTGACGGCCGGGGCGCCGCCGTGCACTTACACGAGGATAATGCGATATGAGATACCGTATTATATTCTCGCGATATTTTTGATATGAGCCGGATCATCGGATCAAGTGTTGATGCGATGAATTGGTACATGAAATACTAGTCGGTTATATTCGATATAGCCGGATTGTCGGATCAAGTGTTGATTCGATAATTTAATGTATAATAATATATATATGATATATTGCATTACATTATCTAATATTGGCTCGCTTTATTGATTCATTTTCTCACCGGATAATACATTGATATATATGCGATATATGTTAATTGTATTATTTTCTTTTGTTACAAATATATATTATATATGTGATATATAATATAGTAACATGATATGATTACTATTGCAACATGTTTAGTGGAGATTAAACAAGATTAGGGTTTGATTTGGGTTAGTTCTTTCTTGATGTTTCTAGAAGGTTTCCTTTTGTTTTGAGCTAAGATATTATGGTTGATATTTTTTAGTGACTCATTCTTAACCCAACCCAAACCCTTAGCCCTAGTTAAATCTCTACATGAGTTAGACTTGTCATAGTTGACCATGGTTGCATTTGTAATCATATATCTTTTCATTATTCATCACAAAAGGATTGGATTTTTATTCATCTTCTTCTTCCTTTGAGCTTTGAGAAAGCTTTCTAGGTTTTCTTCATGTGATTATTTAGTGTGAGAATTTGATAATAAAAGAGAGCACAAATACTACTCCATCATCCTCATCTAATCTAGCTAATTAGATTAGGGTGTTCACCTCATTAGAGAGAGAGAACTTGAGTTATAGAAACTTTGAGGTAGATCATCGGAGAAAAGGAAGACTACAAGCTAGCATGGATCGTTCGAGTTGTGAAGCCTCTCTTGAGTCTGGGAGATCGTGGATCGCGGTGAAGGGACTTCTACTCGGAGCTTATGAAGTGAAGGAGCGGACTATAAAGGTTGCAATCCCCCACTCTTAGTTGTAAAGATGTTTACTTGCATGTTAAACCCTCATTATCTAGCAAAGATCCCGGCTTTGGGTTGGTCGACACGTCTAAATTTTTATCCAGGCATGGTTGATGCCTTATTAATCCTTGTAAGAGTGCCTAAGAACCCTACAAGCCATGACACATTTAACCCATGGTTGCATTTCTAACCTTATCACAATTTCATTCTCACTTGAGCTTGAGTTTCTTCTTCTTCTTCATTTTTGATATTCTTGCTCTCTTGATTTGTTCATGTGATGAAAAATAGTGAGAAATAAATTTCTAAAGTGAGAAAAATTCCTACTCCATCATCCTCTTCTATACTAGCCATATAGATTAGTGTGTTAGCTTCACTAGTTCCTAATTAGTGAAGCAATAGCTTGGGTTTGTGACTCCTCAAAGTAGATCATCTTGGATTGTGAAGACTTCAAGCTAGCATGGATCATTCACCTCATGAAGCCTCTCTAGAGTCCGGGAGCTTGATGATCGCAGCGAAGGGACCACAGCTTGGAGCTTATGAAGTGAAAGAACGGACTACAAAGGTTGTAATCCCTATCACTTAGAAGTAAAGTAGTTTACTTGTTGTTTCTAACCCTAATTCTCTAGTAAAGATCCTTGCTTAGGTTGTTTGGCACTTGAAAATTTTAAAATACGGCATGTTTGATTCCTTGTAGAACCTTGTTCTAGTGCCTAAGAACCTTACAGGTCAGTTATAGCGTGCGTATTCAGTGGGCCAGATGCCACCGTCAGTAATGTGCCGTTATGAGTGGTCATATTGAATTGGCCAAACGGTGATCAAAGGAGTGCCAGAGCCGAACTATTCCATTAGTACACTTGACCAGGTCGATGAGCAGAAGGATTGCGAGATTGGTATTCCACAGAGAAAAACGAGGACCCAGAAACCGGAGATGCCAGACCGTGAGCAGAAGGCAAGTTGATGATCTTGCTCTGCCAGTTTGGGCGCACCGGCATATTTTTCGACATTGTAGGAGGTGTACCTCAATGTCATTTATTGCGTTTGCGTTTTGTGATCCGAGTATCACACTTTTATCGCTTGGATTTGAGTTTCGATGATTGGGTTTCATGATTATGTTTTTGTTCACCATGGTTGCACTTACTGGAGATTTATATTGTGCACAGTTATTGCACTTGATTTATGCTTTATACACCACCACATTGGTTTATGATTTGTGCATATTTATTGCACTTGGTATCGATTTGTGCCTTCGTAGCACGTATTTATGGTTTCGTGGATTCGATACTGTCGATTTGGTGCTTGCAGTGCATTGATTCATGTTTTGTGCATACAGTTGCATACGTTTATGGTTCTATACACCTTGGTATACTCGGTGTTGTTTTAATACGCATTTGAAATATTGATGAGTTTTCGTGCATTTGTTGCACCAGATCGTATTTCGTGCATTGTTTGCACCAGATTTATGTTTTCGTGAGCATCTGCACTTGATGTTCGTTATCATGCATACTATTGCACTGGATGTTTTATGCGAACCTGATGCACTTGATTGAAATTTTTATTCATGCATGTTGGATGCACTTGATTTGGGATTTTCATTCGTGCATGTTAGTTGCACTGGATTGAGATTTTCATGCACTATAGATGCATTTGATGTTGTTGTCGTGCACATCCGTTGCACTGGACAGATACTTTCGTTCACACCTATTGCACTTAGTTTTGCTTTTATGCATATTGTGGCAATTGTATTGGATTTGATTTTCCGTGCGCACCAGACGCATGTGACATTGGATACGCCTTTTGAGGCTGATTTTATTTATGGGTATCGTGTTTTGATGATGGATACTATATTATATAGTAGCCAAGCAGGGCTGGTCCGAGGACGGTGCCTGAGTACTTTTGCGTGCATCAAAAGTTACCAAGGGTTTTCAAAAAGGAGCTATAGTCTCACTATTTCCTACGTGCCTGCGAGTGACACGAAAATTTATAAGAAAACCTTCTGAGATATTTCAAAAAGGCAGGACGTATAATTTGAGCAAAACATATATAGGTATATATTTACTACTTTACAAATGATCGTCCGCCACTTGTGCCGTGAGATACGCATAGCGCGGTGATTTGGGAAAGATTTAACATGAGTTTTTCAGCTTTTAAAATGGTTTTACAAGATGCGTGCTATATACGTATTATGATTTGATTTTGAATTTGTACTCGTTTTAAGGCGCACATGATGTGCTGTGGTATTTCTGTATCTTCCGTGATTTCGGAGCCCCATTGATTTGAGCTGATTATTGAAATGTTTTAGTAGTTGGGGATTTAAATTTAAATTCGGGGACCGAATATCTTTAAGAGGGGAAGACTGTAAAATTTCAGAAATATAAAATATTATTTTGGAAATTTAATATTAAAATAATATATTTCGCCAAAACTATTCGATTTACGAATATGGGTATTTTGTAAAATGATATAAGTATATACCAATATTTGGAACTTTATTAGAGATTAAAATGATTTATTTATTTTAATGATATTTATCGGATTTTTGGTCAAATCCGTATTTTTACATTTTTTCCATGGCTTGTGCACAATATCATGTGAATGTATTTCATTGAGTTTGTGTTAGTGGCTTGTGAGTTTGTGAGAAAGAGAATGAGAAAAGAAAAGAAAAGCAAAGGAATAAAGAGTTTGAGTGTGAAAGGAATAAGAGAAAGAAACAAAAGAGAATGAGTGTAATTGATATTTGTTGGGAGAGTGAGTGTAGGGGAAAGTTGGTAAGTGAGAGAGAGTGAGCATAAGAGAGAGAAGCTAGGAGTGGGATGCCTCTTCATTTCCCCATCTCCATTGTTTTCTCCATTTCCCTTATCTTCTTCATTCCTCACTACCTCCATGTATCATCTCTAAATATTTGCCAACACCCTATGCAACCTTCACATAAAACATGCACAATATCATTCTAAACCATTTGAACCATCCAAGTTTCAATTTTGAAGTTTTTGGGCAACTCAAGAATCTTCCTATGTTGCAAATGGGGTAATCTATTCACTTTAAATTAGGGTTTATGTTTAAATATCCTAGTTTAGCTAGAAATCGATATAATTAGGATATGTGATTTTAGGAAATTATAAGTTGTTGTTAATTGGCTAATTAAGGTGTAGTGAGTGTTTACAAGACCATAGAGATTGATTTAGAGGCCTGGAAATGAGTTTAGAACCCGATACACGAAGTTAGAATTGTTCCGTGTCGGTTTTATGAAACCTTATGGCCTACAGGGTATCTGGAGCTATCTGGGGAATTTTTAAGAGAATCAAACAAGTCCATTAACCTAGATAGACCACTAGAAGACCACCACCAAAACACGAGCCCGTTTCACCCTAGTACGGCCGGCGTGGCCGGATTTTTGCTTAATGTCGCTGGACCCCCAAATCCCTATGGTGATGTGGTTTTTCCTGTAGCTCCCTTACCCTATAAACTAGCCCATGTACTTGTTTGTTTAGTCCCATTTGACCTGAGCTAAAATCTGGGAGTGATTTCCTTAGTTGCTGCTTTAGTGTTATATGATATTTGAATTCTTGGTTTTTAGATTTGATTTGGATTCCGTCGTTGGACGTTTGTACGTCAACGGACGAGGGTTGTTTGGTTGTTTTTGCATGCGTAAGCTATAGGTTCTAACCTATAGGCAATTCGTGTGCCGTATCGGTTTTTGGATATTTGTTTTAATAGAATTGCGATTGTGTATTAATTGTGTTAGTGTATATGCCCTAGAGGCCATTATTGTATCATACTAGTTTGTATATTACTTAATGGAAGCTTGGGATATTCACCTTGTATATACAATCTTGCTCAAAATAGTAGTATGCTACTTGGTTTGTTTCTACTTCAATGTGTACATGTGTTTATTTTAGTATATCGCCTATACACATTAGTGGAGCTCTTAGGATCTTTGCTTGATTACCAGCGTTGTGATGGCAGTCACACTACTGGGGCTGGGTAATCTATAAGCACATCCTTATGCAGGTCCCTAGTCGCAGGACTATCGAGACAGGGCATCGATACTCCGGAGTAGACTAGCGTATGCCCTTCTCATCCCAGTGTGGGAGATGGTCTGTCCCACAGCCATCAGTACGTCGTACTTGAGAGAGTATGCGGGTGCTCGTTGGGTTACGAGTACACTGGACAGGAATCGTCGGGAACTGACTAGTTGGTATTATGCCTATCGTCAGTTATCAGTTCCCAGGTGACATGAGTACAGCTTAGTCCGCTGACTTGACACTGTCACTTCGCCTCGAGTGTGTTCCCACTGTACTTTGATTACTACCCTACCACGGCTCAAAGGAGTCGTGCAAACAGGTGGTAGTTGGGTACAGTCCCGAAGCACTTGGAGGCAGTGACGGTTAGACAGGATTCGTCTCTCCCGGTATTGGGGGTTGACATCGCGCTGTGTCTAGGAGAGCCATTACACGAGTAGTCCCTGGCCAGGGCAAACGAGATATACTGGTAGGCTTCCAGTGTTATCTCAGGGTGTTTTGGGCTTCACTCCGACACGACTTGTACCGCTATTGGGGGACTGACGTTTACCGCCCCCTAGGCCCGCCATGCGATGTATCAGACGAACAGACCGGACTGTACCGAGATTGTCACATCCAGGCTCAGTAGGAGTTCAGATGGGTTTCGCCTCGTCAGTCTTCTTGTCGGCATTACCTGGGGACCGTTACGCACAGCTAGTGCCGCTTGCGGTCTGTGGTTAAACCCACTGCCAGCGTAGTGTTGAGTCTTTAGAGTCCCACACAGAAAGCTTTTCGCCTTTAGGCAAAAGAGTAGAGGTCGCATGGTTTTGCGACAGGTCGCATGGTTTTGCGACAGGGTTCGGTCACATCCGTGCACTTGTGCACGTACAGTGTCCGGACAGTTTACACTAGCGGGCTTTGGTTTAAGCCAGATCCTAGTGTACGTATTGGGATTGGATTTATCCAGTTTGTATTCGTGTTCCTCAGAACGCGGATGCGGGTGTGTATGCACAGTTGACGGAGAGACAGAGGCAGAGGATTCTCATTAGGGTTGTTGACCGTTGACCGTTGGCTATTGACTTTTTGCTCAACCCTAATGAGAATATGATATATGATTAACAATTATATTAATTAAGTATTATGGTGACATGGTTGTTGACTTGTTGACTTTGTTGACTTGTTGACTTTGTTGACCGGTGGACTAGGCTTGACTAGTTGACCATCATGATAACCATAGCCATCATTTCATGGCAAAGACTTTTGCTTGCTTGCTCATTTGTGCAAAATGAGTGCATGAAATGATATGGTTATGGTTGCTTCAACCATCACATAACACTTGATTGGTATGATGAGTTCTCATTGTTTTGGATTATGAGAGGGTGAAAGGCAAAAGAGAGGCTCATTCTTACTTGCTCATTCTCTCTCTTGTTCTTGAGCTCTCTTGCTCTTGCTTTCACCCTCTTCCTCTTGCTCCCTCTCTTGACTCTATGGTTCATATATCTCATGAGTTGAGAATCAAGAACCATAGATAAAATCCCATACAAACTCTTCTCTACTCACTCTAGTTCACAAGGTTTAGCAAACCGAGTGAACTAGTTTCTTCAAAGTTCGAAGAAGGAGCCAAAGGTTGGAGCTTTCAGGTGGATCTATCTTCGGCGTACGGAGACGACGGGAAGAAGCCGATCCGGACCACCATCGGAGCTTGAAGACGAAGGAGTTCAAGACAAGCAAGGTATAACCCCCTAACCGAGTGTAAGTGCACTGCGGCGCCCCGGCCGTCAATCCGACGGCCAAATGCGGAAGCGGTGATAAACTTTAATTTTGCGAACTTAGCAAACCAGCACCACCGCGCACTAAACATCCGGATCGAACCATTAACTATTCTAAGCTAACTACAAGACGGGTTAGAGATATACCGAATGATCCGAGTCCTCCGGTCTTCTCGTCGTCGTCCCGATCTCCTGCGGAGACTCCGGTCGTCGCCTCCTCGCCGGAAGGGCACCACATCGCCTGTATCTTTTACGGGCTCCCACCTCAATACCGAGGCAACTCGGGCACGAAGCTGGCAAGTCGACGTGCCCAAGATGTGCTGTAGAAAGTGTAGTGCTGTGTCTCTTTGGGGTTATGTTGCCTAGATGGAGGAATGAGGTTGTGAAGTGAACTTCCAAGTGGAGCTAGAATTTGTGTAGCATGAAAATGAGATGAACAAATTTTTCCTTCATCCAAATGAAATGATCCTTTCCATCTCTCTAAATGGCCGGCCCCCCCTCTCTTATCAAATGGTGGAGGAATGATACAAATCATGAAGGGAGGTGAAGGTAGGAGATCAAGGGGGTGACCATATCAAAAGCAAACTTCACATCAAACACTAAATCAATCTTAATCACCTTTATGCATGAAATGATTATAGAAAAGAAAGGAATAAAAAGATGCTCTCATAATCTCTCATCTCACAAATAAACCCTCCACAAAATGTTATTTGCAAACTTGCAAATAACACCCTCCATCGAAAAAGTCCGACCGGGAAAGAACAAAGGAAAACCGGCCGGAACGGAATGCAAACTGGCAACTCCAGAAAACTGGTCCCGTAATAAATTACAGGAAAACCCCGATACTGTGCATACACACCCGCATCTGTATTCCGTCCGGATACAAATGCAATGAGACAAAATCTACACTGTACTATACTAGGATCCGGCTTAAACCAAAGCCGGCTAGTAATATCCGTCCGATCCTGATCCGTGCAATACCGCACGTATCTGATCGGACCCTGCCATATCTCCATACGGCCTCTACAGCGTTTCGCCCGAAAGCTTGAGTAACTGAAAGTGTGGTGGACTCTAAAGACTCGTCAATACTATGGCTGTGGATTTAACCACTAGCACGTCAGAGGTATAAGCCAATACGTGACGGGCCACCAGCTATTGACCAAAAGGGACGTCGATGAGCGAACTCATCCTGACACCCTACTGAGCCTGTCAGTGACAATATCCGTACAGTCCGGTCCGTTCGTCTATGAGCATCGCATGGCGGGCCTAGGGGGTTGGTAAAAGTCAGACCCCCAAAAGCGGTACAAGTCGTGTCGGAGTGTAGCCCAGAACACCCTGAGATACTACTGGAATACCTACCAGTAAATCTCCTGCCTTGGCCAAGGACTTCGTGTAATGGCTCTCCTAGACACAGCGCGAACTCACCCCCAATACCGGGAGAGACGAACCCCTGAAGATCCGCTCACTGCCTCCATGTGGCTCGGGACTGTACCCAACTAAAACCTGTTTGCACGACTCCTTTGAGCCGTGGTAGGGTAGTAATCAAAGCACAGTGGGAACTCACACGAGACAAATGACGATCCCCAGGTCGATGAACTAACCTGTACACATGTCACCTGGGAACTGCTATCTGACGTCAGGTATAAGACCAACTAGCATGTTCCCGGCGAGTCCTGTCCGGTGTAATCATAACCCAATGAGCACCTGTATACATCTTAGGTGAACCAACTAACACCAGTGGCTTGTGAGACCGGCCACCGCCCCTCGTCAGGGTCTCGACTGTATACACTAGTCTACTCTGGAGTATCGATGCCCTGTCTCGAAACTCCCACGACTAGGGACCTTTTAAGGATGTGCTTATAGACTACCAGCTCCCACGTATATGATCGCCCTCATACTGCCGGTAGTCAAGCAAGAATCCTAGGGGCTCTATCACCGTGCAATAGTGACCTGTCATGTCACCTAAAGCAGTACACGATGATAAAGGTAAACCAGATAGCATACTATCATCTCGAGTAAGACTGTCCGGCCGGGATAGGTCCTCCCTCAATCATTGCAATCACGTGCCTGTGATCTAATAATTGACTCTGAGGGCACTATCTCCAACACTGAGTAGTTAGCAACTCGTAGTTAGGTTGTTAGTTAGATGTTTAACAAAGATCCGGGTTATAAGTCCATGTTACCACCTCTATAAAAATCGTTTTTTATCAAATTCCGCATGCCCGAAAGTACCAGGAGAGGTAGCATGGACTTACAGTGGTATCAGAGCCTAGTTAAACTCTATCTAACATGTTAGCAAAGTAGCTAGAAGATCAATCAAAGAAAAGTCCCGAAAACGAACCCCAAAATTCGAAGTTTCTGTCGAATTTTATACTGTTCAAAAGTTGATTATTTTCACACCTAAAATCGGCTCAGGCTTTTGTGTGAACACCCACCAAAATTGGTCCAACGATCGAGTCAAAGCGCCGCGGAAACGCGGCGGGAGCACGCTCCCGCCGCGGATCCGCGGCCGAGTTGACTCGGCCGAGGTCCAAGTTTGGTGCAGTGTTATTCTGGGGTTGTTTTGGGATTTTTGGAATATATATTTTCTGCCCAGATTTTCCAAAACGAAAATTTTATTTTTGGGATCCCGAAAATCCGTATTTTTGATCGGACTTCTAAAAGACTTAAGCTAACGGGTTTTTCTGTAATGTGATATTTGTATTGAACGTCTACTAATCGCTATATGTCGATTAGTGGGGGTTATACAAATCTGTGATCTGTAATGTTGCTGGAATGTGTATATGAATATGTTGGATTGTCGCGGGTGAATAGCCGGGGGTTGTAAGACGAGAGTTTTCTTTTCTTTCAATTCATGTAAATTTGTAAATTGATGTAATAATTATTTGTATGGCCGCACAACCGGGTCGGGGTTGTAGCCGTCATTGTATAATTTCTTTTTACTGTTTTTTCTCCTAGGATAGACCCATGGAGGGGGTGCACAAACTACCGGGTATGCCGAAGTGTCGAGTGGCCTACTCATGGAGATGAGGGAGGTTGCTACGCTTCGGGTACTTGGCGGGTAGTTTGCCGCACCCGTATGGGTCTTGGGTGGGGTATTAGCTATTCACCGCGACCGTGTAATCTGTTTTTCGTTACAGGCTCGTGCGAATTACAGATTCCTAGTATATCCAATGTATTCATCTGTGATCTGAAATGTTTATCATTGCAGTATATCTATATATGATATTATTTAGGAGTTGCTTATGTTTTACAGACGCGCTAGCCCAGCCCCCGCTCTGTCGTTAGTTAAGTAACCTAACGGGTAATGACGGGGCCCAGTGGCGAATGCGAATGGCATAAGCGTACGTCATATTTTGGTTGTTTTCTGCAATGGTAGGATTAAATGATGGGACGCATTAAAAGAACTAATGCAAGAATATCACGCATTAAAAGAACTAATGCAAGAAAATAAACCAAGTAAAAGTCGTTGGAACACTTTCGAAAAACCACTCGGTTCTTTTCAAAACAAACTTTTAAAATGCGGAGTTTGAGCCACTCCATTTAAAAGCTATCTCGTTCCATCGACTAAATCAAGTTCACTACGTTCACGGTTTCGCCAAAACCATTCGTAGCCCTCCGTCGTTTCGCATAAATGGTCAATAGTATTCAAGCTATGCATGTTGGCCAAAGTCAAGGCATAGTGATTGGTAGCTATTGGGTATTCATGTGTAGCATAGATAGATGCGTTGGTTTGGGACAGTCATACTGCCATTTTGGCCAAAGTCAAGGGTGGGTACGGGTGGATCCAAATTAACCTGGATAATGACGGGCAGAACTTGACATGTGACTTATGATATTTTGGCCAAAGTCAAGGTCATAAGAGCATGGGGCAAAAATCCACATCGGGAGTTTCAAAGGAACTGAAACTTGCTAGTATTGCATACCATTTGGAGCGTGATGATTCTGGTAGGATTCCTTCAGTTTCGTCACGCGATGATATTTGGATCCCGATCCTACTGTGAGTATATGCTACTCCTCGGGAAATTTCTCACTAATCGATCAATGCTATAAACCTAGTAGGTGCCTAGAAAGGTGTTAGCGGGGCTACGCCCCCTGGGAAAAGAGGTTCTTGAATTAAGGAACTTCGCGAAAGCGTTGGAAAACCTCCCTCGAAGTACCGACACTGGCCTGGCTGAACGGTTAAGCAAGTATTGTGCGGTGGGATTGATCCTGACTAATTCTTCCTTTTTTGGTTTTAAGGAGGGATTCGAGAAACAGTGGGAGCCATCCTGTTTAGACAAACTAAAAACCACTCTAAACTTGCAAGAGCATCATGCTAAGTGTTTCTTCTTCTCTCTCCTAATTGCAGCGACCAATCGAAATGACTGGACTTAAGTTACTTCTAGATAAAAATATACTGACAGGGCCAAACTACAAAGATTGGCTCAGGAATGTCAAGATGGCAATCACTTACGACAAGCTGGGGTATCTTCTTACCACCAAAGCTCCCCCTGTCCCTGGTCCCACTTCCAGCGTCGCGGATAAGGAAATCCGTAAGACTTGGGAGATTGATAGCGCGAAGGCCAAGTGCCTCGTACTTGCCTCGATGGACAATGAACATCAGAGGAGGCACGAGAATATGGACCTTGAATCCATATTTCTCCATACAAAAGAACTGTATGGAGAGCAATCTCGTATCGCAAGATACGAAGCGTCGAAAAAGTTATTTTCGGCAAGGATGGCCGTCGGATCATCAGTAGCAGAACACGTGCTTAAGATGATCGGCTACATTGAGGAGCTCGCGGACCTAGGGACCACATTGGAGAGTGAGCTTTATACAGACTTAGTTCTCCAGTCCCTTCCTTCCACTTACACCCAATTTATACTGAACTTCAACCTACAAGAAAAGGAGGTTGAACTTTCAGAGCTCCTCAACATGCTGAGAAGCGCAGAGGGCACCCTGCAGAAAGGTAGGGAAACATCCACTTTGTTTGTAGGAGGATCATCTTCTTCTAGGTCCAAGGCGAAAGACAAGGGAAAGAAGAAGAAAGCCCCCGCCAAACCAAGGGGCGGTGTTAGTAAAGTGGATACGAAGGGAAAAGCTAAAGCAACAAAGATAGCGGGGAAGCTTGTGGATAAGGAAGAATGCTTCTATTGTCATAAGAAAGGACACTGGAAGAATGATTGCAGGGCCTGGAAGGCCAGAACACAGGAATTGAAGCAGGTTGCAGCTTCAGCTTCAGGTGTGTATGTTATTGAAAACTGTCTTTCAATAAACTCTACTTCCTGGGTATTGGATACCGGATCAGGATCTCATATCTGTAATTCTTTGCAGGCGTTGAGAAACCGTAGGGTTTTGAAGGCAGGTGACATGACCCTCAGAGTTGCGAACGGAGCTAGCATGGATGCTAAAGCCGTGGGGGACTAACACCTGGGAATGTCAGATGGACATGTTTTGGTTTTGCGTAATTGCTTTTTTGTACCCAACGCAACTTGTAATATCATTTCTGTATCTTTAGTTTCTAAAGAAGGTTATGAATTTGCGTTTGTAAGTAATATTGTAAACATTCACCTTAATCAAGTTTTGATTGGGTCAGGTACATTGAGTAATGGTATATACGTATTAAACCAACCACAGATTTTCAACGTCCAGAATACACACAAAAGAAAGTCTCCGGAAATAAATCAGACTTTCTTATGACATTGTAGACTGGGTCACATCAATGAGAGAAGGTTGACGAAGTTACATACAGAAGGATATTTGAATCCGTTCGAATATCAATCGTATGCCACTTGTCAATCCTGTCTCAAAGGAAAGATGACAAAGACTCCGTTCACTGGACACGGAGTAAGAGCGAGCGAGCTCTTGGGACTCGTACACAGCGACGTGTGCGGTCCAATGTCTACGCATGCGCGAAGCGGTTATTCTTACTTCATCACTTTTACGGATGACTTTTCAAGGTACGGTTATGTCTTCTTAATGAAACATAAGTCCGAAACCTTTGGAATGTTCCAGGAATATAAGAATGAAGTAGAAAACCAAACCGACAAAAGTATTAAGATTCTAAGATCGGATCGAGGTGGAGAATACTTGAGTGCCGAGTTCCTGGATTATTTAAAAGAGAACGGAATTCTCTCTCAGCTTACTCCTCCATACACTCCGCAACATAACGGTGTATCGGAGAGGCGGAACCGAACCCTATTGGATATGGTTCGGTCCATGATGAGTAACACTGAGTTACCGCGATCATTCTGGGGGTATGCGCTAGAATCAGCTGCATACCTTTTGAACCGAGTTCCTACTAAGACTGTGCCTACTACACCATATGAGATGTGGTGTGGGAAGAGACCCTATCTTAATCACATTAAGACATGGGGAAGTCCAGCTTTTGTCAAAAAGCAGCATGCGGACAAGCTCGAGGCACGCTCAGTACTGTGCAAGTTTGTGGGATATCCAAAGAATTCCAAGGGATATTTCTTCTACTGCGAAGAGGAACAAAAAGTTCTTGTTTCTCGTCATGCCCACTTTCTAGAACACCAGTTCTTAGAAAAGGAAATAAGTGGGAGCGCAGTAGAACTGGAAGAAATTCCAGAACCACAAACTATTACTGAAAGCTTAGTGGAACCAGAGGGTTCAAAAGAACAGGACATTCCTACGCCGCTCCGCAGAAGTAGTAGGCAGTCTCATCCGCCCGAGAGATACTACGGTTTTCTCATAGACGGGGATAGAGAGGATTGCATCATAGATTATGATGATCCTACTAGCTTCCAGCAAGCCGTTCAGAGCGTCGACTCGGTAAAATGGCTGGATGCAATGCGGACCGAAATGGAGTCCATGTACACCAACAAAGTATGGACGTTGGACGTTGCTCCAGACGGGGTAAAACCCGTAGGATGCAAGTGGATCTTCAAAAGGAAGATTGGTGTAGATGGACAAGTTGAGACCTATAAAGCTAGACTGGTTGCAAAGGGTTTTCGTCAAAGACCTGGTTTGGACTATGACGAGACCTTTTCTCCAGTAGCTATGCTGAAATCCATTCGGATCCTTCTTGCCATTGCTGCCTTCCACGATTATGAGATTTGGCAAATGGACGTAAAGACAGCTTTTCTAAATGGAAATTTAGAGGAGTGTGTCTATATGGACCAGCCAGAGGGTTTCATTCAGAGTGGGAGCAGCGGAAAGGTGTGCAAGTTGCTTAAGTCCATCTATGGACTAAAGCAGGCATCGCGGAGTTGGAACATCTGCTTTGATGAGACGGTCAAGGAATTTGGCTTTATCAAAAATCCAAATGAACCATGCATCTATAGTAGATTTGTAGCGAGAACTATTGTATTCCTCGTTTTATATGTGGATGACATTCTCTTAATAGGAAATGACATTCCTATGCTACAATCTGTCAAGGGGTTCTTGTCACACAGGTTCTCCATGAAAGACCTAGGTGATGCCTCATACATTCTGGGTATCCGGATCTACCGTGACAGATCCAAGAGGATATTAGGACTTTCACAGTCAATGTACATCGACACCATACTGAAAAGATTCAGTATGGAAGATTCCAAGCGCGGTAACCTACCGGCTTGTCATGGGATCACCCTCTCTAAAGAGATGTCTCCCAAGACTGATTTGGAGAGGGATCGCATGTCTATTATACCCTACGCTTCTGCAGTAGGCTCTATAATGTATGCGATGTTATGTACCAGACCGGATGTAGCTTATGCACTGAGTGTGGTAAGCCGGTATCAGTCAAACCCTGGGGAGAAACACTGGATAGCGGTAAAGAACATTCTCAAGTACCTGAGAAGGACTAAGAAGATGTTCTTGGTGTATAGCGGAAAAGACCTCCAGATCGAGGCCTTTGCTGACTCCAGCTTCCAGAGTGACAAGGATGATTCCAAGTCCATGTCGGGTTTTGTCTTTACCCTCAATGGAGGGGCGGTGTGTTGGAAGAGTTCCAAACAGGAAACCGTTGCAGACTCGACGATGGAAGCGGAATACATCACTGCATCTGATGCCGCAAAAGAAGCTGTCTGGATAAGGAAGTTCTTGAAAGAGCTTCAGGTGGTTCCGTCCATTGTTGATCCAATACCTCTGTATTGCGACAACAACGGGGCTATAGCTAATAGCGAAGGAACCCAAGTGCCATCAGAGATCCAGACATATCTTGAGGCGGTATCACCTGATCAGGGAGATCGTAGATCGCCAGGAGATCGAGGTTCGGAGAGTCGCTTCAGAAGATAACACTGCAGATCCATTCACCAAGGCCCTGCCCCAGACTCAGTTCGAGCGGCTGATCGAGATGATAGGTCTTCGATACGCCAGTACATGGCCTTAGTGCAAGTGGGAGATTGTTAGTGTATATGCCCTAGAGGCCATTACTGTATCATACTAGTTTGTATATTACTTAATGGAAGCTTGGGATATTCACCTTGTATATACAATCTTGCTCAAAATAGTAGTATGCTACTTGGTTTGTTTCTACTTCAATGTGTACATGTGTTTATTTTAGTATATCGCCTATACACATTAGTGGAGCTCTTAGGATCTTTGCTTGATTACCAGCGTTGTGATGGCAGTCACACTAGTGGGGCTGGGTAATCTATAAGCACATCCTTATGCAGGTCCCTGGTCGCAGGACTATCGAGACAGGGCATCAATACTCCGGAGTAGACTAGCGTGTGCCCTTCTCATCCCAGTGTGGGAGATGGTCTGTCCCACAGCCATCAGTACATCGTACTTGAGAGAGTATGCGGGTGCTCGTTGGGTTACGAGTATACTGGACAGGACTCGTCGGGAACTGACTAGTTGGTATTATGCCTATCGTCAGTTATCAGTTCCCAGGTGACATGAGTACAGCTTAGTCCGCTGACTTGACACTGTCACTTCGCCTCGAGTGTGTTCCACTGTACTTTGATTACTACCCTACCACGGCTCAAAGGAGTCGTGCAAACAGGTGGTAGTTGGGTGCAGTCCCGAAGCACTTGGAGGCAGTGACGGTTAGACATGATCCGTCTCTCCCGGTATTGGGGGTTGACATCGCGCTGTGTCTAGGAGAGCCATTACACGAGTAGTCCCTGGCCAGGGCAAACGAGATATACTGGTAGGCTTCCAGTGTTATCTCAGGGTGTTTTGGGCTTCACTCCGACACGACTTGTACCGCTATTGGGGGACTGACGTTTACCGCCCCCTAGGCCCGCCATGCGATGTCTCAGACGAACAGACCGGACTGTACCGAGATTATCACATTCAGGCTCAGTAGGAGTTCAGATGGGTTTCGCCTCGTCAGTCTTCTTGTCGGCATTACCTGGGGACCGTTACGCACAGCTAGTGCCGCTTGCGGTCTGTGGTTAAAACCACTGCCAGCGTAGTGTCGAGTCTTTAGAGTCCCACACAAAAAGCTTTTCGCCTTTAGGCAAAAGAGTAGAAGTCGCATGGTTTTGCGACAGGTCGCATGGTTTTGCGACAGGGTTCGGTCACATCCGTGCACTTATGCACGTACAGTGTCCGGACAGTTTACACCAGCGGGCTTTGGTTTAAGCCAGATCCTAGTGTACGTATTGGGATTGGATTTATCCAGTTTGTATTCGTGTTCCTCGGAACGCGGATGCGGGTGTGTATGCACAGTTGACGGAGAGACAGAGGCAGAGGATTCTCATTAGGGTTGTTGACTGTTGACCGTTGACTATTGACTTTTTGCTCAACCCTAATGAGAATATGATATATGATTAACAATTATATTAATTAAGTATTATGGTGACATGGTTGTTGACTTGTTGACTTTGTTGACTTGTTGACTTTTGTTGACTTGTTGACTTTGTTGACCGGTTGACTAGGCTTGACTAGTTGACCATCATGATAACCATAGCCATCATTTCATGGCAAAGACTTTTGCTTGCTTGCTCATTTGTGCAAAATGAGTGAATGAAATGATATGGTTATGGTTGCTTCAACCATCACATAACACTTGTTTGGTATGATGAGTTATCATTGTTTTGGATTATGAGAGGGTGAAAGGCAAAAGAGAGGCTCATTCTTACTTGCTCATTCTCTCTCTTGTTCTTGAGCTCTCTTGCTCTTGCTTTCACCCTCTTCCTCTTGCTCCCTCTCTTGACTCTATGGTTCATATATCTCATGAGTTGAGAATCAAGAACCATAGATAAAATCCCATACAAACTCTTCTCTACTCACTCTAGTTCACAAGGTTTAGCAAACCGAGTGAACTAGTTTCTTCAAAGTTCGAAGAAGGAGCCAAAGGTTGGAGCTTTCAGGTGGATCTATCTTCGGCGTACGGAGACGACGGGAAGAAGCCGATCCGGACCACCATCGGAGCTTGAAGACGAAGGAGTTCAAGACAAGCAAGGTATAACCCCCTAACCGAGTAGTTAGCAACTCGTAGTTAGGTTGTTAGTTAGATATTAAACAAAGATCCGGATTATAAGTCCATGTTACCACCTCTATAAAAATCGTTTTTTATCAAATTCCGCATGCCCGAAAGTACCGGGAGAGGTAGCATGGACTTACAAATTGTAGGTACTTCGCGTGGACTTCCGAGGCGACGAAGCATATCGACGTCGGCTAAGCGATGAGTTTAGAAAGTGAGTAGATTTATATCTACGGGGGAAGTCCGGTGGATGGCGTATAGAACCCCCGCATACATTGATATGGAAGATTGCGTTATAAATTATAATCAAATAAAGGATATGCTACGAACTTAAGATAACAAATTATAGGATTTAGTAAGATTTAGTAAAGAGATGATATGATAAAAGTTGACACTAATGAATATATATTGGCTTGAGAATAGGATATAGGTATAATGGATAACATGATGTAGATGTAGATGACTCGGATCGATATATGAAAATATGAAATGAGAAGTGAATCATAACAAGTATGGGCTGATAATGATAGGATATGAGATCGAGATCGATAAACACGACATGAGATTGAGATAGAGGTGTGGCGGAATTAATAAGATATGACGTTTGTACAAATGTGATTTGAGATATGTGTGTGTGTGTGTATTATTGAGTATAATGAGTAATATGCCGTACGAGACTTTAGATCCGTACCCTCATTTGGTATAGGTCGATAGATTCCCTATTCTGTTTGATGACCCCATACGATGGATTACCGTACACGATGAGATGTATCGGATGATTGATCTGCGCTAGTGATTTGAGGATGAGGATCGATGATTATTGTCATATCGGATGTTATGAGGCGGGATCACTGATATAAAGCTTGCCACCTGAACCATACCTATTTTCAAAATGACGATGTGTATAAAAAGTGACCGTATGATTCTTGTGTAGGTAGATATACCCATTTATTGTTCATGTTGTGTAGGATATTATTCTTCGTGTGATACCTATCATGTTTCCAGTATTTAATATTATATGATATCATTGCTAGTACACCTGCACAATTACCGTTGATGCGCATGTTACACTTATACAGATTTGCCGGCTCACACACATTCTTCATCGGTAATTACCATGCCACTTATACAGTAGAACTGCCATATCATGATATTACTCTTAACCGTAAAAGTGCATTCATTGTTCAGTATTATCACTTGACATGCTTGCATGATATACCTGATATGCTCATATTACTACTCTATGTTGCATACATTGTACTTTATGGTTATATGCATTGAGATGCTGTTTTTATGAGATCGCTAGATTTAAGAACCGTGGTATATTTCAAAGGAAATGACGTATTGTTTTAAAAACCCGGTTTCTCTTTATATGATATTTCGAGACGTCCACCATGAGTTTCTCAGTTCTGAGCTTGTTTTCGAGACCCGATTCGAGGAGTTGGCAGATGCCGTTTGCGGGTACATGGTGGATTGTATAGAGCTCGGCAGATACCCCGGGGGAAAGAAATGATTTTTGTGGTGTAGACGATGAGCCTGGCAGTGAGAACACTACCTACCGGTGATTGTATAGAGATCGGCGGATATCCGGAGGATACCGTTTTGGAGTTATGATATGAGATGGATATGAGGACCGATCTGAGGATGCAGTGCCTGAGATGAGATAGATATGAGGATTTGCGTGTCGATGCTGGACATGGGTTTTCATGATGTTTCGAGTGTCGACGTTGGACACTCAGGTTCCATGATTTTTATGTGTCGTTGATGGACACGTGGATGATATCCACATGCATACAGACATATGATGTTAGATGTTTATTTATATATGTCATTGCATTGACTTGATTGTTGACATATATGCATACTTGGTCACCCTAGTTATCATAGTATTACCTTCAGGATATAGTGATATCATAGTTTTACCTTCAGGATATAGTGACCTAGGAAGTCGTTATTTTATTCGATTTCTACTTGCTGATGTTTTCTACTCACGAGTTGGCAACTCACCCCTGTTGTGCCACAGTTCCTGCAGGTTTGACCGCTTGGGATCAGTTGCGGTATTGCTGGCACACAGTTTCTTCCAGGGTGCTTTGCTTTGGTAGGTGGGACAAATGTTGGATTGTTCCCACTCTCGTACCGTTATATTCCGTTGTATCTAGATAAACTCCATCACATTCACGTCAGATCAAATTAGAGAACTAGAATTGTATATTGTCAGACTTGGTTGTGCGAGACTTAGAGCAATGGGTTATGCTCGCTTTTCTTGAGTTTTGATGTCTTGCTTCTTTATTATTTGTTCTTTCTTGGTTGATTCTTCGCCGTTGGGCGTCGTATATATGTTATTGCGTGGTTGTGATTCCGCCAGTTGGCGAAGAGCTAGCTCCCGCTTGGGGATGCCTATATATTGTTGTATATATGTTTTTGGATCAAAATATACAAGGGTGGTGCTGCCCGAAATTTTTAAAAGACAAAACATGATTCATTATACCTTTATTTCAAAACTGCACTCCCACTATTTTCCGCAAAAATGTTTAGATTTTCTGGGCTTCGGCTTACTTGATTTACATTACGCCTTTAGACGTTGCGTAATTTAAGTGTCGGTCACGTGCTAAATTACGGGTCGTGACAATTAGTCATGGTTGAGCTTGGAGGAAGCTTGTAGAGTCATTGACTTAGTCCACCTATTTTGTTTTACCTAAGATATTTATTAACCTAACCATTACACTTAGCCATGGTCAATTCTCTACATGGGTTAGTGCATGACATAAACTCACCATGGTTGCATTTCTAACCTCACTCTCATTCACTACATCTTCTTCATTTTTCATCTCCTTCAAGCTCTCTCTAGGTTTTGAGGAGATAAAGAAAAATAGTAAGAAATTAAATTCTAAAGTGAGCAAAATTCCTACTTCATCATTCTCTACTAAACTAGCCATTTAGTTTAGGGTGTTACCTTCACAATTCCATATTAGTGAAGTGATAGCTTGAGTCCGTGTTTCCTCGACGTAGATCATCTTCGACTTTGAAGGCTTTAAGCAAGTATTCATCATTCACCTTGTGGAGCCTCTCAAGAGTCCGGGAGTTCATTGATCGCAGCGAAGGGACCACTACAAGGAGCTATAGAAGTGAAGGACCGAACTACAAAGGTTGTAATCCATACTCACTTAGATGTAAAGTTGTTTACATTATGTTTTCGTATAATTCTCTAGTTAAACTTCCTAGGTTAGAGTTCTTTAGCATGACAAAAATTTGAAAATGGCATGGACGATGCCTCCCGAAATCTTGATGTCGTGCTTAGGAACCCTACAGTCTGCCCGCTCACCCTCTCTAGCTAAACGGATGGAATAGATAGAGGGGATGTGGAATCGAGTCCGAATCTCGGAAAGATCGTCCAGACTCTTCAAGATAGAGGGCGCATCGCCGGTGTACCCGATGCGCACCTTAGGGGCCCTTATCGCCGCCCAACGGTGAGTGACAAGGGTACCCTGACTCTATGGGGAGCCCGATACAGAAGACGTAGCAGAAGAGGAAACCTCTTGGCTATCTGAAGCTGAAGAGGAGGAAGACCCACTGGACTCGGCCCCAGCAACTGGAGCCTCATCATCCGACTCTACCCTTACTACCTCTACAGACTCCTCGGATGAAAACATCTAACTTGATTCAAAGAAAGGGATTCACCGAGGAAAAATCAACAAAGAATCCGATCTAAGAAGTGGAGCGCCGGGCAATCTTCAATAATGAAAGAGAATTAGAGTAAAGTTTCGGCCCTAGGATGGTCCCCTCCTATTTATACATCCCAAAAGAGAACATCATATGGCCCAGATTAGTTCCCGCCAAAACGAAACATCGCGCCCAAGCGGCAGTCGAAGCTCCATGGGCGGTCAACCATTAGGGACGTCTCTTTGTGTTAGTGATATGTATGCCCTAGAGGCCATTACTGTACATACGATGTATATTTTAATGGATGCTTGGACATAGATAGGGAGGACTTTCTTTCTCGACATGATAGTACGCTATCTGGTTGTACATTATCTTAACATGTACTCTGATTGTCTCTATGTTACATGTTGATAAAGCCCTTAGGATATGTACTCGACTACTGGGACTATGATAAGATCATACTAGTGGGGCCACGGTAGTCGACGAGTGCATCCTATAACTGTTCCTAGTCGAGGGTATTTCGAGACAGGGCATCGATACACCAGAGTAGACTAGCGTATATGCATCTTGACCCATATGATGAGCGATGGATGATCCCATATCCATCCGTGTTTGACATCAAGGATGGTGTACGGGTGCTCAGTAGAGACTGGGTACACTGGACGGACTCGCCGAGAACTCCCAGATGGTATTATACCTCACGTCAGATGGCAGTTCTCTGGTGACACTGGTACAGGTTAGTCTGTAGACCCGAGATCGTCATAGAGTCTTGTGTGATTCCCACTGTCCTTTGATTTCCATCATACCACGTCCAAAAGGGCGTGCAAAAAGTTTGCTTTTAGGTACAGTCGCGAATCACATGGAGGCAATGAGCGATAGGAGGGGTTTCGTCTCTCCCGGTATAGGGAGTTGATGTTGCACTGTGTACGATTTTCTATAACTGGAAATCCCTGGCCAGGGTTGCTGAGATTTACTGGTAAGTGTTATCAGTAGTTTCTCGAACTGTTATAGACCTCATATCTATAGGGTTCCTAGGCACACCCATGAGGTTCTACAACTGATCAACCATGCCAAAATCAAAATTTTCTATGTGCCGAGAAACCCTAAACAAGATCGATACTAGAGGTAAAGCGAAAGAACATGCAAGTTAACAACTTAACTACAAGTTAAAGTGACTACAACCTTTGTAGATCCGGTCCTCCACATCTTCAGCTCCGTGTTGACGTCCCTCCGCTGCGATAATCGGAATCCCGGACTCTATTGTCTGTTTCATCGGAGAAATGGTCGGGCTAGGTCGTTGACATCGATACCGAAGATGATCTACGTCGAGGCAACTCAAACTCAAGCTCCATCTTCACTTGGTCATAAAACTTGTGAAGATAACACACTCTACTACATGGCAAGTGGTAGAGGATGAAGAAATAGGAAGTGGGTTCACTTTGGAATTGGATTTCTCATTTGGATTCATCACTTGGAATTTTTCTAGCAATGGCTTTCTTCTTCATGATGAAGATGAAGAAGAAGAAAGAAAATAATGAATGAATTATCAAAAAAAAATCAAGTGATAGTTATCATTTAGCAACCATTGGTGAGTGTAACTAATGTAGAGAATAAACTAAGGTTTAGGTGAAATGGTTAGGTTAAGGAATAAAAACAAAATGGTTACTTTGTCAAAGATGCATGAAGCATCATGAAGCTTCTTGCATAAAACAAAAGCAACCATTTAGTTTTTTCTTTTTAACCAAAAATAAATAAGGTAAATAAAACCCTAACCATTTACTAAACATGGTGTATAGCATACACACACCCAAGTTTGCATGTATCATCAAACATGATACAATCAAGTGCACAAAAATATATCACATATACTACTTGCGTACATCAAGTGAGAAAATCAATCTTAAGTGACCAAATACTAGTTAATGTAAAATAATATATCAAATATATAATTATACATTAAATCAACACTTGATTTAATGATCCGGTCATAACGCATATAACCGACTAATATCATGTGTATCAATATATCGAATCAACATTTGATTCGGTAACCCGGCTATATCTTATATAACCGTCCGATGATACAAATCACAAGAATAGAATCCAGTATCACATACTGGTATTATTCTCGGTCCTGCATATATCTCATATGCGCTCCTATTTCGTTTCGCTTGAGCCAGGAAACCTCTGTGTAGGACTCTAAAGACTCGTCAATACGCCGGCAGCAGGTGATGATCATATCAAACACCCACAAGCCGCAAGCGGTCTGCTAAACGTAACGGCCACCCGGGTATTGAGCGATCAGAAGATCAACGAGCAAGCACGCTCACACTCCTGTGAATCCAACCAGCAACACTTACCGTACAGTCCGGTCTGTTCGTCTGATATGTTGCATATCTCGCCTAGGGGTGGTAAACGTCAGACCCCAGTAGCTTGATAAGTCATGCCGACGTAAGGTCCATAACAAGCATGAAACTACTGATAACACTTACCAGTAAATCAGTGCAACCCTGGACAGGGATTTCCAGTTATGGCCAATTGAGCATAGCGCAACATCAACCCCCAATACCGGGAGAGACGAATCCCCTCCTATCGCTCATTGCCTCCATGTGAATCGGGACTGTACCCAAAAACCACCTGTTTGCACGCCTCAGCAGAGCCGTGGTAGGGTGGAAATCAAAGCACAGTGGGAGACACACAAGACTCTATGACGATCTCGAGTCAACAGACTAAGCTGTTCCAGTGTCACCAGAGAACTGCCATCTGGCGTGAGGTATAATACCATCTGGGAGTTCTCGGGGAGTCCGTTCAGTGTACCCAGTCACCACTGAGCACCCGCATACCATCTCTTATGTCAAACACCAATGGATATGGGATCATCCATCGCCCATCACATAGGTCGAGAAGATATACGCTAGTCTACTCTGGAATATCGATGCCCCGTCTCGATATTCCCACGACTAGGAACATTGAAGGATGTACTCATGGACTACCCAGGCCCCACTAGTATGATCTACATCATAGTCCTGGAAGTCGAGTACACATCCTAAGGGCTTTATCAACATGTAACAGAGAGACAGAAAGTATACATGTTAAGATAAAGAGTAACCAGATAGCGTACTATCATGTCGAGCAAGAAAGTCCTACATATATATGTCCCAGCATCCACTACATTATACATCCAATGTACAGTAATGGCCTCTAGGGCATACATATAACTAACAATCTCCCACTTGCACTAGGGCCATCTGTAGCAGTGGTTGCAGTATCTAATACTCAACCATCCCATATAAGTCTCTCTCTGGGAAAAAGCCTTTGTGAGTGGATCCGCCGTGTTGTCCTCTGAGTCTACTCTCCTAACCTCGATCATCCTGGAGATCAACTATCTCCATTATCAGGTGATGCTGCCTCAGAATATGTCTGGGTCACTGATGGGACCAGGGTTCCTGGGCCAAAGCCACACTTCCATTGTCACACAACGGTAGGAACCTAGTTCATCTCATGAACTAATATACACCCAAACTTCCTCTTTGGTAGTATCTTTAATAGCGATGTTACCAGCCTTTATCATCTAGTTTGCCACGGTATCTAGCTTGGAACTCTTCCAACATACCGTCCCTCCACTTAGGGTATAGACAATGCCTGCGACTGACATTCAGTCGTCCTTATCACCCTGGAACCTTTCCAGTGATTCTCTCCAGGATTGGCCGATACCATCTCACTACAACTAGTGAGAATCCTAACATCCATTTAGATCTATCTCATAGATCCAAATCCAAGGATTTAGGAGGTATCACCTAGATCCTATATGGAGAATTCTTGTGATAAGAGGAGATTGACCGTGCGTAGTATAGGAAACTCTTTTCCTATCAAGAGTATGTTGTCCACGTACAATACGAGGATGACCACCTTACTCTCTACTACCGTTTTGTATATACAAGGTTCATCTACCATTTTGATGAAGTCAAACACTTTGACTACCACATCAAAACAGACGTTCCAACTCCGCGATGCCTGCTTTATTCTGTAAAGCAACTTGCACATGTTTCCGCTGCTCCCACTATTTACGAAGCCCTCTGGCTGTGTTCTTATAGACGTTTTCTTCTAAATTATTATTTAGAAAAGTAGTCATGACACCCAACCACCAGATATCGTAGTCATGGTATGTAGCCGTGGCAAGTAGGATCCGGATAGACTTAAGCATAGCTACTGGAAAAGGTTTCATCATTATCCACGCCTGATCGATGACGAAAAACCTTTAACAAGTCTAGCTTTGAAAGTCTCAACTTTTCCATCTACACCAAGTAATCTTCTCAAGATATACTTGCTCCTGATGGGGATTTAACCCTTCAGATACAGCAATCAAAGTCCATACTTTTGTTGGTGTACATGGATTCCTTCTCAGATCGCTAAGCATTCAGCCATTCTTACAGAGTCCCTACTCTTGATGGCCTGCTCGAAACTAGTTGGGTCATCATCTCATGATGCAATCATCGCTCCCACTGTCATCGAGAAACCGAAGTATCTCTCAGGCGGATGAGGAACCCTGCTAGATCGGCGGAGAGGCTGAGGTTCGTCGGAGACTATTGAATCCTTTGGTTCTATCAAATCATCAGTTGTAGTTTGTATAACTGGAACTCCTTCCAGTTCTACAGAACTGACCTTGCCTCGATCTTGTCCGGTTTTTGCTTTTGACATAGGTCGGACAATCCCAAATCTTAATTTACTTAAGAGATGGGCTCTTCCCATACCATATCTTATATGGAATGGTAGGCATTGATCTGATTCGAACCCAATTCAATAGGTATGCAGCTTTTCAAGCACATAACCCCCAAAAGGAAATAGGCAACTCAGTAGTACTCATCATAGAGCACACCATATCTAATATGGTGCGATTGCTCCGCCCCAATACACCGTTGTGCTGTGGTGTATTCAGAGGAGTAACACCGAGAGAGAATCTCATTCTCCTTTAGAATAGTCCAAGAATTCTATGCACAAGTATTCCCCTCCCTGATCTTATCATAGGACATAATACTTATACCCGGTTTTTGGTTCTTTACTTCTAACTTATATTCTGTGAATATCTCATAAACTTTGGACTTATGTTTCAACAGGAACATATGGCTGAATCTTGAGAGATCATCAGAGAATGTAATGAAGTACAAAGAACCGGTCCTGGCATGTGTAGATAGGGGACCTTGCATACATCACTATGTATCAGTCCCAAGAGTTCACTAACTCTTTCTCTGTTTCCAATAAACAGAGCTATGGTCATCTAATCTTTGCGACATGACTGGCAAGTTTCACAAGATGTAAATTCAAACTGATTTAAATATGCATCTAAAATGTAACTTAAGCTAGTCGGGTCAAATTGATATGACCTAGTCTACAATACCTCAAGAAGAATTCGTTCATTTCTGAACTCTTCCTCTTGTGTGTGTTCTATATACTAAGAACTATAGTTTGATTTAGAACGTCAATGCTTTTAGATAACGTGCCTGAACCGATCAACTATTGATATAGGAAATGTTCAAAACATTATCCAACAATACAAAATTATATCCTTTCTTCACTAATAAAGAGACTGATATGATTTTGTATATCAGGTTCGGTACCTAATAACATTCATTCAGAATCGGTGTACTGGTAATACAGGGTGACAGTGACCAACAGACTTGGCTGCAACACTTGCACCGTTTTCTGTCTCATGAAACTTATCACCCGTTCTCAGTTCTCTACCTTTCTGTAGCCCTATGTAACTGATTACATATCTGGGATCCTGATCCGGCATCAAATACCCAGGACGTAGAGAATACAGAGAAACAGTTCTGTGTAACGAACACACCCGAAGAAGATGCATCATATGTACTTTCTTCGTTTGGGCGGCATGGGAATCTTGGTATTCCCCTATTTCCTGCTCGGTCTTATAACAATTATAAGTAGGAGTGGGACCAACGTTCCCCAGCTCAGTATAACAAGCGGGTTCGGTCAATACATCCATATTATTATCTTGATTAAGGCGTGATATGGTCGCTACCTGGAGAGAGAGAAAAGAAAAACACTCTGCGTGCGCTCTTGCAAGATTAGATTGGTTATTTATTTTATCTAATCAGGATGGCTCCCACTGTTTTAATCGAATCTTCCTTCAAACCCTAAAAGGAAAGACTAGCCGGGATTAATTACACGCTACAAGTTTACCAATCTTTCAGCCAGGCCAGTGTCGGTACTTTGAGGGAGGTTCCCCGTGCTTTCGCACGGACCTAATTAAAGTAAACCTCGTTTTCCCAGTGGCATAACCCCGTTGACACCTTTCTAGACACCTACTTGATCGGCTAATTGCAAAGTGCAAAACTCTCCCAGGAGTAACAATTACTCGCAGTGGGTATCGGGATCCAACTATCATATAGATGGTATGCAATCTCATTGCAAATTTCAACACTTGAAACTCCCGATAATGGTTTTTACCCCTAGCACTTATGACCTTAACTATGGTCAACAAATCATAAGCACTAGTTAAGTTCTACCAGTCATTTCGTGATTAATTAGACCCACCCACATGACCCTTAACTAAGGTCAACAAAGTCACGCGACTGTCCTAACTAATCGCATCATATGCGGTGTAGGAAGACATCACTTAGCTACCATACACTGTGCCTTGACTATGGTCAACAAACACAGCACGAATACTAAGTACTCTACTTCCTAAAATGATGGAGGGTTACGAATGGTTTTTAATAAAACCTTTAACGCTTTGAACTTGATCTCGTTGCGGAATCAAATGGTTTTTAAATGGAGTGTTTTTTAGGCCTTTCTAGTTTTGCTAAAGGGGTCACTCCCGGTGAAGGGATCGTCGGCACTTTCCTTATCGAATAAGGTGCAGGATATATCATATATACCGCTGTGCAAACCAAAAACTATAGAAGCAATCAAAAGACAAACCGAGGGTTGTAGCATCTGCCATTTAATGCTAAAGGAGTCACTCCCGGTGAAGGGATCTCGGTCCTTTCCTTATCGAATAAGGTGCAGGATGTTCTACAAGGAACACCGCGATGCAAAGCAAGAACTGTAGCTACCTGTTTTATTTTGAAATTCGATTCCACAACATCTTTTAGGTTTATTTTCTTTCATTAATCTCATTAATGAATGTCCCATCATTTAAGTCCACCTAAACATCACAGATAAATATAACGTACGCTTATGCCATCCGCATTCGCCTCGATGTCCCGTCTGCACCGTTAAGTTAGGTAACTAACGCCAGAGCGAGGCAGGGCTAGCGCGGGTGTAAAACATAAGCAACGTCTATATAATATATCATATATACTATATACAATATCTGTCTGAACAAATCACATGATCACATCACAGATAACGCAGCAGAAAATATCATATGAAATATTGGATATACTAGGACGTCCGTGTTTTATTTTGAGCCTGAATAAAACACGGATTCCACGGTCGTGATGAATAGCCAATCCCACACCCCTAGACCCCTACGAGAGCGGCAAGCAACCCTACCAATTCTAGGGTTAGGAGACCCGGACTCGACTCCTTGAGATGGTCTCCCACTGGACCCTAGAACCCGGTTACTTGTGCTCCCCTCCTTGGGTCTATCCTAATGCGGGAAAGTAAATAATATACAAATGGTGACATCATCCGTAACCTGGAAGTTCCCCAATAAAAGAATATTACATACAAGTTTTTACATGAATGAAAATGAAAAACACTCGTCTCACATAAAAAAAACCCGGCTATTCAAACACGACGATCCAATATAACATATCCAGCAACACATAACATCACATGTCATCAACGTAAGTAAATATGCGTATCCCAATTGTTGTTGACATATAGCAACGAAACCGGCGATATCATATATTACACTTACGGTCACAGAAAAGAAAGTGTAAAACTACAACAGTTGGAATCCGCAATCTACATAGACATCGCATGCCTAACCAAATGAATTCCTTAGACATCGCATGCCTAACAATTATAAACCCCGCATTTTAGTCTCATTATCGAAAACACTTTTCAATATCAAGTCGGGCAATTCAACAAGATTCCCGCCATTTTGATCGAATGCTCGTCGCAAACTTTAGTAGGCGGCCGCACCCCCGATGCCGTCGACGAAGTGCACCAAGGAGGAACACCGCTGCCGCGAGCACCCGAACGGATGCTTTTTGGCGACGGGGTTCTCCTACAGTCACTTGGTCGGGGCTATGGGGTGTGGCTGTCTATTAAGTTTACCGGCGAGTATCCACGTACGCAACGTGTTTGCGACGGACTTTTGATCACATCAAAATTCCGTGGCAACCGATAAAGTGAGACTAAACTGCTATGTTTATAACATCCAAATCAGTTATCTCATAACTACTTGTGGATTCCAAATATTGTGTCACATTCCAGATAAATAGAAAATGTTAAACTTTCCGATCGAACAATCAAACACCCAAGTTTTCCCGAAACAGCTCAACACATGAAATAAGTTTAAAAACATCCATTTCATGCCACAGTACCAACGGTCCAGCCGTAGAAGGGTCAAGCCAACACCTCACATGTGGCACGCCGTACTGCCCCAAACCCTAAGGTTCAAAGGGCAGTTCAAGACGATCACATAATCGAGTTAAGGTTTGTTGTCTTCTAGAGGGTCCATCGCATTACTTGCACTACTTAGAACGTCTTTAAACTACGGAAAAATCCAACACTTGAAAATTTTCCGGCAGGGGAAAAATTCGGTATTTATATCCGGTCGAACTTTTTAACATATTCTAAATTATCCGGAAAAACACATAGACAAAATTAGACAATCCGATCGAATCTACGAACTCCCAATACAACCCAGAAAACTCAACACTTGAGTATAAATTAAAATTACCCAGAAAACAGAGGAATCACAAAGGGACATTACTGTGCAAACAGTGAAGCAAGAGGACACTTTATGGCCGCGGAACCGCCGTATGACCTAGGGTACGGCCGCGGTTCCGCGGCGCCTTGGACGAGTTGGGGTCACGTGCTGCACAGTAATTCTTAGAAAACCCTGCTGATTTTTCTGCATATTTTTAATTCACAAAATTCACAGTTTTGAAAAATTATACAGAGAAGGGTTTTCAATTAGGGTTTCGGGTTCGATCGGACTTTTAACATCGTCTACACATCGCCTAAACCTCTAGCTAGGCTCTGATACCACTGTAGGTCAGGCAGCCACCCCATCCAATGGGGTCGCCGTGGCACCAACGGGTCCCTCAGCCGCTAATTTTTACGCATGCCCCCTCGTGAGGACTACAACCCGCCGGAACACCTTCCGGTCTCGGGACACCCTGGGGGTAAGAGCCTATGCTTCGCCACACTGTCACACAGTGAGAACCCCCCATAGGTCGACATCCAATGCCTAGTAGCTCTGATACCATTGTAGGGTTTCTAGGCACACCCATGAGGTTCTACAACTGATCAACCATGCCAAAATCAAAATTTTCTATGTGCCGAGAAACCCTAAACAAGATCGATACTAGAGGTAAGGCGAAAGAACATGCAAGTTAACAACTTAACTACAAGTTAAAGTGACTACAACGTTTACAACTCCCATCGAGCCAACCGGCAACACTTCCCGTACAGTCCGGTCTCCTCGTCTTATATGTCGCATATCAAGTCTAGGGGTGGTAAACGTCAGACCCCAATAACCGATAAGTCGTGCCGATGTGAGGCTCATAACGGGTTGAGAAACTACTGGTAACACTTACCAGCAAATCTCTGAATCAGCCCTGGCCAGGGACTTCCCTGTTACGGCCAATCGAGCACAGAGCAACATCAACCCCCAATACCGGGAGAGACGAAACCCCTCCTATCGCTCATTGCCTCCATGTGACTCGGGACTGTACCCAAAAACCACCGTTTTGCACGCCCTCATGGACGTGGTAAGGTGGAAATCAAAGCACAGTGGAAATCACACAAGACTCTATGACGATCTCGGGTCTACAGACTAACCTGCACAAGTGTCACCAGAGAACTGCCATCTGACGTGAGGTATAATACCATCTGGGAGTTCTCGGCGAGTCCGTCCAGTGTACCGTCTCTACTGAGCACCCGTATACCATCTCTGATGACAAACACCAATGGATATGGGATCATCCATCGCCCATCTCATGGGTCGAGAAGCGTATACGCTAGTCTACACTGGTATATCGATGCCCCGTCTCGATACACCCACGACTAGGGACCTTGAAGGATGTACTTATGGACTACCATGTCCCCACTAGTATGATCCGCATCATAGTCCAAGCAGTCAAGTACACATCCTAAGGGCTTTACCAACATGTAACTATAAGACAGTATAAAGAGACAAGTATACATGTTAAGATAAAGAGCAACCGGATAGCATACTATCATATCAAGCAAGAAAGTCATCTCTATATATGTCCAAGCATCCAATATAATATACATCATCTGTACAATACTGGCCTCTAGGGCATACATACAACTAACAGTTCGGCACGGCTAAAATTTTAATCGGGCATGGTTGATGCCTTATAGACCCTTGTGCGTGTGCCTAGCATCCCCACACTTTGGTTGCAGGAGTCAAAGATAGCCTGTCTCGCCCGCCAACTGACGTCAGACACGTGGCCCGTACCTCAACTGGTGAATCGACTGAAACGGCGCCCCCTCTTTAAAATGCAATCATTTCAATGATTCGTTGACGCTATCGGGGATACGCACGAAAATTCAGGCGCACGACAAGGCGACACGTGGGCCCAAAGATCGAAACGACACAACCGCCAAACGCCATGTCGTTCCCAGGCGATCCACAATATGATTCTCGGTGCCAAACCGAGCAAAGAAAAACCGAGCAGGCCACTCTCGACCCGACCCATAAATAGGTCGGAACGAGAGTGGGGGGCTAATGATGATGCTCACAAGTAGTATTTCCTCATATTACGACACGTGGTGGATGACGTGTCCCGAAGGCTACGGAGGTGGAATAAATGAGTTGCATTAGGGGCATTCCTCGTGATCTCTTCTCCAAGGATATATCCGACCTTTCAGGAGACCTCCCTGAGTACTTTCCACCTTCACCTAGAAAACCACCAACAGCTCATCTCCGAGCTTCCTTGGTCTCCTTGCTCGTCTCCGAGACATCTAACATGCCGAGCTTCCTCGGCCTCCTCGCTCTTCTCCGAGCCTTCTGTCAGGCCGAGCTTCCTCGGCCTCCCCGATCAACCGAGAGCGCAGTGTAGGGTTCCTAGGCACACCCATGAGGTTCCACAAGGAATCAACCATGGCCAATTCTAAATTTTCTATGTGCCGAGAAACCCTAATGCGATCGTTGACTAGAGGTATAGGCGAAAACGATATAAGTTAACAACTTTAACTAAGAGTGAATGGAAAATACAACCTTTGTAGATCCGGTCCTCCACTTCCTTAGCTCCGTGATGACGTCCCTCCGCTGCGATCATCGGAATCCTGGACTCTCGCGGTGGTTTCATCGGAGAAAAGATCGGGCTAGGTCGTTGACTTCGATGCCGAAGATGATCTACGTCGAGGCAACTCTAACTCGAACTCCAACTTCACCAAGTCATGAAACTTATGAAGAAAACACCCTATACTACTTGGAAAGTGGTAGAGGATGAAGAAATAGGAAGTGGGTTCACTTTGGATTTTGATTTCTCACTTGGAATCATCACTTGACATTTTTCAAGAGAGCTTTTCTTTTTCTTCACTTGAAGAAGAAGATGAAGAAGAAGAAAAAGAATTATGAATTATTTCCAAAAAGAAAAATGAAGTGATGGTTATCATAATGCAACCATGGGTGAGGCTAACTCATGTAAAGAATGAACTAGGGTTTAGGTAAATGGTTAGGATTAAGGAAAGAAACAAAATGGCCAAGCTTTCAAAGTTTCATGAAGCTTCAACAAAATCCAAAGAAAGCCACCATTTCATTTCTTGCCAAAATAAATAAGGAAAATAAATAAAAACAAATGAAAAACCCAACCATTAACCTAAAGATGGTATAAAGCAAACATACACCCAAGTTTGCATGTATCATCAAACATGATACAATCAAGTGCACAAAAATATATCACATATATAACTTGTGCACATCAAGTGAGAAAGTTAATCTTAAGTGAACAAATACTAGTTAATGTAAAGTAATATATCAAATATATAATTATACATTAAATCAACACTTGATTTAATGATCCGGTCATATCGCATATAACCGACTAATATCAAGTGTATCAATGTATCGAATCAACACTTGATTCGGTAACCCGGCTATATCACATATAACATGTCGATGATACAAATCGCGAGAATAGAATACAGTATCACATACTGGTATTATTCTCGGTCCCGCACATATCTCATATGCGCTCCTATTTCGTTTTGCTTGAGGCAGGAAACCTCTGTGTAGGACTCTAAAGACTTGTCAATACGCCGGCAGCAGGTGATGATCATATCAAACACCCACAAGCCGCAAGCGGTCTGCTAAACGTAACGGCCACCCGGGTATTGAGCGATCAGAAGATCAATGAGCAAGCCCGCTCACACTCCTGTGAATCCAACCAGTAACACTTACCGTACAGTCCGGTCTGATCGTCTGATATGTCGCATATCTCGCCTAGGGGTGGTAAACGTCAGACCCCAGTAGCTCGATAAGTCATGTCGATATGAGGTCTATAACAGTTCGAGAAACTACTGGTAACACTTACCAGTAAATCTCAGCAACCCTGGCCAGGGATTTCCGGTTATAGCCAATCGAACTCAGCGCAACATCAACTCCCTATCCCGGGAGAGACGAATCCCCTCCTATCGCTCATTGCCTCCATGTGATTCGGGACATGGTAAGGTGGAAATCAAAGCACAGTGGGAATCACACAAGACTCTATGACGATCTCGGGTCAACAGACTACTCTGTACCAGTGTCACCAGAGAACTGCCATCTGACGTAAGGTATAATACCATCTGGGTGTTCTCGGCGAGTCCGTCCAATGTACCTAGTCTCCCCTGAGCACCCGTATATCATCTCTGATGTCAAACACCAATGGATATGGGATCATCCATCGCCCATCTGTATGGGTCGAGAAGGTATACGCTAGTCTACTCTGGTATATCGATGCCCCGTCTCGATACACCCACGACTAGGGACCTTGAAGGATGTACTTATGGACTACCATGTCCCCACTAGTATGATCTGCATCATAGTCCAGGTAGTCAAGTACACATCCTAAGGGCTTTACCAACATGTAACAGAGAGACAATCAGTGTACACGTTAAGGTAAAGAGCAACCAGATAGCATACTATCATGTCGAGCAAGAAAGTCCTCACTATATATGTCCCAGCATCCACTACAATATACATCCTATGTACAGTAATGGCCTCTAGGGCATACATATAACTAACAATCTCCCGCTTGCACTGGGCCATCTGTAGCAGTGGTTGTAGTATCTCATACTCAACCATCCCATAAAAGTCTCTCTCTGGGAATAGGCCTTCGTGAGTGGATCCGCCGTGTTATCCTCTGAGTCTGCTCTCCTAACCTTGATCACCCTGGAGATCAACTATCTCCATGATCAGGTGATACTGCCTCAGAATATGTCTGGATCACTGATGGGACGGGCGTTCCTTGGCATAAGCCACAACTCCATTGTCACACAATGGGAGGAACGAAGTTCATCTCATCAACAAATATACATCCAGACTGCCTCTTTGGTAGCATCTTCAGTAGCGATGTATCCAGCCTTTATCGTCTAGTATGCCACGGTATCTAGCTTGGAACTCTTCCAAAATACCGTCACTTTTCCGAGGGTAAAGACAATGCCTGTGACTGACTTTCAGTCGTTCTTATCACCCTGGAACCTTTCCAGTGATTCTCCCCGGGATCGATTGATACCATATCACTACTACTAGTGAGAATCCTAGCATCCAATTACCTCTATCTCATAGATGAAAACTCAGGATTTAGGAGGTATCATCTTTGATCCTATATGGAGAATCATTGTGATAAGCGGAGATTGACCGAGCGTAGTATAGGAAACTCCTTCCCTATCAAGAGTATGTCATCCACGTACTTTACGAGGATCACTACCATACTCCCTACTACCTTTTTGTATATACAAGGTTCATCTACCATTTTGATGATGTCAAACTGTTTGACTAACTCATCAAAATAGATGTTCCAACTCCGCGATGCCTGCTTCATCCTGTAAAGCAACTTGCACACGTTTCCGCTGCTCCCACTATTTACGAAGCCCTCTGGCTGTGGACGCTCTCTTCTAAAACATCATTTTAGAAAAGCTGTCATGACACCCAACCACCAGATATCGTAGTCATGGTATGTAGCCGTGGCAAGTAGGATCTGGATGGACTTAAGCATAGATCCTTAGAAAAGGTTTCAACATAATCCATACCTGGTCAATGATGCAAACCTTTAACAAGACTAGTTTTGAAAGCCTCAACTTTTCCATGTGCACCAAGTAATCTTCTCAAGATATACTTGCTCCTGATGGGGATTTAACCCTTCAGATAAAGCAACCAAAGTCCATACTTTGTTGGTGTACATGGATTCCATTTCAGATCGCTAAGCATCCAGCCATTCTTACAGAGTCCCACTCCTGATAGCCAGCTCGAAACTAGTTGGGTCATCATCTCATGATGCAATCCTCGCTCCCACTGTCATAGAGAAACCGAAGTAACTCTCAGGTGGGTGAGGAACCCTACTAGATCGGTGGAGAGGCTGAGGTTCGTTGGTTACTATTGAATCCTTCGGTTCAACCAAATCATCAGCTGCAGTTTGTATAGCTGGAACATTTCCAGTTCTACATAACAGACCTTACCTCGAGCTTGTCCGGATTTTTCTTTTAGACATAGGCCGGACAACCCCAAATCTTAACTAACTTAAGATATGGGCTTTTCCCTTTCCATATCACATATGAAGTGGTAGGCAACTGATTTGATCAGAACCCTATTCAATAAGTATGCAGCTTCTCAAGCGCATAATTCCCAAAAGGAAATAGGAAACTCAGTAGTACTCATCATAGAGCGCACCATATCATATAGGGTGTGATTGCTCCGCCCCGATACAACGTTGTGCTGTGGTGTATTCGGAGGAGTAATGCTGAGAGAGAATCTCATTCTCCTTTAGAATAGTCCAGGAATTCCATGCACAAGTATTCTCCTCCCTGATCTCATCATAGGACATAATACTTATACCCGTATTTTGGTTCTCTACTTCTAACTTATATTCTGTGAATATCACAAAAGGTTCGGACTTGTGTTTCAACAGGAACATAGGTCTGAATCTCGAAAGATCATCAGAGAATTTAATGAAGTACAAAGAACCGGTCTTGGCATGTGTAGACAGGGGACCTACATACATCAACATGTATCATCCCAAGAGTTCACTATCTCTTTCTCTATTTCCAGTAAACAGAGCTATGGTCATCTTATCTCTGTGACATGATTGGCAAGTTTCACAAGATGTAAATTCAAACTGATTTAAATATGCATCTAAAATGTAACTTCCGCTAGTCGGGTCGCATTGATATGACCTAGTATACAATGCCTCAAGAAGGATTTGTTCATTTTGAACTCTTCCTCTTGTGTGTGTTCCGTATACTAAGAACTGTATTTTGATTTAGAATATCAATGCTTTTAGATAACGTGCCTGAACCGATCAACTTTTGATATAGGAAACGTTCAAAACATTATCCAACAATACAAAATTTTATCATTTCTTTACTAATAAAGAGACTGATATGATTTTGTATATCAGGTTCGGTATCTAATAGCATTTGTTCAGAATCAATGTATTGGTGATACAGGGTGACAGTGACCAACAGACTTGGCTGCAACACTTGCACCGTTTTCTGCCTCATGAAACTTATCACCCGTTCTCAGTTCTCTACCTATCTGTAGCCCATGTAACAAATTACATATACGGGATCCTGATCTGGTATCACATACCCAGGACGTAAAGGATACTGAGAAACAGTTCTATGTAACGAATACACCCGAAGATGATGCATCATATGCACTTTCTTCGTTTGGGCGGCATGGGAAATCTGGTATTCCCCAATTCCTGTTCTATCTTATAACAATTATAAGTTGGAGCGGGACCAACGTTCCCCAGCTCAGTATAACAATCGGGTTCGGTCAATATATCCGTTTTATTATCTTGATTAAGGCGTGATATGGTCGCTACCTGGAGAGAGAGAGAAGAAAACACTCAGCGTGCGCTCTTACAAGATCAGATTGGTTATTATTTTGTCTAATCAGGATGGCTCCTACTGTTTTTATCAAATCTTCCTTCAAACCCTAAAAGGAAAGACTAGCCGGGATTAATTACACGCTACAAGTTCGTCAATCTTTCAGCCAGGCCAGTGTCGGTACTTTGAGGGAGGTTCCCCGTGCTTTCGCACAGACCTAATTAAAGTAAACCTCGTTTTCCCAGAGACGTAACCCCGTTGACACCTTTCTAGACACCTACTTGATCGGCTAATTGTAATGTGTAAAACTCTCCCAGGAGTAACAATTACTCACAGCGGGTATCGGGATCCAACTATCTCATAGAAGGTATGCAATTTCATTGCAAATTTCAACACTTGAAATTCCCGATAATATTTTGCCCCTAGCGTCCTATGACCTTGACGCAAGCCAACAAACCATAGTCCGCTAGTCAAGTTCTACCCGTCATTTCCTGATTGAATTAAACCCACCCGCACGACCCTTTGACGCAGGCCAACAAAGTCGCACGACTACCCTAATCCAATCTGCATCATATGCATAAGCAGATAAATACTAGTTAGCTACCGCACACTACGCCTTGACGCAGGCCAACAAACGTAGCACGAATACTAACTACTACTTATCTGAAATGACGGAGGGCTACGACAGGTTTTTCTGAAAACCTATTGCGTAATGAACTTGATATCGTTGTAGAATCAAATGATTTTGAAATGGAGTGTTTTTGAGGCTTTTCTAGTTTTGCTAAAGGGGTCACTCCCGGTGAAGGGATCGTCGGCCATTTCCTCATCGAATAAGGTGCAGGATATATCATATATACCGCTGTGCAAAGCAAAAACTATAGAAGCAATCAAAAGACAAACCGAAGGGTGTAGCATCTGCCAGTTATTGCTAAAGGAGTCACTCCCGGTGAAGGGATCTCGGTCCTTTCCTTATCGAATAAGGTGCAGGATGTTCTACAAGGAACACCGCAATGCAAAGCAAGAACTGTAGCTACCTGTTTTATTTTGAAATTCGATTCCACAACATCTTTTAGGTTTCTTTTTCTTTCATTAATCATATTAATGAAGTCCCATCATTTAGTTTACCTAAACATCACAGATAAATACGACGTACACTTATGCTATCCGCATTCGCCTCGATGTCCCCTCGTGCACCGTTAGGTTAGGTAACTAACGGCAGAGCGGGGCAGGGCTAGCGCGGGTGTAAAACATAAGTAACGCCTATATAATATTGTAGGGTTCCTAGGCACTCTAGTGAGGTCTCACAAGGCATCGAACATGCCAATTTCAAAAATATAGGTGCCGAGAAACCCGACTACGGATCGTTTACTAGAATTCTAGGCGAAAAAGCTAACTAGTTAACACTTAACTATGAGAATACGGATATACAACCTTTGTAGATCCGGTGCTCCACCTCCACGGCTCCGCAATGAAGTCTCCTCGCTGTCCAAGACGGATCCCGGGCTCTAGCGTCGGCTTCATCGGAGAATGGACGGGCTAGGTCATCGACGACGTGCCGAAGATGATCTACATCGAAGCATCACTAGATCGAGCTCTCACTTCACCAAGTCATGAAACTTGTGAAGGAAACACACTCTACTACTTGGCAAGAAGTAGAGGATGAAGAAATAGGAAGTGGGTAGACTTTAGAATTGGATTTCTCACTCATTTCCATCAATCACCATTGATGGAGCTTGCTTTCTTCTTGAAGAAGAAGAGGAAGAAGATGATATATATTATGATAAGTTAATTAAAATAGATAATAAAAATCAACACTTATCATAATCTTAACCTTAGTTAAGTGTAGAGAATTGACTAAGGTTGTGTTGAATAGTTAGGGTTAAGGATGAGAACAAAAAGGTCAATTAGTCAAAGCTTCATGAAACTTCAACTAAAAACAAATAAAGCCACCATTCATTTATCTTTCAATTTATTCAAAATGAATAAATAAATAAGATAAATGAATAAGTAAAAACCCTAATCAACAACTTAACCAAGGTTAATTCTTTACACTTAACCTAAAAAGCATGTATCATCAAACATGATACAATGTTGTGTACAAAAGTATATCACATATACAATGTGCACAAACCAAGTGAGAAAATCCATTTAAAGTGAACCAATATTAGTTAATGCAAAGTAATATATCAAATATATAATTATGCATTAAATCATTAAATCAACACTTGATTTAACGATCCGGTCATATCGCATACAACCGACTAATATCCAATGTATCGGTTTATCGAATCAATCCATGATTCGATAACTTGGTTATATCGCATACAACCATTCGACACATTCTTCGCGAGAATGGAATACGGTATCACATACACGCATTATTCTCGGTCCCGCACATATCTCATATGCGCTCCTATTTCGTTTCGCTTGAGCCAGGAAACCTCTGTGTAGGACTCTAAAGACTCGTCAATACGTCGGCAGCAGATGATGATCATATCAATCATCCACAAGCCGCAAGCGGTCTGCTAAACGTAACGACCACCCGGGTATTGAGCGATCAGAAGATCGACGAGCAAGCCCGCTCACACTCCAGTGAATCCAACCAGTAACACTACCGTACAGTCCAGTCTGATCGTCTGATATGTCGCATATCTCGCCTAGGGGTGGTAAACGTCAGACCCCAATAGCTCGATAAGTCGTGTCGATATGAGGTCTATAACAATTCGAGAAACTACTGGTAACACTTACCAGTAAATCTCAGCAACCCTGGCCAGGGATTTCCTGTTATAGCCAATCGAACACAGCGCAACATCAACTCCCTATACCGGGAGAGACGAATCCCCTCCTATCGCTCATTGCCTCCATGTGACTCGGGACTGTACCCAAAAACCACCGTTTTGCACGCCCTCTTGGACGTGGTAAGGTGGAAATCAAAGCACAGTGGGAACCACACAAGACTCTATGACGATCTCGGGTCAACAGACTACTCTGTACCAGTGTCACCAGAGAACTGCCATCTGACGTGAGGTATAATACCATCTGGGAGTTCTCGGCGAGTCCTTCCAGTGTACCCAGTCTCTACTGAGCACCCGTATATCATCTCCTATGTCAAACACCAATGGATATGGGATCATCCATCGCCCATCTATATGGGTCGAGAAGGTACACGCTAGTCTACTCGGGTATATCGATGCCCCATCTCGATACACCCACGACTAGGGACTTTGAAGGATGTACTTATGGACTACCATGTCCCCACTAGTATGATCCGCATCATAGTCCAGGTAGTCAAGTACACATCCTAAGGGCTTTACCAATATGTAACAGAGAGACAATCAGTATACACGTTAAGGTAAAGATCAACCAGATAGCATACTATCATGTCGAGCAAGAAAGTCCTCCCTATATATGTCCCAGCATCCACTACAATATACATCCAATGTACAGTAATGGCCTCTAGGGCATACATATTACTAACAATCTCCCACTTACACTAGGGCCATCTGTAGCAGTGGTTGTAGTATCTCATACTCAACTATCTGTTAGTGTTTATGCCCTAGAAGGCCATTACTGTATCATACTAGCTTGTATATTACTTAATGGAAGCTTGGGATATTCACATGTATATAACAGTCTTGCTAAACATGGTAGTATGCTACTTAGTTTTTCTATCTTAATATGTGAGTATACGTATTGATAGAGCTCTTAGGATCTTGCTTGTCTACCAGCGTTGTGATGGCAGTCACACTAGTGGGGGCTGGGTAGTCTACAAGCACATCCTTATTCAGGTCCCTGGTCGTTGGATTATCGAGACAGAGCATCGATACTCCGGAGTAGACTAGTGTGTACGCTTCTCATCCCAGTTGGGGAGATGGTCTGTCCCACAGCCGTCAGTACGTCGTACTGGAGACAGTATACAGGTGCTCGTTAGGTTACGGGTACACCGGACAGGACTCACAGGGAACTGTTGGTTGGTTTGATACCAGTCGTCAGTGAACAGTTCCCAGGTGACATGAGTACAGCGTAGTCCGCAGACTTGACACTGCTACTTCGCCTCGAGTGTGTCCCACTGTTCTTAGATTGCTACCCTACCACGGCTCAAAGGAGTCGTGCAAACAGGTGGCAGTTGGGTGCAGTCCCGAGCACTTGGAGGCAGTGGCGGTTAGACAGGATTCGTCCCTCCCGGTATTGGGAGTAGATATCGTGCTGTGTCAGAGAGCCATTACGCAAAGTCCCTGGCCAGGGCAAGCGAGATTTGCTGGTAGGTTCCAGCAGTTTCTCAAGGTGTAATGGGCTTTACTCCGACACGACTTATACCGCTATTAGGGGACTGACGCTTGCCGCCCCCCTAGGCCCGATATGCGATAGTCTTGGACGAACGGACCGGACTGTATGGAGATTGTCACATCAGACTCAGTAGGAGTTCGGATGGGTTTACTCATCGGCCTTCTTATCGACAACTACCTGGGGACCGTTACGTACAGCTAGTGCCGCTTGCGGTCTGTGGTTAAACCCACTGCCAGCGTAGTAGTCGAGTCTCTAGAGTCCCACACAGAGAGTTTCCTACTCCAGGCGAAACGATATAGAGGTTGCATGGTTTTGCGACAAAGGGTTCGGACGCATACGTGCGTTTACGCGCGTACGACTTTCGGACAGTTTTTACCAGTCGGCTTTGGTTTAAGCCAGTTACTGGTATCCGGTTATTGGATTTATACAGTCTAAAGTTTTTCCGTATTTTTACGGATCGGAGGGGCGTTCTCGTAATTACTCGAGAAGCTTCTAGAAGATGTGACTAAGGAGGTTTCTTTTGGATAAGAGAGTGAGTCATGGTGGTGATTCATTCATTTCATTAATGCACATTTATTGCTTAATGACTCATGCTAATGAATCACCACTAGATATTTCATGAAGCATGCTTATTCATTTCTTTTTATTCATTATTGAAAAATAAGAATGCTTCATAATATTATGATACACTCTCTCTCTTCTCTCATTATCTTATCACACATTCTCTCTCCTCAAGCTCTCATCTTCAAACCCTAATCCTTAATCCTCATGTGTTGAGATCAAAGGATTAGTTAGACTAAACAATCCATAACCTTCACTCTATATCATCCTCTCATCTTTGATTAGCAATCAAAGTTGATTAGTTACCTCAAGTTAGAGGTTTAGCTTGGAGTTTCGCTCTCGGGTGGATCGTCTACTACCTAGAGAAGGTCGAGGAGAACAAAGGAGGACGTAAAGAAGAAGGACCGGTTTCATTAGGTATAATCCCTAATCCCTTGTAAAAAGAAACTCATTTGAATACGGTTATTTATAGTTTAGCTTCGATTCAAGCGGTTAGTCGATGTTCGTTGTTTAAACTTGATTGTTTTTGAAAATTCCGCCTCCCCATAAGTACTGGGGTGCACTACATCGACTTACAGTGGTATCAGAGCCTCGCTAAACAATAAATAACTTAATTGCAAATTTGTACGAATTTCGAACGGAAAAACAAAGCCGCAAAACCCTAATTCTGTCAAGTTTCTGTCGAAGTTAAAATGAAGTCAGAAAATTTTTCAGGTATGTTCAGAGAGCTTGACATGACCACAGTAGAACACCCAAAAAATTTGGGCTTCTGATTCGTCTAAAGCGCCGCGGAAGGGCGGCGGATCCCACCTATCCGCCGCGCAACCGCGGCCGAGTTGACGAGTCACGAGCTCGTTTTTTTTGGGTGGGTCCCCTGTGGTGTTTTGGGTTTTCTGGAATGTTTAATTATTGCTCAGGTTACTGTTTAACAGAGCAGATTTTGGAGCAATATTGATGTTGTTTATTCGATCGAATTGTACAGTATTTGCGTATTGGATTATATCTGTGATTGTTTAATGTGTTCGTAAACCTCCCCCAACTGCTAGTATGTCGGTTGGCAGGGGGTTGCACATTTCTGAAATGGTTATATCTGTTTGTGCATATAAACTGTATTGGACTGTTGTGGTGTATAGCCGGGGTTAGCAATGGATTATTTGTTTAATTCATTTGTTGTAAATGTAATTTGTTGTAATATTATTTTTTGCGGGGCACTTCCAGGTTGCGGTCGTAGCCACCGTTGTATTATTTCATTTTACTGTTTTTGCTCCTAGGACTGACCCAAGATGGGGTACACAAACTGCCGGGCGGTAGTTTGCCGTACCCGTAGGGGTCGAGGGTGGGGTAACGGCTATTCATCACAACTGTGTAATCTGTCTTTTCTTGCAGGCTCAAAAGAAATACATATTGCTTGCAAATCCAATATTGTTTATCTGTGTTCTGGAATGAATATCATTGCGTCAGACGAATGTAAAATATCTATATTATGATAGCTATTTAGACGTCACTTATGTTTTACACCCGCGCTAGCCCAGCCCCCGCTCTGTCGTTAGTTAAGTAACCTAACGAGTGATGACGGGACCCCGTGGCGAATGCGGATGGCATAAGAGGACGTTGTATTTTCGTTGTTTTCTGCAATGATAGGTTAATGATGGGACGCATTATCTATAATGCAAAGTAAAACAAACCAAAGTTTAAATCGTTGGAACAATTTAAAAGAAACCACTCGGTTAATTTTAAAACAGATATTTTTAAATGCGGAGCTTTAACCACTCCTTTTAAAAGCTATCAGGTTCCTTCGGTTATATCAAGTTCACTACGTTCACGGTTTCGCCAAAACCAGTCGTAGCCCTCCGTCATTTCATTTGGGTTTTCAGTAGTATTCAAGCTATGCATTTTGGCCAAAGTCAAGGCATAGTGTTTGGTAGCTACTGGGTTTTCATTTGTTGCATAAGATAGATGAGTTGGTTTGGGACAGTCGTATTACCATTTGACCAAAGTCAGGGGTATATACGGATGGGTTCAAATTGACAAGATAATGACGGGTAGAACTTGACATGTGACTTATGACATTTTGACCAAAGCCAAGGTCATAAGAGCATGGGGCAAAAACTAATATCGGGAATTTCTAAAGAAACTGAAATTTGCAAAGAGATGCATACCATTTTGAGTTTGATGAATGTTGGTAGCATTCCTACAACATTATCAGACGATGATATTTGGATCCCGATCCTACTGTGAGTATATACTACTTATCAGGATATTCGTCACTTAACGATCAATGCTATAAACCTAGTAGGTGTCCAGAAAAGTGTCAGCGGGGTTACGCCCCCAGAGAAAAGAGGTTACTTAATTAAGGAACTTCGCGAAAGCGTTGGAAAACCTCCCTCGAAGTATCGACACCGGCCTGGCTGAACGGTTAAGCAAGTATTGTACGGTGAGAATAGTCTTGGCTAATTCTTCTTTTATGGTTTGAGGAAGGATTCGAGAAACAGTGGGAGCCATCCAGTTTAGATAAACTAAAAACCACTCTAAACTTGCAAGAGCATCATGCTAAAGAGTTTTCTTCTCTCTCTCCTAATTGCAGCGACCCTGAAAATGACTGGACTTAAGTTACTTTTAGAGAAAAATATACTGACGGGGCCAAACTATAAAGATTGGCTGCGGAATGTCAAGATGGCTTTGACCTATGACAAACTGGGGTACGTCCTCACCGCTACGGCACCTGCTGTCCCTGGTCCCAAATCCAGCAATGCGGATAAGGAAATCCGCAAAACCTGGGATTTAGATTGCGCGAGAGCCAAGTGCATCGTGCTTGCCTCGATGAATAATGAACATCAGAGGAGGCACGAGGATATGTCCCTAGATGGCATATTTCTCCATACAAAGGAACTTTATGGAGAGCAATCTCGTATAGCAAGATACGAGACCTCTAAGAAATTGTTTCGAGCGAGGTTGGCTGTCGGGTCATCGGTAGGTGAACATGTCCTACAGATGATTGGCTATATAGAAGAGCTCGCAGACCTTGGGACGACTTTGGATAATGAGCTCTATACAGACCTTGTTCTCCAGTCCCTTCCTCCCACCTACGCCCAGTTTATCCTCAACTTCAATCTTCAAGGAAAAGAAGTTGAACTTGCGGAACTCCTGAACATGTTAAGGAGTGCGGAGGGCACCTTGCAGAAGGCAAGGGAAACACCCGCTATGTTTGTTGGCGGTTCATCTTCTTCCGGGTCCAAGGCTAGGGCCAAAGGAAGGAAGAAGAAGGCCGCACCCAGACCTAGAGGAGGTGTTAGTAAGGTGGGAGGGAAGGGAAAGAAAAAGAAAGCAGTACCAATAGTTGGTCAGGATGAGTGCTTCCATTGTCACAGGAAAGGGCACTGGAAGAAGGATTGCAAGGCGTGGAACGCCAAGAACCAGGAACCGAAGCAAGCTGTGGCTTCGACTTCAGGTGTGTTTGTAATTGAGAATTGTCTGTCGATCAACTCTACTTCCTGGGTATTGGATACCGGATCAGGATCTCATATTTGCAATTCATTGCAGGCACTGAGAAACCGTAGAGTGCTGAAGGAAGGTGATATGATCCTCAGGGTTGCTAACGGAGCTAGCGTGGGAGCTGCGTCCGTCGGGGATTATCACCTAGGATTGACGAGTGGACACATTTTGGTTTTACATAACTGTTATTTTGTACCCAGCTTAACGTGTAATATCATATCAGTTTCCTTGTTATCAAATAAAGGTTATGATTTCACGTTTGTAAGAGATGTTGTCAACATCCACCTTAATCAAGGTTTGATTGGGTCCGGTACTCTAAATAACGGCATATATGTGTTAAACCAACTCCAAATTTTCAATGTCCAGAACACACTAAAAAGAAAGTCTCCAGATTTAAATAAAGCTTTCTTATGGCATTGTAGACTGGGTCACATCAATGAGAGAAGGTTGACTAAGTTGCATAGAGAAGGATATTTGGACACGTTCGAATATCAAACTTATGACACTTGTCAATCTTGTCTCAAAGGAAAGATGACAAAGACTCCATTCACTGGACAAGGAGTAAGAGCGAGAGAGCTCTTAGGACTCATACACAGTGATGTATGCGGTCCAATGTCTACACATGCGAGAGGTGGTTTTTCCTATTTCATTACTTTCACGGATGATTACTCAAGATACGGATTCATTTATCTGATGAAACATAAATCCGAGGCTTTTGAGAAATTCCAAGAGTATAAGAATGAAGTAGAAAACCAAACCGGCAAAAGTATAAAGACACTTAGATCTGATCGAGGTGGTGAATACTTGAGTGCCGAGTTCCTAGGTTACCTAAAAGAGAAAGGAATTCTCTCTCAGCTTACTCCTCCGTACACTCCACAGCATAACGGTGTATCGGAGAGACGGAATCGAACCCTATTGGATATGGTACGATCCATGATGAGTAATGCTGAGTTACCGCGATCTTTCTGGGGTTATGCGCTAGAATCAGCGGCATATCTTCTGAACAGGGCTCCAACCAAGACTGTGCCTACCACTCCATATCAGATGTGGACTGGGAAGAAACCCCATCTTCAGCATATGAAGATTTGGGGATGTCCAGCTTTTGTTAAAAAGCAGCATGTGGACAAGCTCGAGGCACGATCAGTAAAATGTTTGTTTGTGGGATATCCAAAGAACTCCAAGGGATATTATTTCTATTACGCAGAGGAACAAAAGGTTTTTGTTTCTCGTAATGCCCATTTTCTGGAAAATCAGTTTTTAGAAAAGGAATCAAGTGGGAGCGAAATAGAACTGGAAGAAATTCCAGAACCACAAACTGCTACTGAAAGTTTGGTAGAACCAGAGGTTCAAGAAGAACAGAACATTCCCGCACCCCTCCGCAGGAGTAGTAGGCCGTCTCGTCCGCCTGAGAGATACTACGGTTTTCTCATAGACGGGGATAGAGAGGATTGCATCATAGATGATGATGAACCTACTGACTTCCAGCAGGCCATCCAGAGCGGCGACTCGGTACGATGGCTAGATGCAATGCGGACCGAAATGGAGTCCATGTACACCAACAAAGTATGGACTTTGGACTTTGCTCCAAATGGGGTAAAACCCATAGGATGCAAATGGATCTTCAAGAAAAAGATTGGTGTAGATGGACAGGTGGAAACCTATAAGGCTAGACTTGTTGCAAAGGGTTTTCGTCAAAGACCTGGTTTGGACTATGACGAAACTTTTTCTCCAGTGGCTATGCTCAAATCCATTCGGGTCCTTCTTGCTATTGCTGCCTTCCATGATTATGAAATCTGGCAGATGGACGTAAAGACGGCTTTTCTGAATGGAAATTTAGAAGAGAGCGTCTATATGGATCAGCCAGAGGGTTTCAATCAGAGTGGGAGCAGCGGGAAAGTATGCAAGCTGCTTAAGTCCATTTACGGACTAAAGCAGGCATCGCGGAGTTGGAACATCTGTTTTGATGAGACAGTCAAAGAATATGACTTTATCAAAAATCCAGATGAACCGTGCATATATGGTAAAGTTGTGGCCAGAAGTGTCGTATTCCTCGTCTTGTACGTGGATGACATTCTATTGATAGGAAATGACATTCCTATGCTACAATCTGTCAAAGGATTCTTGTCACACAGGTTCTCCATGAAAGACCTGGGTGATGCCTCTTACATTCTGGGGATCCGGATCTATCGTGATAGATCCAAGAGGATGTTGGGACTTTCGCAGTCCAGGTATATCGACACTGTACTGAAAAGATTCAGTATGGAAGATTCTAAGCACGGTAATCTACCGGCTTGTCACGGAATCACCCTCTCCAAAGAGATGTCTCCCAAGACTAATTTGGAAAGGGAACGCATGTCTATTATACCCTACGCTTCTGCGGTAGGCTCTATAATGTATGCGATGTTGTGTACCAGACCAGATGTAGCTTACTCACTGAGCGTGGTAAGCCGGTATCAGTCAGACCCAGGGGAGAAACACTGGATAGCAGTAAAGAACATTCTCAAGTACCTGAGGAGGACTAAGGAGATGTTCTTGATTTACGGCGGAAAAGACCTCAGGTTGGAGGCCTTTGCTGATTCCGGCTTCCAGAGTGATAAGGACGATTCCAAGTCCATGTCGGGATATGTCTTTACCCTCAATGGAGGGGCGGTGTGCTGGAAGAGCTCCAAGCAGGACACCGTTGCTGACTCGACGATGGAAGCGGAGTATATAGCTGCTTGCGATGCCGCAAAAGAAGCAGTCTGGATGAAGAAGTTCCTAACAGAACTTCAGGTGGTTCCTACCATAGTTGATCCAATACCTCTGTATTGCGACAACAACGGAGCTATAGCTTTAGCGAAGGAACCAAGGTCCCATCAGAAGTCCAGACACATCTTGAGGCGGTATCACCTGATCAGGGAGATCATTGATCGTCAGGAGATCGAGGAACGGAGAGTTGCTTCAGAAGAGAACATTGCTGATCCATTCACGAAGGCCCTTCCTCAGATTCAGTTCGAGAGGCTACTCGAGATCATTGGTCTACGATATGCCAGTACATGGCCCTAGTGCAAGTGGGAGATTGTTAGTGTTTACGCCCTAGAAGGCCATTACTGTATCATACTAGCTTGTATATTACTTAATGGAAGCTTGGGATATTCACATGTATATAACAGTCTTGCTAAACATGGTAGTATGCTACTTGGTTTTTCTATCTTAATATGTGAGTATACGTATTGATAGAGCTCTTAGGATCTTGCTTGTCTACCAGCGTTGTGATGGCAGTCACACTAGTGGGGGCTGGGTAGTCTACAAGCACATCCTTATTCAGGTCCCTGGTCGTTGGATTATCGAGACAGAGCATCGATACTCCGGAGTAGACTAGTGTGTACGCTTCTCATCCCAGTTGGGGAGATGGTCTGTCCCACAGCCGTCAGTACGTCGTACTGGAGATAGTATACAGGTGCTCGTTAGGTTACGGGTACACCGGACAGGACTCACAGGGAACTGTTGGTTGGTTTGATACCAGTCGTCAGTGAACAGTTCCCAGGTGACATGAGTACAGCGTAGTCCGCAGACTTGACACTGCTACTTCGCCTCGAGTGTGTCCCACTGTTCTTAGATTGCTACCCTACCACGGCTCAAAGGAGTCGTGCAAACAGGTGGCAGTTGGGTGCAGTCCCGAGCACTTGGAGGCAGTGGCGGTTAGACAGGATTCGTCCCTCCCGGTATTGGGAGTAGATATCGTGCTGTGTCAGAGAGCCATTACGCAAAGTCCCTGGCCAGGGCAAGCGAGATTTGCTGGTAGGTTCCAGCAGTTTCTCAAGGTGTAATGGGCTTTACTCCGACACGACTTATACCGCTATTAGGGGACTGACGCTTGCCGCCCCCCTAGGCCCGATATGCGATAGTCTTGGACGAACGGACCGGACTGTATGGAGATTGTCACATCAGACTCAGTAGGAGTTCGGATGGGTTTACTCATCGGCTTTCTTATCGACAACTACCTGGGGACCGTTACGTACAGCTAGTGCCGCTTGCGGTCTGTGGTTAAACCCACTGCCAGCGTAGTAGTCGAGTCTCTAGAGTCCCACACAGAGAGTTTCCTACTCCAGGCGAAACGATATAGAGGTTGCATGGTTTTGCGACAAAGGGTTCGGACGCATACGTGCGTTTACGCGCGTACGACTTTCGGACAGTTTTTACCAGTCGGCTTTGGTTTAAGCCAGTTACTGGTATCCGGTTATTGGATTTATACAGTCTAAAGTTTTTCCGTATTTTTACGGATCGGAGGGGCGTTCTCGTAATTACTCGAGAAGCTTCTAGAAGATGTGACTAAGGAGGTTTCTTTTGGATAAGAGAGTGAGTCATGGTGGTGATTCATTCATTTCATTAATGCACATTTATTGCTTAATGACTCATGCTAATGAATCACCACTAGATATTTCATGAAGCATGCTTATTCATTTCTTTGGAGGACGTAAAGAAGAAGGACCGGTTTCATTAGGTATAATCCCTAATCCCTTGTAAAAAGAAACTCATTTGAATACGGTTATTTATAGTTTAGCTTCGATTCAAGCGGTTAGTCGATGTTCGTTGTTTAAACTTGATTGTTTTTGAAAATTCCGCCTCCCCATAAGTACTGGGGTGCACTACATCGACTTACACTATCCCATAAAAGTCTCTCTCTGGGAATAGGCCTTCGTGAGTGGATCCTCCGTGTTATCCTCTGAGTCTGCTCTCCTAACCTCGATCACCCTGGAGATCAACTATCTCCATGATCAGGTGATGCTGCCTCAGAATACGTCTGGGTCACTGATGGGACCAGCGTTCCTTGGCATAAGCCACAACTCCATTGTCACACAATGGGAGGAACATAGTTCATCTCATGAACCAATATACACCCAAACAGCCTCTTTGGTAGCATCTTAAGCAGCGATGTATCGTGCCTTTATCGTCTAGTATGCCACGGTATTTATCTTGGAACTCTTCCAACATACCGTCCCTTTACTGAGGGTAAAGACAATGCCTGTGACTGACATTCAGTCGTCTTTATCACCCTGGAACACTTCCAGTGATTCTCCCCAGGATCGATTGATACCATCTCACTACAGCTAGTGAGTATTCTAACATCCAATTAGATCTATCTCATAGATCCAAAATCCAGGATTTAGGAGGTATCATTTTGATCCTATATGGAGAATCCTTGTGATAAGCGGAGATTGATCGAGCGTAGCATAGGAAACTTCTTCCCTATCAAGAGTATGTCATCCACGTACTCTACGAGGATCACCACCATACTCCCTACTACCTTTTTGTTTATACAAGGTTCATCTACCATTTTGATGATGTCAAACTCTTTGACTAATCCATCAAAACAGATGTTCCAACTCCGCGATGCCTGCTTTAATCCTATAAAGCATATTGCACACGTTTCCGCTGCTCCCACTGTCTACGAGGCCCTCTGGCTGTGTACTTATAGACGCACTCTTCTAAAACATCATTTAGAAAAGCAGTCATGACACCCAACCACCAGATATCGTAGTCATGGTATGTAGCCGTGGCAAGTAGGATCTGGATGGACTTAAGCATAGCTACTTGAAAAGGTTTCATCACTATCCACGCTTGGTCAATGACGAAAACCTTTAACAAGTCTAGCTTTGAAAGTCTCAACTTTTCCATTTACACCAAGTAATCTTCTCAAGATATACTTGCTCCTGATAGGGATTTAACCCTTCAGATATAGCAACCAAAGTCCATACTTTGTTGGTGTATAAGGATTCCATCTCAGATCGCTAAGCATCCAGCCATTCTTACAGAGTCTCACTCCTGATGGCCAGCTCGAAACTAGTTGGGTCATCATCTCATGATGCAATCCTCGCTCCCACTGTCATAGAGAAACCGAAGTATCTCTCAGGTGGGTGAGGAACCCTACTAGATCGGCGGAGAGGCTGAGGTTCGTTGGCATCTACTGAATCCTTTGGTTGTACCAAATCATCTGCTGTAGTTTGTATGGCTGGAACATTTCCAGTTGTACATAACAGACGTTGCCTCGAGCTTGTCCGGATTTTGCTTTTTAGACATAGGCCGGACAACCCCAAATCTTAACTAGCTTAAGACATGGGCTCTTCCCTTTCCATATTACATATGAAGTGGTAGGCACTGATTTGATTCGAACCCTAATTCAATAGGTATGCAGCTTCTCAAGTGCATAAGCCCCAAAGGAAAAAGGTAACTCAGTAGTACTCATCATAGAGCACACCATATCAAATAGGGTGTATCTGCTCCGCCCCGACATTCCATCGTGCTATGGTGTATTCGGAGGAGTAATGCCGAGAGAGAATCTCATTCTCCTTTAGAATAGTCCAGGAATTCCATGCACAAGTATTCTCCTCCCTGATCTCATCATAGGACATAATACTTATACCCGTATTTTGGTTCTCTACTTCTAACTTATATTCTGTGAATATCTCAAAAGATTCGGACTTGCGTTTCAACAGGAACATAGGCCTGAATCTCGAAAGATCATCAGAGAATGTAATGAAGTATAAAGAACCAGTCCTGGCATGTGTAGACAGGAGACCTTGCATACATCATCATGTATCAGTCCCAAGAGTTCACTAACTCTTTCTCTGTTTCCAATAAACAGAGCTATGGTCATTTTATCTTTGTGACATGACTGGCGAGTTTCACAAGATGTAAATTCAAACTGATTTAAATATGCATCTAAATGTAACTCCAGCTAGTCGGGTCGCATTGATATGACCTAGTCTACAATACCTCAAGAAGGATCCGTTCATTTCTGAACTCTTCCTCTTGTGTGTGTTCTGTATACTTAGAACTGTAGTTTGATTTAGAACATCAATACTTTTAGATAACGTGCCTGAACCGATCAACTTTTGATATAGGAAATGTTCAAAACATTATCCAACAATACAAAATTTTATCGTTTCTTTACTAATAAAGAGACCGATATAATTTTGTATATCAGGTTCGGTATCTAATAACATTCGTTCAGAATCAATGTATTGGTAATACAGGGTGACAGTGACCGACAGACTTGGCTGCAACTCTTGCCCCGTTTTCTGCCTCATGAAACTTATCACCCGTTCTCAGTTCTTTACCTGTCTGTAGCCCTATGTAACAGATTACATATCTGGGATCCTGATCCGGTATCATATACCCAGGACGTAAAGGACATTGAGAAACAGTTCTGTATAATGAACACACCCGAAGATGATGCATCAGCATGCACTCTCTTCGTTTGGGCGGCATGGGAATCTTGGTATTCCCCTATTTCCTGCTCTGTCTTATAACTATTATAAGTTGGAGCGGGACCAACGTTCCCCAGCTCAGTATAACAAGCGGGTTCGGTCAATAATCCGTTTTATTATCTTGATTAAGGCGTGATATGGTCGCTACCAGGAGAGAGAGAGAAGAAAACACTCAGCGTGCGCTCTTGCAAGAATAGATTGGTTATTATTTTATCTAATCAGGATGGCTCCCACTGCTTTTTATCAAATCTTCCTTCAAACCGTAAAAGGAAAGACTAGCCGGGATTAATTACACACTACAAGTTCGCCAATCTTTCAGCCAGGCCAGTGTCGGTACTTTGAGGGAGGTCCCCCGTGCTTTCGCACGAACCTAATTAATGTAAACCTCGTTTTCCCAGAGGCGTAACCTCGTTAACATCTTTCTAGACACCTACTTGATCGGCTAATTGTAATGTATAAAACTCTCCCAGGAGTAACAATTACTCGCAGCGGGTATCGGGATCCAACTATCTCATAGAAGGTATGCAATCTCATTGCAAATTTCAACACTTGAAATTCCCGATAATGCTTTTGCCCCTAGCATCCTATGACCTTGACGGAGGCCAAACAACCCATAGTCCGCTAGTCAAGTTCAACCCGTACATTTCTTGATTGAATTAAACTCACCCGCACGACCCTTGACGGAGGCCAAACAACGCCGTACGAATACCCTAATCCAATCGCATCATATGCTAGCAGATAAGCACTAGTTAGCTACCGTACACTACGCCTTGACGGAGGCCAAACAACCGCAGCACGAATACTAACTAGTACATATCTGAAATGACGGAGGGCTACGACAGGTTTTTCTGAAAACCTATTGCGTAATGAACTTGATATCGTTGTAGAATCAAATGATTTTAAAAATAGAGTGCTTTTGAGGCTTTTCTAGTTTTGCTAAAGGAGTCACTCCCGGTGAAGGGATCGTCGGTCCTTTCCTCGTCGAATGAGGTGCGGGATATATCACATATATCACTGTGCAAAGCAAAAACTCTTAAAAGCAATCAAAAGACAAACCGAGGGTGTAGCATCTGCCAGTTATTGCTAAAGGAGTCACTCCCGGTGAAGGGATCTCGGTCCTTTCCTTATCGAATAAGGTGCAGGATATATCACATATACCGCTGTGCAAAGCAAGAACTGTAGCTACCTGTTTTATTTTGAAATTCGATTCTACAACATCATTAGGTTTCTTTTATTTCATTAATCTCATTAATGAAGTCCCATCATTTAAATACCTAAACATCACAGATAAATACGACGTACACTTATGCCATCCGCATTCGCCTCGATGTCCCCTCGTGCACCGTTAGGTTAGGTAACTAACGGCAGAGCGGGGCAGGGCTAGCGCGGGTGTAAAACATAAGTAACGTCTATATAATATATCATATATACTATATACTGTATCTATCACAGAACATCACATGATCACATCACAGATATCGCAGCAGAAGAATCATATGAAATATTGGATATACTAGGACGTCCGTGTTTTCAATACGAGCCAGTACAAAACACGGATTCCACGGTCGTGATGAATAGCCAAACCCACACCCCTAGACCCCTACGAGAGTGGCAAGCAACCCTACCAATTCTGGAGTTAGGAGACCCGGACTCGACTCCTCGAGTTGGTCTCCCACTGGACTCCAGAACCCGGTTACTTATGCCCTCCTCATTGGGTCTATCCTAGTGCGGAAAAGTAAATAATATACAACGGGTGACAACTTCCGCAACCTGGAAGTGCCCCAATAAAAGAATATTACATACAAGTTTTTACATGAATGAAAATGAAAAACACTCATCTCACATAAAAACCCCCGGCTATTCAAACACGACGATCCAATATAACATATCCAGCAACACATAACATCACATGTCATCAACGTAAGTAAATATGCGCATCCCAATTGTCGTTGACATATAGCAACGAAACTGGCGATATCACATATTACACTTACGGTCACAGAAAAGAAAGTGTAAAACTACAACAGTTGGAATCCGCAATCTATATAGACATCGCATGCCTAATCAAATGAAATACTTAGACATCGCGTGCCTAACAATTATAAACCCCGCATTTTAGTCTCAAAATCGAAAACTCTTTTCAATATCAAGTCGGGCAATTCAACAAGATTCCCGACATTTTGATCGAATGCTCGTCGCAAACTTTAGTAGACGGTCGCACCCCCGATACCGACGACGAAGTGCACCAAGGCGGAACACCGCTACCGCGAGCACCCGAACAGATGCTTTCGGCGACGGGGTTCTCCTACAGTCACTTAGTCGGGGCTATGGAGTGAGACTGTCTATTAAGTTTACCCGGCGAGTATCCGCGTACGCTACGTGATTGCGACGGACTTTTGATCACATCAAAATTCCGTGGCAACCGATCAAGTGAGACTAAACTGCTATGTTTATAACATTCATTCAGTTATCACATAACTACTTGTGAATTCCAATTATTGTATCCCATTCCGGATAAATAGAAAATGTCAAACTTTCCGATCGAACAATCGAACACCCAAGTTTTCCCGATACAGATCAACACATGAAATAAGTCTAACAGCATTCAGTTCGTGCCTCAGTACCAACGGTCCAGCCGTAGAAGGGTCAAGCCAACGCCTCACATGTGGCACGCCGTACTGCCCCAAACCTGAAGGTTCAAAGGGCAGTTCAAGACGGTCACATAATCGAGTTAAGGTTTGTTGTCTTCTAGAGGGTCCATCGCGTTACTTGCACTACTTAGAACGTCGTTAAACTACGGAAAAATCCAACACTTGGAAATTTCCCGACAGGGGAAAAATTGGGTATTTATATCCGGTCGAACTTTTTAACATATTCTAAAAATACCCGGAAAGCCACACAGACAAAACTTGATAATCCGATCGAATCAGCGATTCCGATACAACCCCAAAATACTCAACTGTATAATAAAATATTAAAATTATCCAGAAAACAAAGGAGTCAAATATAACAATTACTGTGCAAACAAAAGTCAACAATTCATCATAACGGCCGCGGAACCGCCGCGCCACGTGGGGTAAGGCCGCGGTTCCGCGGTGGGTTGACGGAGTTAGGGCTCCGTTTTGCACAGTAACTCATAAAAAACCCTGCTTGATTTTCTGAATATTTTTAATATGGAAAAATCCAGATTTTTAAAAATTGGACAGAGAGCATGTTTGTGATCGGGTTTCGGGTTCGTTCGGACTTCAAATTCCGTCTGGACTTTGCCTAAGGCTCTAGCTAGGCTCTGATACCACTGTAGGGTTCCTAGACACTCTAGTGAGGTCTCACAAGGCATCGAATATGCCAATTTCAAAAATATGGGTGCCGAGAAACCCGACTACGGATCGTTTACTAGATTTCTAGGCGAAAAAGCTAACTAGTTAACACTTAACTATGAGAATACGGATATACAACCTTTGTAGATCCGGTGCACCACCTCCACGGCTCCGCAATGAAGTCTCCTCGCTTTCCAAGACGGATCTCGGGCTCTAGCGTCGGCTTCATCGGAGAATGGACGGGCTAGGTCATCGACGACGTGCCGAAGATGATCTACATCGAAGCATCACTAGATCGAGCTCTCACTTCACCAAGTCATGAAACTTGTGAAGGAAACACACTCTACTACTTGGCAAGAGGTAGAGGATGAAGAAATAGGAAGTGGGTAGACTTTATAATTGGATTTCTCACTCATTTCCATCAATCACCATTGATGGAGCTTGCTTTCTTCTTGAAGAAGAAGAGGAAGAAGATGATATATATTATGATAAGTTAATTAAAATAGATAATAAAGATCAACACTTATCATAATCTTAACCTTAGTTAAGTGTAGAGAATTGACTAAGGTTGTGTTGAATGGTTAGGGTTAAGGATGAGAACAAAAAGGTCAATTAGTCAAAGCTTCATGAAACTTCAACTAAAAACAAATGAAGCCACCATTCATTTATCTTTCAATTTATTCAAAATGAATAAATAAATAAGATAAATGAATAATTAAAAACCCTAATCAACAACTTAACCAAGGTTAATTCTTTACACTTAACCTAAAAGGCATGTATCATCAAACATGATACAATGTTGTGTACAAAAGTATATCACATATACAATGTGCACAAACCAAGTGAGAAAATCCATTTAAAGTGAACCAATATTAGTTAATGCAAAATAATATATCAAATATATAATTATGCATTAAATCATTAAATCAACACTTGATTTAACGATCCGGTCATATCGCATACAACCGACTAATATCCAATGTATCGGTTTATCGAATCAATCCATGATTCAATAACTTGGTTATATCGCATACAACCATTCGACACATTCTTCGCGAGAATGGAATACGGTATCACATACACGCATTATTCTCGGTCCCGCACATATCTCATATGCGCTCCTATTTCGTTTCGCTTGAGCCAGGAAACCTCTGTGTAGGACTCTAAAGACTCGTCAATACGCCGGCAGCAGATGATGATCATATCAATCACCCATAAGCCGCAAGCGGTCTGCTAAACGTAACGGCCACCCGGGTATTGAGCGATCAGAAGATCGACGAGCAAGCCCGCTCACACTCCAGTGAATCCAACCAGTAACACTACCGTACAGTCCGGTCTGATCGTCTGATATGTCGCATATCTCGCCTAGGGGTGGTAAACGTCAGACCCCAATAGCTCGATAAGTCGTGTCGATATGAGGTCTATAACAATTCGAGAAACTACTGGTAACACTTACCAGTAAATCTCAGCAACCCTGGCCAGGGATTTCCTGTTATAGCCAATCGAACACAGCGCAACATCAACTCCCTATACCGGGAGAGACGAATCCCCTCCTATCGCTCATTGCCTCCATGTGACTCGGGACTGTACCCAAAAACCACCGTTTTGCACGCCCTCTTGGACGTGGTAAGGTGGAAATCAAAGCACAGTGGGAACTACACAAGACTCTATGACGATCTCGGGTCAACAGACTACTCTGTACTAGTGTCACCAGAGAACTGCCATCTGACGTGAGGTATAATACCATTTGGGAGTTCTCGGCGAGTCCGTCCAGTGTACCCAGTCTCTACTGAGCACCCGTATATCATCTCCGATGTCAAACACCAATGGATATGGGATCATCCATCGCCCATCTATATGGGTCGAGAAGGTACACGCTAGTCTACTCTGGTATATCGATGCCCCATCTCGATACACCCACGACTAGGGACTTTGAAGGATGTACTTATGGACTACCATGTCCCCACTAGTATGATCCACATCATAGTCCAGGTAGTCAAGTACACATCCTAAGGGCTTTACCAATATGTAACAGAGAGACAATCAGTATACACGTTAAGGTAAAGATCAACCAGATAGCATACTATCATGTCGAGCAAGAAAGTCCTCCCTATATATGTCCCAACATCCACTACAATATACATCCAATGTACAGTAATGGCCTCTGGGGCATACATATTACTAACAAATATATCATATATACTATATATAGTATTTATCACAGAACATCAAATGATCACATCACAGATATTGCAGCAGAAGAATCATATGAAACATTGGATATACTAGGACGTCCGTGTTTTTCATACGGGCCAGTATAAAACACGGATTCCACGGTCGCGATGAATAGCCAAACCCACACCCCTAGACCCCTACGAGAGCGGCAAGCAACCCTACCAATTCTAGAGTTAGGAGACCCGGACTCGACTCCTCGAGTTGGTCTCCCACTGGACTCCAGAACCCGGTTACTTGTGCCCTCCTCCCTGGGTCTATCCTAGTGCGGACAAGTAAATAATATACAAAAGGTGACATCTTCCGCAACCTGGAAGTTCCCCAATAAAAGAATATTACATACAAGTTTTTACATGAATGAAAATGAAAAACACTCATCTCACATAAAAACCCCCGGCTATTCAAACACGACGATCCAATATAATATATCCAGCAACACATAACATCATATGTCATCAACGTAAGTAAACATGCGTATCCCAATTGTCGTTGACATATAGCAACGAAACCGGCGATATCACATATTACACTTACGGTCACAGAAAAGATAGTGTAAAACTACAACAGTTGGAATCCGCAACTTCTTTAGACATCGCATGCCTAATCAAATGAATTCCTTAGACATCGCATGCCTAACAATTATAAACCCCGCATTTTAGTCTTTTTTTCGAAAACTCTTTTCAATATCAAGTCGGGTATGTAACATTTTCAAAAATATAAAATATTAATTTTGGGAATTTTTATAATTTAATATTATTTTATTGATTATTTTAATATTAAATGCAAATAAATAGGAAAAATGTTAGAAAAATTATGAAAAATTATGGAAAATTCTAAAATAGGGTAAATTAGTCAATTATGACATTTTTAAGTTTTTGTGATTAGTTTGACACTAGTTTAGTGCTAATCGCGATTAAAATCGCTAATTGGGTTTTTTTGGCAATTTTGTGCAAAACTTGCACATATCACTTTTTCTACACTTGTGTATTTTTCTAGCCATGGTTTTCATTTGGGTTTACTATTGGTGTGAGAAGGGTTGGGTTTTAAAAGAAAAGGGAAAAGAAAAAGAAAAAAAAAGTGTAATGATGAGGGTAGGTGAGAGAGAGGGTTGAACCATTGACCACACCCTTAGCCATTTTCATCATTTCTCTCCCTCTCCCTTTTGCTTTGCTGCTGCTGCCCCTTTCCTCCATTTCCCTCCCCTCCTCAAGCCATGAAACATCTCTAAAACTACACCAAAACCCCAAACTCCTTTCACTAAAAATGTCCAAAATCCCTAGATCTACACATGGAGCTAAAGAAGCATGGATTTGGCCACTAGAGGGCAACTCAAGAATTTTCTTGAGTTGCCAAATGAGGTATTTTCTGGATCATTAGTTTGGTTTATGCATTACTTATACCCCATGTTTAGTTTAGAATCGATATCGTGTGATATTATGGATTTGAGAGAAACCTAGTTAGGGTTTGAGTGAATTGGTGTTGCATTATGAAATTGAGCTCAGTTAAGATTATACCAACACCCTAGTGTTTGAATTGAGACCCTAACCTGATGCTAGAACCACAGAATACGGATTTTAGAAACCGATATCGGGGAAATTGTGAAATCTGTGAAGGTTAAATGGAATCTGCTATCACCCCGAGACCCCTAAAATAATATTGAGTGGACAGTAGCATGTGCAGGCACCCAGGAAACTAACCCCAAAACCCTAGCTCCCCATTCCACTTCCCGGCCGCCAAAACCTCCTTTCTGGCCGCAATTTGCGGCCAGACCAGAGAGGAATCTCCTCGTTTTGTGTGCCTGGCCCCATTTCATCAATTCTTGGCCCTGGGTACTTCTAGTTTTGACAGATTCTATCTAGGGTGAAATCTGGGACATATATCCTATGTTGTCGTTTTGGATTCGTGTTTCCGTATTCCGTATTTTTGGATTCTGAAATGGTGGAATGTGTTTTGCCTCGACTATTGTCGTTTATACGACGATATAGAGGATTATGGATGGTTTTGAAGGCGTGCCATAGGTTCTCACCTATAGGCCCCCTTATCGTATCGTTTTGGAGTTTATGCGCCGTTTTAGATTGGATTTGGTTTTAATGCGCATATACGATATTTTGATGTGTAGGTACCCATGAAGACTTCGGACGGCAAGCAAATACATGGTGATGTCCGCAAATGATGATGCAAGGTGAGTAGATTATATCTACGGGGGAAAGTCGGGTGGATGGCGTATAGCACCCCCGCAGTCCGTAGATAGCTTATTATGTAGTATTGTGATTTTAGGTGTATTTGGATATGTAGGGTTAGAAGTGACTAGTGTAGTTCATAGTCGCGGACCCTAGGATAGAATTACACCTATACATATACCCTTGCTTTTCACATGTACTTACACTGTGGTTGATGATATGTGACGACTTTGGAGATGAGTCGATATTGTGGGCTTGGTGCCCTGGGATCGGTGTTTTGATACGAGTCATATGTGGGATATGACTTGTGATTCTTGCGGGCTTGGGATGTGTGTTTACCCCCGCATGCATACTTTACCGATGTTACCATTTGTACTAGAGATAGAGTAGTACACCCAGACTATATGATCTGATGATGGTGATATTTGTTATGTGATGAGACAGTGAGATGTTGACCCCTACCCAGCTTTTGGGAATGCCGTACGATGATTTACCGTACGAGCTGATATTGATGATAGATCCGCGCTCATAGCTAGAGGATATCTTACGATATGACATTGAGGCGGGATCACCGACTATATATCTACATATATACTTAGATGTAGTTGCATAGTAGATACTTCACTGTGCTGCTGATTACTAGATTTCCGCATATTCATGCTATTCGCATTGCTGGCATATGTTCATTACCATGTTGTTATCATGCTGTTAGGACACCAGCACCATTATCGATGATGCGTATGTTTCACGTACACTAATTGCCGGCTCACACACTTCATCATCGATAATTGCCATGTCACTACACCGTAGTACTATTACATTTGTGATATGATGCTTCCTTCGACATATGCGCATTCCTATTCCATGTTGCATGATTTCCGATATGATTACTCTCTTTACATGTCGCATATATCATGGATTGATTGCATAGTACATCGCATTGGATTTATTTCCTGATGTTGGATTTTCATGTGATTTCTGGTTTTGAGGACCGTGGGGTTATTTCAGAAAAGAGGCACTTTATGAAAACCCGGTACCTCGTGATATGATATTTGGTGCGTCCACCACGCGTTTTCTCGGTGCTGAGACGTGTGCTTGAAACCCGATTCGAGGAGGTGATGTACCGTTTGCGGGTTCGTGGTGGGCCCGGTATGGTTCCCCTCGGCGAGATGATCGATGGGACATGCCGATTGAGCCTGGAGGTGGGCGAGTACCTACCGGTGATTTTACCTGAGCTCGGCGGATATCCGGGAGATACCGTCTGGAGCCGAGAGATGGGCATACTGCTGGGGCCGACGGGCCGATATCCGCAGACGGAGCCCAGAGATGGACATGGGTTGACTCATACTGCCGGGGCCGAGGGCCGATATCCGCAGACGGAGCCCCATACGGATGAGGATTTACGTGTCGGTGTTTGGCACGGGTTTCATGATGAGTTTTCCATGATTTTGGTTATATCCTCACATTGCATACATGATGCTTGCTGTCAGTGGGTGACAGGTGGACGGGTTCCACATATATACAGACATGGTTCATATACAGACTGGATTTACACTTATCTTGCACCAATATTAGTGGTATGGGACGCTAATATATGTGTATTGATATTATTGATATTTCTTCATTGATACTTCATGCAGACATACCTTACCCGGATGACATGTTGTTACCTGAGTACCTGGCACTATATACATGTTTAGATGTTACCTTGCCACCTTATTACACTCAGATATACTCTTGTGGATATTTTACTGATCGTTGACTTAGGATTATGTCTTGCATTCGATTTATCCTTATAGATGTTTCTATTCACGAGTTGGCAACTCACCCCCGTTGTGCCACAGTTCTTGCAGGTTATGCCGTACAGGTTCTATTGCGGCATTTCTGGCACACTACCTTCTTGCGGGTGATTTGCTTTTGGTAGGTGGATTCTTTTGCATCAAGAATCCCCATTTTGTACTTATTTATTTATTGTATCTAGAAATGTCCATCAACCAAAACTTGTATATTCTTTCAGACCTAGATATCAGCGTTGTATATTTCGACCTTAGAGTCGCGCTTAGTAGTATTGCGGTTTCTTGTTGCTTTTGAGCTTTCTTTTGCTTTTGATCCTCGCCACTTGGCGTTGTATATTATCATATCTTTGTGTGGTTGTGACCGTCGATTGACGAAGAGCTAGCTCCCGCTTGGGGATGCCTTTATCATGTTATATCTTGTTATTATCGTTTTACCCCATTCGGGGCCAGTTTTACAAAAGAAACTCTGCCGAAATTTCTAGAAAAGACTGTACCGTTTTTAAAATGCACATTCGGCTTAGTTATTTAAAAACTTTGATTTCAAACCTGTATTTCTTCACTTCTTTAAACCGGTTCTTTACTTTTTTCTTCAAAATGGTTTTAGATTTCTGGGCTTTTGGCTTACTTGGATCAGATGGAGTCCTATAGGCTTCATAGGATTCAAGGGCCAGTCACGTGCTCTTTCGGGTCGTGACAAAGTTGGTATCAGAGCGCTAGGTTGACCTTGGTTCGAGTCTAAGTTTGACTATGTGGAGCCTAGGGAGTTGTTTATATACGGAACTTAGGCTTGACCTTACGGAACTTAGACTTGGTTGAGGGGGTGTGAACCCGAACGTTCGTCGTTTTAGGATGATCCTTGGTTGATGGATTAGGTGACTAAAGTAGAGTGACGTACCGTTGGTATGTTCCGCGGCATACTTACGACACGCCACTCCGCTTAAGGAACCTTAGGATGGACATTTGTTTTGAGATCAGTGATTCTTTTCATATCCTGGATTATACATCCATTTGAGATCCCCGATTCTATTAGTTCATGATCATACCTTCATTGATGCTGTTCCTTCCTATGATCATGTATCCACTTTGGATCTGTTGTTTTCCTTCTTGCCTCTGGTGTACTCTTTTGATACTCGATTGGGATTCCTGTCACCGTGTTTGAGCGCAGTTTGGGCTGCTGCTAGGGTTTCGGCCGGTGTGAGCTCGTGTGGTACGAGGGCCGACCTTTGTGTTCTCTGGTGACATGGGAACGTCTCGAGTTAGTGTTGGTGTTTGTGACCTCTAGTGGAGGCGAGTGCTTGGTTTGCACCGGATGATCGTGCCTTTGTTAGAGCTGCCAGTTGAGAGAGGACTGTTGATGTACAGCATACCTCAGGGATTGTGATGTCGCCTACCGTGCAGACAGATGGACCAGCTGTGGCTGAGATTGACAGGATGTCGCTTCCGAAGCTTACGAGCTGAGCTTGCCAGAGCTTTCAGGCAGATATGCGACAGATGATAGCTAGTCTACCAGATTTGAGAGACGAACGTGATTCGTCCGATTTTGCGCCAGAGCGGGCCCAGTTGAGTTGAAGATTTCCAGTGTGGAGAGTCTTACTCAGATCTAGATCAGGCTGATTCAGAGATGACCGCTTATGTATTGCCTTTCCTGGAGGATTGAGGCGTTGTTCGGCATATAGGCGTATGAGCCAGTTGCTGTTGCAAATGATGAGATATCGCCCAGATGATTGGAGCTACTGCAGCATGAGCATGTACTTAGAGAGATGATAGCGAGTCGCTAGTCACCGAGGATGAATGACTAGGGCGTGTGGTGAGTTCGCTTACCCCGATGCGAGGACATCAGGTGGATTGATTCCAGATAGAGACGACTTCACGCAGGTTCGTTGAGATTCGATTGAGACGATCGAATGTCAGGAGCCATTTTCCAAGTTTAAAGTATACGGAAAGACATGCAGGTGATTCTATGGACCCTCTAGAAGAATGAAACCCTAACTCGACTTAATGACCGTGTGACAGCCTTTGAACCTTAGGGTTTACGGCGGTTCCGCGGCGCCATTAGTGAGGCTTGGGTTTGCCCTTCTACGGCTGGACCACCGACGCTGTGGCATGTACTCGATACTATTAAACTGTACCCGAGATGTGAGCTCTTGGGGGATTATGAGGATCTGACGAGTCGATCGGATGGTTCGACATCTTTCGGACATTGTGATGGGACACTGCTTGAGAGACTTCAGATTGACCGTGGCCGAGACAGTGCAGTGCATAGTAGCTTGGCGTGACGTCATAGTAGACGACGATAGAGACAGTTGGAACCAGAGGTTCGTGTGAGACACTGACGAGCTGTCATTGCTTCCCGTCGAGACGAGAGACCTGATTTGCTTACAGAGACGTTGGGATGTGACCAGTTTCGGAGGAAATAGTGTTTTGAGGACACAAGTGTCTTTTGAGCGAGAAGAGGTTATGCAGGAGAGCTAGCCTCTGTACAGATCGGCATAGGCATGATTGGAAGAGACCTTGAGCAGGATTCCTTCCAGGACATAGCTGCCATGATGTTGCACCCAGGATCAGATGTGTGACGTGCATTCAGAGAGCCAGAGGCCGACGCCAGTGATATGCTGCCTTACGAGTGGTCGTGAGGTTTGACCGAGAAGTGCCAGAACGGAATCGTCCCCGTTAGCACACTTGACAGGGCCGATGAGCCGATTGACCGCGTGATAGGTAATCCGCAGAGAAGATAAGGATCCAGAGAGTCAGAAGACGCTAGACCGTGAGCAAGAGGCAGGTGGATATCCTGCGCTGCTAGCAGTGGATTGCACTGACTCCTTCTCGACTTTGAAGGAGGAACTACCGAAGACGGTATTTATGATTTGTGATTTTGTGATTTGATTATCACGTATCCGTCATTTTGGATTTCGGTATTTTGGGCGTTCTGTTTGCATGATTTAGTTTTGGTGACTGAGTTTCATGATGTTGGTTTCATGCACCCACTGGATATTTATATATTTCGCGCAGAGTTTTCATGCATTTTAGTGTTATGCTTTGATTCGTGCACGCTGATGCACACGATTGTGAGATTTTCCTTTGAGGTACACCTGATTTTGGTTTGAGACGCATTTTATCGTTTCTTTTGACCCGGATTTTGATGGTTGGTTTTGCACTCCGTGCTGGTGATGTGCTTTACACCTATTCGATGTTTGTTATTGGATTTCGTGATTCCGTGCATGTTGAGTGCGCAGGGTTTAGATTTTCATTCGTGCACGATGGATGCACAGATTTGGATTTTCGCGCATGTTGGGCGCATGTTTTTAGATACGATTTTGGTGCGCACCCGATGCACTAAATCGAGATTTCTTCGTGCATGTTAGATGCACCGGACCTTGGCTGTCAGGCACATACGTTGCCCATGACAGAGGTTTCGTGCACACCCGTTGCACCTAGATGTTGTTTTGTGCACTTGTTTAGCACATATGGGATTTTTGATTTCCGTGCGCACCAGACGCACAGGATTGTGTTATGTACATTTTTGAGATTTATTCCCTTTGGAGCAGTACCTTTTATGATGTTGGGTTTTTGCTTTCATGCTGAGCAGGACTAGTCAGTAGACGGTACCTGGATATACTTTTGCATGTTTTTACATCAGCCTTTTTCGTGTATAGATTGGATGTCTACATGTGTAGTTTCGATCCATATCACATCGGTTTTGTATTGGATTTGACATTGTGTTTTTACATCGACTCCGATGATTGCGGGATGCTTGACGGAGTTTTGTTTTTGAGTTATCTGCTCAGTACCCTTGCGCATGCATTGCGCTGTGACGTTCTTTGTGTTGATGATTGCGGAGCCCCGACGACTTTGGTTTATTACTGAGATTATTTTAGTAGTAGGGGTTTAAATTTAAATTCGGGGACCGAATTTCTTTAAGGGGGGTAGATTGTAACATTTTCAAAAATATAAAATATTAATTTTGGGAATTTTTATAATTTAATATTATTTTATTGATTATTTTAATATTAAATGCAAATAAATAGGAAAAATGTTAGAAAAATTATGAAAAATTATGGAAAATTCTAAAATAGGGTAAATTAGTCAATTATGACATTTTTAAGTTTTTGTGATTAGTTTGACACTAGTTTAGTGCTAATCGCGATTAAAATCGCTAATTGGGTTTTTTTGGCAATTTTGTGCAAAACTTGCACATATCACTTTTTCTACACTTGTGTATTTTTCTAGCCATGGTTTTCATTTGGGTTTACTATTGGTGTGAGAAGGGTTGGGTTTTAAAAGAAAAGGGAAAAGAAAAAGAAAAAAAAAGTGTAATGATGAGGGTAGGTGAGAGAGAGGGTTGAACCATTGACCACACCCTTAGCCATTTTCATCATTTCTCTCCCTCTCCCTTTTGCTTTGCTGCTGCTGCCCCTTTCCTCCATTTCCCTCCCCTCCTCAAGCCATGAAACATCTCTAAAACTACACCAAAACCCCAAACTCCTTTCACTAAAAATGTCCAAAATCCCTAGATCTACACATGGAGCTAAAGAAGCATGGATTTGGCCACTAGAGGGCAACTCAAGAATTTTCTTGAGTTGCCAAATGAGGTATTTTCTGGATCATTAGTTTGGTTTATGCATTACTTATACCCCATGTTTAGTTTAGAATCGATATCGTGTGATATTATGGATTTGAGAGAAACCTAGTTAGGGTTTGAGTGAATTGGTGTTGCATTATGAAATTGAGCTCAGTTAAGATTATACCAACACCCTAGTGTTTGAATTGAGACCCTAACCTGATGCTAGAACCACAGAATACGGATTTTAGAAACCGATATCGGGGAAATTGTGAAATCTGTGAGGGTTAAATGGAATCTGCTATCACCCCGAGACCCCTAAAATAATATTGAGTGGACAGTAGCATGTGCAGGCACCCAGGAAACTAACCCCAAAACCCTAGCTCCCCATTCCACTTCCCGGCCGCCAAAACCTCCTTTCTGGCCGCAATTTGCGGCCAGACCAGAGAGGAATCTCCTCGTTTTGCGTGCCTGGCCCCATTTCATCAATTCTTGGCCCTGGGTACTTCTAGTTTTGACAGATTCTATCTAGGGTGAAATCTGGGACATATATCCTATGTTGTCGTTTTGGATTCGTGTTTCCGTATTCCGTATTTTTGGATTCTGAAATGGTGGAATGTGTTTTGCCTCGACTATTGTCGTTTATACGACGATATAGAGGATTATGGATGGTTTTGAAGGCGTGCCATAGGTTCTCACCTATAGGCCCCCTTATCGTATCGTTTTGGAGTTTATGCGCCGTTTTAGATTGGATTTGGTTTTAATGCGCATATACGATATTTTGATGTGTAGGTACCCATGAAGACTTCGGACGGCAAGCAAATACATGGTGATGTCCGCAAATGATGATGCAAGGTGAGTAGATTATATCTACGGGGGAAAGTCGGGTGGATGGCGTATAGCACCCCCGCAGTCCGTAGATAGCTTATTATGTAGTATTGTGATTTTAGGTGTATTTGGATATGTAGGGTTAGAAGTGACTAGTGTAGTTCATAGTCGCGGACCCTAGGATAGAATTACACCTATACATATACCCTTGCTTTTCACATGTACTTACACTGTGGTTGATGATATGTGACGACTTTGGAGATGAGTCGATATTGTGGGCTTGGTGCCCTGGGATCGGTGTTTTGATACGAGTCATATGTGGGATATGACTTGTGATTCTTGCGGGCTTGGGATGTGTGTTTACCCCCGCATGCATACTTTACCGATGTTACCATTTGTACTAGAGATAGAGTAGTACACCCAGACTATATGATCTGATGATGGTGATATTTGTTATGTGATGAGACAGTGAGATGTTGACCCCTACCCAGCTTTTGGGAATGCCGTACGATGATTTACCGTACGAGCTGATATTGATGATAGATCCGCGCTCATAGCTAGAGGATATCTTACGATATGACATTGAGGCGGGATCACCGACTATATATCTACATATATACTTAGATGTAGTTGCATAGTAGATACTTCACTGTGCTGCTGATTACTAGATTTCCGCATATTCATGCTATTCGCATTGCTGGCATATGTTCATTACCATGTTGTTATCATGCTGTTAGGACACCAGCACCATTATCGATGATGCGTATGTTTCACGTACACTAATTGCCGGCTCACACACTTCATCATCGATAATTGCCATGTCACTACACCGTAGTACTATTACATTTGTGATATGATGCTTCCTTCGACATATGCGCATTCCTATTCCATGTTGCATGATTTCCGATATGATTACTCTCTTTACATGTCGCATATATCATGGATTGATTGCATAGTACATCGCATTGGATTTATTTCCTGATGTTGGATTTTCATGTGATTTCTGGTTTTGAGGACCGTGGGGTTATTTCAGAAAAGAGGCACTTTATGAAAACCCGGTACCTCATGATATGATATTTGGTGCGTCCACCACGCGTTTTCTCGGTGCTGAGACGTGTGCTTGAAACCCGATTCGAGGAGGTGATGTACCGTTTGCGGGTTCGTGGTGGGCCCGGTATGGTTCCCCTCGGCGAGATGATCGATGGGACATGCCGATTGAGCCTGGAGGTGGGCGAGTACCTACCGGTGATTTTACCTGAGCTCGGCGGATATCCGGGAGATACCGTCTGGAGCCGAGAGATGGGCATACTGCTGGGGCCGACGGGCCGATATCCGCAGACGGAGCCCAGAGATGGACATGGGTTGACTCATACTGCCGGGGCCGAGGGCCGATATCCGCAGACGGAGCCCCATACGGATGAGGATTTACGTGTCGGTGTTTGGCACGGGTTTCATGATGAGTTTTCCATGATTTTGGTTATATCCTCACATTGCATACATGATGCTTGCTGTCAGTGGGTGACAGGTGGACGGGTTCCACATATATACAGACATGGTTCATATACAGACTGGATTTACACTTATCTTGCACCAATATTAGTGGTATGGGACGCTAATATATGTGTATTGATATTATTGATATTTCTTCATTGATACTTCATGCAGACATACCTTACCCGGATGACATGTTGTTACCTGAGTACCTGGCACTATATACATGTTTAGATGTTACCTTGCCACCTTATTACACTCAGATGTACTCTTGTGGATATTTTACTGATCGTTGACTTAGGATTATGTCTTGCATTCGATTTATCCTTATAGATGTTTCTATTCACGAGTTGGCAACTCACCCCCGTTGTGCCACAGTTCTTGCAGGTTATGCCGTACAGGTTCTATTGCGGCATTTCTGGCACACTACCTTCTTGCGGGTGATTTGCTTTTGGTAGGTGGATTCTTTTGCATCAAGAATCCCCATTTTGTACTTATTTATTTATTGTATCTAGAAATGTCCATCAACCAAAACTTGTATATTCTTTCAGACCTAGATATCAGCGTTGTATATTTCGACCTTAGAGTCGCGCTTAGTAGTATTGCGGTTTCTTGTTGCTTTTGAGCTTTCTTTTGCTTTTGATCCTCGCCACTTGGCGTTGTATATTATCATATCTTTGTGTGGTTGTGACCGTCGATTGACGAAGAGCTAGCTCCCGCTTGGGGATGCCTTTATCATGTTATATCTTGTTATTATCGTTTTACCCCATTCGGGGCCAGTTTTACAAAAGAAACTCTGCCGAAATTTCTAGAAAAGACTGTACCGTTTTTAAAATGCACATTCGGCTTAGTTATTTAAAAACTTTGATTTCAAACCTGTATTTCTTCACTTCTTTAAACCGGTTCTTTACTTTTTTCTTCAAAATGGTTTTAGATTTCTGGGCTTTTGGCTTACTTGGATCAGATGGAGTCCTATAGGCTTCATAGGGTTCAAGGGCCAGTCACGTGCTCTTTCGGGTCGTGACAGGGTAATTCAACAAGATTCCCGACATCCTGATCGAATGCTCGTCGCAAACTTTAGTAGACGGCCGCACCCCCGATACCGTCGACGAAGTGCACCAAGGCGGAACACCACTACCGCGAGCACCCGAACGGATGCTTTCGGCGACGGGGTTCTCTTACAGTCACTCAGTCGGGGCTAAGGGGTGTAGCTGTCTATTAATTTTATCGACGAATATCCGCGTACGCTACGTGATTGCGACGGACTTTTGATCACATCAATATTCCGTGGCAACCGATCAAGTGAGACTAAAGTGCTATGTTTATAACATCTAAATCAGTTATCTCATAACTACTTGTGGATTCCAAGTATTGTATCCCAGAAAATGTCAAACTTTCCGATCGAACAACCAAACACCCAAGTTTTCCCGATACAGCTCAACATATGAAATAGGTTTAAAAACATCCAGTTCATACCTCAGTACCAACGGTCCAGCCGTAGAAGGGTCAAGCCAACGCCTCACATGTGGCACGCCGTACTGCCCCAAACCCGAAGGTTCAAAGGGAAGTTCAAGACGGTCACATAATCGAGTTAAGGTTTGTTGTCTTCTAGAGGGACCATCGCGTTACTTGCACTACTTAGAGCGTCATTAAACTACGGAAAAATCCAACAATTTGAAATTTCCCGGCAGGGGAAAAAGTGGGTATTTTTATCCGGTCGAACTTTTCAACATATTCTAAAATTACCTGGAAAAACCAATAGACGAAGTTAAACATCCCGATCGAAACACCGAGTCTCCAATACAACCCAGAAAACTCAACTGTTGAGTAAACTTTAAGGATTCCCAGAAAATACAGCAATCAATATAGGACATTACTGTGCAAAGCACGTGCCAAGAAGCAACTTTTTAGCCGCGGAACCGCCACACATGGTAGGGTGGGGCCGCGGTTCCGCGGCGCTTTAGTCGAGTTAGGTGCACGTGCTTTACAGTAACTCCTAGAAAATCCTGCTGTATTTTTTGGTAATTTTTAATTCACAAAAATCCAAAATTCCAGAAAATTTCCAGAGAGTGATTTAGAATTAGGGTTTCGGGTTCGATCGGGTTTCTAACTTCGTCTACTCACCGCCTAAGGCTCTAGCTAGGCTTTGATATCACTGTAGGGTTCCTAGGCACACCCATGAGGTTCCACAAGGCATCAACCATGGCCAATTCTAAATTTTCTATGTGCCGAGAAACCCTAATGCGATCGTTGACTAGAGGTATAGGCGAAAACGATATAAATTAACTACTTTAACTAAGAGTGAACGGAAAATACAACCTTTGTAGATCCGGTCCTCCACTTCCTTAGCTCCGTGATGACGTCCCTCCGTTGTGATCATCGGAATCCTGGACTCTCGCGGTGGTTTCATCGGAGAAAAGATCGGGCTAGGTCGTTGACTTCGATGCCGAAGATGATCTACGTCGAGGCAACTCTAACTCGAACTCCAACTTCACCAAGTCATGAAACTTGTGAAGAAAACACCCTATACTACTTGGCAAGTGGTAGAGGATGAAGAAATAGGAAGTGGGTTCACTTTGGATTTGGATTTCTCACTTGGAATCATCACTTGACATTTTTCAAGATAGTTTTTCTTTTTCTTCACTTGAAGAAGAAGATGATGAAGAAGAAAAAGAATTATGAATTATTTCCAAAAAGAAAAATGAAGTGATGGTTATCATAATGCAACCATGGGTGAGTCTAACTCATGTAGAGAATGAACTAGGGTTTAGGTAAATGGTTAGGGTTAAGGAAAGAAACAAAATGGTCAAGCTTTCAAAGCTTCATGAAGCTTCAACAAAATCCAAAGAAAGCCACCATTTCATTTTCTTGCCAAAAGGAATAAGGAAAATAAATAAAAACAAATGAAAAACCCAACCATTAATCTAAAGATGGTATAAAGCAAACATACACCCAAGTTTGCATGTATCATCAAACATGATACAATCAAGTGCACAAAAATATATCACATATATAACTTGTGCACATCAAGTGAGAAAGTTAATCTTAAGTGAACAAATACTAGTTAATGTAAAGTAATATATCAAATATATAATTATACATTAAATCATTAAATCAACACTTGATTTAATGATCCGGTCATATCGCATATAACCGACTAATATCAAGTGTATCAATGTATCGAATCAACACTTGATTCGGTAACCCGGCTATATCACATATAACATGTCGATGATACAAATCGCGAGAATAGAATACAGTATCACATACTGGTATTATTCTCGGTTCCGCACATATCTCATATGCGCTCCTATTTCGTTTCGCTTGAGGCAGGAAACCTCTGTGTAGGACTCTAAAGACTCGTCAATACGTTGGCAGCAGGTGATGATCATATCAAACACCCACAAGCCGCACGCGGTCTGCTAAACGTAACGGCCACCCGGATATTGAGCGATCAGAAGATCAACGAGCAAGCCCGCTCACACTCATGTAAATCCAACCAGTAACACTTACCGTACCGTCCGGTCTGATCGTCTGATATGTCGCATATCTCGCCTAGGGGTGGTAAACGTCAGACCCCAGTAGCTCGATAAGTCGTGTCGATATGAGGTCTATAACAGTTCGAGAAACTACTGGTAACACTTACCAGTAAATCTCAGCAACCCTGGCCAGGGATTTCCGGTTATAGCCAATCGAACTCAGCGCAACATCAACTCCCTATACCGGGAGAGACGAATCCCCTCCTATCGCTCATTGCCTCCATGTGATTCGGGACTGTACCCAAAAGCCACTGTTTTGCACGCCCTCTTGGACGTGGTAAGGTGGAAATCAAAGCACAGTGGGAATCACACAAGACTCTATGACGATCTCGGGTCAACAGACTACTCTGTACCAGTGTCACCAGAGAACTGCCATCTGACGTAAGGTATAATACCATCTGGGAGTTCTCGGCGAGTCCGTCCAGTGTACCCAGTCTCCACTGAGCACCCGTATATCATCTCTGATGTCAAACACCAATGGATATGGGATCATCCATCGCCCATCTGTATGGGTCGAGAAGGTATACGCTAGTCTACTCTGGTATATCGATGCCCCGTCTCGATACACCCACGACCAGGGACCTTGAAGGATGTACTTATGGACTACCATGTCCCCACTAGTATGATCCGCATCATAGTCCAGGTAGTCAAGTACACATCCTAAGGGCTTTACCAACATGTAACAGAGAGACAATCAGTGTACACGTTAAGGTAAAGAGCAACCAGATAGCATACTATCATGTCGAGCAAGAAAGTCCTCCCTATATATGTCCCAGCATCCACTACAATATACATCCTATGTACAGTAATGGCCTCTAGGGCATACATATAACTAACACGCAGAACCCAAGCGCCCCCGTAACGGCTCCGCGTATCTCGCCAGGGAGAGATATTCGCCTCTCCACGTTCCGCGTCCCACGATAGCGTATCCCTCATTAATGGACACATCCCGCCATTAAATGCGAGGATAACGCTGGGGCGTAACTGACGGCGATGATCTCGTGTCTGCTCGCTCCACGCCACCTCTATATAAACCCTCTCTCAGACGACTCAGGTAACTCGAACTCATTTCCAATACGCCGTTACTCTACACTTATTGCTTGGCACTAACTTGATCGTCGGAGGGTCTTACGGTGGTCACCTACCCCGGGACTTCCTTTGCAGATAGCTCGGCGTCAACGTCAACCCATTGAGATCCACACGCTCAATAACCCCCAAACCAAATCTTAACCGTTAAAAACCGCAATCACAGGATAGACGGAGGACAACATCCGAAGGACATCACAAGCTCCATCAATGGTGGATACAAGAGCAAGAAACTATCAAAACCATGTGGATTTGGTGTCCAAAATTCACAAATCCTACACAAAATCCCTCAACCAAACAAGCCCCAAGAGGCCTACAGTGTCTAGACCCATGGACACTGCTGGCCCAGATATTTTTTTGTGCATATAAGACTCTGGATCCGCAACGCCCGTTAGTCTAGACACTGCGGGTCCTGAATCCAATTTTAAAGAGCAAGGATGAATTTAGGGTTGGATTGTTTTATAAAAAGGGACAAAAAACATTAGTCAATCGACCTAGGTTAATAACCGACCTTATAGAAGAAGGGCAATCAGGTAATTTCAGTAATCAGGGCTGATCTTTATACAACCGACTTATTGCCATCCTCAGACCTCAAAATAAATGGGGCCATTCTTTCTTCGAAACCCTAATCTCTGCTTCGTCGACACTCTTAACTTCTCCTAAACCCTAGGGTTTCACTCGCAAACCAGCATGGATCCCATGGACGCCGAGATCGCCAAAGCCCAAGAGGAGCGCCGCAAGATGGAGGAGGTTGCCCCTCTCACCTCCGTTACCTTCGACGCCGACCTCTACGGCGGCGGCGACAACCGTTTCGAGGGCTACGAACGCTCCATCCCCGTCGCTGAGGACGACGAAGATCAAGACAACGACAACAGCCGCGATGTCGTTCGCCGCATCGCCTCCATCACCGGCCCCAAATCCCTCAAGGACCTCCCAAGGCCCGGCGCTGAGGCCGAAGACGACCCTGGCTTCAGAAAACCTCAGCGCATCATCGATCGCGAGGACGATTATAGGCGCCGGAGGCTGGATCGGATCATTTCGCCGGATCGAAACGATCCGTTTGCTAGCGGTGAGAAGACGCCGGATCCGAGCTATCGAACTTACGCCGATGTGATGAGGGAGGAGGCCCTGAAGCGGAAAAAGGAGGAGCTTTTGAAGGAGATCGCGAAGAAAAAGGAAGAAGAGAAGAACAACAAAGCTCCTGCTCCTGCTGCTGCTGAGCCTGCACCGTCGCAAAAGAGAAGGAACAGATGGGATCAATCTCAAGAAGACACAAGCTCTACTACCAAAAAGGCGAAAACTTCAAGCTCGGATTGGGATATACCCGATTCTACCCCAGGTATAGGGTCGGGTCGATGGGATGCGACGCCGACTCCTGGCCGGGTTGCGGCAGATGCCACCCCATCTGTTACCCGCCGCAACCGGTGGGACGAGACGCCGACACCTGGCAGGTTGGCAGATGCGGACGCAACTCCATCAACTGGTGGGGCTACCCCCGGCGCAACCCCTTCCGGAATGACTTGGGACGCAACCCCGAAGCTCGCAGGGTTAGCCACTCCGACCCCAAAGAGGCAAAGATCAAGATGGGACGAGACGCCGGCTAGCATGGGGAGTGCCACCCCAATGGCTGCAGGGGCGACGCCAGGCGCTGCTTACACTCCTGGGGTGACACCTGTCGGTGGTGTCGACCTTGCGACGCCGACTCCTGGCGCTATTAACCTTAGAGGCGCGATGACACCTGAACAGTACAATTTGTCGAGGTGGGAGAGAGACATTGAAGAGAGAAATAGGCCTTTGACGGATGAAGAGCTGGATTCTATGTTTCCTCAGGATGGGTATAAGATTTTGGACCCGCCGGCTTCATATGTGCCTATAAGGACGCCGGCGAGAAAGTTATTGGCCACGCCGACACCATTGGGGACCCCACTGTATGCTATTCCCGAGGAGAATCGTGGGCAGCAGTTTGATGTACCCAAAGAGGCACCGGGGGGTTTGCCTTTCATGAAGCCGGAGGATTATCAGTATTTTGGGGCTTTGCTGAATGAGGAGGAAGAGAAGTTGTCGCAAGAAGAGCAGAAAGAGAGGAAGATTATGAAATTGCTGCTGAAAGTGAAAAATGGGACGCCGCCACAGAGGAAGACGGCACTTCGGCAGTTGACTGATAAGGCTAGAGAGTTTGGGGCTGGCCCGTTGTTTAACAAGATTCTGCCTTTGCTTATGCAGCCAACCTTGGAGGATCAAGAGAGGCATCTATTGGTGAAGGTTATTGATAGGGTGCTTTATAAGTTGGATGAGTTGGTTCGGCCTTTTGTTCATAAGATTCTTGTGGTTATCGAGCCACTGTTGATCGATGAGGACTATTATGCTCGTGTTGAAGGGAGAGAGATTATTTCGAATTTGAGCAAGGCTGCTGGTTTGGCCACCATGATTGCTGCGATGAGGCCGGATATTGATAATATTGATGAATATGTGAGGAATACTACTGCTAGGGCTTTTAGTGTGGTTGCTTCGGCTTTGGGGATTCCCGCGCTCTTACCTTTTTTGAAAGCCGTTTGTCAGAGTAAGAAGTCTTGGCAAGCTCGGCACACTGGTATTAAGATTGTTCAGCAGATTGCGATTCTAATGGGATGTGCCGTGCTTCCTCATTTGAGGTCCCTTGTTGAAATCATTGAGCATGGCTTGAGCGATGAGAATCAGAAGGTGAGGACAATCACTGCGCTTTCTCTTGCTGCGCTCGCTGAAGCGGCTGCACCTTATGGTATAGAGAGTTTTGATTCAGTGTTGAAGCCGCTTTGGAAGGGTATTAGGTCTCATCGTGGTAAGGTTCTTGCTGCATTTTTGAAGGCTATTGGTTTCATTATTCCTCTTATGGATGCGGTGTATGCTAGTTATTATACAAAAGAAGTGATGCATATACTTATCCGCGAGTTCCAATCCCCGGATGAAGAAATGAAGAAGATTGTGCTGAAGGTTGTTAAACAGTGTGTGAGCACTGAAGGTGTGGAGGCTGATTATATTCGAAATGATGTTCTTCCAGAGTTTTTCCGTAACTTTTGGGTTAGAAGGATGGCACTAGATCGTAGAAACTACAAGCAGCTTGTGGACACAACTGTTGAGATTGCAAACAAGGTTGGGGTTGCTGATATTGTGGGAAGAATAGTGGAGGATCTCAAGGACGAGAGCGAGCCGTATAGGAGAATGGTGATGGAGACTATTGAGAAGGTTGTTGCGAACTTAGGGGCTTCAGATATTGATGCTCGGTTGGAAGAGCTGCTTATTGATGGGATTCTGTATGCTTTCCAAGAACAAACTAGTGATGATGCTAATGTTATGCTTAATGGATTTGGTGCTGTGGTGAATTCTCTTGGCCAGAGAGTGAAGCCTTACCTTCCCCAAATTTGTGGAACAATCAAATGGCGTTTGAACAACAAGAGCGCGAAGGTTAGGCAGCAAGCAGCCGATCTTATATCTCGAATTGCAGTTGTTATGAAGCAATGCCAAGAAGAGCAACTGATGGGTCACTTGGGTGTTGTTTTATATGAGTATTTGGGAGAAGAGTATCCAGAAGTGTTGGGTTCTATTTTAGGAGCACTGAAGGCAATCGTCAATGTCATTGGTATGACCAAGATGACTCCCCCTATCAAAGATTTGCTTCCCCGTCTCACACCCATCTTGAAGAACAGGCACGAAAAGGTCCAGGAAAACTGTATTGACCTTGTTGGTAGGATTGCGGATCGTGGTGCTGAATTTGTTCCAGCTAGGGAATGGATGAGGATCTGTTTTGAGCTTCTAGAGATGTTGAAGGCACACAAGAAGGGAATCCGAAGAGCTACTGTGAACACTTTTGGGTACATAGCTAAGGCAATTGGGCCTCAAGATGTCTTGGCAACCTTATTGAACAATTTGAAGGTGCAGGAGCGTCAGAATCGTGTATGCACCACTGTCGCAATTGCTATTGTTGCTGAAACCTGCTCCCCTTTCACTGTTTTACCGGCCCTTATGAATGAGTACCGAGTTCCGGAGCTTAATGTTCAGAATGGGGTCCTGAAATCACTTTCTTTCCTCTTCGAGTATATAGGAGAAATGGGTAAAGATTACATTTATGCGGTTACTCCGTTGCTAGAGGATGCATTAATGGACAGGGATCTTGTTCATCGACAAACCGCTGCATCTGCTGTTAAACACATGGCTTTAGGTGTAGCTGGATTGGGTTGCGAGGATGCCCTTGTTCATTTACTCAATTATGTGTGGCCTAACATATTTGAGACTTCTCCTCATGTTATAAATGCTGTTATGGAAGCAATTGAGGGTATGAGGGTGGCATTAGGTGCAGCTACTATTCTGAACTACTGCCTTCAGGGTCTATTTCATCCGGCAAGGAAAGTGAGGGAGGTTTATTGGAAGATATACAACTCGCTTTACATTGGAGCCCAAGATGCACTTGTTGCTGCATATCCTGTGCTAGACGATGAGGGGAACAATGTGTTCAGCCGCCCAGAGCTGGTCATGTTTGTCTGAATGATGTGATCTGCTCTATGGGGTACTTATACCTAAAGCGTTGAATAGGTAATTGCCGACTTTAATTTACTTAATTTTCCTTTTGATTTTTTTCATGCATCTGTTGAATATATATAATACTTTGTATCACTTGCTATGTATATTGTTGTCCAATTAGTATTCAACCTTTTTGCTTCATCCCATGATAGACTTATCCACATTATTGTTAAAATATCTCTTGTTCAACTGTTCGATTGAAATAAATTAATATTTGCATCTTGCTTAATCAGTTAGCTTGATTTGCTCGAAAAAATATACAACAAAAAATAATCAGACTTCTTAATCCTCTAACCAACTTGTATTACATGGATTTGGCTTTCATGAACCCCGTCCTGCTTGCCGCCTTTTTTTTTGGGTGCCACTGGCCAATGTATGAAGTTCTACTATTTATTTAAAGAGAATAATGGAGGAAAGAGGCCCTTGAGGCTTTTTTCGTTAGGTGGCGTCAAACAATACACCACCATTTTATTCGACGATCAGCACCGGCCATCTTGATCTTCATCGTCTAATATGTCGTTACACCAAATCTCATGTGATTCTAACAACTTTTCACCGTTGATTTAGTGAGTGCAAAATTAACAGTTTACCGATAATAGAACTTTTGACATTGCTAAATCAACGGTGAAAAGATGTTAGAATCACATGAAATTTGGTGATGGCCAGAGCCGATCGTCGAATAAAATGGCGGAGGGTGTATTTTTTGATGCCACCTAACCAAAAAAGCCTCCTAGAGCCTCTTTCCTCCATTATTCTAAAGAGAATAATGCGGTTAAAATAATGAACAAAGTAATTATTCTAAGGGCAAGATGTTTCCCTTTTCTGCTTTATGCTTCTGTTCGGTTGATGAAAGCTTTACAGTAATTTTAAGGGATATTCTGTTTGGATTGCAAAATTAGTAACCATTTGAAGATCAGTATAGATTGCCAACATACTTATGGTTGAAGAAAGATATAGCAAGGTAGCATTCTTAACTGATGAAACTTGAAAGGCAGAATATGCATAATAGTTACGGGGGTGGGAATGAAGTTTCATATACACTGGTTATTGTGTTCAAAGAAATACTCTTAAATTCATTAGTAGTTACTACAACTTATGAATGCAAATGTTCTTGAACTTTTATGAATATGTGGACGGTTCTAGGACCTTGTTTTAAGCTTTTAGTCGTCACGACTGCAGGTGAAAGACAGGGTATACATGTCCATCTGGAAGCAGTTGGACTAATTCAATGGAAGTATAATGGTTGGCATTGCACTCAATAGAATTTTCTCTCTCTATAGATATGCTTTGATATTGATGGGCTTAATTGGGTTAGGAAGGTCATCTATATTTTCCTGCTAAATTTAAAGTTGTCGCTTAGTGATTATAAGCAACTGTGCCGACAGCAATTGTTTGCATTCAATAATTCTTTCTCGTCCATCTGTCTGTCTCCCAACCTGGCCGTGTTGCCTCTCAGGCGCGCATGCACACACAGACATACATATATAACGAATTAGTCCCTATTTTAGTTATGGCTTCAACAATAGAATCACACATTGTAATCATTTTGGTACCAGTCTTTTGACGTGGACTTAGCATTGCAGTTTCTGTAATGCCAATCGAGAAGAGAAGAATCATTAATATTTGGGTTGAATGGATAGTTATAGTTGAAAGGTGGATATTTCTTAGTACGAGGAGAAATTTTGTGAGTGTAGGGAGGATGCATGTGGCATAGTTTATTGGACTATAGGTAAATTTGGGTACATGTTCATGGTGGATAGGCAAAATAAGCAATGATTGATATTTTGGCAGCTAAAATGACTTTGCCTTGTGCAGTTAGGGTTGCTAGAAGGCTTTTGGTGTTTATTTAACTGCTCATTAAACAAGGGTAACTGTTGGAGCATCTTGAGTGCTTTTAATGAAGGGGTTGAAGAGGGTCTGTTTCGACGAGTTGGAAGAGGCAATTAGGTTAGACAGAGGTTTAGATACCAACTTGTTGGAATATGAAAGTTTACAGCGGAAATATCAACTTTGCATCTCTTGGAACTTTTTTAAGAAGGGGGTAGATATAATAGTTTACAAGTGTACAGCCACATGAATACAGTGAGCATTTTGGTAGCAAATGATCTTGCTTGTGCTTCTTCATTTTTATTTTTGTAGAATATGATTGTGTAATTCATCTTATTGAAATTTGCCCTTACAGTTTATTTACATTTGTGGTGGCCTAATTCTTAACGTCTGTTCATGTTTTTATGTAGGGTTTTTTACTTGAAGCCCCCCAAAACCGAGCTAATTACTAAACCCCCCAAAAAACATGATAATTACGTATTACCCCCAAAACGTTTAAGTTGCATCATTTTGCCCCCACTAGCCTTTTCAATTCATTCTGTTGGTAAATTAACGAAGGAAGTCAAGCTAGGGTTATCAAATCCTCCCAACCCGCTCGTATTTACTCTTCTTCATCTAAAATTTCAAATTAGAGCTTCTATTCTGAATTAGGGCTTCAAATCTCCAATTGGCTATGGAATATGGGCCCTCTTCCTCAATCAGGGGTTCTGATTTGTTATTTTAGATGAAGAAAAGTAAATAGGAGTGGGTTGGGTGGTTTGATAACCCTGGCCCGACTTCCTCCGTTAATTAACTAACGAAGTGAAGAAAGGGCTGGGGATTAAAATGATGCAACTTTAACTTTTGGAGGGATAAGTAATTATCAAGTTTTGGGCTTTTTTTAGTAATTAGCTCAGTTTTGTAAGGGCTTTAAGAAAAAAACCTTTTAAGTATAAATCTACTTGATATAGACATGCATAAATTTATAATCGTTTAAATAGGTATTCCTACTGCATGAGCAAAATACTTTGACTGAAGAGTAGTTGGTTTGTTCTTTCAACATCCTAATTATTAAGTATGTATGCGATTAATATCATACCCCTTGAATTATTTGTGTGGCCTAATATGGTCACTAATGCATATGTAATTGGTTGTAGCATATAGCCTTTTGCTTTAGGCCTCCATGTGTGATGGTTTTAATATTTGTGTTCTTGTTTTAACCCTCCTGGTAGACCATGTATCTATTTAAGGGATTTCATTATGGTCAACTTGTTTTGACCCAGCTGGTAGACCATTTATCTATCTAAGTGATTGGGAGTGAAGGGTTGTTGGTGCAAGAATTGGGCCAGATTTCAAGAAATTGGGGAGACAAGTACTTTGGGTCTATACTTTCTCAAGAACTCTTGTTCCTTGGTCCTTTTTGAAAGAATATGGGGAGACAAAAATTAGTTGAATCTTATTGCCACATCATTGAAAGTAGGGATTTCCAATTCCTAGCTTAAAGCTTGGATTTGAGCAAATTTGTTGCCACATCGACAAGAACAGGAATAAAAAGGTTCAAAAGCTTAGGATTACCATCTCTTTTCATTTCATCTTTTTCTTTAGTACTTTTTTGTCTTGTAGAGAGAGGTGATTGTTTGGTTCTCACCTTGGTTAATTTTACCCACATTTTGTTCCAATTTACTTCTGACAAACCAAACAATGGAATTGGGAGTAACGACAACAACTCATTCTAATTCTTTAAAACAAATAGTAAATTGGAGGTCCTAACAAGACAAAGGTCTAAGAACTTGTGATACATACCAAAATTTTCATTTTAGAGTCCAGGAGCCAAACACCCTTAAGTAACCAAGACGAGAATGCTAATAATAATCTCCAAAGATTACAAAAAAAATCTAGAGAAATATTTCCATTCTGAGGTGGCAACAAGTTCGCCCAAATCCTACCGTTGAGCTTAGATTTGAAATTTTGAAAATTCTACTTCTAATTACATGCCACCGACTTTGCCCATATCTAGTTTTCCCATACCTCATAACAAACAATGGAATATGGTTTCTTGAAGGATTCAACCAAAAGCTATAATGCTAGTCCCCCCAAATTCCTTGACACCCTACCCAATTCCTGGCTACAAGACAACCCCTTAACTCCAAAGTCAAACAGGTCCTTTGCACTTCGTCGGTTTTGATATAAGTGATGATGTAAAATTCTTTCTTTTGTAAATCACATTTTGTCCAGTGTCACTCCTACTGGTCACACAGGAAATACTTTACAACTAGACCTATAAAACTTGTTAGTTTTCTTTGGACATTACTTCCATATTTTGGGAAGTTTGTAATGTCCCGCAGATATAGAGAATGACTAACTTGATGGGTATTTATAGAAATTATAAATTGGGTATAGATATATATTTGGGTTATGTCAAGTTCATCAATTCTGAAAGTCAATATTTTCCGGGTCATTGTTTTCATATTTCTATGTGAGGAATATGCCAGGGATCATTAAGAGTAAATACATTTAGTAGATGGTTCTTCCTACCATGAATTTGATAACTGAACATTCTAACTTGTTAGGAATTACATGACTAGCTTATGTAAACCTGAACATCACTGTGAAGCTGAAAATATCTATGGTAAATATTTTAGCCTTTCTAGATGACTCATCTGGTGCTCCTAAAAGATCCCTTTTTATTTCATTGTTAGACTGGATAAATGATGGGAAGAGAAGGGGTGGGGGTTGGGGTGGGTGGGCGTGGGTTAGGTAGCCAATATCCAGCTAAAATAATAGTTAAATCTTTATGAAAAATCCTAAAGATATTTCGTTGCTGTGAAGTAGTGTTGAAAAAAACGGATTACACGGCCGATTAATTGCACTCGGTAGCAAAACGATTAGATAATCCATTACTCGGTCCATTATACGGACAAACCGGTTATTCGGGTATTAATCGAATTATTCGTTGATTAATCGGTTATTTGTTTAAAACTTGAATTTGAAATGGTTTAAAAACCCATCACTAATCCTACCCGACCCAACTTGCTGGTTAATTGGCCTAATCTTGTAACCAATAAGAGTTACCTTCATCTCATCGCTTTTTTTTATCTAACCCGAGACCACCCCAACGTTCATCTCATCAACTAATCTCTATGATCTTCGGTGAATCTTTGGCGAATCTCTAGCAAATCTTGGAGTCTTGGAGTCTTCTCATCTATTCTTCTCATACATTTTTCTTAATATATATGTTAAAAATATTCATGACCGCATAATCTACGTGAAACGATTAATCACCGAATAACCCGATTATACTTTACCCACATTCCGAACGAATAGTAAACAAATACGTGTTTTGCAACCTTGCTGTGAAGATCTAGGTAACCATAAGTCCGAAGATGTAATTTGCTGCTTTATGTTTTGTCAACTTAGGCCAGCACTGTAGGGTTGCCTTAGTGGTGTTAAGAAGTTGGTGTATAAACTGACGAGCCATCTGAAGTTTCATACTTGGGTTTTGATTTGCTATGGAAATAAAATGAGTAGATGGTTTGGATCATATTCTTCTAAATTATACTTGTACTTTAGTTGCTAGAGAATCTATAATGTTTTCTATTTTGTAAGATCTGACAGGTATCTATGATCTCCAGACCTGTTACATTTTTTTGGTACTGTTGTTTTTTCTTATGCCTGACATTATTTATATCCTGTTCATCTTTCCTCTACTTGATCTTCTGGTTCATTTCTTCAGTTTAGTAGTTTGTCTCCATTATGATATATTGTTTAAAATCACAGGAACAGCTTCGAGTATGATACACCGTTAATCGTCTTGTTTCAGCTGAAGGGAGATTATATATGCATTTCACTTATGTTGTATTTGTTCATTAATAGTTGCACTGCATACACTGACCTCTTTGGAACTTTGTTTGGTTCTCAGGTTTGCTTTAGGGGCTTTGGGAAGTGAATATGGCACTGTTCCGCCATATGACCGAGGATTTGATGATGCCCACTGTATAATGCTCTGTCTAAAGTTATGAACATTGGTTCCGCATATGCAATGTTAATGTAGTTTTTATTGTTGCACTTTCAGTACTTCTCTCTCTTCCATATCTGTTTTATAGTTGTGTATGGGTGCTGTACTTGGTCTTAGCACCCAAATGACAGAGGTCTTATTAATGAAACTTATAATATTCTAGATATTGTATTCCTTTTGCTTTGGTAGTTTCTTTGCGTGGTATGCATTATGATTACTTTTTTCCCCCTTTACCCTTTCATCTCTTTTTGTCCTTGAGTTTGTCAATGATTCAGCTTATATTATACAAGTATAGAGCTCATTGGATCCTCGATAATTCTGTATAGTAAAGCATTCTTGCAGGTCAATGGGAACAAATTCATTGCTCAAGCCAGTAGGGATCCTTGGTGGATTTGGCTCTATGGCTGATACTTAGTCGTATAATTGCCATCTTTCATGTATCGTTCATAAGCTTTTATTTGAATGGTAAGTTCATGGGCCCGTCAATTCAGTTTATTTTTTTAAATTTATTTTATTAATTTTTTTTATATCTAGATTTTGGCAAACTGAACTGAAGTAATTGTTGCTATGTAGAGACGTTTTTTGTTGTATAAAATAATCTGTATCAAGGGCAATTGTTGGTATAGGTGTACACTTTCTGATGCAAATTCTTGCTGCTTCTGTAGTCATTCCTGGTATTAGATTTGCCGGGTTCTAATTGTTGCATTCGGTGTGTTGAGGGCATGCTGCAGTATTTGCTTTTGCTTTTTAGCCAACACCTTAATGCTGCAGTATTTGCTTTTGCTTTCCAGTGAGATCTTTAATGCTCTTAGGTTGAGGTTCTGTTTCTATGTTATGATATTGAATCTTGATCATGGTTCGTTCTGTCACGTACAACATAGTTTGTGGCTAGTTTAGAAGAATTCTTGCTGCTTCTGCAGCCGTTCTTGGTATTAGATTTGCCGGGTTTTAATTGTTGCATTCGGTGTGTCTGAGGGCATGCTGCAGTATTTGCTTTTGCTTTCAAGCCAACACCATAATGCTGCAGTATTTGCTTTGGCTTTCCAGTGAGATCTTTAATGCTCTTAGGTTGTTTGTGGCTAGTTTAGATTGAACTCCAAAAGAGTACAAGGACAAGCATGTTATAGAAATAAACAACTATGAAGCCATCAAGTTGAGAAAAAAACTACTTTGCATGGCCCTTGGATGACTTTGGATTTTGTGCAAGGGAAGCTTATCCAATGGCTTGCAAGTGACTGCACAATACAAGACTTTGCAGAGAAGTTGTTTTCAACAAGTTGGTGAATCATGAATTTTTTTTATTTATGAAAAAGTAGGGTATGCCCTTTTACTAAATTAATTAAAATAACGAAAATATGTACAAAGTACAAACATTTTAGATGGATCCTCCCCATTTATATTCGGCATACAGTGGAATTGCTTGGGTGAATCATGATTTGATAGCTTAATTTTTTGTCATTACAGGTTATTTGGATTTTCATGCAAAGCAAACATTAAGCTTTTTCCTGCGTTTAAAGAGATTAATATTTGTTGAGTGTTTTTTGCCATCATGTTTAGATGGATGCACGCATACTTCAGACGTGTACAGATTCTCCCTTTCCTATGACAGGCAGGGGTTTATTGATTATAAGGATTCTAATCTCCGGAAGCCGTGGATAAAGCTACCGTTAATTACCCCTCGTTATGACACGAAAGAATCTCTGATTGACGGGTCATGCGTATGATGCGAACTCATTCTGTGATGTGTTTTGTGCTTGAAGACAATTTTTAGGCCCTTTTGAACATATCGGGGGCCATCATATAAGTCTACGGTAGCGTCCCGACCGTCAATCTAACGCCAAATGCGGAACAAAAACTTTTACTAACTGGCGCTATCGCATACTATAACCCGGATCTGGCATTAACGCTATACTAACAAACTACAAAGTGGGTAGAAAGGCTATACCGAACGATCCGAGTCCTTCGTTCTTTAGCCATCATCCCACGCTCCGTTGCGGCTGCTCCGATCTCCTGGCTCCTCATCGAGGTGGCACCACATCTACGGATCTTTAAACGGGCTCCCGTCTCTGAACCGAGGCAACTCGGACATGAAGTTTGCTAGCCGACATGTCCAAGATTGATGTAGAGAATGAGTAGAACACTTTGTCTCGCTTCATCCAAAACCATGGATGAACGGTTAATGAAATTGCCTTTTGAATCGGGTAAATGAGAAAATGAGCATATCTAATTTCCATGAACCAAATCTATCATAATCTTTTTAATCAACAACCATCATCCTTTCCCAAAGGAGGGGCCGGCCACTAAAAGAGAGGAGAGGGGTGAGTGTAGGAGAGAAGAGGGGGGTGACCATAAGCAAGAATACTTATCACTTCATTAAAGGAAAGAATGACTCACATGAAACATTTAATGCAAAATGAATGACTCACTTAACACCTTGCAAAACAATTAATGCAACCTAATGAGTCACTAACCTAGTCACCATTCTAGAAGCTTCCACACTCATGACTCATTCTCAAGAAAAGATAAATCCGTATTAAACCGAATGTTTAAGACGGGTGATAGAAAACTGGCAATTTCCAAAAGCGATCCCGAAACGAATTTCAGGATAACCCGTAACAGTATAAACATACCCGCATTTGTATTACGACCGAATACAAATGCAACTGAGACAGATATTATATCTACACAGTATAATACATGGATTCGGCTTAAACCAAAGCCCACCAGTATTATCTGTCCGAAATATGACACGTGCGTAAACGCACGTGCATTTTCCGAACCCTGCCATAAAACCATTCGGCCTCTATAACGTTTCGCCCGAACCTTGGAAACTATCTGTGGGGGACTCTAATGACTCATCAGTATCCTGGCAGTGGGTTTAACCACAAGCCGTCAGCGGCACTAGCAGTGCGTAACGGCTGCCCATGTACTGACCTCAAGGGAAGCCGATGAGCGAACTCATCCTAGAACCCTACCGAGCCTAACAGTGACAATATACATACAGTCCGGTCCGTTCGTCTATGAGTATCGCATATCGGGCCTAGGGGGCTGGTAACGTTAGATCCCCAATAGCGGTATAAGTCGTGTCGGAGACATGCCCTGAACACCCTGAGAAACTACTGGAATACTTACCAGTAATTCTCACCTGCCTTGGCCAAGGACTTGGTGTAATGGCTTTCCTAGACACAGCGCGATCTCACCCCCAATACCGGGAGAGACGAATCCCCTGCCGATCCGCTCACTTGACTCCATGTGGCTCGGGACTGTACCCAAAAAATACCTGTTTGCACGACTCCTTTGAGCCATGGTAGGGTAGAAATCAAAGCACAATGGGAACTCACACGAGACAAATGACGACCTCAGGTCGATGAACTAACCTATACACATGTCACCTGGGAACTGCTATCTGACGCTAGGTATAATACCAACTAGCAGGTTCCCGGCGAGTCCTGTCTGGTGTACTCATAACCCAATGAGCACATGTATACATCTTAGGTGATCCAACTGACACTAGTGGCTTGTGAGACCGGCCACCGCCCTCGACGTGGTCTCGACTGTATATACTAGTCTACTCCGGAGTATCGATGCCCTGTCTCGAAACTCCCATGACTAGGGACCACTATTAAGGATGTGCTTATAGACTACCCAACTCTCACGTATATGATCGCCATCATACTGTTGGTAGTCAAGCAAGATCCTAAGGGCTCTATCAACGTGTAATAGTGATCAGTCACCTGAATCTGTACACAACTGATAAAGGCAAACCAGATAGCATACTATTATCTCGAGTAAAACTGTGCTACCGGTATATGTCCTCAATCATTGCAATCACGTACCTGCGATCCAATAATTGACTTTGAGGGCACTATATCCAACACATCACACACGGGTACCGCTGCCCGGTTAGCGGGCGGGGATCTCTCTACCCGGTCAATGGGTTAGGGTTAAAGACAGGGCTCAGGGCAGCGTCCCGAAATAAAATTTTATTTGAGGGAGACAAAAGCTAAGGAAGATCATCTGATTTGGGGTTCCGACCCAAGGAGTAAGGTGAGGATGGGGTCTCAACCTAGAGGGAGGTCACGAGGCCTCCCGCTTGAGGTAAGGACCCCTTGAGGGGGAGGCCCCGAAGCAAGGGACCCCTTGGGGGGTCCCGGAAGCGGGAACCCTCCTTTGGGAGGGTTCCTGTTGGATATTCGTGACCTCAAGACAATTATTTTTATTTTAAGAAGGCAATTACTGTAATTGAAGGAGAACCTATAAGGATAATGTAGGATATATGTGCCCTCAAGGCAATTATTGTAATTGAAAGATAACCTATACGAGAGAACAATCTTACTCGAGATAATAGTATGCTATCTGATTTGTCTTTATCTGTCATGTGAATATACTAGCTATCACGTATCGCTAATACATGCGATAAAACCCTTAGGATTTTGCTTTGACTAGCAGAATGATGATGGAGACCATACTAGTGGGGCCTGACTAGTCGATAAGCACATCCTTAAATGTCCATAGTCGCAGGAGAATCAAGACTGAGCATCAGTACTTCAGTTTAGACTAGTGTGTACGTTTCCTGACCCGGTTGGAGGGCGATAGCTGATCCTGCAGCTATTGGTGTTTCACATCGAGGATTGTATACAGATACTCATTGGATGAGTTACACTGGACGGGCTCACTGAGAACTCCTAGTTGGTAATATACCAATGTTAGATAGCAGTTCTCTGGTGACATGAGTATAGGGTAGTCCCTACGATCTGAGATCGCCATAGTGTCTCATGTGTGTTTCCACTATACTTAGACTTCTACCCTACTGCGACTCAAAAGAGTCGCGTAAACAGATTTTTGTTGGGTATAGTTTCGAAGCACGTGGAGGCAGAGAGCGGTCGAGGGGATTCGTTTTTCCCGGTATAGGGAGTTGATGTTGCGCAATGCAGGACATGACTACAACCACAAGTCGGTGGCCACCGTTATGGAGATAAACTGATAAGTGTTATCAGTTGTATATTCGGTTGGTTATAAGTCCTCTGTCGCACAACTTATCAAGTTATTAGGGTCTGACAGATTCCAAACCCTAGACCCGATATGCGATACTCATAGATGAAGAAACCAGACTATTCGGCGACAACCACTTATAGACTTTGTAGGGTCCGGATGAGTTTGCTCGTCGACTTGCTTTTATCTTGATCATACCTGGTAGCCGTTACGCACAGCTAGTGCCACTGACGTGGTTGCGGGTTACCCCGTCTGGGGATTGGATCTGAAAGGGTTTCAAATTCAATCGGATACGATCTTATATAACCTACTGCCAGCGTATTGACATGTCTTTAGAGTCCCGCAACGAAGATGTCTGCCCGGGAAAAATGTTAATGTGACGTGCGTATTGGATACATATGGGAGGTCGATTAAATGTATGATTTAATCGAATGTCCGAAAAATACTAGCGGGTTTAAAAACCGGAATATTAAGTCAAGGATTGACTTAATAACCGTATTTTGATACGGTTTCTAGTATTGTGTATTGGATACACTCTCTCTATTTTTATTATATCAGTATGCGATACTGATATATTATTATTGCGTATACGATACGTAAAATGGAAATGTATTTGATACATTTCTCTCTCTTTATAAATATGTATTTATATATATAATGTAAAAAGAAATGATATATATTAAGAATAAACATAAAGAGAAGAGAAAAGAAAAGATTAGAAAAGAAAAGAAATGAAAAGAAGAAAGAAGAAGAGTAGACTTCTTATAACTTTTTTTTTATTCATTTCTTCTCTTCTCTTCTTATTCTATTCTTTAATGTTGATTTTTTTAAAACATATTTTCCATGGTAACCATTTTCTATTCTTCTTCCCCCTCTCTATAAAATTGTTGGAGGTTAGAAATGAGATTAGAATTCAAAAAGAGAGTGTTTTTTTTTATCACATTATCTCACACATTAACTTAGTGTATCATTTCAGAAAATATAAAATATTATTTTTGGAATTTAATATTAAAAGAATATATTTCGCGAAAACTAGTCGATTTGCGAAATGAGGATTTTCGTAAAATGGTATAATTATATACAAATATTTGGAAAATAATAGGATATTAAATTGATTTAATTATTAAAAAGATATTTATTGGATTTAGCATTTTTATAATTAATAATATGCAGTTTAAATAAAAATTGATTAGTGTACTACTAATCGCGATTAGGGCAAATCCGTTTTTTTAATTAATTATGGTTAGTGCACCATGACATGTAGCATTTTTGTTACATGTTTGTTCATTTCATTTGGTTTTATTTATTATGAGAAGGAAAAAGAGAATTATTGAGGGGAGAGAGGGGACAAACTTATGACATGGGGCATGGGCATGAGAGAGAGTGGCATTCCATGTGAGCGAGGATATAAGAGAGAGGGGGGGGGGGGGCTGCCTTCATTCCCCTTTCCCATTGTTTTCTTCATCTTCTTCATCCTCATACTCCCTCCACTTCTACCTCCATATTTCATCTACAATCCTTCACCAAAACCCTATACTCCCTTCACTAAAAATGATCCCCCCCTCATCCTACACCTTATGGACCTTTCAAGCTTGGATTTTGAAGACTTTGAGCAACTCAAGAAAATTCTTGAGTTGCCAAATGAGGTAAAACCCATACCTTTTAGTTAAGTTATTATGTTTAGTATATCCTAGTTTAGTATAGAGTTTGTATTAGTTGGTTTAGTGATGTTTCGAAATTCCAAGAGGGGGTTTAGGTGATTGTGTGGACTTGTGACATGTAGTGACTGGTTACAAGACCTTAGTGTTGATTTTCTGGACCAAAACAGAGATTAAAACCCGATACACGAACATAAGATTTATTCCGTGTCGTTTTTGTGAAGTATTGTTGGACTACAGGGAATCTGGTGCTATCTGGGATGTTTCTAAGATAAACAAACAAGTCTATTAACCTAACTAAACCACTATAAGACCACAACCAAAATACGAGATACCAATTCTCCAGGAAAACCGGCGTCGCCGGAATTTTAAGCCTCGTCGCCGGATCTCTTTTGGGTTCTGGGGTTGGGTTTTTGGGTGTAGCTCCTAATCCCTATAACCTATCCCCTGTAATTGCTTGTTTAGTCCCAATTAACCTGAGATAAAATCTGGAAGCTGTTTGTGAGTGCTTTGGCTATGTTTTCCCGATATTTGAATTCGTGGTTTTGGTATTTGGGTTTGATTTGGTCGTTGGACGTTTGTACGTCAACGACGAGGGTTGTTTGGTTGTTTTTGCATGCGTAGGCTATAGATTCTAACCTATGAGCGCACCGTGTGCCGTATCGGTTTCGGATATTGATTTTAAAGTATTGCGATTGTGTATTGATTGTAGGTACCTTCACGTGGATTCCGAGACGACAATGCACATCGACAATGGCTGAACAAGGAGTTCCGCAGGTGAGTAGATTTATATCTACGGGGGAAGTCGTGTGGATGGTGTATAGCACCCCCGCAAATTATAGAATGGAAACCGATATATATATATATATATATATATATATATATATATATATATATATATAGTCGGAGAAACCTATACTAGGAAACTATGGATACGATCAAAAATGTTAGTTGGAGATGATATGAATGATTGAATACATATAGCAAGATATGAGACGGGATCTATAAGGATATGCCATGAGATTGATGAATATGATAAGGTTGAGATAGATGTGTTATGAGATCGGTAAAATAAGATAAATATATATAAGATCACTTGATGTGAGATATTGATGTGATGAAAAGAGAATGTGATGAAATAAGATGACTTAGCTTGTTATGTCGATATACGGATGCACGGTGATATAAGAATATAGATACTGTTGCCAAGACATGATATGAGATTTATACGGATGCGACTTGAGAGAGATATGTGTATATATATATATATATTTATGAGAATAATAAGTGATATGTCGTACGAGACTTTAGATCCATACTCTTATTGTTGTATAGGTCGATAGAATTCCTATTGGTTTAATGCCGCCATACGATGGATTATCGTACGCGATGAGTTTTACCTGATGATTGATCCATACCCTTGACTCGAGGATGTCGTACGATGGATTATACCCTACGTGATGCTATGAAGCTGGATTGCCGATTGATAGATTCATCGACTCGGATATGTTATAGATATTTTAATCCCTTAAGTAGATGTTAGATTAGATACGTATATTTTATAATGTGACGCTTAAGGTTTACTTTTCTGCTACGTTTATGATATTCTCATTGCATTGTATATACCCGTTCTTCCATTATTTGTTATGATATCGTCTGCTAGTACACCTGCTCAATTATCGATGATGCGTATGTTACACTTACACAGATTTGCCGGCTCACACACATTCATCATCGGTTATTGACATGCCACTTGCACAGTAGAACTGTTGTACCATGATATTAATCGTAACCATAAATGTACATTCATTGCTCAGTACTATCATAGGACATGCTTGCATAATATACTTGACATGCTCATATTACTGTTCTATATTGCATTCATCGTACCTTATCGTTACATGCATTGAGATGCTGTTTTCATGAGATCTCTGAATTTGAGAACCGCAGTTATATTTCAAAGGAAATTATGTATTGTTTTAAAAAGCACGGTTTCTCTTGATATGATATTTCGAGGCGTCCACCATGAGTTTTCTCGGTTCTGAGCTATGAGCATACCCGATTCGAGGAGCGATAGGCACCGTCTGCGGGTACATGTTGGACCCGGTGAGGTACCCCGGGGCAAGAAGACTCGTATAGTTAGGCGGTGAGCCTGGAAGGGGAGCACTACCTACCGGTGATAGTATTGGGCTCGGCGGTTATCCGGAGGATACCGACCTGAGTCGTGATATGATATGGGCCGATCCATACTGACGGAGCCCGTGGGCCGATCCGGACTGACGGAGCCCGAGATATGAGGATTTACATGTCGATGTTGGACACGGGTTTCATGATATTTCGAGTGTCGATGTTGGACACTCAAGTTCCATGATTTTGACGTGTCGTTGATGAATACGTGTTGATTGATATCCTCATATTTACATGCATATGCTTTCATGATGTTTCGAGTGTCGATGTTGGACACTCATGTTCCATAATGTTGTTGTGTCCACATGCATACATGCATTGATTATATTGTTGGAATATATGCAGACACAGTCACCCTAGATATCATAATATTACCTTTATGATATAGTTGACCTAGGAATCGTTGTTTTATTCGATTTCTACCTGCTGATGTTTTTTACCCACGAGTTGGCAACTCATGCCCGTTGTGCCACAGTTCTTACAGGTTTGACCGCATGAATCAGTAGCGGTATCGCTGGCACACAGCTTGCTTTCGGGTGATTTGCTATGGTAGGTGGGACACATTGGATCGTGCCCACTCTTGTATTTATTATTCCTGTTGTATCTAGTCAACTCCATCAATCAGAAACTAGTATTTGTATAAGTAGTAAGACTTAGAAAGACTTGTGGTTGCGAGACTTAGAGCGACGGATTATATGTTCGCTATTGGGGGATTTGATGTCTTGCTTCTTTACATTATCCTTTTGTGTTGATCTTCGCCGTTGGGCGTCGTATACTTATATTTCTGACTTGCGTGGTTGTGATTCTGCCGATTGGCGAAGAGCTAGCTCCCGCTTGGTGATGCCTTTTTTCTTATCATGTATATGTGGTTTTGGTTCAAAATATGCAAGGGAGGTGCTGCCCAAATTTTTAAAAAAGTCGAAAGATGTTTCAACTACAATATCATCCATTTGCATTTCAATTATCATTACCTATGCATTTAACAAAACGTTTGATTTCATCATACCTTTATTTCAAAACTTCACCTCTTTTATTTTTTTTAAAAGGTTTAGATTTCTGGGCTTCGGCTTACTTGAATTGCGTTACGCCTGTAGACGTTGCGTGATTTAAGTGCCGGTCACGAGCTAATATTTTCGGGTCGTGACAAAATTGGTATCAGAGCGTTAGGTTTAACCTTGGTTTGAGCCTGGGTTTGACTATGCGGAGTCTAGGGCATATATATTTTAGGGCATAAGCTTGACCTTACGGAACTTAGACTTGACGGGGGGCGGGTATTAGACCCGAACTTTTGTTATATAGGTTGACCCTGATTGATGGAGTAGGCAACTCAAGTAGAGTGATGTACCGTGCGTATGTTCAGCGGCATATTTACGATACGATACTCCGCTTAAGTGACCGTAGGATGTATATACTTGAGATCCTTGATTCTATTCGTTCCAATGATCATACTCTCATTGATTCCGTTACTCCATATGATCATGTATCCATTTTGGATTTGTTGATTTCTTTCGTTCCTCTGATCTATCTTCATCGATACCTGCTTGAGGTTCCCATCACCATGGTTTGAGCACAGATTGAGTTGCTGCTAGTGATGCGGTCAGGGCGAGCTCATCATGGACGGGAACTGACTATCGTGTATTCTGGTGACATGGGAACGTATCGGTTTAGTGTTGTGTTGTGACCTCTCGTTGAGGCGAGTGTTCGGTTTTGCACCAGATGATCGGGTCATTGATAGAGGCTGCCTGTTGTGAGATGACTGTTGATGTACAGCCTGCCTCAGAGATCGTGATGTTGTCTACCTTGCAGACAGATGACCCAGCTGTTGCTGAGATTGATGGGATGTCGCCTCTAGACTTTGTGAGCTGAAATTTCTGGAGCTTTCAGGCAGAGATGCAACAGTAGATAACTAGTCTATCTCAAGTTGAGCGATTGATACGATTCGTCTGATTTGATGTGCCGACGTAGGCTCAGTTGAGTTGAAGAATTCCCGTTGAAGGATCTTACTCAGATCTAGAGTAGATCGATCAAGAGAGGACGTTCATCGGATGCCCCGATGTGAGATCGGTAAGTTGATTAGTTTCAGATAGAAAGACCTCACCCAGATGTGTTGTGAGTCGATCAAGAACGGACGAGTAAAGTGTATTCCTCCGATGATTTTAGACGAGTACCCGAGGACGTGTTCGGCTAGATATCTTCTACAGAGTGATGAAGATACCGAGTTCGTAATTTTGAGTCCGTGTGAGAGACTCCGGATTGACCATAGCCGAGGAAAAATTGCAATATGCAGGCAGCAAGAGATGACGTCGAAGTGGACGATAATAAAGACGAGTGGAACAAGAGCTTTGTGCGAGATGTTAACGAGTTGTTGTTACTCCCCGTTGAGATTAGAGATCTGATATGTACACAGAGGCGTTGGGATACGGCTAGTTCCCGAGGAAAAGCTGTGCTGAGAACGCAGATGTCCAGAAAATGAGAAAAGATTATGTAAGAGTACCAGCCTCCGTATAGTTCGGCATAGGCGAGATCGGAAGAGACCTTGAGTAGGCTCCTTCCAGAACATTGCTGCGATAAGATTTGCATCGAGGATCGGTTGTGTCACGTGTATTCAGAGGGCCAGAGGCCGACGCCAGTGACGTGGTGCTTTACGAGTGGTCATACTAATTGGCCGAGAGATGACCAGAGGAGTAGCAGAGCGGAATCGTTTCCGTTAGTACACCTGACCGGGCCGATAAGCCGATGGATTGGGAGATTGGTAATCCACAGAGAAAATGAGGACCCAGTGACAGAGGACGCCAGACCGTGAGCAGGAGGCAGGAAGATGTTGTCACGACCCGGAAAGTACGGAACATGACCGACACTTAAATTACGAAATGTCTCGAGGCGTACGTAATCTAAGTAAGCCAAAACGCAGAAATCAAAACCAAAGAAGCAGTAGAGTGAAGGAAAAACCAATTTAAAGCAAGTAATTTTAATACATATGCCGAAGTGTGTATATTTTAAAATCTCAAGTATTTTCTGAAAATTTCGGCAGAGTCTCCTTTGTAAATACTGGCCCCTAACGGGATACAACATGAATAGTAAACGAAATGAACAAAAATGCATCCCCAAGCGGGAGCCAGCTCTTCATCAATCGACGGTCACAACCACGCAAGCAATATAATATACAACGCCAAGGGCGAGGATCAAAACTCAAAAGAAAACCCAAATCAGCACGAAAACCATAATAATACAACGCGCGACTCTAAGATCGAAAAATAACAAGTCTGATCTTCTATCTCTATGACATATACAATCTGGTTGATGGAATTTCTAGATACAACAGAAATAATAAATAAACAATGGTGGTCCTGATGCAAAGAACCCACCTACCAAAGCAATCACCCGCAAGGAACAGTGTGCCAGTAAAGCCGCAACGAAACCTGTACGGCAAAACCTGCAAGGAACTGTGGCACAACGGGGGTGAGTTGCCAACTCGTGAGTAGAAAACATCTACGAGTAGAAATCGCATGCATAACGTTATCCTAGGTCATATCAGGTAATATCCTCAATAAAATTATGCTCCAGCTATGTATAGTGTAATACTACATGCTCGTGTCAATGCCTCAGATAGCAACATATCAGATATATGAAGTATGAATGCATTACGAATGTAAACAGAATATATCATGAATGAAACAACTGTTTTATTTAATCAGTGAGATTTCTATATGTATATCAATCAAGTATCATCAATGAATGCAACAGAGAAATCAGTTTCAAGCATCGACACAAAACATAAGTCTCAGTATCTCAATATCAATATCTCAGGCATCCGTATCATCTGCGGGATCGGCCCGCGGGCTCCGGCAGAACGGATCAGCCTATAACCATCTCATGACTCTGGCCGGTATCCTCCGGATAACCGACGAGTCCAAAAATATCACCGGTAGGTGGTGCTCTCCTGCCAGGCTCATCGAATACAACTCGAGCTTCTTGCCCCGGGGTACCATACCGGGCCCACCATGTATCCGAGACGGTTCATCCAACTCCTCGAATCGGGTTTCCAAATCCAACAACAATCATGAAAACTCATGGTGGACGACTCATACATCACGAGAAAACCGCAATTTGCATTTTAAAATGATGATACTAAGCTTTTATTAAATTCTTGCGGTTTTCCTCCTAATCTAGAAATCTCATGTAAATCCGAAATCATCAAAATCATGATACCAATAAACAGTGAATACCGGCATAAATCTCCATAATACTGCATAACCAATGAATATATGGATGCATCTGATATCATGCAATGAATGCAATAATTAAACTAGCATATGGAAACTATAACATATTACAACTATCAGGTAGCAAGCTATGTCACTGAAATAGTATTTTCTAAAGTGTACGTGACATGGCAATTACCGATGAAGATGTGTGTGAGCCGGCAAGCGAGTGTACGTGGAGCATACGTGTCATCGGTAATGGTGCTGATGTCCTAACATCATGGTTTCATAATTACTACGTACACAATAACATGCAATGAGGCGATAATAACATAATAAGGAAAATGAATAGTAAATACAACAATAATATGCGGAACATGAATAATAACACAATGATAACTAATATGCATTTATATAAATATGAGTCAAACAGTAGTGCCATTTGAAATAACACGAATCGTGGTGTTTTGAAAATAAGGGCTACAGTGTTTTTAAGAAAAGATACGTCATTTGAAATATCCGTAGAATCCCTTGTCCCGTCTTTAAAATACACACGATTCGTTAGTTTTTGAAATAGGTATGAGTCGAATCTAATCTATCATTTACAAGTACACTACAGGGCCAAACTAAACAGGATGATCGAAAGGTAAGGAAACCGCCTAACATCTGAGTCGATACATATATATCATATAATAGTCGGTGATCCCGCCTCAATAGTATCCCATACGATACAATATCTATAATATGACATTCTTGAGTCAAGAGTGCGCATCTATCATCAATATATAGCTCGTACGGTAAATCTGTCGTACGGCATCCCAAATCTGGGTACGGGTCAAAAGTCACATCTATCACATTAATCATCCGGTATCCTCTTTATCAAATATCATGATCGGGGTACTGATCTACGTCTAGTACAATACTGATACCATCTATGGAATGCATACGTGTGTATGAAAACACCACGCCTAAAGTGTTGGAGATAGTGCCCTCAGAGTCAATTATTGGATCACAGGCACGTGATTGCAATGATTGAGGGATGACCTATGCTGGTAGGACAGTCTTACTCAAGATGATAGTATGCTATATGGTTTATCTTTATCATCGTGTACTGCTTTAGGTGACCTTACAGGTCACTATTGAGCGTTGATAGAGCCCCTAGGATTCTTGCTTGACTGCCAGCAGTATGAGGGCGATCATATATGTGGGAGCTGGGGTTTATAAGCACATCCTTAAAAGGTCCATAGTCGTGGGAGTTTCGAGACAGGGCATCGATACTCCAGAGTAGACTAGTGTATACAGTCGAGACCCCGACGAGGGGTGGTGGCTGGTCTCACAAGCCACTGGTGTCAGTTGGTTCACCTAAGATGTATACAGGTGCTCATTGGGTTATGAGTACACCGGACAGGACTCGCCGGGAACATGCTAGTTGGAATTATACCTGATGTCAGATAGCAGTTCCCTGGTGACATGTGTACAGGTTAGTTCATCGACCTGAGATCGTCATTTGTCTCGTGTGAGTTCCTACTGTGCTTTGATTACTACCCTACCATGGCTCAAAGGAGTCGTGCAAACAGGTTTTAGTTGGGTACAGTCCCGAGCCACATGGAGGCAGTGAGCGGATCTGCAGGGGTTCGTCTCTCCCGGTATTGGGGGTGAGGCCGCGCTGTGTCTAGGAGAGCCATTATACGAAGTCCTTGGCCAAGGCAGGAGATTTACTGGTAGGTATTCCAATAGTATCTCAGGGTGTTCTGGGCTACACTCCGACACGACTTGTACCGCTTTTGGGGGTCTGACTTTTACCAACCCCCTAGGCCCGCCATGCGATGCTCATAGACGAACGGACCAGACTGTACGGATATTGTCACTGACAGGCTCAGTAGGGTGTCAGGATGAGTTCACTCATCGACGTCCCTTTTGGTCAATACCTGGTAGCCCGTCACGTATGGCTAATACCTCTGACGTGCTAATGGTTAAATCCACAGCCAAAGTATTGACGAGTCTTTAGAGTCCCCCACAGACCGTTTTCTCAAGTTTCGGGCGAAACGCTGTAGAGGCCGTATGGAGATATGACAGGGTTCGATCATATACGAGCAGTATTGCACGCATCATTATCGGACGGATAATACTAGCGGGCTTTGGTTTAAGCCGGATCCTAGTATTGTACAGTGTAGATTTTGTCTCATTGCATTTGTATTCGGTCGGAATACAAATGCGGGTATGTATATACAGTCGCGGGGTTTTCCTGTAATTTATTACGGGATCAGTTTTTTGGAGTTGCCAGTTTGTATTCCGTTTCGGCCAGTTTTCCTTTGTTCCTTCCTGGCCGGAGTTTTCTGATGGAGGGGCTAATTTGCAAATGTGCAAATTAACATTTGTGGGAGGGTTTTTTTGTGATATGAGGCTTCATGAGTTTTCTAGCATCTTTGATTCCATTTTTCTCATCATGGCTTGCATTAAATGAGATGGGAATTGATTTGGTTTTGGTGTGACACATTTTCCTCTTTATCACACATATTCTCCTCTTGCTTTATTCTTGTATTTTTTCCCTCCACCATTATGATATGGCCGGCCACACATTTGAGGGGGGGTGGTGGTGGTGAGATTTTTGGATATAGGAATTGATCTCATTTCTTTTTCCTTGTTAGAAAAATGAGAGCACTATTTTCTTCCAAACTTCTTTTTCTTCACCTCCATCAAAACATGGCAACTTCAACCCCAATGAGACAAGGCTTTCTACACTTCATCTACAGTATTCTTGGACACGTCGACTCGCTAACTTCGTGCCCGAGTTGCCTCGGTCCAGAGGTGGGATTCCGTAAAAGAACCCGGCGATGTGGTGCCCGTTCCGACGAGGAGATGAAGACCGGAGATTCCGCGAGGAGATCGGAGTGGAGGCCGAAGACCGAAGGACACGGATCGCTCGGTATAGCTTTCTACCCTTTCTCTAGTTTGCTAGGATTAGGTTAATGACCCGATCCGGGTTTAGAGTGCGCGGTAGTGCCGGTTTACAAGTTCCGTAAAAGTTTCGTTTCCGCATTCCGGTGTCGGATTGACGGCCGGGGCGCTGCCTTGCACTTACATTGGTATCAGAGCCACGCCATTAACCTAGCCTAGCTTGCTCTAACGTGTTTACAAGTTCGATCGAACGGATTTTCCGAAAACCCGATTTCTAAAGTACAGTTTCTGTCGAATTTTTCCAGTGCTTTAAAAATTATTTGGTACATTGTAAAAATACGAGCAGGGTTTTTTAAGCATTCTGTGAAAATTTGGTCGCGTGACGTCACTTTTCCACCGCGGAACCGCTGCCAAACCCACGCATTGGCCGCGGTTCCGCCGCCATTTTAACTCTTCACAGCACCAAATTTTTACAGTAGGCTTCTGACTTGGAAATGGGGTTTTTGGTATGTTCTGTTTGGGCCCAGATTTTCTTTAAGTGCTACAGTTGTGCTTGGGGCCCACTTTGGGAATTTTAGTCGATCGAAAGTTTTAAACATGTTAGTTCACAGTATTTACATTATATCTGCGACCGTGAATGTCATTCGATCGGTAAATCCAGTCTATCTGCTATAGCCCTTTTAGACAAATTTGCGAACGTGACATTCACGTTGATGTTCTGTGTTGTGCTGTGATGTTGCGGATTTGTCGTGGTGGATAGCCTGGATGCAATGGTAGTACAGTTTGGTTGTTTATGTACATTTTATATTGCGGGGCGAGCGTCCGACATGTGGACTGTTGTCACTGTCTGTTTGTATATTATTCTTTTGGGGCATGACCGGGCTGAGGTCGATGTACCCGTTGTATGTATATTTTACTTTCTATACTAGGATTACCCCGCGGAGGGATGCACGGATAGCTGGATTCTAGAGGGCAACGAGCCCGCATCTCATGGCTTTAAGACGGAGGGGGCTTCACTCTAGAATTGGCGTGCTATTCGCCGCACTCGTAGGGGGTACAGGTTAACCCAAGATGGGGTGCCCAAGTTACCGGATTCCGTGAAGTGCTGGGTGGTCCATTCACATTGCTGAAGGGGGCTTTGCTTCAGGTTTTGGCGGGTAATTTGCCGCGCCCGTAGGGGTCTAGGATTTCATTGCACAGGCTATCCACACGACCAGGGGAACGTCGGGTTTCAGTAGCGGCTCTATGAAACCCGGGGATCCCAGATATCTCTATTGTTCTGTGATGCTTATTACATTTATGTGATGTTGCATTTTATCACGCCTTGAGCGAATATTATATATTGATATATATATTAGTAGATGTTGTATATGTTTTGCATCCGCGCTAGTCCAGTCCCCGCTCTGTCGTTAGTTAAGTAACCTAACGGGAGATGACGGGTGGCGAATGCAGATGTCATATACGTACATCATTATTTTCGTTCTTTATTGGTGTGATTAATTGATGAGACTGCGTTAATTCTGAAAGGTTCCTAGGCACCCTATAGAGGTCTCACAAGGTATCGAACATGCCAATTTTAAAAAATATGGTGCCGAGAAACCCTAGTTAACGGATCGTTGCTAGAAGTCTAGGCGAAATACAAAACTAGTTAACAAATTAACTATAGGTTAGATGCTACAACCTTTGTAGATCCGGTAATCCTCTTCCTTGGCTCCACGTAGGCATCCTCTCGCTGTCCTTTTCGAATCCTAGACTCGTTCATCGGCTTCATCGGGAAAACAAGCGGAATAGGTCGTCGGCTTCGTGTCAAAGACGATCTACGTTGAGGTTGCACAAGTTCAAGCTCCGACTTCACAAAGTTGTGAAACTTGTGAAGAAAACACCCAAAACAACTTGGCAAGAGGTAGAGGGTGAAGAAATAGGAGGTGGGTTCACTTTAGAATTGGATTTATCTCACTTTAGCTCAAGTTGCCATTGATGGACCTTGAGCTTTCAAGAAGAAGATGATGAAGAAGAAGGAAAAGAATATGATAAGTGTTGGGATAAAATAAAATTAAATCAATACTTATCATAAAGAGAACCATAGTTAAGTGTAGAGAGTTAACTAAGGTTAGAAGAATGGTTAGGGTTTAGTGTGAAGACAAAATGGTCACAAAGTCAAAGCTTCATGAAGCTTCAACAATGTTCAAGAATGAAAGCAACCATTTTGTATTTTTATCCCATTCTTTTTCCAAAAATGAATAAATAAAAGAATGGATAAATAAAAACCCTAATCACTTTCTTAACCTAAGTTTAATTCTATACACTTAACCAAATGAGCATGCATCATCAAACATGATACAAACATGTGCACAAAAATATATCACATATACAATTAGCACATTAAGTGAGAATATCCATTTAAAGTGAACCAATACTAGTTAATGCAAAGTAATATATCAAATATATAATTATACATTAAATCATTAAATCAACATTTGATTCAACGATCCGGTCATGTCGCACATAACCGACTAGAATCCAATGTATCGATTTATCGAATCTATGATTCGATAACTAGGTCATATCGAATATCACCAATCGAAACATATATCGCGAGAATGAAATGCGGTATCACATACACGCATTATTCTCGGTCCTGCACATATCTCATATGCGCTCCTATTTCGTTTCGCTTGAGCCAGGAAACCTCTGTGTAGGACTCTAAAGACTCGTCAATACGCCGGTAGCAGATGATGATCATATCAAGCACCCACAAGCCGCAAGCGGTCTGCTAAACGTAACGGCCACCCGGGTATTGAGCGATCAGAAGATCGATGAGCTAGCCCGCTCACACTCCTGTGAATCCAACCAGTAACACTTACCGTACAGTCCGGTCTCTTCGTCTGATACGTCGCATATCAAGTCTAGGGGTGGTAAACGTCAGACCCCAATACTCGATAAGTCGTGCCGATGTGAGGCTCATAACGGGTCGAGAAACTACTGGTAACACTTACCAGCAAATCTCTGATCAGCCCTGGCCAGGGACTTCCCTGTTACGGCCAATCGAGCACAGCGCAACATCAACCCCCAATACCGGGAGAGACGAAACCCCTCCTATCGCTCATTGCCTCCATGTGACTCGGGACTGTACCCAAAGACCACCGTTTTGCACGCCCTCATGGACGTGGTAAGGTGGAGATCAAAGCACAGTGGGAATCACACAAGACTCTATGACGATCTCGGGTCTACAGACTAACCTGTACAAGTGTCACCTGAGAACTGCCATCTGACGTGAGGTATAATACCATCTGGGAGTTCTCGGCGAGTCCGTCCAGTGTACCCAGTCTCCACTGAGCACCCGTATACCATCTCTGATGTCAAACACCAATGGACATGGGATCATCCATCGCCCATCACATGGGTCGAGAAGCGTATACGCTAGTCTACTCTGGTATATCGATGCCCCGTCTCGATACACCCATGACTAGAGACCTTGAAGGATGTACTTATGGACTACCATGTCCCCACTAGTATGATCTGCATCATAGTCCAGGTAGTCAAGTACACATCCTAAGGGCTTTACCAACATGTAACTATAAGACAGTATAAAGAGACAAGTGTACATGTTAAGATAAAGAGCAACCAGATAGCATACTATCATGTCGAGCAAGAAAGTCATCTCTATATATGTCCAAGCATCCAGTATAATATACATCATCTGTACAATACTGGCCTCTAGGGCATACATATAACTAACAATCTCCCACTTGCACTAGGGCCAGCTGCTGTAGTATCGCATACCGAGCATCCCGAAGAGTCTCTCAAACTGTATCTGGGGAATGGCCTTCGTGAGTGGATCCGCCGTGTTGTTCTTCGTGTCAACTCTCCTGACCTCGATCTCCCGGCGATCAACTATCTCCCGGATCAGGTGATACCACCTCAGAATATGCTTGGATCGCTGATGGGACCTGGGTTCCTTGGCTAAAGCCACTGCTCCATTGTTATCGCAATACAAAGGTATTGGATGCTCAATGGATGGAACCACTCCAAGTTCAGTAATGAACTTCTTGATCCAGACAGCCTCTTTGGCAGCATCGTTGGCAGCGATGTATTCAGCCTCCATCGTCGAGTCTGCCACGGTTTCCTGCTTGGAACTCTTCCAGCTAACCGCCCCTCCGTAAAGGGTAAAGACAAAACCCGACTGCGACTTAGAGTCGTTCTTATCACTCTGGAAGCTCGAATCGGTAAAGGACTCCACTTGGAGTTCTCCGTTACCATACACCAAGAACATATCTCTAGTCCTTCGCAAGTACTTGAGAATGCTCTTCACAGCTGTCCAGTGACTCTTTCCAGGATCAGCTTGATACCTGCTCACTACACTTAGTGAGTATGCTACATCGGGTCTGGTACATAGCATCGCATACATGATAGAGCCTACTGCCGAAGCATAGGGTATCCCTTGCATGCGAGCTCTCTCCAAATCAGTCTTGGGAGACATCTCTTTGGAGAGAGTGACTCCAGAGATCGTGGGTAAGTTCCCACGCTTGGACTCTTCCATACTAAACCTCTTTAGTATGGTGTCAATGTACCTGGATCGGGACAATCCCAAAATCCGTTTGGATCTATCTCTATAGATCCTTATTCCCAATATGCAGGAGGCATCACCAAGATCTTTCATTGAGAATCTTTGTGATAAGAAGAGCTTAACCGATTGCAGCATAGGAATGTCATTTCCTATCAAGAGTATGTCGTCCACGTACAATACGAGGAAGACAACCTTACTCTCTGCCACCTTCCTGTAGATACAAGGTTCATTTGGATTTTTGACGAAATCAAACTCTTTGATAACGACGTCAAAGCAGATGTTCCAACTCCGCGATGCTTGCTTTAATCCATAAATGGATTTAAGCAGCTTGCACACCTTCCCGCTGCTCCCACTGTCTACGAAGCCCTCTGGCTGAGTCATGTACACGCACTTTTCTAAATCACCGTTTAGAAAGGCGGTCTTAACATCCATTTGCCAGATTTCGTAATCATGATATGCAGCGATGGCAAGCATGATCCGGATGGATTTAAGCATAGCCACTGGAGAAAAGGTCTCGTCATAGTCCACACCTGGCCTTTGACGAAAACCCTTTGCTACAAATCTAGCTTTGAAAGTCTCCACTTTCCCATCTACACCAAGTTTCTTCTTGAAGATCCACTTGCTCCCAATGGGTTTTACCCCTTCAGGAGCAACTTCCAAAGTCCATACTTTGTTGGTGTACATGGATTCCATCTCGGACCGCATAGCATCCAGCCATTTCACTGAGTCGCCACTCGTGATGGCTTGCTCGAAGCTAGTTGGGTCATCATCCTCCATGATGCAATCCTCGCTTCCACCATCCATGAGAAAACCGTAGTATCTCTCAGGTTGGCGAGGAACCTTACTAGATCGGCGGAGAGGTTGAGGTTCGTCGGGAGCTACTGAATCTTCTGGTTCCACTAAATCTTCAGTTTGAGTTTGTGTAGCCGGAATTTCTTCCAGTTCTACCTCATTGCCACTAATTTCCTTTGCAAGAAATTCCTTTTCCAAAAAGGTGGCATGTCGAGAAACAATCACTTTTTGTTCCTCTGTATGGTAGAAAAGATATCCATGTGAATGTTTGGGATATCCCACAAACTTGCATAGAACTGACCGTGCCTCGAGTTTGTCCGGATTTTGCCTTTTGACATAGGCCGGGCAACCCCATATCTTAACTCGTTTAAGACATGGTCTCTTCCCACTCCATATCTCATATGGTGTGGTAGGTACAGATTTAGATGGAACTTGATTCAATAGGTATGCCGCTGTTTCCAGCGCATAACTCCAGAAGGAAATAGGTAACTCAGCTGTGCTCATCATAGAGCGTACCATATCTAATAGGGTGCGGTTCCTCCGTTCTGATACACCGTTGTGCTGTGGTGTATATGGAGGAGTCAGCTGAGAGAGAATCCCATTCTCTTTTAGGAAGTCCAGGAATTCATTGCTTAAGTATTCTCCTCCTCGATCAGATCGTAGGATTTTAATACTTTTTCCGGTTTGGTTCTCAACTTCTTGTTTATATTCCCTAAATTTCTCAAAAGCTTCTGATTTGTGTTTCATCAGGAACACATACCCGAACCTAGAGAGATCGTCAGTGAATGTAATGAAGTATGAAGAACCATCCCTGGCATGTGTAGACATGGGACCGCATACATCACTATGAATAAGTCCCAAGAGTTCGGTAACTCTTTCTCCGTGTCCCGTAAACGGAGTTTTGGTCATCTTGCCTTTGAGACATGACTGGAAAGTGTCATAAGATGAAAATTCAAACGGATTTAAATATCCATCCTTATGCAACTTAGCCAGTCGTGTCGCATTGATGTGACCCAGTCTACAATGCCACAAGAAGGATTCGTTGAGTTCAGAACTCTTCCTCTTGTGTGTGTTTGTTATGCTTAGAACCGTTGATTGGTTTAGAACATAAATGCCATTGCACAACGTGCCTGATCCAACCAACTTTTGGTCACGGAAAATGTTCATAACATTGTCCTGTAATACAAAATTATATCCTTCTTTGCTTAATAAAGAAACCGATATAATGTTGCATATCAGGTTCGGCATGTAATAGCATTCGTTCAGAACCAATGTATTACCAGTTGGTAATACAAGGTGATATTCCCCGACAGTCTTAGCTGCAACAATTGCACCATTTCCAACTCTAATGTCTTTATCACCTTCTCCAAGTTCTCTACCTTTCCTAAGCCCATGTAACTGATTACATATATGGGATCCTGACCCGGTATCTAATACCCAGGACGTAGAGCAAATGGAGAAACAGTTCTCAGTAACGAACACACCCGAAGAAAATGCATCAACATGTACTTTCTTCAATCGGGTGGCATGGGAATCCTGGTATTCCCCTATATCCTGTTCATTCCTATAACTCTTATAAGAATGAACGGAACCAACGTTCCCCAGCACAGTATAACATGCGGGTTCGGTCAATACATCCATATTATTATCTTGATTAAGGCATGAACTGGTCGCTACCTGGAGAGAGAGAGAAGAAAACACTTTAGCGTATGCTCGTGCAAGATCAGATTGGTTATTATCTTATCTAATCAGGATGGCTCCCACTGCTTTTTATCAAATCTTCCTTCAAACCCTAAAAGGAAAGACTAGCCGGGATTAATTACACACTACAAGTTCGCCAATCTTTCAGCCAGGCCAGTGTCGGTACTTTGAGGGAGGTCCCCCGTGCTTTCGCACGAACCTAATTAATGTAAACCTCGTTTTCCCAGAGGCGTAACCCCGTTGACACCTTTCTAGACACCTACTTGATCGGCTAATTGCACTGTGTAAAACTCTCCCAGGAGTAACTCTTACTCGCAGTAGGTATCGGGATCCAACTATCTCATAGAAGGTATGCAATCTCATTGCAAATTTCAACACTTGAAATTCCCGATAATATTTTGCCCCTAGTGTCCTATGACCTTGACAAAGGCCAACAAATTACAGGATGCTAGTCAAGTTCAACCCGTCATTTCTTGATTGAATCAAACCCACCCGCACGACCCTTGACAAAGGCCAACAAGGTCGTACGACTACCCTGAAACAATCTGCATCACATGCATAAGCAGATAAGCACTATTCAGCTACCGCACACTACGCCTTGACAAAGGCCAACAAACGCAGCACGAATACTAAACAGTTCTAATCTGAAATGACGGAGGGCTACGGCAGGTTTTTCCGAAAACCTATTGCGTAATGAACTTGATATCATTGTAGAATCAAATGAAGTTTTAAAATGGAGTGATTTTGAGGCTTTTCTAGTTTTGCTAAAGGAGTCACTCCCGGCGAAGGGATCTCGGTCCTTTCCTCGTCGAATGAGGTGCGGGATATATCATATATATCGCTGTGCAAAGCAAAAACGCAAAAGCAGTCAAAAGCAAACCGAGTGTGTAGCATCTGCCAGTTATTGCTAAAGGAGTCACTCCCGGTGAAGGGATCTCGGTCCTTTCCTCATCGAATAAGGTGCGGGGTATATCATATATACCGCTATGCAAAGCAAGAACTATAGCTACCTGTTTTATTTAAAATCTGATTCTACAACATCTTAGGTTTCATTCCTTTCATTAATCACATTAATGAAGTCCCATCATTTAAATACCTAAACATCACAGATAGATATGACGTACACTTATGCCATCCGTATTCGCCTCGATGTCCCCTCGTGCACCGTTAGGTTAGGTAACTAACGACAGAGCAGGGCAGGGCTAGCGCGGGTGTAAAACATAAGTAACGTCTATATAATATATCATATATACCATATACTATATCCATCACAGAGTCACAACACAGATATCGCGGCAGAATAAACATATGAAATATTGGATATACTAGGACGTCCGTGTTTTCAATACGAGCCAGTATAAAACACGATTCCACGGTCGTGATGAATAGCCAATCCCACACCCCTAGACCCCTACGAGAGCGGCAAGCAACCCTGCCAATTCTAGGGTTAGGAGACCCGGACTCGACTCCTCGAGTTGGTCTCCCACTGGACCCCAGAACCCGGTTACTTGTGCTCCCCTCCTTGGGTCTATCCTAATGCGGAAAAGTAAATAATATACAAAAGGTGACATCTTCCGCTACCTGGAAGTGCCCCAAATAAAAGAATATTACATACAAGTTTTTTACATGAATGAAAATGAAAAACACTCATCTCACATAAAAAACCCCGGCTATTCGAACACGACGATCCAATATAACATATCCAGCAACACATAACATCACATGTCATCAACGTAAGTAAGTATGCATACCCCAATTGTCGTTGACGTATAGCAACGAAACCGGCGATATGAACATACTACACTTACGGTCACAGAAAAGAAAGTGTAAAACTACAACAATTGGAATCCGCAACTTCTTTAGACATCGCATGCCTAATCAAATGAAATACTTAGACATCACATGCCTAACAGATATAAATCCCGCATTTTAGTCTCATTATCGAAAACACTTTTCAATATAAAGTGAAACTAAACCGCTAGATTTATAACATTCATTCAGTTATCACATAACAGTTTGTGAATTCCAATTATTGTATCACATTCCAGATAAACAGAAAATGTTAAACTTTCCGATCGAACAGTCGAATACCCAAGTTCTCCCGATACAGCTCAACACATGAAATAAGTCTAACAACATTCAGTTCGTGCCTCAGTACCGACGGTCCAGCCGTAGAAGGGTCAAGCCAACGCCTCACATGTGGCACGCCGTACTGCCCCAAACCCGAAGGTTCAAAGGGCAGTTCAAGACGGTCACATAATCGAGTTAAGGTTTGTTGTCTTCTAGAGGGTCCATCGCGTTACTTGCACTACTTAGAACGTCGTTAAACAACGGAAAAATCCAACACTTGGAAATCTCCCGACAGGGGAAAAATTGGGTATTTTTATCCGGTCGAACTTTTTAACATATTCTAAAAATTATCCGGAAAAACACAGACGAAATTTGATACCCCGATCGAAACACCGAAGCTCCAAAACATCCCAGATTATTCAACACTTGAATAAATATTAAAACTATCCAGAGAACACATCACTGTTAAATATAAATTACTGTACAAAAGTCAACGCAAGGGAAGACCAAACGGCCGCGGAACCGCCGCACAGGCCAAGATCGTGCCGCGATTCCGCGGTGGATTATTCGAATTAGGCCCCCGTATTTTACAGTAATTCATATAAAACCCTGCTTGATTTTCTGAATATTTTTAATGTTGAAAAACTCACTGTTTTCAAAAATGTACAGAGAGCATGGAAATTTTGGACTTTCGGGTTCGATCGGACTTCAAAATCCGTCTAGACTTCACCTAAGGCTCTAGCTAGGCTCTGATACCAGTGAAAGGTTCCTAGGCACCCTATAGAGGTCTCACAAGGCATCGAACATGCCAATTTTAAAAAATATGGTGCCGAGAAACCCTAGTTAACGGATCGTTGCTAGAAGTCTAGGCGAAATACAAAACTAGTTAACAAATTAACTATAGGTTAGATGCTACAACCTTTGTAGATCCGGTAATCCTCTTCCTTGGCTCCACGTAGGCATCCTCTCGCTGTCCTTTTCGAATCCTAGACTCGTTCATCGGCTTCATCGGGAAAACAAGCGGAATAGGTCGTCGGCTTCGTGTCAAAGACGATCTACGTCGAGGTTGCACAAGTTCAAGCTCCGACTTCACAAAGTTGTGAAACTTGTGAAGAAAACACCCAAAACAACTTGGCAAGAGGTAGATGGTGAAGAAATAGGAGGTGGGTTCACTTTAGAATTGGATTTATCTCACTTTAGCTCAAGTTGCCATTGATGGACCTTGAGCTTTCAAGAAGAAGATGATGAAGAAGAAGGAAAAGAATATGATAAGTGTTGAGATAAAATAAAATTAAATCAATACTTATCATAAAGAGAACCATAGTTAAGTGTAGAGAGTTAACTAAGGTTAGAAGAATGGTTAGGGTTTAGTGTGAAGACAAAATGGTCACAAAGTCAAAGCTTCATGAAGCTTCAACAATGTTCAAGAATGAAAGCAACCATTTTGTATTTTTATCCCATTCTTTTTCCAAAAATGAATAAATAAAAGAATGGATAAATAAAAACCCTAATCACTTTCTTAACCTAAGTTTAATTCTATACACTTAACCAAATGAGCATGCATCATCAAACATGATACAAACATGTGCACAAAAATATATCACATATACAATTTGCACATTAAGTGAGAATATCCATTTAAAGTGAACCAATACTAGTTAATGCAAAGTAATATATCAAATATATAATTATACATTAAATCATTAAATCAACATTTGATTCAACGATCCGGTCATGTCGCACATAACCGACTAGAATCCAATGTATCGATTTATCGAATCTATGATTCGATAACTAGGTCATATTGAATATCACCAATCGAAACATATATCGCGAGAATGAAATGCGGTATCACATACATGCATTATTCTCGGTCCTGCACATATCTCATATGCTCTCCTATTTCGTTTCGCTTGAGCCAGGAAACCTCTGTGTAGGACTCTAAAGACTCGTCAATACGCCGGTAGCAGATGATGATCATATCAAGCACCCACAAGCCGCAAGCGGTCTGCTAAACGTAACGGCCACCCGGGTATTGAGCGATCAGAAGATCGACGAGCTAGCCCGTTCACACTCCTGTGAATCCAACCATTAACACTTACCGTACAGTCCGGTCTCTTCGTCTGATACGTCGCATATCAAGTCTAGGGGTGGTAAACGTCAGACCCCAATACTCGATAAGTCGTGCCGATGTGAGGCTCATAACGGGTCGAGAAACTACTGGTAACACTTACCAGCAAATCTCTGATCAGCCCTGGCCAGGGACTTCCCTGTTACGGCCAATCGAGCACAGCGCAACATCAACCCCCAATACCGGGAGAGACGAAACCCCTCCTATCGCTCATTGCCTCCATGTGACTCGGGACTGTACCCAAAGACCACCGTTTTGCACGCCCTCATGGACGTGGTAAGGTGGAGATCAAAGCACAGTGGGAATCACACAAGACTCTATGACGATCTCGGGTCTACAGACTAACCTGTACAAGTGTCACCTGAGAACTGCCATCTGACGTGAGGTATAATACCTCTGGGAGTTCTCGGCGAGTCCGTCCAGTGTACCCAGTCTCCACTGAGCACCCGTATACCATCTCTGATGTCAAACACCAATGGACATGGGATCATCCATCGCCCATCACATGGGTCGAGAAGCGTATACGCTAGTCTACTCTGGTATATCGATGCCCCGTCTCGATACACCCACGACTAGGGACCTTGAAGGATGTACTTATGGACTACCATGTCCCCACTAGTATGATCTGCATCATAGTCCAGGTAGTCAAGTACACATCCTAAGGGCTTTACCAACATGTAACTATAAGACAGTATAAAGAGACAAGTGTACATGTTAAGATAAAGAGCAACCAGATAGAATACTATCATGTCGAGCAAGAAAGTCATCTCTATATATGTCCAAGCATCCAATATAATATACATCATCTGTACAATACTGGCCTCTAGGGCATACATACAACTAACAAATTCGGATCAATGCAAGCTAAACAAACCTATTCTGATGTTGTTGGAACAATTTTTCAAAAAACTATTATTTCAAGGACGTTCTCTTTTGTTTTGCACAGTGGTATTCAGTTGGAATATCCTGCACCTCAGTCGACGAGGCAAGGGCCGAGATCCCTTGACCGGGAGTGACCCCTTAGACAGAAGTTTGCGTCAGGGCAATAACTTCACTATGGTCGTTTACTTTTGCTTTGCATCGTGGTATTTAGTTGGAATATCCTGCATCTCATTCTACGGGGAAAGAGCCGAGATCCCTTCACCGGGAGTGACCTCTTTAGCAAAGGTTTTCGTCACTATATTTTTATAAAAAGCTATCCAGTTCCTTCAACGATATCAAGTTCATTACGTTAAAGGTTTTTCGCCAAAAACCATTCGTAGCTCTCCGTCATTTCAGACGGGTAGCACGTAGTATTCATGCTATGTTTGTTGGCCTTAGTCAAGGCATAGTGTATGGTAGCTGCTTGCTACCTTTCTGCTGCATAGATAGATGCGTTGGTTTGGGACAGTCGTATAACCTTGTTGGCCCTAGTCAAGGGCTTGTACGGGTGGGTTCAAATTAACCTGGACAATGACGGGTAGAACTTGACATGTGACTTATGATTTGTTGGCCTTAGTCAAGGTCATAAGAGCATGGGGAAAAAATCACATCGGGAGTTTCTAAAGAAACTGAAACTTGCCAGATATGCGCATACCTTCTAGAGTGTAATAACGTGAGCGGATTCCGTCATGTTATCATGCGATGATAGTTGGATCCTGATTCCCACTGATGAGTTGGTTTACTCCTCGGGTGATCCCGACTAATTCTTCTTTCAGGTTTGGAGGAGAATTTGACGGTACAGTGGGATGTTTCCTGATTAGATAAAGTGATAACCATTCTGATCTAGATTAGAGTGCACGCTGAGTGTTTCTTTTCTCTCTCTCTTTGGCAGCGACCATGACCCGACCCTAGACTATGACTCAGTGACCAAGATTAACCAAACCTTCTTAAACACTGGTTTTTGGATTGTCAGAGTTGCAAACCTCATTGCCACTCCTACTTTTACCCTTTTCTCCAGGACACCCCGTATTACTACGAACGTCCACTTCCATTGGATAAAACCATCGTATGGTTATATACGAACTCGAAGGAATTTATTCGAGGATGGTTTTCGGTTCTGGAGAAAACGAATAGGACTATTCAGCTGTCTTTTCCTTTTACCTTCTCTCAGGTTGCGAGTACTCCTTGGTTTAGGAGATAGTACACCTATTACGCAAATTGGATAGTCTTCTTCCAAACCTTAGGCTGGTGCCAAACGGTGCGGAATGAAGAAAACCAATTAGCATAACGATGGTGTACAGAAAGTATTAAGAAAAGACATATCAAGGGATTAGAAGGAGGGCAAAGTAAATTGCGACTGCTATTCATGACCAAACCAAGTATTTCATTACCACTCCCACTTCACCTTTGTATTTCTCCAGAACACTCCGTATCACTACGAAGATCCACAGTTTATTGGATAATCCATCGTATGGCTATATACGAACTCGAAAGGAACTTATTCCAGTTCGGGGATGGATTTTGGTTCAGGAGAAATAGGAATGAGGTTTCATTCAGTTGTCTTTTATCTTTACCTTCTCTCGCATTGTGAGTGCTCCTAGGATTAGGACAGTACACCCATTATTCTTATTGGATAGTCTTCTTCCAAACCATAGGCTGGTGCCGAACGGTAGGGAAGAAAGAAAACCATTTAGCCTAAAGGGGTGTACAGAAGGTAATGACTAAAGACATATAAAGGGATTTGGAGAGATGGCAAAAAATTATACGGTTACAGTTGTGAGTTTGATAATGGAAGATGCATTACTAGGAATACCCGGATACCCCTACGAAACATTTCAATGTTTCAGTTTCACTGTGTACTGTTAAAAGAAAACTGATTTCCCAATTAGACACTTGCTCCAGGGTATGTATTTACCAGGTATAATTATCACATCTGTATGGTTTTACAGATGATGAGTGGGAGTAAGTTATTGGGAATTAGGTGATCATCCTTATTATATCGGAATTCGTTGTAATTGGTGATATTTGAGGAAGTCACCTGGATTGTTTGCCGGACGACAAATATTTGGTTTTGAATATCCGTTATAATGCACCAATTTCAAATTGATATATCTGTACGTTTATTTTCATAAAGTGAGATATAACTTTTTGAAATTATGTCGATGACATTTACCTATATCAGTGGATGGTTCTGTAAGGAGCATTAAAACAACGGTGTAATTCTTCTTAACCATAAGTACAGTTTTCAACCTACGACACACAGAGAATGAGTTATTAGACTCAAGGGACTTATACAGAGTATTGTATATTATCCAGTGTCCATTAGGACAGAGGGGTTGGTCCTCGTACTATATTCGGTTTACTTATGACTTCTCTAGTTTTTAGATAAGTGTTTCGTAGAAACACAGGGTCCAAGTTTTGAGAAGTTATAGGTATAAGAGTAAAGTAGAGAACCAGGTATTGTAAGTATCGGGATTCTTCAAGGTAATCGAAGATGTAGATACTTGTGTATGGTATTCAGTTGATAGTAATGATTAAGAGAACTTGCTTCTCTTTCAGGCTACTCATAATTGGAAGTACTCCTAAGTTGAGTAATGCTGATCGGCCTCTCTCCATTTAGTTAACATGCACCAGAGACAGCTGCATGATTTGAATCTGGTTCAATTAAATCAGTGCCTCTGTTTCTGTATTGGATATAGAACAGTCCATATCTTGACATTGTTAAGATACGGGGAGTTGTCCGGCTTATGCTTAAAACCAGACTCTGGATAACTTAAGGCACGTTTCTGTAATGGCTGTTTGTGGGTTGACCCAGGCTATGACGAGGGTTGACTTTCTACCATCTGGAAGATCAATAGTGATATTGTTCTTGACTCGCCACAGTTTTAATAAAAATGGATTTTTCAGAAAACAGTAGTGGGAGTATGGTAGAACTGGAAGTGATTCCAGAACCGCAAACGATTACTGAAGATTTGATAAGAACTTAAAGATTCAATCTGGTTTGACATTCCATTGGCCACTCCGCAGATAAGGTGGGTAACCTTAGGCACCCGAGAGGTACTTCGGTATGCTCAAGGACGGTGGCAGGGAGGTTCTTGTTTACCCAGACTTGCCATTGCTGTTGTTCCAGACTGTGAGACCCGGCAGGAGGATGAGTATAGCGTCGTTCTGAGCTGGCTTTAGAAGTGCACGTGTATATGACTCTGCCAGAGGGTTGTCGTAGTCAGTGGGAGCAGTGGAAGCATAGTGGACAAGTAACTTATGTCTATTTATGGACTAAAGCAGATATAGCGGAGATAGATCATCTATTTCTGATGTGACAATCATAGGTTTGATTTCATCAGAATAGGGGATGGATCTGTTAAGAAGGTAGTAGGGTGTGATGTCCTGGTGTTTGGATGACATACACAGGGTAGGAAGTGAAATTCCTATACTACGATCGGTTGTACTTTGGTTGTCACACAGTGGTTTCTCCACATAAGGCTTGGATATAATATTTTGTTAGTTATATGTATGCCCTAGAGGCCATTACAGTACATACGATGTATATTGTAGTGGATGCTAGGACATATATAGGGAGGACTTTCTTGCTCGACATGATAGTATGCTATCTGGTTGTAATTTATCTTAACATGTACTCTGATTGTCTCTATGTTACATGTTGATAAAGCCCTTAGGATATGTACTCGACTACTGGAACTATGATGAGATCATACTAGTGGGGCCGCGGTAGTCGATGAGTACATCCTAAAACTGTTCCTAGTCGAGGGTGTATCGAGACAGGGCATCGATGCACCAGTGTAGACTAGCGTATACGCATCTTGACCCATATGATGGGCGATGGATGATCCCATATCCATCGGTGTTTGACATCAAGGATGGTGTACGGGTGCTCAGTGGAGACTGGGTATACTGGACGGACTCGCCGAGAACTCCCAGATGGTATTATACCTTACGTCAGATGGCAGTTCTCCGGTGACACTGGTACAGAGTAGTCTGTTGACCCGAGATCGTCATAGAGTCTTGTCTGATTCCCACTGTGCTTTAATTTCCATCAAACCACGTCCAAGAGGGCGTGCAAAAAGGTGGCTTTTGGGTACAGTCCCGAATCACATGGAGGCAATGAGCGATAGGAGGGGATTCGTCTCTCCCGGTATAGGGAGTTGATGTTGTGCTGTGTTTGATTGGCTATAACCAGAAATCCCTGGCCTGGGTTGCTGAGATTTACTGGTAAGTGTTATCAGTAGTTTCTCGAACTGTTATAGACCTCATATCGACACGACTTATCGAGCTACTAGGGTCTGACGTTTACCACCCCTAGGCGAGATATGCGACATATCAGACGACGAGACCGGACTGTACGGGAGTGTTACTGTTTGGATTCACAGGAGAATGTACATGCTTGCTTGTTGATTTTCTGAGCGCTCAATACCTGGGTAGCTGTTACATTTAGCTGACCGCCTGATTGTTGGGTATATGATACCACAACAGATGACCCTAGTACAAGTGGGAGATTGTTAGTTATATGTATGCCCTAGAGGCCATTACTGTACATACGATGTATATTGTAGTGGATGCTAGGACATATATAGGGAGGACTTTCTTGCTCGACATGATAGTATGCTATCTGGTTGTACTTTATCTTAACATGTACTCTGATTATCTCTATGTTACATGTTGATAAAGCCCTTAGGATATGTACTCGACTACTGGGACTATGATGAGATCATACTAGTGGGGCCGCGGTATTCGACGAGTACATCCTATAACTGTTCCTAGTCGACGGTGTATCGAGACAGGGCATCGATGCATCAGTGTAGACTAGCGTATACGCATCTTGACCCATATGATGGGCGATGGATGATCCTATATCCATCGGTGTTTGACATCAAGGATGGTGTACGGGTGCTCAGTGGAGACTGGATACACTGGACGGACTCGCCGAGAACTCCTAGATGGTATTATACCTTACGTCAGATGGCAGTTCTCCGGTAACACTGGTACAGAGTAGTCTGTTGACCCGAGATCGTCATAGAGTCTTGTGTGATTCCCACTGTGCTTTGATTTCCATCATACCACATCCAAGAGGGCGTGCAAAAAGGTGGCTTTTGGGTACAGTCCCGAATCACATGGAGGCAATGAGCGATAGGAGGGGATTCGTCTCTCCCGGTATAGGGAGTTGATGTTGTGCTGTGTTCGATTGGCTATAACCAGAAATCCCTGGCCAGGGTTGCTGAGATTTACTGGTAAGTGTTATCAGTAGTTTCTCGAACTGTTATAGACCTCATATCGACACGACTTATCGAGCTACTGGGGTCTGACGTTTACCACCCCTAGGCGAGATATGCGACAAATCAGACGACCAGACCGGACTGTACGGGAGTGTTACTGTTTGGATCCACAGGAGAATGTACAGGCTTGCTTGTTGATCTTCTGAGCGCTCAATACCTGGGTAGCTGTTACGTTTAGCTGACCGCTTTTTAATTCTGAAAAAATCACATTTTTAGAAAAAAATGCGGTCAGCTAAACGTAACAGCTACCCAGGTATTGAGCGCTCAGAAGATCAACTAGCAAGCCTGTACATTCTCCTGTGAATCCAAAAAGTAACACTCCCGTACAGTCCGGTCTCGTCGTCTGATATGTCGCATATCTCGCCTAGGGGTGGTAAACGTCAGACCCCAGTAGCTCGATAAGTCGTGTCGATATGAGGTCTATAACAGTTCGAGAAACTACTGATAACACTTACCAGTAAATCTCAGCAACCCTGGCCAGGGATTTCTGATACCACTGCAGGGTTGCTACGCACGCGCACAAGGGTCTACGAGGCATCAACCATGGCCGATTAAAAATTTAGCCGTGCCGAACAACCCGAAGCCGGATCTTTACACTTAGGTTTAGGCGAAGACGAACATGTTAAACGCTTTAACACCAAGTGAGAGGGATTACAACCTTTGTAGATCCGGTCCTTCACTTCTTAAGCTCCGTGTTGAGGTCCCTTCGCTGCGATCATCGTGTTCCGGACTCTCGGGAGGGTTCACGAAGAGAATGATGCAACTTTTGCTTCCGATCTTCGATACTACGATGATCTACCTTGAAGTTTCGTTAACACAAGCTAACACTCATAATATGAAGTGAACACCCACATCTAAATGGCAATGATAGATAAGGATGATGAAGTAGGATTTTTGCTCTCATTTATAATCTTCACTCATTTTCATCACAAAAGAAAGCTTTTTCAAAAAGAAGCTCAAGCAAGAAGAAGAATGAAGATGATAACCTTAATCCTTTTGTGATGAACAATGAATTATTGTAGTGGTTACAAATCTAACCAAGGGTTAAGAATTAAAGAGTTAAGCCTTGTAGAGAGTTAACTAGAGTTAATGGTTTGGATTGGGTTAACATAATATCTCACAAAAATATCAAGTAACCACAAAGTCAAAGCTTCATGGAAGATTCATACAAAAGCTAACCCTAATCCAAACCCTAACCAAGTTTAACCCCTAATCCATTGTTAAATTTGTAACCCTAACATGTTACAATATTATATATCTCATTTACAATATATTTTGTAACAATAGAAAATAATACAATTAACATATATTGCATATATATCAATGTATTATCCCGTGAGAAAATGAATCTTTTAGTGAGCTAATATTAGTTAATGTAATTTAATATATCATATATATTATTATACATTAAATTATCGAATCAACACTTGATCCGATAATCCGGCTATTTCACAAATAACTGACTAATACGATGACCCGGCTATATCGCATATACCCGGCCGATATCTCATATCGCGAGAATCCAATACGGTATCATATACCGCATTATCCTCGGTCCCGTACATATCACATATGTGCTCCTACTCCGTTTTGCCTGAGCCAAGAAACCTCTGTGTAGGACTCTAAAGAATCGTCAATACGCCGGCAGTAGGTGATGATCATATCAAACACCTACAAGCTGCAAGCGGTCAGCTAAACGTAATAGCTACCCAGGTATTGAGCGCTCAGAAGATCAACAAGCAAGTCTGTACATTCTCCTGTGAATCCAAACAGTAACACTCCCGTACAGTCCGGTCTCGTCGTCTGATATGTCGCATATCTCACCTAGGGGTGGTAAACGTCATACCCCAGTAGCTCGATAAGTCATGTCGATATGAGGTCTATAACATTTCGAGAAACTACTGATAACACTTACTAGTAAATCTCAGCAACCCTGGCCAGGGATTTCTGGTTATAGCCAATCGAACACAGCACAACAGCAACTCCCTATACCGGGAGAGACGAATCCCCTCCTATCGCTCATTGCCTCCATGTGATTCGGGACTGTACCCAAAAGCCACCTTTTTGCACGCCCTCTTGGACGTGGTATGATGGAAATCAAAGCACAGTGGGAATCACACAAGACTCTATGACGATCTCGGGTCAACAGACTACTCTGTACCAGTGTCACTGGAGAACTGCCATCTGACGTAAGGTATAATACCATCTGGGAGTTCTCGGCGAGTCCGTCCAGTGTACCCAGTCTCCACTGAGCACCCGTACACCATCCTTGATGTCAAACACCGATGGATATGGGATCATCCATCGCCCATCATATGGGTCAAGATGCGTATACGCTAGTCTATACTGGTGCATCGATGCCCTGTCTCGATACACCCTCGACTAGGAACAGTTATAGGATGTACTCGTCGACTACCGCGGCCCCACTAGTATGATCTCATCATAGTCCCAGTAGTCGAGTACATATCCTAAGGGCTTTATCAACATGTAACATAGAGACAATCAGAGTACATGTTAAGATAAAGTACTACCAGATAGCATACTATCATGTCGAGCAAGAAAGTCCTCCTTATATATGTCCTAGCATCCACTACAATATACATCGTATGTACAGTAATGGCCTCTAGGGCAAACATATAACTAACATATTACACATTCTGGTTACTAGATCTATGGTTTTAGATCTAGATTTGGGTAGTTTCCCAATCTGGGTACTTAGACAGCATTCTAAAGGTGTTTTAGAATGGACGACTCCTGGCACGGTAGTGTACCTGCAGGTGATGGAGTCACCCTCTCTAAAGGTGTCTTACAGACTAAAGGGGAGAGGGATGCGCATGATTGGCAGATCACTTGCTTAGGCAATTGAGTCAATCATGAGATGTCAAGTACCACACCAGATGTTGTTTTTGCACGAGATGCAGTAAGTTGAGATTGATCCAATACTGGAGAAACATTCGTAAGCAGTTTTAGAACATAAGTGGATGTTCTAGGGATGTGATAACGACAGCCTCTTTTAGGAAACGGTTATCATTCCAGGCTTCCAAGGTGACCTGGATGACAGAGTGGCTGTCAGAGTTATAGTTTTCCCTCTGACGAGGGGCAGTATTTTGGACAGGTGGTCCAGGCGGATACTGAGGGAGGCATGGCGCAGGATACTGATTAAGTTCAGTCGACGATACAGTCTATGAAGTTTGGATTTGGAGTTCATTTATGAACTAGGTCCCATCAGACATCCAAACATATTCTAAGACAGGTATTGCTCATTTCGGTGTTAGTTATATGTATGTCCTAGAGGCCATTACTGTACATGAGATGTATATTATAGTGGATGCTGGGACATATATAGGTAGGACTTTCTTGCTCGACATGATAGTAGGCTATCTGGTTGCTCTTTATCTTAACATGTATACTTAAAGTCTCTCTATTACATGTTGATAAAGCCCTTAGGATGTATACTCGACTTTTAGGACTATGATCTAGATCATACTAGTGGGGCCTGGGTAGTCCATGAGTACATCCTTCAATGTTCCTAGTCATGGGAATATCGAGACGGGGCATCGATATTCCAAAGTAGACTAGCGTATATCTTCTCGACCCATGTGATGGGCGATGGATGATCCCATATCCATTGGTGTTTGACATCAGAGATGGTATGCGGGTGCTCAGTGGTGACTGGGTAAACCGAACGGACTCGCCGAGAACTCCCAGATGGTATTATACCTTACGTCAGATGGCAGTTCTTTGGTGACACTGGTACGGCTTAGTCTGTTGACCCGAGATCGTCATAGAGTCTTGTGTGTCTCCCACTGTACTTTGATTTCCACCCTACCACGGCTCTACTGAGGCGTGCAAACAGGTGGTTTTTGCGTACAGTCCCGATTCACATGGAGGCAATGAGCGATAGGAGGGGATTCGTCTCTCCCGGTATTGGGGGTTGATGTTGCGCTATGCTCGACTGGCCATAATTGGAAATCCCTGGCCAGGGTTGCACTGATTTACTGGTAAGTGTTATCAGTAGTTTCATGCTTGTTATGGACCTTACATCGGCATGGCTTATCAAGCTGCTGGGGTCTGACGTTTACCACCCCTAGGCGAGATATGCGACATATCAGACGAACAGACCGGACTGTGCGGTAAGTGTTACTGATTGGATTCGCAGGAGTGTGAGCAGGCTTGCTCGTTGATCTTCTGATCTCTCAATACCCGGGTGGCCGTTACATTTAGCAGACCGCTTGCGGCTTGTGGGTGATTGATATGATCACCACCTACTGCCGGCGTATTGACGAGTCTTTAGAGTCCTACACAGTGGTTTCTTGGCTCAAGCGAAACGAAATAGGAGCGCATATGAGATATGTACGGGGCCGAGAATAATACCAGTATGTGATACTGTGTTCTATTCTCGCGATTTGTATCATCGGTCGGTTATATGTGATATAGCCGGGTTACCGAATCAAGTGTTGATTCGATATATTGATACACTAGATATTAGTCGGTTATATGCGATATGACCGGATCATTAAATCAAGTGTTGATTCAATGATTTAATGTATAATTATATATTTGATATATTACTTTACATTAACTAGTATTGGTTCACTTAAGATTAATTTTCTCACTTTTTATGCACATGTTGTATATGTGATATATGTTTGTGCATTAGATTGTATCATGATTGATGATACATGCAAACTTGGGTTTGTGTATGACTTACACCATGTTTAGGTTAATGGTTTAGGTTTTTATTTGTTTTGGTAAAACAAAATGGTGGTTATCTTTGTCTTATGCTTGAAGCTTCATGAAGCTTTCAAGCATCTTTGACAAAGTCTAACCATTTTGTTTTGCATGATATTTTCATTAACCTAACCATTAACTTAAACTCTAGTTTAGTCTCTACAAAGTTTAACTCACCCATGGTTGCATTATGATAGACTTCACTTGATTATTCATTTTAGTTAATTTGATAATTCATTCTTTTCCTTCTTCTTCTTCTTCTTCAAGAAGAAGAAAGCTTGCTAGATTTTTTTCAAGTGAAGATTAAGAGTGAGAAATCCAAATCTAAAGTAAACCCATTTCCTATTTCATCATTCTCTACTACTTGCCATTTAGTTTAGGGTGTTCTCTTCACAAAGTTCTTGACCTAGTGAAGATGGAGCTAGAGTTTGAGTCTCCTCGACGTAGATCATCTTCGGCCTCGAAGTCAACGACCTAGCCCGTTCATTTCTCCGAGGAAACCGTCACGAGAGTCCGGGATCGCGATGATCGCAGCGAAGGGACGTGAACACGGAGCTTTAGAAGTGAAGGACCGGATCTACAAAGGTTGTAATCCCTTTCACTTAGTAGTAAAGTTGTTTGCTTGCTTTTAGTTTCGTCTAATCTCTAGTATACGATCTTGCATAGGGTTGTTCGGCACATAAATTTTTTGATTTTGGCATGGTTGATACCTTGTAGAACCTTGTTAGTGTGCCTAGTAACCCTACAGTGGTATCAGAGCCTAGCTAGAGCTTTAGGCGAAGTGTAAACGAAGTTAGAAATCCGATCGAACCCCGAAACCCTAATCTATACCCTTCTCTGTACATCTTTTAAAACAGTGGATTTTCCTAATTAAAAATACTCAAAAAATTCAGCAGGGTTTTCTAGGAATTACTGTGCAGCACGTGCCCCCAATTCGGCCAAAGCGCCGCGGAACCGCGGCCGTACCTGGCTTAGCGGCGGTTCCGCGGCCAATAAGGTGAATTAAGGTACGTGGTTTGCACAGTAATGTCCGTCTGTAATTTCTGTGTTTTCTGGATATTTTTAATTTATACTCAAGAGTTGAGTTTTCAGGGTTGTATTGGGGACTCGATGATTTGATCGGAAAGTTTAACTTCGTCTATGTGTTTTTCCGGGTAGTTTTAGAAAGTGTTAAAAAGTTCGACCGGATATCAATAACTCATTTTTTTCCGACCCGGAAATTTCCAAGTGTTGGATTTTTCCGCCGTTTAAGAACGTCTAAATCGTGCAAGCAACGTGATGGACCCTCTAGAATACAACAAACCATAACTCGATTATATGACCGTCTTGAACTGCCTTTTGAACCTTAGGGTTTGGGACAGTACGACATGCCACATGTGAGGCGTTGGCTTGACCCTTCTACGGCTGGACCGTTGGTACTGTGGCATGAAATGGATGTTTTTAAACTCCCCTCAAGTGTTGAGCTATTGGGAAAACTTGGGTGTTTGATTATTCGATCGGAAAGTTTAACATTGTCTATTTATCTGGAATGTGATACAATATTTGGAATCCACAAATAGTTATGAGATAACTGATTTGAATATTATAAACATAGCACTTTAGTCTCAAATGATTGGTTGCCACGGGATTTTGATGCGATCAAAAGTCCGTCGCAATCACGTAGCGTACGCGGATACTCACCGGTAAACTTAATAGACAGCCACGCCCCATAGCCCCGACCAAGTGACTGTAGGAGAACCCCGTCGCCAAAAGCATCCGTTCGGGTGCTCGCGGCAGCGGTGTTCCTCCTTAGTGCACTTCGTCGACGGCATCCGGGGGTGCGGCCGTCTACTAAAGTTTGCGACGAGCATTCGATCAGGATGTCAGGAATCTTGTTGAATTGCCCGACTTGATATTGAAAAGATTTTTCGATAATGAGACTAAAATGCGGGGTTTATAATAGTTAGGCATGCGATGTCTAAAGGGGTTGCGGATTCCAACTGTTGTAGTTTTACAGTTTATTTTCTGCGACCGTAAGTGTAATATGTGATATCGCCGGTTTCGTTGCTATATGTCAACGACAATTGGGATGGGCATATTTACTTACGTTGATGACATGTGATGTTATGTGTTGATAGATATGTTATATTGGATCGTCGTGTTTGAATAGCCGGGTTTTTTTTATGTGAGATGAGTTTTTTTTCATTCATGTAAAAACTTGTATGTAATATTCTTTTATTGGGGCACTTCTGGGTTGAGGATGATGTCACCATTGTATATTATTTACTTTTCCGCATTAGGATAGATCCAAGGAGGGGAGCACAAGTAACCGGGTTCTAGGGTCCAGTGGGAGACCATCTCGAGGAGTCGAGTCCGGGTGTTCTAACTCTAGAATTGGTAGGGTTGCTTGCCGCTCTTGTAGGGGTCTAGGGGCGTCGGATTGGCTATTCATCAAGACCGTGGAATCCGTGTTTTATACAGGCTCAAAATAAAACACGGACGTCCTAGTATATCCAATATTTCATATGATATTTTCTGCCGCGTTATCTGTGATGTGATCATGTGATTTGTTCAGATAGATATTGTATATAGTATATATGATATATTATATAGACGTTGCTTATGTTTTACACCCGCGCTAGCCCTGTCCCGCTCTGCCGTTAGTTACCTAACCTAACGGTCCAGACGGGACATCGAGGCGAATGCAGATGGCATAAGCGTACGTTGTATTTATCTGTGATGTTTAGGTGGACTTAAATGATGGGACATTCATTAATGAGATTAATGAAAGAAAATAAACCTAAAAGATGTTGTGGAATCGAATTTCAAAAATAAGGTAGCTCTAGTTGTTGCTTTGCATAACGGTGTTCCTTGTAGAACATCCGGCACCTTATTCGATAAGGAAAGAGCTGAGATCCCTTCACCGGGAGTGACCTCTTTAGCAATAACTAGCAGATGCTACAACCTTCGGTTTGTCTTTTGACTGCTTTTCTAGTTCTTGCTTTGCATAGTGGTATTGTGAATATCCTGCACCTCATTCGACGAGGAAAGAGCCGAGATCCCTTCACAGGGAGTGACCTCTTTAGCGAAACTATCAAAAGCCTAAAAAACACTCCATTTAGAAACCATTTGATTCCGCAACGAGATCAAGTTCAAAGCGTTAAAGGTTTTCTTAAAAACCATCCGCAACCCTCCGTCATTTTAGGAAGTAGAGTACTTAGTATTCGTGCTGCGTTTGTCGACTATAGCCGAGGCGTAGTGTACGGTAGCTAAGTGATGTCTTCCTACATAGCATATGATGCGATTAGTTAGGACAGTCATATGACTTTGTTTACCTTAGCCAAGGGTCATGTGGGTGGGTCTAATTAATCAAGAAATGACGGGTAGAACTTGACTAGTGCTTATGATTTGTTGACCATAGCCAAGGTCATAGGTGCTAGGGGTAAAAACCTTTATCGGGAGTTTCAAGTGTTGAAATTTGCAATGAGATTGCATACCTTCTATGAGATAGTTGGATCCTGATACCCACTGTGAGTAATTGTTACTCCTGGGAGAGTTTTGCACTTTACAATTAGCCGATCATGTATGTGTCTAGAAAGGTGTCAACGGGTTACGCCCCTGGGAAAACGAGGTTTATTTTAATTAGGTCCGTGCGAAAGCACGGGGAACCTCCCTCAAAGTACCGGTACTGGCCTGGCTGAAAGATTGGCGAACTTGTAGAGTGTAATTAATCCCTGCTAGTCTTTCCTTTTAGGGTTTGAAGGAAGATTTGATAAAAAACAGTGGGAGCCATCCTGATTAGATAAAATATATAACCAATCTAATCTTGCAAGAGCGCACGCAGAGTGTTTTCTTCTCTCTCTCTCCAGGTAGTGACCATGTCACTGTTCCGCCGAAAATTTCTGCGCAGAAGAGTCCAAGGTATCAAATGGAAGCGATACGCTTAAGGAAATGCAAATCAATATCTTCCGGCCTGTATTTTGATAAGTTCCCGAAGGAGGAACTGTTAAATTTTGATGGTATTGGAAGCATCTCGAAAAACCCTTCGATTTGATATATTATGGGCCTCATAATTCATCCGGGATCAAAAGTTATGAGGCATCACCTGTCCACACGTGATGGACCTTTAAGAACCCGCTGGAGGAGCTAAAAGATATAATAAAAACTCAGAAAAGACCCCAATGGAGCATCACATGCTCACACGTGACCATGGGTCATGTGCAGACACGTGATGGGCTTTTAAAGCCTCTAAAATAATGAATAGAATTAAATTCTAAAATCTGTTCCCTGATTAAAAATCAGGAAGTACCTCAACGAGGTATCACGTGCTCACACGTGACCAACCGTCACGTGTTGACACGTGATGGTTAAAACAACAACATGAACAAGTGGCTGTTAAAGGAACCAATTTGGGGGTTACGTGCTCCCACGTGACCAAGGGTCGTGTGCCAGCACATGACAGGCTTTGAAAGCCTTACAGTTTAATAGAATTAAAATTCTAAATTTCTCTAAAATCTTTCGAAATAGAATTAAAATTCTAAATTTCTCTAAATCTTTCCAAATGGAAAAGGATTATGGGGACCGTTGGATTAAAAATCCAATGGTGATTAAAAAACCACCAATTTATGGAAAAATCTCAAATAAGGAAAGATCTCCCCAAATCTCACCGAAATAACAAACAGAATATCTTTGGATTTAAAATCCAACGGTGAATATAATTCACTGAATGATCTAAAGGATCATATTAAATATGAAAACAAATCAAATCTTTCAATGAGAGATTTGCTGAACAAATTGATTCTTTTTCTTCTCCTATAAATAAGAGCCAAGAAAAGAAGAGAGGGGGACCTATATTTTTGGGGAGAAAAACAGATAGAGGAGAATTTAATTCTCAAGAGAGAAGAAAAGAAAGGAGAATTTAATTCTCAACAAAGAAAACCCTAGGTGAGAAAAGGGAAAACATCAACTTCAAAAAGAGAATTTAATTCTCAAAATTTAAGAGTTTAACTCTTCTGCAAATAAAGAACTTAGTTCTTCTTCTGGTTGAAGATCTGTACAGAGCACATCTCCCCATAAGATGAGAATTTAATTCTCATCGGGTCGAGATCCTGCCATACAGATCCTAAACTTAGAAGGGGAATTGAGTTTTGAGAATTTTATTCTCCTAAAACAAAACTAGGGTTTAACCCTAATCAAGAATTTAATTCTTTTACATATATGGGAATTTAATTCCTTTGAAAAGAAATCAGGATTTTATCCTAAATAAGAATTTTATTCTTTCACGATAGGAATTTAATTCCTCCAAAATCATAATTAGGGTTTAACCCTACAAAGAATTCAATTTTTAAAAGATCTTTGTTCATGAAAAGAACTAGGGCCACGTGCCCCCACGTGACCCTTGAAAAGATCCCCTGCAAAGAACTTTGAAGCATCACCTCACGTGCTCCCACGTGACTCCCAAAACGCAGAAAGAAAAAGCAAAGGAAATGAAAGCTTTGGGCGCTCTCACGTGTTATCACGTGACCCCTCAGCAAATGCTTTAACAATAGGCGCACAGATCCCCATCATGTGCCAACACGTGATGCTCTAAAATAAAAATAAAAATGTTTAACACTTGTTCGCAGATTTGAGAATAAACCAAAAGGAGATCTGGCTCCACATTTAGGGCGCCCTCACGTGTCCCCACGTGACCCCTAATGAATCCCTTTAATATCGAATGGATGGATGCCTATCACGTGCCCACACGTGATGGCCAGGAAATTAAAAGTGTTAAACACTTACCTGCAAAATAAAATAAGGGAAATCAGGGCGCTCTCACGTGTCCGCACGTGACCCCTCCCTCCTCAGTGTTTAACACTAATTGGAAAACTCTATCTGCAGTGTTTTGTAAGTGCACGGCGGCGCCCCGGCCGTCAATCCGACGGCCAAACGCGGAAACGGTGATAAACTTTAATTTTTGCGGACTTAGCAAACCGGCACCACCGTGCACTAAACCCCGGATCGTGCCATTAAACTAGTCTAAGCTAACTAACAAGATAGGTTAGAGATGTACCGACTGATCCGAGTCCTCCGGTCTTCATCTCCACTCCGATCTCCTCGCGGGAACTCCGTCCATCTCCTCCTCGTCGGAAAGGGCACCACGAAGCCGGGTACTTTTACAGGCTCCCACCTCAATACCGAGGCAACTCGTGCGCGAAGTAGGCTACCCGACGCGTCCAAGATATGCTGTAGGAAGTGTAGTGTAGAATGCAAGTCTCACTTTAGGGTATTGGTTTCCTTTTGAAGATGGAGGAATGAAGGTATGAAAAATGGTGCTTTCATTTTTCCTTGTATCAAAAATGAGATGAATGAATGCTACTCTCTCAAAGATGAAGATGAAGCTCTCATTTTTTTTTCTTCTCTCTTTCTTTTTCAACCATGAATAATAATCTCTCTCATCTTTAGAAATGGTGGAGGAAAAACAATATGAAGCAAGAAGGGAGGTGAGTGTAGGAAGTGAAAAGAGGTGACCACATCCTAAAACATAATCATCACTAAATCAACATCAAACCTCACTTCATTTCTAATCTCATCAAATCACATAAATGCATGAAAAGCAAAGATGCTTATCATATCAATCCTTATGCAAATAAAACCTCCACAAAGTGTAATTTGCAAAACTGCAAATTACCCCCTCCATCGGAAAAGTCCGGCCGGGAAAGAACAAAGGAAAACTGGCCGGAACGGAAAGCAAACTGGCAACTCCAGAAAACTGGTCCCGTAATAAATTACAGGAAAACCCCATACTGTGCATACACACCCGCATCTGTATTCCGTCCGGATACAAATGGAAAGAGACATAATCTACACTGTACTAAAACTAGGACCGGCTTAAACCAAAGCCGGCTAGTAAAATCCGTTCGATCCTGATCCGTGCAATACCGCACGTATCTGATCGAACCCTGCCATATAACCATACGGCCACTAGTACAAACCGTCCGATCCTGATCCGTGCAATACCGCATGTATCTGATCGGACCCTGCCATATCTCCATACGGCCTCTACAGCGTTTCGCCCGAAAGCTTGAGTAACTGAAAGTGTGGTGGACTCTAAAGACTCGTCAATACTATGGCTGTGGATTTAACCACTAGCACGTCAGAGGTATAAGCCAATACGTGACGGGCCACCAGCTATTGACCAAAAGGGACGTCGATGAGTGAACTCATCCTGACACCCTACTGAGCCTGTCAGTGACAATATCCGTACAGTCCGGTCCGTTCGTCTATGAGCATCGCATGTCGGGCCTAGGGGGTTGGTAAAAGTCAGACCCCCAAAAGCGGTACAAGTCGTGTCGGAGTGTAGCCTAGAACACCCTGAGATACTACTGGAATACCTACCAGTAAATCTCCTGCCTTGGCCAAGGACTTCGTGTAATGGCTCTCCTAGACACAGCGCGACCTCACCCCCAATACCGGGAGAGACGAACCCCCGAAGATCCGCTCACTGCCTCCATGTGGCTTGGGACTGTACCCAACTAAAACCTGTTTGCACGACTCCTTTGAGCCGTGGTAGGGTAGTAATCTAAGCACAGTGGGAACTCACACGAGACAAATGACGATCCCCAGGTCGATGAACTAACCTGTACACATGTCACCTGGGAACTGCTATCTGACGTCAGGTATAAGACCAACTAGCATGTTCCCGGCGAGTCCTGTCCGGTGTACTCATAACCCAATGAGCACCTGCATACATCTTAGGTGAACCAACTGACACCAGTGGCTTGTGAGACCGGCCACCGCCCCTCGTCGGGGTCTCGACTGTATACACTAGTCTACTCTGGAGAATCGATGCCCTGTCTCGAAACTCCCACGACTAGGGACCTTTTAAGGATGTGCTTATAGACTACCAGCTCCCACGTATATGATCGCCCTCATACTGCCGGTAGTCAAGGAAGAATCCTAGGGGCTCTATCAACGTGCAATAGCGACCATGCCAGGTCACTTAAAGCAGTGCACGATGATAAAGGTAAACCAGATAGCATACTATCATCTCAAGTAAGATTGTCCTCCCGGGATAGGTCCTCCCTCAATCATTGCAATCACGTGCCTGTAATCCAATAATCGACTCTGAGGGCACTATCTCCAACAATCTCCCACTTGCACTCAAGGCTAATTATTGCGATGTCGCATACTCACAGCCCGTGTGATACCGAACACCCAACTCCTCTACTTGTCAGTCTCACAAAGCTCGTTTGCGAAACTATTGCGTTCGAGGAATAGCCTCAGTGAGTGGATCCGCTCTGATGTTTCTTTCTATGTCTCTCTATGTCTCAAGTTCGCGGAGAAAACCATCTCCCGAAATGAGTAATACCTGTCTTAGAATGTCTAGATGTCTGATGGGACCTAGCTCATAAATGAACTCCAAATCCAAACTTCTTAGACTGTATCGTCAACTGAACTTAATCAGTATCCTGCGCCATGCCACCCTCAGTATTGCCTCGGACCAACTGTCCAAAATACTGCCCCTCGTCAGAGGGAAAACTATAACTCTGACAACCTCCTTGTCGTCCATGTCACCTTGGAAGCCTGGAATGATAACTATCTCTCGAATGAGGCTGTCGTTATCATATCCCTAGAACATCCACTTATGTTCTAAAACTGCTTCCCATTGTTTCTCCAGGATTGGATCAATATCATCTTATTGCACCTACTGCAAGAACAACATCTGGTGTGGTACTTGACATCTCATGATTGACTCAATTGCCTAAGCAAGTGATCTGCCAATCATGCACATCCCTCTCTACTTTAGTCTACAAGACACCTTTAGAGAGGGTGACTCCATTACCTGCAGGTATACTACCGTGCCAGGAGTCGTCCATTCTAAATACTTTTAGAATGCTGTCAAAGTACCCTGATTGGGAAACCACCCAAATCTAGATCTAAAACTATAGATCCAGTGACCAGTATGTCAGATATAATGTCCAAGTCCTTTGTGGAGAAACCACTGTGTGACGACCAAAGTATAACCGTTCGTAGTATAGGAATATCACTTCCTACTACCTTCTCAACAGATCCATCCCCTATTCTGATGACGTCAAACCTATGACTGTCACATCAGAAATAGATGATCTATCTCCGCTACATCTGCTTTAGTCTGTAAATAGACATAAGCCTGATGTCCACCAATGCTTCCGCTGCTCCCACTGACTACGACAACCCTCTGGCAGAGTCATACAGACGTGCACTTCTAAAGCAAGTTTAGAACGACGCTATACTCATCCTCCTGCCGGGTCTCGCAGCCTGGAACAACAACAACGGTAAGTGTGGGTATACAAGAACTTCCCTATCACCGTCCTTGAGGCTACCGAAGTACCTCTCGGGTGCCTGAAGTTACCCACCTTATCTGCGGAGCGGCCAATGGAATGTCAAATCAGATTGAATCTTTAGGTTCCTTATCAAATCTTCAGTAATCGTTTGCGGTTCTGGAATCACTTCCAGTTCTACCATATTCCCACTACTGTTTTTGAAAAAATCCATTTTTAATAAAACTGTGGCGAGTCTTGAACAATATTTCTATTGATCTTCCAGATGGTAGAAAGTCAACCCTCGTCATAGCCTGGGTCAACCCACAAACAGCCATTGCAGAAACGTGCCTTGAGTTATCCAGAGTCTGGTTTTAATCATAAGCCAGACAACTCCCCGTACCTTAACAACGTTAAGATATGAACTGTTCTATATCCAATATAGAACCAGAGGCACTGATTTAATTGAACCAGATTCAAATCATGCAGCTGTCTCCAGTGCATGTCAACTAAATGGAGAGAGGCCGATCAGCGTTACTCAACTTAGGAATGCTTCCAATTATGAGTAACCCGAAAGAGAAGCGAGTTCTCTTAATTATTACTATCAACTGAATACCATACACAAGTATCTACATCTTCGATCACTATGAAGAATCCCGATACATGTAATACCTGGTTCTGTACTTTATTCAAATACCTATAACTTCTCAAAATTCAGACACTGTGTTTCCACGAAACACCTGTCTAAAAACTAGAGAAGTCATAAGTAAACTGAATATAGTACGACGACCAACCCCTCTGTCCTGATGGACCCTGGACAGCATACAATACTCTGTATAAGTCCCTTGAGTCAGATAACTCATTCACTGTGTGTCGTAGGTTGAAAACTGTACTTATGGTTAAGAAGAATTACACCGCTGTTCAATGCTCCTTACCTAACCATCCACTGATATAGGTAAATGTCATCGACATAATATCAAAAGGTATATCTCACTCTATAAAAATAGACGTACAGATATATCAATTTGAAATTGGTGCACAACAGCGGATATTCAAAACCAAATATTTGCCGACCGGCAAACAACCCAGATGATCTCCCCAAATATCACCGATTACAACGAATCCCGATATAATGAGGATGATCACCCTATTCCCAATAACTTACTCCCACTCATCATCTGTAAAACCATACAGATGTGAGAGTCATACTTGGTAAATACATACCCTGGAGTAAGTGTCTAATCGGGAAATCAGTTTTCCATTAACAGTACACAGTTGAACTGAAACATTGAAATGTTTCGATGGGGTATCCTGGTATTCCTAGTAATGCCTCTACCATTATCCAAATTCACAACTATAACCGTATAATTCTTTGCCACCTCTCCAAATCCCTTCATATGTCTTTAGTCATTACCTTCTGTACACCCCTTTAGGCCAAATGGTTTTCTTCCTTCCCTACCGTTCGGCACCAGCCTATGGTTTGGAAGAAGACTGTCCAAAAAGCATAAAGGGTGTACTGTCCTAATCCTAGGAGCACTCGCATCGCGAGAGAAGGTGAAGATAAAAGATACCTGAATGTACTTTATTCCTATTTCTCCTGAAACAGGATCCATCCCCGAACTGGAACAAGTTCCTTTCGAGTTCGTATATAACCATACGATGGATTATCCAAATAAAATGGGATCTTCGTTGTGATACGGAGTGTCCTGGAGAAATACAAAGGTGATTTAGGATTGGCGAAGAAATACTTGGTTTGGTCGTGGATAGCAGTCGCAATTTACTTTGCCCTCTTACTAATCCCTTGCTTTGTCTGAACTTAATACCTTCTGTACACCGTTTAGGCTAACTGGTTTTCTTCATTCCCTACCGGTCGGCACCAGCCTATGGTTTGGAAGAAGACTATCCAATTTGCGTAATAGGTGTACTACTCCTAAACCAAGGAGTACTCGCAACCTGAGAGAAGGTGAAAAGAAAAGACAACTGAATAGTCCTATCCGTTTTTCTCCAGAACCGGAAACCATCCTCGAATAAATTCCTTCGAGTTCGTATATAACCATACGATGGTTTTGTCCAATGGAAGTGGACGTTCGTAGTAATACGGGGTGTCCCGGAGAAAAGGGTAAAAGTAGGAGTGGCAATGAGGTTCGCAACTCTGATAATCCAAAAGCCAGTGTTAAGTAGGTTCGGTCAACTTGGTCACTGAGTCATAGTCTTGGGGTCGGGTCAATGGTCGCTGTCAGAGAGAGAGAGAAAAGAAACACTCAGCGTGCACTCTAACCTAAATCAGAATGGTTACCAATTTATCTAATCTGGAAAACTCCCACTGTACCTCAAATTCTCCTCCAAACCTGAAAGAAGAATTAGTCGGGGTCACCCGAGGAGTAAACTAACTCATCAGCGGGAATCGGGATCCAACTCTCATCGCATGATAACGTGACGGAATCCGCTCATGGTATCACACTCTAGAAGGTATGCGCATATCTGGAAAGTTTCAGTTCTTTTGAAACTCCCGATGTGATTTCTGCCCCATGCTCTTATGACCTTGACGAAGGTCAACAAATCATAAGTCACATGTCAAGTTCCACCCGTCATTGTCCAGGTTAATTTGAACCCACCCGTACAAGCCCTTGACGAAGGTCAACAAGGCTATACGACTGTCCCAAACCAACACATCTATCTATGCAGCAGAAAGGCAACAAGCAGCTACCATGCACTATGCCTTGACGAAGGTCAACAAACATAGCATGAATACTACGTGCTACCCGTCTGAAACGACGGAGGGCTACGAATGGTTTCTGGCGAAAACCTTTAACGTAATGAACTTGATATCGTTGAAGGAACGGATAGCTTTTTAGAAAATATAGTGACGAAAATCTTTACTAAAGAGGTCACTCCCGGTGAATGGATCTCGGCTCTTTCCCAGTAGAATGAGGTGCAGGATATTCCAACTGAATACCATGGTGCAAAGCAAAAGTAATCGGCTATAGTGAAGTTAATGCCCTGACGCAAACTTCTGTCCAAGGGGTCACTCCCGGTGAAGGGATCTCGGCCCTTGCCTCGTCGACTGAGGAGCAGGATATTCAAACTGAATACCACGATGCAAAACAAAAGAGAACGTCCTTGCAATAATAGCTTTTTGAAAAGTGTTCCAACAACATCAGAATAGGTTTGTTTATCTTGCATTGATCCGAATCAACGCAGTCCCATCAATTGATCACACCAATAAAGAACGAAAATATACTGACGTACGTATATGCCATCCGCATTCGCCACTGGGTCCCGTCATCACCCGTTAGGTTAGCTAACTAACGGCAGAGCGGGGACTGGACTAGCGCGGATGAAAAGCATATACAACATCTACTAATATATATACCAATATATTATATTCGCTCAAGGCGTGATAAGAAATGCAACATCACAGAAATGTACAGCATCACAGAACAATACAGATATCTGGGATCCCCGGGTTTCACAGAGCCACTACTGAAACCCGACGTTCCCCTGGTCGTGTGGATAGCCTGTGCAATGAAATCCTAGACCCCTACGGGCGCGGCAAGTTACCCACCAAAACCTGAAGCGAGGCAGCCCCCTTCAGCGCCGTGAATGGACCACCCAGCACTTCACGGAATCCGGCAACTTGGGCACCCCTCCTGGGTCAACCTGTACCCCCTACGAGTGCGGCGAATAGCCCGCCAATCCTAGAGTGAAGCCCCCTCCGTCTCAATGCCATGAGATGCGGGCTTGTTGCCCTCTAGAACCCGGCTATCCGTGCACTCCTCCGCGGGGTAATCCTAGTACAGAAAGTAAAATATACATACAACGGGTACATCGACCGCAACCAGGTCGTGCCCTAAAAGAATAATACAATCAGGCAGTGACGGCAGTCCACATGTCGGACGCTCGCCCCGCAATATCAAATGTACATAATACACCAACACTGTACTAGCATTGCATCCAGACTATCCCCCATGACCGATCCGCAACATCACAGCAAATACATAGAACATCAACGTGAAAATCACGTTCGCAAATCCGTCTAACCGGGCTATAGCAGTTAGACCGGATTTACCGATCGAGTGACATTCACGGTCGCAGATATAATGTAAATACTGTGAAATAATGTGTTTAAAATTTTCCGATTGACCAAAAATTAACAAGTGGGCCCCCAATTAATACTGTAGCACTCACAGAAATAATTGGCCCAATTTTAATATTCCAAAACCCCTAATTCAAGTCCAGATGCCCACTGGAAAAATACAACGCAGTGAAGACACCAAAGTGCGGCGGAACCGCGGCCCAAGGGGGGGTTTGGCCGCGGTTCCGCGCTCTGGTGATGGAATTACTGTGTCGAATTTTCCCAGTATGCTTAGAAATCCCTGCACATCATTCTGAGACCACCTGAAAAATTTTTAGACACCAAAAAATCTTAACAGAAAACTGATGTGAGGTAAAAATGAGTTTTTGGAATTTTGGTCGATCGGAACCACAAAACACATCAAACGAAAGCTAGACGAAGTTAATGGCGAGGCTCTGATACCACTGTAAGTGCACGGCGGCACCCCGACCGTCAATCCGACGGCCAAACGCGGAAACGGTGATAAACTTTAATTTTTGCGGACTTAGCAAACCGGCACCACCGCGCACTAAACCCCGGATCGTGCCATTAAACTAGTCTAAGCTAACTAACAAGATAGGTTAGAGATGTACCGACTGATCCGAGTCCTCCGGTCTTCATCTCCACTCCGATCTCCTTGCGGGAACTCCGTCCATCTCCTCCTCGTCGGAAAGGGCACCACGAAGCCGGGTACTTTTACGGGCTCCCACCTCAATACCGAGGCAACTCGGGCGCGAAGTAGGCTACCCGACGCGTCCAAGATATGCTGTAGGAAGTGTAGTGTAGAATGCAAGTCTCACTTTAGGGTATTGGTTGCCTTTTGAAGATGGAGGAATGAAGGTATGAAAAATGGTGCTTTCATTTTTCCTTGTATCAAAAATGAGATGAATGAATGCTACTCTCTCAAAGATGAAGATGAAGCTCTCATTTTTTTTTCTTCTCTCTTTCTTTTTCAACCATGAATAATAATCTCTCTCATCTTTAGAAATGGTGGAGGAAAAACAATATGAAGCAAGAAGGGAGGTGAGTGTAGGAAGTGAAAAGAGGTGACCACATCCTAAAACATAATCATCACTAAATCAACATCAAACCTCACTTCATTTCTAATCTCATCAAATCACATAAATGCATGAAAAGCAAAGATGCTTATCATATCAATCCTTATGCAAATAAAACCTCCACAAAGTGTAATTTGCAAAACTGCAAATTACCCCCTCCATCGGAAAAGTCCGGCCGGGAAAGAACAAAGGAAAACTGGCCGGAACGGAAAGCAAACTGGCAACTCCAGAAAACTGGTCCCGTAATAAATTACAGGAAAACCCCATACTGTGCATACACACCCGCATCTGTATTCCGTCCGGATACAAATGCAAAGAGACAAAATCTACACTGTACTAAAACTAGGACCGGCTTAAACCAAAGCCGGCTAGTAAAATCCGTTCGATCCTGATCCGTGCAATACCGCACGTATCTGATCGAACCCTGCCATATAACCATACGGCCACTAGTACAAACCGTCCGATCCTGATCCGTGCAATACCGCATGTATCTGATCGGACCCTGCCATATCTCCATACGGCCTCTACAGCGTTTCGCCCGAAAGCTTGAGTAACTGAAAGTGTGGTGGACTCTAAAGACTCGTCAATACTATGGCTGTGGATTTAACCACTAGCACGTCAGAGGTATAAGCCAATACATGACGGGCCACCAGCTATTGACCAAAAGGGACGTCGATGAGTGAACTCATCCTGACACCCTACTGAGCCTGTCAGTGACAATATCCGTACAGTCCGGTCCGTTCGTCTATGAGCATCGCATGTCGGGCCTAGGGGGTTGGTAAAAGTCAGACCCCCAAAAGCGGTACAAGTCGTGTCGGAGTGTAGCCCAGAACACCCTGAGATACTACTGGAATACCTACCAGTAAATCTCCTGCCTTGGCCAAGGACTTCGTGTAATGGCTCTCCTAGACACAGCGCGACCTCACCCCCAATACCGGGAGAGACGAACCCCCGAAGATCCGCTCACTGCCTCCATTTGGCTCGGGACTGTACCCAACTAAAACCTGTTTGCACGACTCCTTTGAGCCGTGGTAGGGTAGTAATCGAAGCACAGTGGGAACTCACACGAGACAAATGACGATCCCCAGGTCGATGAACTAACCTGTACACATGTCACCTGGGAACTGCTATCTGACGTCAGGTATAAGACCAACTAGCATGTTCCCGGCGAGTCCTGTCCGGTGTACTCATAACCCAATGAGCACCTGCATACATCTTAGGTGAACCAACTGACACCAGTGGCTTGTGAGACCGGCCACCACCCCTCGTCGGGGTGTCGACTGTATACACTAGTCTACTTTGGAGAATCGATGCCCTGTCTCGAAACTCCCACGACTAGGGACCTTTTAAGGATGTGCTTATAGACTACCAGCTCCCACGTATATGATCGCCCTCATACTGCCGGTAGTCAAGCAAGAATCCTAGGTTCTCTATCAACGTGCAATAGCGACCATGCCAGGTCACTTAAAGCAGTGCACGATGATAAAGGTAAACCAGATAGCATACTATCATCTCGAGTAAGACTGTCCTCCCGGGATAGGTCCTCCCTCAATCATTGCAATCACGTGCCTGTGATCCAATAATCGACTCTGAGGGCACTATCTCCAACATGTTTAACACTGATTTTCTTAGTGTTTAACACTAATTTGGAAAACTCTATTTGCAGTGTTTAACACTGATTTTCTTAGTGATTAACACTAATGTGAAAACTCTGTTCCCGGTGTTTAACACTGATTTTCTTTAGTGTTTAACACTAATTTGAAATCTCTGCTACCAGTGTTTAACACTGATTTGCTTTAGTGTTTAACACTAATTTGAAATCCCCGTTGCTAGTGTTTAACACTGATTATCTTTTAGTGTTAAACACTAACTTGCTAATCTTAATTCCAGTGTTCAACACTGTTGGTCTTTAGTGTTTAACACTAGCTTTAGCCCAATTGGCTAAGTTTCTAGAGGCAAAGCCTCTCCTTCAATGAGCCAACAAAGGGCCAATATTTCAAACATAATTGGACTTAGCCCAAACTGGCCATAAGTCCTCAAATCATCTTAGAACTGAGCACATCTGCTCTTTCAACCAACTCATTGGTTCAAGGGTACATCTCTGAACTCCTCTGATATTTGTCGTTGTAATCTTTCAACGTCTTCAGAGAGGTGACGGGTCCCGACAACCACACATCAACACGGACTGTGGGGTCTTTAAACGCATGGACTTATGCGTCCTTAAACCAAGATACAGACTGTGGGGTCCTTAAACCCGCGGACTTATGCGTCCTTAAACTAACGGACTAATGCGTCCTTAAACACACCCATATGGACTGTGGGGTCCTTAAACCCATGGACTTATGCGTCCTTAAACTACCAATGGACCGCAATGTCCTTAAACTACCAATGGACCACTATGTCCCTAAACTGGAAAATGGACCACCACGTCCCTAAACTGGAAAATGGACCACCACGTCCCTAAACTGGAACATGGACCACTATGTCCTTAAACTGGCGATGGACCACTATATCCCTAAACTGGAACATGGACCACTATGTCCCTAAACTGGCAATGGACCACCATGTCCCTAAACTGGAACAATAGAGCCCAAACGCTCTTTTGTCGGATCTAAACGATCCCGTTAAGTTGATCTTAGTCTCAAACTGGACTAACGTATCCTTAACAAACGTTTAAGTTGATCTTAGCCTCAAATATGGCTAACGTATCCTTAAACCTTCAAACAGACTTTAGTCCCAAATTGGACTATAGATTGCCTAATCAACTTTGGTTTAAGGGTACATCTCTGAACTGCTCTGACATCTGTCGTTGTAACCCTTCAACGTCGTCAGAGAGGTGACGGGTCCCGATGGCCATACATGCAATGGACCACTATGTCCCTAAACTGGAACAATAGAGCCTAAATGCTCTTTTGTCGGATCTAAACGATCCCGTTAAGTTGATCTTAGTCTCAAACTAGACTAACGTATCCTTAACAAACGTTTGAGTTGATCTTAGCCTCAAATATGTCTAACGTATCCTCAAACCAAAACCCCAAAACCAAATCTAAGAAAATACGGATTTAGAATAATCCACGTCCTACGGGCGACGACATAACTCAGTCTCCGTATACAATCCACGGGCAACCAAAAACAAAACAAACACCCACGACACGAAGTGACCATCTGAAGAAGGAGAAAGTTGTTACCGCGATGCGGTAGCGTAATTAACTGCAGGGGCTTGCGCCTGCAGGGAAGAGCGTCCCCACAATCAAAAACCCCTCAAGCGAGGGGGAATCTGATGAAGTCTGCTACATCGGACGCATCCGTTCAAACCTTCGATGTACGGTGCCATAAATCAACTTGGCATCTTCGGAGAGGTGGACGGATAGCACCAATTAGCATCTGCCCCGAATTTCAGGCAAGACGTCCATGTCTTGGCCGCCGTTCGGAGGGGAACAGATTCTGGCACGCCCGGTGGGACCTTTTCCTCTTTCTACTCCACACTTCGTGTGTCGTGTTCGCGAACGAATCATGGTTTACTGTGGTTGCCTGTGGATTCGAGGTACTAAGATTTGGTGTCTTGCTCCATGCAGAAAACAGAAGATCAATGGCTTCGAACTGCACTGCCTGCAACTGCAACTCTCGCTCGTTCCTTGCTGGAGGAGTGACTTATGGGCCCCAAGCGGCCTCCCTTTTCAAGATGCCAGTGGAGCATGTAACTCAGGACACCACTGGATTATTCTTCGGGACCATGCTCCCACCGTTGAGCTTCAATGCCATAATGACGTTGAAAGAAGCCCCAAAGAAGTCGGTCTTTGATCGGCTTACCACTGCCGCGACCCCTCTCAACGGGTCGCCCAGCTTCAATACCTCAGTTTTCAACAGACTGGGCCAGAACGTCTGCAAACCCGCGATACCCGAAGCTGCCATCCCAAAGCGGATAGCTATCCCGACTCAAGCGGACGAAATCATTGGAAAGGCTCCTCCTTCCAAGAAGTCAGTTTTTACAAGGCTGGCCATTCCGGTTGCTGCTCCAGGCGAGGTCCTCAAGGCTGCTTCCCCTGCTCAGAGGTCTGTTTTTGACAGATTAAACATTGCTTCTCAACGGGCGTCAGTCTTCGATAGGCTAGCACCAATAACAGTCTCTCCTCAAAGCAGGGGGCATAAAGAAGCTTATCCAACAACGGAGGTGATCTCATCCGCACGACATGCTCGACGTCGTCACTGGCACCGAGTAAGAAAGGCTGGGGGCATCTCTCCGTCTGGACTTACTCGGCAAGCTCCAACGGTGGGGATCGATGCTGCTGTTCCAACCGGGAACAGCTTTGAATTGCTGAACATGGTGCGCAGAAACTCTCCTACTGCCGTACTAAAAAGATCCCCTCCTCCGGTGGGAAATGTTGCGAAAGCCAAGCCAGAACAGTCCTCTCAGCGGCTGTCCTCTAAAATCTACAAGGTCTGGCGCCAAGTCCAAGACTCGGTGATTGATCGAAATTTCTCCCGCCAGCAGAAGAAGCTGAAGGTCCGGCAGGAAGAAAACCGTCCTGTTAAGCCACAAAAGATGACGACTACTTGGGTGCCCACTACAACGGCCCCTTTAACTTTGACCACTCAAAAGAAAAGGAGGCCGCAAAAAGCCCCTGTGAACATGGCGAACCGTAAACGCGCTGAGCACAAACACCCCAAGTCTGGGGGCATGGTGGTGCACACTGTTTATATGGCTTCTGGAAAGGAGGAAAGCCGTGCTTCGACGGGTCACCGACCGCTCACCCGATCCGTAACGAAAGCCCAGGAGCAGCAACAGAAGCTTCAGGAGATGATGACTGCAGTGGCCGCACTTACCGGGCCAAAAGAAAGCTCGGAGGCATCATCAGAGCAGCGTCATGAATAAGAAACTGATGCTGACTACCTACGTAGAGTCTTCGAAAAGAAGGACAAAGAAGCCGCAGAGCAAGCGGCTAATATAAAACAAATGGCGCTTCTCTTCCAAGATATGGTAGGGATGATGATCCAGCAAGATCCTCCTGCTGAAGATCCTCCGATTGTCCTTGAAGATGACAAAGGAGAGACATCGAATCCTCCTCCAGCTTTTTCAGCAGCCAAGGAAGAAACCATTTACAAGGCCGCACTGGATGACCATATAGCTCAGCATATATGAGCTCACCAGGAAAATGAAGCGGCTGGGCAAATTGCTAGAACCGGACGACCCTACCCGGGCTGGTATGACCAAATTAGTTACCCGCCGGGATATACGATCCCTAAGTTCCACGTATATAAGGGGACAGGGAATCCGCATCAGCATGTCGCTCAATTCAGGGCCTTATGCGGCAATACTGGAGGCGATGAAAAATTATTGCTTCGCCAATTCGTCGGCAGCTTAGCAGAAACAGCCTTTGAATGGTATTCGGAGCTACCTAACGACTCTGTCAAAACATTTGCGGAGATGGAGCTACTGTTTACACAAAGATTCGCGAGTGCTAGTGAACGCACCCCGATAACAGCACTGATCAATGCCAGGATAAGGCCAGGCGAAACGTGGGTTCAATACGCAACACGATGGCGGAATGTGTGGTCAAAATGCGAATAGCGGATCGAAGAAGCACCTGCGGTAGGTATGTTCATGGGCACTCTTGATCCGCAAGCAACCATCTCGCAATTCATGATGTTCTTCAAACCGACCACGTTCCAGGCTTTAATTGATAAGTTGGCCCAAATGGATCAGATGAGTCACACACCATCTCATTCAAAAACGGATCCTCGGCATGAAAAGGGGAAAGGGAAAGCAACTTTCGTCGCTAATACTCAACAACGGTCGAGCAACTTGAAGCCGGTTGTCCGTCAAAACAATATGCGTCCACGCCCATCCCTCGAGGAGAGACTGGGACGTCCTTACTCATTTCCTCAGGATAAAACGAGAAGACTGTTCGAGCTGGCAGTGCGCAACAGACTCATCAATCTGCCGAGTCCAAAGCGTCCGTTGCAGCCAGGCGATGTCAACGATCCCAATTATTGTCCTTACCACCAAACGGGAAGTCACCCGATCGAGGATTGCTTCGTCTTTAAAGGATGGATCGAGGATCAGTATCTACAAGGCAAGTTTGCGCTGTTCGAGAAGTGGAAAATAAACCCACCACAACCGCACACTCCAAAGAAGACGGACACACCGGGGGCAACTTGTTCTTTTGTTGAAGAATCTTCGTGGGAGGTCGTGCTGTCAGCCAAAACCAAAAAGATGCTGAATGATGTCCAGACATGCCCGGCGATCGGGTGGAAGAACTCGCTAGAACCCCAGATCGTCGAAGGGATGCTGAAGCCGCGCCCAACTCCAAAGATCGATGGTGAAGGCCCCAGCACTCACACCCAGCCGTCAAAATCTTCAAAGAAAAACAAGAAGAAATCCAAGAAGCTCGTGAAGCCCGGCGACAAGCGCACGGATTTGCAGAAACAGATTGACGTGCTGGAAGAGTATAACCAGAAGGCGCAGATTCCAATCACGCTCCAAGAGTTCCTCAGCCACGTCCTCGAGGACGAAAATGATGGAGAAGACTCATCAGATGAATCTGAGGACTACGTAGCAAGTTGCCATCTGATCTCTCACTCATTGATAGATGATAAAGAGGCTCCTTGCACAGAGAAACCAGGGGCGGGTCCTGAACCAGAACTTCTGTGGCCATCAGACGAGATGATCGATGCCTTCCTGAACGAAGCCCGTCTTAAAAGCAAAGCTGATCGAGAGCGCGAGATGACCATATTCGAGAAAGCCAAACTCCGGCGACTAGATGAAAGGGTCGAAACACTCCCACCGGATCAAAGTATATCCGCCACAAATAAAAGCAGGTTCAAGATGAGGAAAAGATTCGGCAAAGCCATATCGATGGGAATGAAGCTCCCCTTTTTCAGAGGAAATTCTCCCACCGATATATATCTTGATGAAGCGGACATGCATCTTAACTTCTGCTTATATCATCAGAAGATTGCACACCCTACTGAAGAATGCAATGCCTTTAAAAACTGGTGGCAGGGATACGTTGCTCACCGGCAGCACGTTCAACGATTGAAGCGCGAAGCTCGTCGGAAACAGAACACGGCAAATGAGCATATGAAAACTGCCGGCAACGGTTACATGGTTGACGGCAGAAGATCGTAAGCTCTCACCTTCGGGAGCAATTCTGAAGAAGAAATGACTCTCAGCCCTCCCTTCAAAGAATCCACCTCAGGAAAAGAGGAAGAAAAGAAGAGCTGCGAGAACGTTCAGCTGCGCAATCGCACGCTACCCGAAAAGAATCTCGAACCCGCAAACAAGGGATCGAACAAAAGGGATAAGGGGAATAGAAAAGCGACTTTCGTCGCCAACGCTCAACAACAGCCAAGTAACCCGAGACCGTTTTGTCGTCAAAATAATAAGCCACGATACCTCAATGAGAAGTTGAAACGTCCTTACTCGTTTCCCAAAGATAAAACAAAGAGATTGTTCGAGCTAGCAGTGCACAGCGGGCTCATCACTCTGCCAGATCCAAAACGTCCGTTGCAGCCAGGTGACGTTAACAATCCTAACTATTGTCCTTACCACAGAGTAATGGGTCACCCACTCGAAAATTGCTACGTCTTCAAAAACTGGGTTGAAGACCAATACCAACAAGGCAAACACGCGCAGTCCGAAAACTGGAAGGTGAGCCCGCCACAACCACATGCCTCGAGAAAATGGATATGCCGGGGGCATCATCCTCATTCATAGGGAAAGTCTCATAGACCGAAAAGTCAGTAAACTAGATTATTCGCCTCAAATACGGCGACGGTGGACCACTATGTCCTAAAACTGGCTGATGACCGAAACGTCGTTAAACTACTATCAACCGGCGGCATCCTCAGGCCGGCGTGGTGGTAAAAAAAAAATGGTCTGCCCATAAGCAAAATGGGCACGGATGAAAACCCAAAAGGGCTCCGTGAGTAAAAACAGCAGGACTATCGGCGAGTCTTGTGAAAACCCGAAAGGGCGCAACCTCGTTAGAATAATAAAAAAAAGAAAGAATAAACAAAATCAAAAAAAAGAAGAAGAAAGAAAACGGTATGCCCATAAGCAAAATGGGCACGGATGAAAACCCGAAAGGGCTCCGTGTGTAAAAACAGCAGGGCTACCGGCGAGTGTTTGTGAAAACCCGAAAGGGTGCAACCTCGTTAAAAGACACTTACAGGGTCCTCTCGACCTTGTAAGGAGAAACCACCCGCGTGAGATCCTTACGACTCATAAGGGAGCAACACACTTAGGGATCCCCACGATTCCTAAGGAGAAATTACACTTGCGAGATCCTCACGACTCGTAAGGAGAATTCTCTTATGGGATCCTCACGGCTCATAAGATTTGAAAGTCTTAAGTTACAGAAACCTTAACCTGTTCTTAAGCAACCCCCACAACCTTCGATATTGCCCTATAAGCGGCTCATATTGACCCTTGTATACAATCCACGGGCACGAATAAATATTTCCCTAACAAAGTCCCATCCGTGACTAGGGATATGCTTGTACAGCAAACAACACTTGTAAGTCCTCTCGACTTATAAGGAGAAAACCCTTTTGTAAGATCCTTACGACTTATAAGAGAACATGCACTTAGGAATCCTCACGATTCCCAAGGAGAAAACACACCTACAAGATCCTTACGACTTGTAGGGAGAAATACCTTTATGAGACCCTTACGGCTCATGAAGTCAAAAGCCTTAGCCGACAGGACCCTTAACCCTGTTTACTAAGCCACCTTTGTTCAATATCGACAGAGGAAAATGATGATTCGCTACTGGAAATATCCCAGTTGCAGCGATGCTGATGCCTAAACCGGTATCAAATTCCAAGCCCTTTCAAGGCAAATGATGATTCGCTCCTGGCAATATCCCAGTTGCAGCGATGCTGATGCCTAAACCGGTATCAAATGCCAAGTCCTTTCACGGCAAATGATGATTCGCTCCTGGCAATATTCCAGTTTCAGCGATGCTGATGCCAAGATTGGTATCAGATCCCAAATCCCCTACTCGCGAAAAAAAAAATCAGCGAGCCAAAAAAAAATGCATACGAAATAGCCGAAATGATGGGGCAACATGCGAACAAAATCAGCAAGTAAAAATGTATGCATGCAAAATAGCCGAAATGATTGGGCAACTTGCAATAAAATGCAGCGAGTAAAAAGAAAAATAGCCGAAATGATTGGGCACCGCGAAAAATAGCCGAAATGATTGGGCAATCGCGATTTTCGCGATATAAAAAGCTGAAATGATAGAGCATCGTGGAAAGAATAAAAAAAATGAAAGAATGAAACTTTTTGCCCTACAGGTGAAATCACATCGATCCCTGTATACAATCCAGGGGCACAGATAAAGAGGGAACCATACCTTCCCAACAGGCTCCATCAGAAAGCGAAGCCAAATCTCGATGGTTCGTAGACAACCTAGAGACAACCTCGACATTTGACGCAATATTGCAGACACAATATCAACAAACGAAGCAAAAGAAGGTCCCTAGCTTCAGGGTCTCGACGTCAATATCGACAACTTAGAGATCACCAACGGCGTTTCTCCTCACTCCAACCAGATGCAGACGTGACGTCAACAACCGACCCCAGAGTCGCAATGAAACAGAACCATGGCAAAGTCCCTAGTTCCAAATCTCAATGGCCACATCTACAGCCTAGAGACCAACAACGGTGTGCCTCCTCATTCCAACAAGACACAGATGTTACACCATCAAGCGGAGCGATAGCAAAATCCCAGCTCCACCTCAGCATTCGTCTCGTTACAGCAGACGAGATGTCAACGACAACGTTCCTCCGCAGTCCAGCAGGATGCAGATGCAACGAAAGACCCCATGGTCGAAACAAAGCGGAGTGACGGCAAAATCCCAGCTCCACCTCAGCATTCGTCTCGATACAGCAGACGCAATGTCAACAATGGCGTTCCTTCGTGGTTCATCAGGATGCAGATGCAACGTCAACATATGACCCCATGGTTGAAACAAAGCGGAATGATGGCAAAATCCTAGCTCCACCTCAGCATTCGGATACAACGCCGACAAAAGACCTCACGGTCAAAACAAAGCTGAGCGGCGGCAAAATCCCAGCTCCACCTTGACGTTCGTCTCGACACAGCAAATGAAATGTCACCCCAGCGTTCTTCCCCCAGCAGGATTCGGACACGCCAAAGCAAATGAAGCGAAGGCCAAATTCCTAGCTTCATACGTCTTGATGGCAAGTCATATAAAGCCTGAAAGACAATCGGAGATTATCTCACACCAGCACAGAGTGGTCATCACCTCGACGTTCGTCTCGATACCGCAGACTAGATGTCACTACAGCGTCCTTCCTCCAACAGGATCCGGACACACCAAAGCAGATGAAGCAAAGGCCAAATTCTTAGCTTCAGGGTCTTGACGGCAAGTCATATAAATCCTGAAAGACAATCGGAGATCATCTCACAACAGCTTAGAGTGATCACCACCTCGACGTTCGTCTCGATATAGCAGACGAGATGTCACTACAGCGTCCTTCCTCCAACAATGTCCGGACAAACCAAAGCAGATGAAGCAAAGGCCAAATTCCTAGCTTCAGGATCTTGACGGCAAGTCATATAAAGCCTGAAAGAAAATCGGAGATCATCTCGCACCAGCGCGGAGTGGTCACCACCTCGACGATCGTCTCGATACAGCAGATGAAATGTCACCCCAGCGTTCTTCCCCCAGCAGGATTCGGACGCGCCAAAGCAAACGAAGCGAAGGCCAAATTCCTAGCTTCAACGTCTTGACGGTAACTCATATAAAACCGAAAAGACAATCGGAGATCATCCCACATGGAGTGGTCACCACCTCGATGTTCGTCTCGATACAGAAGACGCAACATCACCAAAAGGAGCCACGGCAAAATCCCTAGTTCGAAACCTCGACGGTTCACCAGCAACCTAGAGACAACCATGACATTCGTCTCGATAAAGAGGACGCGATGCCAGCAAACGAAGCGAAGGCCAAATTCCTAGCTTCAGGGTCTTAACGGCAACTCATATAAAGCCTGAAAGACCACCGGAGATCATCCCACATGGAGTGGTCACCACCTCGACATTCGTCTCGATACAGCAGACGCAACATCACCAGAAGGAGCCACGGCAAAATCCCTAGTTCGAAACCTCGACGGTTCACCAGAAAACCTAGAGACAACCATGACATTCATCTCGATACAGAGGACGCGATGCCAGCAAACGAAGCAAAGGCCAAATTCCTAGCTTCAAGGTCTTAACGGCAAGTCATATAAAGCCTGAAAGACCACCGGAGATCATCCCAGCGCGGAGTGGTCACCACCTCGACGATCGTCTCGATACAGCAGACGAGATGTCACCACAACGTCCTTCCTCCAACAGGATCTGGACACGCCAAAGAAAACGAAGCGAAGGCCAAATTCCTAGCTTCAGGGTCTTAACGGCAAGTCATATAAAGCCTGAAAGACAATTGGAGATCATCCCGCACCAGCGCGGAGTGGTCACTACCTCGACGTTCGTCTCGACACAGCAGACGCAACATCACCAAAAGGAGCCACGGCAAAATCTCTAGTTCCAAACCTCGACGGTTCACCAGCAACCTAGAGACAACCACGACATTCGTCTCGATACAGAGGACGCAATGCCACCAAACGAAGCAAATGCCAAATTCCTAGCTTCAGGGTCTTAACGGCAAGTCATATAAAGCCTGAAAGACTATCGGAGATCATCCCACACCAGCACGGAGTGGTTATGACTCATCGGGGCTCTCCAAAATGAGCCTAACCTCAAGTAAAAAGCGACATGGCAAATTCCTAACACTTGCTCTTCCGACGGTCAAACTGCCAAGGAGGATTGCTTGAAGACGTCTTGTCCAGCCCCCAAAGGGATCAGAGACACGGCAGTCGCAGGGCTACTCGAACAGCACGATTGCCTATCGAGGAATATATCAGCTGATGCGACGGTACGACGGCCAAAACCCTAAGTACCACAGACCCTAACGGACTTCTGTCGTAAAGAGCAGAGGTTAACTGTGACGTTAGGATATTCTTGCGAGATCTGCTCGATCCGTTTCGACTCGTGAGGAAATTGATGTCTTTGCGAGAACTTCTCGATTCGTCTCGACTCGTGAGATAAAGCCTTAGGCAGTAGGGTTTAAAAAACCTGTTTGCTAAGCACTGGGACCCTGCAAGTCGGCCCAAAACGGTCTCTTGCATACTATCCACGGGTCACACTCTCCAAATTCGAATCTCGAAAAGGAGGGAAACAACCACTTACGAGTCCTCTCGACTTATAAGCGGGAAAATTCTCTTGTGAGATCCTTACGACTTTCAAGAGAAAACACACTTAGGAGTCCTCACGACCCCTAAGGAGAAAATACACCTGCGGGATCCTCTCGACTCGTAGGGAGAAAAGTCTTTATGAGACCCTCACGGCTCATAAAGTTGAAAAGTCTTAGTTGGCAGATCCTAACCCTGTCTCCTAAGCCATCACTGCCCTGCAAAGAGGTCAAGATGGACCATCTATGAGCCACACTCGCCAAAGCTACATGCCACTGAAATGGAAAAGCTACTCATGAGCATATAAACCACTTCACGCCAGAGTAAGATATAAAGAGATAGAAGGGTGCGGCTCATGGAGTTAAGGATTTGGAACTATATTTCTTAAGAGTCGAGATTTGAGTCAATGATAAATGACGACGCTTGTGTCCGCTCGTTATCTTCTCAGATCAAGATTCTGAAAGTAATCTACCAACCCGAAACTGGTCATACGTTATGCATTACTTTACACTACTTCACCCACGTATATACTTACGTGGGAAAAGTAGTGGGGGGCATTTGTTCCCGCCGAAAATTTCTGCGCAGAAGAGTCCAAGGTATCAAATGGAAGCGATACGCTTAAGGAAATGCGAACCAATATCTTCCGGCCTATATTTTTATAAGTTCCTGAAGGAGGAACTATTAAATTCTGATGGTATTGGAAGCATCTCGAAAAACCCTTCGATTTGATATATTATGGGCCTCATAATTCATCCGGGATCAAAAGTTATGAGGCATCACGTGTCCACACGTGATGGACCTTTAAGAACCCGCTGGAGGAGCTAAAAGATATAATAAAAACTCAGAAAAGACCCCAATGGGGCATCACGTGCTCACACGTGACCATGGGTCACGTGCAGACACGCGATGGGCTTTTAAAACCACTAAAATAATGAATAGAATTTAATTCTAAAAGTCAGAAAATACCTCAACGAGGTATCACGTGCTTACACGTGACCAATGGTCACGTGTTGACACGTGATGGTTAAAACAACAACATAAACAAGCGGCTGTTAAAGGAACCAATTTAGGGGTCACGTGCTCATATGTGACCAAGGGTCACGTGTCAGCACATGACTGGCTTCGAAAGCCTTACAGTTAATAGAATTAAATTCTAAAAGCTTCCAAATCTTTCCAAATGGAAAAGGATTATGGGGACCGTTGGATTAAAGATCCAAGGGTGATTAAATATCACCAATTTATGGAAAACTCTTGGACTTGGAAAGATTTCCCCCCTAAATCTAACCGAGATAACAAAGGGATATCTTTGGATTTAAAATCCAATGGTGAATAAAATTCACTTAACAATCTAAAGGCTCAGATTAATGATAAATATAAATCAAATCTCTCAACATACAAATCAAATCTCTCAATGAGAGATTTGTTAAACAAATTGATTCTCTTCCTTCTCCTATAAATAGGAGCCAAGAATAGAAGAGAGGGGGATCTAATTTTTTGGAGAGAAAAACAGAGGGAGGAGAATTTAATTCTCAAGAGAAAAAAAGAAAAGAGAGGAGAATTTAATTCTCTGCAAAAGAAAAACCCTAGGTAAGAAAAGGGAGGCTTGAAAAGAGAATTTAATTCTCAAAAGAGTTTAACTCTTATAAAAAGAAAAGAACTTAGTTCTTTCTCTGGTTGAGGATCTGCAAAGTGCACATCTCCCCATGAATTGAGAATTTAATTCTCATTGGGTTGAGATCCTGCCATGCAGATCTAAAACACAGAGGAGGAATTGAGTTTTGAGAATTTAATTCTCCCAAACTAATTGGAATTTAATTCCTACAGAATCATAATTGGGGTTTAACCCTACTTAAGAATTCAATTCTTTCGAAACAGGAATTTAATTCCTCCTAAAATGAAACTAGGGTTTAACTCTATATAAGAATTTAATTCTTTTGCATATTCGGGAATTTAATTCCTTTAAAAAGGAATTAGGGTTTTACCCTAAATAAGAATTTAATTCTTAATCTTACAGAGAATTAAATTCTCAAAATAAATTGAAGTGACTTAAAAGATCTCCATGCATGCAAAAGACCAAGGTCACGTGTCCCCACGTGACCCCTGAAGAGATCCCTGGAAATAAGAAGGAATTAACTTTGAGGCAATGCCTCACGTGCTCCCATGTGACTCCCAAAAAGCAGAAAGAAAAAGCAAAGGAAATGAAAGCTTTGGGCGCTCTCACGTGTTATCACGTGACCCCTCAGCAAATGCTTTAACAATTGGCGCACAGATCCCCATCACGTGCCAACACGTGATGCTCTAAAATAAAAACGAAAGTGTTTAACACTTAATGGCAGAACGAAGAAAAGAGTTTCGGCCCAATCTCAGGCACCTCACGTGCCCCACGTGACCTCTGAAGCACAAGGAATAGAAAAGAGCTCTGGGGTGCCCTCACGTGTCACCACGTGACCCCTAGTGAGCATTATAACGCACAGAGCATGGCCTTTCATCACGTGCTCGCACGTGATGGCCGTCAGAACTAAAGTGTTAAACACTTACCTGCAGAATAAAATAAGGGGAATCGGGGCGCTCTCACATGTCCACACGTGACCCCTCTCTCCTTAGTGTTTAACACTAATCTGAAGACTTTGTCCTCAGTGTTTAACACTGATTTTCTTAGTGTTTAACACTAATTTGGAAAACTCTATTTGCAGTGTTTAACACTGATTTGCTTAGTGTTTAACTCTAATTTGAAAACTCTGTTCCCAGTGTTTGACACTGATTATCTTTTAGTGTTTAACACTAACTTGCTAATCTTATTCCCAGAGTTCAACACTGTTGGTCTTTAGTGTTTAACACTAGCTTTAGCCCAATTGGCTAAGTTTCTAGAGGCAAAGCCTCTTCTTCAATGGACCAACAGAGGGCCAATATTTCAAACATAATTGGACTTAGCCCAAACTGGCCATAAGTCCTCAAATCATCTTGAACTAAGCACATCCGCTCTTTCAACCAATTCATTGGTTCAAGGGTACATCTCTGAACTCCTTTGATATTTGTCGTTGTAATCCTTCAACGTCTTCATATAGGTGATGGGTCCCGACGACCACACATCAAGACGGACTGTGGGGTCCTTAAACCCACGGACTTATGCGTCCTTAAACTAAAATATGGACTGTGGGGTCCTTAAACCCACAGACTTATGCGTCCTTAAACTACCTATGGACCACCACGTCTCTAAACTGGAACATGGACCACTATGTCCCTAAACTGGAACATGGACCACTATGTCCCTAAACTGGAACATGGACCACCACGTCCTTAACTGGAGATGGACCACTATGTCCTTAAACTGGTATTGGACCACTATGTCCTTAAACTAGTATTGGACCACCATGTCCTTAAACTGGTATTGGACCACCATGTCCCTAAACTGGAACAATAGAGCCCAAACGCTATTTTGTCGGATCTAAACGATCCCGTTAAGTCGATCTTAGTCCCAAACTGGACTAACGTATCCTTAAAAACCGTTTAAGTTGATCATAGCCTCAAATATGGCTAACGTATCCTTAAACCTTCAAACAGACTTTAGTCCCAAATTGGACTATGGATCACCCAACCAACTTTGGTCCAAGGGTACATCTCTGAACTCCTCTGACACATGTCGTTGTAATCCTTCAACGTCGTCAGAGAGCTGAAGGGTCCCGACAACCATACATTCAATGGACCGCTATGTCCCTAAACTGGAACAATAGAGCCCAAACGCTCTTTTGTCGGATCTAAACGATCCCGTTAAGTTGATCTTAGTCTCAAATTAGACTAACGTATCCTTAACAAACGTTTGAGTTGATCTTAGCCTCAAATATGGCTAACGTGTCCTTAAACCAAACCCCAAACCCAAATCTAAGAAAATACGGATTTGGATTAATCCACGTCCTACGGGCGACAACATAAATTTGTCTCCGTACACAATCCACGGGCAAGCACAAACAAAACAAACACCCACGACACGAAGTGACCAGCTGGAGAAGGAGAAAGTTGTTACTGCGATGCGGTAGCGTAATTAACTGCAGGGGCTTGCGCCTGCATGGAAGAGCGTCCCCACAATCAAAAACCCCTCAAACGAGGGGGAATCTGACGAAGTCTGCTATATCGGCCGCATCCATTTAAACCTTCGATAAACGGTGCCGTAAATCAACTTGGCATCTTCGGAGAGGTGGACGGATAGCACCTATTAGCATCTGCCCCGAATCTCAGGCGAGGCAGCCCATGTCTCGGCCGCCATTCGGAGGGGAACAGTCACGACTTAATCAAGATAATAATATGGATGTATTGATCGAACCCGCTTGTTATACTGAGCTGGGAAATGTTGGTCCCGCTCCAACTTATAATTGTTATAAGACAGAGCAGGAAATAGGGGAATACCAGGATTCCCATGCCGCCCAAACGAAGAAAGTGCATGATGATGCATCTTCTTCGGGTATGTTCATTACAAAGAACTGTTTCTCTGTATCCTCTACGTCCTGGGTATTAGATACCGGATCAGGATCCCGCATATGTAATCTGTTACATGGGCTAAAGAAAGGTAGAGAACTGAGAACGGGTCATAAGTTTCATGAGACAGAAAACGGTGCAAGTGTTGCAGCCAAGTCTTTTGGTCACTATCACCCTGTATTACCAGAATACATTAATTCTGAATGAATGTTATTAGATACCGAACCTGATATACAATATCATATCAGTCTCTTTATTAGTAAAAAAAGGATATAATTTTGTATTGTTGGATAATGTTTTGAACATTTCCTATATCAAGAGTTGATCGGTTCAGGCACGTTATCTAAAAGCATTGACGTTCTAAATCAAACTACAGTTCTTAGTATACAGAACACACACGAGAGGAAAAGTTCAGAAATGAACGAATTCTTCTTGAGGCATTGTAGACTAGGTCATATCAATGCGACCCGACTAGCTAAGTTATATTTAGATGCATATTTAAATCAGTTTAAATTTACATCTTATGAAACTTGCCAGTCATGTCACAAAGATAAGATGACCATAGCTCCGTTTACTGGAAACAGAGAAAGAGTCAGTGAACTCTTAGGACTGTTACATAGTGATGTATGAAGGTCCCTAGTCTACATATGCCAGGACTGGTTCTTTGTACTTCCTTATATTCACTGATGATCTCTCTAGATTCAGACATATGTTCCTGTTGAAACACAAGTCCGAAACTTTTGAGATAATCACCGAATATAAGTTAGAAGTAGAGAACCAAAAACGGGTATAAGTATTATGTCCTTTGATGTGATCAAGGAAGAGAATACTTGGGCACGAGATTCCTGGACTATTCTAAAGGAGAATGAGATTCTCTCTCCGCATTACTCCTCCATATACACCACAACACGTCGGTGTATCGGGGCGGAGCAATCACACCCTATATGATATGGTGCGCTCTATGATGAGTACTACTGAGTTACCTGTTTCCTTTTGGGGGTTATGCACTTAAGAAGCTGCATACCTATTGAATTAGGTTCGAATCAGATCACTGCCTACCACTCCATATGAGATATGGTATGGTTAGAGCCCATCTCTTAAGCAAGTTAAGATTTGAGATTGTCCGGCCTATGTCAAAAGCAAAATCCGGACAAGATCGAGGCAAGGTCAGTTCTGTAAACCTGGAAGGAGTTCCAGCTATACAAACTACAGCTGAAGATTTGGTAGAACCAAAGGGTTCAATAGTCCCCGACGAACCCCAGCCTCTCCGCCGATCTAGCAGGGTTCCTCATCCGCCTGAGAGATACTTTGGTTTCTCGATGATAGTGGGAGCGAGGATTGCATCATGAGATGATGACCCAACTAGCTTCGAGCAGGCCATCAAGAGTGGGGACTCTGTAAGAATGGCTGGATGCTTAGCAATCTGAGATGGAATCCATGTACACCAACGAAGTATGGACTTTGGATGCTATATCTGAAAGGTTAAATCCCCATCAGGAGCAAGTATATCTTGAGAAGATTACTTGGTGTAGATGGAAAAGTTGAGACTTTCAAAGCTAGACTTGTTAATGGTTTTCGTCATCGACCAGGCGTGGATAATGATGAAACCTTTTCCAGTGACTATGCTTAAGTCCATCCGGATTCTACTTGCCGTTGCTACATACCATGACTACGATATCTGGTGGTTGGGTGTCATGACTATTTTTCTAAATACTGATTTAGAAGAGAACGTCTATAAGTACACATCTAGAGGGCTTCGTAAACAGCGGGAGCAGCGGAATCGTGTGCAAGATGTTTTATATAATAAAGCAGGCATCGCGGAATTGGAACATCTGTTTTGATGTGGTAGTCAAAGAGTTGACTTCATCAAAATGGTAGATGAACCTTGTATATACAAAAAGGTAGTAGAGAGTAAGGTGGTCATCCTCGTATTGTACGTGGACAACATGCTCTCGATAGGAAAAAAGTTTCCTATGCTACGCTCGGTCAATCTCCTCTTATCACATTGATTCTCCATATAGGATCAAAGTAATACCTCCTAAATCCTGGTTTTTGGATCTATGAGATAGATCTAATTGGATGTTAGGATTCTCACTAGTTGTAGTGAGATGGTATCAATCGATCCTGGGGAGAATCACTGGAAAAGTTCCAGGGTGATAAGGACGACTGAATGTCAGTCGCAGGCATTGTCTTTACCCTCAGTGGAGGGACGGTATGTTGGAAGAGTTCCAAGCGAGATACCGTGGCAAACTAGACGATGAAGGCAGGTGACATCGCTATCAGAGATACTACCAAAGAGGAAGTTTGGGTGTATATTAGTCCATGAGATGAACTAGGTTCCTACCATTGTGTGACAATGGAATTGTGGTTTTGGCCCTGGAACCCCGGTCCCATCAGTGACCCAGACATATTCTGAGGCAGCATCACCTGATCAAGGAGATAGTTGATCTCCAGGGTGATCGAGGTTAGGAGAGTAGACTCAGAGGACAACACGGCGGATCCACTCACAAAGGCCTTTTCCCGGAGAGGGTCTTTTATGGGATGGTTGAGTATGAGATACTACAACCACCGCTACAGATGGCCCTAGTGCAAGTGGGAGATTGTTAGTTATATGTATGCCTTAGAGGCCATTACTGTACATGAGATGTATATTGTAGTGGATGCTGTGACATATATAGGTAGGACTTTCTTGCTCGACATGATAGTAGGCTATCTGGTTGCTCTTTATCGTAACATGTATACTTACTGTCTCTCTATTACAAGTTGATAAATCCCTTAGGATGTATACTCGACTTCCAGGACTATGATGTAGATCATACTAGTGGGGCCTGGGTAGTCTATGAGTACATCCTTCAATGTTCCTAGTCGTGGGAATATCGAGACGGGGCATCGATATTCCAGAGTAGACTAGCGTATATCTTCTCGACCCATATGATGGGCGATGGATGATCCCATATCCATTGGTGTTTGACATCAGAGATGGTATGCGGGTGCTCAGTGGTGACTGGGTACACCGAACGGACTCGCCGAGAACTCTCAGATGGTATTATACCTTACGTCAGATGGCAGTTCTCTGGTGACATTGGTACAGCTTAGTCTGTTGACCCGAGATCGTCATAGAGTCTTGTGTGTCTCCCATTGTACTTTGATTTCCACCCTACCACGGCTCTACTGAGTCGTTCAAACAGGTGGTTTTTGGGTACAGTCCCGATTCACATGGAGGCAATGAGCGATAGGAGGGGATTTGTCTCTTCCGGTATTGGGGGTTGAAGTTGCGCTATGCTCGACTGGCCATAACTGGAAATCCCTGGACAGGGTTGCACTGATTTACTGGTAAGTGTTATCAGTAGTTTCATGCTTGTTATGGACCTTACATCGGCATGGCTTATCAAGCTGCTGGGGTCTGACGTTTACCACCCCTAGGCGAGATATGCGACATATCAGACGAACAGAACGGACTGTGCGGTAAGTGTTACTGATTGGATTCGCAGTAGTGTGAGCAGGCTTGCTCGTTGATCTTCTGATCGCTCAATACCCAGGTGGCCGTTACGTTTAGCAGACCGCTTGCGGCTTGTGGGTGATTGATATGATCACCACCTACTGCCGGCGTATTGACGAGTCTTTAGAGTCCTACACAGAGGTTTTCTGGCTCAAGCGAAACGAAATAGAAGCGCATATGAGATATGTGCGGGACCGAGAATAATACCAGTATGTGATACTGTGTTCTATTCTCACGATTTGTATCATCGGTCGGTTATATGTGATAGAGCCGGGTTACCAAATCAAGTGTTGATTCGATATATTGATACACTAGATATTAGTCGGTTATATATGATATGCCCGGATCATTAAATCAAGTGTTGATTCAATGATTTAATGTATAATTATATATTTGATATATTATTTTACATTAACTAGTATTTAGTCACTTAAGATTGATTTTCTCACTTTTTATGCACATGTTGTATATGTGATATATGTTTGTGCATTAGATTGTATCATGATTGATGATACATGCAAACTTGGGTATGTGTATGACTTACACCATGTTTAGGTTAATGGTTTAGGTTTTTATTTTTTTTGGTAAAACAAAATGGTGGTTATCTTTGTCTTATGCTTGAAGCTTCATGAAGCTTTCAAGCATCTTTGACAAAGTCTAACCATTTTGTTTTGCATGATATTTTCATTAACCTAACCATTAACTTAAACTCTAGTTTAGTCTCTATAAAGTTTAACTCACCCATGGTTGCATTATGATAGACTTCACTTGATTATTCATTTTAGTTAATTTGATAATTCATTCTTTTCCTTCTTCTTCAAGAAGAAGAAAGCTTGCTAGATTTTTTTCAAGTGAAGATTAAGAGTGAGATATCCAAATCTAAAGTAAACCCATTTCCTATTTCATCATCCTTTACTACTTACCATTTAGTTTAGGGTGTTCTCTTCACAATGTTCTTGACCTAGTGAAGATGGAGCTTGAGTTTGAGTCTTCTCGACGTAGATCATCTTTGGCCTCGAAGTCAACGACCTAGCCAGTTCATTTCTCTGAGGAAACCATCATGAGAGTCTGGGATCGTGATGATCACAGCGAAGGGACGTCAACACAGAGCTTTAGAAGTGAAGGACCGGATCTACAAAGGTTGTAATGCCTTTCACTTAGTAGTAAAGTTGTTTGCTTGCTTTTAGTTTCGTCTAATTTCTAGTATACGATCTTGCATAGGGTTGTTCGGCACATAAAAATTTTGATTTTGGCATGGTTGATGCCTTGTAGAACCTTGTTAGTGTGCCTAGTAACCCTACATTCGGGAGATGGGTTTCTCCGCGAACTTGAGATAAAGAGAGACATAGAAAGAAACATCACAGCGGATCCACTCACTGAGGCTATTCCTCGAACGCAATAGTTTCGCAAACGGGTTTTGTGAGACCGATTAGTAGAGGAGTTAGGTGTTCGGTATCACACGGGCTGTGAGTATGCGACATCGCAATAATTAGCCATGAGTGCAAGTGGGAGATTGTTGGAGATAGTGCCCTCAGAGTCAATTATTGGATCACAGGCACGTGATTGCATTGATTGAGGGAGGACCTATGCCGGTTGGACAGTCTTACTCAAGATGATAGTATGCTATCTGGTTTATCTTTATCATCGTGTACTGCTTTAGGTGACCTTACAGGTCACTATTGCGCGTTGATAGAGCCCCTAGGATTCTTGCTTGACTGCCAGCAGTATGAGGGTGATCATATACGTGGGAGCTGGGGTCTATAAGCACATCCTTAAAAGGTCCCTAGTAGCGGGAGTTTCGAGACAGGGCATCGATAATCCAGAGTAGACTAGTGTATACAGTCGAGACCCCGACGAGGGGCGGTGGCCGGTCTCACAAGCCACTGGTGTCAGTTGGTTCACCTAAGATGTATACAGGTGCTCATTGGGTTATGAGTACACCGGACATGACTCGCCGGGAACATGCTAGTTGGAATTATACCTGATGTCAGATAGCAGTTCCCTAGTGACATGTGTACAGGTTAGTTCATCGACCTGAGATCGTCATTTGTCTCGTGTGAGTTCCCACTATGCTTTGATTACTACCCTACCACGGCTCAAAGGAGTCGTGCAAACAGGTTTTATTTGGGTACAGTCCCGAGCAACATAGAGGCAGTGAGCGGATCTGCAGGGGTTCGTCTCTCCCGGTTTTGGGGGTGAGGTCGCGCTGTGTCTAGGAGAGCCATTACACGAAGTCCTTGGCCAAGGCTGGAGATTTACTGGTAGGTATTCCAGTAGTATCTTAGGGTGTTCTGGGCTACACTCCGATACGACTTGTACCGCTTTTGGGGGTACGACTTTTACCAACCCCCTAGGCCCGCCATGCGATGCTCATAGACGAACGGACCGGACTGTACGGATATTGTCACTGACAGGCTCAGTAGGGTGTCAGGATGAGTTCGCTCATCGACGTCCCTTTTGGTCAATACCTGGTAGCCCGTCATGTATGGCTAATACCTCTGACGTGCTAGTGGTTAAATCCAGAGCCAAAATATTGACGAGTCTTTAGAGTTCCCCACAGACCGTTTTCTCAAGTTTCGGGCGAAACGCTGTAGAGGCCGTATGGAGATATGGCAGGGTTCGATCATATACGTGCGGTATTGCACATATCATGATCGGACGGATAATACAAGCGGGCTTTGGTTTAAGCCAGATCCTAGTATTGTACAGTGTAGATTTTGTCTCATTGCATTTGTATTCGGTTGGAATACAAATACGGGTATGTATATACAGTCACGGGATTTTCCTGTAATTTATTACGGGTTCAGTTTTTTGGAGTTACCAGTTTGTATTCCGTTTCGGCCAGTTTTCCTTTGTTCCTTCCTGGCCGGATTTTTCTGATGGAGGGGCTAATTTGCAAATGTGCAAATTAGCATTTGTGGGAGGGGTTTTTTGTGATATGAGGCTTCATGAGTTTTCTAGCATCTTTGATTCCATTTTTCTCATCATGTCTTGCATTAAATGAGATGAGAATTGATTTGGCTTTGGTGTGACACATTTTCCTCTTTATCAGACATATTCTCCTCTTGCTTTATTCTTGTATTTTTTCCCTCCACCATTATGATATGGCCGGCCACACATTTGAAGGGGGGAGGGTGAGATTTTTGGATATAGGAATTGATCTCATTTCTTTTTCCTTGCTAGAAAAATGAGAGCACCATTTTCATCCAAACTTCTTTTTCTTCACCTCCATAAAAACATAGCAACTTCAACCCCAATGAGACAAGGCTTTCTACACTTCATCTACAGTATTCTTGGACACGTCGACTTGCCAACTTCATGCCCGAGTTGCCTCGGTCCAGAGGTGGGAGTCCGTAAAAGAACCCGGTGATGTGGTGCCCGTTCCGACGAGGAGATGAAGACCGGAGATTCCACAAGTAGATCGGAGTGGAGGCCGAAGACCGAAGGACACGGATTGCTCGGTATTGCTTTCTACCCTTTCTCTAGTTTGCTAGGATTAGGTTAATGGCCCGATCCGGGTTTAGAGTGCGCGGTAGTTCCGGTTTACAAGTTCCGTAAAAGTTTCGTTTCCACATTCCGGCGTCGGATTGACGGCCGGGGCGCTGCCGTGCACTTACATAAAGAACCCGCTAAAATATCATGTCGTATCTCAAATACGGACCATATCACGTCACGATCTCATGGCCTCAAGCCCAATATCATCGACTCATCTCCAAATATCATACCATATCCTCAACATTCATGCATGTTGTTCCCCTCCGAATACAGAGACGCGACCGCGTAGGTTCGTCTTGCCTGAAATTCAGGGCAGATGCTAATTGGTGATATCCGTCCACCTCTCCGAAGATGCCAAGTTGATTTATGGCACCATGTATCGAAGGTTTAAACGGATGCGGCCGATGTAGCAGACTTCGTCAGATTCCCCCTCGTTTGAGGGTTTTTTTTATTGTGGGGACGCTCTTCCCTGCAGGCGCAAGCCCCTACAGTTAATTACGCTACCGCATCGCGGTAACAACTTTCTCCTTCTCCATATGGTCACTTCGTGTCGTGGGTGTTTGTTTTTTGTTTGGTTGCCCGTGGATTGTATACGGAGACTAAGTTATGCTGTCGCCCATAGGACGTGGACTAGTCCAAATCCGTATCCTTCTTAGATTTGGGTTTGGGTGGGGGGGGTTGTGTTCAAGGATACGTTAGCCTTTTTGAGGCTAAGATCAACTTAAACGTTTGTTAAGGACACGTTAGTCTAATTATAGACTAAGATCGACTTAACGGGATCATTTAGATCCGACAAAAGAGCAATTGGGCTCTATTGTTTAGTTTAATGACATTGCGGTCGATAATTAGTTTAGGGACATTACGGTCCGTTGTTAGTTTTAAGACATCGCGGTCGAGGTTAAGGACATCATAGTCCATGAGTTTAAGGACCTCACAGTCCGATGTTAGTTTTAAGACATCACGGTCGAGGTTAAGGACATCATAATCCGTGGATTTAAGGACTCCACAGTCCGATGTTAGTTTTAAGACATCACGGTCGAGGTTAAGGACATCATAGTCCATGAGTTTAAGGACCTCACAGTCCGACGTTAGTTTTAAGACATCACGGTCGAGGTTAAGGACATCATAGTCCATGAGTTTAAGGACCCGATCAGTCGAAAATACTGCATCTTTAAACCGGCAATTTCCCTATCATTTGCACTCATCTAGAAGTGTTCGGCATTCATATTGCACATATTAGTAAAACAATCATAAAATATCAGATTGCATGTGTTAGACTTTAAAACCGGCACTTTAAGGGAAATTGGCTATATTTCATAGCATGGCATTATTCCTATATTGCGCAACTTGTCTTTCGAAGTCCATGCAGGGAAATCCAGAAGAATGGTCAAAATTACAAAACAAAGACTGTTAAAAAGACGCCAACTCAAGGATTTGGAATCTGGCAATAATCTAAAAGGCATTCAGAAATTTAACATATCAGAAAGTATACCTGAAGACATAACAAGGCAATACATGAAGTTTCATACCCTGAAGCAGCCACATGGCCGCGGTTCCGCGGCCGGAGCCGCCTTGCGCCGCGGAACCGCGGCGGCTTGGACACGTCATCATGCAATTTCAGCTCCAGAACTCCTCCCTCAGTGTGTACACTTCATCAAGCTACTGCAATCTCCTGATTACTCTAGAACATTCTGCCAGATCAGCAAGCCCTAGGGTTCCTAACTAAACACCCCAAGCTTCCACAACAAGCTTCGCTTAAACTACATTAGTGCCTAGAACCTTCTCCATAACCTCCTAGCTTAGGGTAGAAGCTAAGCCCTAACTAATTACTTCTAGAAGCCTCTCCCTATAACAAACTTTTGGAGGGAAATTCAAAATTCAAAATCCTAGACCTAGGGTTTGGGAAACCTATAAAAGGGACCCATGGCTCACTAGAAAAAGGTTGTTCATTGTTGGCTAATCTTTAGTGTTGAAATCTAATCATTCTCTAGTTCTTCAACCCAACACCTACCACCTCAAAACCCTAACCCTAATCCAAATCAAGAACCTCAAATTCAAGATCCTTTGAGTGCAAGCAAAGCAAGTCTTCAACGATCCTTTAGAAGCAGAGCCGGACTTCAACGGAGCACGAGATCCAAGCCGATCCACGACTCAAAGAGCCGAGCGACGCTAGATTTGACGATCAAAGTTCCTTCCTCTTGTAGTTCTTGAGAGTTGTAACTAATTGTTGATATAATAAAGGTGAAGATTCTTTAAACTCGCTTTTATTTCAATTCGAGCATTATGATTCGTATTCAATTCTTGAATGTATTCTTCGTGATGATGCTTGAGTAAAACTCCGCTCGTGGAGGAATCGAGATGATTGTAGAATGATGATGTTGACGAATCTTTAAACGTTTTCTTAAGTCTTATAACAATTGTAAATTCTTGAAAATTGAGTGATCGATGATCTAGATCGATGCGAAATGCATTCTTGATTCTTTTCGCACGATCTAGAGATCAACGATCAATCATTCAATTTCTAGAAGCTATCTTGTGAATGCGATTCATCGAAAGGACAAAGGATAGGATGAAGAAACCCTAATTCTTCGCAAGATCCTTAATCCTTGATCAATCGACATCGATTTAGTATCAATTTGTTAATGGATAAGAAATCGTAATTTCGAAACTTCTTCACATCTACGATATAATCGATTCCTACGAGCTTTACTTCAAATCTTGAAACCTAAATTGATTGGAATTCTATCACTACTTGATTCTTGATGTTTATCATTTTCTTGATTCTTGATTAGACTAGTTGATTCTTGAAATACATCGATATAAATCTTGAATCGTTTTTTCTTTTCTTTTCTATTAAATTTTCGATTCAAACAAAACAAAATACGAACGAAACTCACAATCCCTGTGGACGATCCGCACTCACTAATGTGCTACAAACCGACACCGTTATTGATTGCGGTCAAATATTTTTGGTTGTGATTTCATACAATTTTCTAAATACCGACACAATCGGAAAAGATCAATCAGGATCCCACAGTCCGTAAAATGTATGGTTGCCGGGACCCGTCACCTCTTTGAAGACGTTGAGGAATTACAACGACAAATATCAAAGGGGTGAAGAGATGTACCCTCTAATGTTGGAGATAGTGCCCTCATAGTCAATTATTGGATCGCAGGTACGTGATTGCAATGATTGCGGAGGACCTATCCCGGTAGCACAGTCTTACTCGAGATGATAGTATGCTATCTGGTTTGCCTTTATCAGTCGTGTACATGTTCAGGTGACTGATTGCATGTTACACTTTGATAGAGCCCTTAGGATCTTTCTTTACTACCAACAGTATGGTGGCGATCATATACGTGAGAGTTGGGTAGTTTATATGCATATCCTTAATTGTAGTCCCTAGTCGTGGGAGTTTCGAGACAGGGCATCGATACTCCGGAGTAGACTAGTGTGTACAGTCGAGACCCCGACGAGGGGCGGTGGCCGGTCTCACAAGCCACTGGTGTCAGTTGGATCACCTAAGATGTATACAGGTGCTCATTGGGTTATGAGTACACCGGACAGGACCCGCCGGGAATCTGCTAGTTAGTACTATACCTATCGTCAGATAGCAGTTCCCTGGTGACATGTGTACAGGTTAGTTCATCGACCTGAGGTCGTCATTTGTCTCGTGTGAGTTCCCACTGTGCTTTGATTTCTACCCTACCACGGCTCAAAGGAGTCGTGCAAACAGGTAGTTTTTGGGTACAGTCCCGAGCCATATGGAGGCACGTGAGCGGATCGGCAGGGGATTCGTCTCTCCCGGTATTGGGGGCGAGATCGTGCTGTGTCTAGGAGAGCCATTACACAAATCCATGGCCATGGTAGGAGATTTACTGGTAGGTACTCCAGTAGTATCTCAGGGTGTATTTGGGCTACACTCCGACACGACTTATACTGCTATTGAGGGTCTGACGTTACTAGCCCCCTAGGCAGATATGCGATACTCATTGACGAACGGACCAGACTGTATATACATTGTCACTGTTAGGCTCAGTAGGGTTTTCCAGATGAGTGCGCTCATCGGCCACCCTTGAGGTCAGTCCATGGGCAGCCGTTACGCATAGCTAGTGCCGCTGACGGTTTGTGGTTAAACCCACTGCTAGGGTACTGACGAGTCATTAGAGTCCCCCACAGACAGTTTCCCATGTTCGGGCGAAACGTTGTAGAGGCCGTATGGTTTTATGGCAGGGTTCGGAAAATGCACGTGCGTTTACGCACGTGTCGATTTTCGGACAGATGATACTGGTCGGCTTTGGTTTAAGCCGGATCCGAGTATTATATTGAGTAGGTATAATATCTTTGGCTCAGTTGCATTTGTATTCGGTCGTAATACAAATGCGGGTATATTTATACAGTTTCGGGGTTATCCTGAAAGTTGTTTCAGGATCACTTTTGGAAGTTGCCAGTTTCCAGTTTTCTATCAGCCGTCTTTTAACATTTGGTTAAAGGCGGATTTATCTTTTCTTCAGATATGATGAGTCAGTATTCTAGAAGTTTCTAGATGAGGTGACTCGGATTATATGGTGTTGAGTTTTCATTGGATGCATTTAATGGTTCATTAATGCATGATGAGGTGTTTAGTGATTCATGCTTTGTTATTAATGGTTTTGGATTGCTTAAGATATTTTTGAGTGAGAAGCTTTTTCTTAAGGTCACCCTCTTTGCTCCTACGGTCACCTCCCTCTTGCTATATAGATGGCCGTCCCTCTCTCTCCTCATTCTCACTCTCACTTGATTCATTCTTAGAAAAGATTATGATAGTATTCGGGGTGTATGGAATTTTACAGTTCATTTCATTCCATCACCCGATTTCCACGGCAACTTCATTAACCGATCGTCCACGGATTTGGACGAAGTGAGACAAAGTCATCTACTCATTCTCTACATCATTCTTGGTCGTCTCTTTTAGCAAACCTGACGATCGAGTTGCCTCGAGTCAGAGGCGGGAGCCCGTTTAAAGAATCGGTGATGTGGTGTCACCTCGAGGAGGAGATCGGAGATCGACGAGATCGGAGCAGCCGCAACGGAGCGTGGGATGATGGTTGAAGAACGAAGGACTCGGATCGTTCGGTACAATCTTTCTACACTCTTTACAGTATGTTAGTTTAGCAATAATGGCAGATCCGGGTTAAAGTATACGATAGCGCCAGTTTAAAAGTTTTTATTCCGCATTTGGCGTCTGTAGACTGCCGGGGCGCTAGCGTAGATTTACAGTGGTATCAGAGCCTCACCATTTTGCTATACTAACTTGTGCTAACGCGTTTAAAACATCGATCCGACCGGAAATCGAAAATTGTAAAATCCATGCCCGACAGTTTCTGTCGATTTTAAATGGTCTCAAAATTTAATTCTATAGGTCTGAAAAATCAGTGCAGGGTTTTTTAAGACATCGGAGAAAAAATGGTCACGTGATCCCACTAAAGCGCCGCGCTTCCGCGGTCAAACCTAGGGTTTGACCGCGGAACCGCCGCGCTTCAGAGGGAACAGTGCACCAATTTTTCTCAGTTGGCTTTATTTGGGATTTTGTGATTTTTGGTATATATCATTTGCGCCCAGGTTTTGTTACTGTTCACCAGTAAGCCGTGGGGCCCACTTTTTGATATTTGGTCTTTGGTCGATCGAAATTTAAACGCGTTAGTTTACAGTGCTTACATTATATCTCCGACCGGGAATGTCATTTGATCGGTAAACCGCGTCCGATTGCTATAGTTCTTTTAGACGGGTTTGCGAACGTGACATTCGCGTTGATGTTCTGTGTTGTGCTGTGATGTTGCGGATTTGTCGTGGTGGATAGCAGTGTGCAATGGTAGTACAGTTTGTGTTCATTTGTACATTTGATATTGCGGGGCGAGCGTCCAACTTGTGGACAGCCGTCACTGCCTGTTGTATAATATTCTTTTGGGGCACGACCAGGTTGCGGTCGATGTACCTATTGTACTATTTTTCATTACTGTACTAGGTTTTGCCCCGAGACGGAGTGCACGGATAGCCGGGTTCGGGAGGGCAACGGGTCCGCATCTCATGGCTTTGAGAGGCAGAGGGGTCCCACTCTAGAATTGGCAGACTATTCGCCGCACTCGTAGGGGGTACAGGTTGACCCAAGGAGGGGTGCCCAAGATTACCGGATTCCGTGAAGTGCCGGGTGTTCCATTCACTATGCTGTGGGGACTGCCTCGTTTCAGGTCTTGGCGGGTAACTTGCCGCACCCGTAAGGGTCTAGGTTTCATTGCACAGGCTATCCACACGACAGGGGAACGTCGAGTTTCAGCAGCGGCTCTGTGAAACTCGGGGATCCCAGATATCTGTATTGTTCTGTGATGCTTATTACTTTTCTGTAATGTTGCATACTATCACGCCTGGAGCGATTATTGTATATTGGCTTATATACTATTAGATGTTGTATATGTTTTACACCCGCGCTAGTGCAGTCCCTGCTCTGTCGTTAGTTAAGTAACCTAACGAGTGATGACGGGACCCAGTAACGAATGCGGATGTCATATACGTACATTTTATTTTCGTTCTTTTCTGGTGTGATTGATTGATGGGACTGCGTTGATTCTGATCAACGCAAAGTAAAACAAACCTGTATACAGTTGTTGGAACAATTTAAAAAGTGTTATTGCAAAGACGTTTCCTTTTGTTATGCATAGCGGTATTCAGTGGAATATCCAGCACCTCATTCGACGAGGCAAGGGCCGATATCCCTTCACCGGGACTGACCCCTTGGGCAGAAGTTTGCGTCAGAGTAATAACTTCACTATAGTCGATTACAAGTTGCTTTGCATAGCGGTATTCAGTGGAATATCCTGCACCTCATTCCACGAGGAAAGAGCCGAGATCCCTTTACCGGGAATGACCTCTTTAGCAAAAGGTTTTCGCCACTATATTTTAAAAAAAGCTATCAGGTTCCTTCAGCGATATCAAGTTCACTACGTTAAAGGTTTTTCGCCAAAAACCAGCCGTAGCCCTCCGTCGTTTCTTATGGATGGTCAGTAGTATTCAAGCTATGTTTGTTGGCATACGTCAAGGCATAGTGTTTGGTAGCTGCTGGGTATTCATTTGTTGCATAGATAGATGAGTTGGTTTGGGACAGTCATATTACCTTGTTGGCATACGTCAAGGGTATGTACGGATGGGTTCAAATTAACAAGATAATGACGGGCAGAACTTGACATGTGACTTATGATTTGTTGACATACGCCAAGGTTATAAGAGCATGGGGCAAGAAAATGATATCGGGAGTTTTTTTAAAGAAACTGAAACTTGCCAAGTATGCGCATACCTTCTGGAGTATGAATAACGTGGATGCATTCCATCACATTAACATGCGATGAGAGTTGGATCCCGATTCCTACTGATGAGTTGGTTTACTCTTCGGGTGATCCCGATTGATTCTTCTTTAGGTTTGGAGGAGAATTTGACAGGACAGTGGGAGGTTTCCGGATTAGATAAAGTGATGACCATTCTGATCTAGGTTAGAGTGCACGCAGAGTGTTTCTTTTCTCTCTCTCTCTTTGGCAGCGACCTTTGACCGACCCTAGACTATGACTCAGTGACCAGGTTGACCGAACCTTCTTAAAATACTGGCTTTTGGATTGTCTGAGTTGCATAAGTCATTGCCACTCCTTCTTTTACCCTTTGAATTTCTCAGAACACCCGTATTACTACGGATATCCACTTCCATTGGATAGAGCCATCGTATGGTTATATACGAACTCGAAGGGACTTCTTCGGGGATGGATCCAGGTTCAGGAGAAATAGAATTGGTTTATTCAGTTGTCTTTTATTATCACCTTCTCTCAGGTTGCGAGGGCTCCTTGGTTTAGGAGAGTACACCTATTACGCCTATTGGATAGTCTTATTCCAAACCATAGGCTGGTGCCGAAAGGTAGGGAATGAAGAAAACCAATTAGCCTAAGTAGGGTGTGCAGAAGGTAATATGTAAAGACAAAATAAAGGGATTAGAAAGAGGGCAAAGTAAATTGCGACTGATATCATTCACGACCAAAACCGCGTACTTCATCGCCACTCCTATTTCACCTTTAAAAGAATAAGGTATTATTCAATTGTCTTTTATCGTCACCTTCTCTCGAGATGCGAGTACTCCTTGGTTTAGGAGGGTACACCTATTATGCTTACTGGATAGTCTTCTTCCAAACCATAGGCTGGTGCCGAACGGTAGGGAAGGAAGAAAACCATTTAGCCTAACGATGGTGTACAGAAGGTAACGACTAAAGACAAATAAAGGGATTTGGAGAGATGGCAATAAAATATACGGTTGAAGTCATGAATTGGATTATGGAAGAGGCATTACTATGAATACCAGGATACCCCTACGAAACATTTTCATGTTTCAGTGCATTGTTAAAGGAAAAACTGTTTTCCCGATTAAACACTTACTCCAAGGGTATGTATTTACCAGGTTTCATTCTCATATCTGTATGGTTTTACAGATGATGAGTGGGAGTAAGATATTGGGAATTAGGTGATTATCCTCATTATATCGGAATTCGTTGTAATTGGTGATATTTGAGGAAATCGCCAGGGTACAGTTTTCCACCTACAACGCACAGGTTATGAGTTGTTTAACTCAGCGGACTTATACAGAGTATTGTATGTTGTCCAGTGTCCATCAGGACAAAGGGGTTGGTCCTCGTACTATGTTCTGTTTACTTATAACTTCTCTAGTATTTAGACGAGTGTTTCGTAGAAATACATGGTCTAAGTTTTGAGAAGTTGTGGGTATAAGAATAAAGTAGAGAACCAGGTATCACAAGTATCGGGATTCTTCAAAGAGATCGAAGATGTAGATTCTTGTGATTGGTATTCAGATGATAGTGATGGTTTTGAGAAACGTGTTTCTCTTTCAGGTTACTCATAATTGGAGGATTCCTAAGTTGAGTAATGCTGATCAGCCTCTTTCCATTAAGATGATATGCACTGGAGACAGCTGCATGGATTGAATATGGTTCCAATTAAATAAGTGCCAAAGTTTCTGTATTGGATATAGAATGGATCGTACCTTAAAAGAAATTAAGGTATGAGGAGTTGTCCAGCTTATGATTAAAACCAGACACTGGATAACTCAGGGCACGTTTCTGTAATGGCTGTTTGTGGGTTGACCCTGGCTATGACGAGGGTTGATATTCTACCATTTGGAAGATCAATAGTGATATTGTTCTTGACTCGCCACAGTTTTAGTAAAAATGGATCTTTTTCAGAAAACAGTAGTGGGAGTATGGTAGAACTGGAAGTGATTCCAGAACCGCGAACGATTACGGAAAATTTAATAGGACCTATACATTCAATCATGTTTGACATTCCAATAGCCACTCCGCAGGTATGGTAGGTAACCTCAGACGCCCGAGAGGTACTTCGGTAGCCTCAGAGACGGTGACAGGGAGGTTCTTATCTACCAAGACTTGACACTACTGTTGTTCCAGGATATGAGACCCGGTAGGAGGGTTGTCGTAGTCAGTGGGAGCAGCGGAAGCATAGTGGGCAAGATGCTTATATCTATTTATAGACTTGAGCAGTTATAGCGGAGATAGATCATCTATTTTTGATGTGACAGTCATGGGTTTGACTTCAATCAGAATAAGGGATGGATCAGTTAAGAAGGTAGTAGGGTGTGATGTCATGGTATCTGGATGACATACACAGAGTAGGAAGTAAAATTCCTATACTACGATCGGTTGTATTGTGGTCGTCACACAGTTGTTTCTCCAGACAGGATAAGGATATAATATTTGACATTCTGGTTTCTAGATCTATGGTTTTAGATCTGGATTTGGGTAGTTTCCCAATGTGGGTGCTTTGACAGTATTCTAATGGTTTTTAGAATAGATGACTCCTAGCATGGTGGTGTACCTGCAGGTGATGGAGTCACCCTCTCTAAAGGTGTCGTATAGACTAAAGGGGAGAGGGATGTGCATGATTGGCAGATCACTTGCTTAGGCAATTGAGTCAATCATGAGATGTCAAGTACCACACCAGATGTTGTTTTTGCACTAGATGCAATAAGTTTGTATTAATCCAATCCTGGAGAAACATAAGGAAGCAGTTTTAGAACATTAGTACATGTTCTACGGATTTGATAACGGCAGCCTCTTTCGGGAGACGGTTATCATTCCAGGCTTCGAAGGTGACATGGATGACAGAGTGATTGTCAGAGTTTTTAGTTTTCCCTCTGACGAGGGACAGTATTATGGATAGAGGGTTCCACAGGATACTGTGGGTGGCATGGTGCCGGATACTGATTAGGTTCAGTGATCCATACAGTCTAAGAAGTTTGGATATGGAGTTCATTTATGAACTAAGGTCCCATCAGATATCCAGACATATTCTAAGACAGGTACTACTCAATTCGGGAGATGGCTTTCTCCGCGAATTTGAGATTAAGAGAGATACAGAAAGAAACATCTAGGCGGATCCACTCACCGAGGCTATTTCTCGAACACAATAGTTTTACAAACGGGCTTTGTGAAACTGATTAGTAGAGGAGTTGGATGTTCGGTTTCACACGGGCTGTGAGTAGTCGACATCGCAATATTAGCCTTGAGTGCAAGTGGGAGATTGTTGGAGATAGTGCCCTCATAGTCAATTATTGGATCGCAGGTACGTGATTGCAATGATTGCGGAGGACCTATCCCGGTAGCACAGTCTTACTCGAGATGATAGTATGCTATCTGGTTTGCCTTTATCAGTCGTGTACATGTTCAGGTGACTGATTGCATGTTACACTTTGATAGAGCCCTTAGGATCTTGCTTTACTACCAACAGTATGGTGGCGATCATATACGTGAGAGTTGGGTAGTTTATATGCATATCCTTAATTGTAGTCTCTAGTCGTGGGAGTTTCGAGACAGGGCATCGATACTCCGGAGTAGACTAGTGTGTACAGTCGAGACCCCGACGAGGGGCGGTGGCCGGTCTCACAAGCCACTGGTGTCAGTTGGATCACCTAAGATGTATACATGTGCTCATTGGGTTATGAGTACACCGGACAGGACTCGCCGGGAATCTGCTAGTTAGTACTATACCTATCGTCAGATAGCAGTTCCCTGGTGACATGTATACAGGTTAGTTCATCGACCTGAGGTCGTCATTTGTCTCGTGTGAGTTCCCACTGTGCTTTGATTTCTACCCTACCACGGCTCAAAGGAGTCGTGCAAACAGGTAGTTTTTGGGTACAGTCCCGAGCCATATGGAGGCACGTGAGCGGATTGGCAGGGGATTCGTCTCTCCCGGTATTGGGGGCGAGATCGTGCTGTGTCTAGGAGAGCCATTACACAAATCCATGGCCATGGTAGGAGATTTACTGGTAGGTACTCCAGTAGTATCTCAGGGTGTATTTGGGCTACACTCCGACACGACTTATACTGCTATTGGGGGTCTGACGTTACTAGCCCCCTAGGCAGATATGCGATACTCATTGACGAACGGACCGGACTGTATATACATTGTCACTGTTAGGCTCAGTAGGGTTTTCCAGATGAGTGCGCTCATCGGCCACCCTTGAGGTCAGTCCATGGGCAGCCGTTACGCATAGCTAGTGCCGCTGACGGTTTGTGGTTAAACCCACTGCCAGGGTACTGACGAGTCATTAGAGTCCCCCACAGACAGTTTCCCATGTTCGGGCGAAACGTTGTAGAGGCCGTATGGTTTTATGGCAGGGTTCGGAAAATGCACGTGCGTTTATGCACGTGTCGATTTTCGGACAGATGATACTGGTCGGCTTTGGTTTAAGCCGGATCCGAGTATTATATTGAGTAGGTATAATATCTTTGTCTCAGTTGCATTTGTATTCGGTCGTAATACAAATGCGGGTATATTTATACAGTTTCGGGGTTATCCTGAAAGTTGTTTCAGGATCACTTTTGGAAGTTGCCAGTTTCCAGTTTTCTATCAGCCGTCTTTTAACATTTGGTTAAAGGCGGATTTATCTTTTCTTCAGATATGATGAGTCAGTATTCTAGAAGTTTCTAGATGAGGTGACTAGGATTATATGGTGTTGAGTTTTCATTGGATGCATTTAATGGTTCATTAATGCATGATGAGGTGTTTAGTGATTCATGCTTTGTTATTAATGGTTTTGGATTGCTTAAGATATTTTTGAGTGAGAAGCTTTTTCTTAAGGTCACCCTCTTTGCTCCTACGGTCACCTCCCTCTTGCTATATAGATGGCCGGCCCTCTCTCTCCTCATTCTCACTCTCACTTGATTCATTCTTAGAAAAGATTATGATAGTATTCGGGGTGTATGGAATTTTACAGTTCATTTCATTCCATCACCCGATTTCCACGGCAACTTCATTAACCGATCGTCCACGGATTTGGACGAAGTGAGACAAAGTCATCTACTCATTCTCTACATCATTCTTGGTCGTCTCTTTTAGCAAACTTGACGATCGAGTTGCCTCGAGTCAGAGGCGGGAGCCCGTTTAAAGAATCGGTGATGTGGTGTCACCTCGAGGAGGAGATCGGAGATCGACGAGATCGGAGCAGCCGCAACGGAGCGTGGGATGATGGTTGAAGAACGAAGGACTCGGATCGTTCGGTACAATCTTTCTATACTCTTTACAGTATGTTAGTTTAGCAATAATGGCAGATCCGGGTTAAAGTATACGATAGCGCCAGTTTAAAAGTTTTTATTCCGCATTTGGCGTCTGTAGACTGCCGGGGCGCTAGCGTAGACTTACATCTAACCGGGTGTAAATTGATTGGAAGAGAAGATAAGCACAGTTCAATTTAAATTGAGGACTTATGGCCAGAATTGGGCTAAGTCCTGTTAGTGTATATGCCCTAGAGGCCATTACTGTATCATACTAGCTTGTATATTACTTAATGGAAGCTTGGGATATTCACAGTTGTATAGACAATCTTGCTCAAAATGGTAGTATGCTACTTGGTTTGTTTCTACTTCAATATGTGCATGTGTTTCTTTTAGCATATCGCTTATACATATTAGTAGAGCCCTTAGGATCTTTGCTTGATTACCTGCGTTGTGATGGCAGTCACACTAGTGGGGGCTAGGTAATCTACAACCACATTCTTATACAGGTCCCTAGTCGTAGGACTATCGAGACGGGGCATCGATACTCCGGAGTAGACTAGCGTACACGCTTCTCATCCCAGCACGGGAGGTGGTCTGTCCCACAACCATCAGTACGTCGTACTGGAGATAGTATGCGGGTGCTCGTTAGGTTACGAGTACACTGGACAGGACTCGTCGGGAACTGTTGGTTGGTATTATACCTATCGTCAGTTATCAGTTCCCAGGTGACATGAGTACAGCTTAGTCCGTTGACTTGACACTGTCACTTCGCCTCGAGTGTGTTCCCACTGTACTTAGATTACTACCCTACCACGGCTCAAAGGAGTCGTGCAAAAAGGTAGTAGTTGGGTGCAGTCCCGAAGCACTTGGAGGCAGTGATGGTTAGACAGGATTCGTCTCTCCCGGTATTGGGGGTTGACATCGAGCTGTGTCTAGGAGAGCCATTACACGAGTAGTCCCTGGCCAGGGCAAGCGAGATATACTGGTAGGTTTCCAGTGTTATCTCAGGGTGTTCTGGGCTACACTCCGACACGACTTGTACCGCTATTAGGGGATTGACGTTCACCATCCCCTAGGCCCTCCATGCGATGTATCAGACGAACAGACCGGACTGTACGGAGATTGTCACATACAGGCTCAGTAGGAGTTCGGATGGGTTTATCTCATCAGCCTTCTTATCGACATCTACCTGGGGATCGTTACGTACAGCTAGTGCCTCTTGCGGTCTGTGGTTAAACCCACTGCCGGCGTAGTGTCGAGTCTTTAGAGTCCCACACAGAGAGTTTCCCTGCACTGAGCGAAACGTGTAGTGGCCGTATGGTTTTACGGCAGGGCTGCGATCACTTACGTGCACTTGTGTGCATATGCTGTTCGGGCAGGCAATACTAGTGGGCTTTGGTTTAAGCCGGATCCTAGTATTGCATGGATGGATTCGTTTTGTCTTCTGTGCATTCTCATTCTACGGAATGCGGATGCGGGTGTGTATGCACAGTTTTGAGGAGCGATGAAGGGGGAGGTGCCTCATTAGGGTTTTGGCAGATGGTTCGGCCAAAACCGCTATGTGGCAGGCTCATTAGGGTTTTGGCAATTCGTTCGGTTCAAAACCATTATGAGCCGGAGACATTACTTACTAATCTTTTCAGTGATAATTTTATGATGGCTAATTGCTTGGACTATTTGACTACCTTGACCACTCTTGACTTTGTTGACCCGTTGACCAAAGTTGACCTTGACCTTCATGAAAGGTCTACACTCTTCTTTGGTTTTCTTTTTCATTTTGGATTATGATAATGGTCATGTCAATGTAGCCATCAACTTTATCATGATAGGATTTGTAATGATGTTGTTTAGTATTATTGCAACCATGGTGTCTTTTTTCTTTAGTGGAGAATTTCATTTCATTTTTCTCGTTCTCTCTCTTGCAAGTGAGAAGAAATAAAGAGAGCTCCATGGTTGCTTGATCTCCTTCATCTTCCTCCTTTTGAAATATTTTTTTGATCTCATGTGTTGAGAGAAAAAGAATCCACATAGACAAATACTTCCATCAACCTCTTCTACATAACCTAGGACTTCAAGACTAGCGATCTTGTTTCCCTAGTTGCCTCAGCTCGAGGTGGAGCTCGGTGTACATCTCTCGGGTGGATCGTCTTCGACTCAAGAAGGCCGCGGAGGTGACCAAGATCCGGATCGACCCTCGGAGCGTGGATGGGTGAGCCGGACAGCGGAGAGAAGATCCGAAGGACCGGTTTCGTGAGGTATAATTTCTACGGCATAGTAGTTAACGCCTCTAGTAGTTTGTTAGTTTCTAGTTTAGCAAAGATCCGGCTTTTAGTCCATGTTGCCTTTGCGCCAAATTTTTTTTTCGCCGTTTCCGCCTCCCCGTAAGAACCGGGGTGAGCAACGTGGACTTACAAGTCTAGTTAAAAAAATGTTTAACATTTCATTGTTATTCTGCCTGTTAGGCCTTTATTTGGGCTCTGCCCTTTTAATAATGCCAAGCATTGGGCTTTGACATTTTGTCTTAACATTTATCAGAACAAAATATGTTCTGACAGCACGCCATGTGACGCATCAGGCGCCTTGCGCCAATTAAAGAGCGCATTGCGCTAGCGCACATGAGGGTGACACGTGTCGCTAAGCGATAGTTTTTTAGCGCACTGCGCTTTAAATTTATGAGCGTGCTATGCCAGTTTATGGGTGCGCCAGTGAGTGACACGTGGCGCGCTTGGCGCTGAGCGCCAACCCAAGAGTGCAGTGCGCTGTTTTCAGGAGCGCAAAGCATAAGCTGTGTCTGTGGTTGACACGTGGCATGTTTTGGCGCTGAGCGCCGGTCCAAGGAGCGCAAAAGCACAGTTCAAGAGTGCAAAGCACTTTCCAGTAGCGCAAAGCGTATCAGATCAAATTTAAGATCAAAGAACAAGTTTATGTTCTTCAAAGGAGGCCTTGCCTCAAGATCCAAGAACCAAAGTTCTTGTTTTTTATTAAAAGGCTCTGCCTTTGTAGATCAGAAGATCTGTGAGTGAAGTAAAATACTTCTTTATATATATATATATATATATATATATTTTAAGGATTGGATCTTTTAATCCTTTATATTTAACCAAAGACCTTGGTCTTTTTTATAGATCTAAGATCTTTTTAGAAGATGTTTCTTCTGTTTTAATGAGATGATTTCATCTCTTTGTTCAAGAACCATTCTTTCTACCTTGTAGGAATGATCTTCTTTCAAGAGCTTGCTCTCTTTCTTTTTTGAGTTTTCTCAAAGCTTATAGGGGGGTCTCTCTATATCAGACTTGGAGTCTTGGGGCTTTTATATAGAGCAAGTTGATTTGTTAAATCAGTTAAAGAGATCTTTCTCTGATTGATTTGGGGAATATTTCCCACCGTTGGATCTTTGATCCTAGGGCTCCTGTTTGCCAGAAGATAATTTTCTTATTTTAATAAGATTGGAAAATCTTTCCATGCAGAATTTGTTCTGCTTTTGGTAATTTACCATTGGATCATTGATCCAGCGATGCTTAAAGCACAATCATGTTGTTTGGAAAGATTTCGAGAAATCTTTCCTTAACAGAATTTAATTCTGGTTAATAAATGATTCATTATTATTAGATCTTTTGATCTAACGGTGGGAATTTTAATTCCAGCGCTGGCGCACCTACGTTGGCAGTGCAGAGCGCAGCGCAACTGCGCTAGTGCACTCGTGCTGGCCACATCGCGCGCAGTTCGCTGGATCTGAAGCATTGCTTCAACAGAGGTGTCTTTTCACCTTCATTTTTAAGTTAATCTTATATTCACGAGAATCTTTCATTTCTCAATCTTGGGAATAGTTCCATTGTGCACAAAATTTTCTGTGTTTCGTCTTTATAACTCGAAGTAAAGCTTCTTCTTTTTCTCATCTCCAAAGAGCTTTTCTCAACCATGGCTTGTAACCTCCCCCATGCTCGTAGACAGCCGTGGGAAGTGCCCATTCAGGACCTCGTTCCTCGCTTTGCTGCGCTCTTGGTAGATCCTTCTTTTACGGATGAGCAATGCGACGCTGTGCTGCACGATCTTTTGGCTCGTGTGGGGTCCCCTCTTCCCCCACACTCTATCTGGCTTCGGATGATCCTTGCGTCTGTGCTCGCCGATCTTCCCCCTCCTCCAGCAGAGATGTCCTCGACAATGTTGGATACTGCCGAAGACAAGATCGAGTGCTTCTTGGAGGCGCACTTAATCACTCAAGCCCTGAGGGATTGCTCCATCCACTTGCTGAACCAGATACGGGCTCTTCGGGTTGTCATCACCATTTTCTTTGAGGAGTGCGGCGTCGACCGTTGGATGGCTACCCCTCGGAAGGATCGCCGTTTCGACATGGTGGAGAGGACGGAGAGGGAACTGGATAATCTTCTCTTTAGTTTTGTGAACCCCTGTCCTTCTGATCCCATATTTGGTGATCTTTTTTAAATGTAATAACAATAATAATAATAAAAAGATGCTTTAATTTAGTGTTTTATTATCTGTTGAGTGTTCTCTTGTTTTCTTTTTAATTCTTTGTTATTCCTTCGTGAAATGTTTATGCGTTGCATAATCATGAAGCGTCGCTTCGCTTTTCAATCTTGGAAACAGAGCTTTGCTCTAATTTGGGATGCGCAGCGCAATTGCGCTAGCGCATTCGTGTTTTGACACGTAGTGTGCAGCGCGCCTCGCGCTCGACACGTGGCGCGCAGCGTAGAACGCAACGCAACTGCACTAGCACACCAGTGTCAGACACGTGGCGAGCAGCGCAACTGAGCCAGCGCGCCTATGTTAGGCACGTGGCGCGCAGGATCTGAAGCGTTGCTTCAATTTTGACTCGTAAATTTCTAAACAGAGCTTTGCTCTGATTGTGGGGAGCAAAAGCGTCGCTTCATTTCCAGTCTTGGAATTCGAACAGAGTTTTGCTCTGATTTGGGGACGCAGAAGCGTCTCTTCATTTCCAGTCTTGGAATTCGAACAGAGTTTTGCTCTGATTGGGGGAAACACATGTCTGTATGAATGCATATATATGCATAGTCCCATACCCATGCGTATATACATATATACACATTCCCATATACGCACAAGAAAATGATGTATGCAAGTGTATATGTGTGCGTGTATGCAAATCCTTACTCTAGGGTTGCGATTTAGAAACCAACCAAAACCTTCCTCCGTTCCTCGCTAACACTAATCCATAAGCTCCTAAGGATTTTCTTATTAGGTGTACATACCTCACATTAACATATAAAAGTATATCGTTACCATATCACATCATTTCTCATAACTTTGCAGGGGTGCTGTACGCCATCCACCCGACTTCTCCCCGTAGATATAAATCTACTCACCTGATCTTCGCTCGCCTGTACTGACGTCGCCACGCGCTTTCTTGTCGTCTCGAAGTCCATATGGGGTACCTACATATCACAACGTATCGTATCACATAAAAACCAATTCGAAATCGAAGCGGCATACGAAAACCAAATCGGCACGCGTATCACGCATAGCTCAAAACCTATCGCCTACGCATGCAAAATTAGCCAAACCATCTCTCGATGTCGATATACAAACGTCAAACCATCGAGAAAAACACCAAACGTACCAATCATTGTTTCACAAATCACTAATTATATAAGAAATAGGTTAAAATTCACAAAAACCCCAAACTCGCTTTAAAAGCTATTTTTCCGAAAACCTAGCAAGCAAAAATTAACCGTTTTAGTACAAAACTTGATGTTTTAGCAAAACTAGTGGTCACACTACTCACTAATTATCTTAATTATGCCACATAAACATTTACTAAATTTAAATTTCACTTATTTGTATTAATTCAAAAAAACTAGTTTGCAAATTTTACCACTTTTAACAATTTTATTGCAAAAATGCACAACAACAACTAAGCTTGGTTTTGCATGATCCAAAGTATTAGACTGCAATTTATAATGCTAATAATGACATGAAACCTTAATTATATTTTAATCTAAACCATTTAATAAATTTCCAAAAACCTAGTTAGCACAATTTTCCATTTTAGTTCAAAACTTGGTGTTTTAACCAATCTAACTATTTTAACAATTCTAGTGGCCATAATGTTCTTTAAACATCTTAATTAAGTCATACCAATGTTAATTAGATTTTAAACTTACCTCTTAATATTAATCTCAATAATCTAGTTTGCATAAAAATCACAATTTGGGCAAAACAAATGTAACAAATTGAAATTTAGCAATTTGGTTAGGTTTTAGCATGCTCAAGATGTAAAGCTACACATCACAACCAATATCAAGTAATAAAACCCAAGATCCAATTCAAAACCCTTCTCTTGATAATTTTTCCAAGAAATTAAATCCTAATTAAATACCTAATTAGGTTTGATTTAAGTATTTAACAACAAATTAAGTAAAGGGTTAGAATTTATACCCAATCAATTTGAAGATCCCACAAGCACACTTAGACTCCCAAATTGAAATCTTGTTCCCTATATCCATACTAGAATAGCCAATTAAAAATGGGTAGGGATTAGATTTTTATTTTGTGAGGTTTTTGTGTTGAATTTTGGGCATTTTGTGGAATTTTTGAGGTGAAATGAGAAGGAGAAGAGGGAGGGGGGGGGCTGTTGCAGCAGGGAGATGGGTGGGGGGGGCTCAGCTGAATGGAGAGGGGGAGAGGTGAGGAGAAGATGTGGGTGTGGGTGCAAGTCAAACAAAGCCCATCCTCTAAGTATTCAATCACCAAAATACATTTCTTTATTGTTTTCTTTTCTTTTCTTTGTTTGCTTTGACTTTTTTGTGAGGAAATGAGGGGGGGGGGGGGGGAAGCTTGGGGCTGCTGATTTGGGGAGAGGAGAGAGGGTGTGGGTGGGGGAAAAAGATAAATGTATTACCCCAATTTCCATTAACACTAATTTCACCATTTAAGCCTTTTTACTATATATTTTCTAACACCATCTTAACAACTTCTTTTCATTTCAAAAAAAATATTTTACATGTTAGTTTAATATGTCATGATGCACAAAATTTGTATCAACCCATTCCAATTTGTAATTTTGCCTAATTAAATGTATTAGTGACGGCTTAAAATAATATTAAAATAATTAATTTCGGAAATTTTTTCAGAAAATTAGAAATTTTACCAGTGGCTCAATAAACACCAAATACTAGCAATTATATAGCTAAAATATGTATATTTATTTTTATATTAAAAGATATTTATATTTTGATTTTTTATGGAAAACCCGCTTATTTTACTGTTTTTTTCGAAATTTCACCGAAACGATTTTCAAAACATTACAATGTTCTTGCTCTGCCAGTTTTGGGCGCACCGGCGTATTTTCGACATTGAAGGAGGTGTACCTCAATATCATTTGTTACGATTTGCGTTTTTGATCCGAGTATCACACCTATATCGCTTGGATTTGAGTTTTGATGATTGAGTTTCATGATATTGTTTTCGTGCACCATGGCTGCACCTACTGGGTATTTACATTTGTGCATAGTTATTGCACTTGATATATGCTTTATAGACCGTTGTGTTGGTTTATGATTTGTGCATATCTATTGCACTTGGTATCGATTAGTGCCTTCGTAGCACATATTTATGGTTTCGTGGATTCGATACTGTTGATTTGATTTTGTGCATGTGGTACGCACTTGATTTGAGTTTTTCACTCGGTATAGCTCACATGTGCTTGTAGTGCATTGATACGTGTTTTGTGCACGCAGTTGCACACGTTTATGATTTTATACACCTTGGTACACTCGGTGTAGCTTTTTATACGCATTTGAGTTATTGATAAGTTTCCGTGCATTGGTTGCACCGGATTTGTATTTCGTGCATTTGTTGCACCAGATTTTTATTTCGTGCATTGGTTGCACCAGATTTTTATTTCGTGCATTTGTTGCACAAGATTTTTATTTCGTGTATTGGATACACCGGATTTGTATTTCCTGTTTTGGTTGCACCGGATTTGTATTTCGTGCATTGGTTGCACCGGATTTGTATTTCGTGCATTGGATGCACCGGATTTGTATGTCGTGCATTGGTTGCACCGGATTTGTATTTCGTGCATTGGTTGCACCGGATTTGTATATCGTGCATTCATTGCACCAGATTTATGTTTTCGTGAACATCTGCACTTGGTGTTCGTTATCGTGCACGCTACCGCACTAGATGTTTTGTGCGGACCTGACGCACTTGATTTGGAGTTTCGCGCATGATATGAGATTTTATTCGTGCATGATAGTTGCACTTGATTGAGATTTTATTCGTGCATGATAGTTGCATTTGATTGAGATTTTATTCGTGCGTGATAGTTGGACTGGATTGAGATTTTCATGCACTATAGATGCACTTGATATTGTTATCGTGCACATCCGTTGCACTGGACAGATGCTTTCGTGCACACCTATTGCACTTAGTTTTGCTTTTGTGCATATCGTAGCACTTGTATTGGATTTGATTTCTGTGCGCACCATATGTACGGGATGTTGGATACGCCTTTTGAGGCTGATTTTTCTTTTGAGCACTTTATTTTCATGATACGCACTATATTATATAGTGGCCGAACATGACTGATCTGAGGACAGTACCTGAGTACCTTGCATGCATTAAAAGTTTAACAAGAAGTTTTCAAAAATTCGCTATAGTCTCGCTAATTCCTACGCGTCCGCGAGCGACACGAACGTTTACAAAGGAAAACCTTTTGGGATATTTCAAAACGGCGGAACGTATATTTGAGCAAAACATATATGAACGTATATTTACTACTTTACAAATGAGCGTCTGTCACTTGTGCCTTGAGTTACGCATCACACGGCGATTCAGAAAAAATTTTGCACGTGTTTTATTCAGTTTTAGGAGATTTTTCAAGGATGCGTACTATTTATGTATGATAGTATTCGACTAGTCGATATTGGATTTCAGTAGTGGATTTCGAGATCTATATCTCCTTTGTAACTCCGATGATTGCGTGACGCTTGACGGAGTTCGATTTTGAGTTTCGTACTCGTTTTTAGGCACACTCGACGCGCTGTGGTATTTCTATATCTTCCGGGATTTCGGAGCCCCTTTGATTTGAGCTGATTATTGAAATGTTTTAGAATTTGGGGATTTAAATTTAAATTCGGGGACCGAATTTATTTAAGGGAGGAAAATTGTAACATTTCAGAAAATATAAAATAATATTTATGGAATTTAATATTAAAATAATATATTTCACGAAAACTAGTCGATTTGCGAAATGGGGATTTTCGTAAAATGGTATAATTATATACCAATATTTGGAAAATAATGGGAGATTAAATTGATTTAATTATTAAAAATATATTTATTGGATTTGGAATTTTATAATTAATAATATGTAGTTTAAATAAAAATTGATTAGTGCACTACTAATCGCGATTATGCCAAATCCGTCTTTTTAATTAATCATGGTTAGTGCACCATGACATGTTGCATTTTTGTTACATGTTTGTTCATTTCATTTGGTTTTATTTATTATGAGAAGGAAAAAGGGAATTATTGAAGAGAGAGAGAGAGGGGATACACTTATGACATGGGGCATGGGCATGAGAGAGAGTGGTATGCCATGTGAGTGAGGATAAGAGAGAGGGGGGCTACCTTCTGTAATCCCCCAGGTATTATCCGATATACCCATATATACCAGATAAGCATGGGGACCCACTGTAAAACAATGGGGAATCTTCGGAATACATTCCGAAAGAGGGCAGATCTGTACTATAAATGGAATGATACCACTCTTCAATACAGATGCGCCTTCTAAGTGAACTGGCACTACAGGAGTTTGAGAACTCCGTAGTTAAGCGTGCTCGGGCCAGGGAAGTCGTGGGATGGGTGACCTCCTGGGAAGTGGCCCCTGGTCGGGTCCGGTTCGCTCCGAAGGACAAAACCGTGCGGTTTCGGCCAGAGCGGACAATACTCTCTGTATTTGGGGTGGGTCATGACAGAATGGTATCAGAGCTGGTTCCTCAATAGTAGGTCTGTGGTTCGAGGACGAACCATTGTTTCTTAGTGGGGGAGAATGTAATACCCCAGGTATTATCCAGTATACCCATATATACCAGATAAGCATGGAGACCCACTTTAAAATAATGGGGAATTTTCGGAATACATTCCGAAAGAGGACAGATCTGTACTATAAATGGAATGATACCGCTCTTCAATACAGAGATGCCTTTTAAGTGATCTGACACTACAGGAGTTTGAGAACTCCGTAGTTAAGCGTGCTCGGGCCAGGGAAGTCCTGGGATGGGTGACCTCCTGGGAAGTGGCCACTGGTCGGGTCCGGTTCGCTCCGAAGGACAAAACCGTACGGCTACGGCCAGAGCGGACAATACTCTCAGTATTGGGGGTGGGTCGTGACACCTTCATTCCCCTTCCCTATTGTTTTCTTCATCTTCTTCATCCTCATACTCCCTCCACTTCTACCTTCATGTTTCATCTCCAATCCTTCACCAAAATCCTATACCCCCTTCACTAAAAATGATCCCCACCTCATCCTACACCTTATATGGACCTTTCAAGCTTGGATTTTGAAGACTTTGAGAAACTCAAGAAAATTCTTGAGTTGCCAAATGAGGTAAAACCCATACCTTTTAGTTAAGTTTGTTGGAGATAGTGCCCTCAGAGTCAATTATTGGATCATAGGCACGTGATTGCAATGATTGAGGGAGGACCTATACCGGTAGGACAGTCTTACTCAAGATGATAGTATGCTATCTGGTTTACCTTTATCATTGTATACTGTTTTAGGTGACCTTACAGGTCACTATTGCGCGTTGATAGAGCCCCTAGGATTCTTGCTTGACTGCCAGCAGTATGAGGGCGATCTTATACGTGGGAGCTGGGGTCTATAAGCACATCCTTAAAAGGTCCCTAGTCGTGGGAGTTTCGAGAAAGGGCATCGATACTCCAGAGTAGACTAGTGTATACAGTCGAGACCCCGACGAGGGGCGGTGGCCGGTCTCACAAGCCACTGGTGTCAGTTGGTTCACCTAAGATGTATACAGGTGCTCATTGGGTTATGAGTACACCGGACAGGACTCGCCGGGAACATGCTAGTCGGTCTTATACCTGACGTCAGATAGCAGTTCCCTGGTGACATGTGTACAGTTTAGTTCATCGACCTGAGATCGTCATTTGTCTCGAGTAAGTTCCCACTGTACTTTGATTACTACCCTACCGCGCTCAGAGGAGACATGCAAACAGGTTTTAGTTGGGTATAGTCCCAAGCCACATGGAGGCAGTGAGCGGATCTGCAGGGGTTCGTCTCTCCCGGTATTGGGGTTGAGATCGCGCTGTGTCTAGGAGAGCCATTACACGAAGTCCTTGGCCAAGGCAGGAGATTTACTGGTAGGTATCCAGTAGTATCTCAGGGTGTTCTGGGCTACACTCCGACACGACTTGAACCGCTTTTGGGGGTCTGACTTTTACCAACCCCCTAGGCCTGCCATGCGATGCTCATAGACGAACGGACCAGACTGTACGGATATTGGCACTGACAGGCTCAGTAGGGTGTCAGGATGAGTTCGCTCATCGACGTCCCTTTTGGTCAATAGCTGGTAGCCCGTCACGTATGGTTAATACCTCTAATGTGCAAGTGGTTAAATCCACAGCCAAAGTATTGACGAGTCTTTAGAGTTCCCCACAGACCGTTTTCTCAAGTTTCGAGCGAAACACTGTAGAGGTCGTATGGAGATATGGGGGGGTTTGATCATATATGTACGGTATTGCACGGATCATGATCGGGCGGATAATACTAGCGGGCTTTGGTTTAAGCCGGATCCTAGTATTGTACAGTGTAGATTTTGTCTCATTGCATTTGTATTCAGTGGGAATACAAATGCGGGTATGTATATACAGTTGCGGGGTTTTCCTGTAATTTATTACGGGATTAGTTTTTTGAAGTTGCCAGTTTGTATTCCGTTTCGGCCAGTTTTCCTTTGTTCCTTCACGGCCGGATTCTTCTGATGGAGGGGTGCAAATTAGCAATTGTGGAAGGGTTTTTTTGTGATTAGATGCTTCATAAGAATTCTAGAAAGCTTGCTTTATTTAGATTCCTTTTTATGCATCATTACTTGTTTTAATGAGATGGGATTTTGGATATGAAAGAGTGTGACATTTTCTTTTCTTGTGATCACACATTTTTATATATGCCTTTTTCTCCATCTCCTCCTCATTCTATCATCCATGGCCGGCCACTTGAGGAAATGAGAGTGATTCATTTGGTGTGGGAAATTTTGGTATCTTATTTTTCCCATTCATGCAAAAGACTAGCTCCATTTTTCATTGCTCCCTTTCATTCTCCTCCTCAATCCATCATGGCAACTTCATACCCGCATTGAGACAATGGATTCTACACTTAGCCTACAGTATTCTTTTGCACGTCGGCCTTGCTTCGGTCCAGAGGTGGGAGCCCGTAAAAGAACCCGGCGATGTGGTGCCCGTTCCGACGAGGAGCTGAAGACCGGAGATTCCGCGAGGAGATCGGAGTGGAGCCCGAAGACCGAAGGACACGGATTGCTCGGTATAGCTCTCTTTCCTTTCTCTAGTTTGCTAGCATTAGGTTAATGGCCCGATCCGGGATTTTAGTGCGCGGTGGTGCCGGTTTCTAGTTTTTAGAAAAGTTTTGTTTCCGCATTCCGGCGTCGGATTGACGGCCGGGGCGCCGCCGTGCACTTACAGTGGTATCAGAGCCAGACCATTAACCTAGTCTAGCTTTCTCTAACGTGTTTACAAGTTCGATCGAACGGATTTTCCAAAAACCGCGTTTCTTGTCACTGTTTCTGTCGAAATTTTTTAGTTGTCAAAAAAATATTTGTTATGTTGCAGAAATGTGTGCAGGGTTTTCTGAGAACACTGAAGAAAATTGGTACCATGATGTTACTGAAGCACAGCGGAACCGCGGCAAAAACCCCATTGTAGCCGCGGTTCCGCCGCCGAACAGTGGCTTCACTGCACCAAATTTCTTCAGTGGGTCTCTGTCTTGAAAATAGGGTTTTTGGTATATTCTTTTTGGGCCCAGATTTTCTTTGAGTGCTACAGTAGTGCTTGGGGCCCACTTCGGTAAATTTGATCGATCGAAAATTTTAAACATGTTAGTTCACAGTATTTACATTATATCTGCGACCGTGAATGTCATTTGATCGGTAAATCCTGCCTAACTGCTATAGCCCTTTTAGACGGATTTGCGAACGTGACATTCACGTTGATGTTCTGTGTTGTGCTGTGATGTTGCGGATTGGTCGTGGGGGATAGACTGTATGCAATGGTAGTACAGTTTGGTTGTTTATGTACCTTTGATATTGCGGGACGAGCGTCCGACATGTGGACTGCCGTCACTTCCTGTTTGTATATTATTCTTTTGGGGCACGACCGGGCTGAGGTCGATGTACCCATTGTATATTTTACTTTCTGTACTAGGATTACCCTAAGGAGGGGTGCATGGGTAGCCGGGTTCTAGAGGGAAACGGGCCAGCATCTCATGGCATTGAGACGGAGGGGGCTTCACTCTAGAATTGGTGGGCTATTCGCCGCACTCGTAGGGGGTACAGGTTGACCCAAGGAGGGGTGCCCAAGTTACCGGATTCCATGAAGTGCTGGGTGGTCTATTCACGTTGTTAAAGCGGGCTGCCTCGCTTCAGGTTTTGCCGGGTAACTTGTCGCGCCCGTAGGGGTCTAGGATTACATTGCACAGGCTATCCACACGACCAGGGGAACGTCGGGTTTCAATAGCGGCTTTATGAAACCCGGGGATCCCAGATATCTGTATTGTTCTGTGATGCTTATTACATTTCTGTGATGTTGCATTTTATCACGCCTTGAGCGAATATTATATATTGATATATATACTAGTAGATGTTGTATATGTTTTTCACCCGCGCTAGTCTAGTCCCCGCTTTGTCGTTAGTTAAGTAACCTAACGGGTGATGACGGGACCCAGTGGCGAATGCGGATAGCATATACGTACATCATTATTTTCGTTCTTTGTGGTGTGATCAATTGATGAGACTGCATTGATTCAGATCAATGCAATCTAAACAAACCTATTCTGATGTTGTTGGAACACTTTTCAAAAGGCTGTTATTGCAAGGGCGTTCTCTTTTGTTTTGCACAGTGGTATTCAGTTGGAATATCTTGCACCTCAGTCGACAAGGCAAGGGCCGAGATCCCTTCACCGGGAGTGACCCCTTGGGCAGAAGTTTGCGTCAGGGCAATAACTTCACTATAGTCGATTACTTTTGCTTTGCATCGTGGTATTCAGTTGGAATATCCTGCACCTCATTCTACGGAGAAAGAGCCGAGATCTCTTCACCGGGAGTGACCTCTTTAACTAAGGTTTTCGCCACTATATTTTTATAAAGCTATCTAGTTTCTTCAACGATATCAAGTTCACTACGTTAAAGGTTTTTCGCCAAAAACCATTCGTAGCCCTCCGTCATTTCAGAAAGGTAGCACATAGTATTCATGCTATGTATGTTGGTCTTCGTCAAGGCATAGTGTATGGTAGCTATTTGTTACTTTTCTGCAGCATAGATAGATGCGTTGGTTTGGGACAGTCGTACTACTATTTTGGCCTTCGTTAAGGGTATGTACGGGTGGGTTCTAATTAACCTGGACAATGACGGGTAGAACTTGACAAGTGACTTATGATATGTTGGCCTTCGTCATGGTCATAAGAGCATGGGGTAAAAATCACATCGGGAGTTTCTAAAGAAACTGAAACTTTCCAGATATGCGCATACCTTCTGGAGTGTGATAACGTGAGCGGATTCCGTCACATTATCATGCGATGATAGTTGGATCCCGATTCCCACTGATGAGTTGGTTTACTCCTCGGGTGATCCCAACTAATTCTTCTTTGAGGTTTGGTGGAGAATTTGACGGTACAGTGGGAGGTTTCCTGATTAGATAAAGTGATAACCATTCTGATCTAGGTTAGAGTGCACGCTGAGTGTTTCTTTTCTCTCTCTCTTTGGCAGCGACCATGACCCGACCCTAGACTATGACTCAGTGACCAAAATTAACCGAACCTTCTTAAACACTGGCTTTTGGATTGTCTGAGTTGCATACCTCATTGCCACTCCTACTTTTACCCTTTTCTCCAGAACACCCTGTATTACTACGAATGTCCACTTCCATTGGATAAAACCATCGTATGGTTATATACGAACTCGAAGGAATTTATTCGAGGATGGTTTCTGGTTCTGGAGAAAATGAATAAGACTATTCAGTTGTCTTTTCGTTTTACCTTCTCTCAGGTTGCGAGTGCTCCTTGGATTAGGGTAGTACACCTATTACGCAAATTGGATAGTCTTCTTCCAAACCATAGGCAGGTGCCGACCGGTAGGGAATGAAGAAAACCAATTAGCCTAATGATGTTGTACAGAAGGTATTATGTAAATACAAATAAAGGGATTAGTAAGAGGGCAAAGTAAACTGCGACTGCTATTCACGACCAAACCAAGTATTTCTTCGCCAATCCTAAATCACCTTTGTATTTCTCCAGGACACTCCGTATCACTAAGAAGATCCACAGTTTATTGGATACTCCATCGTATGGTTATATACGATCTCGAAAGGAACTTGTTCCAGTTCGGGGATGGATTCCGGTTCAGGAGAAATAGGAATAAGGTTTATTCGGTTGTCTTTTATCTTCATCTTCTCTCGTATTGCGAGTGCTCCTAGGATTTGGACAGTACACCCATTATACTTATTGGATAGTCTTCTTCCAAACCATAGGCTGGTGCCGAATGGTAGGGAAGGAAGAAAACCATTTGGCCTAAAGGGGTGTACAGAAGATAATGACTAAAGACATATAAAGGGATTTGGAGAGATGACAAAGAAACATACGGTTACAGTTGTGAATCTGGATAATGGAAGAGGCATTACTAGGAATTCCGGGATACCCCATCGAAACATTTCAATGTTTCAGTTTCACTGTGTACTGTTAAAAGAAAACCGATTTCCCAATTAGACACTTGCTCCAGGGTATTTATTTACCAGGTTTGATTCTCACATCTGTATGGTTTTACAGATGATGAGTGGGAGTAAGTTATTGGGAATTAGGTGATCATCCTCATTATATCGGAATTCGTTGTAATTGGTGATGTTTGAGGAAATCGCCTGGGTTGTTTGCCGGACGGCAAATATTTGGTTTTGAATATCCGTCGTTGTGCACCAATTTCAAATTGATATATCTGTACGTCTATTTCTATAGAGTGAGATATAACTTTTTGAAATTATGTCTATGACATTTACCTATATCAGTGGATGGTTAGGTAAGGAGCATTAAACGACGGTGTAATTATTCTTAACCATAAGTACAGTTTTCAACCTATGACACACATGGAATGAGTTGTTTGACTCAAGGGACTTATACAGAGTATTGTATGTTGTCCAGTGTCCATGAGGACAGAAGGGTTGGTACTCGCACTATATTCTGTTTACTTATGACTTCTCTAGTTCTTAGACAAGTGTTTCGTAGAAACACAAGGTCCAAGTTTTGAGAAGTTATAGGTATATGAATAAAGTAGAGAACCAGGTGTTGCAAGTATCGGGATTCTTCAAGGTGATCGAAGATGTAGATACTTGTGTATGGTATTCAGTTGATAGTAATGATTAAGAGAACTTGCTTCTCTTTCAGGTTGCTCATAATTGGAAGCATTCCTAAGTTGAGTAACGCTGATCAGCCTCCTTCCATTTAGTTGACATGCACTGGAGACAGCTGCATGTTTTGAATCTGGTTCCAATTAAATCAATGCCACTGTTTTTATATTGGATATGGAACGGTTCATATCTTAACGATGTTAAGGTACAGGGAGTTGTCCGGCTCATGCTTAAAACCAGACTCAGGATAACTCAAGGCACGTTTCTGTAATGGCTGTTTGTGGGTTGACCCAGGCTATGACGAGGGTTGACTTTCTACCATCTGGAAGATCAATATTGATATTGTTCTTGACTCGCCACAGTTTTAATAAAAATGGATTTTTTCAGAAAACAGTAGTGGGAGTATGGTAGAACTGGAAGTGATTCCAGAATCGCAAACGATTATTGAAAATTTGATAGGAACCTAAAGATTCAATCTGTATTGACATTCCATTGGCCACTCCACAGATATGGTGGGTAACCTCAGGCACCCGAGAGGTACTCCGGTAGTCTCAAGGACGGTGACAGGGAGGTTCTTGTTTACCCAGACTTACCATTGCTGTTGCTCCAGACTATGAGACCCGGCAGGAGGATGAGTATAGCGTCGTTCTGAACTGGCTTTAGAAGCGTACGTGTATATGACTCTGCCAGAGGGTTGTCGTAGTTAGTGGGAACAACAGAAGCATTGGTGGACAAGTAGCTTATGTCTATTTATAGACTAAAGCAGATATAGCGGAGATAGATTATCTTTTTCCGATGTGACAGTCATAGGTTTGACTTCATCAGAATAGGGGATGGATCTGTTAAGAAGGTAGTAGGGTGTGATGTCCTGGTATTTGGATGACATATACAGAGTAGGAAATGAAATTCCTTTACTACGATCGGTTATACTTGGGTTGTCACACAGTGGTTTCTCCATATAGGACATGGATTTTATATCAGATATTCTGGTTACTAGAAATATGGTCTTAGATATAGATTTGGGTAGTTTCCCAATCTGGGTACTTAGACAACATTCTAAAGGTGTTTTAGAATGGACGACTCCTGGCATGGTGGTGTACCTGCAGGTGATGGAGTCACCCTCTCTAAAGGTGTCTTATAGACTAAAGGGGAGAGGGATATGCATGATTGGCAGATCACTTGCTTAGGCAATTGAGTCAATCATGAGATGTCAAGTACCACACCAGATGTTGTTTTTGCATGAGATGCAGTAAGTTGATATTGATCCAATCCTGGAGAAACAGTCGGATGCAGTTTTAGAACATAAGTGAATGTTCTAGGGATATGATAACGACATCCTCCTTCGGGAGACAGTTATCATTCCAGGCTTCCAAGGTGACCTGGATGACAGAGTGGCTGTCAGAGTTATAGTTTTCCCTCTGACGAGGGGCGATATTTTGGACAGGTGGTCCAGGAGGATACTAAGGAAGGCATGGCGCAGGACACTGATTAAGTTCAGTCGACGATAATGTCTAAGAAGTTTGGATTTGGAGTTCATTTATGAACTAGGTCCCATCAGAAATCCAAAAATATTCTAAGACAGGTATTTCTCATTTCGGGAGATGGGTTTCTCCGCGAACTTGAGATAAAGAGAGACATAGAAAGAAACATCACAGCGGATCCACTCACTGAGGCTATTCCTCGAACGCAATAGTTTCGCAAACGAGCTTTGTGAGACTGACTAGTAGAGGAGTTGGGTGCTCGGTATCACACGGGCTGTGAGTATGCGACATCGCAATAATTAGCCTTGAGTGCAAGTGGAAGATTGTTAGAGATAGTGCCCTTAGAGTCAATTGTTGGATCACAGGCACGTGATTGCAATGATTGAGGGATGACCTATACCGGTAGGACAGTCTTACTCAAGATGATAGTATGCTATCTGGTTTACCTTTATCATCGTGTACTGTTTTAGGTGACCTTACAGGTCACTATTGCGCATTGATAGAGCCCCTAGGATTCTTGCTTGACTGCCAGCAGTATGAGGACGATCATATACGTGGGTGCTGGGGTCTATAAGCACATCCTTAAAAGGTCCCTAGTCGTGGGAGTTTCGAGACAGGGCATCGATACTCCAGAGTAGACTAGTGTATACAGTCGAGGCCCCGACGAAGGGCGGTGGCCTGTCTCACAAGCCACTGGTGTCAGTTGGTTCACCTAAGATGTATACAAGTGCTCATTGGGTTATGAGTACACCGGACAGGACTCGCCGGGAACATGCTAGTTGGTCTTATACTTGACGTCAGATAGCAGTTCCCTGGTGACATGTGTACAGGTTAGTTCATCGACCTGAGATCGTCATTTGTCTCGTGTGAGTTCCCACTGTACTTTGATTACTACCCTACCACGCTCAAAGGAGACGTGCAAACAGGTTTTAGTTGGGTACAGTCCCGAGCCACATGGAGGCAGTGAGCGGATCTGCAGGGGTTCGTCTCTCCCGGTATTGGGGGTGAGGTCGCGCTGTGTCTAGGAGTGCCATTACACGAAGTCCTTGGCCAAGGCAGGAGATTTACTGGTAGGTATTCCAGTAGTATCACAGGGTGTTCTAGGCTACACTCTGACACGACTTGTACCTCTTTTGGGGGTCTAACTTTTACCAACCCCCTAGGCCCGCCATGCGATGCTCATAGATGAACGGACCGGAATGTACGTATATTGTCACTGACAGGCTCAGTAGGGTGTCAGGATGAGTTCGCTCATCGACGTCCCTTTTGGTCAATACCTGGTAGCCCGTCACGTATGGCTAATACCTTTGACGTGCTAGTGGTTAAATCCACAGCCAAAGTATTGACGAGTCTTTAGAGTTCCCCACGGACCGTTTTCTCAAGTTTCGGGCGAAACGCTGTAGAGGTCGTATGGAGATATGGCAGGGTTCGATCATATACGTGCGGTATTGCACGGATCATGATCGGACGGATAATACTAGCGGGCTTTGGTTTAAGCCGGATCCTAGTATTGTACAGTGTAGATTTTGTCTCATTGCATTTGTATTCAGTGGGAATACAAATGCGGGTATGTATATACAGTTGCGGGGTTTTCCTGTAATTTATTACAAGATCAGTTTTTTGAAGTTGCCAGTTTGTATTTCGTTTCGGCCAGTTTTCCTTTGTTCCTTCAAGGCCGGATTCTTCTGATGGAGGGGCTAATTTTCAAATGTGCAAATTAGCAATTGTGGAAGGGGTTTTTTGTGATTTGATGCTTCATGAGAATTCTAGAAAGCTTGCTTTATTTAGATTCCTTTTTATGCATCATTACTTGTTTTAATGAGATGGGATTTTGGATATGAAAGAGTGTGACATTTTCTTTTCTTGTGATCACACATTTTTATATATGCCTTTTTCTCTCTCTCCTCCTCATTCTATCATCCATGGCCGGCCACTTGAGGAAATGAGAGAGATTCATTTGGTGTGGGAAATTTTGGTATCTCATTTTTCCCATTCATGCAAAAGACTAGCTCCATTTTTCATTGCTCCTTTTCATTCTCCTCCTCAATCCATCATGGCAACTTCATACCCGCATTGAGACAATGGATTCTACACTTAGCCTACAGTATTCTTGGGCACGTCGGCTCGCCTACTTCATGCCCGAGTTGCCTCGGTCCAGAGGTGGGAGCCCGTAAAAGAACCCGGCGATGTGGTTCCCGTTCCGACGGGGAGCTGAAGACCGGAGATTCCGCGAGGAGATCGGAGTGGAGGCCGAAGGCCGAAGGAAACGGATCGCTCGGTATAGCTCTCTTTCATTTCTCTAGTTTGCTAGCATTAGGTTAATGACCCGATCCGGGATTTTAGTGCGCGGTGGTGCCGTTTTCTAGTTTTTAGAAAAGTTTCGTTTCTACATTCCGGCGTCGGATTGACTGCCGGGGCGCCGCCGTGCACTTACAAAGTTATTATGTTTAGTATATTCTAGTTTAGTTTAGAGTTTGTATTAGTTGGTTTAGTGATGTTTGGAAATTCCAAGAGGAGGTTTAGGTGATTGTGTGGAATTGTGACATGTAGTGACTGTTTACAAGACCTTAGTGTTGATTTTCTGGACCAAAACAGAGATTAAAACCCGATACACGAACTTAGGATTTATTCCGTGTCGGTTTTATGATGTATTGTTGGACTACTGGGAATCTTGAGCTATCTGGGATGTTTCTAAGATAAACAAACAAGTCTATTAACCTATCTAAACCACTAGAAGACCACCACCAAAATACGAGATACCAATTCCCCAGGAATACCGGCGTCGCTGGAATTTTAAGCCTTGTCGCCGGACCTCTTTTGGGTTCGGGGGTTGGTTTTTTGGTTTTATCTCCTAATCCCTTTAACTTATCCCCTGTAATTGCTTGTTTAGTCCCAATTAACCTGAGATAAAATCTAGGAGCTGTTTGTGAGTGCTTTGGCTATGTTTTCCCGATATTTGAATTCGTGGTTATGGTATTTGGATTTGATTTGGTCGTTGGACATTTGTACGTCAACGACGAGGGTTGTTTGGTTGTTTTTGCATGCGTAGGCTATAGATTCTAACCTATGAACGCACCGTGTGCCGTATCGGTTTCGGATATTGATTTTAATAGCATTGCGATTGTCTATTGATTGTAGGTACCTTCGCGTGGATTCCGAGACAACGAAGCACATCGACTACGGCTGAACAAGGAGTTCCGCAGGTGAGTAGATTTATATTTACGGGGGAAGTCGGGTGGATGGCGTATGGTATCCCCGCAAATTATAGAATGGAAATCGATATATATATATAGAAATAGTCGGAGAAACCTATACTAGGAAACTGTGGATACGATCAAAAATGTTAGTTGGAGATGATATGAATGATTGAATATGTTAGAGATAGTGCCCTCAGAGTCAATTATTGGATCACAGGCACGTGATTGCAATGATTGAAAGGGGACCTATACCGTTAGAACAGTCTTACTCAAGATGATAGTATGCTATCTGGTTTACCTTTATCATCGTGTACTGTTTTAGGTGACCTTACAGGTCACTATTGCGCATTGATAGAGCCCCTAAGATTCTTTCTTGACTGCCAGAAGTATGAGGGCGATCATATACATGGGAGCTGGGGTCTATAAGCACATCCTTAAAAGGTCCCTAGTCGAGGGAGTTTCGAGACAGGGCATCGATACTCCAGAGTAGACTAGTGTATACAGTCGAGACCCTGACGAGGGCGGTGGCCGGTCTCACAAGCCACTGGTGTCAGTTGGTTCATCTAAGATGTATACAAGTGCTCATTGGGTTATGAGTACACCGGACAAGACTAACCGGGAACATGCTAGTTGGTCTTATACCAGACGTCAGATGGCAGTTCCCTGGTGACATGTGTACAGGTTAGTTCATCGACCTGAGATCGTCATTTGTCTCGTGTGAGTTCCTACTGTACTTTGATTACTACCCTACCACGCTCAAAGGAGACGTGCAAACAGGTTTTAGTTGGGTACAGTCCCGAGCCACATGGAGGCAGTGAGCGGATCTGCAGGGGTTCGTCTCTCCCGGTATTGGGGGTGAGGTCGCGCTGTGTCTAGGAGAGCCATTACACGAAGTCCTTGGCCAAGGCAGGAGATTTACTGGTAGGTATTCCAGTAGTATCTCAGGGTGTTCTGGGCTACACTCCGACACGACATGTACCGCTTTTGGGGGTCTGACTTTTACCAACCCCTAGGCCCGCCATGCGATGCTCATAGACGAACGGACCGGACTGCACGGATATTGTCACTGACAGGCTCAGTAGGGTGTCAGGACGAGTTCGCTCATCGACGTCCCTTTTGGTCTGTTAGTTATATGTATGCCCTAGATGCCATTACTGTACATATGATGTATATTGTAATGGATGCTTAGACATATATAGGGAGGACTTTCTTGCTCGACATGATAGTATGCTATCTGGTTGTACTTTATCTTAACATGCACTCTGATTGTCTCTATGTTACATGTTGATAAAGCCCTTAGGATATCTACTCGACTACTGGGACTATACTGAGATCATACTAGTGGGGCCACGGTAGTCGACGAGTACATCCTATAACAGTTCCTAGTCGAGGGTGTATCGAGACCGGGCATCGATACACCAGAGTAGACTAGCGTATACGCATCTTGACCCATATGATGGGCGATGGATGATCCCATATCCATCGGTGTTTGACATCAAGGATGGTGTACGGGTGCTCAGTGGAGACTGGGTACACTGGACGGACTCGCCGAGAACTCCCAGATGGTATTATACCTTACGTCAAATGGCAGTTCTCTGGTGACACTGGTACAGGTTAGTTTGTAGACCCTAGATCGTCATAGAGTCTTGTGTGATTCCCACTGTGCCTTGATTTCCATCATACCACGTCCAAGAGGGCGTGCAAAAAGGTAGCTTTTGGGTACAGTCCCGAATCACATGGAGGCAATGAGCGATAGGAGGGGATTCGTCTCTCCCGGTATAAGGAGTTGATGTTGTGCTGTGTTCGATTGGCTATAACCGGAAATCCCTGGTCAGGGTTGCTGAGATTTACTGGTAAGTGTTATCAGTAGTTTCTCGAACTGTTATAGACCTCATATCGACACGACTTATCGAGCTACTGGGGTCTAACGTTTACCACCCCTAGGCGAGATATGCGACATATCAGACGACGAGACCGGACTGTACGGGAGTGTTACTGATTGGATTCGCAGGAGAATGTACAGGCTTGCTTGTTGATTTTCTGATCACTCAATACCCGGGTGGCCGTTACGTTTAGCTGACCGTTTGCGGCTTTTGGGTGTTTGATATGATCATCACCCACTGCCGGCGTATTGACGAGTCTTTAGAGTCCTACACAGGGGTTTCCTGGCTCAAGCGAAACGGAGTAGGAGCACATATGTGATATGTGCAGGACCGAGATTAATACGATATGAGATACCGTATTCTATTCTCGCGATTCGTGACATTGATCGGTTGTATGCGATATAGCCGGGTTATCAGATCAAGTGTTGATTCGATAAGTTGTTACACATGATATTAGTCGGTTATAGCCGGGTTATTAAATCAAAAGTTGATTTAATAATTTAATGTATAATTATATATTTGATATATTACATTACATTAACTAGTATTAGCTCACTTAAGATTTATTTTCTCACTTGATTGTGCATAAGTGTATATGTGATATATATTTGTGCACAAATGATTGTGTCATGCTTGATGATACATCAAAGATGGGTGTATGAGACTTATACCAAGATTAGGGTAAAGATTAGGGTTTTGTTTATATCTTAAGAATAACAAAAAAGAAAGACTTTGTCAAAGTTCTCAAGCTTTCATGAAGCTTGTGGAAACATTGACAAAGTCAACTCTTTTGTCATTCTTTTGGATATTTAGTTAACCCAACCCTTAACCATATACCTTGGTCAATTCTCTACATGAGTTAAGCATGATAGCTTAACTCACCAGTGGTTACATTATTGAGGTGAAATAATTCATATGATGATATTATTCTTGCTTCTTCTTCTTCTTCATCAAGCTCCATGAAAAGCTTACTAGATCCAATGGTGCCATGAGAAAAAATGTGAGAAAATCAATTCTAAAGTGAGACCACTTCCTGCTTCTTCATCCTCTACCACTTGCCATGTAGTAGAGTGTGTTCTCTTCACAAAGTTCATGACCTAGTGAAGGAATAACTTGAGTTAGTGTCTCCCCGACGTAGATCATCTTCGGCCTCGAAGTCATCAAAGCAAGCACGTTCTTTCTTCTTGTGAAGCTTCTCTAGAGTCCGGAGTTCACGATCGCAGCGATGGGGACATCTACACGGAGCTAATGAAGTGAAGGACCGGATCTACAAATGTTGTAATCCCTTTCACTTAGTGTTAAACTGTTTAACATGTTAGTTTTCGCCTAAACCCTAGTTTAAAGATCCGGCTTTGGGTTGTTCGGCACCGCTAAAATTTTAATCGGGCATGGTTGATGCCTCGTAGACCCTTGTGTGTGTGCCTAGCAACCCTACAGTGGTATCAGAGCCAAGTTAGAGCTTTAGGCGAAGTCTGAACGAAGTTTAAAGTCCGATCGAACCCGAAAACCCCGATGTTTACCCCTCTCTGGATAATTTTCAAAAAGTTTATTTTTTATGAATTAAAAATGCTCAGAAAAACGAGCAGGAAAAACTAAGAATTACTGTGAAGTACGGTCCGCTAAGTCAATTATTTGACCGAGGAACCGCGGCTAAACCAAGGGTTTGGCGGCGGTTCCGCGGCCAAAATTTGGACTTAGTCCCTCATATTTCATGTATTTATTCTTAGGTCCTTTCTTGTCATTTTTTTCTGGGAATTTTTCATTCCACTCAAGTATTGAGTTTTCTAGGGTTGTATTGGGGACTCGTTGATTCGATCAGATAAATTAATTTTGTTTAGTTTTGTCCGGATAATTTTAGAAACTGTTAAAAAGTTCGGGCGGATATCAATAACTCACTTTTTCCCAGTCGGAAATTTTTTCAAAAGTTGGATTTTTTGTCGAGTTTAAGAACGTTCTAAGTCATGCAAGTAACGCGGTGGACCCTCTAGAAGACAACAAACCTTAACTCGATTATGTGACCGTCTTGAACTGCCTCTGAACCTTAGGGTTTGTGGCAGTACGGCGTACCACATGTAAGGCGTTGGCTTGACCCTTCTACGGGTGGACCATTGGTAGTGTGGCATGTGATGGATGTTTTTAAACTGATTTCAAGTGTTGAGATATATTGGGGAAATCTTGGGTGTTAGATTATTCGATCGGAAAGTTTAACATTGTCTATTTATCTGGAATGTGATACAATATTTGGAATCCACAGGTAGTTATGAGATAACTAATTTGAATGTTATAAATCTAGCAGTTTAGTCTCAAATTGATCGGTTGCCACGGAATTTTGATGTGATCAAAAGTCCGTCGCAATCACGTAGCGTACGCGGATACTCGCCAGATAAACTTAATAGATAGTCAAGCTCCATAGCCTCGACCAAGTGACTGTAGGAGAACCCCGTCGCCAAAAGCATCCGTTCGGGTGCTCGCGGCAGCGGTGTTCCGCCTTAGTGCACTTCGTCGACGGCATCCGGGGGTGCGGCCGTCTACTAAAGTTAGCGACGAGCATTCGATCAGGTTGTCGGGAATCTTGTTGAATTGCCCGACTTGATATTGAAAAGTGTTTTCGATAATGAGACTAAAATGCAGGGTTTATAATTGTTAGGCATGCGATGTCTAAGGAATTCATTTGGTTAGGCATGCGATGTCTAAGGAGGTTGCGGATTCCAACTGTTGTAGTTTTACACTTTCTTTTCTGTGACCGTAAGCGTAGTATGTGGTGTATCGCCGGCTTCGTTGCTATACATCAACGACAATCGGGATACGTATACTTACTTACGTTGATGATATGAGATATTATGTGTTGCTGTGATATGTTATATTGGATCGTCGCGTTTTGAATAGCCGGGGGTTTTATGTGAGATGAGAGTTTTTCTTTTTCATTCATGTAAAATTCAATTGTATGTAATATTCTTTTATTGGGGCACTTCCGGGCTGAGGATGATGTCACCATTGTATATTATTTACTTTTTCGCATTAGGTAAACCCAAGGCGGGGAGCACAAGTAACCGGGTTCTAGGGTCCAGTGGGAGACCATCTCGAGGAGTCGAGACCGGGTCTCCTAACCCTAGAATTGGCAGTGTTGCTTGCCGCTCTTGTAGGGGTATATGGATGTGGGTTTGGCTATTCATCGCGACCGTGGAATCCGTGTTTTATACAGGCTCGTATTAAAACACGGACGTCCTAGTATATCCAATATTTCATATATGTTCTTCTGCTGCAGTGTTCTGTGATGAGATCATATTACTGCCTGAGACGAATGTTTATATTATATATATGAGATATATGTTATACTGCAGATTTCGTTTCAAAAGAGATGCTTGTGAAGTATAATAAAATGGGACTTCATTAATGAGATTAATGAAAATAAAAGAAACCTAAGATGTTGTAGAAACTTGTTTAAAAACTGGTAGCTCTAGTTCTTGCTTTGCATAGCGGTGTTCCTTGTAGAACATCCAGCACCTTATTCGATAAGGAAAGAGCCGAGATCCCTTCACCGGGAGTGACCTCTTTAGTGAAACTGGCAGATGCTACAAACTCGGTTTGTCTTTGATTGCTTCTATAGTTCTTGCTTTGCATAGTGATATTTGTGAAATATCCTGCACCTTATTCGATGAGGTAAGGGCCGACGATCCCTTCACCGAGAGTGACCCCTTTAGCAAAACTTGAAAAGCCTAAAAAACACTCCATTTAAAATCACTCGATTGTACAACGATATCAAGTTCATTACACAAAAGGTTTTCTGAAAAACCCGTCGTAGCCCTCCGTCATTTCAGATAAGTACTTCATAGTATTCGTGCTGCGTTTGTTGACCTTGTCAAGGCGTAGTGTGCGGTAGCTATTTATGCTTATCTGCATAAGCATATGATGCGATTGGATTAGGGTAGTCGTGTGACTTTGTTGACCTTGTCAAGGGTCGTACGGGTGGGTTTAATTCAATCAGGAAATGACGGGTTGAACTTGACTTGCGGTCTATGTTTTGTTGACCTTGTCAAGGTCATAGATCGCTTGGGGCAAAATATTATCGGGAATTTCAAGTGTTGAAATTTGCAATGAGATTGCATACCTTCTATGAGATAGTTGGATCCCGATACCCGCTGCGAGTAAGAGTTACTCCTGGGAGAGTTTTACACATTACAATTAGCCGATCAAGTAGGTGTCTAGAAAGGTGTTAACGGGGTTACGCCCCTAGGAAAATGAGATTTACATTAATTAGGTTCGTGCGAAAGCACGGGGGACCTCCCTCAAAGTACCGACACTGGCCTGGCTGAAAGATTGGCGAACTTGTAGGGTGTAATTAATCCCGGCTAGTCTTTCCTTTTTAAGGTTTGAAGTAAGATTTGATTAAAACAGTGGGAGACATCCTGAATAAATATATTAAATAACCAATCTAATCTTGCAAGAGCATACGCTGAGTGTTTTCTTCTCTCTCTCTCCAGGTAGCGACCATATCACGCCTTAATCAAGATAATAATACGGATGTATTGACCGAACCGGCTTGTTATACTGAGCAGAGGAACGTTGATCCCGCTCCAACTTATAATTGTTATAAGACAGAGCAGGAAATTGTGGAATACCAGATTTCTCGTGCCGCCCAAACGAAGAAAGTGCATGCTGATGCATCTTCTTCGGGTGTGTTCATTACAGAGAACTATTTCTCAGTATCCTTTACGTCCTGGGTATGAGATACCGGATCAGGATCCCGCATATGTAATCTGTTACATGGGCTACAGAAAGTTAGAGAACTGAGAATGGGTGATAAGTTTCATGAGACAGAAATCGGTGCAAGTGTTGCAGCCAAGTCTGTTGGTCACTATCACCCTGTATTACCAGAATACATTGATTCTGAACAAATTTTACTAGATACCGAACCTGATATACGACATCATATCAGTCTCCTTATTAGTAAAGAAAGGATATAATTTTGTATAGTTGGATAGTGTTTTGAACATTTCCTATATCAAGAGTTGATCGGTTCAGGCACGTTATCTAAAAGCATTGACGTTCTAAATCAAACTACAGTTCTTAGTATACAGAACACACACGAGAGGAAGAGTTCAGAAATGAACGAATCCTTCTTGAGGCATTGTTGTTAGTTATATGTATGGCCTAGAGGCCATTACTATACATAGGATGTATATTGTAGTGGATGCTTGGACATATATAGGGATGACTTTCTTGCTCGATATGATAATATGCTATCTGGTTACTCTTTTCTTTAACGTGTACACTGATTGTCTCTCTGTTACATGTTGGTAAAGCCCTTAGGATGTGTACTTGACTACCTGTACTATGATGCAGATCATACTAGTGGGGACATGGTAGTCCATAAGTACATCCTTCAAAGTCCCTAGTCGGGGGTGTATCGAGACGGGGCATCGATATACCAGAGTAGACTAGCGTATACCTTCTCGACCCATACAGATGGGTGATGGATGATCCCATATCCATTGGTGTTTGACATCAGAGATGATATACGGGTGCTCAGTGGAGACTGGGTACACTGGACGGACTCGCCCAGAACTCCCAGATGGTATTATACCTTACGTCAGATGGCAGTTCTCTGGTGACACTGGTGCAGGTTAGTCTGTAGACCCGAGATCGTCATAGAGTCTTGTGTGATTCCCACTGTGCTTTGATTTCCACCTTACCACATCCAAGAGGGCGTGCAAAACGGTGGCTTTTGGGTACAGTCCTGAATCACATGGAGGCAATGAGCGATAGGAGGGGTTTCGTCTCTCCCGATATAGGGAGTTGATGTTGCGCAGTGCTCGATTGGCTATAACAGGAAGTCCTTGGCCAAGGCTGTTTTAGGGATTTACTGGTAAGTGTTACCAGTAGTTTCTCGACCCGTTATGAGCCTCATATCGACACGACTTATCGAGTTATTGGGGTCTGACGTTTACCACCCCTAGACGAGATATGCGACATATCAGACGAACAGACCGGACTGTACGGTAGTGTTACTCATTGGATTCACTGGAGTGTTAGCGGGCTTGCTCGTTGATCTTCTGATCGCTCAATACCCGGGTGGCCGTTACGTTTAGCAGACCACTTGCGGCTTGTGGGTGTTTGATATGATCATCACATACTGCCGGCGTATTGACGAGTCTTTAGAGTCCTACACAGGGGTTTCCTGGCTCAAGCGAAACGCAATAGGAGCGCATATGAGATATGTGCGGGACCGAGAATAATACCAGTATGTGATACTGTATTCTATTCTCGCGATTTGTATCATCGCTCTGTTATATGTGATATAGCCGGGTTACCGAATCAAGTGTTGATTCGATACATTGATACACTTGATATTAGTCGGTTATATGCGATATGACCGGATCGTTAAATCAAGTGTTGATTTAATGATTTAATGTATAATTATATATTTTATATATTACTTTACATTAACTAGTATTGGTTCACTTAAGATTTGTTTTCTCACTAGTTTGTGCATAAGTGTATATATGATATATATTTGTGTACATATGTTTGTATCATGTTTGATGATACATACAAGATGTGTGTATGAGACTCATACCAAGATTAGGGTAAAGATTAGGGTTATTGTTTCATCTTAAGATTTAACAAATGGGTTTAAATTAGTCAAAGTTATCAAGCTTGAAGAAGCTTGGAGAAGCTTTGACAAAGTCCACTCTTTTGTCATTTCTTTTGATATTCTTTAACCTAACCTTTAACCTAAAGCCTTGGTTAATTCTCTACATGAGTTAAGCATGAGGGCTTAACTCAACCATGGTGCCATTATTCATTTGTATAAGTTTTTTTGGATGGATGATTCTTTCTTCTTCTTCATCTTCATCAAGCTCACAAAAGCTTGCTGGCTCCAATGGTGCCATGAGAAAAAGAGTGAGAAATCCAATTCTAAACTGAACCCACTTCCTATTTCTTTATCAAATCTTCCTTCTGAACTGTTTGCACAGTAATGTCTTAAAATTATTCCTTTATTTTCTGGGAATTTTTAATTTTCATCCAACAGTTGAATTTTCTTGGTTGTTTTGGGGATTCGATGATTCGATCGGTTTATTTAACCTCGTCTATTTTTTTTTCCGGATAATTTTTTGAATATGTTAAAAAGTTCGACCGGATATAAATACCCAATTTTTCCCCTGCCGGAAAATTTCCAAGTGTTGGATTTTTCCGTGGTTTAAGAACGTTCTAAGTAGTGCAGGTAACGCGATGGACCCTCTAGAAGACAACAAACCTTAACTCGATTATGTGACCGTCTTGAACTGCCCTTTGAACCTTAGGGTTTGGGGCAGTACGGCATGCCACATGTGAGGCGTTGGCTTGACCCTTCTACGGCTGGACCGTTGGTACTGTGTCATGAAGTGAATGTTTTTAAACTTATTTCATGTGTTGAGCTGTTTTGGGAAAACTTGGGCGTTTGATTGTTCGATCGGAAAGTTTAACATTTTCTATTTATCCGGAATATGATACAATAATTGGAATTCACAAGTAGTTATTGTAAGTACACGGCGGCGCCCCGGCCGTCAATCCGACGCCGGAATGCGGAAGCGGAGATTTACTTTAACTTTTCAAACTGGCACCACCGCGCACTATAAACCCGGATCGTGCCATTAATCTAGTCCTAGCTATCTAGAGAGGGGGTAGAGAGATATACCGAGCGATCTATGTCCTTCGGTCTTCTCGTCGTCGTCCCGATCTCCCCGCGGAATCTCCGGTCTCCACAAAGTCGCCGGAAGGGCACCACGTCGCCTGCTTCTTTTACGGGCTCCCACCTCTGGACCGAGGCAACTCGGGCACGAAGTTGGCGAGCCGACGTGCCCAAGGTTTGTTGTAGAATATAGTGTAGAGCTATGTCTCATTTGGGGTATTAGGAGGTTACCATTTTAGTGGAGGAATGATACATCAACTTTGTAGAGGAACTTGGGTATTTTTAAAACATGAAGAGAGCAAAATCCCCATGCCAAAAGTTTGGACAGCCTATCCCCTTGAATGGCCGGCCATGGCATGGAAAAAGAATGAGAGGAGAGTGTGTAGCCATGAGGTGAGTGAGTGAGCCAAATCAAAGAGAGAGAAAAGGGTATGATGAAAAGAAATGATCACCAATCAAAAACAACACTCCACCAACCTCATCATAATCCATCACCATCACAAAAGTCATGCAATCATGAAGCATCATGAAGTCAAGAAGTCAAGGTCAAACAAGAGCTATCATGAAGCAACAAAATGCAAAGAACACCCTCTACAAATGCTTATTTGCACAAATGCAAATAAGCCCTCCTCCAGCAATCTTCGGACAATGAAGGATACAAAGAAATATGGCCGAAACGGAAAGCAAACTTGCAACTCCAGAAAACTGGTCCCGTAATAAATTACAGGAAAACCCCGATACTGTGTATACACACCCGCATCTGTATTCCGACCGAATACAAATGCAATGAGACAAAACCTACACTGTACTATACTAGGATCCGGCTTAAACCAAAGCAGGCTAGTGATATCCGTCCGATCCTTATCCGTGCAATACCGCACGTATCTGATCGAACCCTGCCATATATCCATACGGCCTCTAGTACTATCCGTCCGATCCTGATCCGTGCAATACCGCACGTATCTGATCGAACCCTGCCATATCTCCATACGGCCTCTACAGCGTTTCGCCCGAAACTTGAGTAACAGAATGTGGGGGACTCTAAAGACTCGTCAATACTATGGATGTGGATTTAACCACTAGCACGTCAGAGGTATTAGCCATACGTGACGGGCTACCAGCTATTGACCAAAAGGGACGTCGATGGGCGAACTCATCCTGACACCCTACTGAGCCTGTCAGTGACAATATCCGTACAGTCCGGTCCGTTCGTCTATGAGCATCGCATGGCAGGCCTAGGGGGTTGGTAAAAGTCAGACCCCCAAAAGCGGTACAAGTCATGTCGGAGATCAGCCCAAAATACCCTGAGATACTGCTAGAATACCTACCAGTAAATCTCCTGCCTTGGCCAAGGACTTTTCATGTTCTGGCTCTCCTAGACACAGCGCGACCTCACCCCCAATACCGGGAGAGACGAACCCCTGAAGATCCGCTCACTGCCTCCATGTGGCTCGTGACTGTACCCAACTAAAACCTGTTTGCACGTCTCCTTTGAGCGTGGTAGGGTAGTAATCAAAGTACAGTGGGAACTCACACGAGACAAATGACGATCCTCAGGTCGATGAACTAACCTGTACACATGTCACCAGGGAATTGGTATCTGACGTCAGGTATAAGACCAACTAGCATATTCCCGGCGAGTCCTGTCCGGTGTACTCATAACCCAATGAGCACCTGTATACATCTTAGGTGAACCAACTGACACCAATGGCTTGTGAGACCGGCCACCGCTCCTCGTCAGGGTCTCGACCGTATACACTAGTTTACTCTGGAGTATCGATGCCCTGTCTCGAAACTCCCACGACTAGGGACCTTTTAAGGATGCGCTTATAGACTACCAGCTCCCACGTATATGATCGCCCTCATACTGCTGGCACTCAAGCAGGAATCCTAGGGGCTCTACCAACGTGTAATAGCAACCTGTCAGGTCACCTAAAGCAGTACACGATGATAAAGATAAACCAGATAGCATACTATCATCTCGAGTAAGACTGTCCTACCGGGATAGGTCCTCCCTCAATCATTGCAATCACGTGCCTGTGATCCAATAATTGACTCTGAGGGCACTATCTCCAACAATCTCCCACTTGCACTCAAGGCTAATTATTGCAATGTCGCATACTCACAGCCCGTGTGATACCGAACACCCTACTCCTCTACTAGTCAGTCTCACAAAGCTCGTTTGCGAAACTATTGCGTTCGAGGAATAGCCTCAGGGAGTGGATCTGCTGTGATGTTTCTTTCTATCTCTCTTTATATCTCAAGTTCACGGAGAAACCCATCTCCCGAAATGAGCAATACCTGTCTTAGAATGTGTCTGGATGTCTGATGGGACCTAGCTCATAAATGAACTCCAAATCCAAACTTCTTAGACTGTATCGTCAACCGAACTTAATCAGAATCCTGCGCCATGCCTCCCTTAGTATTTCCTTGGACCACCTGTCCAAAATACTGCCCCTCGTCAGAAGGAAAACTATAACTCTGACAACCTCCCTGTCGTCCAGGTCACCTTGGAAGCCTGGAATGATAACTGTCTCCCGAATGAGGCTGTCGTTATCATATCCCTAGAACATCCACTTATGTTCTAAAACTGCTTCTGACTGTTTCTCCAGGATTGGATCAATGTCAATTTATTGCATCTACTGCAAAAACAACATCTGGTGTGGTACTTGACATCTCTTGATTGACTCAATTGCCTTAGCAAGTGATCTGCCAATCATGCACATCCCTCTCCCCATTAGTCTGTAAGACACCTTTAGAGAGGGTGACTCCATCACCTGCAGGTACACTACCGTGCCAGGAGTCGTCCATTCTAAATACTCTTAGAATGCAGTCTAAGTACCCTGATTGGGAAACCACCCAAATCTAGATCTAAAATCATAGATCTAGTAACCGGTATGTCTGATATAATGTCCAAGTCCCATGTGGAGAAACCACTGTGTGACGACCAAAGTATAACCGATCGTAGTATAGGAATATCACTTCCTACTCTGTGTATGTCATCCAAATACCATGGCATCACACCCTACTACCTTCTCAACTGATCCATCCCCTATTCTGATGAAGTCAAACCTATGACTGTCACATCAGAAATTGATGATCTATCTCCGCTATATCTGCTTTAGTCTATAAATAGACATAAGCCACCTGTCCACCAATGCTTCCGCTGCTCCCACTGACTAAGACAACCCTCTGGCAGAGTCATATACACGTACACTTCTAAAGCAAGTTTAGAACGACGCTATACTCATCCTCCTGCCGGGTCTCACAGTCTGGAACAACAGCAATGGCAAGTGTGGGTAAACAAGAACCTCCCTGTCACCGTCCTTGAGGCTACCGGAGTACCTCTCGGGTGCCTGAGCTTACCCACCTTATCTGCGGAGTGGCCAATAGAATGTCAAACCAGATTGAATCTTTAGGTTCTTATGAAATCTTCAGTAATCGTTTGTGGTTCTGGAATCACTTCCAGTTCTACCATACTCCCACTACTGCTTTTCTGAAAAAATCCATTTTTAATAAAAACTGTGGCGAGTCTAGAACAATATCACTATTGATCTTCCAGATGGTAGAAAGTCAACCCTCGTCATAGCCTGGGTCAACCCACAAACAGCCATTACAGAAACGTGCCTTGAGTTGTCCAATGTCTGGTTTTAAGCATAAACCGGACAACTCCCCGTACCTTAACATCGTTAAGATATGAACTGTTCTATATCCAATATAGAAACAGGGGCACTGATTTAATTGAACCAGATTCAAATCATGCAGCTGTCTTCAGTGCATGTCAACTAAATGGAAAGAGGCCGATCAGCGTTACTCAACTTAGGAATGCTTCCAATTATGAGTAACCTGAAAGAGAAGCAAGTTCTCTTAGTCATTACTATCAACTGAATACCATACACAAGTATCTACATCTTCGATCACTTTGAAGAATCCCGATACTTGCAATACCTTGTTCTCTACTTTATTCAAATACCTATAACTTCTCAAAATTCGGACCCTGTGTTTCCACGAAACACCTGTCTAAAAACTAGAGAAGTCATAAGTAAACCGAATATAGTACGATGACCAACCCCTCTGTCCTGATGGACCCTGGACAACATACAATACTCTGTATAAGTCCCTTGTGTTTGATAACTCATTCACTGTGTGTCGTAGGTTGAAAACTGTACTTATGGTTAAGAAGAATTGCACCGCTGTTTAATGTTCCTTACATAACTATCCACTGATATAGGTAAATGTCACAGACATAATTTCAAAAAGATATATCTCACTCTATAAAAATAGACGTACGGATATATCAATTTGAAATTGGTGCATAACAGCGGATATTCAAAACCAAATATTTGCCGACCGGCAAACAACCCAGGCGACTTTCTCAAATATCATCGATTACAACGAATCCCGATATAATGAGGATGATCACCCAATTCCTAATAACTTACTCCCACTCATCATCTGTAAAACCATACAGATGTGAGAATCATACCTGGTAAATACATACCCTGGAGCAAGTGTCTAACTGGGAAATCAGTTTTCCTTTAACAGTACACAGTGAAAATGAAACATTGAAATGTTTCGATGGGGTATCCGGTATTCTTAGTAATGCCTGTTCCATTATCCAGATTCACAACTGTAACCGTGTAATTCTTTACCATCTTTCCAAATCCCTTTCAATGTCTTTAGTCATTACCTTCTGTACACCCCTTTAGGCCAAATGGTTTTCTTCCTTCCTTACCATTCGGCACCAGCCTATGGTTTGGAAGAAGACTATCCAATAAGCATAATGGGTGTACTGTCCTAATCCTAGGAACACTCGCAAAGCGAGAGATGGTGAAGATAAAAGACAACCGAATAAACCTTATTACTATTTCTCCTGAACCAGAATCCATCCCCGAACTGGAACAAGTTCCTTTCGAGTTCGTATATAACCATACGATGGAGTATCCAATAAACTGTGGATCTTCGTAGTGATACGGAGTGTTCTGGAGAAATACAAAGGTGATTTAGGATTGGTGAAGAAATACTTGGTTTGGTCGTGAATATCAGTCGCAATTTACTTTGCCCTCTTACTAATCCCTTGTTATGTCTTTTCTTAATACCTTTTGTACACCATCGTTAGGCTAATTGGTTTTCTTCATTCCCTTCCGGTCGGCACCAGCCTAAGGTTTGGAAGAAGACTATCCAATTTGCGTAATAGGTGTACTATCTCCTAAACCAAGGAGTACTCGCAACCTGAGAGAAGGTAAAAGGAAAAGACAACTGAATAGTCCTATCCATTTTCTCCAGAACCAGAAACCATCCTCGAATAAATTCCTTCAAGTTCGTATATAACCATACGATGGTTTTGTCCAATGGAAGTGGACGTTCGTAGTAATACGGGGTGTCCTGGAGAAAAGGGTAAAAGTAGGAGTGGCAATGAGGTCTGCAACACTGACAATCCAAAAGCCAGTGTTTAAGAAGGTTCGGTTAATTTTGGTCACTGAGTCATAGTCTAGGGTCGGGTCAATGGTCGCTGCCAAAGAGAGAGCGAAAAGAAACACTCAGCGTGCTCTCTAACCTAGATCAGAATTGTTACCAATTTATCTAATCTGGAAACCTCCCACTGTACCGTCAAATTCTCCTCCAAACCTAAAAGAAGAATTAGTCGGGATCATCCGAGGAGTAAACCAACTCATCAGTGTGAATCGGGATCCAACTATCATCGCATGATAACGTGACGGAATCCGCTCACGTCATCACACTCCAGAAGGTTTGAGCATATCTGGCAAGTTTCAGTTTCTTTAGAAACTCCCGATGTGATTTTTACCCCATGCTCTTATGACCTTGACTTTGGCCAACATATCATAAGTCACATGTCAAGTTCTACCCGTCATTCTCCAGGTTAATTTGAGCCCACCTGTACATACCCTTGACTTTGGCCAAAATAGTAGTACGAATGCCCCAAACCAACGCATCTATCTATGCTGCATATGAATACCCAATAGCTACCAATCACTGTGCCTTGACTTTGGCAAACATACACAGCTTGAATACTATTGACCACCCATATGAAACGACGGAGGGCTACGAATGGTTTCTGGCGAAAACCATTAACGTAATGAACTTGATATCGTTGAAGGAACTGGATAGCTTTTATGAAAATATAGTGACGAAAACCTTTGCTAAAGAGGTCACTCCCGGTGAAGGGATCTCGGCTCTTTCCCCGTAGAATGAGGTGCAGGATATTCCAACTGAATACCACGATGCAAAGCAAAAGTAAATGACTATAGTGAAGTTATTTCCCTGACGCAAACTTTTTGTCCAAGGGGTCACTCCCGGTGAAGGGATCTCGGCCCTTGCCTCGTCGACTGAGGAGCAGAATATTCCAACTGAATACCATGATGCAAAACAAAAGAGAACGTCCTTGCAATAACAGCTTTTTGAAAAGTGTTCCAACAACATCAGAATAGGTTTGTTTTTAACTTGCATTGATCCGAATCAACGCAGTCCCATCAATTGATCACACCACAAAGAACGAAATATAATGATGTACGTATATGTCATCCGCATTCGCCACTGGGTCCCGTCATTACCCGTTAGGTTAGCTAACTAACGACAGAGCGGGGACTGGACTAGCGCGGATGCAAAACATATACAACATCTACTAGTATATATATCAATATATAATATTTCGCTCAAGGCGTGATAAAAAATGCAACATCACAGAAATGTACAGCATCACAGAACAATACAGATATCTGGGATCCCCGGGTTTCACAGAGCCACTACTGAAACCCGACGTTCCCCTGGTCGTGTGGATAGCCTATGCAATGAAATCCTAGACCCCTACGGGCGCAGCAAGTTACCCGCCAAAACCTGAAGCGAGGCAGCCCCTTTCAGCAACGTGAATGGACCACCCGGCACTTCACGGAATCCGGTAACTTGGGCACCCCTCCTGGGTCAACCTGTACCCCTACGAGTGCGGCGAATATCCCGCCAATTCTAGAGTGAAGCCCCCTCCGTCTCAATGCCATGAGATGCGGGCTCGTTGCCCTCTAGAACCCGGCTATCCGTGCACCCCTCCGCGGGGTAATCCTAGTACAGAAAGTAAAATATTCATACAACGGGTACATCGACCGCAACCTGGTCATGCCTCAAAATAATAATACACAATCAGGCAGTGACGGCAGTCCACATGTCGGACGCTCGACCCGCAATATCAAATGTACATAATACAACAAAAACTGTACTACCATTGCATCCAGGCTATCCCCACGACCAATCCGCAACATCACAGCATAACACAGAACATCAACGTGAATGCCACGTTCGTAAATCCGTATAACCAGGCTATAGCAGTTAGACAGGATTTACCGATCAAGTGACATTCACGGTCACAGATATAATGTAAATACTGTGAACTAATGTGTTTAATATTTTTGATCGATCAAATTTTACCAAGTGGGCCCCAAGCTTTACTGTAGCACTCAAAGAAATTCTGGGCCCAAAAATAATATTCCAAAACCCCTATTTTCCCTGTAAAAAGATTACTGTGCAAAAATGGTGCACTGAAGACACTGAACTGTGGCGGAACCGCGGCCAGAAGGGGTGTTTGGCCGCGGTTCTGCGGTCATCCTACTGTATCAGTTCACCAAATTTTCACAGATGTCTTATATTTCTCTGCACATCACTCTGCAACATACTGAAAAAATTTTGGAGCCAAAAAAATTTCGACAGAAAACTGATATGCATGAAAACTCGGTTTTGGGATTTTTGTTCGATCGGAAACGTAAACACATTAGACCAACCTAGACTATGATAATGGCGAGGCTCTGATACCACTGTAAGTGCACGGCGGCGCCCCGGCCGTCAATCCGACGCCGGAATGCGGAAGCGGTGATTTACTTTAACTTTTCAAACCGGCACCACCGCGCACTATAAACCCGGATCGTGCCATTAATCTAGTCCTAGCTATCCAGAGAGGGGGTAGAGAGATATACCGAGCGATCCGTGTCCTTCGGTCTTCTCGTTGTCGTCCCGATCTCCCTGCGGAATCTTCGGTCTCCACCAAGTCGCCGGAAGGGCACCACGTCGCCTGCTTCTTTTACGGGCTCCCACCTCTGGACCGAGGCAACTCGGGCACGAAGTTGGCGAGCCGACGTGCCCAAGGTTTGCTGTAGAATATAGTGTAGAGCTATGTCTCATTTGGGATATTAGGAGGTTGCCATTTTAGTGGAGGAATGATACATCAACTTTGTAGAGGAACTTGGGGATTTTTAAAACATGAAGAGAGCAAAATCCCCATGCCAAAAGTTTGGACAGCCCATGCCCTTGAATGGCCGGCCATGGCATGGAAAAAGAATGAGAGGAGAGTGTGTAGCCATGAGGTGAGTGAGTGAGCCAAATCAAAGAGAGAGAAAAGGGTATGATGAAAAGAAATGATCACCAATCAAAAACAACACTCCACTAACCTCATCATAACCCTCCACTAACCTCATCATGCAATCATGAAGCATCATGAAGTCAAGAAGTCAAGGTCAAACAAGAGCTATCATGAAGCAACAAAATGCAAAGAACACCGTCCACAAATGCTTATTTGCACAAATGCAAATAAGCCCTCCTCCACCAATCTTCGGCCAATGAAGGATACACAGAAATATGGCCGAAACGGAAAGCAAACTGGCAACTCCAGAAAACTGGTCCCGTAATAAATTACAGGAAAACCCCGATACTGTGTATACACACCCGCATCTGTATTCCGACCGAATACAAATGCAATGAGACAAAATCTACACTGTACTTTACTAGGATCCAGCTTAAACCAAAGCCGGCTAGTAATATCCGTCCGATCCTGATCCATGCAATACCGCACGTATCTAATCGAACCCTGCCATATATCCATACGGCCTCTAGTACTAACCGTCCGATCTTGATCTATGCAATACTGCACGTATCTGATAGAACCCTGCCATATCTCCATACGGCCTCTATAGCGTTTCGCCCGAAACTTGAGTAACTGAATGTGGGGGACTCTAAAGACTCGTCAATACTATGGCTGTGGATTTAACCACTAGCACGTCAGAGGTATTAGCCATAGGTGACGGGCTACCAGCTATTGACCAAAAGGGACGTCGATGAGCGAACTCATCCTGACACCCTACTGAGCCTGTCAGTGACAATATCCGTACAGTCCGGTCCGTTCGTCTATGAGCATCGCATGGCGGGCCTAAGGGGTTGGTAAAAGTCAGACCCCCAAAAGCGGTACAAGTCGTATCGGAGATCAGCCCAGAACACCCTGAGATACTACTGGAATACCTACCAGTAAATCTCCTGCCTTGGCCAAGGACTTTTCATGTTCTGGCTCTCCTAGACACAGCGCGACCTCACCCCCAATACCGGGAGAGACGAACCCCTGAAGACGCCTCTATGTGGCTCGGGACTGTACCCAACTAAAACCTGTTTGCACGTCTCCTTTGAGCGTGGTAGGATAATAATCAAAGTACAGTGGGAACTCACACGAGACAAATGACGATCCTCAGGTCGATGAACTAACCTGTACACATATCACCAGGGAACTGGTATCTGACGTCAGGTATAAGACCGACTCGCATGTTCCCGACGAGTCCTGTCCGGTGTACTCATAACCCAATGAGCACTTGTATACATCTTAGGTGAACCAACTGACACCAGTGGCTTGTGAGACCGGCCACCGCCCCTCGTCGGGGTCTCGACTGTATACACTAGTCTACTCTGGAGTATCGATGCCCTATCTCGAAACTCCCACGACTAGGGACCTTTTAAGTATGTGCTTATAGACTACCAGCTCCCACGTATATGATCGCCCTCATACTGCTGGCAGTCAAGCAAGAATCCTAGGGGATCTACCAATGTGTAATAGCGACCTGTCAGGTCACCTAAAGCAGTACACGATGATAAAGATAAACCAGATAGCATACTATCATCTCGAGTAAGACTGTCCTACCAGGATAGGTCCTCCCTCAATCATTGCAATGACGTGCCTGTGATCCAATAATTGACTCTGAGGGTACTATCTCCAACAGTTATGAGATAACTATTATGAATGTTATAAACATAGCAGTTTAGTCTCACTTGATCGGTTGCCACGGAATTTTAATGCGATCAAAAGTCCGTCGCAATCACGTAGCGTACGCGGATACTCGCCGGTAAACTTAATAGATAGCCACGCCCCATAGCCCCGACCAAGTGACTTTAGGAGAACTGTTCATATCAGAATATTGCATTTTATACCGCCCATTCTTACGCTCGGTTGTTTATAGGTAGGTACTTTTAATCCGTGTTTGTTACATATTTACAGAGTACAGGTTTTTAGGCCAAATATTGCAAATCAAGACAAAATCTCCACAGTTACACCAAATACAGAACATCTGTCACTGCAGATAAAAGCCGGGTTCCGGTCATCCATATCCGTCCAGTGCCGAGTACCAGTTCCTGAGACAAGTCATATGACAGTGGTCATTCGTGTCTGGGACAAGCACAGAGCACGAGGGGGGCAGCACAAGAATCAATGGGTGCGCGGAGCTCAAGAGAGATAAAGTCAAAAAGCGAAGAAAAGATAGCAATCTTGGACTAGGAATTCTGAAGATATTCTGGAAATATTATCAGAAAATACATGTACCAGACAACAGAGGACAGCAGACCAGGGCCGTACTGAAAAGCCCACACCCTAAACCCACAGTAGGGGCACGGATCCGCGGCCATAGGGGGCTATAGGCGGCGGATCCGCGGCCGTACAAGGGATTCAGGGCATGGGCTTTTGGGGGCAGTTTGGTATTTTCATATCTGTTCTGGTGGTTGCCCTAGATCTTCAACCCTCTGCCTATAAATACAGCAGTTTTGAGCTAAGCCAAGGGTCCAATTTTGTGTCCACTCTTTTGTAGTTTTTTTTGTATAGTTTTTCTTCTTCTTCTTCTTCATTCTTTTTCCATGAAATTGTAGTGAGAGCTTTTGAGTGGGAGATTAATGAAGATGAGGGTTTTGTATCATTCTCTTGTGTTTCTTCTTCCCCTTGAGATTTTTGCTTTCTCTTGCTCATTCAACCTCTTCATTGAGCTTGAATGGTTAAGGGTTAGTTATTGATCTCAAGGGTCGTATTTTCTCACGGGACTAGTTCTTCACTTCACATGCGTTCTCTACCCTTCCCTTGATCTTGCAACCTCTTCATTGAGCTTGCAAGTTTAAGGGTTGGCTATTGAGCACATGCTTGGCTTGGGTTCTACTTCCGTGTTCTTTTTATTTGCTTATTTATTACTTGCATTTTTCATTCTTGCTTTTATTACTTGCAATTTTATTCCATGCACTTTAATTACTTGTATCTTTTCTTTTCTTTGTTCTTTTCTTTTTGTTCTCTCTTTTTGGTTCTCTTTTGTGAATGTTGTATTTATTGTTGTTGTTAAGAATCCATATGATATTGTAAGTTAACATTTCTTTACCAATTCCTTTTCCTGTTATTTTCCATTTGAACTTCGCCCAAACCATACGCAAGCGCTCCGTTAGGCACCCTACCCTGACAAGGTAACGGTGATTCCTAACCGCGACCGGTTGCGTTCGGTTTGGCCGAAGGCGAAAGCAAGAGACAAGAACGGAAGGACAAGGGTAAATAAGCCGGATTCCATGAATACCGCGCTTAAATCCCCTAATCCACGTTGTTGCTGATTGTCTAGCTTCAATTGGTCAAGACTCGGCTCAAAGATTTTTGAGTACGGATTTCTTAGCTTACAATCTCGTATTTTCTTAACAACTTTATACTTGCAGATAAACACATAGGTTAGTCTGAACAAAACACATACAAGATTCTTTATTGACTCGTCTAAGATAAGAAGGTAAGATACCACCATCTCCCTGTGGACCGACCCGTGCTCAACCGGCTAGCTGCAAAGCGACACCGTCCTGATCGCGGTTACACTTAAATTCTTTGAACATCCGACACGCCAAAAGCGTGCGATCAAATGGCGCCGTTGCCGGGGAGACGGTAGCGTATTTTCTTTCTTGTTATTCGGGTTAATATTCTTTTTGTATATATTTAAAAAAAAAAAATAAAATTCTTTTTGTTGTTTTTTTTTTTGATAATTTTTGTGGGCAAGTGTGCAGATTTTTGCGTATTTGCAAACTGCAATTGTGGGGAGCAAAGTGTACATTCAAGGCTAAGGTGTTTGCAAAGTACAGTGCCAAAGATCCGGGTAGTTTGACCCGCGCAACCAAACTTTTCAAGCTCACCGGATTTGATTCAACGGGGGTATCCTAACCCAAAACTTAAACGGTACGTACTTTACTAACACCTTCTTCTCAAATCCAACGCTTCCAATAAACTATTGTTTGCAGGATTCTTTGCAAGTTCGCTAGCAAACGCCAAAATTGACTAACCCGTATTTGTTGCAGCGCCGCGCTTAAAATAAAAAAAACGATTATTTGATTCTTTATAGAATTTTTTGAATTGCGCATTGCATCAATTAATACGTACTTAAGGGCAAGCGAACCCCACAACATACGGTAAAGGATTTCATCACCTTTTCCGTGGCCCACAAATCACGAACTTGAGCATAACGTTTACCCGCACAAAAATTTAAAAGAAACTAGACTTTAAGCCTTAAGGACTTCGCGCTCACTAGGAGAAGTTAACTGTGTTTAGAACCTTGCTTAACGGTATATTGTTTACGGGGTGTCTAGGAAAGTGTTAACGGCGAAACCGCCAAAAGAGAAAGGGTTATTTAATTAAGGAACTTCGCGAAAGCGTTGGAAAACCTCCCCTTATCTCTTCACTTACCTGGCCTCGTGATCAGTGTATTTTGAGCCTGTTTCTCGACACAGTTTTACTTCGACAATCAAGTTCTGGAGCAGGTCTAGTTGACCTAGGTTAACCCTAGAACGATTAGGTGTGTGGTATTTTTTGTGTCGTGATTATTTTTGTCCATATTCTTTTTGTGTGTATACTTCATTCTTTTGTTAATATTTAAAAAAAAAAACTAAAAAAAATCACATTCTTTTTCCCCTCCTTTTCTCTACCTTTCTTTCTCTCTCTTCATATCATGGGTAATCCATCTCGCAAAACTCTTGCCGAACTTTGGTACCCACAACCGGACATTACTTCTTACGGTTCTTGCTTTGGCCGAACATCGAACGACCCATCCATGCCAAAAATTTCATTGAGAGATCGGATAGACGCGTCTAGGACAAACAATTTGACTCCGCAATTCACTTCGTATCAACCATTTCAAACAGTCACCCCTTCTTACGTTGATACCCCTTCTTCGAGTCATGTTGCAATTCCAAGACCTATGTCTATTGCAGAACGTATTGAACAATCTCGTAGCCGATCTTTCACTCCTTTCACCACTTCAAACTCTTGGGATCAACAATTCCATTCACCTTCTTATCCAAATGTTGATCCTGCTCCTGTCCAGCCATTCAATTCCTACCAATCCTACCCTACTTTTGCACCTTCCCTAGACATTGCATCAGAACCGCCATTTGGGAGTTTTCAGTATCCATACAACTGTGAATCTTTTACTGAAACCCCTTCACAACCTATGTCTAGTTTAGAACAGTCCTTGGAAGAATTTAGGGTAGCTTCACAACAGACGATGGATTTGAATGCGTCCTTTGCCGCCCTCATGCAACCTAGTGACCCGGTAGCTAGTTTTCAACTAGCTCCAACTTTTTCAATGTATGATGCGGCGGCAGGACAGGCTGTGAATTTGAGTGGAGAGAGTGAGATATACCCCCTTCCAAATCAAACCTACCCGTCCCAAATTGAATCCCACAACTCCTGTTTTGAAAATCTATCGAGTATCCCACAAGATTTATCAATTGAAAATAGAATGATGAATGAGTTGTGCGACTTCGTAGTATTTGATTTACCTGATTGTGAAGGGTCCCCTCCAAGTGAAACCACACCCAAACCTTTTGACCTCTACACCTCCACTTTAGAACCTGAATCGATTGATATCCATGCTTTTGAGGTGTCAGAGAATTTTGATTTTCACTGGATTAAGGATATTGACGCTGGGAACATTTTGGATGATGAAACCGTAGATTTGGCTGAGTTTATCTTTTCAAATCATCATCCCGAGTCTTTAACTGTTTTTCCCGAACTTCATATGCGTCTTGATATTGATGATAAAGGCATGGATGAGATAAATTTTGAGGAGAATATTGAGGATGGTACTGAGGATGAAACAGTTTTAATTGATGAGTCGGATTTTCCAATTCATCCTATTCCTTCCACTGACTGTGTGCACCCTCCCGAAACCCTAACCGATGCCCCTCCTCGATCACTTCCCTCCATCCTTTCCATCGTTCCGACCTTGCAAGAACCCGTATCACTTACATTTCATATGTCTGGTTTACCAAGTTCGGCGTACCCATGGTTTCTCACGAATCTTGAGGGATTTGACCCCATTTCTCGACGGGTAAATATATTAGCACAATCGCTTTTCACACATCGCTCATCACAAATTGTGCTAATCTATTCACTCCATTTGCACCCTCAAGTTCGTACTCCACTTCTTTTTCCCTTCCGCCATTCTTCTCATCTACCGAGACCGCATTCCACTTCTCTCCACAAGCGGTCTCGCGTATTCTCCATTTCTTACCTCTTCACCTTCTTCCACCAGCCACTGCTTTATAGAGATAAAATCTTTGAATGGTTGGTGTTAACTTTTGGCCTGTGTAAGGCCTTGTATAGATGTATACTGTTCTTTCCCCCCTAATCCTGAATTTCAACGCTTAACAGTGGAAACACTGTTTTACTTAAGTTTGGGGGGGCATTTTTTTTGTATATATATATATATTTTTTTTGTTTTCCTTTTTTTGTTTTTGTCTATAATTTGTTTTTAGGGAGAGCGCCGGCAATTTTGACCCTCTTGGTATAGCCTGACAGTGAGGGCACTGTCAAGTTTAAGTTTGGGGGTGTGCTCGGTAAGCTTTCTTCCTTCGCATTCATATGTATATTCTGCATTTGCATACCTTATTAAAAACCCATAAAAATAAAAAAATTTCCAAAAATATAAAAAACTTTTTTGTCAAGTTAGCTTGTGGAAGAACTCTGATTCAACATTTGACGGTTTTTGTTTGAAAAGATAGGAGTAACTAAATCCTATGTTTGGATTTTGAAAACCTGAAAGATAACTCTCCTTTGAAGTTAACTATAGCTGATATACGTCTTTACATTACACTACACGTGTTGTGAGTCTTGGAAATTAGATGACAAGTCTTTTATGTTTAAAAAACTTTTAAATAGATAAATGATTTTCTGAGGATCAAATAGGTTTGTTCTGAAATAAGTAATATATCAAGAATAGTTTATGAAGTAAGTGAATATGAAGGAATGTTATTGATGCCTTAATTGGAACTAAGTCTGAAAAATAACCCATCTGAAACTTGATTGGAATGATTACACACCGAACCCACTAAACACGTCTTTTATCCAAAAAATAATTGAACTGCCGGTTATATCTCCGTTCGTATTAAATCATCTGATTTTCACGCCAAACTATCTTTTGTTTTTGGACCTAGGTAACTTGAGTAATTAAGTCCGCTGGGGTGTTTCTACACCTAATGCCCTAAAACCAACTGGTTTGGGTGCATTGGCCCAAAGCTCGCTAAGAAGCCTAGAAAGTCCAGATAAAAAACAAAGTCAAGCAAGTGTTCTCTCCGAGTTAAAATTCCTAACGGTTCTTTGTGTGAGAATAATCTTGATAAAAGACAAGCTTTTATAAAAAAAATTTAACGGAGATATGAAGGTTTTACTCTATGATAAAGACTATTGCACGTTCATAGAGGTGTGTATGAAATGAAAACAAGAAAAAGGTGGAGTGAAGAATAAGACCTAGTTTCCTGTTAGGGAAGATAGAAATTCTGAAGTTGAAACTTTACTGGAAAACGAAAATTGAAAAATGCTTAACTCTTTATAAAACTTATGTGATCCTTTTAAAATTGTTATCTGGGCTTTATTGTGTGACATAATGACTTTATTCGACCTTTCGGGAACTTAACGACACTATTTTGCACTGCACGTAAAGACATATAAAATCTGTAGTTAAATAAGAAGAGAGGTGTGAAAAATAAAGGTTCGATAGTCTAAACTTAGGATTATAGAATTGTTATTTTCTGAAACAAAACTTTAGGGGCTTGAATCTTAGTTATTTTACAAAACTAGCTTGACCGGATTTTGTGGGTAGTATCCGCTGAAAACCCTCAGGAGACAACACTCCTCCTACTAGGGACACCTAGAGGTTTAACGGCTTGTTGCACATGCTCAGTGCAATCGCGTTCCCTGCGAAAGTGCGGTTATCATTTTATTTTTGTGAATAATTGGTTTTGCTCGGGACGAGCAAAGGTTAAGTTTGGGGGTATTTGTTCATATCAGAATATTGCATTTTATACCGCCCATTCTTACGCTCGGTTGTTTATAGGTAGGTACTTTTAATCCGTGTTTGTTACATAATTACAGAGTACAGGTTTTTAGGCCAAATATTGCAAATCAAGACAAAATCTCCACAGTTACACCAAATACAGAACATCTGTCACTGCAGATAAAAGCCGGGTTCCGGTCATCCATATCCGTCCAGTGCCGAGTACCAGTTCCTGAGACAAGTCATATGACAGTGGTCATTCGTGTCTGGGACAAGCACAGAGCATGGGGGGGGGCAGCACAAGAATCAATGGGTGCGCGGAGCTCAAGAGAGATAAAGTCAAAAAGCGAAGAAAAGATAGCAATCTTGGACTAGGAATTCTGAAGATATTCTGGAAATATTATCAGAAAATACATGTACCAGACAACAGAGGACAGCAGACCAGGGCCGTACTGAAAAGCCCACACCCTAAACCCACAGTAGGGGCGCGGATCCGCGGCCATAGGGGGCTATAGGCGGCGGATCCGCGGCCGTACAAGGGATTCAGGGCATGGGCTTTTGGGGGCAGTTTGGTATTTTCATATCTGTTCTGGTGGTTGCCCTAGATCTTCAACCCTCTGCCTATAAATACAGCAGTTTTGAGCTAAGCCAAGGGTCCAATTTTGTGTCCACTCTTTTGTAGTTTTTTTTGTATAGTTTTTCTTCTTCTTCTTCTTCATTCTTTTTCCATGAAATTGTAGTGAGAGCTTTTGAGTGGGAGATTAATGAAGATGAGGGTTTTGTATCATTCTCTTGTGTTTCTTCTTCCCCTTGAGATTTTTGCTTTCTCTTGCTCATTCAACCTCTTCATTGAGCTTGAATGGTTAAGGGTTAGTTATTGATCTCAAGGGTCGTATTTTCTCACGGGACTAGTTCTTCACTTCACATGCGTTCTCTACCCTTCCCTTGATCTTGCAACCTCTTCATTGAGCTTGCAAGTTTAAGGGTTGGCTATTGAGCACATGCTTGGCTTGGGTTCTACTTCCGTGTTCTTTTTATTTGCTTATTTATTACTTGCATTTTTCATTCTTGCTTTTATTACTTGCAATTTTATTCCATGCACTTTAATTACTTGTATCTTTTCTTTTCTTTGTTCTTTTCTTTTTGTTCTCTCTTTTTGGTTCTCTTTTGTGAATGTTGTATTTATTGTTGTTGTTAAGAATCCATATGATATTGTAAGTTAACATTTCTTTACCAATTCCTTTTCCCGTTATTTTCCATTTGAACTTCGCCCAAACCATACGCAAGCGCTCCGTTAGGCACCCTACCCTGACAAGGTAACGGTGATTCCTAACCGCGACCGGTTGCGTTCGGTTTGGCCGAAGGCGAAAGCAAGAGACAAGAACGGAAGGACAAGGGTAAATAAGCCGGATTCCACGAATACCGCGCTTAAATCCCCTAATCCACGTTGTTGCCGATTGTCTAGCTTCAATTGGTCAAGACTCGGCTCAAAGGTTTTTGAGTACGGATTTCTTAGCTTACAATCTCGTATTTTCTTAACAACTTTATACTTGCAGATAAACACATAGGTTAGTCTGAACAAAACACATACAAGATTCTTTATTGACTCGTCTGAGACAAGAAGGTAAGATACCACCATCTCCCTGTAGACCGACCCGTGCTCAACCGGCTAGCTGCAAAGCGACACCGTCCTGATCACGGTTACACTTAAATTCTTTGAACATTCGACACGCCAAAAGCGTGCGATCAAGAACCCCGTCGCCGAAAGCATCCGTTCGGGTGCTCATGGCAGCGGTGTTCCGCCTTAGTGCACTTCGTCGACGGCATCGGTGGTGCGGCCATTTACTAAAGTTTGCGACGAGCATTCGATCAGGATGTCGGGAATCTTGTTGAATTGCCCGACTTGACATTGAAAAGTGTTTTCGATAATGAGATTAAAATGCGGGGTTTATAATTGTTAGGCATGCGATGTCTAATGAGGTTGCGGATTCCAACTGTTGTAGTTTTACACTTTCTTTTCTGCGACCGTAAGTGTAATATGTGATATCACCGGTTTTGTTGCTATATGTCAACGACAATTGGGATGCGCATATTTACTTATGTTGATGACATGTGATGTTAGGTGTTGCTGGATATGTTATATTGGATCGTCGCGTTTTGAATAGCCGGGTTTTTTTTATGTGAGATGAGAGTTTTTATTTTCATTCATGTAAAATTTATTGTATGTAATATTCTTTATTGGGGCACTTCCAGGTTGCGGAAGATGTCACCTTTTGTATATTATTTAATTTTCCGCACTAGGATAGACCCAAGGAGGAGGGAACAAGTAACCGGGTTTTGGAGTCCAGTGGGAGACCAACTCGAGGAGTCGAGTCCGGGTCTCCTAACTCTAGAATTGGTAGGGTTGCTTGCCGCTCTCGTAAGGGTCTAAGGGTGTGGGTTTGGCTATTCATCACGACCGTGGAATCCGTGTTTTATACAGGCTCGTATTGAAAACACGGACGTCCTAGTATATCCAATGTTTCATATGTTTCTTCTGCTGCGATATCTGTGATGTGATCATTTGATATGTGATGATAGATACTGTATATGATATATATGATATATTATATAGACGTTACTTATGTTTTACACCCGCGCTAGCCCTGCCCCGCTCTGCCGTTAGTTACCTAACCTAACGGTGCACGAGGGGACATCGAGGCGAATGCGGATGGCATAAGTGTACGTCGTATTTATCTGTGATGTTTAGGTGATTTAAATGATGGGACTTCATTAATGTGATTAATGAAAGAAAATAAACCTAAGTTGTTGTGGAATCGAATTTTCAAAAACAGGTAGCTACAGTTCTTGCTTTGCATCGCGGTGTTCCTTGTAGAACATCCTGCACCTTATTCGATAAGGAAAGGACCGAGATCCCTTCACCGAGAGTGACTCCTTTAGCAATAACTGGCAGATGCTACAACCCTCGGTTTGTCTTTTGATTGCTTCTATAGTTTTTGCTTTGCACAGCGGTATATATAATATATCCTGCACCTTATTCGATGAGGAAAGGGTTGACGATCCCTTCAACGGGAGTGACCCTTTAGTAAAACAAGAAAAGCTTCAAAAGCACTCCATTTTAAAATCATTTGATTCTACAACGATATCTGTTAGTGTATATGCCCTAGAGGCCATTACTATATCATACTAGTTTGTATATTACTTGATGGAAGCTTGGGATATTCACAGTTGTATATACAATCTTGCTCGAAATGGTAGTATGCTACTTGGTTTGTCTCTACTTCAATGTGTGCATGTGTTTCTTTTAGCATATCGCTTATATACATATTAGTAGAGCCCTTAGGATTATTGCTTGATTACCAGCGTTGTGATGGCGCTCACACTCATGGGGGCTGGGTGATCCATAAGCACATCCTTATACAGGTCCCTAGTCGTTGGACTATCGAGACAGGGCATCGATACTCCGGAGTAGACTAGAGTATGCGCTTCTCATCCCAGCGTGGGAGACGGTCTGTCCCACAGCCACCAGTACGTCGTACTTGAGATAGTATGCGGGTGCTCGTTAGGTTACGAGTACACTGGACAGGACTCGTCGGGAACTGTTGGTTGGTATTATACCTATCGTCAGTTATCAGTTCCCAGGTGACATGAGTACAGCTTAGTCCGCTGACTTGACACTGTCACTTCGCCTCGAGTGTGTTCCTACTGCACTTTGATTACTACCCAACCACGGCTCAAAGGAGTCGTGCAAACAGGTAGTTTTTGGGTGCAGTCGCGAAGCACTTGGAGGCAGTGATGGTTAGACAGGATTCGTCTCTCCCGGTATTGGGGGTTGACACCGCGCTGTGTCCAGGAGAGCCATTACACTAGTAGTCCCTGTCCAGGGCAAGCGAGATATACTGGTAGGTTTCTAGTGTTATCTCAGGGTATTAGGGGACTGACGTTCACCGCCCCCTAGGCCCGCCATGCAATGTATTAGACGAACAGACCGGACTGTATGGAGACTGTCACATACAGGCTCAGTAGGAGTTCAGATGGGGTTCACCTCGTCAGTCTTCTTATCGGCATCTACCTGGGGACCGTTACGTACAGCTAGTGCCGCTTGCGGTCTGTGGTTAAACCCACTGCCAGCGTAGTGTCGAGTCTTTAGAGTCCCACACAGAGAGCTATTCGCCTTTAGGCAAAATGAGTAGAGGTCGCATGGTTTTGCGACAGGGTTCGTTTTGTAAGTGCACGGCGGCGCCCTGGCCGTCAATCCGACGGCCAAATGCGGAAACGGTGATAAACTTTAATTTTTGCAGACTTAGCAAACCGGCACCACCGCGCACTAAACCCCGGATCGTGCCATTAAACTAGTCTAAGCTACTAACAAGAAGGGGAAGAGATATACCGACTGATCCGAGTCCTCCGGTCTTCATCTCCACTCCGATCTCCTCGCGGGAACTCCGGTCGTCGCCTCCTCCCCGGAAGGGCACCACATCGCCTGTAGCTTTTACGGGCTCCCACCTCAATACCGAGGCAACTCGGGCGCGAAGTAGGCTACCCGACGCGTCCAAGATTGTAAGTGCACGGCGGCGCCTCGGCCGTCAATCCGACGGCCAAACGCGGAAACGGTGATAAACTTTAATTTTTTGCGGACTTAGCAAACCGGCACCACCGCGCACTAAACCCCGGATCATGCCATTAAACTAGTCTAAGCTAACAAGAGAATGAGTTAGAGATATACCGACTAATCCGAGTCCTCCGGTCTTCATCTCCACTCCGAAAGGGCACCACGTCGCCTGCATCTTTTACGGGCTCCCGCCTCTATACCGAGGCAACTCGGGCATGAAGCCGGCAACTCGACATGCCCAAGGTTTGCTGTAGGATGTGTAGAGTCTATGTCTCATTGGGGTATTGGAGTTGCCTTTGATGGAGAAATGATACAAGAGAAAAATCCAAGGAGTATGCTCTCAAAATGGCTCGGCCAGAAAACTCAGCCCCTGCACCCCATTTTGTGCTCTCTGGAAAAATGGGAATGAAGCAAGTTCTCCCTCTCTCTCTGTTGTGTAATGAAAATGAGCCCATTCCAAACTCATTTATTTTCAAAGCAAATTAAATCCTCATCACAAAAAAAAACTTCCAGCACAAACATGTGGGGGGGTCCACTAAAAAAGCATGAAAAGAATTAATCCACTCAAATTAAAACCTCACACCATGCTCAAAAACAGTGGCCAGCCAAATTAATCCATACCCTATCAAATCCCCATAAATGCAATAGAATCAAAATGATGGTGGAAAATAAAATAAGCCATCATAATCAAAACAACTGCAAGAAACCCCCTCCACAAATGTTATTTGCACAATTGCAAATAACCCCCTCCATCGGAAAAGTCCGGCCGGGAAAGAACAAAGGAAAACCGGCCGGAACGGAATGCAAACTGGAAACTCCAGAAAACTGGTCCCGTAATAAATTACAGGAAAACCCCGATACTGTGCATACACACCCGCATATGTATTCCGTCCGGATACAAATGCAATGAGACAAAATCTACACTTTACTATACTAGAATCCGGCTTAAACCAAAGCCGGCTAGTAATATCCGTCCGATCCTGATCCGTGCAATACCGCACGTATCTGATCGAACGCTGCCATATGACCATACGGCCACTAGTACAAAACTGTCCGATCCTGATCCGTGCAATACCGCACGTATCTGATCGGACCCTGCCATATCTCCATACGGCCTCTACAGCGTTTCGCCCGAAAGCTTGAGTAACTGAAAGTGTGGTGGACTCTAAAGACTCGTCAATACTATGGCTGTGGATTGAACCACTAGCACGTCAGAGGTATAAGCCAATACGTAACGGGCCACCAGCTATTGACTAAAAGGGACGTCGAAGAGCGAACTCATCCTGACACCCTACTGAGCCTGTCAGTGACAATATCCGTACAGTCCGGTCCGTTCGTCTATGAGCATCGCATGTCGGGCCTAGGGGGTTGGTAAAAGTCAGACCCCCAAAAGCGGTACAAGTCGTGTCGGAGTGTAGCCCAGAACACCCTGAGATACTACTGGAATACCTACCAGTAAATCTCCTACCTTGGCCAAGGTCTTCGTGTAATGGCTCTCCTAGACACAGCGTGACCTCACACCGAATACCGGGAGAGACGAACCCCTAAAGATCCGCTCACTGCCTCCATGTGGCTCGGGACTGTACCCAACTAAAACCTGTTTGCACGACTCCTTTGAGCCGTGGTAGGGTAGTAATCAAAGTACAGTGGGAACTCACACGAGACAAATGACGATCCCCAGGTCGATGAACTAACCTGTACACATGTCACCTGGGAACTGCTATCTGACGTCAGGTATAAGACCAACTAGCATGTTCCCGGCGAGTCCTGTCCGGTGTACTCATAACCCAATGAGCACCTGTATACATCTTAGGTGAACCAACTGACACCAGTGGCTTGTGAGACCGGCCACCGCCCCTCGTCGGGGTCTCGACTGTATACACTAGTCTACTCTGGAGTATCGATGCCCTGTCTCGAAACTCTTACGACTAGGGACCTTTTAAGGATGCGCTTATAGACTCCAGCTCTCACTTATATGATCGCCCTCATACTGCTGGCAGTCAAGCAAAAATCCTAGGGGCTCTATCAACGTGCAATAGCGACATGTCAGGTCACCTAAAGCAGTACACGATGATAAAGGTAAACCAGATAGCGTACTATCATCTCGAGTAAGACTGTCTCCCCGGGATAGGTCCTCCCTCAATCATTGCAATCACGTGCCTGTGACCCAATAATTGACTCTGAGGGCACTATCTCCAACAATCTCCCACTTGCACTCAAGGCTAATTATTGTGATGTCGCATACTCACAGCCCGTGTGATACCGAACAAACACCCAACTCCTCTACTAGTCAGTCTCACAAAAAACCGTTTGTGAAACTATTGCGTTCGAGGAATTGCCTCAGTGAGTGGATCCGCTTAGATGTTTCTTTCTTTGTCTCTCTATATCTCAAGTTCGCGGAGAAAACTATCTCCCGAAATGAGCAATACCTGTCTTAGAATGTCTGGATGTCTGATGGGACCTAGCTCATGAATGAACTCCAAATCCAAACTTCTTAGACTGTATCGTCAACCGAACTTAATCAGTATCCTGCGCCATGCCACCCTCAGTATTGCCTTGGACCACCTGTCCAAAATACTGCCCCTTGTCAGAAGGAATACTATAACTCTGACAACCTCCTTGTCGTCCATGTCACCTTGGAAGCCTGGAATGATAATTGTCTCCCGAAAGAGGCTTTCGTTATCATATCCCTAGAACAGCCACTTATGTTCTAAAACTGCTTCTGACTGTTTCTCCAGGATTGGATCAATATCAACTTATTGCATCTAGTGCAAGAACAACATCTGGTGTGGTACTTGACATCTCATGATTGACTCAATTGCCTAAGCAAGTGATCTGCCAATCATGCGTATCCCTCTCTACTTTAGTCTATAAGACACCTTTAGAGAGGGTGACTCCATCACTTGCAGGTACACTACCGTGCCAGGAGTCGTCCATTCTAAATACTCTTAGAATGCTGTCAAAGTACCCTGATTGGGAAACCACCCAAATCTAGATCTAAAACCATAGATCTAGTAACCAGTATGTCTGATATAATGTCCAATTCCTTTTGTGGAGAAAACACCGTGTGACGACCAAAGTATAACCGATCGTAGTATAGGAATATCACTTCCTACTACCTTCTCAACAGATCCATCCCCTATTCTGATGACGTCAAACCTATGACTGTCACATCAGAAATAGATGATCTATCTCCGCTACATCCGCTTTAGTCTATAAATAGACATAAGCCTGATGTCCACCAATGCTTCCGCTGCGCCCACTGACTATGACAACCCTCTGGCAGAGTCATATAGACGTGCACTTCTAAAGCAAGTTTAGAACGACGCTATACTCATCCTCCTGCCGGGTCTCGCAGCCTGGAACAACAACAATGGCAAGTGTGGGTAAACAAGAACTTCCCTATCACCGTCCTTGAGGCTACCAGAGTACCTCTCGGGTGCCTGAAGTTACCCACCTTATCTGCGGAGTGGCCAATGGAATGTCAAACTAGATTGAATCTTCAGGTTCCTTATCAAATCATCAGTAATCGTTTGCGGTTCTGGAATCACTTCCAGTTCTACCATACTCCCACTACTGTTTTTGAAAAAATCTATTTTTATTAAAACTGTGGCGAGTCTAGAACAATATTACTATTGATCTGCCAGATGGTAGAAAATCAACCCTCGTCATAGCCTGGGTCAACCCACAAACAGCCATTACAGAAACGTGCCTTGAGTTATCCAGAGTCTGGTTTTAATCATAAGCCGGACAACTCCCCGTACCTTAACATCGTTAAGATATGAACTGTTCTATATCCAATATAGAACCAGAGGCACTGATTTAATTGAACCAGATTCAAATCATGCAGCTGTCTCCAGTGCATGTCAACTAAATAGAGAGAGGCCGATCAGCGTTACTCAACTTAGGAATACTTCCAATTATGAGTAACCGGAAAGAGAAGCAAGTTCTCTTAATCATCACTATCAACTGAATACCATACACAAGTATCTACATCTTCGATCACTTTGAAGAATCCCGATACTTGCTATACCTGGTTCTCTACTCTATTCAAATACCTATAACTCCTCAAAACTCAGACCCTGTGTTTCTACGAAACACATGTCTAAGAACTAGAGAAGTTAAAAGTAAACAGAATATAGTATGAGGACCAACCCCTCTGTCCTAATGGACACTGGACAACATACAATACTCTGTATGAGTCCGCTGAGTCTAACAACTCTTTCACTGTGTGTCGTAGGTTGAAAACTGTACTTATGGTTAAGAAGAATTACACCGTTGTTTAATGCTCCTTACCTAACCATCCACTGATATAGGTAAATGTCATCGACATAATATCAAAAGGTACATCTCACTCTATGAAAATAGACGTACAGATATATCAATTTGAAATTGGTGCACGACAGCGGATATTCAAAACCAAATATTTGCCGACCGGCAAACAACCCAGGTGATTTCCTCAAATATCACCGATTACAACGAATCCCGATATAATGAGGATGGTCACATAATTCCCAATAACTTACTCCCACTCATCATCTGTAAAACCATACAGATGTGAGAATCATACCTGGTAAATACATACCCTGGAGCAAGTGTCTAATTGGGAAATCAGTTTTCTTTTAACAGTACACAGTGAACCTGAAACATTGAAATGTTTCGATGGGGTATCCAGGTATTCCTAGTAATGCCTCTACCATTATCCAGATTCACAACTATAACCGTATAATTCTTTGCCACCTCTCCAAATCCCTTTATATGTCTTTAGTCATTACCTTCTGCACACCCGTTAGGCCAAATGGTTTTCTTCCTTCCCTACCGTTCGGCACCAGCCTATGGTTTGGAAGAAGACTATCCAATAAGCATAAAGGGTGTACTGTCCTAATCCTAGGAGCACTCGCAACGCGAGAGAAGGTGAAGATAAAAGACACCTGAATGTACTTTATTCCTATTTCTCCTGAACCAGGATCCATCCCCGAACTGGAACAAGTTCCTTTCGAGTTCGTATATAACCATACGATGGATTATCCAATAAACTGTGGATCTTCGTAGTGATACGGAGTGTCCTGGAGAAATACAAAAGTGATTTAGGATTGGCGAAGAAATACTTGGTTTGGTCGTGAATAGCAGTCGCAACTTACTTTGCCCTCTTACTAATCCCTTTCTTTGTCTTAACTTAATACCTTCTGTACACCGTTTAGGCTAACTGGTTTTCTTCATTCCCTACCGGTCGGCACCAGCCTATGGTTTGGAAGAAGACTATCCAATTTGCATAATAGGTGTACTACTCCTAAACCAAGGAGTACTCGCAACCTGAGAGAAGGTGAAAAGAAAAGACAACTGAATAGTCCTATCCGTTTTTCTCCAGAACCAGAAACCATCCTCGAAGTCCTTCGAGTTCGTATATAACCATACGATGGTTTTGTCCAATGGAAGTGGACGTTCGTAGTAATACGGGGTGTCCTGGAGAAAAGGGTAAAAGTAGGAGTGGCAATGAGGTTCGCAACTCTGACAATCCAAAAGCCAGTGTTAAGAAGGTTCGGTCAACTTGGTCACTGAGTCATAGTCTAGGGTCGGGTCAATGGTCGCTGCCAGAGAGAGAGAAAAGAAACACTCAGCGTGCACTCTAACCTAGATCAGAATGGTTATCACTTTTTCTAATCTGGAAACCTCCTACTGTACCTCAAATTCTCCTCCAAACCTGAAAGAAGAATTAGTCGGGGTCACCCGAGGAGTAAACCAACTCATCAGTGGGAATCGGGATCCAACTCTCATCGCACGATAACGTGACGGAATCCGCTCACGGTATCACACTCCAGAAGGTATGCGCATATCTGGCAAGTTTCAGTTCTTTTGAAACTCCCGATGTGATTTCTGCCCCATGCTCTTATGACCTTGACTTTGGCCAACATATCATAAGTCACATGTCAAGTTCAACCCGTCATTCTCCAGGTTAATTTGAACCCACCCGTACATACCCTTGACTTTGGCCAAAATGGCAGTACGACTGTCCCAAACCAACGCATCTATCTATGCTGCATATGAATACCCCAATAGCTACCAATCACTGTGCCTTGACTTTGGCCAACATACACAGCTTGAATACTATTGACTATCCATATGAAACGACGGAGGGCTACGAATGGTTTCTGGCGAAAACGTTTAACGTAATGAACTTGATCTCGTTGAAGGAACGGATAGCTTTTTAGAAAATATAGTGACGAAAACCTTTACTAAAGAGGTCACTCCCGGCGAAGGGATCTCGGCTCTTTCCCCGTAGAATGGGGTGCAGGATATTCCAAATGAATATCACGGTGCAAAGCAAAAGTAATCGGCTATAGTGAAGTTAATGCCCTGACGCAAACTTCTGTCCAAGGGGTCACTCCCGGTGAAGGGATCTCGGCCCTTGCCTCGTCGACTGAGGAGCAGGATATTCCAAATGAATACCACGATGCAAAACAAAAGTGAACGTCCTTGCAATAACAGCTTTTTGAAAAGTGTTCCAACAACATCAGAATAGGTTTGTTTTAACTTGCATTGATCCAAATCAATGCAGTCCCATCAATTGATCACACCAATAAAGAACGAAAATATACTGACGTACGTATATGCCATCCGCATTCGCCACTGGGTCCCGTCATCACCCGTTAGGTTAGCTTACTAACGGCAGAGCGGGGACTGGACTAGCGCTGGTGAAAAACATATACAACATCTACTAATATATATACCAATATATTATATTTCGCTCAAGGCGTGAAAAGAAATGCAACATCACAGAAATGTACAGCATCACAGAACAATACAGATATCTGGGATCCCCGGGTTTCACAGAGCCACTACTGAAACCCGACGTTCCCCTGGTCGTGTGGATAGCCTGTGCAATGAAATCCTAGACCCCTACGGGCGCGGCAAGTTACCCGCCAAAACCTGAAGCGAGGCAGCCCCTTTCAGCTCCGTGAATGGACCACCCAGCACTCCACGGAATCCGGCAACTTGGGTACCCCTCCTGGGTCAACCTGTACCCCCTACGAGTGCGGCGAATAGCCCGCCAATTCTAGAGTGAAGCCCCCTCCGTCCCAATGCCATGAGATGCGGGCTTGTTGCCTTCCAGAACCCGGCTATCCGTGCACTCCACCGCGGGGTAATCCTAGTACAGAATGTAAAATATACATACACCGGGTACATCGACCGCAACCAGGTCGTGCTCCAAAAGAATAATACAAACAGGCAGTGACGGCAGTCCACAAGTCGGACGCTCGCCCCGCAATATCAAATGTACATAATACAACAACACAGTACTAGCATTGCATCCAGGCTATCCCCCACGACCGATCCGCAACATCACAGCAAATACATAGAACATCAACGTGAAAGTCACGTTCGCAAATCCGTCTAACCGGGCTATAGCAGTTAGACCGGATTTACCGATCGAGTGACATTCACGGTCGCAGATATAATGTAAATACTGTGAAAAATGTGTTTAAAATTTTCCGATTGACCAAAAATTAACAAGTGGGCCCCCAATCAAAACTGTAGCACTCACAGAAAACCTGGGCCCAATTTTAATATCCCAAAACCCCTAAAATAAGCCCACAAGCCCACTGAAAGAAATTGGTGAAGTGAAGCCTCATTCATGCGGCGGAAGGGCGGCCAATGAGGGGATAAGGCCGCGCTTCCGCGGTCGTAAGGTATGATCACTTTACCAAAATTTTGCAGTAGTCTTAGAACTCCCTGCACATCATTCTGAGACAACCTGAAAAATTTTTGGACTCAAAAAAAATTCGACAGAAACTGTTGTGCTTGAAAAATGCGGTTTCGGGATTTTGTTCGATCGGAAACGTAAAACACATTAAACGAAGCTAGACGAAGTTAATGGCGAGGCTCTGATACCACTGTAAGTGCACGGCGGCGCCTCGGCCGTCAATCCGACGGCCAAACGCGGAAACGGTGATAAACTTTAATTTTTTGCGGACTTAGCAAACCGGCACCACCGCGCACTAAACCCCGGATCATGCCATTAAACTAGTCTAAGCTAACAAGAGAATGAGTTAGAGATATACCGACTGATCCGAGTCCTCCGGTCTTCATCTCCACTCTAAAGGGCACCACGTCACCTGCATCTTTTACGGGCTCCCGCCTCTATACCGAGGCAACTCGGGCATGAAGCCGGCAACTCGACATGCCCAAGGTTTGCTGTAGGATGTGTAGAGTCTATGTCTCATTGGGGTATTGGAGTTGCCTTTGATTGAGAAATGATACAAGAGAAAAATCCATGGAGTATGCTCTCAAAATGGCTCGGCCAGAAAACTCAGCCCCTGCACCCCATTTTGTGCTCTCTGGAAAAATGGGAATGAAGCAAGTTCTCCCTCTCTCTCTGTTGTGTAATGAAAATGAGCCCATTCCAAACTCATTTATTTTCAAAGCAAATTAAATCCTCATCACAAAAAAAACTTCCAGCACAAACATGTGGGGGGGGGGGGGTCCACTAAAAAAGCATGAAAAGAATTAACCCACTCAAATTAAAACCTCACACCATGCTCAAAAACAGTGGCCGGCCAAATTAATCCATACCCTATCAAATCCCCATAAATGCAAGAGAATCAAAATGATGGTGGAAAATAAAATAAGCCATCATAATCAAAACAACTGCAAGAAACCCCCTCCATAAATGTTATTTGCACAATTGCAAATAACCCCCTCCATCGGAAAAGTCCAGCAGGGAAAGAACAAAGGAAAACCGGCCGGAACGGAATGCAAACTGGCAACTCCAGAAAACTGGTCCCATAATAAATTACAGGAAAACCCCGATACTGTGCATACACACCCGCATCTGTATTCCGTCCGGATACAAATGCAATGAGACAAAATCTACACTTTACTATACTAGAATCCGGCTTAAACCAAAGCCGGCTAGTAATATCCGTCCGATCCTGATCCGTGCAATACCGCACGTATCTGATCGAACGCTGCCATATGACCATACGGCCACTAGTACAAAACTGTCCGATCCTGATCCGTGCAATACCGCACGTATCTGATCGGACCCTGCCATATCTCCATACGGCCTCTACAGCGTTTCGCCCGAAAGCTTGAGTAACTGAAAGTGTGGTGGACTCTAAAGACTCGTCAATACTATGGCTGTGGATTTAACCACTAGCACGTCAGAGGTATAAGCCAATACGTAACGGGCCACCAGCTATTGACTAAAAGGGACGTCGATGAGCGAACTCATCCTGACACCCTACTGAGCCAGTCAGTGACAATATCCGTACAGTCCGGTCCGTTCGTCTATGAGCATCGCATGTCGGGCCTAGGGGGTTGGTAAAAGTCAGACCCCCAAAAGCGGTACAAGTCGTGTCGGAGTGTAGCCCAGAACACCCTGAGATACTACTGGAATACCTACCAGTAAATCTCCTGCCTTGGCCAAGGTCTTCGTGTAATGGCTCTCCTAGACACAGCGTGACCTCACCCCCAATACCGGGAGAGACGAACCCCTAAAGATCCGCTCACTGCCTCCATGTGGCTCGGGACTGTACCCAACTAAAACCTGTTTGCACGACTCCTTTGAGCCGTGGTAGGGTAGTAATCAAAGTACAGTGGGAACTCACACGAGACAAATGACGATCCCCAGGTCGATGAACTAACTTGTACACATGTCACCTGGGAACTGCTATCTGACGTCAGGTATAAGACCAACTAGCATGTTCCCGGCGAGTCCTGTCCGGTGTACTCATAACCCAATGAGCACCTGTATACATCTTAGGTGAACCAACTGACACCAGTGGCTTGTGAGACCGGCCACCGCCCCTCGTCGGGGTCTCGACTGTATACACTAGTCTACTCTGGAGTATCGATGCCCTGTCTCGAAACTCCTACGACTAGGGACCTTTTAAGGATGCGCTTATAGACTCCAGCTCTCACTTATATGATCGCCCTCATACTGCTGGCAGTCAAGCAGGAATCCTAGGGGCTCTATCAACGTGCAAAAGCGACATGTCAGATCACCTAAAGCAGTACACGATGATAAAGGTAAACCAGATAGCGTACTATCATCTCGAGTAAGACTGTCTCCCCGGGATAGGTCCTCCCTCAATCATTGCAATCACGTGCCTGTGACCCAATAATTGACTCTGAGGGCACTATCTCCAACAAAGATATGCTGTAGGAAGTGTAGTGTAGAATCATAGTCTCTTTTGGGGTTTGTTGCCATTGATGGAGGTGAAAGAAGAAATGAACTTTGAGGGAAATGATGCTCTCAATTTTAGTAAGCAAAATGAGATGATCAAAAGAATGCAACACTCTCATTTTTCCTCTCTTCTTAATGTGGCCGGCCTCAACCAAGAAATGGTGGAGGAAAGAAAACAAAGTTAATCACAAGAGGGAGGTGAGTGTAGGAAGTGAAAAGAGGTGACCACATCCTAAAACATAATGATCTAAATCAACATCAAACCTCAAATCCATTTCAAATCTTATCCAATCTCATAAATGCATGAAAAGCAAAGATGCTTATCATATCAATCTTTATGCAATAAAACCCTCCACAAAGTGTTATTTGCAAACTTGCAAATAACACCCTCCATCGGAAAAGTCCGGCCGGGAAAGAACAAAGAAAAACCGGCCGGAACGGAATGCAAACTGGCAACTCCAGAAAACTGGTCCCGTAATAAATTACAGGAAAACCCCGATACTGTGCATACACACCCGCATCTGTATTCCGACCGGATACAAATGCAATGAGACAAAATCTACACCGTACTAAACTAGGACCGGCTTATGCCAAAGCCGGCTAGTAATATCCGTCCGATCCTGATCCGTGCAATACCGTACGTATCAGATCGAACCCTGCCATATAACTATACGGCTACTAGTACAAAACTGTCCGATCCTGATCCGTGCAATACCGCACGTGTCTGATCGGACCCTGCCATATCTCCACACGGCCTCTACAGCGTTTCGCCCGAAAGCTTGAGTAACTGAAAGTGTGGTGGACTCTAAAGACTCGTCAATACTATGGCTGTGGATTTAACCACTAGCACGTCAGAGGTATAAGCCAATACGTGACGGGCCACCAGCTATTGACCAAAAGGGACGTCGATGAGCGAACTAATCCTGACACCCTACTGAGCCTGTCAGTGACAATATCCGTACAGTCCGGTCCGTTCGTCTATGAGCATCGCATGTCGGGCCTAGGGGGTTGGTAAAAGTCAGACCCCCAAAAGCGGTACAAGTCGTGTCGGAGTGTAGCCCAGAACACCCTGAGATACTACTGGAATACCTACCAGTAAATCTCCTGCCTTGGCCAAGGTCGTCGTGTAATGGCTCTCCTAGACACAGCGCGACCTTACCCCCAATACCGGGAGAGACGAACCCCCGGAGATCCGCTCACTGCCTCCATGTGGCTCGGGACTGTACCCAACTAAAACCTGTTTGCACGACTCCTTTGAGCCGTGGTAGGGTAGTAATCAAAGTACAGTGGGAACTCACACGAGACAAATGACGATCCCCAGGTCGATGAACTAACCTGTACACATGACACCTGGGAACTGCTATCTGACGTCAGGTATAAGACCAACTAGCATGTTCCCGGCGAGTCCTGTCCGGTGTACTCATAACCCAATGAGCACCTGTATAGATCTTAGGTGAACCAACTGACACCAGTGGCTTGTGAGACCGGCCACCGCCCCTCGTCGGGGTCTCGACTGTATACACTAGTCTACTCTGGAGTATCGATGCCCTGTCTCGAAACTCCTACGACTAGGGACCTTTTAAGGATGTGCTTATAGACTCCAGCTCTCACTTATATGATCGCCCTCATACTGCTGGCAGTCAAGCAAGAATCCTAGGGGCTCTATCAACGTGCAATAGCGACATGTCAGGTCACTTAAAGCAGTACACGATGATAAAGGTAAACCAGATAGCATACTATCATCTCGAGTAAGACTGTCCTACCGGGATAGGTCCTCCCTCAATCATTGCAATCACGTGCCTGTGATCCAATAATTGACTCTGAGGGCACTATCTCCAACAATCTCCCACTTGCACTCAAGGCTAATTATTGCGATGTCGCATACTCACAGCCCGTGTGATACCGAACACCCAACTCCTCTACTAGTCAGTCTCACAAATCCCGTTTGTGAAACTATTGCGTTCGAGAAATAGCCTCAGTGAGTGGATCCGCCTTGATGTTTCTTTCTATGTCTCTCTCTATATCTCAAGTTCGCGGAGAAAGCCATCTCCCGAAATGAGCAATACCTGTCTTAGAATGTCTGGATGTCTGATGGGACCTAGCTCATAAATAAACTCCAAATCCAAACTTCTTAGACTGTATCGTCAACTGAACTTAACCAGTATCCTGCGCCATGCCTTCCTCAGTATTGCCTTGGACCACCTGTCTAAAATACTGCCCCTCGTCAGAAGGAAAACTATAACTCTGACAACCTCCTTGTCGTCCATGTCACCTTGGAAGCCTGGAATGATAACTGTTTCCCGAATGGGGCTTTCGTTATCATATCCCTAGAACATTCACTTATGTTCTAAAACTGCTTCCGACTGTTTCTCCAGGATTGGTTCAATGTCAACTTATTGCATCTAGTGCAAGAACAACATCTGGTGTGGTACTCGACATCTCATGATTGACTCAATTGCCTAAGCAAGTGATCTGCCAATCATGAACATCCCTCTCCCCTTTAGTCTGTAAGACACCTTTAGAGAGGGTGACTCCATTACCTGCAGGTACACTACCATGCCAGGAGTCGTCCATTCTAAATACTCTTAGAATGCTGTCTAAGTACCCAGATTGGGAAACCACCCAAATCTAGATCTAAAACCATAGATCTCGTAACCAGTATGTCTGATATAATGTCCAAGTCCCTTGTGGAGAAACCACTGTGTGACGACCAAAGTATAACCGATCGTAGTATAGGAATATCACTTCCTACTACCTTCTTAACAGATTCATCCCCTATTCTGATGACGTCAAACCTATGACTGTCACATCAGAAATAGATGATCTATCTCCGCTACATCTTCTTTAGTCTATAAATAGACATAAGCCTGATGTCCACCAATGCTTCCGCTGCTCCCACTGACTACGACAACCCTCTGGCAGAGTCATACAGACGTGCACTTCTAAAGCAAGTTTAGAACGACGCTATACTCATCCTCCTGCCGGGTCTCGCAGCCTGGAACAACAACAATGGAAAGTGTGGGTATACAAGAACTTCCCTGTCACCGTCCTTGAGGCTACCGAAGTACCTCTCGGGTGCCTGAAGTTACCCACCTTATCTGCGGAGTGGCCAATGGAATGTCAAACCAGATTGAATCTTTAGGTTCCTTATCAAATCTTCAGTAATCGTTTGCGGTTCTGGAATCACTTCCAGTTCTACCATACTCCCACTACTGTTTTCTGAAAAAATCCATTTCTTTTAAAATTGGGGCGAGTGAAGAACAATATCACTATTGATCTTCCAGATGGTAGAAAGTCAACCCTCGTCATTGCCTGGGTCAACCCACAAACAGCCATTACAGAAACGTGCATTGAGTTATCCAGAGTCTGGTTTTAATCATAAGCCAGACAACTCCCCGTACCTTAACAACGTTAAGATATGAATTGTTCTATATCCAATATAGAACCAGAGGCACTGATTTAATTGAACCAGATTCAAATCATGCAGCTGTCTCCAGTGCATGTCAACTAAATGGAGAGAGGCCGATCAGCGTTACTCAACTTAGGAATGCTTCCAATTATGAGTAACCCGAAAGAGAAGCAAGTTCTCTTAATCATTACTATCAACTGAATACCATCCACAAGTATCTACATCTTCGATCACAATGAAGAATCCCGATACTTGCAATACCTGGTTCTCTACTTTATTCAAATACCTATAACTCCTCAAAACTTAGACTCTGTGTTTCTATGAAACACATGTCTAAGAACTAGAGAAGTAAAAAGTAAACAGAATATAGTATGAGGACCAACCCCTCTGTCCTAATGGACACTGGACAACATACAATACTCTGTATAAGTCCGCTGAGTCTAAAAACTCTTTCACTGTGTGTCGTAGGTTGAAAACTGTACTTATGGTTAAGAAGAATTACACCGCTGTTTAATGCTCCTTACCTAACCATCCTCTGATATAGGTAAATGTCATCGACATAATATCAAAAGGTATATCTCACTCTATGAAAATAGACGTACAGATATATCAATTTGAAATTGGTGCACAACAGCGGATATTCAAAACCAAATATTTGCCGACTGGCAAACAGCCCAGGTGATCTCCTCAAATATCACCGATTACAACGAATCCCGATATAATGAGGATGATTACCCTATTCCCAATAACTTACTCCCACTCATCATCTGTAAAACCATACAGATGTGAGAATCATACCTGGTAAATACATACCCTGGAGTAAGTATCTAATCGGGAAATCAGTTTTCTTTTAACATTACACAGTGAAACTGAAACATTGAAATGTTTCGGTGGGGTATCCCGGTATTCTTAGTAATGCCTCTTCCATTATCCAGATTCACAACTATAACCGTATAATTCTTTGCCACCTCTCCAAATCCCTTTATATGTCTTTAGTCATTACCTTCTGTACACCCCTTTAAGCCAAATGGTTTTCTTCCATCCCTACCGTTCGGCACCAGCCTATGGTTTGGAAGAAGACTATCCAAAAAGCATAAAGGGTGTACTGTCTTAATCCTAGGAGCACTCACAATACGAGAGAAGGTGAAGATAAAAGACACCTGAATAAACCTTATTCCTATTTCTCCTGAACCAGGATCCATCCCCGAACTGGAACAAGTTCCTTTCGAGTTCGTATATAACCATACGATGGATTATCCAATAAACTGGGATCTTCGTAGTAATACGGAGTGTCCTGGAGAAATACAAAGGTGATTTAGGACTGGCAAAGAAATACTTGGTTTGGTCGTGAATATCAGTCGCAATTTACTTTGCCCTCTTACTAATCCCTTGTTATGTCTTTTCTTAATACCTTCTGTACACCATCGTTAGGCTAATTGGTTTTCTTCATTCCCTTACGGTCGGCACCAGCCTAAGGTTTGGAAGAAGACTATCCAATTTGCGTAATAGGTGTACTATCTCCTAAACCAAGGAGTACTCGCAACCTGAGAGAAGGTAAAAGGAAAAGACAACTGAATAGTCCTATCCTTTTCTCCAGAACCAGAAACCATCCTCGAATAAATTCCTTCAAGTTCGTATATAACCATACGATGGTTTTGTCCAATGGAAGTGGACGTTCGTAGTAATACGGGGTGTCCCGGAGAAAAGGGTAAAAGTAGGAGTGGCAATGAGGTCTGCAACTCTGACAATCCAAAAGCCAGTGTTAAGTAGGTTCGGTCAACTTGGTCACTGAGTCATAGTCTAAGGGTCGGGTCAATGGTCGCTGCCAGAGAGAGAGAGAAAAGAAACACTCAGCGTGCACTCTAACCTAGATCAGAATGGTTATCACTTTTTCTAATCAGGAAACCTCCCACTGTACCTCAAATTCTCCTCCAAACCTGAAAGAAGAATTAGTCGGGGTCACCCGAGGAGTAAACCAACTCATCAGTGGGAATCGGGATCCAACTCTCATCGCATGATAACGTGACGGAATCCGCTCACGGTATCACACTCCAGAAGGTATGCGCATATCTGGCAAGTTTCAGTACTTTTGAAACTCCCGATGTGATTTTTACCCCATGCTCTTATGACCTTGACTTTGGCCAACAAATCATAAGTCACATGTCAAGTTCTGCCCGTCATTCTCCAGGTTAATTTGAGCCCACCCGTACAAGCCCTTGACTTTGGCCAACAAGGCTATACGACTGCCCCAAACCAACGCATCTATCTATGCTGTATATGAATAACCAGCAGCTACCAAACACTGTGCCTTGACTTTGGCCAACAAACACAGCTTGAATACTATTGACTACCCATATGAAACGACGGAGGGCTACGAATGGTTTCTGGCGAAAACCTTTAACGTAATGAACTTGATATCGTTGAAGGAACGGATAGCTTTTTAGAAAATATAGTGACGAAAACTTTTACTAAAGAGGTCACTCCCGGTGAAGGGATCTCGGCTCTTTCCCCGTAGAATGGGGTGCCGGATATTCCTACTGAATACCACGGTGCAAAGCAAAAGTAATCGGCTATAGTGAAGTTAATGCCCTGACGCAAAATTCTGTCCAAGGGGTCACTCCCGGTGAAGGGATCTCGGCCCTTGCCTCGTCGACTGAGGAGCAGGATATTCCTAATGAATACCACGATGCAAAACAAAAGTGAACGTCCTTGCAATAACAGCTTTTTGAAAAGTGTTCCAACAACATCAGAATAGGTTTGTTTAGCTTGCATTGATCCGAATCAACGCAGTCCCATCAATTGATCACACCACAAAGAACGAAAATATACTGATGTACGTATATGCCATCCGCATTCGCCACTGGGTCCCGTCATCACCCGTTAGGTTAGCTTACTAACGACAGAGCGGGGACAGGACTAGCGCGGATGAAAAACATATACAACATCTACTAATATATATACCAATATATTATATTTCCCTCAAGGCGTGAAAAGAAATGCAACATCACAGAAATGTACAGCAGCACAGAACAATACAGATATCTGGGATCCCCGGGTTTCACAGAGCCACTACTGAAACCCGACGTTCCCCTGGTCGTGTGGATAGCCTGTGCAATGAAATCCTAGACCCCTATGGGCGCGGCAAGTCACCCGCCAAAACCTGAAGCGAGGCAGCCCCCTTCAGCACCGTGAATGGACCACCCAGCACTTCACGGAATCCGGTAACTTGGGCACCCCTCCTGGGTCAACCTGTACCCCCTATGAGTGCGGCGAATAGCCCGCCAATTCTAGAGTGAAGCCCCCTCCGTCCCAATGCCATGAGATGCGGTCTTGTTGCCCTCCAGAACCCGGCTATCCGTGCACCCCTCCGCGGGGTAATCCTAGTACAGAAAGTAAAATATACATACACCGGGTACATCGACCGCAACCAGGTCGTGCCCCAAAAGAATAATACAAACTGGCAGTGACGGCAGTCCACATGTCGGACGCTCGCCCCGCAATATCAAATGTACATAATACAACAGCAACTGTACTAGCATTGCATCCAGGCTATCCCCCACGACCGATCCGCAACAACACAGAACATCAACGTGAAAGTCACGTTCGCAAATCCGTCTAACCGGGCTATAGCAGTTAGACCGGATTTACCGATCGAGTGACATTCACGGTCGCAGATATAATGTAAATACTGTGAAAAATGTGTTTAAAATTTTCCGATTGATCAAAAATAAACTAGTGGGCCCCAAACCAATACTGCAGCAGTTACAGAAATTATGAGCCCAATTTTAATGTCCCAAAAACCCTATTTTCAAAACAGAAGCCCAATGGAAAAAACCAGCCCACTGATCCCTTCAATCGGCCGCGGAACCGCGGCTCCATGTAGAGTTATGCCGCGGTTCCGCGCTTAGATGAAGGGAACAGTGTATCGTATTTTTCCAGTGGCCTTAATTCTTCTATTAAAGTACTTTTATACAACCTGAAAAATTTTTAGAGACAAAAAATTTCAACAGAAAACTGTCGTGACAAAATACGGGTTTTTGGACATTTCGATCGATCGGAACTGAAAAACACATTACACAAAGCTAGACTATGTTAATGGCGAGGCTCTAATACCACTGTAGTGCACGGCGGCGCCCCGGCCGTCAATCCGACGGCCAAATGCGGAAACGGTGATAAACTTTAATTTTTGCGGACTTAGCAAACCGGCACCACCGCGCACTAAACCCCGGATCGTGCCATTAAACTAGTCTAAGCTACTAACAAGAAGGGGAAGAGATATACCGACTGATCCAAGTCCTCCGGTCTTCATCTCCACTCCGATCTCCTCGCGGGAACTCCGGTCGTCGCCTCCTCCCCGGAAGGGCACCACATCGCCTGTAGCTTTTACGGGCTCCCACCTCAATACCGAGGCAACTCGGGCGCGAAGTAGGCTACCCGACGCGTCCAAGATATGCTGTAGGAAGTGTAGTGTAGAATCATAGTCTCTTTTGGGGTTTGTTGCCATTGATGGAGGTGAAAGAAGAAATGAACTTTGAGGGAAATGATGCTCTCAATTTTAGTAAGCAAAATGAGATGATCAAAAGAATGCAACACTCTCATTTTTCCTCTCTTCTTAATGTGGCCGGCCTCAACCAAGAAATGGTGGAGGAAAGAAAACAAAGTTAATCACAAGAGGGAGGTGAGTGTAGGAAGTGTAAAGAGGTGACCACATCCTAAAACATAATGATCACTAAATCAACATCAAACCTCAAATCCATTTCAAATCTTATCCAATCTCATAAATGCATGAAAAGCAAAGATGCTTATCATATCAATCTTTATGCAATAAAACCCTCCACAAAGTGTTATTTGCAAACTTGCAAATAACACCCTCCATCGGAAAAGTCCGGCCGGGAAAGAACAAAGAAAAACCGGCCGGAACGGAATGCAAACTGGCAACTCCAGAAAACTGGTCCCGTAATAAATTACAGGAAAACCCCGATACTGTGCATACACACCCGCATCTGTATTCCGACTGGATACAATTGCAATGAGACAAAATCTACACTGTACTAAACTAGGACCGGCTTAAGCCAAAGCCGGCTAGTAATATCCGTCCGATCCTGATCCGTGCAATACCGTACGTATCAGATCGAACCCTGCCATATAACTATACGGCTACTAGTACAAAACTGTCCGATCCTGATCCGACCAATACCACACGTGTCTGATCGGACCCTGCTATATCTCCATACGGCCTCTACAGCGTTTCGCCCGAAAGCTTGAGTAACTGAAAGTGTGGTGGACTCTAAAGACTCGTCAATACTATGGCTGTGGATTTAACCACTAGCACGTCAGAGGTATAAGCCAATACGTGACGGGCCACCAGCTATTGACCAAAAGGTACGTCGATGAGCGAACTCATCCTGACACCCTACTGAGCCTGTCAGTGACAATATCCGTACAGTCCGGTCCGTTCGTCTATGAGCATCGCATGTCGGGCCTAGGGGGTTGGTAAAAGTCAGACCCCCAAAAGCGGTACAAGTCGTGTCGGAGTGTAGCCCAGAACACCCTGAGATACTACTGGAATACCTACCAGTAAATCTCCTGCCTTGGCCAAGGTCTTCGTGTAATGGCTCTCCTAGACACAGCGCGACCTCACCCCCAATACCGGGAGAGACGAACCCCCGGAGATCCGCTCACTGCCTCCATGTGGCTCGGGACTGTACCCAACTAAAACCTGTTTGCACGACTCCTTTGAGCCGTGGTAGGGTAGTAATCAAAGTACAGTGGGAACTCACACGAGACAAATGACGATCCCCAGGTCGATGAACTAACCTGTACACATGTCACCTGGGAACTGCTATCTGACGTCAGGTATAAGACCAACTAGCATGTTCCCGGCGAGTCCTGTCCGGTGTACTCATAACCCAATGAGCACCTGTATACATCTTAGGTGAACCAACTGACACCAGTGGCTTGTGAGACCGGCCACCGCCCCTCGTCGGGGTCTCGACTGTATACACTAGTCTACTCTGGAGTATCGATGCCCTGTCTCGAAACTCCTACGACTAGGGACCTTTTAAGGATGTGCTTATAGACTCCAGCTCTCACTTATATGATCGCCCTCATACTGCTGGCAGTCAAGCAAGAATCCTAGGGGCTCTATCAACGTGCAATAGCGACATGTCAGGTCACTTAAAGCAGTACACGATGATAAAGGTAAACCAGATAGCATACTATCATCTCGAGTAAGACTGTCCTACCGGGATAGGTCCTCCCTCAATCATTGCAATCACGTGCCTGTGATCCAATAATTGACTCTGAGGGCACTATCTCCAACACGTTCACATCCGCGCACTTGTGCACGTTTGCTGTCCGAACAACTTATACTAGTGGGGTTTGGTTTAAGCCAGATCCTAGTATATGATTTGGGATTGGTTTTATCTCTTTGTATTCGTGTTCCTCGGATCACGAATACGGGTGCATATGCACAGTTGCTTGAGACAGAGGGAGAGGACTTTGATTAGGGTTAATGACCATTGTCATTTTATTGACCCTAATGTTTATGTGTGTATTATGATTAATTGATATTAGTTATATATAATTGTGCATGGTTAGGGTTGTTGACCTTTTGACCATTCTTGACTTGTTGACCTAGGTTGACACTTTGATCATCATCATTCCATATAAAAGATGCTCTTTGATCCTTGCAATTAGCATTAAATATGAAATGATAATGGTCATGTCTTAATTAAGCCATGACAATTATCTTGCTAATTATCAATTTATAATAATTCACACATATATGTGAGAATGCTTCATAATTCTCTCATTCTATCATATACTTTCTATCTCTTGCTCTTCCTCTTCCTCAAGCTCTCCCCTCTCATGTGTTGAGAAACACTTGAGCTTGAGAAAAACCACTCCATAGTAATCTCTACTCTCATCTAGGGTTCTAGGATTAGCACTTCTAGCACCTTAGTTACTTCTAGTTTGAAGTTGAAGCCAAAGGTTGAGGCTCTCGGGTGGATCCTTCTTCGACTAGAGAAGGCGACAAGGTGATCCCTTTCTACCACTTCAAGGAGCAAGGAGAGAAGGACATAAAGCCTAAGGTATAACCTTTCTACCCTTTAGCTAATTTCTAGTTAGCTTTAGCTAGTTTTTGTTTAGCAAAGATCCTCCTTTGTCTAGTCCATGTTGCCTAGCATGATAAAAATCCGATTTTTATTCCGTTTTCCGCCTCCCCGCAAGCCCCGGGGTGGGCAACGTGGACTTACAGTGGTATCAGAGCCTAACTAAACATAAATTATCTAGGTAGTAAAGTGTATGGAAGTTTGATCGAAAAAAATCGCAAAACTAAAAACACAAAACCCTAAATTTCTGTTGAAATTTTTTCTGCTCAAAAAATAAAAAATCATACTTCAAAAATCGTCTCTGGGTTTTGTGAAGAAGCCCACCAAAAACGGTCAAGTGAACCCTTCAAAGCGCGGCGGTTCCGCGGCAAAAGCATGCCTATTGCCGCGGAACCGCGGCCGTTTTGACTCGGTTCATGACCGAGTTTGGTGCAGTGTTCTTATGTTATGGTTTTGGGATTTTTAAGATGGTTTATTTGTGCCCAGGTTTTCCAGAAAAGAAATTTGTATTTGGAGGCCTATAAATCCGTATTTTTGATCGAACTTCACTACACTTTGACTAATGGGTTATATCTGTGATGTTTATATGTATTTAACGTCTGCTAATCGCTATACGTCGATTAGTGGGGGTTATACATATCTGTGATCTGTGTTTGTTGATGGTATGTGTATATGAATGCGTTGGATTTTCGCGGGTGAATAGCCGGGGTGGATGTGAGATGAGTGTTTCTTTTTCTTTCATTCATTGTAATATGTAAATTGATGTATTATTATTTGTTTGGCCGCACAACCGGGTCGAGGTTGTAGCCGTCATTGTATAATTCTTTTTACTGTTTTTGCTCCTAGGATAGACCCATGGAGGGGGTGCACAAACTACCGGGTATCTCGAACTGCCGAGTGGCCTACTCACGGTGTTGAGGGAGGTTGCTTCGCTTCGGGTACTTGGCGGGTAGTTTGCCGCGCCCGTAGGGGTCTTGGGTGGGGTATTGGCTATTCACCGCGACCGTGTAATCCGCTTTTCTTTGCAGGCTCCAACGGATTGCGGATTCCTAGTATATCCAATGTATTCATCTGTGATCTGTAATGTCTATCATTGCTATATATCTATATACTATAACTATTTAGGCGTTGCTTATGTTTTACAGCCGCGCTAGCCCAGCCCCCGCTCTGTCGTTAGTTAAGTAACCTAACGGGTGATGACAGGGCCCCGTGGCGAATGCGAATGGCATAAGCGTACGTCATATTTTGGTTGTTTTCTGCAATGGTAGGATTAAATGATGGGACGCATTAAAAGAACTAATGCAAGAAAATAAACCAAGTAAAAGTCGATTGGAACTCTTTGAAAACCACCCGGTTCTTTTCAAAACTAAACTTTTAAACGCGGAGCTTGAACCACTCCTTTTAAAAGCTATCTCGTTCCATCGATTATATCAAGTTCACTACGTTCACGGTTTTGCCAAAACCATTCGTAGCCCTCCGTCATTCCACATGAATGGTCAAAAAGTATTCAAGATATGTATTTTGGCCAAAGTCAAGGCATAGTGATTGGTAGCTATTGGGTATTCATGTGCAGCATAGATAGATGCGTTGGTTTGGGACAGTCGTGCTGCCATTTTGGCCAAAGTCAAGGGTAGGTACGGGTGGGTCCAAATTAACCAGGAGAATGACGGGTAGAACTTGACATGTGACTTATGATATTTTGGCCAAAGTCAAGGTCATAAGAGCATGGGGCAAAAATCCACATCCGGAGTTTCATAAGCACTGAAACTTACTAGCGCTGCATACCATTTGGAGTGTGATAATTCTGGTAGGATTCCTTCGGTTTTATCACGCGATGATATTTGGATCCCGATCCTACTGTGAGTATATGCTACTCCTCGGGAAAACTCTCACTTAACGATCAATGCTATAAACCTAGTAGGTGTCTAGAAAGGTGTTAGTGGGGCTACGCCCACAGGGAAAAGAGGTTACTTAATTAAGGAACTTCGCGAAAGCGTTGGAAAACCTCCCTCGAAGTACCGACACTGGCCTGGCTGAACGGTTAAGCACGTATTGTATGGTGAGATTGATCCTGACTAATCCTTTCTTTACGGTTTGAGAAGGGATTCGAGAGACAGTAGGAGCCATCCATTTTAGACAAACTAAAAACCACTCTAAACTTGCAAGAGCATCATGCTAAAGTGTTTCTTCTCTCTCTCCTAATTGCAGCGACCATTCAACATGACCGGACTTAAGTTATTATTAGATAAAAACATACTGACAGGGCCAAACTATAAAGATTGGCTCAGGAATGTCAAGATGGCAATCACTTACGACAAGTTGGGGTATATCCTTACCACCAAAGCTCCTCCTGTCCCAGGTCCCACCTCCAGTGTCGCGGATGTAGAAATCCGTAAGACATGGGAGATAGATTGCGCGAAGGCCAAATGCCTCGTACTTACCTCGATGGACAACGAACATCAGAGGAGGCACGAGAATATGGACCTAGAGTCCATATTTCTCCATACAAAAGAACTGTATGGAGAGCAGTCTCGTATCGCCAGATACGAAGTGTCGAAGAAGCTATTTTCAGCAAGATTGGTCGTCGGATCATCGGTAGCGGAACACGTGCTTAAGATGATTGGCTACATAGAGGAGCTCGCGGACCTTGGGACCACGTTGGAGAATGAACTCTACACTGATTTGATTCTCCAGTCCCTTCCTTCCACTTACGCCCAGTTTATCCTAAACTTCAACATGCAAGGAAAGGAGGTTGAACTTTCCGAACATCTGAACATGTTGAGGAGTGCTGAGGGCACCCTACAGAAGGGTAGGGAGACATCCACTTTGTTCGTAGGATGATCTTCCTCTTCTAGATCCAGGGAGAAAGCCAAGGGTAAGAAGAAGAAAGCCCCCGCCAAACCAAGAGGCGGTGTCAGTAAAGTGGATACGAAGGGAAAAGGAAAGGCAACAAAGGTAGCGGGAAAGCTAGTGGGGAAGGAAGAATGCTTCTACTGTCACAGAAGTGGACACTGGAAACAGGATTGCAAGGCTTGGAAGGCCAGAACCCAGGATCTGAAGCGAGTTGCGGCTTCAGCTTCAGGTGTGTATGTTATTGAAAATTGTCTATCAATAAACTCTACTTCTTGGGTATTGGATACCGGATCAGGATCTCATATCTGTAATTCTTTGCAGGCGTTGAGAAAGCGTAGAGTTTTGAAGGCAGGTGACATGACCCTCAGAGTTGCAAACGGTGCTAGCATGGATGCTGAGGCCGTGAGGGACTATCACCTGGGATTGTCGGATGGACACTTTTTGGTTTTGCGTAGTTGTTATTATGTACCAAATGCAACCTGTAATATCATTTCTGTATCTTTATTATCTAAAGAAGGTTATGAATTTGCATTTGTAAGTAATGTAGTGAACATTCACCTTAATCAAGTTTTGATTGGGTCAGGTACATTGAACAACGGTATATACGTATTAAACCAACCACAGATTTTCAATGTCCAGAATACACACAAAAGAAAGTCTCCAGAAATCAATAGAACTTTCTTATGGCATTGTAGACTGGGTCACATCAATGAGAGAAGGTTGACTAAGTTACATGCAGAAGGATATTTGGATCCGTTCGAATATCGATCGTATGCAACTTGTCAATCCTGTCTCAAAGGAAAGATGACAAAGACTCCGTTCACTGGACACGGAGTAAGAGCGAGCGAGCTCTTGGGACTCGTACACAGCGACGTGTGCGGTCCAATGTCTACACATGCGCGAAGCGGTTATTCTTACTTCGTTACTTTTACGGATGACTTTTCAAGGTAAGGATATATCTTCTTAATGAAACATAAATCCGAGGCTTTTGAAAAATTCCAGGAATATAAGAATGAAGTAGAAAAACAAACAGGCAAAAGTATCAAGGCACTGAGATCTGATCGAGGTGGTGAATACTTGAGTGCCGAGTTCCTGGGTTACTTAAAAGAGAATGGAATTCTCTCTCAGCTCACTCCTCCATACACTCCGCAACATAACGGTGTATCGGAGAGACGGAACCGAACCCTATTGGATATGGTACGGTCCATGATGAGTAACGCTGAGTTGCCGCGATCGTTCTGGGGATATGCGCTAGAATCAGCTGCATACCTTTTGAACCGAGTTCCAACTCAGACTGTGCCTACTACGCCATATCAGATGTGGTGTGGGAAGAGACCCTATCTTAATCATATTACGACATGGGGATGTCCAGCTTTTGTCAAAAAGCAGCATGCGGACAAGCTCGAGGCACGCTCAGTACAGTGCAAGTTTGTGGGATATCCAAAGAACTCCAAGGGATATTTCTTCTATTGCGAAGAGGAACAAAAGGTTTTTGTTTCTCGCCATGCCCACTTTCTAGAACACCAGTTCATAGAAAAAGAACTAAGTGGGAGCGCAATAGAACTGGAAGAAATTCCAGAACCACGAGCTATTACTGAAAGCTTAGTAGAACCAGAGGGTCCGAAAATCAGGACATTCCCACGCCACTCCGCAGGAGTAGCAGGCAGTCTCATCCGCCCGAGAGATACTACGGTTTTCTCATTGACGGGGATAGAAAGGATTGTATCATAGATTGTGATGAGCCTACTAGCTTCCAGCAAGCCATTCAGAGTGTCGACTCGGTAAAATGGCTGGATGCAATGCGGACCGAAATGGAGTCCATGTACACAGACAAAGTATGGACGTTGGACATTGCTCCAGATGGCGTAAAACCCGTAGGATACAAGTGGATCTTCAAAAGGAAGATTGGTGTAGATGGACAGGTTGAGACCTATAAAGCTAGGCTGGTTGCAAAGGGTTTTCGTCAGCGACCTGGTTTGGACTATGACGAAACCTTTTCTCCAGTAGCTATGCTGAAATCCATTCGGATCCTTCTTGCCATTGCTGCCTTCCACGATTATGAAGTTTGGCAGATGGACGTAAAGACCGCTTTTCTAAATGGACATTTAGAGGAGTGTGTCTATATGGACCAGCCAGATTCATTCAGAGTGGGAGCAGCGGAATGGTGTGCAAGTTGCTTAAGTCCATTTATGGACTAAAGCAGGCATCGCGGAGTTGGAACATCTGTTTTGATGAGACGGTCAAGGAATTTGGCTTTATCAAAAATCCAGATGAACCATGCATCTATTATAGATTTGTAGAAAGAACTGTAGTATTCCTCGTTTTATACGTGGATGACATTCTCTTAATAGGAAATGACATTCCTATGCTACAATCTGTCAAGGGGTTCTTGTCACACAGGTTCTCCATGAAAGACCTGGGTTATGCCTCATACATTCTGGGTATCCGGATCTACCGTGACAGATCCAAGAGGATATTAGGACTTTCACAGTCCAGGTACATCGACACTATACTGAAGAGATTCAGTATGGAAGATTCCAAGCGCGGTAATCTACCGGCTTGTCACAGGATCACCCTCTCCAAAGAGATGTCTCCCAAGACTGATTTGGAGAGGGATCGCATGTCTATTATACCCTATGCTTCTGCGGTAGGCTCTATAATGTATGCGATGTTGTGTACCAGACCAGATGTGGCTTATGCACTGAGTGTGGTAAGCAGGTATCAGTCAAACCCTGGGGAGAAACATTGGATAGCGGTAAAGAACATTCTCAAGTACCTGAGAAGGACTAAGGAGATGTTCTTGGTGTATGGCGGAAAAGACCTCCAGATTGAGGACTTTGCTGACTCCAGCTTCCAGAGTGACAAGGATGATTCCAAGTCCATGTCGGATTTTGTCTTTACTCTCAATGGAGGGGCGGTGTGTTGGAAGAGCTCCAAACAGGAAACCGTTGCTGACTCGACTATGGAAGCGGAATACATCGCTGCATCTGATGCCGCAAAAGAAGCTGTCTGGATGAGGAAGTTCTTGAAAGAACTTCAGGTGGTTTCGTCCATTGTTGACCCAATACCTCTGTATTGCGACAACAACGGGGCTATAGCTTTAGCGAAGGAACCCAGGTCCCATCAGAAATCCAGACACATCTTGAGACGGTATCACCTGATCAGGGAGATCGTGGATCGCCAGGAGATCGAGGTTCGGAGGGTTGCTTCAGAAGATAACACTGCAGATCCATTCACCAAGGCCTTGCCCCAGACTCAGTTCGAGCGGCTGATCGAGATGATAGGTCTTCGATACGCCAGTACATGGCCTTAGTGCAAGTGGGAGATTGTTAGTGTATATGCCCTAGAGGCCATTACTGTATCATACTAGTTTGTATATTACTTGATGGAAGCTTGGGATATTCACAGTTGTATATACAATCTTGCTCGAAATGGTAGTATGCTACTTGGTTTGTCTCTACTTCAATATGTGCATGTGTTTCTTTTAGCATATCGCTTATATACATATTAGTAGAGCCCTTAGGATTATTGCTTGATTACCATCGTTGTGATGGCGCTCACACTCGTGGGTGCTGGGTGATCCATAAGCACATCCTTATACAGGTCCCTAGCCGTTGTACTATCGAGACAGGGAATCGATACTCCGGAGTAGACTAGAGTATGCGCTTCTCATCCCAGCGTGGGAGACGGTCTGTCCCACAGCCGCCAGTACGTCGTACTTGAGATAGTATGCGGGTGCTCGTTAGGTTACGAGCACACTGGACAGGACTCATCGGGAACTGTTGGTTGGTATTATACCTATCGTCAGTTATCAGTTCCCAGGTGACATGAGTACAGCTTAGTCCGCTGACTTGACACTGTCACTTCGCCTCGAGTGTGTTCCCACTGCACTTTGATTACTACCCTACCACGGCTCAAAGGAGTCGTGCAAACAGGTAGTTTTTGGGTGCAGTCCCGAAGCACTTGGAGGCAGTGACGGTTAGACTGGATTCGTCTCTCCCGGTATTGGGGGTTGACATTGCGCTGTGTCCAGGAGAGCCATTACACAAGTAGTCCCTGGCCAGGGCAAGCGAGATATACTGGTAGGTTTCCAGTGTTATCTCAGGGTGTTCTGGGCTACACTCCGACACGACTTGTTCCGCTATTAGGGGACTGACGTTCACCGCCCCCCTAGGCCCGCCATGCGATGTATCAGACGAACAGACCGGACTGTACGGAGACTGTCACATACAGGCTCAGTAGGAGTTCAGATGGGGTTCACCTCGTCAGTCTTCTTATCGGCATCTACCTGGGGACCGTTACGTACAGCTAGTGCCGCTTGCGGTCTGTGGTTAAACCCACTGCCAGCATAGTGTCGAGTCTTTAGAGTCCCACACAGAGAGCTATTCGCCTTTAGGCAAAATGAGTAGAGGTCGCATGGTTTTGCGACAGGGTTCGTTCACATCCGCGCACTTGTGCACGTTTGCTGTCCGGACAACTTATACTAGTGGGCTTTGGTTTAAGCCAGATCCTAGTATATGATTTGGGATTGGTTTTATCTCTTTGTATTCATGTTCCTCGGATCACGAATACGAGTGCGTATGCACAGTTGCTTGAGACAGAGGGAGAGGACTTTGATTAGGGTTAATGACCATTGTCATTTTATTAACGCTAATGCTTATGTGTGTATTATGATTAATTGATATTAGTTATATATAATTGTGCTTGGTTAGGGTTGTTGACCTTTTGACCATTCTTGACTTGTTGACCTAGGTTGACACTTTGACCATCATCATTCCATCTAAAAGATGCTCTTTGATCCTTGCAATTAGCATTAAATATGAAATGATAATGGTCATGTCTTGATTAAGCCATGACAATTATCTTGCTAATTATCAATTTATAATAATTCACACATATATGTGAGAATGCTTCATAATTCTCTCATTCTATCATATACTTTCTCTCTCTTGCTCTTCCTCTTCCTCAAGCTCTCCCCTCTCATGTGTTGAGAAACACTTGAGCTTGAGAAAATCCACTCCATAGTAATCTCTACTCTCATCTAGGGTTCTAGGATTAGCACTTCTAGCACCTTAGTTATTTCTAGTTTGAAGTTGAAGCCAAAGGTTGAGGCTCTCGGGTGGATCCTTCTTCGACTAGAGAAGGTGACAAGGTGATCCCTTTCTACCACTTCAAGGAGCAAGGAGAGAAGGACATAAAGCCCAAGGTATAACCTTTCTACCCTTTAGCTAATTTCTAGTTAGCTTTAGCTAGTTTTTGTTTAGCAAAGATCCTCCTTTGTCTAGTCCATGTTGCCTAGCATGATAAAAATCCGATTTTTATTCCGTTTTTCGCCTCCCCACAAGCACCGGGGTGGGCAACGTGGACTTACAATATCAAGTTCATTACGCAATAGGTTTTCAGAAAAACCTGTCGTAACCCTCCATCATTTCAGATAAGTACTAGTTAGTATCCGTGCTACGTTTGTTGACTATGTTAAGGCGTAGTGTGTGGTAGCTAATTAGTGCTTATCTGTATAAGCATATGATGCGATTGGATTAGGGTAGTCGTGCGACTTTGTTGACTATGTTAAGGGTCGTGCGGGTGGGTTTAATTCAATCGGGAAATGACGGGTTGAACTTGACTAGCACTTATGATTTGTTGACTAAGTTAAGGTCATATAGCTGCTAGGGGCAAAATTTTATCGGGAATTTCTGCAATGAGATTGCATACCTTCTATGTGATAGTTGGATCCCGATACCCACTGTGAGTAATTGTTACTCCTGGGAGAGTTTTACACATTACAATTAGCCGATCAAGTAGGTGTCTAGAAAGGTGTCAACGGGGTTACGCCTCTGGGAAAACGAGGTTTACTTTAATTAGGTCCGTGCGAAAGCACGGGGAACCTCCCTCAAAGTACCGACACTGGCCTGGCTGAAAGATTGGCGAACTTGTAGCGTGTAATTAATCCCGGCTAGTCTTTCCTTTTTGGGTTTGAAGGAAGATTTGATAAAAACAGTGGGAGCCATCCGGATTAGATAAAATAACAACCAATCTGATTTTGCAAGAGCGCACACAGAGTGTTTTCTTCTCTCTCTCTCCAGGTAGCGACCATATCACGCCTTAATCAAGATAATAATACGGATACATTGACCGAACCCGCTTGTTATACTGAGCTGGGGAACGTTGGTCCCGCTCCAACTTATAATTGTTATAAGACAGAGCAGGAAATTGGGGATTACCAGAATTCCCGTGCCGCCCAAACGAAGAAAGTGCATACCGATGCATCATCTTCGGGTGTGTTCATTACAAAGAACTGTTTCTCAGTATCCTTTACGTCCTGGGTATGTGATACCAGATCAGGATCCCGCATATGTAATTTGTTACATGGGCTGCAGAAAGGTAGAGAACTGAGAACGGGTGATAAGTTTCATGAGGCAAAAAACGGTGCAAGTGTTGCAGCCAAGTCTGTTGGTCACTGTCACCATGTATTACCAAAATACATTGATTCTGAACAAATGTTATTAGATACCGAACCTGATATACAAAATCATACCAGTCCCTTTATTTAGTAAAGAAGGATATAATTTTGTATTGTTGGATAATGTTTTGAATATTTCCTATATCAAAAGTTGATCGGTTCAGGCACGTTATCTAAAAGCATTGACGTTCTAAATCAAACTACAGTTCTTAGTATACAGAACACACACAAGAGGAAGAGTTCAGAAATGAACAAATCCTTCTTGAGGTATTGTAGACTAGGTCATATCAATGCGACCCGACTAGCTGAAGTTACATTAAGATGCATATTTAAATTAGTTTGAATTTACATCTTGTGAAACTTGCCAGTCATGTCACAGAGATAAGATGACCATAGCTCTGTTTATTGGAAACAGAGAAAGAGTTAGTGAACTCTTGGGATTGATACATGTTGATGTATGAAGGTCCTCTATCTACACATGCCAAGACCGGTTCTTTGTACTTCATTACATTCTCTGATAATCTCTCAAGATTCAGACATATGTTCCTGTTGAAACACAAGTCCAAACCTTTTGAGATATTCATAGAATATAAGTTAGAAGTAGAGAACCAAAATACGGGTAAAAGTATTATGTCCTTTGATGTGATCAATGAGGAGAATACTTGAGCACGGAATTCCTGGATTATTCTAAAGGAGAATGAGATTCTCTCTCAGCATTACTCCTCCGTATACACCATAGCACGATGGTATATCGGGGTGGAGCAATAGCACCCTATGTGATATGGTGTGCTCTATGATGAGTACTACAGAGTTTCCTATTTCCTTTTTGGGAGTTTTGCACTTATGAAGTTGCATACCTATTGAATAGGGTTCCGATCAAATCAATGCCTACCATTTCATATGAGATATGGAAAAGGAAGAGCCCATCTCTTAAGTCAGTTAAAGATTTGGGGCTGTCCGGCCTATGTCTAACAAGCATAATCCGGACAAGCTCGAGGCAAAGTCAGATCTGTGGAAGTTTGTTGGATATCCCAAGCATATGCAAGGGAATATCTTCTACCTAACCGAGGAACAAAAATGTTTTGTTTCTCAGCATGCCACCTTTATGAAAGGGAATTTCTTGTGAAGAAATTATTGGTTATGAGGTAGAACTGGAAGCAGTTCCAGCTATACAAACTGCAGCTGATGATTTGGTAGAACCAAAAGATTCAATAGCAACCAACGAACCTCAGCATCTCCGCCGATCTAGTAGGGTTCCTTACCCACCTGAGAGATACTTTGGTTTCTCTATGACAGTGGGAGCAAGGATTGCATCATGAGATGATGACCCAACTAGTTTCGGGCTGGCCATCAGGAGTGGGACTCTGTAAGAATGGCTGGATGCTTAGCGATCTGAGATGGAATCCTTATACACCAACAAAATATGGACTTTGGTTGCTTTATCTGAAGGGTTAAATCCCCATCAGGAGCAAGTATATCTTGAGAAGATTACTTGGTGTACATGGAAAAGTTGAGACTTTCAAAGCTAGACTTGTTAAAGCTTTGCATCATTAACCAGGTATGGATTATGATGAAACCTTTTCTAAGTAGCTATGCTTAAGTCCATCCAGATCCTACTTGTCACGGCTACAAACCATGACTACGATATCTGGTGGTTGGGTGTCATGACTGCTTTTCTAAATGATGATTTGGAAGAGAGCGTCTATAAACACACAGCCAGAGGGCTTCGTAGACAGTGGGAGCAGCGGAAACGTGTGCAAGATGTTTTATGTGTTAAAGCAGGCATCACGGAGTTGGAACATCTATTTTGATGTGGTAGTCAAAGAGTTTGACTTCATCAAAATGGTAGATGAACCTTGTATATACAAAAATGTAGTAGAGAGTATGGTGGTGATCCTCATAGAGTACGTGGATGACATACTCTTGATAGGGAAGAAGTTTCCTATGCTACGCTCGGTCAATCTCCGCTTATCACAAGGATTCTCCATATAGGATCAAAGCGATACCTCCTAAATCCTGGGTTTTGGATCTATGAGTGTAACGTTTTGAAAATCGTTTCGGTGAAATTTCGGAAAAAAACGGTAAAATAAGGGGGTTTTCTGTAAAAAGTCAAAATACAAATATCTTATTATAAAAATTAAATATACATATTCTAGCTATGTAATTGCTAGTATTTGGTGTTTATTGAGCCAATGGTGAAATTTCAAATTTTCTGAAAAAAATATTATTTTAATATTATTTTAAGCCGTCACTAATACATTTAATTAGGGAAAATTACAAATTAGAATGAGTTGAAACAAATTTTTTGCATCATAAAACTTTAAATAAAATTTTATCATGTGGTTTTTGAAACGAAATCGTTTGCCAAAACGGTTTAGAAAATATCGAAGAAAAAGGCTTTTTTTTCCGGTGAAATTAGTGCTAATAGGAATTGGGGTATAACATTTATCATTTTTCCTCACCCATACACCCATAACTCACCCTCTCTCCCTCTCCCCATGTGGCCGACCCCACCATGACAGCCCTCCCCCCTCTCTCTCCAATCACAAAGAAAAGAGAAGAAAAGAAAAGAAAATGATAAAAGAAAATATGGACTTTGACTTTCCCACTTTCTCCACCTCACTCTCTCTCCTCCCTCAATCATTTCCCCTCCCCATTATGGCCGAAAACTGTAGATTTCCTACAGCCCCTCCCCTCTAAATTTCCTCACCTCATCTCTCTCCAAAAATCTACAAAAAAATTCCATGAAAAATCAAGCAAACCTCACCGAAATCAAAATCTAACTCTTACCCATTATTCTTTATCTCATCAAGCATGGATCTAGGAGCTTGGAGGCCATTTTGGGAGGCTAGATTTCAAGCTTGGTCTCTTGATTTTGTGAGGTATAAATCCCAAGCCAAATTTAAATTGTTGGATAGTTTCTTTGATCAAAGTCAATTAAGTTTAAATGTGATTCTAATTGGGATTTAGTTTGTAATAGAAAGAGTTTGAGATCAAGTTAGGTTGTGATCATGTGTTCATGGTTGTGTGATGTTTTTTTTTTGCATCTTAAGCTATGCAACTTAAATTTGTTACTTATTGCCAATTGTAACATGTAAAATGTCCAAATGAAAATATTTTGGAAACTAGGTTTTAGGATAGATGTAATTAGATGAAATAAAAATTTGGTTATGGTTAGTGTGGCTTAGTTAAGATATTTTATGAGCATCTTGACCACTAGATTTGTTAAAATATCGTGTTTTGAAGTAAAACGAGTATTTGTCGCTTACTAGGTTTTTGGGTTAAATCGATTTTATTTTAGTTTGGGTTTTTTGTGAATTTTAGCCTATTTTATATTATAATTTGTGTTTGTGAATGTGAAAATGAGTGTGCTTGGGGTTTTTCTCGATAGTTTGGCGTTTGTACGCCGACGTCGAGGGTTTTTGGGTTGATTTGTGAAAGCAACCATAGGTTTTGACCTATGTGGGATTCGTGAGTCGTTTTGGTCATGAGTCGGATTTTAATGCGATACGGTGCGTTATGATATGTAGGTACCCCATGTGGACTTCGAGACGACAAGCAAGCGAGTGGCGACGTCGGCACCGGCGAGCGAGGACCAGGTGAGTAGATTTATATCTACGGGGAGAAGTCGGGTGGATGGCGTATAGCACCCCCGCAGTCCGTGGTGGTGTATACGGATGCGTATACACACCAACAATTATTATATGTTATTTGGGATTAATAACGATATTTAGGATGGATATTGATGTGTTGGATTATTTTAGTGTTGCGAACCCTAGGGTAGTGTTGCACTACACATACACACATACATACTTGCATACATTCCTATTTATATGTGCTCATGGGATTCTTTATAGTTATGTGATCACATGGGCATGGGACTATGTGTTCACATACGGATTTGAGGATGATACTTGGGATTGAGCTGAGTCAATGAGATTTATTTTGTGGTTGTGATATCGGTGATATGGCAGGATTCGTACTTGAGGTACGTCCTGGTGTTATAGCGGATCTCGGGGCGGCGATACGGGTGAATAGTGTTATAAATAAAATGGTCGACATGTGATCGTGATATAAGATATGATATGCTAGGATATTGATACTAGGCCGTATTGGGCGATGTATCCCCTTGATGATGATATGTGCTAATGATATCGGTTTGTACGAGATTGTCGATCAGTAGTCAGATCATGACTATATTGATGATATTAGTATTGTATTAGACATAGGTCAGCACCTTAGACTATGATCTTTGATAAAGAGGATACCGGATGAATAGTGTGATGAATATGATTTTGACCCGTACCCAGATCTGGGGATGCCGTACGACGGATTTACGTACGAGCTATATCTTGATGATTGATTCGCACTCTTGACTTGGGATGTCTGATTGTAGATATGGTATCGGATATGATATTATTGAGGCGGGATCACCGACTAATATATATAGGTATGTATATGGATCGACTCAGATGTTAGGCGGTTTCCTTACCTGTAGTCCAGCTTGTTAGCTTAGCCCTTTAGTTTGGTTTAGTTGTTAGATTAGATTCGATTCTTACCTATTTCAAAAACTAACGAATCGTAGGTATTTTAAAAGACAGCCCAAGGGATCCTACGGATATTTCAAAAGACGTATATTTTCATAAAAACATCGTAGCCTCTATTTTCAAAACCCCATGATTCGTGTTATTTCAAAGGCACCATTTATAGGACTTATATTAGATTAATGCAGGTTAGTTACAGTTGCGTCTAGTATTCAGCTCCCGCTTATTATTGTGGTTCGCTTCGCATCGCATACTTATGTTATAATTTCTTATTGCAATGTTGATATCATATTGTTAGGACACCAGCACCATTACCGATGATGCGTATGTACCACGTACACTTACTTGCTGGCTCACACACATCTTCATCGGTAATTGCCATGTCACGTACACCTTAGAAAATATTATTGCTTGATATAGCGTACTTGCCTTATATGTTAGTTTAGACATTGTAGTTATTACCTGCTACTTCATGCATACTGTTATTCATTGTTATGCCGCATTCATGGAATCTCATGCATATATTCACTATTTTACGTGTTATTGAGGTTTTGGATTCGGATTTCCATGAGATTTTCTGGATTTGGAGGAGAACCGCAAAAACATAAATAAACCTTTTCTCTCTTTTAAAATAACAAGTGCGGTTTTTCCATGATGTATGAGTCGTCCACCATGAGTTTGCTGATGGATTTCGAGACCCGATTCGAGAAGACGGATGAACCGTTTCGGGTACATGGTAGACCCGGTAAGGTATCCCGGGGCAAGAAGCGCGTGATGATGACGATGTGAGCCTGGCAGGGGAGCACTACCTACCGGTGATTTTACCCGACGCGTCGGATATCCGGAGGATACCGTCGTGGTCTTGAGATGGATGGTAGGGGCCGGTCTGGACTGACGGCTGTTGGAGATAGTGCCCTCAGAGTCAATTATTGGATCACAGGCACTGATTGCAATGATTGAGGGAGGACCTATCCCGGTAGGACAGTCTTACTCGAGATGATAGTATGCTATCTGGTTTATCTTTATCATCGTGTACTGCTTTAGGTGACCTGACATGTCGCTATTACACGTTGATAGAGCCCCTGGGATTCTTGCTTGGCTACCAGCAGTATGGTGGCGATCATATACGTGGGAGCTGGTAGTCTATAAGCACATCCTTAAAAGGTCCCTAGTCGTAGGAGTATCGAGACAGGGCATCGATACTCCATTAGTAGACTAGTGTATACAGTCGAGACCCCGACGAGGGGCGGTGGCCGGTCTCACAAGCCACTGGTGTCAGTTGGTTCACCTAAGATGTATACAGGTGCTCATTGGGTTATGAGTACACCGGACAGGACTCGCCGGGAACCTGCCAGTTGGGATTATACCAGACGTCAGATAGCAGTTCCCTGGTGACATTTGTACAGGTTAGTTCATCGACCTGAGGATCGTCATTTGTATCGTGTGAGTTCCCACTGTGCTTTGATTACTACCCTACCACGGCTCAAAGGAGTCGTGCAAACAGGTTTTAGTTGGGTACAGTCCCGAGCCACATGGAGGCAGTGAGCGGATCTTCAGGGGTTCGTCTCTCCCGATATTGGGGGTGAGGTCGCGCTGTGTCTAGGAGAGCCATTACGCAAAGCCCTCGGCCGAGGCAGGAGATTTACTGGTAGGTATTCCAGTAGTATCTCAGGGCGTTCTGGGCTACACTCCGACACGACTTGTATCGCTTTTGGGGGTCTGACTTTTACCAACCCCCTAGGCCCGACATGCGATGCTCATAGACGAACGGACCGGACTGTACGGATATTGTCACTGACAGGCTCAGTAGGGTGTCAGGATGAGCTCGCTCATCGACATCCCTTTTGGTCAATAGCTGGTGGCCCGTCACGTATTGGCTAATACCTCTGACGTGCTAGTGGTTAAATCCACAGCCATAGTATTGACGAGTCTTTAGAGTCCACCACACTTACAGTTACTCAAGCTTTCGGGCGAAACGCTGTAGAGGCCGTATGGAGATATGGCAGGGTCCGATCAGATACGTACGGTATTGCACGGATCAGGATCGGACAGTTTTGTACTAGTGGCCGTATAGAGATATGGCAGGGTTCGATCTGATACGTGCGGTATTGCACGGATCAGGATCGAACGGATATTACTAGCCGGCTTTGGCTTAAGCCGGTCCTAGTTTAGTACAGTGTAGATTTTGTCTCATTGCATTTGTATCCGGACGGAATACAGATGCGGGTGTGTATGCACAGTATAGGGGTTTTCCTGTAATTTATTACGGGACCAGTTTTCTGGAGTTGCCAGTTTGTATTCCGTTCCGGCCGGTTTTCCTTTGTTCTTTCCCAGCCGGACTTTTCTGATGGAGGGGGTAATTTGCAGTTTTGCAAATTACATTTGGTGGAGGTTTTTATTTGTAAGATGTTTTATTATGAAAGCATCTTTTGATACCTTTCTTATCATTTGCTTTTTGTTGATGAGAAAGGATTTGATTCTTGATTAGAAGTGATGTGAGATTGTTATCATGATGTTTAGGATATAGTCACCACTTGCTTTACCCTACACTCACCTCCCTTCATGCTTCATATTACCTCCTCCACCATTCTCATTTAGATGATAAGTTTTTCATGAGAGGAAAAAGAAAGAGAGAAGAAGAAGAAGAGAAAGCTTCATTCTTGAGAGTTTCATTCACTTGATCTCATTCATGTTAGAAAAATGCAAGCACCAATTTTCTTATCTCATTTCCTCCATCATCTTCAAATGGCAACAAACCCCAAAGAGACATACCCTCTACACTACACATTCTACATCATATCTTGAGCATGTCGAGTTGCCGGCTTCATGCCCGAGTTGCCTCGGTATTGAGGCGGGAGCCCGTAAAAGACGCAGGTGTTGTGGTGCCCTTTCCGGCGAGGAGGCGACGATGTGGAGGCAAGACTTTCCGCGGGAGATCGGGACGATGACGAGAAGACCGGAGGACTCGGATCACTCGGTATACTTCTCACCCTATCTCTTGATTGCTAGCATTAGGTTAATGGTTACGATCTGGGTTTTCTTTGTCCGCGGTAGCGCCGGTTTCCGAGTAAGGAAAAAAAATTTGATTCCGCATTTTGGCCTCGAGTACGAGGCCGGGGCGCTGCCGTGGCGCAACATGGTATCAGAGCCACGCCATTAACCTTACCTAGCTTCGTTTGATGTGTTTGCGTTTCCGATCGACCAAAATTTCCAAAAACCGTATTTTCTAGCACAATCAGTTTCTGTCGAAATTTTTTTGGAGTCTAAAAATTTTTCAGGTGGTCTCAGACTGATGTGCAGGGAGTTCTAAGAATACTGCAAAAATTTGGTAAAGCGATTCCTACGTACGACCGCGGAAGGGCGGCCAAAACCCGCTTCTGGCCGCGCTTCCGCCGCAAGATGGTGGGGTCATTGCTTCATCTTTTTCCAGTGGGCTTCTGGGCTTATATTAGGGGTTTTGGAATATTAAAATTAGGCCCAGGTTTTCTGTGAGTGCTACAGTTTTGATTGGGGGCCCACTTGTTAATTTTTGGTCAATCGGAAAATATTTTTAAACACATTATTTCACAGTATTTACATTATATCTGCGACCGTGAATGTCACTTGATCGGTAAATCCCGTCTAACTGCTATAGCCCGGTTAGACGGATTTGCGAACGTGACTTTCACGTTGATGTTCTATGTTTATGCTGTGTTGTTGCGGATCGGTCGTGGGGGATTGCCTGGATGCAATGCTAGTACAGTTTTGTTGTATTATGTACATTTGATATTGCGGGACGAGCGTCCGACATGTGGACTGCCGTCACTGCCTGTTTGTATTATTCTTTTGGGGCACGACCTGGTTGCGGTCGATGTACCCGGTGTATGTATATTTTACTTTCTGTACTAGGATTACCCCGCGGAGGGGTGCACGGATAGCCGGGTTCTAGAGGGCAACAGGCCCGCATCTCATGGCATTGAGACGGAGGGGGCTTCACTCTAGGATTGGCGGGCTATTCGCCGCACTCGTAGGGGGTACAGGTTGACCCAGGAGGGGTGCCCAAGTTACCGGATTCCGTGAAGTGCTGGGTGGTCCATTCACGGTGCTGGAGGGGGCTGCCTCGCTTCAGGTTTTGGCGGGTGACTTGCCGCGCCCGTAGGGGTCTAGGATTTCATTGCACAGGCTATCCACACGACCAGGGGAACGTCGGGTTTCAGCAGCGGCTCTGTGAAACCCGGGGCTTCCAGATATCTGTATTGTTCTGTGATGCTGTATATTTCTGTGATGTTGCATTTCTTATCACGCCTTGAGCGAAATATAATATATTGATATATATATAAGTAGATGTTGTATATGTTTTGCATCCGCGCTAGTCCAGTCCCTGCTCTGTCGTTAGTTAAGTAACCTAACGGGTGATGACGGGACCCAGTGGCGAATGCGGATGGCATATACGTACATCAGTATATTTTCGTTCTTTGTGGTGTGATCAATTGATGGGACTGCGTTGATCCGGATCAATGCAAGATAAACAAACCTATTCTGATGTTGTTGGAACAATTTTTCAAAAAGCTGTTATTGCAAGGACGTTCACTTTTGTTTTGCATCGTGGTATTCAGTTGGAATATCCTGCTCCTCAGTCGACGAGGCAAGGGCCGAGATCCCTTCACCGGGAGTGACCCCTTGGACAGAAGTTTGCGTCAGGGCAATAACTTCACTATAGCCGATTACTTTTGCTTTGCATCGTGGTATTCAGTTGGAATATCCTGCACCTCATTCTACGGGGAAAGAGCCGAGATCCCTTCACCGGGAGTGACCTCTTTAGTAAAGGTTTTCGTCACTATACTTTTATAAAAGGCTATGCAGTTCCTTCAACGATATCAAGTTCATTACGTTAAAAGTTTTTCGCCATAAACTACACGTAGCCCTCCGTCATTTCTTACAAGTATTACTTAGTATTCGAGCTGCGTTTGTTGACTGTGTCAAGGCGTAGTGTGCGGTAGCTAAGTAGTGTTTGTTTGCAGCATATTAATGGGATTGGTTAGGACAGTCGTGCGGCCTTGTTGACTGTGTCAAGGGCTCGTACGGGTGGGTTTAATGCAATCCAGGATAATGACGGGTTGAACTTGACTAGGACTCTTTGATTTGTTGACTGTGTCAAGGTCACTTGGGTCCTAGGGGTAAAACTTTCATCGGGAGTTTCAAAAGAACTGAAACTTGCCAGGCATGCGCATACCTTCTGGAGTATGGTGACGTGAGTGGATTCCGTCACGTTATCATGCGATGAGAGTTGTATCCCGATTCCCACTGATGAGTTGGTTTACTCCTCGGGTGATCCCGACTAATTCTTCTTTCAGGTTTGGAGGAGAATTTGAGGTACAGTGGGAGGCTTCCAGGTTGGATAAAGTGATAACCATTCTGATCTAGGTTAGAGTGCACGCTGAGTGTTTCTTTTCTCTCTCTCTTTGGCAGCGACTTTTGACCCAACCCTGGACTATGACTCAGTGACCAAGTTGACCGAACCTTCTTAACACTGGCTTTTGGATTGTCAGAGTTGCAGACCTCATTGCCACTCCTACTTTTACCCTTTTCTCCAGGACACCCCGCATTACTGCGAACGTCCACTTCCATTGGTCAAAACCATCGTATGGTTATATACGAACTCGAAGGACTTCGAGGATGGTTTATGGTTCTGGAGAAAACGAATAGGATTATTCAGTTGTCTTTTCTTTTCACCTTCTCTCAGGTTACGAGTACTCCTTGGTTTAGGAGATAGTACACCTATTACGCAAATTGGATAGTCTTCTTCCAAACCTTAGGCTGGTGCCGAACGGTGGGGAATGAAGAAAACCAATTAGCATAACGATGGTGTGCAGAAGGTATTAAGTTAAGACAAAGCAAGGGATTAGTAAGAGGGCAAAGTAAATTGCGACAGATATTCACGACCGAACCAAGTATTTCTTCGCCAATCCTAAATCACCTTTGTATTTCTCCAGGACACTCCGTATCACTACGAAGATCCACAGTTTATTGGATACTCCATCGTATGGTTATATACGAACTCGAAAGGAGCTTGTTCCAGTTCGGGGATGGATTCTGATTCAGGAGAAATAGGAATAAAGTACATTCAGGTGTCTTTTATCTTCACCTTCTCTCGCATTGCGAGTGTTCCTAGGATTAGGACAATACACCCTTTATGCCTTTTGGATAGTCTTCTTCCAAACCATAGGCTGGTGCCGAACGGTAGGGAAGGAAGAAAACCATTTGGCTTAAAGGGGTGTGCAGAAGGTAATGACTAAAGACATATAAAGGGATTTGGAAAGGTGGCAAAGAATTATACGGTTACAGTTGTGAATCTGGATAATGGAAGAAGCATTACTAGGAATACCAGGATACCCCGACGAAACATTTCAATGTTTCAGTTTCACCGTGTACTGTTAAAAGAAAACTGATTTCCCGATTAGACGCTTGCTCCAGGGTATGTATTTACCAGGTTGGATTCTCACATCTGTATGGTATTACAGATGCTGAGTGGGAGTAAGTTATTGGGAATTAGGTGACCATCCTCTTTATATCGGGATTCGTTGTAATTGGTGATATTTGAGGAAGCCACCTGGGTTGTTTGCCGGTCGGCAAATATTTGGTTTTGAATATCCGCTGTTGTGCACCAATTTCAAATTGATATATCTGTACGTCTATTTTCATAGAGTGAGATATACCTTTTGATATTATGTCGATGACATTTACCTATATCAGTGGATGGTTAGGTAAGGAGCATTAAACAGCGGCGTAATTCTTCTTAACCATAAGTACAGTTTTCAACCTACGACACACAGTGAAAGAGTTGTTAGACTCAGAGGACTTATACAGAGTATTGTATGTTGTCCAGTGTCCATCAGGACAGAGGGGTTGGTCCTCATACTATATTCTGTTTACTTTTAACTTCTCTAGTTCTTAGACATGTGTTTCGTGGAAACACAGGGTCTAAGTTTTGAGGAGTTATAGGTATTTGAATAGAGTAGAGAACCAGGTATAGCAAGTATCGGGATTCTTCAAAGTGATCGAAGATGTAGATACTTGTGTATGGTATTCAGTTGATAGTAATGATTAAGAGAAATTGCTTCTCTTTCAGGTTACTCATAATTGGAAGTATTCCTAAGTTGAGTAACGCTGATCGGCCTCCTTCCATTTAGTTGACATGCACTGGAGACAGCTGCGTGATTTGAATCTGGTTAAATTAAATCAGTGCCTCTGGTTCTATATTGGATATAGAACAGTTCATATCTTAACGATGTTAAGGTACGGGGAGTTGTCCGGCTTATGATTAAAACCAGACACTGGACAACTTAAGGCGCGTTTCTGTAATGGCTGTTTGTGGGTTGACCCAGGCTATGACGAGGGTTGACTTTCTACCATCTGGATGAACAATAGCAATATTGTTCTAGACTCGCCACAGTTTTTATTAAAAAATGGATTTTTTCAGAAAAAGTAGTGGGAGTATGGTAGAACTGGAAGTGATTTCAGAACCGCAAACGATTACTGAAGATTTGATAAGCAACCTAAAGATTCAATCTGGTTTGACATTCCATTGGCCACTCCGCAGATACGGTGGGTAACTTCAGGCACCCGAGAGGTACTCCGATAGCCTCAAGGACGGTGACAGGGAAGTTCTTGTTTACCCACACTTGCCATTGCTGTTGTTCCAGGCTGCGAGACCCGGCAGGAGGATGAGTATAGCGTCGTTCTAAACTAGCTTTGGAAGTGCACGTCTATATGACTCTGCCAGAGGGTTGTCGTAGTCAGTGGGAGCAGCGGAAGCATTGGTGGACATCAGGCTTATGACTATTTATAGACTAAAGCAGATGTAGCGGAGATAGATCATCTATTTCTGATGTGACAGTCATAGGTTTGACGTCATCAGAATAAGGGGATGGATCTGTTGAGAAGGTAGTAGGAAGTGATATTCCTATACTACGATCGGTTATACTTTGGTCGTCACACAGTGGTTTCTCCACACAGGACTTGGACATAATATCTAACATACTGGTTACTAGATCTATGGTTTTAGATCTAGATTTGGGTGGTTTCCCAATCTGGGTACCTTGACAGCATTCTATGAGTATTTAGAATGGACGACTCCTGGCACGGTAGTGCACCTGCAGTTGATGGAGTCACCCTCTCTAAAGGTGTCTTATAGACTAAAGGGGAGAGGGATACTCATGATTGGCAGATCACTTGCTTAGGCAATTGAGTCAATCATGAGATGTCAAGTACCACACCAGATGTTGTTCTTGCAGTAGATGCAATAAGTTGATATTAATCCAATCCTGGAGAAACGGTCGGAAGCAGCTTTAGAACATAAGTTAATGTTCTAGGGATATGATAACGGCAGTCTCCTTTAGGAGACGGTTATCATTCCAGGCTTCCAAGGTGACCTGGATGGCAGAGTGGCTGTCAGAGTTATAGTTTTTCCTTCGGACGAGGGGCAGTATTTTGGACAGGTGGTCCAAGGAAATACTGAGGGTGGCATGGCGCAGGATACTGATTAAGTTCAGTTGACGATACAGTCTAAAAAGTTTGGATTTGGAGTTCATTTATGAGCTAGGTCCCATCAGACATCCAGACATTCTAAGACAGGTATTGCTCATTTCGGGAGATGGCTTTCTCCGCGAACTTGAGATATAGAGAGACATAAAAAGAAACATCACAGCGGATCCACTCACAGAGGCTATTCCTCGAACGCAATAGTTTCGCAAACGAGCTTTGTGAGACTGACTAGTAGAGGAGTTGGGTGTTCGGTATCACACGGGCTGTGAGTATGCGGCATCGCAATAATTAGCCTTGAGTGCAAGTGGGAGATTGTTGGAGATAGTGCCCTCAGAGTCAATTATTGGATCACAGGCACTGATTGCAATGATTGAGGGAGGACCTATCCCGGTAGGACAGTCTTACTCGAGATGATAGTATGCTATCTGGTTTATCTTTATCATCGTGTACTGCTTTAGGTGACCTGACATGTCGCTATTACACGTTGATAGAGCCCCTAGGATTCTTGCTTGGCAACCAGCAGTATGGTGGCGATCATATACGTGGGAGCTGGTAGTCTGTAAGCACATCCTTAAAAGGTCCCTAGTCGTAGGAGTATCGAGACAGGGCATCGATACTCCATTAGTAGACTAGTGTATACAGTCGAGACCCCGACGAGGGGCGGTGGCCGGTCTCACAAGCCACTGGTGTCAGTTGGTTCACCTAAGATGTATACAGGTGCTCATTGGGTTATGAGTACGCCGGACAGGACTCGCCGGGAACCTGCCAGTTGGGATTATACCAGACGTCAGATAGCAGTTCCCTGGTGACATGTGTACAGGTTAGTTCATCGACCTGAGGATCGTCATTTGTCTCGTGTGAGTTCCCACTGTGCTTTGATTACTACCCTACCACGGCTCAAAGGAGTCGTGCAAACAGGTTTTAGTTGGGTACAGTCCCGAGCCACATGGAGGCAGTGAGCGGATCTTCAGGGGTTCGTCTCTCCCGGTATTGGGGGTGAGGTCGCGCTGTGTCTAGGAGAGCCATTACGCAAAACCCTCGGCCGAGGCAGGAGATTTACTGGTAGGTATTCCAGTAGTATCTCAGGGCGTTCTGGGCTACACTCCGACACGACTTGTACCGCTTTTGGGGGTCTAACTTTTACCAACCCCCTAGGCCCGACATGCGATGCTCATAGACGAACGGACCGGACTGTACGGATATTGTCACTGACAGGCTCAGTAGGGTGTCAGGATGAGCTCGCTCATCGACATCCCTTTTGGTCAATAGCTGGTGGCCCGTCACGTATTGGCTAATACCTCTGACGTGCTAGTGGTTAAATCCACAGCCATAGTATTGACGAGTCTTTAGAGTCCACCACACTTACAGTTACTCAAGCTTTCGGGCGAAACGCTGTAGAGGCCGTATGGAGATATGGCAGGGTCCGATCAGATACGTGCGGTATTGCACGGATCAGGATCGGACAGTTTTGTACTAGTGGCCATATAGAGATATGGCAGGGTTCGATCTGATACGTGCGGTATTGCACGGATCAGGATCGAACGGATATTACTAGCCGGCTTTGGCTTAAGCCGGTCCTAGTTTAGTACAGTGTAGATTTTGTCTCATTGCATTTGTATCCGGACGGAATACAGATGCGGGTGTGTATGCACAGTATAGGGGTTTTCCTGTAATTTATTACGGGAACAGTTTTCTGGAGTTGCCAGTTTGTATTCCGTTCCGGCCGGTTTTCCTTTGTTCTTTCCCGGCCGGACTTTTCTGATGGAGGGGGTAATTTGCAGTTTTGCAAATTACATTTGGTGGAGGTTTTTATTTGTAAGATGTTTTATTATGAAACCATCTTTTGATACCTTTCTTATCATTTGCTTTTTGTTGATGAGAAAGGATTTGATTCTTGATTAGAAGTGATGTGAGATTGTTATCATGATGTTTAGGATATAGTCACCACTTGCTTTACCCTACACTCACCTCCCTTCATGCTTCATATTACCTCCTCCACCATTCTCATTTAGATGATAAGTTTTTCATGAGAGGAAAAAGAAAGAGAGAAGAAGAAGAAGAAGAAGAGAAAGCTTCATTCTTGAGAGTTTCATTCACTTGATCTCATTCATGTTAGAAAAATGCAAGCACCATTTTTCTTATCTCATTTCCTCCATCATCTTCAAATGGCAACAAACCCCAAAGAGACATACCCTCTACACTACACATTCTACAGCATATCTTGAGCATGTCGAGTTGCCGGTTTCATGCCCGAGTTGCCTCGGTATTGAGGCGGGAGCCCGTAAAAGACGCAGGTGTTGTGGTGCCCTTTCCGGCGAGGAGGCGACGATGTGGAACCAAGACTTTCCGCGGAAGATCGGGACGATGACGAGAAGACCGGAGGACTCGGATCACTCGGTATACATCTCACCCTATCTCTTGATTGCTAGCATTAGGTTAATGGTTACGATCCGGGTTTTCTTTGTCCGCGGTAGCGCCGGTTTCCGAGTAAGGAAAAAAAATTTGATTCCGCATTTTGGCCTCGAGTACGAGGCCGGGGCGCTGCCGTGGCGCAACAACGGCGCCCTAGATATTATGATCGAGACATTGAGATTTCGAGATATTGAGGTACAGAGACTGTGATACAGAGATATCGAGATATTGGGATTACGTTTTGTGCCGATGCTAGGCACTATTTTATGCTGATTTCATTATGATACCTCATTTTAAAAATACAAGGAAATCTCACTAAATTATGAAAATAGTTCTTCATTTACATGTATTCTGTTTTCATGCATTCATACCTCATTCATATGATATATTGCTCCCTGAGGCACTGACACGGGTATATGAGATTACACTCAGGTTACATATTTACCCTAGCTTTGTTATAGGTTGCATGTTATATATATAATTGAGGATATATTATGATCATTGACCTAGGTTGCGTTATTTATGCGATTTCTATTCGTAAATGTTTTTCTATTCACGAGCTGGCAACTCACCCCCGTTGTGCCCCAGTTTCTTGCAGGTTTGCCGTACAGGTTTCATTACGGCTTTGCGGGCATAGTTTCCTTCGGGTGATTTGCTAGTAGGTGGGTTTACTTGTATCGTACCCCCATTATATAACTTGTATATTATTACTCTGTATCTAGAAGTTCCATCAACCAAACATGTATTTATTTTGAGATAGAGACCAGTGATGTTATTCCTTCGACCTTACAGTCGCGCGTTATATTTCTGCGGTTTTCTTGTGGTTTTGAGTTTCCTTTTGGATTTTGATCCTCGCCGTTGGCGTTGTATATTATATTGCTTGTGTGGTTGTGACCGTCGATTGACGAAGAGCTAGCTCCCGCTTGGGGATGCCTTTTTATTGATTTCGTATACTATTCATGTTGTATCCCGTTTGGGGGCCAGTATTTACAAAGGAGACTCTGCCGAAATTTTCAGTTAATTTTGATGTTCTTAAAAACCGCATAATTCGGCGTATGCTATTAAAACTACTTGTTTTAAATTGGTTTTCCTTCACTCTACTACTTTTTTTGGTTTGGATTTCTGGGTTTTCGGTTTACTTAGATTACGTACGCCTCGAGACGTTTTGTAGTTTAAGTGCCGGTCATGTTCCATCTTTCGGGACGTGACAATGAGATAGATCTAATTGGATGTTAGGATACTCACTAGTTGTAGTGAGATGGTATCAATTGATCCTGGGGAGAATCACTGGAAAGGTTGCAGGGTGATAAGGACGACTGAATGTCTGTCGCAGGCATTGTCTTTACCCTCAGTAAAGGGACGGTATGTTGGAAGAGTTCCAAGCTAGATACCGTGGCATACTAGACGATAAAGGCTGGATACATCGTTACTTAAGATACTACCAAAGAGCCAGTCTGGGTGTATAATAGTTCATGAGATGAACTTCGTTCCTCCCATTGTGTGACAATGGAGTTGTGGCTTATGCCAAGGAACGCCCGTCCCATCTGTGATCCAGACATATTCTTAGGCAGTATCACCTGATCGATGGAGATGGTTGATCTCTAAGGGATCGAGGTGAGGAGAGTAGACTCAGAGGACAACACGGCAGATCCACTCACAAAGGCCTTATCCCAAAGAGAGACTTTTATGGGATGGTTGAGTATGAGATACTACAACCACTGCTATCAGATGGCCCTAATGCAAGTGGGAGATTGTTAGTTATATGTATGCCCTAGAGGCTATTACTATACAGAGGATGTATATTGCAGTGGATTCTTGGACATATATAGGGATGACTTTTGTGCTCGATATGATAGTATGCTATCTGGTAACTCTTTACTTTAACGCGTACACTGATTGTCTCTCTGTTACATGTTGGTAAAGCCCTTAGGATGTGTACTTGACTACCTGGACTATGATGCAGATCATACTAGTGGGGGCATGGTAGTCCATAAGTACATCCTTCAAAGTCCCTAGTCGTGGGTGTATCGAGACAGGGCATCGATATACCATAGTAGACTAGCGTATACTTTCTCGACCCATATAGATGGGCGATGGATGATCACATATCCATTGGTGTTTGACATCAGAGATGATATACGGGTGCTCAGTGGAGACTGGGTATACTGGACGGACACGCCGAGAACTCCCAGATAGTATTATACCTTACGTCAGATGGCAGTTCTCTGGTGACACTGGTGCAGGTTAGTCTGTAGACCCGAGATCGTCATAGAGTCTTGCGTGATTCCCACTGTGCTTTGATTTCCAACTTACCACATCCAAGAGGGCGTGCAAAACGGTGGTTTTTGGGTACAGTCCCGAATCACATGGAGGCAATGAGCGATAGGAGGGGTTTCGTCTCTCCCGGTATAGGGAGTTGATGTTGCGTAGTGCTCGATTGGCTATAATAGGAAGTCCTTAGCCAAGGCTGTTTTAGGGATTTACTGGTAAGTGTTACCAGTAGTTTCTCGACCCGTTATGAGCCTCATATCGACACGACTTATCGAGTTATTGGGGTCTGACGTTTACCACCCCTAGACGAGATATGCGACATATCAGACGAACAGACCGGACTGTATGGTAGTGTTACTCGTTGGATTCACAGGAGTGTTAGTGGGCTTGCTCGTTGATCTTCTGATCGCTCAATACCCAGGTGGCCGTTACGTTTAGCAGACCGCTTGCGGCTTGTGGGTGTTTGATATGATCATCACCTACTGCCGGCGTATTGACGAGTCTTTAGAGTCCTACACAGGGGTTTCCTGGCACAAACGAAACGAAATAGGAGCGCATATGAGATATGTGCGGGACCGAGAATAATACCAGTATGTGATACTGTATTCTATTCTCACGATTTGTATCATCGCTCGGTTATATGTGATATAGCCGGGTTACCGAATCAAGTGTTGATTCGATACTGTCACGACCCGAAAGAGCACGTGACTGGCACTTGGACCATATGAAGTCTATAGGACCCCATCTGATCCAAGTAAGCCAAAAGCCCAGCAATCTAAAACCATTTAAAGAGTAAATAAGGAAAACTGTTTTTGAAAAGTAAGGAAATCATGTTTGGAAATCAAAGTTTTTAAATAACTAAGCCGAATATGCATTTTTTTTAAAATGTGTAACCTTTCCTGAAAATTTCGGCAGAGTTTCCTTTGTAAAAACTGGCCCCGAACGGGGTACAACAAGAATAATATATATGAAATGATAAAAGGCATCCCCAAGCGGGAGCTAGCTCTCCGTCCATCGACGGTCACAACCACGCAAGCAATAATAATATACAACGCCAAAGGGCGAGGATCAAAACCCAAAAAAAAAGAAACTCAAAACAGCCAGAAAATCGTAATACTACTAGCGTGACTCTAAGGTCGAAATAAAACAACACTGTTTTCTAAGTCTGAAACAATATACGAGTTTTGGTTGATGGAAATTCTAGATACAATAAATGATACATGAACAATGGCGGTTCTGATACAAAAGAACCCACCTATCCAAGCAAGTCACCCATAAGGAAGCAGTGTGCCAGAAATGCCGCTATGGAATCTGTACGGCAAAAACCTGCAAGGACTGGGGCACAACGGGGGTGAGTTGCCAACTCGTGAATAGAAAATATCTACAAGCAGAGATCGAATGCATGAGCCATCCTAGGTCAATACGATCAGATATAAATAAACCTCAATATGAATAAAGCTGAAGCATGCTAAACTGGCAATGTAATCTCTACATGAGTGTAATGCCAAGTGCTCGTGCTAGTGCCTCAGGTAATAGCATGTCTTGAATATGAGGTATGATCAATGTAATCAAATCTGCACACACGTGGATCCCGTCCACTCGTCACCCAATGACAATAACCATCATGCAAGTAAATATCATGAAACCTGTGCATGGAAATATGAGGATATAACCCACCCGTGTCCCTCGCGACACGTCAAAATCATGGAACCGGAGTGCCCAGCATCGGCACTCGAAAACATCATGAAAACTGTGCCCAGCATCGGCACATAAATCCTCATATATCGGGCTCCGTCAGTCCGGATCGGCCCGCGGGCTCTGTTTGCGGTATCGGCCCTCGGCCCCGGCAGGATGCCCAAATCTATCCATCGACTCTGGTCAGTATCCTCCGGATAACCGCCAGGTCCAACCAATCACCGGTAGGTACTCGCCCGCCTCCAGGCTCAATCGGCAAAGCTCATCGATCATCTTGCCGAGGGGAACCATACCGGGTCCACCATGTACCCGCAATCGGCTCATCCACTCCTCGATTCGGGTTTCACATGTCGCTCTCAGCACCGAGAAAACACATGGTGGACGCACTGAAATATCATATCAAGGGTAACCGGGTTTTTAAAGCAATGCCATATTCTCTTTTGAAACACTCTCGGTTCCCAAATCCAGAAATATCATAGAAACAACATATCTCAATGCGTATAATCAAAAGCATGAAGTATGCGACATGTAAAGGAAGGTATGCATATCATCATGTCATGCAAGAATCATATACTGAATGCAATAGTACTACAGTGTAGTGACATGGCAATTATCGATGATGAGTGTGTGAGCCGGCAACAAGTGTACGTGGAACATATGCATCATCGATAATGGTGCTGGTGTCCTAGCAGCATGACTGAAATATAACCACAGTACAAGCGATGCAATGCAAATAGCATGAATATGCGGAATCGAATAATCAACGCAAAAGTAAAGAATCTACACCAATCTGTACAAGTCATGCAGGGGTGCCATTTGAAATAAGACGAATCAGGGCTTTTGGAAAAACAAGGGCTACAGTGTTTTAAGAAAAGATACATCATTTGAAAATATCCGTATGACCCTTCTGCCTATCTTTAAAATATCCCCGATTCATTAGTTTGAAATAGGTATGACTCGGTCCAGTCTAATGTCTACTAAGTAATCTAGACAGGAGGGGTAAGAAACCACCTAATCTGAGTCAATATATATATATGATAGTCGGTGATCCCGCCTCAATAACATATCGTAAGATACCCTCGAGTCATGAGTGCGGATCTATCATCAATATCGGCTCGTACGGTAGATCGTAGTACGGCATCCCAATAGCTGGGTAGGGGTCAATATCACAGTACCTCATCACATATCAGGTATCACTATCATCAGATCGCATAATCTGGGGTACTACTCTAAGTCTAGTACAAATCGATACCATCTATAAAAATATGAATGCGGGTAAAGCACATGTCCAAAGGCCCGCTAAAACTATCATATCGCACCTCGAAGACAAGCTATGTCACATCGCCGATCTCACGGCCTCACATCAAGTATCATCTCAAACCACGTATCATCCTCAAATCCCGTATATAAACACATAGTCCCATACCCATGTGTAGATATACGCACCATCATATGCACTCTAATAAATGAAAGAATGAATGCAAGTATGTGTGTAAATGTATGTGTGAGTGCAACCACTACTCTAGGGTTCGCACTATACTAAACCAATATATTCTTATCATCAAAATATCATTATTACCATCAATAACCCTAAACAACACATAATAAATATTCGTGTGTATACGTATTCGTATACATCACCACGGACTGCGGGGGTGCTATACGCCATCCACCCGACTTCTCCCCGTAGATATAAATCTACTCACATTGCTTCTCGTGTGCCAAAGTCGATGTCGCTATCTTCACCTCCTTTGCCTCAACATCACGCGGGGTACCTACAAGTATATCACAATGCTAAAGCACATGAAAATCACATCGGAAACCAAAATAGCACACGCTACCCGCATAGGTAAAAACCTATCGACTCACATGTAAACACCATCAAAATCCACTTGTCGTTGACGTCCAAACGCCACCCGACAGGAATGAATCACCAAATACCAAAATCCATGCTAAAACAAGTCCCAAATTATATACCAACATATGAAAATCAACCCAGATTTCACCATAGATGGAATCAGTCAAAACTAGACATACTCAGGGTCAAACTAGAGGAAATGGGGGGCATGCACAGAAAACGAGGCAATTCCTTAAAATACCTTATTTTAGAATTTTCCATAATTTTTCCATATTTATCTGTATTTAATTATACCAGAATATTAAAATATTCATTAAAATAATATTAAATTATAAAATTTCCCAAAAATCATATTTTATTATTTTGAAGACGTTACAATCTACCCCTCTTAAAGAAATTCGGTCCCCGAATTTAAATTTAAACCCCCAAATACTAAAATATTTCAATACAAATTCCAAGTCATCGGGGCTCCGAAATCATCTATACATAAAACATCGTAGCGCAATGCATGCGCATGAGTACTGAGCAGATAACTCAAAAGCAACACTCCATCAAGCATCCGCAATCATCGGAGTCATGGTAACGACACAATGTCAAATCCAATACAAAATCAATATGATATGGACCAAGACTATACATGTAGACACCCAATCTATACATGTAATTAGCTGATGCAACTGTATGCTAAATCTTTTTAAGTCGCTGTGCGATGCGCGTAACACTGCACAGTGGCGGACGTTTCTCATAAGAAAATAACTATATGTGTATATATATATCCTTTGTTTAATAAGCACGTTCCACCATTTTGAAAATAATCAGAAGGGTTTCCTTGTTTTTAAAACGTTTTGTGTCATATCGGACACGTAGGTATATACTGAGACTATAGCTCGCTTTTCGGAAATCCCTTCGATAACTATCGATGCATGCAAAATATATCCAGGCACTGTCCACTGACTAGTCCTGCTCAGTATGAAAGCAAATATCCCACATCATAAAAATGTACTGCTCCAAAGGGAATAAATTCCAAAAATGCACATAACACCACCCTGTGCGTCTGACGCGCACGGAAATAAAAATCCATATATGCGCTAAACATGTGCACAAAACATCTAGGTGCAACGGGTGTGCACGAAGCATCTGTCATAGGCAACATGTGTGCCTGACAGCCAAAACAGGTGCATCTGACATGCACGAAGAATCTCGATCTAGTGCATCTGGTGTGCCCCAAAATCGTATCTCAAAACATGCGCCCAACATGCGCGAAAATCCAAATCGGTGCATCCATCATGCACGAATGAAAATCTAGACCCTGCGCACTCAATATGCACGGAATCACAAAATCCAATAGCAACGTCGAATATGCGTAAGTCCAGTCAAAAGCACGGAGTGCAAGAATCCACATCAATATCACAATCAAAATCGACATACCGAAAGGCATCAAATCGAAGTCAGGTGCAATCGTAATGCACAAAATATAAATCCGGTGCAACAAAGGCACGAAATATAAATCTGATGCGATAAACGCAAGAAACATAAAACTGGTGCGACAAATGCACGGAGTATAGAACTGGTGCATCCCATGCACAAATACCAAGCAATAACTCAAATACGTAAGCAGCAACACCAAGTGTATCCAGATATGAAGAAAATCATAAACGTGTGCAGCTGCGGGCACAAAACACATATCGATGCACTACAAGCACATATAAGCTATACCGAGTGCAAAATCAAAACACTAAAATTACATGAAACTCTGCTGGAAGCGTAAATCAAATCACCAGCATAAAAATAGGCATGAAATCGCAATCAACAGCTCAAGAGTAATAACTATGTACAAGGTATAAATACCCAGTAGGTGCAACCATGGTGCACAAAATCAAATATCATGAAACTCAGTCATCAAGACTAAATCATGCAAATAGATCGCCCAAAATACCGAAATCCAAAGCAACGGATACGTGATAATCAAATAACAAAATTACAAATCATAATTACCGTCGTCGGTATACCCTCCTTCAGGGTCGAGAAGGTACCGGTACATCCGATGCTAGCGGCGCAAGATATCTACTTGCCTCTTGCTCGCGGCTGGCGTCCTCTGCCTCTGGTTCCTGATCTTTCCTGTAGATTACCAACTCGCAATCCATCGGCTCATCGGCCCGGTCAGGTGTGCTGACAGGAACGATTCCGTTCTTGCACTTCCCTGGTCATCTCTCGGTCAATCCTCACGACCGCTCGTAAAGCAGCACATCTCTGGTGCCGACCTCGGGTCCTCTGAATGCATATCACACATCCGATCCTGGGTGCAACTCTTATTGCAGCAGTGTACTGGAAGGAATCCTACTCAAGGTCTCTTCTGATCTTGCCTAAGCCAAACTGTACGGAGGCTGGTACTCTGGCGTAATCTTTTCTCGCTCTCTGGACCTCTGCGTCCTTAGTACAACATCTCCTCGGAAGCTGGTCGCATCTCTGCGCCTCTGTATGCATGTCCGGCCTTTAATCTTAACGGGGTGTAGTAACAGCTCATTTGCCTCTCGCACGAACTTCTTGTCCCGCTTGTCTGTATCATCGACCATTCGACGTCGCGTCTTTATCTGCACACTGCAATGTCCTCAGCTACGGTCCACCCGAAGTCTCTAACACGGACTCGAAATCACGAACTCAGTATCTTCATCACTCAGTAGAAGATATCTAGCCGAACACGTCCTCAGCGTGCATATCGCATCTCTGATGTCAGCGGAGTGGAACGTCATCTCGTCGAAATCTCGTGCAAACTCTTTACTCCACCTTGCTCCACTATCGACTGATTCGGACTCATCTCATCATGGCTACACAGACTGCGCTCCGACGGCTATGCTCGTATCTGGAGTCTCCCAAGCAGTGTCCCATCACATGATATCCGAATGATGTCGAATCATCCGATCGACTCGTCAGAACCTCACAATCCCCTCAAGAGCTCAACATCTCGGGTACAGTTTAATAGTATCGAGTACATGCCACAGCGTCGGTGGTCCAGCCGTAGAAGGGCAAACCCAAGCCTCACTAATGGCGCCGAGGAACTACCGCAAACCCTAAGGTTCAAAGGCTTTCACACGGTCATTAAGTCGAGTTAGGGTTTCATTCTTCTAGAGGGTCCATAGAATCACCTGCATGTCTTTCCGTATACTTTAAACTTGGAAAATGGGTTCCTGACCTTCGATCGTCTCAATCGACTCTCAACGAATCTGCGTGAAGTCGCCTCTAGCTGGAATCAATCTATCTGATGACCTCGCATCGGGGTAAGCGAACGAACCAAATGTCCTAGCCATTAATCCTCGGTGACTAGCGACTCACTATCACATCTCTAAGAATATGCTCATGCTGCAGTAGCTCCAATCATCTGGGCGATATCTCATCACTCGCAGCAACAACTGGCTCATTCGTCGGTACGCTAAGCAGCGCCTCAACCATCATGAATAAGCGATACATCAACGGTCATCACATCCTGGCTGGCCTCTATCAGTGGCTCAATCCTCTGGTACCGTCCGGTACATCCTAGAAATCTCACAACAGCGATCTGTCAAACGCCCATAGTGCGGAAACACAAAATACGAAGCCTCAATGCAACCTTATGTCTCTGGAATCATGCCACGGTCAGTCCTCGTCCGCGACGAGCTCATGCTGACAACTCGAGCCGTAGCTCACTCTGCCCGTGCAATCGCGGCAGCAAAACCATAACCAGTATCGATGAAGATAGATCATAGGAAGGAATATGACACAATGCAAGGAAATGTACAACCTAAGGTTTCTTAAGCGGAGTGGCGTGTCGTAAGTATGCCGCGGAACATACCCACGGTACGTCACTCTACTTTAATCACCTATTCCATCAACCAAGGGTCATCCTACACGACGAAAGTTCGGGTCTAATACCCCCTCGACCAAGTCTAAGTTTCGTAAGGTCAAGCCTAAGTTCCTTATATAGATAACGCCCTAGGCTCCGCATAGTCAAACTTAGACTCGAACCAAGGTCAACCTAGCGCTCTGATGCCAACTTTGTCACGACCCGAAAGAGCACGTGACTGGCCCTTGAACCATATGAAGTCTATAGGACCCCATCTGATCCAAGTAAGCCAAAAGCCCAGCAATCTAAAACCATTTAAAGAGTAAATAAGGAAAACTGTTTTTGAAAAGTAAGGAAATCATGTTTGGAAATCAAAGTTTTTAAATAACTAAGCCGAATATGCATTTTTTTTAAAATGTGTAACCTTTCCTGAAAATTTCGGCAGAGTTTCCTTTGTAAAAACTGGCCCCGAACGGGGTACAACAAGAATAATATATATGAAATGATAAAAGGCATCCCCAAGCGGGAGCTAGCTCTTCGTCCATCGACGGTCACAACCACGCAAGAAATAATAATATACAACGCCAAAGGGCGAGGATCAAAACCCAAAAAAAAAGAAACTCAAAACAGCCAGAAAACCGTAATACTACTAGCGCGACTCTAAGGTCGAAATAAAACAACGCTGTTTTCTAAGTCTGAAACAATATACGAGTTTTAGTTGATGGAAATTCTAGATACAATAAATGATACATGAACAATGGCGGTTCTGATACAAAAGAACCCACCTATCCAAGCAAGTCACCCATAAGGAAGCAGTGTGCCAGAAATGCCGCTATGGAATCTGTACGGCAAAAACCTGCAAGGACTGGGGCACAACGGGGGTGAGTTGCCAACTCGTGAATAGAAAATATCTACAAGCAGAGATCGAATGCATGACCCATCCTAGGTCAATACGATCAGATATAAATAAACCTCAATATGAATAAAGCTGAAGCATGCTAAACTGGTAATGTAATCTCTACATGAGTGTAATGCCAAGTGCTCGTGCTAGTGCCTCAGGTAATAGCATGTCATGAATATGAGGTATGATCAATGTAATCAAATCTGCACACACGTGGATCCCGTCCACTCGTCACCCAATGACAATAACCATCATGCAAGTAAATATCATGAAACCTGTGCATGGAAATATGAGGATATAACCCACCCGTGTCCCTCGCGACACGTCAAAATCATGGAACCGGAGTGCCCAGCATCGGCACTCGAAAACATCATGAAAACTGTGCCCAGCATCGGCACATAAATCCTCATATATCGGGCTCCGTCAGTCCGGATCGGCCCGCGGGCTCTGTCTGCGGTATCGGCCCTCGGCCCCGGCAGGACGCCCAAATCTATCCATCGACTCTGTTCAGTATCCTCCGGATAACCGCCAGGTCCAACCAGTCACCGGTTGGTACTCGCCCGCCTCCAGGCTCAATCGGCAAAGCTCATCGATCATCTTGCCGAGGGGAACCATACCGGGTCCACCATGTACCCGCAATCGGCTCATCCACTCCTCGATTCGGGTTTCACATGTCGCTCTCAGCACCGAGAAAACACATGGTGGACGCACTGAAATATCATATCAAGGGTAACCGGGTTTTTAAAGCAATGCCATATTCTCTTTTGAAACACTCTCGGTTCCCAAATCCAGAAATATCATAGAAACAACATATCTCAATGCGTATAATCAAAAGCATGAAGTATGCGACATGTAAAGGAAGGTATGCATATCATCATGTCATGCAAGGATCATATACTGAATGCAATAGTACTACAGTGTAGTGACATGGCAATTATCGATGATGAGTGTGTGAGCCGGCAACAAGTGTACGTGGAACATATGCATCATCGATAATGGTGCTGGTGTCCTAGCAGCATGACTGAAATATAACCACAGTACAAGCGATGCAATGCAAATAGCATGAATATGCGGAATCGAATAATCAACGCAAAAGTAAAGAATCTACACCAATCTGTACAAGTCATGCAGGGGTGCCATTTGAAATAAGACGAATCAGGGCTTTTGGAAAAACAAGGGCTACGGTGTTTTAAGAAAAGATACATCATTTGAAAATATCCGTATGACCCTTCTGCCTATCTTTAAAATATCCCCGATTCGTTAGTTTGAAATAGGTATGACTCGGTCCAGTCTAATGTCTACTAAGTAATCTAGACAGGAGGGGTAAGAAACCACCTAATCTGAGTCAATATATATATATATGATAGTCGGTGATCCCGCCTCAATAACATATCGTAAGATACCCTCGAGTCATGAGTGCGGATCTATCATCAATATCGGCTCGTACGGTAGATCGTAGTACGGCATCCCAATAGCTGGGTAGGGGTCAATATCACAGTACCTCATCACATATCAGGTATCACTATCATCAGATCGCATAATCTGGGGTACTACTCTAAGTCTAGTACAAATCGATACCATCTATAAAAATATGAATGCGGGTAAAGCACATGTCCAAAGGCCCGCTAAAACTATCATATCGCACCTCGAAGACAAGCTATGTCACATCGCCGATCTCACGGCCTCACATCAAGTATCATCTCAAACCACGTATCATCCTCAAATCCCGTATATAAACACATAGTCCCATACCCATGTGTAGATATACGCACCATCATATGCACTCTAATAAATGAAAGAATGAATGCAAGTATGTGTGTAAATGTATGTGTGAGTGCAACCACTACTCTTGGGTTCGCACTATACTAAACCAATATATTCTTATCATCAAAATATCATTATTACCATCAATAACCCTAAACAACACATAATAAATATTCGTGTGTATACGTATTCGTATACATCACCACGGACTGCGGGGGAGCTATACGCCATCCACCCGACATCTCCCCGTAGATATAAATCTACTCACATTGCTTCTCGTGTGCCAAAGCCGATGTCGCTATCTTCACCTCCTTTGCCTCAACATCACGCGGGGTACCTACAAGTATATCACAATGCTAAAGCACATGAAAATCACATCGGAAACCAAAATAGCACACGCTACCCGCATAGGTAAAAACCTATCGACTCGCATGTAAACACAATCAAAATCCACTTGTCGTTGACGTCCAAACGCCACCCGACAGGAATGAATCACCAAATACCAAAATCCATGCTAAAACAAGTCCCAAATTATATACCAACATAGGAAAATCAACCCAGATTTCACCATAGATGGAATCAGTCAAAACTAGACATACTCAGGGTCAAAACTAGAGGAAATGGGGGCATGCACAGAAAACGAGGCAATTCCTTAAAATACCTTATTTTAGAATTTTCCATAATTTTTCCATATTTATCTGTATTTAATTATACCAGAATATTAAAATATTCATTAAAATAATATTAAATTATAAAATTTCCCAAAAATCATATTTTATTATTTTGAAGACGTTACAATCTACCCCCTTAAAGAAATTCGGACCCCGAATTTAAATTTAAACCCCCAAATACTAAAATATTTCAATACAAATTCCAAGTAATCGGGGCTCCGAAATCATCTATACATAAAACATCATAGCGCAATGCATGCGCATGAGTACTGAGCAGATAACTCAAAAGCAATACTCCATCAAGCATCCGCAATCATCGGAGTCATGGTAACGACACAATGTCAAATCCAATACAAAATCAATATGATATGGACCAAGACTATACATGTAGACACCCAATCTATACATGTAATTAGCTGATGCAACTGTATGCTAAATCTTTTTAAGTCGCTGTGCGATGCGCGTAACACTGCACAGTGGCGGACGTTTCTCATAAGAAAATAACTATATGTGTATATATATATCCTTTGTTTAATAAGCACGTTCCACCATTTTGAAAATAATCAGAAGGGTTTCCTTGTTTTTAAAACGTTTTGTGTCATATCGGACACGTAGGTATATACTGAGACTATAGCTCGCTTTTCGGAAATCCCTTCGATAACTATCGATGCATGCAAAATATATCCAGGCACTGTCCACTGACTAGTCCTGCACAGTATGAAAGCAAATATCCCACATCATAAAAATGTACTGCTCCAAAGGGAATAAATTCCAAAAATGCACATAACACCACCCTGTGCGTCTGACGCGCACGGAAATAAAAATCCATATATGCGCTAAACATGTGCACAAAACATCTAGGTGCAACGGGTGTGCACGAAGCATCTGTCATAGGCAACATGTGTGCCTGACAGCCAAAACAGGTGCATCTGACATGCACGAAGAATCTCGATCTAGTGCATCTGGTGTGCCCCAAAATCGTATCTCAAAACATGCGCCCAACATGCGCGAAAATCCAAATCGGTGCATCCATCATGCACGAATGAAAATCTAGACCCTGCGCACTCAATATGCACGGAATCACAAAATCCAATAGCAACGTCGAATATGCGTAAGTCCAGTCAAAAGCACGGAGTGCAAGAATCCACATCAATATCACAATCAAAATCGACATACCGAAAGGCATCAAATCGAAGTCAGGTGCAATCGTAATGCACAAAATATAAATCCGGTGCAACGAAGGCACGAAATATAAATCTGATGCGATAAACGCAAGAAACATAAAACTGGTGCGACAAATGCACGGAGTATAGAACTGGTGCATCCCATGCACAAATACCAAGCAATAACTCAAATACGTAAGCAGCAACACCAAGTGTATCCAGATATGAAGAAAATCATAAACGTGTGCAGCTGCGGGCACAAAACACATATCGATGCACTACAAGCACATATAAGCTATACCGAGTGCAAAATCAAAACACTAAAATTACATGAAACTCTGCTGGAAGCGTAAATCAAATCACCAGCATAAAATAGGCATGAAATCGCAATCAACAGCTCAAGAGTAATAACTATGTACAAGGTATAAATACCCAGTAGGTGCAACCATGGTGCACAAAATCAAATATCAAGAAACTCAGTCATCAAGACTAAATCATGCGAATAGATCGCCCAAAATACCGAAATCCAAAGCAACGGATACGTGATAATCAAATCACAAAATCACAAATCATAATTACCGTCGTCGGTATACCCTCCTTCAGGGTCGAGAAGGTACCGGTACATCCGATGCTAGCGGCGCAAGATATCTACTTGCCTCTTGCTCGCGGCTGGCATCCTCTGCCTCTGGTTCCTGATCTTTCCTGTAGAATACCAACTCGCAATCCATCGGCTCATCGGCCCGGTCAGGTGTGCTGACAGGAACGATTCCGTTCTTGCACTTCCCTGGTCATCTCTCGGTCAATCCTCACGACCGCTCGTAAAGCAGCACATCTCTGGCGCCGACCTCAGGTCCTCTGAATGCATATCACACATCCGATCCTGGGTGCAACTCTTATTGCAGCAGTGTACTTGAAGGAATCCTACTCAAGGTCTCTTCTGATCTTGCCTAAGCCAAACTGTAAGGAGGCTGGTACTCTGGCGTAATCTTTTCTCGCTCTCTGGACCTCTGCGTCCTTAGTACAACATCTCCTCGGAAGCTGGTCGCATCTCTGCGCCTCTGTATGCATGTCCGGCCTTTAATCTTAACGGGGTGTAGTAACAGCTCGTTTGCCTCTCGCACGAACTTCTTGTCCCGCTTGTCTGTATCATCGACCATTCGACGTCGCGTCTTTATCTGCACACTGCAATGTCCTCAGCTACGGTCCACCCGAAGTCTCTAACACGGACTCGAAATCACGAACTCAGTATCTTCATCACTCAGTAGAAGATATCTAGCCGAACACGTCCTCAGCGTGCATATCGCATCTCTGATGTCAGCGGAGTGGAACGTCATCTCGTCGAAATCTCGTGCAAACTCTTTACTCCACCTTGCTCCACTATCGACTGATTCGGACTCATCTCATCATGGCTATACAGACTGCGCTCCGACGGCTATGCTCGTATCTGGAGTCTCCCAAGCAGTGTCCCATCACATGATATCCGAATGATGTCGAATCATCCGATCGACTCGTCAGAACCTCACAATCCCCTCAAGAGCTCAACATCTCGGGTACAGTTTAATAGTATCGAGTACATGCCACAGCGTCGGTGGTCCAGCCGTAGAAGGGAAAACCCAAGCCTCACTAATGGCGCCGAGGAACTGCCGCAAACCCTAAGGTTCAAAGGCTTTCACACGGTCATTAAGTCGAGTTAGGGTTTCATTCTTCTAGAGGGTCCATAGAATCACCTGCATGTCTTTCCGTATACTTTAAACTTGGAAAATGGGTTCCTGACCTTCGATCGTCTCAATCGACTCTCAACGAATCTGCGTGAAGTCGCCTCTAGCTGGAATCAATCTATCTGATGACCTTGCATCGGGGTAAGAGAACGAACCACATGTCCTAGCCATTAATCCTCAGTGACTAGCGACTCACTATCACATCTCTAAGAATATGCTCATGCTGCAGTAGCTCCAATCATCTGGGGGATATCTCATCACTCGCAGCAACAACTGGCTCATTCGTCGGTACGCTAAGCAGCGCCTCAACCATCATGAATAAGCGATACATCAACGGTCATCACATCCTGGCTGGCCTCTATCAGTGGCTCAATCCTCTGGTACCGTCCGGTACATCCTAGAAATCTCACAACAGCGATCTATCAAACGCCCATAGTGCGGAAACACAAAATACGAAGCCTCAATGCAACCGTATGTCTCTGGAATCACGCCACGGTCAATCCTCGTCCGCGACGAGCTCATGCTGACAACTCGAGCCGTAGCTCACTCTGCCCGTGCAATCGCGGCAGCAAAACCATAACCAGTATCGATGAAGATAGATCATAGGAAGGAATATGACACAATGCAAGGAAATGCACAACCTAAGGTTTCTTAAGCGGAGTGGCGTGTCGTAAGTATGCCGCGGAACATACCCACGGTACGTCACTCTACTTTAGTCACCTATTCCATCAACCAAGGGTCATCCTACACGACGAATGTTCGGGTCTAATACCCCCTCGACCAAGTCTAAGTTCCGTAAGGTCAAGCCTAAGTTCCTTATATAGATAACGCCCTAGGCTCCGCATAGTCAAACTTAGACTCGAACCAAGGTCAACCTAGCGCTCTGATGCCAACTTTGTCACGACCCGAAAGAGCACGTGACTGGCCCTTGAACCATATGAAGTCTATAGGACCCCATCTGATCCAAGTAAGCCAAAAGCCCAGCAATCTAAAACCATTTAAAGAGTAAATAGGGAAAACTGTTTTTGAAAAGTAAGGAAATCATGTTTGGAAATCAAAGTTTTTAAATAACTAAGCCGAATATGCATTTTTTTTAAAATGTGTAACCTTTCCTGAAAATTTCGGCAGAGTTTCCTTTGTAAAAACTGGCCCCGAACGGGGTACAACAAGAATAATATATATGAAATGATAAAAGGCATCCCCAATCGGGAGCTAGCTCTTCGTCCATCGACGGTCACAACCACGCAAGCAATAATAATATACAACGCCAAAGGGCGAGGATCAAAACCCAAAAAAAAAGAAACTCAAAACAGCCAGAAAACCGTAATACTACTAGCGCGACTCTAAGGTTGAAATAAAACAACGCTGTTTTCTAAGTCTGAAACAATATACGAGTTTTGGTTGATGGAAATTCTAGATACAATAAATGATACATGAACAATGGCGGTTCTGATACAAAAGAACCCACCTATCCAAGCAAGTCACCCATAAGGAAGCAGTGTGCCAGAAATGCCGCTATGGAATCTGTACGGCAAAAACCTGCAAGGACTGGGGCACAACGGGGGTGAGTTGCCAACTCGTGAATAGAAAATATCTACAAGCAGAGATCGAATGCATGACCCATCCTAGGTCAATACGATCAGATATAAATAAACCTCAATATGAATAAAGCTGAAGCATGCTAAACTGGCAATGTAATCTCTACATGAGTGTAATGCCAAGTGCTCGTGCTAGTGGCTCAGGTAATAGCATGTCATGAATATGAGGTATGATCAATGTAATCAAATCTGCACACACGTGGATCCCGTCCACTCGTCACCCAATGACAATAACCATCATGCAAGTAAATATTATGAAACCTGTGCATGGAAATATGAGGATATAACCCACCCGTGTCCCTCGCGACACGTCAAAATCATGGAACCGGAGTGCCCAGCATCGGCACTCGAAAACATCATGAAAACTGTGCCCAGCATCGGCACATAAATCCTCATATATCGGGCTCCGTCAGTCCGGATCGGCCCGCGGGCTCTGTCTGCGGTATCGGCCCTCGGCCCCGGCAGGACGCCCAAATCTATCCATCAACTCTGGTCAGTATCCTCCGGATAACCGCCAGGTCCAACCAGTCACCGGTAGGTACTCGCCCGCCTCCAGGCTCAATCGGCAAAGCTCATCGATCATCTTGCCGAGGGGAACCATACCGGGTCCACCATGTACCCGCAATCGGCTCATCCACTCCTCGATTCGGGTTTCACATGTCGCTCTCAGCACCGAGAAAACACATGGTGGACGCACTGAAATATCATATCAAGGGTAACCGGGTTTTTAAAGCAATGACATATTCTCTTTTGAAACACTCTCGGTTCCCAAATCCAGAAATATCATAGAAACAACATATCTCAATGCGTATAATCAAAAGCATGAAGTATGCGACATGTAAAGGAAGGCATGCATATAATCATGTCATGCAAGGATCATATACTGAATGCAATAGTACTACAGTGTAGTGACATGGCAATTATCGATGATGAGTGTGTGAGCCGGCAACAAGTGTACGTGGAACATATGCATCATCGATAATGGTGCTGGTGTCCTAGCAGCATGACTGAAATATAACCACAGTACAAGCGATGCAATGCAAATAGCATGAATATGCGGAATCGAATAATCAACGCAAAAGTAAAGAATCTACACCAATCTGTACAAGTCATGCAGGGGTGCCATTTGAAATAAGACGAATCAGGGCTTTTGGAAAAACAAGGGCTACGGTGTTTTAAGAAAAGATACATCATTTGAAAATATCCGTATGACCCTTCTGCCTATCTTTAAAATATCCCCGATTCGTTAGTTTGAAATAGGTATGACTCGGTCCAGTCTAATGTCTACTAAGTAATCTAGACAGGAGGGGTAAGAAACTACCTAATCTGAGTCAATATATATATATGATAGTCGGTGATCCCGCCTCAATAACATATCGTAAGATACCCTCGAGTCATGAGTGCGGATCTATCATCAATATCGGCTCGTACGGTAGATCGTAGTACGGCATCCCAATAGCTGGGTAGGGGTCAATATCACAGTACCTCATCACATATCAGGTATCACTATCATCAGATCACATAATCTGGGGTACTACTCTAAGTCTAGTACAAATCGATACCATCTATAAAAATATGAATGCGGGTAAAGCACATGTCCAAAGGCCAGCTAAAACTATCATATCGCACCTCGAAGACAAGCTATGTCACATCGCCGATCTCACGGCCTCACATCAAGTATCATCTCAAACCACGTATCATCCTCAAATCCCGTATATAAACACATAGTCCCATACCCATGTGTAGATATACGCACCATCATATGCACTCTAATAAATGAAAGAATGAATGCAAGTATGTGTGTAAATGTATGTGAGAGTGCAACCACTACTCTAGGGTTCGCACTATACTAAACCAATATATTCTTATCATCAAAATATCATTATTACCATCAATAACCCTAAACAACACATAATAAATATTAGTGTGTATACGTATTCGTATACATCACCACGGACTGCGGGGGTGCTATACACCATCCACCCGACTTCTCCCCGTAGATATAAATCTACTCACATTGCTTCTCGTATGCCAAAGCCGATGTCGCTATCTTCACCTCCTTTGCCTCAACATCACGCGGGGTACCTACAAGTATATCACAATGCTAAAGCACATGAAAATCACATCGGAAACCAAAATAGCACACGCTACCCGCATAGGTAAAAACCTATCGACTCGCATGTAAACACAATCAAAATCCACTTGTCGTTGACGTCCAAACGCCACCCGACAGGATTGAATCACCAAATACCAAAATCCATGCTAAAACAAGTCCCAAATTATATACAAACATAGGAAAATCAACCCAGATTTCACCATAGATGGAATCAGTCAAAACTAGACATACTCAGGGTCAAAACTAGAGGAAATGGGGGCATGCACAGAAAGCGAGGCAATTCCTTAAAATACCTTATTTTAGAATTTTCCATAATTTTTCCATATTTATCTGTATTTAATTATACCAGAATATTAAAATATTCATTAAAACAATATTAAATTATAAAATTTCCCAAAAATCATATTTTATTATTTTGAAGACGTTACAGATACATTGATACACTTGATATTAGTCGGTTATATGCGATATGTCCGGATCGTTAAATCAAGTGTTGATTTAATGATTTAATGTATAATTATATATTTGATATTTTACTTTACATTAACTAGTATTGGTTCACTTAAGATTTGTTTTCTCACTAGTTTGTGCATAAGTGTTGTTAGTTATGTATATGCCCTAGAGGCCATTGTTGTACATATGATGTATATTATAATGGATGCTTGGATATATATAGAGATGACTTTCTTGCTCGTCATGATAGTATGCTATTTGGTTTCACTTTATCTTAACATGTTGACTTGTATTGGTTTACTGTTTTACTCTCACATGTTGATAAAGCCCTTAGGATCTGTACTCGACTACTGGGACTATGATGAGATCATACTAGTGGGGCCGCGGTAGTCGATGAGTACATCCTATAACTGTTCCTAGTCGAGGGTATATCGAGACAGGGCATCGATACACCAGAGTAGACTAGCGTATACGCATCTTGACCCATATGATGGGTGATGGATGATCCCATATCCATCGGTGTTTGACATCAGAGATGGTGTACGGGTGCTCAGTGGAGACTGGGTACACTGGACGGACTCGCTGAGAACTCCCAGATGGTGATATACCACACGTCAGATAGCAGTTCTCCGGTGACACAGGTACAGGGTAGTCTGAAGACCCGAGATCGTCATAGAGTCTTGTGTGATTCCCACTGTGCTTTGATTTCCACCTTACCACGTCCAAGAGGGCGTGCAAAACGGTGGCTTTTGGGTACAGTCCCGAATCACATGGAGGCAATGAGCGATAGGAGGGGATTCGTCTCTCCCGGTATAGGGAGTTGATGTTGTGCTGTGTTCGATTGGCTATAACCGGAAGTCCCTGGCCAGGGCTGATATAGAGATTTACTGGTAAGTGTTACTAGTAGTTTCTCGACCCGTTATGAGCCATACATCGACACGACTTATCGGCTACTGGGGTCTGACGTATACCACCCCTAGACTTGATATGCGACATATCAGACGAACAGACCGGACTGTACGGGAGTGTTACTGATTGGATTCACAGGAGAACGCACAGGCTAGCTTGTTGATCTTCTGATCGCTCAATACCTGGGTGGCTGTTACGTTTAGCTGACCTCTTGCAGCTTGTGGGTGTTTGATATGATCATCACCTACTACCGGCGTATTGACGATTCTTTAGAGTCCTACACAGAGGTTTCTTGGCTCAGGCGAAACAGAGTAGTGGCACATATGTGATATGTGCAGGACCGAGAATAATGCGATATGGGATACCGTATTATATTCTCGCGATATTTAGATATGAACCGGGTCATCGGATCAAGTGTTGATTCGATGAATCGGTACATGATATATTAGTCGGTAATATTCGATATAGCCGGATCATCGATTCAAGTGTTGATTCGATGATTTAATGTATAATAATATATATGATATATTATTACATTATCTAATATTGGCTTGCTTTAATATTTCATTTTCTCACGGGATGATACATTGATATATATGCGATATATGTTAATTGTATTATTTTCTTTTGTTGCAAATATATAATATATATATGTGATATATATTATTGTGACATGATATGATTAATTGTTAAACATGTTTAAGGATGATTAATTGAGGTTAGGGTTTGATTAGGGTTAGTTGCTTCAAGTTGCTTCTAGAAGCATTTTCTTTTGTCATTGTGAAGATATTTTTGGATGACACATTTATTAACCAAACCAAACCCTAACTATAGTTTATTCTCTACTTGTTCTCATCCAATCATCCTTGACCATGGTTAATAATTCAATCATATGTTTATATTTCTATTCATGACAAAAGGATTAATTCATTATTATGATTTCCATTATCTTCTTCTTCTTCTTCTTGAAGAAGCTCTCTCTAAAATCCTTATGTGATGAAAGATTATGAGAAAATGATATAAAAAGAAAGCTAAATTACTACTCTCTCATCCTCATCTCATCTAGCCCATGGGATTAGTGTGTTCACTTCTTTAAGAGTGAGATAGCTTGAGTTCTTTGAAACCTCGAGGTATATCATCGGAGATTTGGAATACGACGAGCTAGAATGGATCGTTCGAGTCGTGGAGCCTCTCATGAGTCCGGGAGATCGTGGATCGCGGCAAAAGGACTTCTACTCGGAGCTTGTGAAGTGAAGGAGCGGACTACAAAGGTTGTAATCCCTCACACTTAGATAAAAGTTATCTTAATGCATGTTAAACCCTAATAATCTAGCAAAGATCCCGGCTTTGGGTTGTTCGGCACGTCTAAAATTTAATCCGGGCATGTTTGATGCCTTTTGAACCTTCACAAGAGTGCCTAGGAACCCTACAGTGGTATTAGAGCCTAGCTAGAGCATTAGGCTATGTGTTTACGAAGTTAAAACTCCGATCGAACCCGAAACGGACAAAATGGACCCCTCTCTGGAAATTTTTTAAATTTTGGGATTTTTCTGAATTAAAAATATGTAAAAAAATCAGCAGGCAATTATAAGAATTACCATAAAATCCGAGCCTCTAATTCCTCCAAAGAGCGGCGGAAGCGCGGCGCAAGCATGGCTTGCGCGGCGCTTCCGCGGCGGAACAGTAAGATCAGGACACGTGGCTTCATGGTAATTCCCGTAGTTACTTTCTGACCATTCTGGATATTTTTATTCTGTTCCAGGTGTTTAAAATTCTGGGGTTTGTTTTGTAATAGTAGACTCGATCGGAATATTTAAGTTCGTATTTCTTTCTGGATATTTAGAAACTGTTAAACTGACTGAACGGATATCATTAACCCACTTTATTCCGGCACGGCAAACTTTCAAGCATTGAATTTTTATTGGGTTTAAATCTTTCGGAAAATTGTACAAGTTAAGCGGTGGACCCTCTAGAAGACAACAAACCTTAACTCGATTATATGACCGTCTTGAACTGCCTTTTGAACCTTCGGGTTTGGGGCAGTACGGCGTGCCACATGTGAGGCGTTGGCTTGGCCCTTTTACGGCTGGATCACTGGTACTGTGACATATTCTGGGATTATTTGAACTCCGCTCAAGAGTTGAGCACTTCGGTAAATTTTGGGTGTTTGATTATCTGTTCAAATAGTTTAATACCGTATATTTATCTGGAATGTGATACAATATGTGGAATTCATAGAGTTAGGCATGAAATGCGGAATATGTGATATTTCGGATTTACGATGTCTAAAGTGATTGTGGATTCCAAATATTGTAGTTTTACACTTTCTTTTCTGTGACCGTAAGCGTAGTATGTGGTGTATCGCCGGCTTCGTTGCTATACATCAACGACAATCGGGATACGCATACTTGCTTACGTTGATGATATGAGATATTATGTGTTGCTGTGATATGTTATATTGGATCATCGCGATCAGAATAGCCGGGGGTTTTATGTGAGATGAGGGTTTTTATTTTCATTCATGTAAAATTCTTTTGTAATGTAATATTCTTTTATTTGGGGCACTTCCTGGTTGCGGTTGCTGTCACCAGTGTATATTATTTACTTTTCCGCATTAGGTAGACCCAAGGAGGGGAGCACAAGTAACCGGGTTCTAGGGTCCAGTGGGAGGCCATCTCGAGGAGTCGAGACCGGGTCTCCTAACCCTAGAATTGGCAGAGTTACTTGCCGCTCTCGTAGGGGTCTTGGGATGTGGGTTTGGCTATTCGTCGCGACCGTGGAATCCGTGTTTTATACAGGCTCGTATTGAAAACACGGACGTCCTAGTATATCCAATATTTCATATATGTTCTTCTGCTGCAATGTTCTGTGATGAGATCATATTACTGCCTGAGACGAATGCTTATACTATATATATATGCTGATATATAAATATTACTGCTTTCGTTTCTTCTGTGATGCTTAAGAAGCATAAGCTGATGGGATTTTTATTAATGAGATTAATAAAAGAAAAGAAACCTAAAGATGTTGAAGAATCAAAAACTTTATAAAAAGGGTAGCTACAGTTTTGCTTTGCACAGTGATATATACGATATATCCTGCACCTTATTCGATGAGGAAAGGACCGAGATCCCTTCACCGGGAGTGACTCCTTTAGCGAAACTGGCAGATGCTACAAAACGCGGTTTGTCTTTTGATTGCTTTAAGTGTTTTGCTTTGCACAGCGGTATATATGATATATCCTGCACCTTATTCGATGAGGAAAGGGCCGACGATCCCTTCACCGGGAGTGACCCCTTTAGCGAAACTAAGAAAAGCCTCAAAAACACTCCGTTTCAAAACTTCACTCGATTCTACGACGATATCAAGTTCATTACGCTCAGGGTTTTCTGAAAAACCTGCGTAGCCCTCCGTCATTTCAGATAGAGACTAGTTAGTATTCGTGCTGCGTTTGTTGACCTTAGCCAAGGCGTGGTGTACGGTAGCTAATTAGTATTTATCTGCTAAAACATGAGATGTGATTGAGTTAGGGTAGTCGTGCGACTTTGTTGACCTTAGCCAAGGGTCGTACGGATGGGTTTAATTCAATCAAGAAATGACGGGTTGAACTTGACTAGCGCTTATGATTTGTTGACCTTAGCCAAGGTCATAAGTTGCTAGGGGCAAAAGCATTATCGGGAATTTCAAGTGTTGAAATTTGCAATGAGATTGCATACCTCCTATGAGATAGTTGGATCCTGATACCCACTGCGAGTAAGAGTTACTCCTGGGAGAGTTTTACACATGACAATTAGTCATTCAAGTAGGTGTCTAAGAAAAGTGTTAACGAGGTTACGCCTCTGGGAAAACGAGGTTTACATTAATTAGGTCCGTGCGAAACCACGGGGAACCTCCCTCAAAGTACCGACACTGATCTGGCTGAAAGATTGACGAAATTGTAGGGTGTAATTAATCCCGGCTAATCTTACCTTTTAGGGTTTTAAGGTAGATTTGATAAAAAAACAGTGGGAGACATCCTGATTAGATAAGATAATAACCAATCTAATCTTGCAAGAGCATACGCTAAAGTGTTTTCTTCTCTCTCTCTCCAGGTAGCGACCATTTCAGGCCATAATCAAGATAATAATATGGATGTATTGACTGAACCTGATTATTGTACTGAGCAAGGAAACGTTAGACCCATTCTTTCTTATAAGAGTTATAAGACTGAACAGGAAACAGGAGAATATCTGGATTCTCACGCCGCCCAAAAGAACTTGCATATTGATGCATCTTCTTCGGGTGTGTTTGTTATTGAGAACTGTTTCTCAGTTCACCCTACGTCCTGGGTATTAGATACCAGATCAGGATCCGACATATGCAAACAGTTGCATGGGCTACGTAAAGGTAGAGAACTGGGAAAAGGTGATCATTCCGTTCAAGTAGGGAACGGTGCGAGTATTGTAGCCAAAGCAGTTGGCGAATATCACCTTGTATTGCCAAGTCGTAATACACTGATTCTAAATGAGTGCTATTATATACCGAACATGATGTGCAACATTATATCAGTTTCTTTATTGAGTAAAGAGGGATATAATTTTGTAGTACAGGAAAATATTATGAACATATTCCTAGATCAAAAGTTGATTGCATCAGGCTCGTTACATAATGGCATATTCATTCTAAATCAGAATACAGTTCTAAATATACAAAACACACACAATAGAAAAAGTTCAGATATGAACGAATCTTTCTTGTGGCATTGTAGACTTGGTCATATCAATGCGACACGACTGGCTAAGTTACATAAGGATGGTTATTTGAATCCGTTCGAATTATCATCTTATGATACTTGCCATTCATGTCTCAAAGGAAAAATGACCAAAGCTCCGTTTAGTGGACACGGAGAAAGAGTTACCGAACTCTTAGGACTGGTACATAGTGATGTATGCGGTCCCATGTCTACGCATGCCAGGAACGCTTCTTCCTACTTCATTACATTCACTGACGATCTCTCAAGATTCGGATATATGTTCCTGATGAAACACAAGTCTGAAGTTTTTGAGAAATTCAGAGAATATAAGCACGAAGTAGAGAACCAAACGGGCAAAAGTATTAAGATTCTTCGATCTGATCGAGGAGGTGAATACTTAAGCGGTGAGTTCCTAGATTATCTAAAAGAGAATGGGATTCTCTCTCAGCGTACTCCTCCTTATACACCACAGCACAACGGTGTATCTGAGCGGAGGAATCGCACCCTATTAGATATGGTGCGCTCTATGATGAGTACAGCTGAGTTACCTATTTCCTTTTGGGGGTATGCGCTGGAGACAGCCATATATCTATGGAATAGAGTTCCAACTAAATCAGTGCCTACCACTCCATATGAGATATGGAATGGGAAGAGACCGTCTCTTAAAAGAGTTAAGATATGGGGTTGTCCGGCCGATGTTAAAAAGCAAAATCCGGACAAACTCGAGGCACGATCAGTTCTTTGTAAGTTTGTAGGATATCCAAGCAATTTGTATGGATATCTATTCTACCACGTTGAACAACAAAAGTTGTTTGTTGCTCAACATGCCACCTTTTTAGAAAAGGAATTTCTTGAAAAAGAAATTAGTGGCTCTGAGGTAGAACTGGAAGAAGTTCCAGCAGAACAAACTACAACAGATGATTTAGTGGAACCAGAGGATTCAGTAGTACCCGACGAACCCCAGCCTCTCCACCGATCTAGTAGGGTTTCTCGTCCACCTGAGAGATACTACGGTTTTCTCATTGATGGTGGAAGCGAGGATTGCATCATGGATGATGATGAACCCACTAGTTTCGAGCAGGCCATCACAAGTACTGACTCTGTGAAATGGCTGGATGCAATGCGATCGGAGATGGAATCCATGTACACCAATAAAGTGTGGATTTTAGAAAATGCTTCTGAAGGGGTAAAACCCATTGGGAGCAACTGGATTTTTAAAAAGAAATTTGGTGTAGATGGAAAAGTTGAGACTTTCAAAGCTAGACTTGTAGCAAAGGGTTTTCGTCAACGTCCAGGTGTGGATTATGACGAAACCTTTTCTCCAGTAGCTATGCTTAAGTCCATCCGGATCTTACTTGCCATTGCTGCATACCATGACTACGAAATCTGGCAAATGGATGTTAAGACCGCCTTTCTAAACGGTGATTTAGAAGAGTGCGTGTACATGACTCAGCCAGAGGGCTTCGTAGATAGTGGGAGCAGCGGTAAGGTGTGCAAGCTGCTTAAATCCATTTATGGGTTAAAGCAAGCATCGCGGAGTTGGAACATCTGTTTTGATGTTGTAATCAAAGAGTTTGACTTCATCAAAAATATAGATGAACCTTGTATCTATAAGAAGGTGACAGAGGGTAAGGTAGTCTTCCTCGTATTGTACGTGGATGACATACTCTTGATAGGAAATGATATTCCTATGCTGCAATCAGTCAAGCTCTTCTTATCACAGAGATTCTCAATGAAAGATCTAGGTGATGCCTCCTGCATATTGGGAATCATGATCTATAGAGATAGATCTAAAAGGATACTGGGATTGTCCCAATCCAGGTACATTGACACCATACTAAAGAGGTTTAGTATGGAAGAATCCAAGCGTGGGAACCAACCCACGATCTCTGGACTCACTCTCTCCAAAGAGATGTCTCCCAAGACTGATTTGGAGAGAGCTCGCATGCAAGGGATACCCTATGCTTCGGCAGTAGGCTCTATCATGTATGCGATGCTATGTACCAGACCCGATGTAGCATACTCACTAAGTGTAGTGAGTCGGTATCAAGCAGATCCTGGAGAGAGTCATTGGACAGCAGTGAAGAACATTCTCAAGTACTTACGAAGGACTAAGGAGATGTTCTTGGTGTATGGTAATGGAGAACTCCAGGTGGAGTCCTTTACCGATTCCAGCTTCCAAAGTGATAAGGACGACTCTAAGTCGCATTCGGGTTTTGTCTTTACCCTCAATGGAGGGGCGGTATGTTGGAAGAGTTCCAAATAGGATACCGTTGCAGACTCAACAATGGAGGCTGAATACATCGCTGCCAACGATGCTGCCAAAGAGGCTGTCTGAATCAAGAAGTTCATTAGTGAACTTGGTGTGGTTCCATCCATTGAGCATCCAATACCTCTGTATTGCGATAACAATGGAGCTGTGGCTTTGGCCAAGGAACCCAGGTCCCATCAGAAGTCCAGACATATTCTGAGGCGGTATCACCTGATCAGGGAGATAGTTGATCGCCGGGAGATCGAGGTCAGGAGAGTAGATACGAAGGACAACACTGCGGATCCATTCACGAAGGCTATTCCCCAGATACAGTTTGAGAGATTATTTGGGATGCTAGGTATGAGATACTACAGCAGCTGGCCTTAGTGCAAGTGGGAGATTGTTAGTTATGTATATGCCCTAGAGGCCATTGTTGTACATATGATGTATATTATAATGGATGCTTGGTTATATATAGAGATGACTTTATTGCTCGTCATGATAGTATGCTATTTGGTTTCACTTTATCTTAACACGTTGACTTGTATTGGTTTACTGTTTTACTCTCACATGTTGATAAAGCCCTTAGGATCTGTACTCGACTACTGGGACTATGATGAGATCATACTAGTGGGGCCGCGGTAGTCGATGAGTACATCCTATAACTGTTCCTAGTCGAGGGTATATCGAGACAGGGCATCGATACACCAGAGTAGACTAGCGTATACGCATCTTGACCCATATGATGGGTGATGGATGATCCCATATCCATCGGTGTTTGACATCAGAGATGGTGTACGGGTGCTCAGTGGAGACTGGGTACACTGGACGGACTCGCCGAGAACTCCCAGATGGTGATATACCACACGTCAGATGGCAGTTCTCCGGTGACACAGGTACAGGGTAGTCTGAAGACCCGAGATCGTCATAGAGTCTTGTGTGATTCCCACTGTGCTTTGATTTCCACCTTACCACGTCCAAGAGGGCGTGCAAAACGGTGGCTTTTGGGTACAGTCCCGAATCACATGGAGGCAATGAGCGATAGGAGGGGATTCGTCTCTCCCGGTATAGGGAGTTGATGTTGTGCTGTGTTCGATTGGCTATAACCGGAAGTCCCTGGCCAGGGCTGATATAGAGATTTACTGGTAAGTGTTACTAGTAGTTTCTCGACCCGTTATGAGCCATACATCGACACGACTTATCGGTTACTGGGGTCAGACGTATACCACCCCTAGACTTGATATGCGACATATCAGACGAACAGACCGGACTGTACGGGAGTGTTACTGATTGGATTCACAGGAGAACGCACAGGCTAGCTTGTTGATCTTCTGATCGCTCAATACCTGGGTGGCTGTTACGTTTAGCTGACCGCTTGCAGCTTGTGGGTGTTTGATATGATCATCACCTGCTACCGGCGTATTGACGATTCTTTAGAGTCCTAGACAGAGGTTTCTTGGCTCAGGCGAAACAGAGTAGTGGCACATATGTGATATGTGCAGGACCGAGAATAATGCGATATGGGATACCGTATTATATTCTCGCGATATTTAGATATGAACCGGGTCATCGGATCAAGTGTTGATTCGATGAATCGGTACATGATATATTAGTCGGTAATATTCGATATAGCCGGATCATCGATTCAAGTGTTGATTCGATGATTTAATGTATAATAATATATATGATATATTATTACATTATCTAATATTGGCTTGCTTTAATATTTCATTTTCTCACGGGATGATACATTGATATATATGCGATATATGTTAATTGTATTATTTTCTTTTGTTGCAAATATATAATATATATATGTCATATATATTATTGTGACATGATATGATTAATTGTTAAACATGTTTAAGGATGATTAATTGAGGTTAGGGTTTGATTAGGGTTAGTTGCTTCAAGTTGCTTCTAGAAGCATTTTCTTTTGTCATTGTGAAGATATTTTTGGATGACACATTTATTAACCAAACCAAACCCTAACTATAGTTTATTCTCTACTTGTTCTCATCCAATCATCCTTGACCATGGTTAATAATTCAATCATATGTTTATATTTCTATTCATGACAAAAGGATTAATTCATTATTATGATTTCCATTATCTTCTTCTTCTTCTTCTTCTTCTTGAAGAAGCTCTCTCTAAAATCCTTATGTGATGAAAGTGTAACATTTTCAAAAATATAAAATATTAATTTTGGAATTTTTATAATTTAATATTATTTTATTGATTATTTTAATATTAAATGCAAATAAATAGGAAAAATGTTAGAAAAATTATGAAAAATTTTAGAAAATTCTAAAATGGGTTAATTATTGAAATTATGATATTTTTAAGTTGTTGTGATCATTTTGACACTAATTTAGTGCTAATCGCGATTAAAATCGCTAATCGGGTTTTTTGGTAATTTTGTGCAAAACTTGCACATATCACATTTTCTACACTTGTACACTTTTCTTGCCATGGTTTTTCATTTGGGATCACTATTCTTGTGAGAAGGTTTAGGGATTTAAAAGAAAAGGGAAAAAGAAAAAGAAAGTGTAATGATGAGGGTAGGTGAGAGAGAGAGGTTGACCTTTAACCCTTAACCATTTTCTTCTCCCATCATTTTTCCCCTCTTCTTTCTCCTCTTGCTGCTGCTGCCTTTCCCCCCATCATCCTCCCCTCTTCAAGCCATGAATCTTCTCAAAAACATACCCAAAAGCTCATGTCCATTTCTTTAAAAATGTGCAAAATCCCTAGATCTACACATGGAGCTAAAGAAGCATGGATTTGGCCACTAGAGGGCAACTCAAGAATTTTCTTGAGTTGCTAATGAAGGTAATTTCTGAACCATTTGCTTAATTATAGCCTTTCCTTTAAACCCATGTTAAGATTTAATCGATATTGTGTGATATTATGGATTTGATGAAAACCTAGTTAGGGTTTGAGAGGAACTTGGGTTGTATTGTGAAATTGAGTTCAATTGAGGATACACCAACACCCTAGTGTATGAATTGAGACCCTAACCTGAAGTTTAAACCCATAATGCGGATTTTAGAAAACTATATCGGGGGAAAAACCTGGAATCTGCCACTGTTATTGGAATCTGCTAACACCCCGAGAACCCTAAAATAATATTGAGTGGAAATTGAGATGTGCAGGCAACATAGAGGCAACACCCAAAACCCTAGCTCCCCACTCCACCTTCTGGCCGCCAAAACCTCCATTCTGGCCGCAAATTGCGGCCAGACCAGTGAGGAATCTCCTCGTTTTCTGTGCACAGCCCCATTTCATCAATTCTTGGCCCTGGGTACTTCTAGTTTTGACAGATTCCTTCTAGGGTAAAATCTGGGACATATATCCTAAGTTGCTATTTTGGATTCGTGTTTCCGTATTCCGTATTTTTGATTCTGAAATGGTGGGATGTGTTTTGCCTCGACTAATTGTCGTTTATACGACGATATAGAGGAGTTATTGATGGTTTTGAAGGCGTGCCATAGGTTTTCACCTATAGGCCCCTTATCGTATCGTTTTGGGTTTTATGCGCCGTTTTAGATTGGATTTGATTTTAATGCGCATATGCGATATTTTGATGTGTAGGTACCCATGAAAACTTCGGGACGACAAGCATACGTGGTGACGTCAGCAATGATGATGCAAAGTGAGTAGATTATATCTACAGGGGGAAGTCGGGTGGATGGCGTATAGCACCCCCGCAGTCCGTAGATAGATTACTATGTAGTTTATTGTGATATTAGGTGTATTGTGGATAGTATAGGGTTAGCAGTGACTAGTGCAGTTCATAGTCGCGAACCCTAGGATAGAATTACACCTATACACACATCCTTGCTTATCACTTGTACTTGCACTGTGATTGATGATATGTGATGACTTTGGAGATGAGTCGATGATGTGGGCTTGGTGCCCTGGGATCGGTGATGTGATACGATTCATATGTGGGATATGACTTGTGATTCTTGCGGGCTTGGGATATGTGTTTACCCCCGCATGCATACTTCTCTAATGGTATCGACTTGTACTAGACATAGAGTAGTACCCCCAGACTGTATGATCTGATGATACTGATACCTGTTATGTGACGAGATAGTGAGTTGTTGACCCCTACCCAGCTATGGGGATGCCGTACGACGATTTACCGTACGAGCCGATATTGATGATAGATCCGCACTCATAACTCGAGGATATCTTACGATATGACATTGAGGCGGGATCACCGACTACATATCTTTATATATATACATTGACTCAGATTTAGGTGGTTTCTACACCTACCCCTCCTGATTGACCGGATACTTAGATGTAGTTTGCATAGTAGATACTTCACTGTGGTGTTGACTACTAGATATCTGCATTTTCCTGCTATTCGCATTGCTGGCATATGTTCATTATTATGCTATTATCATGCTGTTAGGACACCAGCACCATTATCGATGATGCGTATGTTTCACGTACACTATTTGCCGGCTCACACACTTCATCATCGATAATTACCATGCCACTACACTGTAGTACTGTTGCATTCATAATATGATTACTGCTTGGCATATTGTACACATGTACCTGTACACAAACATAGATGATTCATACTTGATTGAGATTGAGAACTGCAAGATATTCCATGTTACATGATTTCCGATATGATTACCTCTCTTTACTTGTCGCATACATCATGGATTGATTGCATAGCACGTTGCATTGGATTTACTTCTCGATGTGGATTTTCATGTGATTTCTGGTTTTGAGGACCGTGGGATTATTTAATAAAAGATGCTCTTTATGAAAAACCTGGTACCTCGTGATATGATATTTGGTGCGTCCACCACGCGTTTTCTCGGTGCTGAGACGTGTGCTTGAAACCCGATTCGAGGAGGTGATGTACCGTTTGCGGGTTCGTGGTGGGCCCGGTATGGTTCCCCTCGGCGAGATGATTGATGGGTTATGCCGATTGAGCCTGGAGGCGGGCGAGTACCTACCGGTGATTGTATTTGAGCTCGGCGGATATCCGGGGGATACCGTCTGGAGCCGAGAGATGGGCGTACTGCCGGGGGCCGACGGGCCGATACCGCAGACGGAGCCCAGAGATGGACATGGGTTGACTCGTACTGCCGGGGGCCGAGGGCCGATACCGCAGACGGAGCCCCATATGGATGAGGATTTACGTGTCGATGCTTGGCACGGGTTTCATGATGAGTTTTCCATGATTTGGTTATATCCTCACATTGCATACATGATGCTTGCTGTCAGTGGGTGACAGGTGGACGGGTTCCACAGATATACAGATATGGATCATATACAGACTGGTTTTACACTTATCTTACACCAATATTAGTGGTATGGGACGCTAATATATGTGTATTGATATCTTTGATATTTCATCATATCTACTTCATGCAGACATACCTTACACTGATGACATGTTATTACCTGAGTACCTGGCACTACATACATGATTAGATGCTACCTTGCCACCTTATTACACTCAGATGTACTCTTGTGGATTATATTACTGATCGTTGACTTAGGATTATGTCTTGCATTCGATTTCTGCTTGTAGATGTTTCTATTCACGAGTTGGCAACTCACCCCCGTTGTGCCACAGTTCTTGCAGGCTCTGCCGTACAGGTTCTATTGCGGCATTTCTGGCACACTACCTTCTTGCGGGTGATTTGCTTTGGTAGGTGGATTCTTTCGTATCAGGAATCACCTTTGTATTTATTTATTTCATTGTATCTAGAAATTGTCCATCAACCAAAACTTGTATATTCTTTCAGACTCAGAGACAGTGTTGTATTATTCGACCTTAGAGTCGCGCTTAGTAGTATTGCGGTTTTCTTGCTACTTTTGAGCTTTCTTTTGGTTTTGATCCTCGCCACTTGGCGTTGTATATTATCATATCATTGTGTGGTTGTGACCGTCGATTGACGAAGAGCTAGCTCCCGCTTGGGGATGCCTTTATCATTGTATATGTATTGTTGTCCTTATTGTACCCCATTCGGGGCCAGCTTTACAAAGGAAACTCTGCCGAAATTTTTAGAAAAGACTTATTGTTTTCAAAACGTACCTTCGGCTTAGTTATTTAAAAACCTTGATTTCAAACCTGTATTTCTTCACTTCTTTAAACCAGTTTTCTTTATTTTTTCTTCAAAATGGTTTTAGATTTCTGGGCTTTTGGCTTACTTGGATCAGATGGAGTCCTATAGGCTTCATATGGTTCAAGTGCCAGTCACGTGCTCTTTCGGGTCGTGACAGAAAGATTATGAGAAAATGATATAAAAAGAAAGCTAAATTACTACTCTCTCATCCTCATCTCATCTAGCCCATGGGATTAGTGTGTTCACTTCTTTAAGAGTGAGATAGCTTGAGTTCTTTGAAACCTCGAGGTAGATCATCGGAGATTTGGAATACGACGAGCTAGAATGGATCGTTCGAGTCGTGGAGCCTCTCATGAGTCCGGGAGATCGTGGATCGCGGCAAAGGGACTTCTACTCGGAGCTTGTGAAGTGAAGGAGCGGACTACAAAGGTTGTAATCCCTCACACTTAGATAAAAGTTATCTTAATGCATGTTAAACCCTAATAATCTAGCAAAGATCCCGGCTTTGGGTTGTTCGGCACGTCTAAAATTTAATCCGGGCATGTTTGATGCCTTTTGAACCTTCACAAGAGTGCCTAGGAACCCTACAAGTGTATATATGATATATATTTGTGTACATATGTTTGTATCATGTTTGATGATACATACAAGATGTGTGTATGAGACTCATACCAAGATTAGGGTAAAGATTAGGGTTATTGTTTCATCTTAAGATTTAACAAAAGGGTTTAACTTAGTCAAAGTTATCAAGCTTGAAGAAGCTTGGAGAAGCTTTGACAAAGTCCACTCTTTTGTCATTTCTTTTGATATTCTTTAACCTAACCTTTAACCTAAAGCCTTGGTTAATTCTCTACATGAGTTAAGCATGAGGGATTAACTCAACCATGGTGCCATTATTCATTTGGATAAGTTTTTTTTGGATGGATGATTCTTTCTTCTTCTTCATCTTCATCAAGCTCACAAAAGCTTGCTAGCTCCAATGGTGCCATGAGAAAAAGAGTGAGAAATCCAATTCTAAAGTGAACCCACTTCCTATTTCTTCATCCTCTACCACTTGCCATGTAGTATAGGGTGTTCTCTTCACAAAGTTTTTGACCAAGTGAAGGAATAGCTTGAGTTTGAGTCTCCCCGACGTAGATCATCTTCGGCCTCGAAGTCAACGACCTAGCCCGCTCATTTCTCCGACGAAACTATTGCTAGAGTCCGGGATCCCGATGATCGCAGCGGAGGGACGTCAACACGGAGCTAAAGAAGTGGAGGACCGGATCTACAAAGGTTGTATTTCCATTCACTTAGTAGCAATGTTGTTTGCTAGCTTGTAGTTTCGCCTAATCCTCTAGTTAACGATCTAGTTTAGGGTTTCTCGGCATCGGAAAATTTTAATTTGGCATGGTTGATTCCTTGTGGAACCTCTTGAGTGTGCCTAGTAACCCTACAATTGTAGACTAGGTCATATCAATGCGTCCCGACTAGCTAAGTTACATTTAGATGCATATTTAAATCTATTTGAATTTACATCTTGTGAAACTTGCCAGTCATGTCACAAAGATAAGATGACCATAGCTCTGTTTATTGGAAACAGAGGAAGAGTTAGTGAACTCTTGGGATTGATACATGTTGATGTATGAAGGTCCCCTGTCTACACATACCAAGACCGGTTCTTTGTACTTCATTACATTCTTTGATGATCTCTCAAGATTTAGACATATGTTCCTGTTGAAACACAAGTCCGAAGCTTTTGAGATATTCACAGAATATAAATTAGAAGTAGAGAACCAACAATGGGTATAAGTATTATGTGCTTTGATGAGATCAGGGAGGAGAATACTTGAGCACAGAATTCCTGGATTATTCTAAAGGAGAATGCGATTCTCTCTCGGCATTACTCCTCCGCATACACCACAGCACATCGGTGTATCGGGGCGGAGCAATAGCATCCTATGTGATATGGTGTGCTCTATGATGAGTACTAATGAGTTTCCTATTTCTTTTTGGGAGTTATGCACTTGAGAAGTTGCATACCTATTGAATAGGGTTCAAATCAAATCAGTTGCCTACCACTTCATATGTGATATGGAAAGGGAAGAGCCCATATCTTAAGTTTGTTAAGATTTGGGGTTGTCCAGCCTATGTCTAAAAGCAAAATCCGGATAAGCTCGAGGTAAAGTCAGTTCTGTGGAAGTTTGTTAGATATCCCAAGCATTCGCAAGGGAATATCTTCTACCAAACAGAGGAACAAAAGATGTTTTGTTTCTCAGCATGCCACCTTTGTGAAAGGGAATTTCTTGTGAAGAAATTAGTGGTCATGAGGTAGAACTGGAAGGAGTTCCAGCTATACAAACTGCAGCTGATGATTTGGTAGAACCAAAGGATTCAATAGTTTCCAATGAACCTCAGCCTCTCCGCCGATCTAGTGGGGTTCCTCACCCACCTGAGAGATACTTCGGTTTCTTTATGACAGTGGGAGCGAGGATTGCATCATGAGATGATGACCCAACTAGTTTCGAGCTGGCCATCAGGAGTGGGACTCTGTAAGAATGGCTGGATGCTTATCGATCTGAGATGGAATCCTTATACACCAACAAAGTATGGACTTTGGTTGCTTTATCTGAAGGGTTAAATCCCCATCAGGAGCAAGTATATCTTGAGAAGATTACTTGGTGTACATGGAAAAGTTAAGACTTTCAAAGCTATGCTTAAGTCCATCCAGATCCAACTTGCCACGGCTACATACCATGACTACGATATCTGGCGGTTGGGTGTCATGACTGCTTTTCTAAATGATGTTTTAGAAAAGAGCGTCTATAAGTACACATACAGAGGGTTTCGTAGACAGTGGGAGCAGCGGAAACGTGTGCAAGATGTTTTATGTGATAAAACATGCATCGCGGAGTTGGAACATCTGTTTTGATGTGGTAGTCAAAGAGTTTGACCTCATCAAAATGGTAGATGAACCTTGTATATACAAAAAGGTAGTAGGGAGTATGGTGGTGATTCTCGTAGAGTACGTGGATGACATACTCTTGATAGGGAAGGAGTTTCCTAAGCTACGCTCGGTCAATCTCCGCTTATCACAAGGATTCTCCATATAGGATCAAAGTGATACTCCTAAATCCTGGGTTTTGGATCTATGAGATAGATCTAATTGGATGTTAGGATTTTCACTAGATGTAGTGAGATGGTATCAATCGATCCTGGGGAAAATCTCTGGAAAAGTTCCAGGGTGATAAGGACGACTGAATGTCAGTCGCAGGCATTGTCTTTACCCTCAGTGGAGGGACGGTATGTTGGAAGAGTTCCAAGCTAGATACCGTGACTTACTATACGATTAAAGGCAAGATACATTGTTACCAAGGATGCTACCAAAGAGGCAGTCTGGATATATATAAGTTCATGAGATGAACTTCGTTCCTACCATTGTGTGACAATGGAGTTGTGGCTTTAGCCAAGGAACCCCCGTCCCATCAGAAATCCAGATCTAATTCTTAGGCAGTATCACCTGATCATGGAGATAGTTGATCTCCAAGGAGATCGAGGTTAGGAGAGTAGACACAGAGGACAACAGCGCGGATCCACTCACAAAGGCCTTTTTCCCAGTAGAGACTTTTATGGGATGGTTGAGTATGAGATACTTCAACCGTAGCAAATTGTTGGGTATGTGATACCACAACAGATGGCCCTAGTGCAAGTGGGAGATTGTTAGTTATATGTATGCCCTAGAGGCCATTACTGTGTTGCGCCACGGCAGCGCCCCGGCCGTCTATCCGAGGCCAAAATGCGGAATCAAAATTTTCTTAACTTTTAAACTGGCGCTACCGCGGACAATTTACCCGGATCGTAACCATTAACCGATACTAGCTATCAAGAGAAAGGGTGAGAGATATACCGAGTGATCCGATTCCTCCGGTCTTCTCGTCATCGTCCCGATCTCCCGCGGAAACTCCGGTCGTCGCCTCCTTGCCGGAAGGGCACCACATCGTCTGTATCTTTTACGGGCTCCCACCTCAATGCCGAGGCAACTCGGGCATGAAGCTGGCAAGTCGACGTGCCCAAGATGTGCTGTAGAATGTGTAGTGTAGAATCACTTTGCCTCATGGGGTTTGTGAAGTTGCCTTGATGGAGGAATCAACAAGATATGAACTTGGGAATTTTTGGTGGCAATGGAAAAATGAGATGGATGATTAATTTCCCACACCAAATCAAATGAACCTCCCTCATTTTTCTCCTCTCCTAAAATGTGTGGCCGGCCATGCTCATTTGGAAATGGTGGAGGGAATGAAAACATAATGCAAAGGGAGGTGAGTGTAGGAGAGCAAAGGTGGTGACCACAACATAAAGCAAATCTCACATCAACCACTCAAATCACTCTAAATCCTTTCTAATCTCATAAAGCAAGTGATAAGAAGGAAAAAGAATCTCATCATGAAAAGCTATCATGATGCCACCAATATGCAAGATACCCCCTCCACAAATGTTATTTGCAAACTTGCAAATAACCCCTCCATCGGAAAAGTCCAGCCGGGAAAGAACAAAGGAAAACCGGCCGGAACGGAATGCAAACTGGCAACTCCAGAAAACTGGTCCCGTAATAAATTACAGGAAAAACCCCGATACTGTGCATACACACCCGCATCTGTATTCCGACTGGATACAAATACAATGAGACAAAATCTACACTGTACTAAACTAGGATCCGGCTTAAACCAAAGCCGGCTAGTAATATCCGTTCGATCCTGATCCGTGCAATACCGCACGTATCTGATCGAACCCTGCCATATATCCATACGGCCACTAGTACAAACCGTCCGATCCTGATCTGTGCAATACCGCACGTATCTGATCGGATCCTGCCATATCTCCATACGGTCTCTACAGCGTTTCGCCCGAAAGCTTGAGTAACTGTAAGTGTGGTGGACTCTAAAGACTCGTCAATACTATGGCTGTGGATTTAACCACTAGCACGTCAGAGGCATTAGCCAATACGTGACGGGCCACCAGCTATTGACCAAAAGGGACGTCGATGAGCGAACTCATCCTGACACCCTACTGAGCCTGTCAGTGACAATATCCGTACAGTCGGGTCCGTTCGTCTATGAGTATCGCATGTCGGTCCTAAGGGGTTGGTAAAAGTCAGACCCCCAAAAGCGGTACAAGTCGTGTCGGAGTGTAGCCCAGAACACCCTGAGATACTACTGGAATACCTACCAGTAAATCTCCTGCCTCGGCCGAGGGCTTTGTGTAATGGATCTCCTAGACACAGCGCGACCTCACCCCCAATACCGGGAGAGACGAACCCCTGCAGATCCGCTCACTGCCTCCATGTGGCTCGGGACTGTACCCAACTAAAACCTGTTTGCACGACTCCTTTGAGCCGTGGTAGGGTAGTAATCAAAGTACAGTGGGAACTCACACGAGACAAATGATGATCTCAGGTCGATGAACTAACCTGTACACATGTCACCAGGGAACTGCTATCTGACGTCAGGTATAAGACCAACTAGCATGTTCCCGGCGAGTCCTGTCCGGTGTACTCATAACCCAATGAGCACCTATATACATCTTAGGTGAACCAACTGACACCAGTGGCTTATGAGACCGGCCACCGCCCCTCGTCGGGGTCTCGACTGTATACACTAGTCTACTCTGGAGAATCGATGCCCTGTCTCGAAACTCCTACGACTAGGGACCTTTTAAGGATGTGCTTATAGATCAACAGCTCTCACGTATATGATCGCCATCATACTGCTGGCAGTCAAGCAAGAATCCTAGGGGCTCTATCAGCGTGTAATAGTGACCTTTAAGGTCACCTGAAGCAGTACACGATGATAAAGGTAAACCAGATAGCATACTATCATCTCGAGTAAGACTGTCCCACCGGGATAGGTCCTCCCTCAATCATTGCAATCACGTGCATGCGATCCAATAATTGACTCTGAGGGCACTATCTCCAACAATCTCCCACTTGCACTCAAGGCTAATTATTGCGATGTCGCATACTCACAGCCCGTGTTATACCGAACACCCAACTCCTCTACTGGTCAGTCTCACAAAGCTCGTTTGTGAAACTATTGCGTTCGAGGAATAGCCTCAGTGAGTGGATCCGCTGCGATGTTTCTTTCTATGTCTCTCTATATCTCAAGTTTGTAGAGAAAGCCATCTTCCGAAATGAGCAATACCTGTCTTAGAGTATGTCTGGATATCTGATGGGAACTAGCTCATAAATGAACTCCAAATCCAAACTTCTTAGACTGTATCGATAACTGAACTTAATCAGTACCCAGCGCCATGCCTCCCTCAGTATTGCCTTGGACCACCTGTCCAAAATACCGCCCCTCGTTAGAAGGAGAAACTATAACTCTGACAGCCACTCTGCCATCCATGTCACCTTGGAAGCCTGGAATGATAACCGTCTCCTAAAAGAGGCTGTCGTTATCACATCCCTAGGACACGCACTTATGTCCTAAAACTGCTTCCGATTGTTTCTCAAGGATTGGATTAATATCAACTTATTGCATCTACTGCAAGAACAACATCTGGTGTCGTACTTGACATCTCATGATTGACTCAATTGCCTAAGCAAGTGATCTGTCAATCATGCGTATCCCTCTCCCCTTTAGTCTGTAAGACACCTTTAGAGAGGGTGACTCCATTACCTGCAGATGTACTACCGTGCCAGGAGTCGTCCATTCTAAATACTCATAGAATGCTGTCAAGGTACCCAGATTAGGAAACCACCCAAATCTAGATCTAAAACCATAGATCTAGTAGCCAGAATGTCTGATATAATATCCAAGTCCAGTGTGGAGAAACCACTGTGTGACAACTAAAGTATAACCGATCGTAGTGTAGGAGTTTCCATTCCTACTCTGTGTATGTCATCCAAAAACCATGACATCACACCCTACTACCTTCTTAACAGATCCATCCCCTATTCTGATGACGTCTAACCTATGATTGTCATATCAGAAATAGATGATCTAACTCCGCTATATCTGCTTTAGTCTATAAATAGACATAAGCCTGATGTCCACCAATGCTTCCGCTGCTCCCACTGACTACGACAACCCTCTGGCAGAGTCATACAGACGTGCACTTCTAAAGCTAGTTTAGAACGACGCTATACTCATCCTCCTGCCGGGTCTCGCAGCCTGGAACAACAACAATGGCGAGTGTGGGTAAACAAGAACTTCCCTGTCACCGTCCTTGAGGCTACCGGAGTACCTCTCGGGTGCCTGAAGTTACCCACCTTATCTGCGGAGTGGCCAATGGAATGTCAAATCAGATTGAATCTTTAGGTTCCTTATCAAATCTTCAGTAATCGTTTGCGGTTCTGGAATCACTTCCAGTTCTACCATACTCCCACTACTGTTTTTGAAAAATCCATTTTTAATAAAACCGTGGCGAGTCTAGAACAATATTTCTATTGATCTGCCAGATGGTAGAAAGTCAACCCTCGTCATAGCCTGGGTCAACACACAAACAGCCATTACAGAAACGTGCCTTGAGTTGTCCAGTGCCTGGTTTTAATCATAAGCCGAAAAACTCCCCGTACCTTAACAACGTTAAGATATGAACTGTTTTACATCCAATATAGAACCAGAGGCACTGATTTAATTTAACCAGATTCAAATCATGCAGCTGTCTCCAGTGCATGTCAATTAAATGGAGAGAGGCCGATCAGCGTTACTCAACTTAGGAATGCTTCCAATTATGAGTAACTTGAAAGAGAAGCAATTTCTCTTTATCTTTACTATCAACCGAATACCATACACAAGTATCTAAATCTTCGATCACTTTGAAGAATTTCGATACTTGCTACACCTGGTTCTCTACTCAATTCAAATACCTATAACTCCTTAAAACTTAGACCCTGTGTTTCTACGAAACACATGTCTAAGAACTAGAGAAGTTAAAAGTAAACAGAATATAGTATGAGGACCAACCCCTCTGTCCTAATGGACACTGGACAACATATAATACTCTGTATAAGTCCGCTGAGTCTAACAACTCTTTCACTGTGTGTCGTAGGTTGAAAACTGTACTTATGGTTAAGAAGAATTACGCCGCTGTTTAATACTCCTTACCTAACCATCCACTGATATAGGTAAATGTCATCGACATAATATCAAAAGGTATATCTCACTCTATGAAAATAGACGTACAGATATATCAATTTGAAATTGGTGCACAACAGCGGATATTCAAAACCAAATATTTGCCGACCGGCAAACAGCCTAGATGATCTCCTCAAATATCACCGACTACAACGAATCCCGATATAATGAGGATGATTACCCTATTCCCAATAACTTACTCCCACTCATCATCTGTAAAAGCATACAGATGTGAGAATCAAACCTGGTAAATACATACCCTGGAGCAAGTGTCCAATCGGGAAATCAGTTTTCTTTTAACAGTACACAGCTGAACTGAAACATTGAAATGTTTCGATGGGGTATCCTGGTATTCCTAGTAATGCCTCTACCATTATCCAGATTCACAACTATAACTATATAATTCTTTGACACCTCTCCAAATCCCTTTATATGTCTTTAGTCATTACCTTCTGCACACCCCTTAGGCCAAATGGTTTTCTTCCTTCCCTACCGTTCGGCACAAGCCTATGGTTTGGAAGAAGACTATCCAATAAGCATAATGGGTGTATTGTCCTAGTCCTAGGAGCACTCGCAATGCGAGAGAAGGTGAAGATAAAAGACAACCGAATAAACCTTATTCCTATTTCTCCTGGACCAGAGTCCATCCCCGAACTGGAACAAGTTCCTTTCGTGTTCGTATATAACCATACGATGGAGTATCCAATAAACTGTGGATCTTCATAGTGATACGGAGTGTCCTAGAGAAATACAAAGGTGATTTAGGATTGGCGAAGAAATACTTGGTTTGGTCGTGAATAGCAGTCGCAATTTACTTTGCCCTCTTACTAATCCCTTGCTTTGTCTTAACTTAATACCTTCTGTACACCATCGTTATGCTAATTGGTTTTCTTCATTCCCCACCGTTCGGCACCAGCCTAAGGTTTGGAAGAAGACTATCCAATTTGCGTAATAGGTGTACTATCTCCTAAACCAAGGAGTACTCACAATGAGAGAAGGTGAAAAGAAAAGACAACTGAATAATCCTATTCGTTTTCTCCAGAACCAGAAACCATCCTCGAAGTCCTTCGAGTTCGTATATAACCATACGATGGTTTTGTCCAATGGAAGTGGACGTTCGTAGTAATACGGGGTGTCCTGGAGAAAAGGGTAAAAGTAGGAGTGGCAATGAGGTTTGCAACTCTGACAATCCAAAAGCCAGTGTTAAGAAAGTTCGGTCAACTTGGTCACTGAGTCATAGTCCAGGGTCGGGTCAATGGTCGCTGCCAAAGAGAGAGAGAAAAGAAACACTCAGCGTGCACTCTAACCTAGATCAGAATGGTTATCACTTTATCTAATCAGGAAACCTCCCACTGTAACCTCAAATTCTTCCCCAAACCTTAAAGAAGAATTAGTCGGGATCACCCGAGGAGTAAACCAACTCATCAGTGGGAATCGGGATCCAACTATCATCGCATGATAACTTAACGGAATCCACTCAAGTCACCACACTCCAGAAGGTATGCGCATGCCTGGCAAGTTTTAGTTCTTTTGAAACTCCTGATGTGTGTTTTTACCCCAAGCGGTTTATGACCTTGACTAGGTCAACAAACCATAAACCGCCAGTCAAGTTCAACCCGTCATTATTCTGGATTGCATTAAACCCACCCGTACGTGCCCATGACTAGGTCAACAAGGCCGCACGACTGTCCTAACCAATCCCACTTATGCAACAAACAAGTACCACTTAGCTACCGAACACTACGTCTTGACTAGGTCAACAAACGCAACACGAATACTAAATAATACCTGTAGGAAATGACGGAGGGCTACGGCTGGTTTTTGGCGAGAAACCTTTAACGTAATGAACTTGATATCGTTGAAGGAACTGCATAGCCTTTTATAAAAATATAGTGACGAAAACCTTTACTAAAGAGGTCACTCCCTATGAAGGGATCTCGGCTCTTTCCCCGTAGAATGAGGTGCAGGATATTCCAACTGAATACCACGATGCAAAGCAAAAGTAATCGGCTATAGTGAAGTTAATGCCCTGACGCAAACTTTTGTCCAAGGGGTCACTCCCGGTGAAGGGATCTAGGCCCTTTCCTCATCGACTGAGGAGCAGGATATTCCAAATGAATACCACGATGCAAAACAAAAGTGAACGTCCATGCAATAACAGCTTTTTTTTTTTTTGAAAAAGTGTTCCAACAACATCAGAATAGGTTTGTTTATCTTGCATTGATCTGAATCAACGCAGTCCCAACAATTGATCACACCACAAAGAACGAAAATATAATGATGTACGTATATGCCATCCGCATTCGCCACTGGGTCCCGTCATTACCCGTTAGGTTAGCTAACTAACGACAGAGCGGGGACTGGACTAGCGCGGATGTAAAACATATACAACATCTACTAATATATATACCAATATATTATTTTCACTCAAGGCGTGATAAAATGCAACATCACAGAAATATACAGCATCACAGAACAATACAGATATCTAGAAGCCCCGGGTTTCACAGAGCCGCTGCTGAAACCAGACGTTCCCCTGGTCATGTGGATAGCCTGTGCAATGAAAACCTAGACCCCTACGGGCGCGGCAAGTCACCCGCCAAAACGTGAAGCGAGGCAGCCCCCTTCAGCACCGTGAATGGACCACCCAGCACTTCACGGAATCCGGTAACTTGGGCACCCCTCCTGGGTCAACCTGTACCCCCTACGAGTGCGGCGAATAGCCCGCCAATCCTAGAGTGAAGCCCCTTCCGTCTCAATGCCATGAGATGCGGGCCCGTTGCCCTCTAGAACCCGGCTATCCGTGCACCCCTCCGCGGGGTAATCCTAGTACAGAAAGTAAAATATACATACAACGGGTACATCGACCGCAACCAGGTCGTGCCCCAAAAGAATAATACAATCAGGCAGTGACGGCAGTCCACATGTCGGACGCTCGCCCCGCAATATCAAATGTACATATAAAACAAAACTGTACTAGCATTGCATCCAGGCTATCCCCCACGACCGATCTGCAACATCACAGCAATACATAGAACATCAACGTGAATGTCACGTTCGCAAATCCGTCTAACCGGGCTATAGCAGTTAGACAGGATTTACCGATCGAGTGACATTCACGGTCGCAGATATAATGTAAATACTGTGAAATAATATGTTTAAAATATCCAATCGATCAAAAATTAACAAGTGGGCCCCCAAGTAATACTGTAGCACTCACAGAAATTCTGGGCCCAATTTTAATATTCCAAAACCCCTATCTTAAGCCCAAAAGCCCACTGCAAAAAGTTGGTGGAATGATCCCAACTTCCTGCGGCGGAACCGCGGCCAAAGAGGGGTTAAGGCCGCGGTTCCGCGGTCGTACGGAAGAATTGGGTTACCAAATTTTTCCAGTGTTCTTAGGATTCTCTGTACATCATTCTGCAATCACCTGAAAAATTTTTCGAGCCCGGAAAAAAACGACAGAAAACTGATGCATGCAAAATGCGGATTTTGGAATTTTGGTCGATCGGATAAGTAAAACACACTAGAACAAGCTAGACTAGGTTAATGGCGTGGCTCTGATACCATGTTGCGCCACGGCAGCGCCCCGGCCGTCTATCCGAGGCCAAAATGCAGAATCAAAATTTTCTTAACTTTTAAACTGGCGCTACCGCGGACAATTTACCCGGATCGTAACCATAACCGATACTAGCTATCAAGAGAAAGGGTGAGAGATATACCGAGTGATCCGAGTCCTCCGGTCTTCTCGTCATCGTCCCGATCTCCCGCGGAAACTCCGGTCGTCGCCTCCTTGCCGGAAGGGCACCACATCGTCTGTATCTTTTACGGGCTCCCACCTCAATGCCGAGGCAACTCGGGCACGAAGCTGGCAAGTCGACGTGCCCAAGATGTGCTGTAGAATGTGTAGTGTAGAATCACTTTGCCTCATGGGGTTTGTGAAGTTGCCTTGATGGAGGAATCAACAAGATATGAACTTGGGAATTTTTGGTGGCAATGGAAAAATGAGATGGATAATTAATTTCCCACACCAAATCAAATGAACCTCCCTCATTTTTCTCCTCTCCTAAAATGTGTGGCCGGCCATGCTCATTTGGAAATGGTGGAGGGAATGAAAACATAATGCAAAGGGAGGTGAGTGTAGGAGAGCAAAGGTGGTGACCACAACATAAAGCAAATCTCACATCAACCACTCAAATCACTCTAAATCCTTTCTAATCTCATAAAGCAAGTGATAAGAAGGAAAAAGAATCTCATCATGAAAAGCTATCATGATGCCACCAATATGCAAGATACCCCCTCCACAAATGTTATTTGCAAACTTGCAAATAACCCCTCCATCGGAAAAGTCCGGCCGGGAAAGAACAAAGGAAAACCGGACGGAACAGAATGCAAACTGGCAACTCCAGAAAACTGGTCCCGTAATAAATTACAGCAAAAACCCCGATACTGTGCATACACACCCGCATCTATATTCCGACTGGATACAAATGCAATGAGACAAAATCTACACTGTACTAAACTAGGATCCGGCTTAAACCAAAGCCGGCTAGTAATATCCGTTCGATCCTGATCCGTGCAATACAGCACGTATCTGATCGAACCCTGCCATATATCCATACGGCCACTAGTACAAACCGTCCGATCCTGATCTGTGCAATACCGCATGTATCTGATCGGACCCTGCCATATCTCCATACGGCCTCTACAACGTTTCGCCCGAAAGCTTGAGTAACTATAAGTGTGGTGGACTCTAAAGACTCGTCAATACTATGGCTGTGGATTTAACCACTAGCACGTCAGAGGTATTAGCCAATACGTGACGGGCCACCAGCTATTGACCAAAAGGGACGTCGATGAGCGAACTCATCCTGACACCCTACTGAGCCTGTCAGTGACAATATCCGTACAGTCCGGTCCGTTCGTCTATGAGTATCGCATGTCGGGCCTAGGGGGTTGGTAAAAGTCAGACCCCCAAAAGCGGTACAAGTCGTGTCAGAGTGTAGCCCAGAACACCCTGAGATACTACTGGAATACCTACCAGTAAATCTCCTACCTCGGCCGAGGGCTTTGTGTAATGGCTCTCCTAGACACAGCGCGACCTCACCCCCAATACCGGGAGAGACGAACCCCTGCAGATCCGCTCACTGCCTCCATGTGGCTCGGGACTGTACCCAACTAAAACCTGTTTGCATGACTCCTTTGAGCCGTGGTAGGGTAGTAATCAAAGTACAGTGGGAACTCACACGAGACAAATGACGATCTCAGGTCGATGAACTAACCTGTACACATGTCACCAGGGAACTGCTATCTGACGTTAGGTATAAGACCAACTAGCATGTTCCCGGCGAGTCCTGTCCGGTGTACTCATAACCCAATGAGCACCTGTATACATCTTAGGTGAACCAACTTACACCAGTGGCTTATGAGACCGGCCACCGCCCCTCTTCGGGGTCTCGACTGTATACACTAGTCTACTCTGGAGAATCGATGCCCTGTCTCGAAACTCCCACGACTAGGGACCTTTTAAGGATGTGCTTATAGACCACCAGCTCTCACGTATATGATCGCCATCATACTGCTGGCAGTCAAGCAAGAATCCTAGGGGCTCTATCAGCGTGTAATAGTGACCTTTAAGGTCACCTGAAGCAGTACACGATGATAAAGGTAAACCAGATAGCATACTGGGGTCTAACGTTTACCACCCCTAGGCGAGATATGCGACATATCAGACGACGAGACCGGACTGTACGGGAGTGTTACTGATTGGATTCGCAGGAGAATGTACAGGCTTGCTTGTTGATCTTCTGATCGCTCAATACCCGGGTGGCCGTTACGTTTAGCTGACCGTTTGCGGCTTGTGGGTGTTTGATATGATCATCACCCACTGCCGGCGTATTGACGAGTCTTTAGAGTCCTACACAGGGGTTTCCTGGCTCAAGCGAAACGGAGTAGGAGCACATATGTGATATGTGCGGGACCGAGATTAATACGATATGAGATACCGTATTCTATTCTCGCGATTCGTGACATTGATCGGTTGTATGCGATATAGCCGGGTTATCAGATCAAGTGTTGATTCGATAAGTTGTTACACATGATATTAGTCGGTTATAGCCGGGTTATTAAATCAAGAGTTGATTTAATGATTTAATGTATAATTATATATTTGATAAATTACATTACATTAACTAGTATTAGCTCACTTAAGATTTATTTTCTCACTTGATTGTGCATAAGTGTATATGTGATATATATTTGTGTACAAATGATTGTGTCATGCTTGATGATACATCAAAGATGGGTGTATGAGACTTATACCAAGATTAGGGTAAAGATTATGGTTTTGATTATATCTTAAGAATAACAAAAGAGAAAGACTTTGTCAAAGTTCTCAAGCTTTCATGAAGCTTGTGGAAACATTGACAAAGTCAACTCTTTTGTCATTCTTTTGGATATTTAGTTAACCCAACCCTTAACCATATACCTTGGTCAATTCTCTACATGAGTTAAGCATGATAGCTTAACTCACCCATGGTTACATTATTGAGGTGAAATAATTCATATGATGATATTATTCTTGCTTCTTCTTCTTCTTCATCAAGCTCCATGAAAAGATTACTAGCTCCAATGGTGCCATGAGAAAAAATGTGAGAAAATCAATTCTAAAGTGAGCCGACTTCCTACTTCTTCATTCTCTACCACTTTCCATGTAGTAGAGTGTGTTCTCTTCATAAAGTTCATGACCTAGTGAAGGAATAGCTTGAGTTGGTGTCTCCCCGACGTAGATCATCTTCGGCCTCGATGTCATCGAAGCAAGCACGTTTGTTCTTCTTGTGAAGCTTCTCTAGAGTCCGGAGTTCACGATCGCAGCGATGGGGACATCTACACAGAGCTAATGAAGTGAAGGACCGGATCTACAAAGGTTGTAATCCCTTTCACTTAGTGTTAAACTGTTTAACATGTTAGTTTTCGCCTAAACCCTAGTTTAAAGATCCGGCTTTGGGTTGTTCGGCACGGCTAAAATTTTAATCGGGCATGGTTGATGCCTCGTAGACCCTTGTGTGTGTGCCTAGCAACCCTACATGGTCAATACCTGGTAGCCTGTTACGTATGGCTAATACCTCTGACGTGCTAGTGGTTAAATCCACAGCCAAGGGATTGACGAGTCTTTAGAGTCCGCCACAGACCGTTTCTCAAGTTTCGGGCGAAACGCTGTAGAGGCCGTATGGAGATATGGCAGGTTTCGATCAGATAGGTGCGGTATTGCACGGATCATGATCGGACGGATAATACTAGCGGGCTTTGGTTTAAGCCGGATCCTAGTATTGTACAGTGTAGATTTTGTCTCATTGCATTTGTATTCGGTCGAAATACAATTGCGGGTATATATATACAGTCGCAGGGTTTTCTTGTAATTTATTACGGGATCGGTTTTTTGAAGTTGCCAGTTTGCTTTCCGTTTCGGCCTTTTTTCCTTTGTTTCCTTTCTTTGGCTGAAATTTGGTGGAGGGGGTTATTTGCAATTGTGCATTTAACAAAGGAGAGGACTTTTATGGCACATGATGGTTTCATGATGGTTCCACCATCCCTTGACTTCATTGATTCATCATTGCTTGACTTTGCTTGATGAGATGGTTGATGATTATATTCTCTCATCATTCTTTCTTCACATTTCTTATGGTTACCTCCTCACTCCTCTTGTGCTCACCCCCCTTGTATATTTCCTTCCTCATTTTTCTTGTAAGGGGCGGCCACTTTTAAGAGGGAGAGAGAGATGATGATTGATTTTGTGGGGAGAAAAATCATTCATCTCATATTCTTTGCTTGCCAAAAAATTCAATAGTTCATTTCCTCCATCAAAATGGCCCCAATGAGACAAAGCTTTCTACACTTCATCTACAGTATCCTTGGGCACGTCGACTCGCCAACTTCTAGCCCGAGTTGCCTCGGTCCAGAGGTGGGAGCCCGTAAAAGAACCCGGTGATGTGGTGCCCTTCCGACGAGGAGATGAAGACCAGAGATTCCGCGGGGAGATCGGGACGACGACGAGAAGACCGAAGGACACGGATCGCTTGGTATATCTCTCTACCCATTCTCTAGTTAGCTAGGAGTAGGTCAATGGCCTGATCTGGGTTTTTTAGTGCGCGGTAGTGCCGGTTTACAAGTTTTTTAAAAGTATCGTTTCCGTATTTTGGCCTCGTTCAGACGACCGAGGCGCCGCCGTACACTTACGCTTGCTCTAGTATGTTTAAAACTTCGATCGAACAAATTTCCAAAAACCCCGATTTCCATTTGACAGTTTCTGTCGATTTTCAGTTGCGCTCGAAAAATTATTTGGTATATTGCATAAATATGTGCAGGCAATTTTATGAAAATTGAGAAAATTTAGCATGATGATTTTACTGTAGCGCGGCGGATCCGACGCCAAAACCACGTTGTGGCCGCGGATCCGCCGCCGTTCTATTGCCTCAATGTACCAAATTTCTTCAGTAAGTCTCTGACTTGGAATTGGGGTTTATGGTATATTCAGTTTGGGCCCAGATTTTTCTGAGTACTGGGTATTGTGCTTGGGGCCCACTTCGGGAAATTTAGTCGATCAAAAATTTTAAACATGTTAGTTCACAGTATTTACATTATATCTGCGACCGTGAATGTCACTTGATCGGTAAATCCTGTCTAACTGCTATAGCCCTTTTAGATGGATTTGCGAACGTGACATTCACGTTGATGTTCTGTGTTGTGCTGTGATGTTACGGATTTTTCGTGGGGGATAGCCTGAGTGCAATGTTAGTACAGTTTTGTTGTTTATGTACATTTGATATTGCGGGGCGAGCGTCCGACATGTGGACTGCCGTCACTGCCTGTTTGTATATTATTCTTTTGGGGCACGACCGGGCTGAGGTCGATGTACCCGTTGTATGTATATTTTACTTTCTGTACTAGGATTACCACGCGGAGGGGTGCACGGGTAGTCGGGTTCTAGAGGGAAACGAGCCCGCATCTCATGGCGTTGAGACGGAGGGGGCTTCACTCTAGAATTGGCGGGCTATTCGCCGCACTCGTAGGGGGTACAGGTTGACCCATGGAGGAGTGCCCAAGTTACCGGATTCCGTGAAGTGCTGGGTGGTCCATCCACGTTGCTGAAGGGAGCTGCCTCGCTTCAGGTTTTGGCGGGTAACTTGCCGCGCCCTTAGGGGTCTAGGATTTCATTGCACAGGCTATCCACACGACCAGGGGAACGCCGGGTTTCAGTAGCGGCTCTATGAAACCCGGGGATCCCAGATATCTGTATTGTTCTGTGATGCTTATTACATTTCTGTGATGTTGCATTTTATCACGCCTTGAGCGAATATTATATATTGATATATATACTAGTAGATATTGTATATGTTTTGCATCCGCGCTAGTCCAGTCCTCGCTCTGTCGTTAGTTAAGTAACCTAACGGGTAATGACGGGACCCAGTGGCGAATGCGGATGGCATATACGTACATCATTATTTTCGTTCTTTATTGGTGTGATCAATTGATGGGACTGCATTGATTCAGATCAATGCAAGCTAAACAAACCTATTCTGATGTTGTTGGAACATTTTTCAAAAAAGCTATTATTGCAAGGACGTTCACTTTTGTTTTGCACAGTGGAATTCGGTTATGAATATCCAGCTACTCAGTCGACGAGGCAAGGGATGAGATCCCGTCACCGGGAGTGACCCCTTGGACAGAAGGTTGCGTCAGGTGTAAGTCTACGGTAGCGCCACGGCCGTCTACAGACGCCAAATGCGGAACAAAAAACTTTTAACTGGCGCTATCGTATACTTTAACCCGGATCTGCCATTATTGCTAAACTAACAAACTGTAAAGAGTGTAGAAAGGTTATACCGAACGATCCGAGTCCTTCATTCTTTAACCATCATCCCACGCTCCGTTGCGGCTGCTCCGATCTCTTCGATCTCCGATCAGCTCGTCCAGGTGGCACCACGTCACTGATTCTTTAAACGGGCTCCCGCCTCTGACTCGAGGCAACTCGGTCGTCAAGTTTGCTAAAAGAGACGACCAAGAATGATGTAGAGAATGAGTAGATGACTTTGTCTCACTTCGTCCAAGTACGTGGACGATCGGTAAATGAAGTTGCCACTCGAATCGGGTGATTGAATGAAATGAGGTGTGAAATTCCATACACCCCAAATACTATCATAATCTTTTAACAAAATGAATCAAGCAAGCCAATGAGAGAGGGGAGGGGCGGCCATATATAGATGGAGGGAGGTAAGTGTAGGAGAGGGGAGAGTGACCACAAGAGAAAAGATCAACCACAAATATCCTTTATGCAAACAAAACCTCATTAATGCAAATGGTGATTCATTAACCTAGTCACCATTGCATTAATGGCTCCATTAATACACTAATGACTCACCATGCCAAGTCACCCTTTCTAGAACCTTCTAGAAGCATGACTCACCCTCTTCCAAGAAAAGATAAATCCGTCTTTAACCGAATGTTAAAAGACGGCTGATAGAAAACAGGAAACTGGCAACTTCCAAAAGTGATCCTAAAACGACTTTTAGGATAACCCCGTAACTGTATAAATATACCCGCATTTGTATTACGACCGAATACAAATGCAACCGAGACAAAGATATTATATCTACTCAATACAATACTCGGATCCGGCTTAAACCAAAGCCGACCAGTATCATCTGCCCGAAAAATAACACGTGCGTAAACGCACGTGCATTTTCCGAACCCTGCCATAAAACCATACGGCCGCTACAACGTTTTGCCCGAACTTGGGAAATTGTCTGTGGGGGACTCTAATGACTCGTCAGTACCCTGGCAGTGGGTTTAACGACAAACCGTCAGCGGCACTAGCTATGCGTAACGGCTGCCTATGGACTGACCTCAAGGGAGGCCGATGAGCGAACTCATCCGGAAACCCTACTGAGCCTAACAGTGACAATGTATATACAGTCCGGTCCGTTCGTCTATGAGTATCGCATATCTGCCTAGGGGGCTAGTAACGTCAGACCCCCAATAGCAGTATAAGTCGTGTCGGAGTGTAGCCCAATAACACCCTGAGATACTACTGGAGTACCTACTAGTAAATCTCCTGCCATGGCCCTGAACTTTGTGTAATGGCTCTCCTACACACAGCACGACCTCGCCCCCAATACCGGGAGAGACGAATCCCCTGCCGATCCGCTCACGTGCCTCCATATGGCTTGGGACTGTAGCTAAAAACTACCTGTTTGCACGACTCCTTTGAGCCGTGGTAGGGTAGAAATCAAAGCACAGAGGGAACTCACACGAGACAAATGACGACATCAGGTCGATGAACTAACCTGTACACATGTCACCAGGGAACTGCTATCTGATGATATGTATAATACCAACTAGCAGATTTCCGGCGAGTCTTGTCCGGTGTACTCATAACCCAATGAGCACCTGTATACATCTTAGGTGATCCAACTGACACCAGTGGCTTGTGAGACCGGCCACCGCCCCTCGTCGGGGTCTCGACTGTACACACTAGTCTACTCCGGAGTATCGATGCCCTGTCTCGAAACTCCCACGACTAGGGACCACAATTAAGGATATGCATATAAACCACCCAACTCTCACGTATATGATCGCCATCATACTGTTGGTAGTAAAGCAAGATCCTAAGGGCTCTATCAAAGTGTAACATGTAATCAGTCACCTGAACATGTACACGACTGATAAAGGAAAACCAGATAGCATACTATCATCTCGAGTAAGACTGTCCTACCGGTATAGGTCCTCCGCAATCATTGCAATCACGTACCTGCGATCCAATAATTGACTCTGAGGGCACTATCTCCAACAATCTCCCACTTGCACTCAAAGCTAATTATTGCGATGTCGACTACGCACAGCCCGTGTGAAACCGAACATCCAACTCTTCTACTAATCAGTTTCACAAAGCCCGTTTGTAAAACTATTGTGTTCGAGAAATATCCTCAGTGAGTGGATCCGCCTAGATGTTTCTTTCTATGTCTCTCTAAATCTCAAGTTCGCGGAGAAAACCATCTCCCGAATCGAGTAATACCTGTCTTAGAATATGTTTGGATATCTGATGGGACCTAGTTCATAAATGAACTCCAAATCCAAACTTCTTAGACTGTATCAATCACTGAACCTAATCAGTATCCGGCACCATGCCACCCACAGTATCCTCTTGGACCACCTGTCCATAATACTGTTCCTCATCAGAGGGAAAACTATAACTCTGACAATCACTCTGTCAACCATGTCACCTTTGAAGCCTGGAATGATAATCGTCTCCCGAAGGAGGCTGCCGTCATCAAATCCGTAGAACATGTACTTATGTTCTATAACGGCTTCCTTATGTTTCTCCAGGATTGGATTAATACAAACTTATTGCATCTAGTGCAAAATCAACATTTGGTGTGGTACTTGACATCTCATGATTGACTCAATTGCCTAAGCAAGTGATCTGCCAATCATGCACATCCCTCTCCCCTTTAGTCTGTAAGACATCTTTAGAGAGGGTGACTCCATCACCTGTAGGTACACCACCATGCTAGGAGTCATCTATTCTAAAAACCATTAGAATATTGTCAAAGTACCCACATTGGGAAACTACCCAAATCCATATCTAAAAAACCATAGATCTAGAAACCAGAATGTCAAATATTATATCCATATCCTGTCTGGAGAAACAACTGTATGACGACCACAGTACAACCGATCGTAGTATAGGAATTTTACTTCCTACTCTGTGTATGTCATCCAGATACCATGACATCACACCCTACTACCTTCTTAACAGATCCATCCCCTATCCTGATTGAAGTCAAACCCATGACTGTCACATCAAAATTAGATGATCTATCTCCGCTATAACTGCTCAAGTCTATAAATAGATATAAGCATCTTGCCCACTATGCTCTCGCTGCTCACACTGACTACGACAACCCTCCTACCGGGTCTCATAGCCTGGAACATCAGTAGTGTCAAGTCTGGGTAGATAAGAACCTCCCTGTCACCGTCCTTGAGGCTACCGGAGTACCTCTCGGGTGTCTGAGGTTACCCACCATATCTGCGGAGTGGCTATTGGAATGTCAAACCTGATTGAATATATAGGTCCTTTTAAATTTTCCGTAATCGTTCGCGGTTCTAGAATCACTTCCAGTTCTACCATACTCCCACTACTGTTTTCTGAAAAAGATCCATTTTACTAAAACTGTGGCGAGTCAAGAACAATATCACTATTGATCTTCCAAATGGTAGAATATCAACCCTCGTCATAGCCAGGGTCAACCCACAAACAGCCATTACAGAAACGTGCCCTGAGTTATCCAGAGTCTGGTTTTAAGCATAAGCTGGACAGCTCCCCGTACCTTAACATCTTTAAGGTACGAACCATTCTATATCCAATATAGAAACTTTGGCACTTATTTAATTGGAACCAGATTCAAATCATGCAACTGTCTCCAGTGCATATCAACTTAATGGAAAGAGGCTAATCAGCATTACTCAACTTAGGAATCCATCCAATTATGAGCAACCTGAAAGAGAAACAAGTTTCTCAAAACCATTACTATCATCTGAATACCAATCACAAGAATCTCCATCATCGATCTCTTTGAAGAATCCCGATACTTGCGATACCTGGTTCTCTACTTTATTCTTATACCCACAACTTCTCAAAACTTATACCTCGTATTTCTACGAAACACTTGTCTAAATACTAGAGAAGTCATAAGTAAACAGAACATAGTACGAGGACCTACCCCTTTGTCCTGATGGACACTGGACAACATACAATACTCTGTATAAGTCCGCTGAGTTTAAGAAACTCAAAACCTGTGCGTCGTAGGTTAAAACCTGTACCCTGACGATTTCCTCAAATATCACCAATTACAACGAATTCCGATATAATGAGGATAATCACCTAATTCCCAATAACTTACTCCCACTCATCATCTGTAAAACCATATAGATATGAGAATGAAACCTGGTAAATACATACCCTTGGAGTAAGTATCCAATCGGGAAAACAGTTTTCCTTTAACAATGCACTGAAACATGAAAATGTTTCGTAGGGGTATCCTGGTATTCATAGCAATGCCTCTTCCAAAATCCAATTCATGACTATAACCGTATATTTCTTTGTCATCTTTCCAAATCTCTTTATTTGTCTTTAGTCGTTACCTTCTGTACACCATCGTTAGGCTAAATGGTTTTCTTCCTTCCCTACCGTTCGACACCAGCCTATGGTTTGAAAGAAGACTATCCAGTAAGCATAATAGGTGTACCCTCCTAAACCAAGGAGTACTCGCATCTTGAGAGAAGGTGATGATAAAAGACAACTGAATAATACCTTATTCCTTTAAAGGTGAAATAGGAGTGGCGATGAAGTACGCGGTTTGGTCGTGAATGATAACTGTCGCAATTTACTTTGCCCTCTTTCTAATCCCTTTATTTTGTCATTATATATTACCTTCTGCACACCTTACTTAGGCTAATTGGTTTTCTTCATTCCCTACCTTTCGGCACTTGCCTATGGTTTGGAATAAGACTATCCAATAAGCGTAATAGGTGTACTCTCCTAAACCAAGGAGCCCTCGCAACCTGAGAGAAGGTGATAATAAAAGACAACTGAATAAACCAATTCTATTTCTCCTGAACCTGGATCCATCCTCGAAGAAGTCTCTCCGAGTTCGTATATAACCATACGATGGATCTATCCAATGGAAGTGGATATCCGTAGTAAAACGGGTGTTCTGAGAAATGCAAAGGGTAAAAGAAGGAGTGGCAATGACTTATGCAATATAGACAATCCAAAAGCCAGTATTTTAAGAAGGTTCGGTCAACTTGGTCACTGAGTCAAAGTCTAGGGTCGGTCAAAGGTCGCTGCCAAAGAGAGAGAGAAAAGAAACACTCTGCGTGCACTCTAACCTAGATCAGAATGGTTATCACTTTATCTAATCCGGAAACCTTCCACTGTCCTGTCAAATTCTCCTCCAAACCAGAAAGAAGAATCAATCGGGATCACCCGAAGAGTAAACCAACTCATCAGTGGGAATCGGGATCCAACTCTCATCGCATGATAACGTGATGGAATCCATCCACGTTACTCATACTCCAGAAGGTATGCGCATACTTGGCAAGTTTCAGTTTCTTTAGAAACTCCCGATATGGTTTTTGCCCCATGCTCTTATAACCTTGGCTTTGGTCAAAATGTCATAAGTCACATGCCAAGTTCTACCCGTCACTATCTTGTCAATTTGAACCCACCCGCACATGCCCCTGGCTTTGGCCAAATGGCAGAACGACTGTCTCAAACTAACTCATCTATCTATGCAACAAATGAATACCCAGCAGCTACCAAACACTATGCCTTAACTTTGGCTAAAATGCATAGCTTGAATACTACTAAATACCCAAAAGAAGTGACGGAGGGCTACGGCTGGTTTTTGGCGAAAAACCTTTAACGCAGTGAACTTGATATCGTTGAAGGAACCTGATAGCTTTTTAAAATATAGTGGCGAAAACCTTTTGCTAAAGAGGTCACTCCCGGTAAAGGGATCTCGGCTCTTTCCTCGTGAAATGAGGTGCAGGATATTCCACTGAATACCGCTATGCAAAGCAACTTGTAATCGACTATAGTGAAGTTATTACCCTGATGCAAACTTCTGCCTAAGGGGTCAGTCCCGGTGAAGGGATATCGGCCCTTGCCCCGTCGAATAAGGTGCAGGATATTCCACTGAATACCGCTATGCAAAACAAAAGGAAACGTCTTTGCAATAACACTTTTTAAATTTGTTCTAACAACTGCAAACAGGTTTGTTTTACTTTGCATTGATCAGAATCAACGCAGTCCCATCAATCAATCACACCAGAAAAGAACGAAAATAAAATGTACGTATATGCCATCCACATTCGTCACTGGGTCCCGTCATCACCCGTTAGGTTACTTAACTAACGACAGAGCGGAGACTGGACTAGCGCGGGTGTAAAACATATACAACATCTAATAGTATATAAACCAATATACAATAATCGCTCCAGGCGTGATAATATGCAACATTACAGAAAAGTAGTAAGCATCACAGAACAATACAGATAATCTGGAACCCCGAGTTTCACAGAGTCGCTGCTGAAACTCGACGTTCCCCTGTCGTGTGGATAGCCTGTGCAATGAAACCTAGACCCCTACGGGTGCGGCAAGTTACCCGCCAAAACCTGAAGCGAGGCAGCCCCCCTACAGCATAGTGAATGGACCACCCAGCACTTCACGGAATCCGGTAATCTTGGGCACCCCTCCTTGGGTCAACCTGTACCCCCTATGAGTGCGGCGAATAGTCTGCCAATTCTAGAGTGGGGCCCTTCTGCCACTCAAAGCCATGAGATGCGGACCCGTTGCCCCTCCAGAACCCGGCTATCCGTGCACTCCGTCGCGGGGCAAGACCTAATACAGTAATGAAAAATAGTACAACAGGTACATCGACCGCAACCTTGTCGTTCCCCAAAAGAATATTATACAACAGGCAGTGACGGCAGTCCACATGTTGGACGCTCGCCCCGCAATATCAAATGTACAAATAAATCCAAACTGCACTACCATTGCGCACTGCTATCCACCACGAGAAATCAGCAACATCACAGCACAACACAGAACATCAACGCGAATGTCACGTTCGCAAACCCGTCTAAAAGAACTACAGCAATCAGACGCGGTTTACCGATCAAATGACATTCCCGGTCGGAGATATAATGTAAGCACTGTAAACTAACATGCTTAAATTTCGATCGACTAAATATCATGAAGTGGGCCCCACGAACATCTGTTGAACAGTAACAAAATCTGGGCCCTAAAGATATATACCAAAAATCCCAAATTCCAGAGGAGAAAACACTGTACAAATTTAGAAGCATGATTCAATAGAACGACCGCGGATGCGCGGCCAAACCATGGGTTTGGCCGCGATTCCGCGGCAAAATAGTCGAATCACTTGCTCAAATTTGGTCGGTGTGCTTCTACAACCCTGCACAACTTTCTGTGATATGTAGAATAATTTTAGGACATCATTTAAAATCGACAGAAACTGTGAAATTGAAAAAATGCGGTTTTTGATTTCCGGTTCGATCGATATTTTAAACACGTTAGCACAAGTTAGTAAAGCAAAATGGTGAGGCTCTGATACCACTGTAAGTCTACGGTAGCGCCCCGGCCGTCTACAGACGCCAAATGCGGAACAAAAAACTTTTAACTGGCGCTATCGTATACTTTAACCCGGATCTGCCATTATTGCTAAACTAACAAACTTTAAAGAGTGTAGAAAGGTTATACCGAACGATCCGAGTCCTTTGTTCTTTAACCATCATCCCACGCTCCGTTGCGGCTGCTCCGATCTCTTCGATCTCCGATCTGCTCGTCCAGGTGGCACCACGTCACTGATTCTTTAAACGGGCTCCCGCCTCTGACTTGAGGCAACTCGGTCGTCAAGTTTGCGAAAAGAGACGACCAAGAATGATGTAGAGAATGAGTAGATGACTTTGTCTCACTTCGTCCAAGTCCGTGAACAATCGGTAAATGAAGTTGCCACTCGAATCGGGTGATGGAATGAAATGAGCTGTGAAATTCCATGCACCCCAAATACTATCATAATCTTTTAACAAAATGAATCAAGCAAGCAAATGAGAGAGGGGAGGGGCCGGCCATATATAGATGGAGGGAGGTGAGTGTAGGAGAGGGGAGAGTGACCACAAGAGAAAAGATCAACCACAAATATCCTTTATGCAAACAAAACCTCATTAATGCAAATGGTGATTCATTAACATAGTCACCATTGCATTAATGGTTCCATTAATGCACTAATGACTCACCATGCCAAGTCACCCTTTCTAGAACCTTCTAGAAGCATGACTCACCCTCATCCAAGAAAAGATAAATCCGTCTTTAACCGAATGTTAAAAGACGGCTGATAGAAAACAGGAAACTGGCAACTTCCAAAAGTGATCCTGAAACGACTTTCAGGATAACCCCGTAACTGTATAAATATATCGGCATTTGTATTACGACCGAATACAAATGCAACTGAGACAAAGATATTATATCTACTCAATACAATACTCGGATCCGACTTAAACCAAAGCCGACCAGTATCATCTACCCGAAAAATAACACGTGCGTAAACGCACGTGAATTTTCCTAACCCTGCCATAAAACCATACGGCCTCTACAACGTTTCTCCCGAACTTGGGAAATTGTCCGTAGGGGACTCTAATGACTCGTCGGTACCCTAGCAGTGGGTTTAACCACAAACCGTCAGCTGCACTAGCTATGCGTAACGGCTACCCATGGACTGACCTCAAGGGAGGCCGATGAGAGAACTCATCCGGAAATCCTACTTAGCCTAACAGTGACAATGTATATACAGTCCGGTCCATTCGTCTATGAGTATCGCATATCTGCCTAGGGGGCTAGTAACGTCAGACCCCCAATAGCAGTATAAGTCGTGTCGGAGTGTAGCCCAATAACACCCTGAGGTACTACTGGAGTACCTACCAGTAAATCTCCTACCTTGGCCATGGACTTTGTGTAATGGCTCTTCTAGACACAGCACGACCTCGCCCCCAATACCGGGAGAGACGAATCCCCTGCCGATCCGCTCACGTGCCTCCATATGGCTCGGGACTGTACCCAAAAACTACCTGTTTGCACGACTCCTTTGAGCCGTGGTAGGGTAGAAATCAAAGCACAGTGGGAACTCACACGAGACAAATAATGACCTCAGGTCGATGAACTAACCTGTACACATGTCACCAGGGAACTGCTATCTGACGATATGTATAATACCAACTAGCAGATTCCCGGCGAGTCCTGTCCGGTGTACTCATAACCCAATGAGCACCTGTATACATCTTAGGTGATCCAACTGACACCAGTGGCTTATGAGACCGGCCACCGCCCCTCGTCGGGGTCTCGACTGTACACACTAGTCTACTCCGGAGTATCGATGCCATGTCTCGAAACTCCCACGACTAGAACCACAATTAAGGATATGCATATAAACCACCCAACTCTCACGTATATGATCGCCATCATAATGTTGGTAGTAAAGCAAGATCCTAAGGGCTCTATCAAAGTGTAACATGTAATCAGTCACCTGAACATGTACACGACCGATAAAGGCAAACCAGATAGCATACTATCATCTCGAGTAAGACTGTCCTACCGGTATAAGTCCTCCGCAATCATTGCAATTACGTACCTGCGATCCAATAATTGACTCTGAGGGCACTATCTCCAACATCAGAGCAATAACTTCACTATAGTCGTTTACTTTGTCTTTGCATCGTGGTATTCAGTTGGAATATCCTGCATCTCATTCTATTGGGAAAGAGCCGAGATCCCTTCACCGGGAGTGACCTCTTTAGCAAAGATTTTCGTCACTATATTTTTATAAAAGCTATCCGGTTCCTTCAAGGATATCAAGTTCATTACGTTAAAGGTTTTTCCCCAAAAACCATTCGTAGCCCTCCGTCATTTCAGACGGGTAGCACGTAGTATTCATGCTATGTTTGTTGGCCTTAGTCAAGGCATAGTGTATGGTAGCTGTTTGTTACTTTTCTGCTGCATAGATAGATGCGTTGGTTTGGGACAATCGTATAGCCTTGTTGGCCCTAGTCAAGGGCTTGTACGGGTGGGTTCAAATTAACCTTGACAATGATGGGTAGAACTTGACTTGTGACTTATGATTTGTTGGCCTTAGTCAAGGTCATAAGAGCATGGGGCAAAAATCACATCGGGAGTTTCTAAAGAAACTGAAACTTGCCAGATATGCGCATACCTTCTGGAGTGTGATAACGTGAGCGGATTCCGTCACGTTATCATGCGATGATAGTTGGAACCCGATTCCCACTGATGAGTTGGTTTACTCCTCGGGTGATCCCGACTAATTCTTCTTTCAGGTTTGGAGGAGAATTTGACGGTACAGTGGGAGGTTTCCTGATTAGATAAACTGATAACCATTCTGATCTAGGCTAGAGTGCACGCTGAGTGTTTCTTTTCTCTCTCTCTCTTTGGCAGCGACCATGGCCCAACCCTTGACTATGACTCAGTGACCAAGTTAACCGAACCTTTTTAAAACACTGGCTTTCGGATTGTTAGAGTTGCAAACTCATTGCCACTTCTACTTTTACCCTTTTCTCCAGGACACCCCGTATTACTACGAACGTCCACTTCCATTGGACAAAACCATCGTATGGTTATATACGAACTCGAAGGAATTTATTCGAGGATGGTTTCCGGTTCTGGAGAAAACGAATAGTACTATTCAGTTGTATTTTCCTTTTACCTTCTCTCAGGTTGCGAGTACTCCTTGGTTTAGGAGATAGTACACCTATTACGCAAATTGGATAGTCTTCTTCCAAACCTTAGGCTGGTGCCGACCGGTAGGGAATGAAGAAAAATAATTAGCCTAACTATGGTGTACAGAAGGTATTAACTAAATACAAATAAAGGGATTAGAAGGAGGGCAAAGTAAATTGCGACTGCTATTCACGACCAAAACCAAGTATTTCATTACCACTCCCACTTCACCTTTGTATTTCTCCAGGACACTCCGTATCACTACGAAGATCCACAGTTTATTGGATACTCCATCGTATGGTTATATACGAACTCGAAAGGAACTTGCTCCAGTTCGGGGATGGATTCTGGTTCAGGAGAAATAGGAATAAGGTTTATTAGGTTGTCTTTTATCTTCACCTTCTCTCGCATTACGAGTGCTCCTAGGATTATGACAGTACACCAATTATGCTTATTGGATAGTCTTCTTCCAAACCATAGGCTGGTGCCGAACGGTAGGGAAAGAAGAAAACCATTTGGCCTAAAGGGGTGTGCAGAAGGTAATGACTAAAGACATATGAAGGGATGTGGAGAGATGGCCTAGAAATATACGGTTACAGTTGTGAATCTGGATAATGGAAGAGGCATTACTAGGAATACCCGGATACCCCTTCGAAACATTTACATGTTTCAGTTTCACTGTGTACTGTTAATAGAAAACTGATTTCCTAATTAGACACTTGCTCTAGGGTATGTATTTACCAGGTATGATTCTCACATCTGTATGGTTTTACAGATGATGAGTGGGAGTAGGTTATTGGGAATTTGGTGATCATCCTCATTATATCGGAATTCGTTGTAATTGGTGATATTTGAGGAAATCGCCTGGGCTGTTTGCCGGACGACAAATATTTGGTTTTGAATATCCGCTGTTATGCACCGATTTCAAATTGATATATCTGTACGTCTATTTTTATAGAGTGAGATATACCTTTTTGAAATTATGTCCATGACATTTACCTATATCAGTGGATGGTTAGGTAAGGAGCATTAAACAACGGTGTAATTCTTCCTAACCATAAGTACAGTTTTCAACCTACGACACACATGGTTTGAGTTATTAAACTCAAAGGACTTATACAGAGTATTGTATGTTGTCCAGTGTCCATTAGGACAGATGGGTTGGTCCTCGTGCTATATTCGGTTTACTTATGACTTCTCTAGTCCTTAGACAAGTGTTTCGTAGAAACACAAGGTCTGAGTTTTGAGAAGTTATAGGTATATGAATAAAGTAGAGAACCAGGTGTTGCAAGTATCGAGATTCTTCAAGGTGATCGAAGATGTAGATACTTGTGTGTGGTATTCAGTTAATAGTAATGATTAAGAGAACTTGCTTCTCTTTCAGGTTACTCATAATTGGAAGCGTTCGTAAGTTGAGTAATACTGATCGGCCTTTTTCCATTTAGTTGACATGCACTGGAGACAGCTGCATGATTTGAATCTGGTTCAATTAAATCAGTGCCTCTGTTTCTATATTGGATATAGAACAGTTCATATCTTGACATTGTTAAGGTACGGGGAGTTGTCCAGCTTATGCTTAAAACCAGACTCTGGATAACTCAAGGCACATTTCTGTAATGGCTGTTTATGTGTTGACCCAGGCTATGATGAGGGTTGACATTCTACCATCAGGAAGATCAATAGTGTTATTGTTCTTAACTCGCCACAGTTTTAGTAAAAATGGATTTTTTCAGAAAACAGATGTGGGATTATGGTAGAACTGTAAGTGATTCCAGAACCGCAAACGATTACTGAAAATTTGATAAGAACCTAAAGATTCAATCTGATTTGACATTCCATTGGCCACTCCGCAGATATGGTAGGTAACCTCAGGCATCCGAGATGTACTCCGGTAGCCTCAAGGTCGGTGACAGGGAGGTTCTTGATTACCCAGACATTCCATTGCTGTTGTTCCAGACTGTGAGACCCGGCAGGAGGATGACTATAGCATCGTTCTAAACTAGCTTTAGAAGTGTATGTCTATATGACTCTGCCAGAGGGTTGTCGTAGTCAGTGGGAGCAGCGGAAGCATAGTGGACAAGTAGCTTATATCTATTTATAGACTAAAGTAGATATAGCGGAGATAGATCATCTATTTCTAATGTGACAGTCATAGGTTTGACTTCATCAGAATAGAGGATGGGTCTGTTAAGAAGGTAGTAGGGTGTGATGTCCTGGTATTTGGATGACATACACAGAGTAGGAAGTGAAATTCCTATACTACGGTCGGTTATACTTTGGTTGTCACACAGTGGTTTCTGCACATAAGGATATAGATATAATATCAGACATTCTGGTTACTAGATCTATGGTTTTAGATCTAGATTTGGGAAGTTTCCCAATCTGGGTACTTAGACAGCATTCTAAAGGTGTTCTAGAATGGACGACTCCTGGCACGGTAGTATACCTGCAGGTGATGGAGTCACCCTCTCTAAAGGAGTCTTACAGACTAAAGGGGAGAGGGATGTGCATGATTGGCAGATCACTTTCTTAGGCAATTGAGTCAATCATGGGATGTCAAGTGCCACACCAGATGTTGTTTTTACAGTAGGTGCAATAAGTTGATATTGATCCAATCCTGGATAAACATTCGGAAGCAGTTTTAGAACATAAGTGGATGTTCTAGAGATTTGATAACGGCAGCCTCCTTTAGGAGACGGTTATCATTCCAGGCTTCCAAGGTGACCTGGATGATAGAGTGGCTGTCAGATATATAGTTTTCCCTCTGACGAGAGGCAGTAGTTTGGACAGGAGGTCTAAGCAGATACTGAGGGAGGCATGGCGCAGGATACTGATTAAGTTCAGTTGATGATACAGTCTAAGAAGTTTGGATTTGGAGTTCATTTACGAGCTAGGTCCGATCAGATATCCAGGCATACTCTAAGACAGATATTGCTCATTTCGGGAGATGGCTTTCTCCGCGAACTTGAGATAAAGAGAGACATAGAAAGAAACATCAAGGCGGATCCACTCACTGAGGCTATTCCTCGAACACCTTAGTTTTGCAAACTGGTTTTATGAGACTGATTAGTAGAGGAGTTGGGTGTTTGGTATCACACGGGCTGTGAGTATGCGACATCGCAATAATTAGCCTTGAGTGCAAGTGGGAGATTGTTGGAGATAGTGCCCTCAGAGTCAATTATTGGATCACAGGCACGTGATTGCAATGATTGAAAATGGACCTATACCGTTAGAACAGTCTTACTCAAGATGATAGTATGCTATCTGGTTTACCTTTATCATCGTGTACTATTTTAGGTGACCTTACAGGTCACTATTGCGCGTTGATTGAGCCCCTAGGATTCTTGCTTGACTGCCAGCAGTATGAGGGCGATCATATACGTGGGAGCTGGGGTCTATAAGCACATCCTTAAAAGGTCCCTAGTCGAGGGAGTTTCGAGACAGGGCATCGATACTCCAGAGTAGACTAGTGTATACAGTCGAGACCCCGACGAGGGGCGGTGGCCGGTCTCACAAGCCACTGGTGTCAGTTGGTTCACCTAAGATGTATACAGGTGCTCATTGGGTTATGAGTACACCGGACAGGACTCGCCGGGAACATGCTAGTTGGTCTTATACCAGATGATTGGGAGAGATTCTGCGTGTTTAAGTTTAATTACCGCAATCAGGACGGTTTCGCTTTGCAGCTAGCCGGATGAGTACGGGTCGATCCACAGAGAGATGGGAGTCTTTTTCTTAATGTCTTGACGAGTTAAGTCCAAATATGTTGGGTTTGTTTGAGTTTAGCTAATGGAAAAAGAATGATAAGAGAACTTGTTAAGGGCAGGATTTGGTTGGTTTGAGTTCGGAGGATCGCTCACTTGATTCTTTTGCCACTTCTTAATATTGATGTTACGGTAATCGGCAACAACGGGGATTAGGACGACTAAAAGAAAACTTGCGAGTATAAGCTAGGCTTTCCAACACTTCGTTTTCTCTTTTTGGTCCTTGTCCGTCCGTTCTTGGCTCTTAGTCGCAACCTCAAGTTGATTCAACCACAACCGGTCTCACTAGGGAAACACCGCTATTATGCAGAATAGGGTGCCGTAGGGAGCGGATTGTGGATCAATTAACAGGAGTTCAAATCAAGATATATGTAAAAGAGAAAAGTGAGGGAGTTTTCCGTCTTTCAAACTTTCCGTTTCCTACTCTAACAAGTGAAAAGTTACTCACCCATTAGAAAAGTTAAATGAAATAAAACAAAGAAAGAGGGTAATAAGAATTGAGGTAGAAAATCACAACTAGCTATTCGGGACCTCACTTAGGCAAGGATCACTCTAAGCATCATGGTTGTAAGGATAACCGAAAATGGAAGAAATATCAAAAAGACAACTTTAATAAATAACAACAACTACGTTTAACAATGAAAATTACAAACAATATAAGAAACGGAATTACAAATTACACAAATAGATAAAGAACACTTCTTGCATGCTTCACACTCAACAAAACCTCTCACAAGCTTTAATGGAGGAAGATGGAGGAAAATGAACTTTTTTTAGAAACTAAATAATTCTAATACAAAAATTACAAATGAAAACTAAGTCATTTCTCTTGGTTCTGCTCGGGGCTATTTATAGGCCTGAGTTTGAGAAATTTGCAATAAAACCCAACCCTACACATTAATACAGGAATAACCCCAAAAACCCACACTGCAATGACACGTGGCAGCCGCGCATGCGCGGCCAAAGCAGGGGTTTGGCCACGCAAGCGCGGCGGTTTGGTAGAAAAACACTGGATGCTTCTTTCTCTGGTCTTCTGCTCCTTTTTCTTGTCTTTTGAAAACTTTATACTGCAATAATTCAACCAGAGGATCTCCAGATTTCTTATCCAAGACTTATTCATTTCTTTCACTTTTGACTTTTCACCACTTTGACTTCAAATTTCCCTTTAGTCCCAAATGACGACTCTTTTCGTCCCCTCTTCTGAACTGGTACGGGACGGATGCTGGAACCCGGCTTTTATCTGTTTGTGACAGATGTTCTGGATTTTGCCGTAAATGTGGTGATTTTGTCGGATTTGCTCTTTCTTGGACTGGAAACCTGTAATCTGTAACATGCAGCAAATACGGATAAAAAGCACCTACCTGTATGCAATGTGATTAAGAATGGGCGGTACAAATATACAGAAATATGCAATGAACAAATACCCCCAAACTTATCTTTTGCTCGTCCCGAGCAAAAACATTTTATTCACAAAAAATTTCCTAACCTCACTTTCGCAGGGAACGCGATTGCACTGAGCACGTGCAACAAGCCGTTAAACCTCTAGGTGTCCCTAGTAGGAGGAGTGTTGTCTCCTGAGGGTTTTCAGCGGATTACACCCACAAAATCCGATAAATTGGCCGTCTACTCTAATCCTCTATTTCAGCATTCTAACCAAAAACCCTATTATCATAAACTTAGAAATTACTAACCCGTATTCTTCACACTTCCTTTCCATTTAACTTAAGATCCTATACGCCTAGCCAGTTTATAAAGTTTTCAGCATCTCCTGAGTTTTCCTTCTTAAGCGGAATCTCAAATCCGGAATTTTTATCCATTCTATCGAAAAAATAAATCCTATCTTTCATTCCTCATCTCTCCTCCAAACTCTGATTATATATCCCTACGTGTGTGTAATTGTCACCCCTACACTTGGAAATTCAGTTCAAGCTATAATACCCTTGCCTTAATACCTAGCACTACTTCTTTTTCTTAAGGATGGACGGGTTCGTTCATACATCTTTCATGCGACTATTAATGCTTCTTAAGGCACTAACGGCCGATTACTGAATGTATGAACTTAAAGCGTAAATAGCAGTTTCCAGGTCTTGACTTCATTCTATTTTTCTCTCTTTTTTTTTTCTTTTTCCCTTTTTTTTTTCCAAGACCGGATATATTTTTTTCAGCGTGCTCTTATGGTGTTTAGCTTCAAATACCGTTTTTTCTTTCATACTAGGCTTTCAGGCAAGAGTATTTCTAGGTATCCTCTACTATTCCGAGTTTCAAGGTGGTGTATGTGCATTTTGTAGGGTATATACTTTCAAAAATTTGGACTTAAGATTTAGAATTATTTTTCAGAATTATTCTTCAAATAGAGCTTCAATAATTTTCCCTCATTTTGACTTCGCCTAAGAACTAGACTCAAAATTTGCTTATTTCAAAACAAACCGCTGGAGCGTATACTTTCTATAGTTAAATTTCAAGGAATGTTATTTTTAGGGTTCATAATTAACTAAGTTTAAGATCTAGTAGTTTCTAACTAGTTAACTGTCATATTAGACTTGAGTCAGACACGGTCAATAATTTTTTTGTTTTTTTTTTCTTTTAAAATTTTTGTTTTTATTTTCAAGTTTTTCAAATTTTTTTATTTATTTATTTTTTTTTGTAATTTTTTTTTTTCAAATTTTTTTTTTCAATAAAAAATGCAGTGCAGAATTTAAACATGCAAATTAAAACCAAATATTTACATAAAAGATAAATAAAATATGCAGATGCAATGCAAGGATAACTATTTACAGTCTAATCCCTCCCCCAACCTTATTAATGGCAGTGTCCTTACTGCCCCCTGCGTCGTCTCCTAGACGCTGCTGCACTCGTCCCTGGTTCACTTGAATCTGCCCTAGGGGCCCTAGATCGCGACCTCGATCTCTCCTCTCGTGCCAAAAGTGTTGCCATCCCTTGTTCTAAGCTTGTCATTCTCTGATCAAAGTTTGTCATCATACCCATCATTCTTTCTACCCCCCTATGTGTCCGTCTAAGCAAGCGTGCTTGCTCAGCGGGGGTAAGCTCTTCTTCGCTCGCTGTGGAGCTCGAGCTGGCTACTACATGCTCGCTCGGTTCAGTGCGTGACCATACATCTTGAAGTCTAGTGTAGGATGTCGAAACACCCTCAAGAGCAGGTCGAATGCATGAGTCAGCTTGCATGTGTACTGCAAACTCGTCAGAAGGGATGAACTGGCGACACAGTTGTGTCACCAGCATAGGGCACGGAAGGTTGGATGAAGTCTTGCCAGCAGCAATCGACTGAAGTAGTACCGTGCACATGTCATAACTTGGATGTTTGTTCATTAATGTGTGCACGATGTGTAGCGATGGTGTAAAAAATGTCGTGTTGTGCGAGCTGCCAAAAATGTTATTTTGTGCCCATCGGCACACAGTCAGCACATTCGCGTAAAGTGTACGCGCCGGAATCCCTTTCCGTGGTTCCCTATAGCAATCATTTCCCATCAACGGGGTGTAATCCTCAAATTGGAGGGGTAGGTCATGTGCGGGTATTCGTGGGATCAATGTGACTTCATGAATGAAGTCCCTATCTATTCGTATTTCTTGCCCTCCCCAAAACAACCTAATAAATATTTTTGGAAACTCCCCTCCTCCATGTAAGTATAGAACCGTTGGACCAGATTCGGAATCGCGAATGCGTTTGGATGGTTATACAAAAGATAATTCCATCCGCGTTTCCGGATCTCGTCGCCAAAATAGCTTCCGTATACATCATGCTCAAATACTTGGGAGAAATTTCGCTCATATTGCAAGTTTGTAGCCATTTCAGAATTAGACAAAAATTTTTACAGATCAGAATGGGGACGAAATTGTGCAAACCTCCTCTGGAAAAAAATTCCAGAGGCTGAAGCTTCCAAAGTGCGGCGCTTCCGCGGCTGGAGGTGGGGTGCGGCGGCGGTTGGGCGGCGGCGACAGGGGATCGGGGGCTCTCTTTGCTGTGGCGGCTAGGGTTTCTTATGTGGAGAGTTATGAGGCAGAAAAAGAAAACCTAAGGGTTAGAGGGCTATTTATAGGGTTTTTTGATTATTTACACTTAAAACCCCTATAAATAGATCAATTAGAAAAACAAATATATATTTACATATTTATGACTAATTTTTCTGAAAATTTTTTATTTTTTAGTTTTTGTTTTTATTTTTATTATTTAAAATTTTTCCAGGCACAAAAAAAAAATTTGTATTTACATACCCCCAAACTAATTTGAAACAGTGTTTCCACTGTTTTTGGATGGATTGTCGAAGTTTGGGTGTAGGGGAAGAGGAATATTATTCAGTGTAAACCGGCTCCTGTAAAAACAGGAGCTCCTCTGTTTGATCGGCGCTAAGGTACGGTTTGCATCGGTGTCCGTTCACTTTGAAGAGTGAACCGTCCTTTGGATTTTCCAAATCCAGAGCGCCCTGCGGATACACATTCCGCACAAAATACGGCCCTATCCAGCGAGATCGGAGCTTTCCAGGATGGAAATGAAGTCGGGTGTCGTAAAGCAGTACCTGTTGACCAGGTACGAAGGTTTTGCGCAAAAGGTGTTTATCGTGAAACACCTTCGTTCGATTCTTAACGACAACCGCGTTATCGTAAGCTTCGTCCCTAAGCTCGCTCAGTTCGTTCAGTTGCAGCTTCCGATGGCTGCCCGCGTCCTCAAGAGAAAGATTCAGCTCCTTAATCGCCCAAAACGCGCGATGCTCGATTTCGACAGGAAGGTGGCAGGCTTTTCCGTACACAAGCCGATAGGGAGACATGCCAAGGTCGGTCTTATAAGCAGTTCTAAATGCCCAAAGAGCATCAGTGAGTTTTAAAGACCAATCCTTACGGTTCTTGGAAACCGTCTTCTCCAGTATCTGCTTGATCTGCCGATTTGAAACTTCGGCTTGGCCACTGGTTTGGGGGTGGTAGGGTGTGGATAGCTTATGATTAATGGAATACTTCCGCATCAAGGCTTCGAAAGTCTTATTGCAGAAGTGAGTTCCATTGTCGCTAATGATTGCTCGGGGGTGCCCAAACCGTGAGAAAATGTTTTCTTTGAGGAACCTAACGACAACTTTTTTGTCATTAGTCCGGCTGGGCACAGCCTCGACCCATTTAGAGACGTAATCAACAGCTAGAAGAATGTACAAGTTCCCAAAAGAGCTGGGAAACGGCCCCATGAAGTCTATACCCCAAACATCGAAAATCTCCACAACCAAGATCGGTTGGAGCGGCATCTCATTCCTCCGGGATATCCGGCCCATGTGTTGGCACCGGGAGCAAGTCTTGCAATAGTCATAAGCATCTTTGAAGAGTTGTGGCCAGTAGAAACCACATTGCAAGATCTTCTCAGCTGTCTTCCTGGGCCCAAAATGCCCGCCACACGCTTGATCGTGGCAAAATGACAGCACACTCTTGAATTCCTCATTAGGGACACACCGACGAATAATCTGGTCGGGACAGTACTTGAACAAGTAGGGTTCGTCCCAGTAAAAATGTTTTAATTGGGATAAGAAGCGAAGTCTGTCCTGAATCGACCATTCGGTCGGTAGCAATCCCGTGGCCAAATAGTTCACAATATCTGCGAACCAGGGTTCGCAAGATACCGTCAAGAGCTGTTCGTCCGGAAAAACGTCGTTTATCGGAATTGGAAGCGAAGGCGAAGAAGGAAGTCGCGAGAGATGGTCGGCAACCACGTTTTCACATCCTCGTTTGTCCTTAATGACAAGGTCAAACTCTTGAAGCAAGAGGATCCAACGGATTAACCGAGACTTGGCATCTTTCTTCGCAAAAAGATGGCGCAGAGCTGAATGGTCCGTGTAGACGATGACTGGAGAGCCGATGAGGTAGGGCCTGAACTTTTCTAAAGCAAATACTACAGCTAAGAATTCCTTCTCAGTTGTTCTATAGTTAAGTTGGGCGTCGTTCAGGGTTCGGCTAGCGTAGTAGATCACATGCGGCATCTTGTTGATGTGCTGGCCAAGGACAGCACCAATGGCAAAGTCAGATGCATCGCACATAATCTCAAATGGGTGCGTCCAGTCAGGAGAAGAGAGAACGGGAGCAGAAGTGAGTGAGCGTTTCAGTGACTCGAATGCAGTCACACAGCTCGAGTTGAATTCGAAAGGTGTATCCTTGGCCAGCAAAAGAGTCAAAGGCCTAGCAATCTTGCTAAAGTCTTTGATGAACCGTCTATAAAAACCGGCATGGCCAAGGAAGGCTCGGATATCTCTGACGCAACTGGGAGGAGGAAGATTGGAAATGACCTCAATCTTTGCTTTGTCAACCTCTATGCCGTTTTGCGAAATGATATGTCCTAAGACAATACCTTCTCGCACCATGAAGTGGCATTTCTCCCAATTCAAAGTGAGGTTCTTGTCCTTACATCTGGTAAGAACAGCGTCAAGATGTAGCAAACACTCGTCAAAGGAGTCGCCGAAAATGGAGAAGTCATCCATAAAGATCTCCAAGAATTTCTCCACCATGTCTGAGAATATTCCCATCATACACCGCTGGAAGGTAGCGGGCGCATTGCATAACCCAAAAGGCATGCGTCGATATGCAAACGTGCCGAAGGGACAAGTGAAAGTGGTCTTGTCCTGGTCTTTTTCGGCGATAGGAATTTGGTTATAGCCAGAGTAGCCGTCAAGAAAGCAATAGTACTCATGTCCAGCCAATCGTTCAAGCATCTGGTCAATGAAAGGTAGCGGAAAGTGGTCTTTCCGCGTTGCGGCGTTGAGTTTTCTGTAATCAATGCAAACTCGCCACCCAGTTTGGGTGCGAGTAGGGATTAACTCGTTCGCCTCGTTGGTTATGACCGTGATGCCCGACTTCTTGGGGACAACATGAATGGGGCTGACCCACTGGCTATCAGAGATAGGGTAAATGATACCACTATCTAGACATTTGACGATCTCCTTCTTCACAGCCTCCTTCATGACTGGATTAAGACGTCTTTGTGGATCCCGGGCTGGTTTGGCATCATCCATCAGATGAATATGATGCTCAACGATGAGGGGACTAATCCCCTTGATGTCCGCCATGGACCAGCCGAAAGCTTGCATGTTGCTGTGTAAGACCGCGAGAAGGGCTTTCTCTTGCTCGGAAGCTAGAGAAGCCGAGATGATGACAGGGAGGGTCTCGTGGTCACCCAAGTAAGCATACTTGAGGTGAGAAGGCAAAGGCTTGAGTTCGAGTGCTGGAGGTGAAACGATTGAAGGCAAGACTGGTGCAAAGGTTTCGAACTCAAAGGATTCCAGCAAAGGTTCAAAGTGAGTGTAGGCAACCGAGTTGGATGGTTCAGGTAACTCATCCGAAAAGTCGAAAGATTCAAACTCGGGTTGTTCGCAGCTAAGATCATTCGAAAACGTGAAACACTCGTATTCGTAGTCGGGCGCGGAAGTAGCAACAGGTTCGAAGAGAAACGCACTAGTGGCGTCAAGATGATCGTGGTCAAACAGAAACTCCTCGAATTCACACTCTTCTGGTGTGATCTCCTGGATTGAGCAGACATCCAGTATATGAGCATTAGGTTCAGAGGGCTGATTCCCCAACCTAAAAATGTTGAGTTCAATCGTCATATTTCCGAAAGATAGGTTCATAGAACCATTGCGACAATTGATCACAGCATTCGAGGTTGCGAGGAATGGGCGACCGAGTATCACAGGAATTTGATTCCTGGGGTTAGCTACAGGTTGTGTGTCTAATACAATGAAGTCAACGGGGAAGATGAAGTCCCCGAATTTTATTAACACATCCTCTAGCTCTCCCCTAGGATGGGTGATCGATCGGTCGGCCATTTGGAGAGTACAATGCGTAGGTTTCAGCTCTCCTATTCCTAATTGCTCGTATACTGAATATGGAAGCAGGTTAACACTGGCACCAAGATCTAAAAGTGCGCGGTTGATGTTCTTATCCCCAATGGTAATAGAAATAGTAGGACAGCCAGGGTCCTTCCGTTTTAGTGGTAAAGATTGGGTAAGGGCATCACTCACGGCACTAGCCAAGAAAACTTTCTTTGGTACCTGAGACTTCCTCTTTTTCGTGCACAAGTCCTTTAAGATTTTTGCGTAGGAGGGGACTTGTTGGACGGCATCTAAAAGAGGAATGTTAATGTTGACCTGCTTAAATAACTCCAAAATCTTCTCCATTTGTGGATTTTGTTTGTTAGACCTCAACCGGTTTGGAAATGGAACAGTTTGAAAATTGGTTGAGTCTAATACTAGAGGAGGAGATTTTGGAGTTGGAACGGATCCCAGAATAGGTGTTTTCGTGGAGTGAGAAGTGGGTCCATTCAAAGCAGAAGAAGAGGAAGAAGAGCCTTGTGAAGAACGGAGAATAGGCTCAGAAGATGACGAAGTAGGAGAAGAAGAAGAAGAAGAAGAAGAAGAAGAAGCGGCGGCCGGGGTGTTATCGTTGATCCGTGTGCCAATGTTATTTTGCAGCATCCTCCCCGATCTCAGTGTGGTCACGGCACTCACATTATGGTTTTGTTGTTCAAGAGCAACATTTGCATTATGTGGGTGACCGGGATTTGGAAGTGGCTGGGACGGGAGCTTCCCCTTCTCTCGCTCGCTCAGGGCCGCGTTCAGCTGTGCAATCTGGGCCTCGATGGTTTTGATGCTTTGCCCGTGTGCGGCGGTGTGTTGCACTAAAGATTGAATCGAAGACTGGATGTTGGCGGTGGATTGAGTCGATTGTTTAACAAATGCCTCCAGACTTCGCTCGAGCGAGGAAACCTTATCGTTATTCGACGGAACAAAGTTGTTTGGTGGAAAAGAGTTGTTCGGTGCAAAGTTGTTCGTCTGGTTTTGGAAAGGTTGGGGTTGGAAGGGCTGCTGAAATTGAGTTTGTTGCTACGCTTGTTGTTGCGGCGGAGGGGGCCTCTGGAAATTATTGCCCTGGAATTGATTCTGATTCTGATTCCAGGTGAAATTGGGGTGGTTCCTCCAACCGGGATTGTAGGTGGAAGAGTATGGATCATTCCTCGGTCTTTGCTGGAATGCATTAACCTGATCCTGTCCTTGCGATGGTGGATTGTAAGGACACTCTTCGGTCAAGTGGGAAGGATCGGAACAACAAGCGCAGATGGTACGAAGAGGGAGAACAGGGGCAGGAGTAGGAGCAGAAAATTTGCTCTCTATCGCTTCAAGCTTTCGTGTAATTGCAGCCATTTCAGCTTTCATCGCAATAGAGACATCGAGTTGGTGGATTCCTGCCCTAGATTGACCAGTAGAAGTGGAGGTAGAAGAAGAAGAAGTCGGTCTGGTGCTCTCCCATTGTAGCGTTTGCTCCGCAAGGTCGTCAAAGAACTGCCACGCTTCCTCGTCAGATTTCGATAGGAAGTGGCCCTGACAGATGGTTTCCAGCAACTGCTTCGTTGCTGGGTTCAGTCCCTCGTATAAGGTTTGGCAAAGTTGCCATCTTTCTATACCGTGGTGAGGACACTGAACAAGGAGGTCTTTGTATCGGTCAAAGCATTTCCAGAAGGGTTCAGAAGGAAGCTGAGAGAACTGATTGATTTCATTGCGTATCCTTGCGGTTTTATGATTTGGATAGAACTTTTTGAGAAACGCCTTAACAAACTCGTCCCAGCTGGTGATTGAGTGGGAAGCGGTGCTATACAGCCATTTTTCAGCGAGATCGCATAAAGTGAACGGAATGACCCGTAGACGTATAGCATCGTCCGACAGTTGGGTTGTTTTCATCATGGCACAGACGTTTTGAAATTTGTTGATGAAGATATAGGCATCTTCAGATTCAAGCCCGTGAAAACGTGGAAGCATGTTGATGAAGTGGGGCTTAATTTCAAAATTATCCCCATTGGCCGGTGGAAGAGAAAGGCAGGTAGGAAGTGCAGAACGTGTGGGATAGAAACGATCCTGGAGCGCAATTCGCTGCGGCGCTACAACAGGCGGAGGTGGTGGAAGATTGGTCTCCGTAGGAGGTGGAGCCAATCCAGCGGTGGTCAGAGAGATGTTCGGATTGAATCCTGACATCGCGGAAGAAGAGGTTGGTGAAGGTGAAGGTGAAGGCGAAGATGTATGAACAGAATTCCGGTCAACGTCGGAGTTGGCCGGCAAAGGAAGGGGTGAAAGAGGAGTGGAAGGAGTATCGACTTCGGAGTCGATCGCGTAGTCGGAGGCGACTAACGAAACGCGGACTAAACGGGCGCTAGTGTCCCGAGTCCAAGCGGACATATACTAAACGAGTTTAGTATAGTCTAAGCGAAGAAGGTGAGGGTAAGAAAACATCAATGAGAAAGGCAATGGGTAGTGGAGTGAAAAATGGAACGTGGCGACAAAGGGCAAGTTTTTGTAAAAGTTTTTGATTTTTTTTTTTTATATTTTTTTTTAGATAGAGTTTACAGAGAAATGTTCAGATTTACGGTTTTACGTAATCACAAACAAGATATGCACACTCACACCTAGATCTATGGTCACCTAGGTCTGCTAGACCTGCTCCAAGACTTGATTGTCGAAGCAAAACTGTGTCGAGAAACAAACTTAAGATACACTGATCAAGAGGCCAGGTAAGTGCAGAGATAAGGGGAGGTTTTCCAACGCTTTCGCGAAGTTCCTTAATTATGTAACCCTTTCTCTTTTGGCGGTTGCGCCGTTAACACTTTCCTAGACAGCCCTTAAACAATGCACCGTTAAGCGAGGTTCTAAACACGGTTTAACTTCTCCTAATGAGCGCGAAGTCCTTAGGGCTGAGTCTAGTATTTTTTATTAACAATGGTCAATGCATATGCTTTTGTGATTTCTGGGGTCCTGAGAAGGGTGATGAAATCCCCACCCAATCTGAATTGGTTTCAAGCCCCTTAAAGTCCGTATTAATCAATGCAAAGCAGTAACAAATCAACTGCAAACAATTTTTTTTTATTTTTAGCGCGGCGCAAAGAATGCTGCAGAAAACACAGTTCAGTGGAGTTGAGAGGAGTTGAGAAGATGGTTGGGATACTCACAGAGGATTTTTGGTTTTCGCCTTGATCCGCCGCGGTGTAGCCGCGAGATATGGGTCTAACTTCCCACAACTTTGGCACTGAACTTGAAATTCTCCTTTTCCTGCACTCTTGCACAAAGAATAATAAAATGATTTTGTACAGTATATTTTTTTGTTTTGTTTTTGGTTATATTTTTATTCACAAATTAACCCGAAATTACAAAAAGAAATAAACTACCGTCTCCCCGGCAACGGCGCCATTTGATTGGGAGAGATTCTGCGTGTTTAAGTTTAATTACCGCAATCAGGACGGTTTCGCTTTGCAGCTAGCCGGATGAGTACGGGTCGATCCACAGAGAGATGGGAGTCTTTTTCTTAATGTCTTGACGAGTTAAGTCCAAATATGTTGGGTTTGTTTGAGTTTAGCTAATGGAAAAAGAATGATAAGAGAACTTGTTAAGGGCAGGATTTGGTTGGTTTGAGTTCGGAGGATCGCTCACTTGATTCTTTTGCCACTTCTTAATATTGATGTTACGGTAATCGGCAACAACGGGGATTAGGACGACTAAGAGAAAACTTGCGACTATAAGCTAGGCTTTCCAACACTTCGTTTTCTCTTTTTGGTCCTTGTCCGTCCGTTCTTGGCTCTTAGTCGCAACCTCAAGTTGATTCAACCACAACCGGTCTCACTAGGGAAACACCGCTATTATGCAGAATAGGGTGCCGTAGGGAGCGGATTGTGGATCAATTAACAGGAGTTCAAATCAAGATATATGTAAAAGAGAAAAGTGAGGGAGTTTTCCGTCTTTCAAACTTTCCGTTTCCTACTCTAACAAGTGAAAAGTTACTCACCCATTAGAAAAGTTAAATGAAATAAAACAAAGAAAGAGGGTAATAAGAATTGAGGTAGAAAATCACAACTAGCTATTCGGGACCTCACTTAGGCAAGGATCACTCTAAGCATCATGGTTGTAAGGATAACCGAAAATGGAAGAAATATCAAAAAGACAACTTTAATAAATAACAACAACTACGTTTAACAATGAAAATTACAAACAATATAAGAAACGGAATTACAAATTACACAAATAGATAAAGAACACTTCTTGCATGCTTCACACTCAACAAAACCTCTCACAAGCTTTAATGGAGGAAGATGGAGGAAAATGAACTTTTATTAGAAACTAAATAATTCTAATACAAAAATTACAAATGAAAACTAAGTCATTTCTCTTGGTTCTGCTCGGGGCTATTTATAGGCCTGAGTTTGAGAAATTTGCAATAAAACCCAACCCTACACATTAATACAGGAATAACCCCAAAAACCCACACTGCAATGACACGTGGCAGCCGCGCATGCGCGGCCAAAGCAGGGGTTTGGCCGCGCAAGCGCGGCGGTTTGGTGGCAAAACACTGGATGCTTCTTTCTCTGGTCTTCTGCTCCTTTTACTTGTCTTTTGAAAACTTTATACTGCAATAATTCAACCAGAGGATCTCCAGATTTCTTATCCAAGACTTATTCATTTCTTTCACTTTTGACTTTTCACCACTTTGACTTCAAATTTCCCTTTAGTCCCAAATGACGACTCTTTTCGTCCCCTCTTCTGAACTGGTACGGGACGGATGCTGGAACCCGGCTTTTATCTGTTTGTGACAGATGTTCTGGATTTTGCCGTAAATGTGGTGATTTTGTCGGATTTGCTCTTTCTTGGACTGGAAACCTGTAATCTGTAACATGCAGCAAATACGGATAAAAAGCACCTACCTGTATGCAATGTGATTAAGAATGGGCGGTACAAATATACAGAAATATGCAATGAACACCAGACGTCAGATAGCAGTTCCCTGGTGACATGTGTACAGGTTAGTTCATCGACATGAGATCGTCATTTGTCTCGTGTGAGTTCCCACTGTACTTTGATTACTACCCTACCATGCTCAAAGGAGACGTGCAAACAGGTTTTAGTTGGGTACAGTCCCGAGCCACATGGAGGCAGTGAGCGGATCTGCAGGGGTTCGCTTCTCCCGGTATTGGGGGTGAGATCGCGCTGTGTCTAGGAGAGCCATTATACGAAGTCCTTAGCCAAGGCAGGAGATTTACTGGTAGGTATTCCAGTAGTATCTCAGGGTGTTCTGGGCTACACTCCGACACGACTTGTACCGCTTTTGGGGGTTTGACTTTTACTAACCACCTAGGCCCGCCATGCGATGCTCATAGACGAACGGAGCAGACTGTACGGATATTGTCACCGACAGGCTCAGTAGGGTGTCAGGATGAGTTCGCTCATCGACGTCCCTTTTGGTCAATACCTGGTAGCCCGTTATGTATGGTAATACCTCTGACGTGCTAGTGGTTAAATCCACAGCCAAGAGATTGACGAGTCTTTAGAGTCCCCCACAGGCCGTTTCTCAAGTTTCGGGCGAAATGCTGTAGAGGCCGTATGGAGATATGGAAGGGTTCGATCAGATTGGTGCGGTATTGCACGGATCATGATCGGACGGATAATACTAGAGGGCTTTGGTTTAAGCCGGATCCTAGTATTGTATAGTATAGATTTTGTCTCATTGCATTTGTATTCGGTCAGAATACAAATACGGGTATGTATATACAGTCGCGGGGTTTTCCTGTAATTTATTACAGGATCGATTTTTTGAAGTTGCCAGTTTGCTTTCCGTTTCGGCCTTTTTTCCTTTGTTTCCTTTCTTTGGCTGAAATTTGGTGGAGGGGGTTATTTGCAATTGTGCATTTAACAAAGGAGATGACTTTTATGGCACATGATGGTTTCATGATGGTTCCACCATCGCTTGACTTCATTGATTCATCATTGCTTGACTTTGCTTGATGAGATGGTTTATGATTATATTCTCTCATCATCACTCATCATTCTTTCTTCACATTTCTTATGGTTACCTCCTTACTCCTCGTGTGCTCACCCCCCTTGTTTATTTCCTTCCTCATTTTTCTTGTAAGGGGCCGGCCACTTTTGAGAGGGAGAGAGATGAGGATTGATTTTGTGGGGAGAAAAATCATTCATCTCATATTCTTTGCTTGCCAAAAAATTCAATAGTTCATTTCCTCCATCAAAATGGCCCCAATGAGACAAAGCTTTCTACACTTCATCTACAGTATCCTTGGGCACGTCGACTCGCCAACTTCGTGCCCGAGTTGCCTCGGTCCAGAGGTGGGAGCCCGTAAAAGAACCCGGCGATGTGGTGCCCTTCCGACAAGGAGATGAAGACCGGAGATTCCGTGGGGAGATCGGGACGACGACGAGAAGACCGAAGGACACAGATCGCTCGGTATATCTCTATACCCCTTCTCTAGTTACCTAGGAGTAGGTCAATGGCCCGATCCGGGTTTTTTAGTGCGCGGTGGTGCCGGTTTACAAGTTTTGTAAAAGTATCGTTTCCGTATTTTGGCCTCGTTCAGACGGCCGGGCCGCCGCCGTGTACTTACAGATTATATATACTAATATATGAGACGAGATCTATAAGAATATGACATGAGATCGATGAATATGATAAGGTTGAGATAGATGTGTTATGAGATCGGTAAAATAAGATAAATATATATAAGATCACTTGATGTGAGATACTGATTTGATGAAAAGAGAATGTGATGAAATAAGATGACTTGGCTTGTTATGTCGATATACGGATGCGAGGTGATATGAGAATATAGATACTGTTGCCAAGATATGATATGAGATTTATACGGATTCGACTTGAGAGATATGTGTATATATATATTTATGAGAATAATGAGTGATGTGCCGTACGAGACTTTAGATCCTGTCACGACCCGAAATTTGGCACGTGACGGCCCTTAAACTACGCAACGTCTACAGGCGTAACACAATTTAAGTAAGCCGAAAACCCAGCAATCTAAACCATCAAATTAGTAAGTGATAAGAACATTGTTAAAACTTTTAAAAATCTCGAGTACAAATTCTTTAAAGTCCAATTTTAGTTTCTTAAAAATTTTGGCAGCACCTCCTTTGTAAAAAACTAACCCCAAAAATGGGTACAACATAAATATAAAGTAAAGCATCCCCAACGGGAGCAAATCCATGCCCAACGGCGGAAATCAACCACCACAACAGATATACGACGCCATAGCGAAGAAATAAAAGACGATATAAGTAAAACTGCATAAAAGACATCCAAGTCACCAAAATATACAATATCGTCCTCACATCAAGTCTCTAAGTCAATACATGAAAGTGGTAGACGGAGAGTACAGGATACAACGAATATACAATAAGCAATATCGGATAACCGCAAAACCCGCCTATAGCAAAACTACACGCAGTCAGCCGAAGCGGTATCCACTGCAAAAGATGAGATGATAGGTAGAAGCCCTGCCTCGACCACACTGATGAACAACCTGCAAACCATGTGGCACAACGGGGGTGAGTTGACAACTTGTGAATAGTAAATAACATATGCAGGTAATCGCAAGTATGCACGTACAGCGCGAATCTAACACATTCAAGCTAAAAGCAATAAATGCCCATATGTATGCAACAGTCATGAAAGGTACTCTATCAGGTACAACTAATACATGAAGCAATAATATGGCAATATGTATATGCAACAGTCATGAAAGGTACTCTATTAGGTACTACAAAAACATGAAGCAATGCATATAGAGTAAATGCGGAGTATGGGATAAAACATGTCATTCTCACGGAATCCTGACCTCGTGTGTTATACCTTAGAATGTGTTTTGTGGCTAATTATATTTTAATTTATGGTTTTTAATAAAAAGTTTACCAAATTGGTTTTTAATTATTTTATCCTATTTATTGAATATTTTATTAGATTTTTCCTCGGCTTGCACACACTTGTGCTTGATAACTAGGGTGTAAATTGGGGTTTAGCCATGATTAGCAACATAGTGAACTAACCATTTCCCCTAATCTAGTTTTATAAGTTTGTATTAAGTGTTTTGGTTTTATTGTTCATGGTTGTTTTTAAAATAAAAAGGGTTTTTATTGATTGGGTTGAATTTGTTGACTTTGTGTGAGAGAGAGGGCATGGGGAGCATGGTGTGAGCCATGCCTCATTTATGAGGGAAGAGAGAGAGGGGGGTCTTGGCTTTGCTCTCTCATTTCTCCTCTAATTTTCCCTTACTCTCATTCTCTCTCTCAAACACACACACACACACACCTACAGCAGTGGCAGCAGCAGCACCAGAGGCAGCAACAACAACCTCAGCATCATTAACAACAACAACAGTGACAGCAGCAGCCATCAGCAGCAGCAGCAGGCAGCAGCAGGAGCTCCATCTACTCACAGCTTCTCCTTCCACTTCTTCACCTGCCTTCTAGGGTTCATTAGGGTATATTTCTTGAACCCCATTTCATGGTTTGCTTAAGTTTTGACTTGATTAGCTTTGATTAGTGTTAAATAGTGAGTTTAGTGCTAAATATGGTGTTTGATGTGGAATTTTGGTTAGAATATGATTGTGCTGGTAAACCCTATCTATTTAAGTGTTGTTAAGTTCACTTTAACTGAGATTCAACCCAGGTTTCACTAAAATACCATAGGGTTTTCTTTTTATGCAAAATTACCGTTTTAGGCGACATTATGGCTTTCTGTGATCTGCTATTGACCCGGACCCTTCAGGATAAAATTGAGAAAACTGGGGCATGCTCACTTGGTATAGACACCACCATCAAAACACGAGCCCTTCATTCCCAAAACTGGCCGCATATTTAATCAATCTGGCCACAAATTGCGGCCAGGAAAGGGTGTTGGGACTTGAGTTTTGGGTACTGTAGTCTGCTTTGATTTTTAGTGTTTTGGCATGTGTAGTTTTGTGAGATTTTACCTGTAGAAAAATCTGGGACAATATATCGTTTTTCATGTTCGTTGTGTTTGCGCGATACGCGCGATATGTGAGTGGGTTCTGTGATCCAGCATGTCGTGGCGTGTCGCGGTAATTTTAGACGCGTATACACACGTTTCAGCGTATCGTGCACACGCGCGTTTAGTTCGCGACGCGAGTTTCTCGTTTGGGTTCGATATCGCGTTTCGCGGAATATTTGGCTTATATATGATTTCCTTGTCTCATTTTCAGGTTTGCAGGCGGGGACTACGGACACGGCTATAGAGGGAGACAGGTGGCAGGATTCACCTAGCGTGGAGCGTAGGTGAGTAGATTTAACATCTACAGAGGAATCGCCCGCATGGCGTTATGCGTCTGGGCTAGGATTTTAATACTTGTCGCATATTCTACGTCATTGCTAGAATTGCGTCTTTACCCTATTTCTTAGATGTAGTTGTACTGTGACTAGCAGCCGTAAGACACTGCACATATTATTGACGGTTCATGTTGCACGAGCACGGATTGTATGCTACACACACACCGTCAATAATTGCCATGTCACACACCAACCCCTTATAGATATTATATTGCTTAGTTAGGGACCTTCTGACATTGATTCGCATTGCTTGTCACACATGACATCTAGCTTGTCGGTATACCTATAGTGTATCATACCATTAGTGATAGGTACATATACACCTTGTAATACAGCTACAGGTATACCTTGCACATATTTTGCTTATACCCAGGGGGGCATCCTACATATTCTACTTATACCCAGGGGGGTATACGACATCTTTTACTTATAGGTAGACACCTATACTTAGCTGTACCTTATTGATTTCGCATACATCTGGTTTCAGCTACATATTCTCATTTATATGCTCGCATTTCAGATATATCGCATATATTTATTCCTGGATTTGCGCATTGTTTATTTGGATTTTACATGATGTTTTCTGGATTTGGAAACCGCGGGAGTTCATGAAATTATGCATACATTGAAAAACCCGGTTTCCTTGATATGATATTTGCGCAGCCACCATGAGATTTATCGGTTCTGAATATATACTCCATACGAGGTGTGGTTGCCGTATGAGGGTACATGGTGGGGCTCGATATGGTTCCCCTCGGTAAGAAGATCGATGGATTTTGCCGATTGAGCCTGGAGGCGGGCGAGTAACTACCGGTGACAGTACTAATGACTCGGCGGGGATCATGGAGATACCGTTGGGAGTCATGCACGTATGCATACGTCGATAGGCGAGGGTCAGAGCTAGGCACTCGTGCTTTCGGGATAGCGTATGATACGTACCTATCAGGATTTCTGTGTCGATGCTTGGCACATTGTTTTCATGATATTTCTTTTAACACCTTTGTATATATAACAGGGGATTTAGCCGTTGTTATATATACCCTTACACCAATATTAGTGGAATGGGACTCTAATATATGTGTATTGACCCCATCATATTTAATTCTGCAAATATATATTTAGGATGCTAGAATCTTACTTGGGATTTTGACTTGGGATATTAGGTGATTCATTGAGATTGGATATTGGACATACATATGGGATTACTGATTTGTACATTCGGGATATAGGAGATTAATCGATATTTTACATTGATGAGATGTGAGACTCATATGATGTTAGAGCCCAACGTGGAGGTTGATTTGAGGAATTGGGATTTGAGTGTCTTGATGGATTGTGATCCTACCACGATGACAGGATTCCGTGGGATGACATATTTCACTCCATACCTCATACCTTTTCACGTATGCACTGTTCCATGTATTAGGAGTACCTGTTAGTGTACCCTTCATGATTGATGCATATCTACATTCTCATATTCATATTGCATGGTTATTGCATACTACTGTCATGTTGTTATTGCTTCACATATTGATTATACCTGCTAGTGTACTTTCCATAATTCTGCATTCACATGACCTGTTATTACTGTAAATTGTATATCTTAGATTCATGTTGTACGTACATTCCTGCGATTACCTGCATATGTTATTTACTATTCACGAGTTGGCAACTCACCACCGTTGTTCCATAGGTGTTGCAGCGTGTTCCCCCGAGTAGTCGAGGCAGGCTATTCAGCTATTCACCTATCATCTTTTGCAATAGATACCGCATCGGCTCACAGTATACTATTTTGCTTAGGTGGGTTTTGGTGGTTATCTGTATTTCACATTGTACATTCGTTGTATCTTGTACTCTCCATCTACTATTATGTTGTTGGCTTAAGGACTTGGTGAGGACGTTATTGTTTATTATTTGTGGATTTGTTGTCTTTTATATACAGTTTCCTTCCTATTGTCTCTTATTTCTTCGCTACGGCGTCGTATATTTATGATGTGATTGTTTTCCGTCTTTGGGCTAGTTTTTACAAAAGGTGTGTTGCCAAAATTTTAATGAAAGAAAGTGGGACTTTTAAAGAATTTGGGTTGTGATTTCAAAATACTTTTATTATCTTTTCCGTATTTTCATGGTTTAGATTTCTGGGTTTGGCTTTCTATTACTGCGTTACGTCTTTAGGCGTTGCGTAGTATTAGGGCCGTCACGTGCCAATTTCGGGTCGTGACAAAGTTGGTATCAGAGCGCTAGGTTTTACCTTTCGGAGTGTAGGATGACCTTAGTATGATGGAGTAGGTAGCTTAAGCAGAGTAACATAGTGTGTGTATGTATGCAGCATACCCACGATGCGGTACTTCGCCTTAAGCGACCTAAGTACAAATTGCTTGAAATTCCTTCCTTGATGATTTCGATTTCCTTATTCTTATCGAATCTTATATCCATTTATAGCCTTGCCGCCGATGACTATGGGGACTCAGGGTGATGCAGCGAGGGCCAAGGTCAGAGTTGGCTCGGGTGAGACGAGTACTGACCAGGATGGCACTCTAGTTGCACAGGTGCAGACGGATCAGTCTATGACATATACTATTGATGGGCTTTTGGAAGAGATGCAGGACTTCCGCCAGACGATGAGTTCATTGGTTGATGTCGTTCGGGAGCTACGACAGGAGGTTGCCACCCCTATTACTCAGTTGTCACTTACGATCAGCATGCATCGGTCCGTCACCTACATAGCACCAGTGGTTGCAGCTCCAGTTGACGATGTACATATTCCAGGACAGTGGAGGACTCGTACCAGTGTACCAGCCCAGAGACTAAGGTTTGGTCATCGAGACAGATTTCATGGCCGTCGCGGGAGCAGCAGAGGATCAAGACGAGGACAGTCGTTCAGCTCTCATCCTTAGGATGGTCAGCAGTCAGCGCGTGGATGTTTTCGATGCGGAAGCCTTCAGCACTTCGTCAGGGATTGTTCCTCAGCACGGTGTCAGGATCGTACTCAGATAGGCCGTGGACGTGGAAGGATCACTCAGAGGGATCAGTCTACCAGAGGAGTTCTGCCTGTTGCGGGTAGAGGGCAGACACAGGAGTTTGCTTCTACTCATCGGGACGCGCAGACGTCCAATGCAGAGTTTTCAGGTATCCTTAGTTCGCATGTTCTTTTGATGTATTCGTTGTTTTTCATACTTGTGCCATGTTAGGTAGATTATCCGTTTGCTTGTGTTAACTTCTGTCAGCGATTCTTTTGTTGCGCGACACGTATTTCAGTTGTGTGCCAATCGGATAGGAGATAGAGAATTGTTCACCGTTCAGATCCTTCTAGAGACGTTGGATTTGACATTCTCCTGGGCACGGACTGGTTAGCTACGTGCTAGGCGTCTGAGGACTACCGTGAGGAAACAATCAGGTTTGTTTTCCCCGGCAAGTCAGTTCTTGTTGTGCAGGTGGATAGTTGTGCCGCCTCTCACAGCTTGAATTCAGCCTTTTTCGCTAGTCGGCTACTGAGGAGATGTCGTGGATTCTTGGCATTCATTCGTGATACCATTGCCACAGAGAGTTTATTGGACCGGTGTTCCTTTCGTGCGAGAGTTTTTCCGACGTTGTTCCTGATGAGTTGGCGAAGCTTAGGGAGCTTAAGGGTCAGCTGCAGAGTTGTTATTGGGGAGTTTTTGTGCATCTGAGTGTTTCGCTTTTGGAAGCTCCTATTTCTGTTCATCGAGGAGAAGGACGGAAGTTTAGGATTGTGTATCGACGGATCGTTAATTGAACCGGCTTACGGTGCGGATAGGTATCCTTTACCTCGCCGTGATGATTTCTTTGATCAGCTCCACAGTGCGAGACATTTTCTAAGTTTGCTTGGGATCGGGTCATCATTATTGCGGGTTCGGAGTGATGGCATTCTGAAGACTGCCTTGTGCGTGCTACGGGCTTTGTGTATTTTGGTGAGTCATTGGATTCACTGATGCCCTAGCAGCATTCGTAGATATGATGAACCAGATTTCTTCAGGCCGTTCCTCGACCAGTTATTATTGTGTTATTTACGACATTCTGGTCCATTTAATGTGTCTTGAGGAACAGGAGTAGCACTTGAGGATTTGTTATACAGATACTGGGAGAGCACCGGTTGTTTGCCTGATTCTCGGAGTGTTTCTTCAGGCTTGTTGTGTTGATTCCTAGGTCCTGTAGTCACGGGAGACGGTTTCGTATGGTTCCGAGGGAGATCGTGGCCGTACAGCTTAGGCCCAGACATGTGTGCAGGATGGAGATCCACAGATTTTTGGGCTTAGCAGGTTTTTACCGCCGTTTCGTGCAGGATTGCTAGAGTAGTGCTGCACTGTCGACTAAATTGACCGGAAGGGAGGTTTCTTCTTGGGACTGAGGCATGTGTGCGGAGTTTTCGGCAGTTGAAGATTCGGTTAACAACTGCATTAGTCCTTTCTTTGCTTTTGGTTCGGGCGACCTTGTTGTTTAACTGTAATGTTTCTTGAGTGGGCTCGAGAGTGTACTAAGGTGACACTATAGAGTTATCGCTTTTGCTTCCCTACATTTGGAGGAAGTACGAGAAGGATATTCCACTCATGATCTGGAGATGGCCGTGGTGGTTTGCGTTGGAGATTTGGGGACACTATTTGTTCGAGAGTCGTGTCGGATTTTCACGAACCACCAGAGCTAAATGTACATCTTCCTGCAGCAAATTTTGATTGTTGTGATAGTCCTCTGCAGATTTACAGTTCTTGTGCGATCGTTGAGTATAGCAGCTTAAGTTCGTCTCTAGTGAGGGGACGTCTTGCTCATGTCCACGCCCGACCACTTTTCTTAAATCGCTTTCGCGAGACACTGCCCGCCGATGCTCGTACGTTAGGGATACTTGAGCATACTTGGCTGGGTAATGATTCGGAGTCCTTGATTTGTGACAATGGTGTGCTAAGTTAGGGACACGTTTGTGTACCTGATATTATCAGGTAGAGACGTGAAATTCAAGAATAGGCACATCAGTCAACTCTCTGTTTTCAATCAAGTTCCACCAGCATTGACGTGACTGTGAGAGTTACTGGTGGACAGGGATGTAAAGAGATGTTTTAGGGTTCGTTTCAAGGTGTCTGTCTTGTTGTGTGCTGGGGTCGAGCATCTGAGGCCGGCTGGAGAGTTGCAACCTCTTACCATTCCGAAGTAGGTGTGGGAGCAGATCTCCATGAATTTCGTTATAGTGTCTAACCAGGTTTAGTCAGGGTGTGACTCCATTCGGATTCTTGTCATCCGGTTATACTCAGTTTGCTCAGTTGTTCTTTGTTAAGTTGTGTGTTTGTGTTAATTGTTGTCAGCGGTTGGGGATCGTCACTCGCCATCGCTAGGGTTCTCCTTCGATAGCTGTTATTTGGAGACACTCCAATTGGCCACCTTTAGGTTTAGGGGTTAGGTTGTGTCGATCACCAGTCTGTTGTTTTCTGACTCTGTGTAAGTAGGATTTTTGGACCCCAGCTAGTCTAGAGACTTCGGAAATGATCCAGTTGATTCAGGTCAGGATGAGAGTAGCCAGTGCAAACAGTGGTCTTATACCGACCGTGTTGGTCATAGACTTATGTGCGCAGTGGCAAATCATGTATTCCTGCAGAGTTCTCCGATGAATGACGTGTTGGATTTTGCGAAGCTTGTCCCAGGATTTTAGGTCCTTTTGAGATCCTATAAGCGGGTTGGTTTTGTTGCCTTTAATTTTGCACTTCCATCCAGATTATTGAGCATTCACCCCATTTTCCTTATATTAATACTTTACGATTACCTTCATGACCTTTCTCACATGATTGGCATCGGACCATTTAGCTTAGATGCGATCTTTAGTTCACCAGCAGCCAATTGTGTTAATGGCTCGGCAGGCGGAGAAACTTCGGTCAAGGGTCTTGCCATCTGTGAAGGGTTTTCTTGGACATAGCCGTATAGTGAGGTAATCACTTGGGAGGCTGCGAGCGAGAATTGAGAGTTGTGATCTTCTCTTTGAAGGTACGTGTGGTAGTATATTTTTAAATTCGGGGACGAATTTCTTTTAAGGGATGAGATTGTAACACCTTAGAATGTGTATTGTGGCTAATTATATTTTAATTTATGGTTTTTAATAAAAAGTTTACCAAATTGGTTTTGAATTATTTTATCCTATTTATTGAATATTTTATTAGATTTTTCCTAGGCTTGCACACACTTGTGCATGATAACTAGGGTTTAAATTGGGGTTTAGCCATGATTAGCAACATGGTGAACTAACCATTTCCCCTAATCTAGTTTTATAAGTTTGTATTAAGTGTTTTGGTTTTATTGTTCATGGTTGTTTTTAAAATAAAAAGGGTTTTTATTGTTTGGGTTGAATTTGTTGACTTGGTGTGAGAGAGAGGGCATGGGGAGCATGGTGTGAGCCATGCCTCATTTATGAGGGAAGAGAGAGAGGGGGTCTTGGCTTTGCTCTCTCATTTCTCCTCTCATTTTCCCTTTCTCTCATTCTCTCTCTCAAACACACACACACACACACACACACACACACACCCCTACAGCAGTGGCAGCAGCAGCACCAGAGGCAGCAACAACAACCTCAGCATCATCAAACACAACAACAGAGACAGCAGCAGCCATCATCAGCAGTAGCAGGAAGCAACAGCAGCAGCAAGAGCTCCAGCTACTCACAACAGCTCCTTCAACTTTTTCACCTACCTTCTAGGGTTCATTAGGGTATATTTCTTGAACCCCATTTCATGGTTTTCTTAAGTTGTGCCTTGATTAGCTTCGATTAGTGTTAAATAGTGAGTTTAGTGCTAAATATGGTGTTTGATGTGGAATTTTGGTCAGAATATGATTTCCTTGTCTTATTTTCAGGTTTGCAGGCGGGGACTACGGACACGGCTACAGAGGGAAACAGGTGGTAGGATTCACCTAGCATGGAGCGTAGGTGAGTAGATTTAACATCTACAGGGGAATCGCCCGCTTGGCGTTATGCGTCTGGGCTAGGATTCTAATACTTGTCGCATATTCTACGTCATTGCTAGAATTGCGTCTTTACCTTATTTCTTAGATGTAGTTGTACTGTGACTAGCAGCCGTAGGACACTGCACATATTATTGACGGTTCATGTTGCACGAGCACGGATTGTATGCTACACACACACCATCAATAATTGCCAAGTCACACACCAACCCCTTATAGATACTATATTGCTTCGTTAGGGACCTTGTGACATTGATTCATATTGCTTGTCACACATGACATCTAGCTTGTCGGTATACCTATAGTGTATCATACCATTAGTGATAGGTACTGTAGGGTTCCTAGGCACACACTAGAGGTATCACAAGGCATCGACCATGCCCGTTTCAAAAATTACGGTGCTGAGAAACCCTAGACTACGGATCGTTGGCTAGATGTCTAGGCGAAAGAAGCAACTAGTAAACTACTTTACTAAGGGAACGGAAATACAAACTTTGTAGATCCGGTGCTCCACCTCCATAGCTCCACAACGAAGTCCCCTCGCTTTCCAAATGAATTCCCGGGCTCTAGCGTCGGCTTCGTCGGAGAAATGGCGAGCTAGGTCGTCGATGTCCATGCCGAAGATGATCTACGTCGAGGCATCGCTAGATCAAGCTCCACCTTCACCAAGCCATGAAAACTTGTGAAGGAAACACCCTATACTACTTGGCAAGAGGTAGAGGATGAAGAAATAGGAAGTGGGTAGACTTTAGAATTGGATTTCTCACTCTTGTTCATCAATCACCATTGATGGTTAAGCTTTTTCTTCTTGTGAAGAAGAAGAAGAAGATGAAGAAGATGATAATTGTTATGATAAGTTAATTTAAAAAGAAATAAAAATGAATACTTATCATAATAATAACCATGGTCAAGTGTAGAGAATAAACTAGGGTTAGGTCAATGGTTAGGTTAGGCATGAAACAAAAATGGTGGACTTTTTCAAACCTTCATGAAGCTTCACAAAACAACAAAGAAAGCCACCATTTCTTTTCTTTTGCCAAAATGAAATAAATAAATAAATAAATGAGTAAGTAAATAAAATCATAACCCTAACCATTACATAACCATGGTTTAATCTTAACATACACTTAAACAATCATGTATCAACAAACATGATACAATCAAATGTACAAATGTATATCACATATACAATGTGCACAATCCAAGTGAGAAAATCCATTTAAAGTGAACCAATACTAGTTAATGCAAAGTAATATATCAAATATATAATTATACATTAAATCATTAAATCAACACTTGATTTAACGATCCGGTCATATCGCATATAACCGACTAGTATCCAATGTATCGGCTTATCGAATCAATCCTTGATTCGATAACTAGGTTATATCGCATACAACCATTCGATACATTCATCGCGAGAATAGAATACGGTATCACATACACGCATTATTCTCGGTCTCGCACATATCTCATATGTGCTCCTATTTCGTTTCGCTTGAGCCAGGAAACCTCTGTGTAGGACTCTAAAGACCCGTCAATACGCCGGCAGCAGATGATAATCATATCAATCACCCACAAGCCGAAAGTGGTCTGCTAAACGTAACGGCCACCCGGGTATTGAGCGATCAGAAGATCGACGAGCAAGCCCGCTCACACTCCAGTGAATCCAACCAGTAACACTACCGTACAGTCCGGTCTCATCGTCTGATATGTCGCATATCTTGCCTAGGGGTGGTTAACGTCAGACCCCAATAGCTCGATAAGTCGTGTCGATATGAGGTCTATAACAGTTCGAGAAACTACTGGTAACACTTACCAGTAAATCTCAGCAACCCTGGCCAGGGATTTCCGGTTATAGCCAATCGAACACAGCGCAACATCAACTCCCTATACCGGGAGAGACGAATCCCCTCCTATCGCTCATTGCCTCCAAGTGATTCAGGACTATTCCCAAAAGCCACCGTTTTGCACGCCCTCTTGGACGTGCTAAGGTGGAAATCAAAGCACAGTGGGAATCACACAAGACTCTATGACGATCTCGGGTCTACAGACTAACCTGTACCAGTGTCACCAGAGAACTGCCATCTGACGTGAGGTATAATACCATCTGGGAGTTCTCGGCGAGTCCGTCCAGTGTACCCAGTCTCTACTGAGCACCCGTATATCATCTCCGATGTCAGACACCAATGGATATGGGATCATCCATCGCCCATCTAGATGGGTCGAGAAGGTATACGCTAGTCTACTCTGGTATATCGATGCCCCGTCTCGATACACCCACGACTAGGGACCTTGAAGGATGTACTTATGGACTACCATGTCCCCACTAGTATGATCCGCATCATAGTCCAGGTAGTCAAGTACACATCCTAAGGGCTTTACCAACATGTAATAGAGAGACAATCAATGTACACGTTAAGGTAAAGAGTAACCAGATAGCATACAATCATGTCGAGCAAGAAAGTCCTCCGCATATATATCCCAGCATCCACTATAATATACATCCTATGTATAGCAATGGCCTCTAGGGCATACATATAACTAACAATCTCCCACTTGCACTAGGGCCATCTGTAGCAGTGGTTGCAGTATCTCATACTCAACCATCCCATAAAAGTCTCTCTCTAGGAATAGGCCTTCGTGAGTGGATCCGCTGCGTTATCCTCTAAGTCTGCTCTCCTTGCCTTGATCACCCTGGAGATCAACCATCTCCATGATCAGGTGATACTGCCTTAGAATAAGTCTGGATCACTGATGGGACCGGCGTTCCTTGGCATAAGCCACAACTCCATTGTCTCACAATGGTAGGAACTTAGTTCCTCTCATGAACTAATATACACCCAAACATCCTCTTTGGTAGCATCTTAAGTAGCGATGTATCCTGCCTTTATCGTCTAGTATGTCACGGTATCTAGCTTGGAACTCTTCCAACATACCGTCCCTTTACTAAGGGTAAAGACAATGCCTGTGACTGACATTCAGTCGTCTTTATCACTCTGGAACACTTCCAGTGATTCTCCCAAGGATCGATTGATACCATCTCACTACTACTAGTGAGTATCCTAACATCCAATTAGATCTATCTCATAGATCCAAAATCAGGATATAGGAGGTATCACATTGATCCTATATGGAGAATCATTGTGATAAGCGGAGATTGATCGAGCGTAGCATAAGAAACTCCTTTCTTATCAAGAGTATGTCATCCACGTACTCTACGAGGATCGTCACCATACTCCCTACTACCTTTTTGTATATACAAGGTTCATCTACCATTTTGATGATGTCAACTTCTTTGACTAATCCATCAAAACAGATGTTCCAACTCCGCGATGCCTGCTTTAATCCTATAAAGCATCTTGCACACGTTTCCGCTGCTCCCACTGTCTACGAAGCCCTCTGGCTGTGTACTTATAGACGCTCTCTTCCAAAACATCATTTAGAAAAGCAATCATGACACCCAATCACCAGATATCGTAGTCATGGTATGTAGCCGTGACAAGTAGGATCTGGATGGACTTAAGCATAGCTACTTGAAAAGGATTCATCATTATCCGCACCTGGTCAATGATGCAAACTTTTAACAAGTCTAGCTTTGAAAGTCTCAACTTTTCCATGTACACCAAGTAATCTTCTCAAGATATACTTGCTCCTGATGGGGATTTAACCCTTCAGATATAGCAACTAAAGTCCATACTTTGTTGGTGTATAAGGATTCCATCTCAGATCGATAAGCATCCAGCCATTCTTACAGAGTCCCACTCCAGATGGCCAGCTCGAAACTAGTTGGGTCATCATCTCATGACGCAATCCTCGCTCCCACTGTCATAGAGAAACCGAAGTATCTCTCATGTGGGTGAGGAACCCTACTAGATCGGCGGAGAGGCTGAGGTTCGTTGGAATCTACTGAATCCTTCGGTTCTACCAAATCATCTGCTGTCATTTGTATAGCTGGAACCTTTCCAGTTGTACTTAACAGACCTTGCCTCGAGCTTGTACGGATTTTGCTTTTAGACATAGGCCGGACAACCCCAAATCTTAACCAATTTAAGATATGGGCTCTTCCCATTCCATATCTTATATGGAGTGGTAGGCAACTGATTTGATTTGAACCCTATTTGGTAGGTATGCATCTTCTCAAGTGCATAACTCCCAAAAGGAAATAGGTAACTCAGTAGTACTCATCATAGAGCACACCATATCAAATAGGGTGTGACTGCTCCGCCCCGATATACCATCGTGCTATGGTGTATACGGAGGAGTAATTCTGAGAGAGAATCTCATTCTCCTTTAGAATAGTCCAGGAATTTTCGTGCTCAAGTATTCTCCTCCTTGATCTCATCAAAGGACATAATACTTATACCCGTATTTTGGTTCTTTACTTCTAACTTATATTCTGTGAATATCTCAAAAGGTTCGGACTTGTGTTTCAACAAGAACATATGTCTGAATCTAAAGAGATCATCAGAGAACGTAATAAAGTATAAAGAACCAGTCCTGGCATGTGTAGACAGGGGACCTACATATATCAACATGTATCAGTCCCAAGAGTTCATTAACTCTTTCTCTGTTTATAATAAACAGAGCTATGGTCATCTTATCTTTGTGACATGACTGGAGAGTTTCACAAGATGTAAATTCAAACTAATTTAAATATGCATCTATATGTAACTCCAGCTAGTCGGGTCGCATTGATATGGCCTAGTCTACAATACCTCAAGAAGGATCCGTTCATTTCTGAACTTTTCCTCTTGTGCGTGTTCTATATATTAAGAACTGTAGTTTGATTTAGAACATAAATGCTTTTAGATAACGTGCCTGAACCGATCAGCTTTTGATATAGGAAATGTTCAAAACATTATCCAATAATACAAAATTTTATCGTTTCTTTACTAATAAAGAGACAGATATGATTTTGTATATCAGGTTCGGTATCTAATAACATTCGTTCAGAATCAATGTATTACAATATAGGGTGACAGTGTCCAACAGACTTGGCTGCAACTCTTTCCCCGTTTTCTGCCTCATGAAACTTATCACCCGTTCTCAGTTTTTCTACCCTTTTGTTGCCCTATGTAACAGATTAAATATCTGGGATCCTGATCCGGTATCATATACCCAGGATGCAGAGGATACTGAGAAACAGTTCTGTATAATGAACACACCCGAAGATGATGCATCAGCATGCACTCTCTTCGTTTGGGCGGCACGGGAAATCTGGTATTCCCCAATTTCCTGCTCGATCTTATAACAAGTATAAGTTGGAGTGGGACCAACGTTCCCCAGCTCAGTATAACAAGCGGGTTCGGTCAATAATCCGTATTATTATCTTGATTAAGGCGTGATATGGTCGCTACCAGGAAAGAAAGAGAAGAAAACACTCAGCGTGCGCTCTTGCAAGAATAGATTGGTTATTATTTTATCTAATCAGGATGGCTCCCACTTCTTTTTATCAAATCTTCCTTCAAACCCTAAAAGGAAAGACTAGCCGGGATTAATTACACACTACAAGTTCGCCAATATTTCAGCCAGGCCAGTGTCGGTACTTTGAGGGAGGTCCCCCGTGCTTTCGCACGAACCTAATTAATGTCAACCTCGTTTTCCCAGAGGCGTAACCCCGTTGACACGTTTCTAGACACCTACTTGATCGGCTAATTGTAATGTATAAAACTCTCCCAGGAGTAACTCTTACTCGCAGCGGGTATCGGGATCCAACTATCTCATATAAGGTATGCAATCTCATTGCAAATTTCGACACTTGAAATTCCCGATAATATTTTGCCCCTAGTGTTCTATGACCTTGACGAATGCCAAACAACCCATAGTCCACTTAGTCAAGTTCAACCCATACATTTCTTGATCGAATTAAACCCACCCGTACGACCCTTGACGAATGCCAAACAACGCCGTATGAATACCCTAATCCAATCTGCATCATATGCATAAGCAGATAAATACTAGTTAGCTACCGTACACTACGCCTTGACGAATGCCAAACTACCGCAGCACGAATACTAACTAGTACTTATCTGAAATGATGGAGGGCAACGACAGGTTTTTCTGAAAACCTATTGCGTAATGAACTTGATATCGTTGTAGGATCGAATGAATTTTGAAATAGAGTGTTTTTGAGGCTTTTCTAGTTTTGCTAAAGGAGTCACTCCCGGTGAAGGGATCGTCGGTTCTTTCCTCGTCGAATGAGGTGCAGGATATATCATATATATCACTGTGCAAAGCAAAAACTCTTAAAAGCAATCAAAAGACAAACCGAGTGTGTAGCATCTGCCAGTTATTGCTAAAGGAGTCACTCCCGGTGAAGGGATCTCGGTCCTTTCCTTATCGAATAAGGTGCAGGATATATCATATATACCGCTGTGCAAAGCAAGAACTGTAGCTACCTGTTTTATTTTGAAATTCGATTCTACAACATCTTAGGTTTCTTTTACTTTCATTAATCACATTAATGAAGTCCCATCATTTAAGTACCTAAACATCACAGATAAATACGACGTACACTTATGTCATCCGCATTCGCCTCGATGTCCCTTCGTGCACCGTTAGGTTAGGTATCTAACGACAGAGCGGGGCAGGGCTAGCGAGGGTGTAAAACATAAGTAACGCCTATATAATATATCATATATACTATATACTGTATCTATCACAGAACATCACATGATCACATCACAGATATCGCAGCAGAAGAAACATATGAAATATTGGATATACTAGGACGTCCGTGTTTTCAATACGAGCCAGTATAAAACACGGATTCCACGGTCGTGATGAATAGCCAAACCCACACCCCTAGACCCCTACGAGAGCGGCAAGCAACCCTACCAATTCTAGAGTTAGGAGACCCGGACTCGACTCCTCGAGTTGGTCTCCCACTGGACTCCAGAACCCGGTTACTTGTGCCCTCCTCCTTGGGTCTATCCTAGTGCGGAAAAGTAAATAATATACAAACGGTGACATCTTCCGCAACCTGGAAGTGCCCCAAATAAAAGAATATTACATACAAGTTTTTACATGAATGAAAATGAAAAACACTCATCTCACATAAAAACCCCTGGCTATTCAAACACGACGATCCAATATAACATATCCAGCAACACATAACATCACATGTCATCAACGTAAGTAAATATGCGCATCCCAATTGTCGTTGACATATAGCAACGAAACCGGCGATATCACATATTACACTTACGGTCAGAGAAAAGAAAGTGTAAAACTACAACAGTTGGAATCCGCAACCACCTCAGACATCGCATGCCTGACCAAATGAATTACTTAGACATCGCATGCCTAACAATTATAAACCCCGCATTTTAGTCTCAAAATCGAAAACTCTTTTCAATATCAAGTCGGGCAATTCAACAAGATTCCCGACATCCTGATCGAATGCTCGTCGCAAACTTTAGTAGGCGGCCGCACCCCCGATACCGTCGACAAAGTGCACCAAGGCGGAACACCGCTGCCGCGAGCACCCGAACGGATGCTTTCGGCGACGGGGTTCTCCTACAGTCACTTGGTCGGGGCTATGGAGTGAGGCTGTCTATTAAGTTTACCCGGCGAGTATCCGCGTACGCTACGTGATTGCGACGGACTTTTGATCACATCAAAATTCCGTGGCAACCGATCAAGTGAGACTAAACTGCTATGTTTATAACATTCATTCAGTTATCTCATAACTTATTGTGAATTCCAATTATTGTATCCCATTCCGGATAAATAGAAAATGTCAAACTTTCCGATCGAACAATCGAACACCCAAGTTTTCCTGATACAGATCAACACATGAACCAGGTCTAAAAACATTCAGTTCGTGCCTCAGTACCAACGGTCCAGCCGTAGAAGGGTCAAGCCAAGGCCTCAGATGTGGCACGCCGTATTGCCCCAAACCCGAAGGCTCAAAGGGCAGTTCAAGACGGTCACATAATCGAGTTAAGGTTTGTTGTCTTCTAGAGGGTCCATCGAGTTACTTGCACTACTTAGAACGTCTTTAAACTACGGAAAAATCCAACACATGGAAATTTCCCGACAGGGGAAAAATTGGGTATTTATATCCGGTCGAAACTTTTAACATATTCATAAAATATCCGGAAAAACACATAGACAAAATTTGATAATCCGATCGAACTATCGAAGCTCCAAAACAGCCCCAGAAAATGCAACTCTTAAATAAATTTTAAAAATTACCAGGAAAACCAGCATTTCAAACTAGGAGTTACTGTGCAAATGAAATGGGGCAAAGAGACCAATAGGCCGCGGAACCGCCGCACGATCCTTGCTCGTGCCGCGGATCCCCGGTTGTTAAATGGAATTAGATCATCAAACTTCACCGTAACTCTTAGATTTCCCTGCTGGTGTTTCTGCATATTTTTAATCTGGAAAAAACCACGATTTTGAAAATTGTCCAGAGAGCACATTTAGGGTTGGGGTTTCGGGTCGTTCGGAGTTCAAACTCCGTCTGGACTTCGCCTAAGGCTCTAGCTAGGCTCTGATACCACTGTAGGGTTCCTAGGCACACACTAGAGGTATCACAAGGCATCGACCATGCCCGTTTCAAAAATTACGGTGCCGAGAAACCCTAGACTACGGATCGTTGGCTAGATGTCTAGGCGAAAGAAGCAACTAGTAAACTACTTTACTAAGGGAACGGAAATACAACCTTTGTAGATCCGGTGCTCCACCTCCATAGCTCCGCAACGAAGTCCTCTCACTGTCCAAATGAATTCCCGGGCTCTAGCATAGGCTTCGTCAGAGAAATGGCGAGCTAGGTCATCGATGTCCATGCCGAAGATGATCTACGTCGAGGCATCGCTAGATCAAGCTACGCCTTCACCAAGCCATGAAAACTTGTGAAGGAAACACCCTATACTACTTGGCAAGAGGTAGAGGATGAAGAAATAGGAAGTGGGTAGACTTTAGAATTGGATTTCTCACTCTTGTTCATCAATCACCATTGATGGTCAAGCTTTTTCTTCTTGTGAAGAAGAAGAAGATGATAATTGTTATGATAAGTTAATTTAAAAAGAAATGAAAATGAATACTTATCATAATAATAACCATGGTCAAGTGTAGAGAATAAACTAGGGTTAGGTCAATGGTTAGGTTAGGCATGAAACAAAAATGGTGGACTTTTTCAAACCTTCATGAAGCTTCACAAAACAACAAAGAAAGCCACCATTTCTTTTCTTTTGCCAAAATGAAATAAATAAATAAATGAGTAAGTAAATAAAATCATAACCCTAACCATTACATAACCATGGTTTAATCTTAACATACACTTAAACAATCATGTATCAACAAACATGATACAATCAAATGTACAAATGTATATCACATATACAATGTGCACAATCCAAGTGAGAAAATCCATTTAAAGTGAACCAATACTAGTTAATGCAAAGTAATATATCAAATATATAATTATACATTAAATCATTAAATCAACACTTGATTTAACGATCCGGTCATATCGCATATAACCGACTAGTATCCAATGTATCGGCTTATCGAATCAATCCTTGATTTGATAACTAGGTTATATCTCAAACAACCATTCGATACATTCATCGCGAGAATAGAATACGGTATCACATACACGCATTATTCTCGATCCCGCACATATCTCATATGTGCTCCTATTTCGTTTCGCTTGAGCCAGGAAACCTCTGTGTAGGACTTTAAAGACCTGTCAATACGCCGGCAGCAGATGATGATCATATCAAACACCCACAAGCCGTAAGCGGTCTGCTAAACGTAACGGCCACCCGGGTATTGAGCGATCAGAAGATCGACGAGCAAGCCCGCTCACACTCCAGTGAATCCAACCAGTAACACTACCGTACAGTCCGGTCTCGTCGTCTGATATGTCGCATATCTTGCCTAGGGGTGGTTAACGTCAGACCCCAATAGCTCGATAAGTCGTGTTGATATGAGGTCTATAACGGTTCGAGAAACTACTGGTAACACTTACCAGTAAATCTCAGCAACCCTGGCCAGGGATTTCCGGTTTTAGCCAATCGAACACAGCGCAACATCAACTCCCTATACCGGGAGAGACGAATCCCCTCCTATCGCTCATTGCCTCCATGTGATTCGGGACTGTACCCAAAAGCCACCGTTTTGCACGCCCTCTTGGACGTGGTAAGGTGGAAATCAAAGCACAGTGGGAATCACACAAGACTCTATGACGATCTCGGGTCTACAGACTAACCTGTACCAGTGTCACCAGAGAACTGCCATCTGACGTGAGGTATAATACCATCTGGGAGTTCTCGGCGAGTCCGTCCAGTGTACCCAGTCTCTACTGAGCACCCGTATATCATCTCCGATGTCAAACACCAATGGATATGGGATCATCCATCGCCCATCTGGATGGGTCGAGAAGGTATACGCTAGTCTACTCTGGTATATCGATGCCCCGTCTCGATACACCCACGACTAGGGACCTTGAAGGATTTACTTATGGACTACCATGTCCCCACTAGTATGATCTGCATCATAGTCCAGGTAGTCAAGTACACATCCTAAGGGCTTTACCAACATGTAACAGAGAGACAATCAGTGTACACGTTAAGGTAAAGAGTAACCAGATAGCATACTATCATGTCGAGCAAGAAAGTCCTCCCTATATATATCCCAGCATCCACTACATTATACATCCTATGTATAGCAATGGCCTCTAGGGCATACATATAACTAACAGGTACATATACACCTTGCAATACAGCTATAGGTATACCTTGCACATATTTTGTTTATACCCAGGGGTTATCCTACATATTCTACTTATACCCAGGGGGTATACGACATCTTTTACTTATAAGTAGACACCTATACTCAGCTGTACCTTATTGATTTCGCATACATCTGGTTTCAGCTACATATTCTCATATATATGCTCGCATTTCAGATATATCGCATATATTTATTCCTGGATTTGCGCATTGTTTATTTGGATTTTACATGATGTTTTCTGGATTTGAAACCGCGGGAGTTCATGAAATTATGCATACATTGAAAAACCCGGTTTCCTTGATATGATATTTACGCAGCCACCATGAGATTTATCGGTTCTGATTATATACTGTATACGAGGCGGGGTTGCCTTATGAGGGTACATGGTGGGGACCGGTATGGTTCCCCTCGGCAAGAAGATCGATGGATTTTACTGATTGAGCCTGGAGGCGGGCGAGTACCTACCGGTGACAGTACTAATGACTCGGCGAGCATCATGGAGATACCGTTGGGAGTCATGCACGTATGCATACGTCGAAAGACGAGGGTCAGAGCTAGGCACTCGTGCTTTCGGGATAGCGTATGATACGTACCTATCAGGATTTCTGTGTCGATGCTTGGCACATTTTTTTCATGATATTTCTTTTAACACCTTTGTATATATAACAAGGGATTTAGCCGTTGTTATATATGTTAGTGTATATGCCCTAGAGGCCATTACTGTATCATACTAGTTTGTATATTACTTAATGGAAGCTTGGGATATTCACCTTGTATAAACAATCTTGCTCAATATAGTAGTATGCTACTTGGTTTGTTTCTACTTCAATGTGTACATGTGTTTATTTTAGCATATCACCTATATACATTAGTGGAGCCCTTAGGATCTTTGCTTGATTACCAGCGTTGTGATGGCAGTCACACTAGTGGGGGCTTGGTAATCTATAAGCACATCCTTATGTAGGTCCCTAGTCGCAGGACTATCGAGACAGGGCATCGATATCCGGAATAGACTTGCGTATGCGCTTCTCATCCCAGTGTGGGAGATGGTCTGTCTGACAGCCATCAGTACGTCGTACTGGAGATAGTATGCGGGAGCTCGTTAGGTTACGAGTACACTGGACAGGAATCGTCGGGAACTGTTGGTTGGTACTATACCTATTGTCAGTTATCAGTTCCCAGGTGACATGAGTACAGCTTATTCCGCTGACTTGACACTGTCACTTCGCCTCGAGTGTGTTCCTACTGTACTTAGATTACTACCCTACCACGGCTCAAAGGAGTCGTGCAAACAGGTAGTAGTTGGGTGCAGTCCCGAAGCACTTGGAGGCAGTGACGGTTAGATAGGATTCGTCTCTCCCGGTATTGGGGGTTGACATCGCGCTGTGTCTAGGAGAGCCATTACACGAGTAGTCCCTGGCCAGGGCAAGCGAGATATACTGGTAGGTTTCCAGTGTTATCTCAAGGTGTTCTGGGCTTCACTCCGACACGACTTGTACCGCTATTAGGGGACTGACGTTTACCGCCCCCTAGGCCCGCCATGCGATGTGTCAGACGAACAGACCGGACTGTATGGAGACTGTCACAGTCAGACTCAGTAGGAGTTCAGATGGGTTTCACCTCGTCAGTCTTCTTGTCGGCATCTACCTGGGGACCGTTACGCACAGCTAGTGCCGCTTGCGGTCTGTGGTTAAACCCACTGCCACCGTAGTGTCGAGTCTTTAGAGTCCCACACAGAAAGCTATTCGCCTTTAGGCAAAAGAGTAGAGGTCGCATGGTTTTGCGACAGGTCGCATGGTTTTGCGACAGGGTTCGGTCACATCCATGCACTTGTGCACGTTTAGTGTCCGGATAGTTAACACTAGTGGGCTTTGGTTTAAGCCAGATCCTAGTGTACGTTTTGGGATTGGTTTTATCTAGTATGTATACGTGTTCCTCGGAACGCGGATGCGGGTGTGTATGCACAGTTGACGGAGAGACAGGGGCAGAGGATTCTCATTAGGGTTGTTGACTGTTGACTGTTGACTATTGACTTTTTGCTAAACCTTAATGAGAATATGAAATATAATTAACAATAATATTAATTAAGTATTATAGTGACATGGTTGTTGAGGGGTTGACTTTGTTGACTTGTTGACTTTGTTGACCGGTTGACTAGGTTGGATAGTTGACCATCATCATGACAATAGCTATCATTTCATGGCAAAGAGTTTTGCTTGCTTGTTTATCTTGTGCAAAATGAGTGCATGAAATGATATGGCTATTTTGACTTAAACCATCACATAATACTTGATTGCTATGATTTGTTATGATGGCTTTGGATTATGAGAGCAAAAGAGAGAAAAGTCTGGCTCATTCTCTCATTTCCTTTCTCTCTCTTGTTTTGAGCTCTCACCCTCTTCTTCTTGCTCTCCCTCTCTCTAGTCTATGGTTCACTTGTCTCATGTGTTGAGAAGCACGAACCATAGAGAAAAATCCCAACACACTCTCCTCTACTCACTCTAGTTCACAAGGTTTAGCATACCGAGTGAACTAGTTTCTTCAAAGTTCGAAGAAGAAGCCAAAGGTAGAAGCTTTCGGGTGGATCGATCTTCAGCCCAAGGAGACGACGGGGTGAAGCCGATCCGTACACCATCGAGAGTTGAAGATGAAGGAGTTCAAGAAAGAAAGGTATAACCCCCTAACCGAGTAGTTAACAACTCCTAGTTAGGTTGTTAGGTAGATAGTTTAACAAAGATCCGTTTTGAGTCCATGTTACCTCCTCTAGAAAAATCGTTTTTCATCATTTCCGCAAGCCCGTAAGTACTGGGAGCGGTAGCATGGACTTACAGTGGTATCAGAGCCTAGTTAAACACTACCTAACATGTTAGCATAGTAACTAGAAATTCGATCGGAGAAAAAGTCGCGAAATACACCCCGATATCAAACTTGCTGTCAATTTTTAAAGTGCTGTAAAAATAATAAATCATGCTTTAAAAATCGACTCAGGGTTTTTATAGTCTACTGTAGAAAAACGGTCTAGAGAACCCATCAAACCGCCACGGAAACGCGGCAATAGCTTGCTATTGCCGCGGTTCCGCGGCCGATTTAGCTCCTCTCTGGATCGTCTTCACTGCAGTTTGTTCTATGGGGTATTTTGGGATTTTTGGTATATGTTTTTTCAGCCCAGATTTTCCAGAAAGAAAAATTTGTTTTGGGATCTTTAAAAACCGTATTTTGATTAGGTTTCTAAATACTAAGGCTAACGGGTTTATATCTGTGATGTGACATTTGTATTGAACGTCTGCTAATCGCTATATGTCGATTAGTGGGGGTTATTCAAATCTGTGATCTGTGATGATGTTGGTATGTGTATATGAATTCATTTGATTGTCGCGGGTGAATAGCCGGGGGTTGTGAGATGAGAGTTTTCTTTTCTTTCAATTCATGTAAATTTGTAAATTGATGTAATATTATTTATATGGCCGCACAACCGGGTCGGGGTTGTAGCCGTCATTGTATAATTTCTTTTTACTGTTTTTGCTCCTAGGATAGACCCATGGAGGGGGTGCACAAACTACCGGGTATCCCGAAGTGCCGAGTGGCCTACTCACGGAGTTGAGGGAGGTTGCTTCGCTTCGGGTACTTGGCGGGTAGTTTGCCGCACCCGTAGGGGTCTAGGGTGGGGTTTAGCTATTCACCGCGACCGTGTAATCTGCTTTTTGTTACAGGCTCGTACGAATTGCGGATTCCTAGTATATCCAATGTATTCATCTGTGATCTGAAATGGCTATCATTGCAATATATCTATATATGATATTATTTAGGCGTTGCTTATGTTTTGCAGCCGCGCTAGCCCAGCCCCCGCTCTGTCGTTAGTTAAGTAACCTAACGGGTAATAACGGGGCCCCGTGGCGAATGCGAATGGCATAAGCGTACGTCATATTTTGGTTGTTTTCTGCAATGGCAGGATTAAATGATGGGACACATTAAAAGAACTAATGCAAGAATATCACGCATTAAAAGAACTAATGCAAGAAAATAAACCAAGTAAAAGTCGTTGGAACACTTTCAAAAACCACCCGGTTCTTCTCAAAACCAACTTTTAAATGCGGAGTTTGAGCCACTCCTTTTAAAAGCTATCTCGTTCCATCGATTATATCAAGTTCACTACGTTCACGATTTCGCCAAAACCATTCGTAGCCCTCCGTCGTTTCACATGAATAGTCAATAGTATTGAAGCTATGTATGTTGGCCAAAGTCAAGGCATAGTGATTGGTAGCTATTGGGTATTCATGTGTAGCATAGATAAATGCGTTGGTTTGGGACAGTCGTACTGCCATTTTGGCCAAAGTCAAGGGTAGGTACGGGTGGGTCTAAATTAACCTGGAGAATGACGGGTAGAACTTGACATGTGACTTATGATATTTTGGCCAAAGTCAAGGTCATAAGAGCATGGGGCAAAAATCCACATCGGGAGTTTCAAAAGAACTGAAACTTGCTAGTGTTGCATACCATTTGGAGTGTGATGATTCTGGTAGGATTCCTTCAGTTTCGTCACGCGATGATATTTGGATCCCGATCCTACTATGAGTATATGCTACTCCTCGAGAAATTTCTCACTTAACGATCAATGTTATAAACAAAGTAGGTGTCTAGAAAGGTGTTAGCGGGGCTACGCCCCAAGGGAAAAGAGGTTCTTAAATTAAGGAACTTCGCGAAAGCGTTGGAAAACCTCCCTCAGAGTACCGACACCAGCCTGGCCGAACGGTTAAGCAAGTATTGTACGGTGAGATTGATCCTGACTAATTCTTCCTTTTTGGTTTGAGGAGGGATTCGAGAGACAGTGGGAGCCATCCTGTTTAGACAAACTAAAAACCACTCTAAACTTGCAAGAGCATCATGCTGAGTGTTTCTTCTCTCTCTCCTAATTGCTGCGACCAATCGACATGACTGGACTTAAGTTACTTCTAGATAAAAACATACTGACAGGGCCAAACTACAAAGATTGGCTCAGGAATGTCAAAATGGCAATCACTTATGACAAGTTGGGGTATCTCCTTACCACCAAAGCTCCCCCTGTCCTAGGTCCCACCTCCAGCGTCACGGATAAGGAAATCCGTAAGACTTGGGAGATCGATTGTGCGAAGGCCAGGTGCCTCGTGCTTGCCTCTATGGACAACGAACATCAGAGGAGGCACGAGAATATGGACCTCGAATCCATATTTCTCCATACAAAAGAACTGTATGGAGAGCAATCTCATATCGCAAGATACGAAGTGTCGAAGAAGTTATTTTCGGCAAGGTTGGCCATCGGATCATCGGTAGCGGAACACTTGCTTAAGATGATTGGCTTCATTGAGGAGCTCGTGGAACTTGGGACCACGTTAGAGAACGAGCTCTATACGGACTTGATTCTCCAGTCCCTTCCTTCCACTTACGCCCAGTTTATCCTGAACTTCAACTTGCAAGAAAAGGAAGTTGAACTTTCAGAACTCCTCAACATGCTGAGGAGCGCAGAGGGCACCCTACAGAAAGGTAGGGTAACATCCACTTTGTTTGTAGGAGGATCTTCTTCTTCTAGGTCCAAGCCGAAAGCCAAGGGAAAGAAGAAGAAAGCCCCCGCCAAACCAAGGGGCGGTGTTAGTAAAGTGGATACGAAAGGAAAGGCAAAGGCAACAAAGAAAGTAGGGAAGCTTGTGGATAAGGAAGAATGCTTCTACTGTCATAAAAGTGGACACTGGAAGAATGATTGCAGGGCTTGGAAAGCCAGAACACAGGAACTGAAGCAAGTTGCGGCTTCAGCTTCAGGTGTGTATGTTATTGAAAACTGTCTATCAGTACTACTTCCTGGGTATTGGATACCGGATCAGGATCTCATATCTGTAATTCTTTACAGGCGTTGAGAAACCGTAGGGTTTTGAAGGCAGGTGACATGACCCTCAAAGTTGCAAACGGAGCTAGCATGGATGCTAAGGCCGTGGGGGACAATCACCTGGGAATGTCAGATGGACATGTTTTGGTTTTACGTAATTGCTTTTTTGTACCCAACGAAACTTGTAATATCATTTCTGTATCTTTGATTTCTAAAGAAGGTTATGAATTTGCGTTTGTAAGTAATGTTGTAAACATTCACCTTAATCAAGTTCTGATTGGGTCAGGTACATTAAGCAATGGTATATACGTAGTAAACCAACCACAGATTTTCAATGTCCAGAATACACACAAAAGAAAGTCTCCGGAAATAAATCGAACTTTCTTATGGCATTGTAGACTGGGTCACATCAATGAGAGAAGGTTGATGAAGTTACATACAGAAGGATATTTGAATCCGTTCGAATATCAATCGTATGCCACTTGCCAATCCTGTCTCAAAGGAAAGATGACAAAGACTCCGTTCACTGGACACGGAGTAAGAGCGAGCGAGATCTTGGGACTCATACACAGCGGCGTGTGCGGTCCAATGTCTACACATGCGCGAAGCGGTTATTATTACTTCATTACTTTTACGGATGACTTTTCAAGGTACGGTTATGTCTTCTTAATGAAACATAAGTCTGAAGCCTTTGGAAAATTCCAGGAATATAAGAATGAAGTAGAAAAACAAACCGGCAAAAGTATCAAGATTCTAAGATCGGATCGAGGTGGTGAATACTTGAGTGCCGAGTTCCTGGACTATTTAAAAGAGAACGAAATTCTCTCTCAGCTTACTCCTCCATACACTCCGCAACATAACGGTGTATCGGAGAGACGGAACCGAACCCTATTAGATATGGTACGGTCCATGATGAGTAACGCTGAGTTACCGCGATCATTTTGGGGATATGCACTAAAATCAGCTGCATACCTTTTGAACCGAGTTCCAACTAAGACTGTGCCTACTACACCATATGAGATGTGGTGTGGGAAGAGACCCTATCTTAATCACATTAAGACATGGGGAAGTCCAGCTTTTGTCAAAAAGCAGCATGCGGACAAGCTCAAGGCACGCTCAGTACAGTGCAAGTTTGTGGGATATCCAAAGAACTCTAAGGGATATCTCTTCTATTACGCAGAGGAACAAAAGATCATTGTTTCTCGTAATGCCCATTTTCTAGAACACCAGTTCTTAGAAAAGGAAACAAGTGGGAGCGAAATAGAACTGGAAGAAATTCCAGAACCACAGACTATTACTGAAAGCTTAGTGAAACCAGAGGGTTCAAAAGAAAATGACATTCCTACGCCGCTCCGCAGGAGTAGTAGGCAGTCTCATCCGTCCGAGAGATACTACGGTTTTCTCATAGACGGGGATAGAGAGGATTGCATCATAGATTATGATGAGCCGACTAGCTTCCAGCAGGCCATTCAGAGCGTTGACTCGGTAAAATGGCTGGATGCAATGCGGACCGAAATGGAGTCCATATACACCTACAAAGTATGGGCGTTGGACGTTGCGCCAGATGGGGTAAAACCCGTATGATGCAAGTAGATCTTCAAAAGGAAGATTGGTGTAGATGGACAGGTTGATGTTAGTTATATGTATGCCCTAGAGGCCATTACTGTACATACGATGTATATTGTAATGGATGCTTAGACATATATAGGGAGGACTTTCTTGCTCGACATGATAGTATGCTATCTGGTTGTACTTTATCTTAACATGTACTCTGATTGTCTCTTTGTTACTTGTTGATAAAGCCCTTAGGAAATGTACTCGACTACTGGGACTATGATGAGATCATACTAGTGGGGCCACGGTAGTCGACGAGTACATCCTATAACTGTTCCTAGTCGAGGGTGTATCGAGACAGGGCATCGATGCACCAGAGTAGACTAGCGTATACGCATCTTGACCCATATGATAGGCGATGGATGATCCCATATCCATCGGTGTTTGATATCAAGGATGGTGTACGGGTGCTCAGTGGAGACTGGGTACACTGGACGGACTCGCCGAGAACTCCCAGATGGTATTATACCTCACGTCAGATGGCAGTTCTCCGGTGACACTGGTACAGAGTAGTCTGTTGACCCGAGATCGTCATAGAGTCTTGTGTGATTCCCACTGTGCTTTGATTTCCATCATACCACGTCCAAGAGGGCGTGCAAAAAGGTGGCTTTTGGGTACAGTCCCGAATCACATGGAGGCAATGAGCGATAGGAGGGGATTCGTCTCTCTCGGTATAGGGAGTTGATGTTGTGCTATATTCGATTGGCTATAACCGGAAATCCCTGGCCAGGGTTGCTGAGATTTACTGGTAAGTGTTATCAGTAGTTTCTCGAACTGTTATAGACCTCATATCGACACGACTTATCGAGCTACTGGGGTCTGACGTTTACCACCCCTAGGCGAGATATGCGACATATCAGACGACGAGACCGGACTGTACGGGAGTGTTACTGTTTGGATTCACAGAAGAAGTTATAGGCTTACTTGTTGATCTTCTGAACGCTCAATACCTGGGTAGCTGTTACGTTTAGCTGACCGCTTGCAGCTTGTGGGTGTTTGATATGATCATCACCTACTGCCGGCGTATTGACGATTCTTTAGAGTCATACACAGAGGTTTCTTGGCTCAGGCAAAACGGAGTTGGAGCACATATGTGATATGTGCGGGACCGAGGATAATGCGATATGTGATACCGTATTATATTCTCGCGATATTTGATATCAGCCGGGTTATCGGATCAAGTGTTGATTCGATGAATCGGTACGGATAAATATTAGTCGGTTATATGCGATATAGCCGGATTGTCGGATCAAGTGTTGATTCGATAATTTATTGTATAATAATATATTTGATATATTAAATTACATTAACTAATATTTGCTCACTAAAATATTCTTTTTCTCACTCGGGTAGTACATTGATATATATGCGATATATGTTAATTGTATTATTTTATTTGGTTACAATAAATATTATATATGTGATATATAATATTGTAACATGATATGATAACTAATGCAACATGTTTAGTAAAGATTAATCAAGATTAGGGTTTGATTTGGGTTAATGGTTTCTAGATGATTCTAGAAGGTTTTTGTTTTGTCATGGAAAAGATATTTACTTATGACTCATTCTTAACTCAACCCAAAACCCTAACCCTTGGTTAATTCTCTACAATGGTTAAGTGAACCATGGTTGCATAATTGATCATTATCTCCTTTTCCTATTCATCACAAAAGGATAATTCTAATATTGTTCATCTTCTTTCTTCTTCTTCTTTGCTTGAAATGCTTTCTTGCTTTGATTTTTGTGATGGATAAATATGAGAAAAAGATAAATAAAGAGAGCAAAAATCCTACTTCATCATCCTCATCTTCTTTTGCCATTTAGATGAGGGTGTTCACATCATTTCATGAGTGTTAGCTTGTGTTAAAGAAACTTCAAGGTAGATCATCTTAGTATCGAAGATCGGAAGCAAAGGTTGCATCTTTCTCTTCGTGGAACCTCTCGAGAGTCCGGATCCCGATGATCGCAGCGAAGGGACCACAACACGGAGCATATGAAGTGAAGGATCGGATCTACAAAGGTTGTAATCCCTCTCACTTAGTGTTAAAATGTTTAGCATGTTAGTTTTCGCCTAATCTCTAGTTTAAAGATCCGTATTCGAGTTGTTCGGCACGGCTAAATTTTTAATCGGGCATGGTTGATACCTCATAGACCCTTGTGCGCGTGCCTAGCAACCCTACAGTGCTATCAGAACCAAGCTAGAGCTTTAGGCGAAGTCTAGACGAAGTTTGAAACCCGATCGAACCCGAAACCCCATTTTTACGAGCTCTCTGGACTTTTTCTAAAAAGTGGGATTTTTCAACATTAAAAATGCTTAAAAAATTCAGCAGGGAATTATAAGAATTACGGTGCAAAAAGTTTTTGATGAACAGTATAAAGCGCGGCGGAACCGTGGCAGAAGCATGCCTTCTGCGGCGGTTCCGCGGCGTAATGATGACGTCATCATCCCCTGTTTGCACAGTAACTCCTATTTTATTATTCTGGATTTTCTGGGAATTTTTAATTTTTATTCAAGAGTTGAATTTTCTGGGGTTGTTTTGGGGATTCGGTGTTTCGATCGGAGTATCAGATTTTGTCTATGTGGCTTTCCGGATAACTTTTAGAAACTGTTAAAAAGTTCGAACGGATATCAATAACTCACTTCTTCCCCTGTCGGAAAATTTTTCAAAAGTTGGATTTTTTCTCTTGTTTAAGAATGTTCTAAGTCATGCAAGTAACTCGGTGGACCATCTAGAAGACAACAAACCTTAACTCGATTATGTGACCGTCTTGAACTGCCTTTTGAACCTTAGGGTTTGGGCCAGTACGGCGTGCCACATGTGAGGCGTTGGCTTGACCCTTCTACGGCTGGACCATTGGTACTGTGGCATGTGATGGATGTTTTTAAACTGATTTCAAGTGTTGAGATATATTGGGGAAATCTTGGGTCTTTCGATCGGAAAGTTTAACTTTTTCTATTTAACTGGAATGTGATACAATATTTGGAATCCACAGGTAGTTATGAGATAACTAATTTGAATATTATAAACATAGCAGTTTAGTCTCAGATGATCGGTTGCCACGGAATTTTGATGCGATCAAAAGTCCGTCGCAATCACGTAGCGTACGCGGATACTCGCCGGGTAAACTTAATAGACAGCTACGCCCCATAGCCCCGACCAAGTGACTGTAGGAGAACCCCGTCGCCGAAAGCATCCGTTCGGGTGCTCGCGGCAGCGGTATTCCGCCTTAGTGCACTTCGTCGACGGTATCTAGGGGTGCGGCCGTCTACTAAAGTTTGCGACGAGCATTCGATCAGGACGTCGGGAATCTTGTTGAATTTCCCGACTTGATATTGAAAAGAGTTTTCGATAATGAGACTAAAATGCGGAGTTTATAATTGTTAGGCATGTGATGTGTAAGGAATTCATTTGGTTAGGCATGCGATGTCTAAAGAGGTTGCGGATTCCAACTGTTGTAGTTTTACACTTTCTTTTCTGTGACCGTAAGCGTAGTATGTAGTGTATCGCCGGCTTCGTTGCTATACATCAACGACAATCGGGATACGCATACTTGCTTACGTTGATGATATGAGATATTATGTGTTGCTGTGATATGTTATATTGGATCGTCGCGTTTTGAATAGCCGGGGGTTTTATGTGAGATGAGAGTTTTTTCTTTTTCATTCATGTAAAATTCTTATGTAAGTAATATTCTTTTATTGGGGCACTTCCAGGTAGCGGAAGATGTCACCGTTGTATATTATTTACTTTTCCGCATTAGGTAGACCCAAGGCGGGGAGCACAAGTAACCGGGTTCTAGGGTCCAGTGGGAGACCATCTTGAGGAGTCGAGACCGGGTCTCCTAACCCTAGAATTGGCTGTGTTGCTTGCCGCTCTCGTAGGGGTCTAGGGATGTGGGTTTGGCTATTCATCGAGACCGTGGAATCCGTGTTTTATACAGGCTCGTATTGAAAACACGGACGTCCTAGTATATCCAATATTTCATATATGTTCTTCTGCTGCAATGTTCTGTGATGAGATCATATTACTGCCTGAGACGAATGTTTATATTATATATATGAGATATATGTTGTATTGCAGATTTCGTTTCAAAAGAGATGCTTACGAAGCATAATAAAATGGGACTTCATTAATGAGATTAATGAAATAAAAGAAACCTAAGATGTTGTAGAAACTTGTTTAAAAACTGGTAGCTCTAGTTCTTGCTTTGCATAGCGGTGTTCCTTGTAGAACATCCAGCACCTTATTCGATAAGGAAAGGACCGAGATCCCTTCACCGGGAGTGACTCCTTTAGCAATAACTGGAAGATGCTACAAACTCGGTTTGTCTTTTGATTGCTTCTCTAGTTCTTGCTTTGCTCAGTGATATTTGTGAAATATCCTGCACCTTATTCGATGAGGAAAGGGCCGACGATCCCTTCACCGGGAGTGACCCCTTTAGCAAAACTAGAAAAGCCTAAAAAACATTCCATTTAAAATCACTCGATTCTACAACGATATCAAGTTCATTACGCAAAGGGTTTTCTGAAAAACCCGTCGTAGCCCTCCGTCATTTCAGATAAGTACTAGTTAGTATTCGTGCTACGTTTGTTTACCTTAGCCAAGGCGTAGTGTGCGATAGCTGATTAGTGCTTATCTGTATAAGCATATGATGCGATTGAGTTAGGGTAGTCGTGCGACTTTGTTGACCTTAGCCAAGGGTCGTGCGGGTGGGTTTAATTCAATCGGGAAATGACGGGTTGAACTTGGCTAGCACTTATGATTTGTTGACTTTAACCAAGGTCATAAGATGCTAGGGGCAAAATATTATTGGGAATTTCAAGTGTTGAAATTTGCAATGAGATTGCATACCTTCTATAAGATAGTTGGATCCCGATACCCGCTGCGAGTAAGAGTTACTCCTGGGAGAGTTTTACACATTACAATTAGCCGATCTAGTAGGTGTCTAGAAAGGTGTTAACGGGGTTACGCCTCTGGGAAAACGAGGTTTACTTTAATTAGGTTCGTGCGAAAGCACGGGGGACCTCCCTCAAAGTACCGACACTGGCCTGGCTGAAAGATTGGCGAACTTGTAGCGCGTAATTAATCCCGGCTAGTCTTTCCTTTTAGGGTTTGAAGGAAGATTTGACTAAAACAGTGAGAGACATCCTGATTAGATATATTAGATATCCAATCTGATCTTACAAGAGCATACGCTGACTGTTTTCTTCTCTCTCTCTCCAGGTAGCGAACATATTACGCCTTAATCAAGATAATAATACGGATATATTGACCGAACCCGCTTGTTATACTGAGCTGGGGAACGTTGGTCCCGCTCCAACTTATAATTGTTATAAGACGGAGCAGGAAATTGGGGAATACCAGATTTCCCGTGCCGCCCAAACGAAGAAAGTGCATGCTGATGCATCATCTTCGGGTGTGTTCATTATAGAGAACTGTTTCTCAGTATCCTTTACGTCCTGGGTATGTGATACCGGATCAGGATCCCGTATATGTAATCTGTTACATGGGCTACAAATAGGTAAAGAACTGAGAACGGGTGATAAGTTTCATGAGACAGAAAACGGTGCAAGTGTTGTAGCCAAGTCTGTTGGTCACTATCACCCTGTATTACCAGAATACATTGATTCTGAACAAATGTTATTAGATACCGAACCTGATATACAAAATCATATCAGTCTCTTTATTAGTAAAGAAAGGATATAATTTTGTATTGTTGGATAATGTTTTGAACATTTCCTATATCAAGAGTTGATCGGTTCAGGCACGTTATCTAAAATCATTGACGTTCTAAATCAAACTACGGTTCTTAGTATACGGAACACACACAAGAGGAAGAGTTCAGAAATGAATGAATCCTTCTTGAGGTATTGTAGACTAGGTCATATCAATGCGACCCGACTGGCTGAAGTTACATAAAGATGCATATTCAAATTAGTTTGAATTTACATCTTGTGAAACTTGCCTGTCATGTCACAAAGATAAGATGACCACAGCTCTGTTTATTGGAAACAGAGAAAGAGTTAGTGAACTCTTGGGATTGATACATGCTGATGTATGAAAGTCTCCTGTCTACACATGCCAAGACCGGTTCTTTGTACTTCATTACATTCTCTGATAATCTCTCGAGATTCAGACATAAGTTCCTGTTGAAACACAAGTCCGAACCTTTTGAGATATTCACAGAATATGAGTTAGAAGTAGAGAACCGGAAATACGGGTAAAAGTATTACGTCCTTTGATGCGATCAAGGAGGAGAATACTTGAGCACGGAATTCCTGGACTATTCTAAAGGAGAATGAGATTCTCTCTCAGAATTACTCCTCCGTATACACCATAGCACGATGGTATATCGGGGCGGAGCAATAGCACCCTATGTGATATGGTGTGCTCTATGATGAGTACTACTGAGTTGCCTATTTCGTTTTGGGAGTTATGCACTTGAGAAGCTGCATACCTATTGAATAGGGTTCAAATCAAATCAGTTGTCTACCACTTCATATGTGATAAGGAAAGGGAAGAGCCCATATCTTAAGTTTGTTAAGATTTGGGGTTGTCCGGCCTATGTCTAAAAGCAAAATCCGGACAAGCTCGAGGTAAGGTCTGTCATGTAGAACTGGAAATGTTCCAGCTATACAAACTGCAGCTAATGATTTGGTAGAACCAAAGGATTCAATAGTTTCCAACGAACCTCGGCCTCTCCGCCGATCTAGTAGGGTTCCTCACCCACCTGAGAGATACTTCGGTTTCTTTATGACAGTGGGAGAGAGGATTGCATCATGAGATGATGACCCAACTAATTTCGGGCTGGCCATCAGGAGTGGGACTCTGTAAGAATGGCTGGATGCTTATCGATCTGAGATGGAATCTTTATACACCGACAAAGTATGGACTTTGGTTGCTTTATCTGAAGGGTTAAATCCCCATCAGGAGCAAGTATATCTTGAGAAGATTACTTGGTGTACATGGAAAAGTTGAGACTTTCAAAGCTAGACTTGTTAAAGGTTTGCATCATTGACCAGGTATGGACTATGTTGAAACCTTTTCTAAGGATCTATGCTTAAGTCCATCCAGATCCTACTTGCCACGGCTACATACCATGACTACGATATCTGGTGGTTGGGTGTCATGACTGCTTTTCTAAATGATGTTTTAGAAGATAGCGTCTATAAGTACACAGCCAGAGGGCTTCGTAGACAGTGGGAGCAGCGGAAACGTGTGCAAGATGTTTTATATGATAAAGCAGGCATCGCGGAGTTGGAACATCTATTTTGATGTGGTAGTCAAAGAGTTTGACTTCATCGAAATGGTAGATGAACCTTGTATATACAAAAAGGTAGTAGAAAGTATGGTAAAGATCCTCGTAGAGTACGTGGAAGACATATTCTTGATAGGGAAGGAGTTTCCTATGCTACGCACGGTCAATCTCCGCTTATCACAAGGATTCTCCATATAGGATCAAAGTGATACCTCCTAAATCCTGGGTTTTGGATCTATGAGATGGATCTAATTGGATGTTAGGATTCTCACTAGTTGTAGTGAGATGGTATCAATCGATCCTGGGGAGAATCACTGGAAAGGTTCCAGGGTGATAAGAACGACTGAATGTCAGTCACAAGCATTGTCTTTACCCTCAGTGGAGGGACGGTATGTTGGAAGAGTTCCAAACTAGATACCGTGACATACTAGACGATTAAAGGAAAGATACATCGTTACCAAGGATACTACAAAAGAGGCAGTCTGGATATATATAAGTTCATAAGATGAACTTCGTTCTTACCATTGTGTGACAATGGAGTTGTGGCTTTAGCCAAGGAACTACCATCCCATCAGAAATCCAGATATAATTCTTAGGCAGTATTACCTGATCATGGAGATGGTTGATCTCCAGGGAGATCGAGGTTAGGAGAGTAGACACAGAGGACAACAGCGCGGATCCACTCACAAAGGCCTTTTTCCCAGTAGAGACTTTTATGGGATGGTTGAGTATGAGATACTTCAACCACAGCTAATTGTTGGGTATGCGATACCATAACAGATGGCCCTAGTGCAAGTGGGAGATTGTTAGTTATATGTATGCCCTAGAGGCCATTACTGTACATACGATGTATATTGTAATGGATGCTTGGACATATATAGGGAGGACTTTCTTGCTCGACATGATATTATGCTATCTGGTTGTACTTTATCTTAACATGTACTCTGATTGTCTCTTTGTTACTTGTTGATAAAGCCCTTAGGAAATGTACTCGACTACTGGGACTATGATGAGATCATACTAGTAGGGCCACGGTAGTCGACGAGTACATCCTATAACTGTTCCTAGTCGAGGGTGTATCGAGACAGGGCATCGATGCACCAGAGTAGACTAGCGTATACGCATCTTGACCCATATGATGGGCGATGGATGATCCCATATCCATCGGTGTTTGACATCAAGGATGGTGTACGGGTGCTCAGTGGAGACTGGGTACACTGGACGGACTCGCCGAGAACTCCCAGATGGTATTATACCTCACGTCAGATGGCAGTTCTCCGGTGACACTGGTACAGAGTAGTCTGTTGACCCGAGATCGTCATAGAGTCTTGTGTGATTCCCACTGGCTTTGATTTCCATCATACCACGTCCAAGAGGGCGTTAAAAAAGGTGGCTTTTGGGTACAGCCCCGAATCACATGGAGGCAATGAGCGATAGGAGGGGATTCGTCTCTCTCGATATAGGGAGTTGATGTTGTGCTGTGTTCGATTGGCTATAACCGGAAATCCCTGGACAGGGTTGCTGAGATTTACTGGTAAGTGTTATCAGTAGTTTCTCGAACTGTTATAGAACTCATATCGACACGACTTATCGAGCTACTGGGGTCTGACGTTTACCACCCCTAGGCGAGATATGCGACATATCAGACGACGAGACCGGACTGTACGGGAGTGTTACTGTTTGGATTCACAGGAGAAGTTACAGGCTTACTTGTAGATCTTCTGAGGGCTTAATACCTGGATAGCTGTTACGTTTAGCTGACGGCTTGCAGTTTGTGGGTGTTTGATATGATCATCACCTACTGCCGGCGTATTGACGATTCTTTAGAGTCCTACACAGAGGTTTCTTGGCTCAGGCAAAACGGAGTAGGATCACATATGTGATATGTGCGGGACCGAGGATAATGCGATATGTGATACCGTATTATATTCTCGCGATATTTGATATCAGCCGAGTCATCGGATCAAGTGTTGATTCGATGAATCGGTACGGATAAATATTAGTCGGTTATATGCGATATAGCCGGATTGTCGGATCAAGTGTTGATTCGATAATTTAATGTATAATAATATATTTGATATATTAAATTACATTAACTAATATTTGTTCACTAAAAGATTCTTTTTCTCACTCGGGTAGTACATTGATATATATGCGATATATGTTAATTGTATTATTTTATTTGGTTACAATAAATATTATATATGTGATATATAATATTGTAACATGATATGATAACTAATGCAACATGTTTAGTAAAGATTAATCAAGATTAGGGTTTGATTTGGGTTAATGGTTTCTTGATGATTCTAGAAGGTTTTTGTTTTGTCATGAAAAAGATATTTACTTATGACTCATTCTTAACTCAACCCAAAACCCTAACCCTTGGTTAATTCTCTACAATGGTTAAGTGAACCATGGTTGCATAATTGATCATTATCTCCTTTTCCTATTCATCACAAAAGGATAATTCTAATATTGTTCATCTTCTTTCTTCTTCTTCTTTGCTTGAAATGCTTTCTTGCTTTGATTTTTGTGATGGATAAATATGAGAAAAAGATAAATAAAGAGAGCAAAATTCCTACTTCATCATCCTCATCTTCTCTTGCCATTTAGATGAGGGTGTTCACATCATTTCATGAGTGTTAGCTTGTGTTAAAGAAACTTCAAGGTAGATCATCTTAGTATCGAAGATCGGAAGCAAAGGTTGCATCTTTCTCTTCGTGGAACCTCTCGAGAGTCCGGATCCCGATGATCGCCGCGAAGGGACCACTACACGGAGCATATAAAGTGAAGGACCGGATCTAGAAAGGTTGTAATCCCTCTCACTTAGTTTTGAAATGTTTAGCATGTTAGTTTTCGCCTAATCTCTAGTTTAAAGATCCATATTCGAGTTGTTCGGCACGGCTAAATTTTTAATCGGGCATGGTTGATGCCTCATAGACCCTTGTGCGCGTGCCTAGCAACCCTACAGTTGAGACCTATAAAGCTAGACTGGTTGCAAAGGGTTTTCGTCAAAGACCTGGTTTGGACTATGACGAGACCTTTTCTCCAGTAGCTATGCTGAAATCCATTCGGATCCTTCTTGCCATTGCTGCCTTCTACGATTATGAGATTTGGCAGATGGACGTAAAGACCGCTTTTCTAAATGAAAATTTAGAGGAGTGTGTTTATATGGATCAGCCAGAGGGTTTCATTCAGAGTGGGAGCAGCGGAAAGGTGTGCAAGTTGTTTAAGTCCATCTATGGACTAAAGTAGGCATCGCGGAGTTGGAACATCTGTTTTGATGAGACGGTCAAGGAATCTGGCTTTATCAAAAATCTAGATGAGCCATGCATCTATAGTAGATTTGTAGCGAGAACTGTAGTATTCCTCGTTTTATACGTGGATGACATTCTCTTAATAGGAAATGACATTCCTATGCTACAATCTGTCAAGGGGTTCTTGTCACACAGGTTCTCCATGAAAGACCTGGGTGATGCTTCATACATTCTGGGGATCCGGATCTATCGTGTCAGATCCAAGAGGATATTAGGACTTTCACAGTCCAAGTACATCGACACCATACTGAAAAGATTCAGTATGGAAGATTCCAAGCGCGGTAATCTACCGGCTTGTCACGGGATCACCCTCTCCAAAGAGATGTCTCACAAGACTGATTTGGAAAGGGATCGCATGTCTATTATACCCTACGCTTCTGCGGTAGGCTCTATAATGTATGCGATGTTGTGTACCAGACCGGATGTAGCTTATGCACTGAGTGTGGCAAGACGGTATCAGTCAAACTCTAGGGAGAAACATTGGATAGCAGTAAAGAACATTCTCAAGTACCCGGGAAGGACTAAGGAGATGTTCTTGGTGTATGGCGGAAAAGACCTCCAGATCGAGGCCTTTGCTGACTCCAGCTTCCAAAGTGACAAGGATGACTCCAAGTCCATGTCGGGTTATGTCTTTACCCTCAATGGAGGGGCGGTGTGTTCGAAGAGCTCCAAACAGGAAACCGTTGCTGACTCGACGATGGAAGCGGAATACATCGCTGCATCTGATGCCGCAAAAGAAGCTGTCTGGGTGAGGAAGTTCTTAACTGAACTTCAGGTGGTTACGTCCATTGTTGATCCAATACTTCTGTATTGCGACAACAACGGGGCTATAGCTTTAGCAAAAGAACCAAGGTCCCATCAGATGTCCAGACACATCTTAAGGCGGTATCACCTGATCAGGGAGATCGTGGGTCGCCAGGAGATCGAGGTTCGGAGAGTTTCTACGAAAGATAACACTGCTGATCCACTCACAAAGGCCTTACCCAAGACTCAGTTCGAGCGGCTGATCGAGATGATAGGTCTTCGATACGCCAGTACATGGCCTTAGTGCAAGTGGGAGATTGTTATTGTATATGCCCTAGAGGCCATTACTGTATCATACTAGTTTGTATATTACTTAATGGAAGCTTGGGATATTCACCTTGTATAAACAATCTTGCTCAATATAGTAGTATGCTACTTGGTTTGTTTCTACTTCAATGTGTACATGTGTTTATTTTAGCATATCACATATACACATTAGTGGAGCCCTTAGGATCTTTGCTTGATTACCAGCGTTGTGATGGCTGTCACACTAGTGGGGGCTGGGTAATCTATAAGCACATCCCTATGTAGGTCCCTAGTCGCAGGACTATCAAGACAGGGCATCGATACTCCGGAGTAGACTAGCGTATGCGCTTCTCATCCCAGTGTGGGAGATGGTTTGTCCCACAGCCATCAGTACGTCGTACTGGAGATAGTATGCGGGTGCTCGTTGGGTTATGAGTACACTGGACAGGACTCGTCGGGAACTGTTGGTTGGTACTATACCTATCGTCAGTTATCAGTTCCCAGGTGACATGAGTACAGCTTAGTCCGCTGACTTGACACTGTCACTTCTCCTCGAGTGTGTTCCCACTGTACTTAGATTACTACCCTACCAAGGCTCAAAGGAGTCGTGCAAACAGGTAGTAGTTGGGTGCAGTCCCGAAGCACTTGGAGGCAGTGACGGTTAGACAGGATTCGTCTCTTCCGGTATTGGGGGTTGACATCGCGCTATGTCTAGGAGAGCCATTACACGAGTAGTCCCTGGCCAGAGCAAGCGAGATATACTGGTAGGTTTCCAGTGTTATCTCAGGGTGTTCTGGGCTTCACTCCAACACGACTTGTACCGCTATTAGGGGACTGACGTTTACCGCCCCCTAGGCCCGCCATGCGATGTATCGGACGAACAGACCGGACTGTATGGAGACTGTCACAATCAGACTCAGTAGGACTTCAGATGGGTTTCACCTCGTCAGTCTTCTTGTCGGCATCTACCTGGGGACCGTTACGCACAACTAGTGCCGTTTGCGGTCTGTGGTTAAACCCACTGCCACCGTAGTGTCGAGTCTTTAGAGTCCCACACAGAAAGCTATTCGCCTTTAGGCAAAAGAGTAGAGGTCGCATGGTTTTACGACAGGTCGCATGGTTTTGCGACAGGGTTCGGTCACATCCGTGCACTTGTGCACGTTTAGTGTCCGGACAGTTAACACTAGTGGGCTTTGGTTTAAGCCAGATCCTAGTGTACGTTTTGGGATTGGTTTTATCTAGTATGTATTCGTGTTCCTCGGAATGCGGATGCGGGTTTGTATGCACAGTTGACGGAGAGACAGAGGCAGAGGATTCTCATTAGGGTTGTTGACTGTTGACTATTGACTTTTTGCTAAACCCTAATGAGAATATGAAATATAATTAACAATAATATTAATTAAGTATTATAGTGACATGGTTGTTGAGGGGTTGACTTTGTTGACCGGTTGACTAGGTTGGACTAGTTGACCATCATCATGACAATAGCTATCATTTCAAGGCAAAGGCTTTTGCTTGCTTGTTTATCTTGTGCAAAATGAGTGCATGAAATGATATGGCTATTTTGACTTAAACCATCATATAATACTTGATTGCTATGATTTGTTATGATGGCTTTGGATTATGAGAGCAAAACAGAGAAAAGTCTGGCTCATTCTCTCATTTCCTTTTTCTCTCTTGTTTTGAGCTCTCACCCTCTTCCTCTTGCTCTCCCTCTCTGTAGTCTATGGTTCACTTGTCTCATGTGTTGTGAAGCAAGAACGATAGAGAAAAATCCAAACACACTCTTCTCTACTCACTCTAGTTCACAAGGTTTAGCAAACCGAATGAACTAGTTTCTTTAAAGTTCGAAGAAGAAGCCAAAGGTAGAAGCTTTCGGGTGGATCGATCTTCGGCGCAAGGAGATAACAGGGTGAAGCCGATCTGTACACCATCGAGAGTTGAAGATGAAGGAGTTCAAGAAAGAAAGGTATAACCCCCTAACCGAGTAGTTAACAAATCCTAGTTAGGTTGTTAGGTTGATAGTTTAACAAAGATCCGTTTTGAGTCTGTGTTACCTCCTCTAGAAAAATCGTTTTTCGTCATTTCCGCAAGCCCGTAAGTACCGGAAGCGGTAGCATGGACTTACAATATATACCCTTACACCAATATTAATGGAATGGGTCGCTAATATATGTGTATTGACCCCATCATATTTATTTTTGCAAATATATAGTTAGGATGCTAGAATCTTACTTGGGATTTTGACTTGGGATATTAGGTGATTCATTGAGATTGGATATTGGACATACATATGGGATTACTGATTTGTACATTCGGGATATAGGAGATTACTCGATATTTTATATTGATGAGATGTGAGACTCATATGATGTGAGAGCCCAACGTGGAGGTTGATTTGAGGAATTGGGATTTGAGTGTCTTGATGGATTGTGATTCTACCACGATGACAGGATTCCGTGGGATGACATATTTCACTCCATACCTCATACCTTTTCACTTATGCACTGTTCCATGTATTAGGAGTACCTGTTAGTGTACCCTTCATGATTGCTGCATATCTACATTCTCATATTCCTATTGCATGGTTATTGCATACTACTGTCATGTTGTTATTGCTTCACATATTGATTGTACATGCTAGTTTACTTTCCATTATTCTTCTTTCACATGACCTGTTATTACTGTAAATTGTATATCTTAGATTCATGTTGTACGTACATTCCTACGATTACCTGCATATGTTATTTACTATTCACGAGTTGGCAACTCACCCCCGTTGTGCCACAGGTGTTGCAGGTGTTCCCCCGAGTAGTCGAGACTGGCTATTCAGCTATTCACCTATCATCTTTTGCTACAGATACCACAACGGCTCACAGTATACTATTTTACTTAGGTGGGTTTTGGTGGTTATCTGTATTTCATATTGTACATTCGTTGTATCGTGTACTCTCCATCTACTATTATGTTGTTGACTTAGGGACTTGGTGAGGACGTTATTGTTTATTATTTGTGGATTTGTTGTCTTTTATATACAGTTTCCTTCCTATTGTCTCTTATTTCTTCGCTACGGCGTCGTATATTTATGATGTGATTGTTTTCCGTCTTTGGGCTAGTTTTTACAAAAGGGGTGTTGCCAAAATTTTAATGAAAGAAAGTGGGACTTTTAAAGAATTTGGGTTGTGATTTCAAATGTTTCAAAATACTTTTATTATCTTTTCCGTATTTTCATGGTTTAGATTTCTGGGTTTGGCTTTCTATTACTGCGTTACGTCTTTAGGCGTTGCGTAGTATTAGGGCCGTTACGTGCAAATTTCGGGTCGTGACATCGTGGCAGGAACAAAGTCTATCAAGACAATCTAAATCCCAAATTTTCTCAAATCGGCCCCCAAATTGGCCCTCATATCCTGTAAGTATCATATATCCTGAGCGTCCAATATCAAGTAAATCTCATATATCCTGAGTGTCCAATATCAAGTAAATCTCATATAACCAGTATCCAATATCGAGTAAGTCTCATGAAACCCGAGTGTCCAATATCTATCCCAAAAACATCATGAAAACAAGTGTCTAGCATCGACACAAAAATACTCATCTCTGAGGCACTGTCACCTGGGACTGGCCCTCCTATGTCATGTACGTACATCCTAAGGAACCTGAGTGTCCCCCACCCGCAATCGACAAGGGCATGTGCGTACATAACTTCGATCGGTATCCCACAGATATCCGTCAAGTCTAAATACTATCACCGGTTGGCACACGCCCCCTACCAGGCTCATCGGCATGGACCTTCGATCTTCTTGCACCGGAGAACCAACCGGGTTCCACCATGTACCCGCACATGGCCCACGACACCTCCTCGCATGGGATATATATAAGCTCAGAACAGAGAAATCTCATGGTGGAAGTTGAAATATCATATCAAGAGAAACCGGGTTTTTCAAATAATGCATAATTTCATGAAACAACCACGGTCCTCAAATCAAGAAAATATCAAGTAATGAATAAGTATAACTGCATGAATCAATACATATATATTAGCGTCCCATTCCACTAATATATATATATATATATATATATATATATATATATATATATATGCACATATAACAGCGTCCCATTCCACTGTTATATATACTTAGGAGTAAAAATTTTAGAGAACATCATATGAAATCCATGAATGTAATATATGCAAAGTGAAACAGTAATATGAGCATATAAAGGAAAAACCGCTATTTAACTGCAACAAGTTAATATATATATCATGCGGTTCCTAATTTCTCCAAGTCCATACAACATCAAATAAAGGTGAACATGTAGCTATAGCCAGGTATGCGTAACCATGTTGGCATAGCAAGATATGTGTATCTACCTATCAATAATGATGTAATCCCCCCAGGTATATGTATAAGTTGTTGGAGATAGTGCCCTCAGAGTCAATTATTGGATCACAGGCACGTGATATCAATGATTGAGGGAGGACCTATTCCGGTAGGACAGTCTTACTCAAGATGATAGTATGCTATCTGGTTTACCTTTATCATCGTGTACTGCTTTAGGTGACCTTCCAGGTCAATATTGCACGTTGATAGAACCCCTAGGATTCTTGCTTGACTGCCAACAGTATGAGGGCGATCATATACGTGGGAGCTGGTAGTCTATAAGCATATCCTTAAAAGGTCCCTAGTCGTGGGAGTTTCGAGACAGGGCATCGATACTCCTAAGATGTATACAGGTGCTCATTGGGTTATGAGTACACCGGACAGGACTCGCCGGGAACATGCTAGTTGGTCTTATACCTGACGTCAGATAGCAGTTCCCCGGTGACATGTGTATAGGTTAGTTCATCGACCTGAGATCGTCATTTGTCTCGTGTGAGTTCCCACTGTACTTTGATTACTACCCTACCACGCTCAAAGGAGACGTGCAAACAGGTTATAGTTAGGTACAGTCCCGAGCCACATGGAGGCAGTGAGCGGATCTGCAGGGGTTCGTCTCTCCCGGTATTGAGGGTGAAGTCGCGCTGTGTCTAGGAGAGCCCTTACACGTAGTCCTTGGCCAAGGCAGGAGATTTACTGGTAGGTATTCCAGTAGTATCTCAGGGTGTTCTGGGCTACACTCCGACACGACTTGTACCGCTTTTGGGGGTCTGACTTTTACCAACCCCCTAGGCCCGCCATGCGATGCTCATAGACGAACGGACCGGACTGTACGAATATTGTCACTGACAGGCTCAGTAGGGTGTCAGGATGAGTTCGCTCATCGACGTCCCATTTGGTCAATACCTGGTAGCCCGTTACGTATTGGCTAATACCTCTGACGTGCTAGTGGTTAAATCCATAACCAAAGTATTGACGAGTCTTTAGAGTCCCCCACAGACCAGTTTCTCAAGTTTCGGGCGAAACGCTGTAGAGGCCGTATGGAGATATGGCAGGGTTCGATCAAATACGTGCGGTATTGCACGGATCTTGATCGGACGGAGAATACTAGCAGGCTTTGGTTTAAGCCGGATCCTAGTATTGTACAGTGTAGATTTGTCTTTTTGCATTTGTATTCGGTCGGAATACAAATGCGGGTATGTATATACAGTAGCGGGGTTTTCCTGTAATTTATTACGGGATCAGTTTTCTGAAGTTGCCAGTTTGCATTCCGTTTTTGCCTTTTTCCTTTGTATCTTTCCTTGGCTGAAAATTGGTGGAGGGGGGCTTATTTGTAATTGTGCAAATTAGCATTGTGGAGGGTGGTCTTTGCATTTTTGTTGTGTCATGATGGTTGCACCATCCCTTGACTTTCTTTTGGTCATCATGGCTTGACTTGTGGAGATATGATTGGTTGGTGGAGTGTTGGTTTTGGTTGATGATCATTGCTTATCATCATCACCCTTTTCTCTCTCTTGCATTATGTTGAGGCTCACTTCTTTTTCCATACTACTTGACTCCATTCTCTAATTCCTCTTGACATGGCCGGCCAAGTGAGTGTGGGGGGGCTGTCCAAAAATTCTAGTGGGGAATTTTGATCTCTTTTGGCTTGCAAAATTTCCATTGCTCCATCTCCAAAAGCTTAGTTCATTTCCTCCACCATATGGCAACTTCCACAACCCCATGAGACAAAGCATTCTACAGATAACCTACAGCATCCTTGGGCACGTCGGCTCGCCAACTTCGTGCCCGAGTTGCCTCGGTCTAGAGGTGGGAGCCCGTAAAAGAAGCCGGTGACGTGGTGCCCTTCCGACGAGGAGATGAAGACCGAAGATTCCGCGGGGAGATCGGGACGACGACGAGAAGACCGAAGGACACGGATCGCTCGATATATTTCTCTACCCCTTCTCTAGTTAGCTAGGATTATGTTAATGGCCCGATCCGGGATTTTAGTGCGCGGTGGTGCCGGTTCAAAAAGTTAAAGTAAATTATCGTTTCCGCATTTTTTCCTCGGATTGACGGACGGGGCGCTGCCGTGCATATACAAGGTAACAGAACCACGCCATTAACCTAGTCTAGCTTGGTCTAATGTGTTTACATCTTCGATCGAACAAAATTCTAAAACTCGCGATTTCAATGCATCAGTTCTCTGTCGAAATTTTTTTGGCTCCAAAATTTTTTCAGGTTGTTGTAGAATACTGTTCAGGAAATTCTAAGACATCTGTGAAAAATTGGTAGCGTGATACTGTAGACCCACCGCGGAACCGCGACCAAACCCCCCTTGGCGCCGCGGTTCCGCCGTAGTACAGTGTCTTCACTGCACCATTTTTCCACAGTGATCTTTTTACAGGGAAATTGGGGTTTTGGAATGTTCTTTTTGGGCCCAGAATTTCTTTATGTGCTACAGTAGTGCTTGGGGCCCACATGGGTAAATTTGATCGATCGAATATTTTAAACATGTTAGTTCACAGTATTTACATTATATCTGCTACCGTAAATGTCACTTGATCGGTAAATCCTGTCTAATTGCTATAGCCCGGTTAGACGGATTTGCGAACGTGACATTCACGTTGATGTTCTGTGTTGTGCTGTGATATTGCGGATTGGTCATGGGGGATAGCCTGGATGCAATGCTAGTACAGTTTTGGTTGTATTATGTACATTTTATATTGCGGGGCGAGCGTCCGACATGTGGACTGCCGTCACTGCCTATTTTTATATTATTCTTTTGGGGCACGACCGGAGTGAGGTCGATGTACCCGCTGTATGTATATTTTACTTTCTGTACTAGGATTACCCCAAGGTGGGGTGTACGGATATCCGGGTTCTAGAGGGCAACGGGCCCGCATCTCATGGCATTGAGACGGAGGAGGCTTTTGTCACGACCCGAAAGTATGGAACGTGACCGGCACTTAGATTACGAAGCTTCTAGAGGCGCAACGTAACCTAAGTAAGCCGAAGCCCAGAAATCTAAACAATAAAAGAAGAAGAAAACATATAGGAAAACAAGTTTAAAAAAAAAACATCAGCAAACTTTCCCAAAAATTTCGGCAGAGTCTCTTCTGTAAAAACTGGCCCCAAACGAGTACAACAAGTATAATACATAAACAATAAAAAGCATACCCAAACGGGAGCTAGTTCAACGCCAACAGGCGGAAACAACCACAACTAGCACAATAATATACAACGCCAAAAGGGCGAGGCTCAAAACTCAAAAGAAAACAAATCCACCAAATAAGAATAATACAAGCGTGACTCTAAGGTCGAAATAAATAACTGGTCCAATAAACTATCAAGTAAATACAAGTTTGGTTGATGAAGCTTTCTAGATACAAATGAAATACTAAAATACAACGGCGGTTCAGATACAAATGAACCAACCTACCGTGCAAATCACCCGGAAAGAAATCATGTGCCAGCAATCTGCCAAGGAACCCTGTACATCAACCTGTAGTAAAATTTGGCAAAACGGGGGTGAGTTGCCAACTCGTGAGTAGAAGACATCTACGAAAAGAAATCGAATGCACGACTCTATCCTAGGTCATAATAATATACTAATATACTCCTAGTCATCAAGTAAGACAGGATAATAAGCTACGTGTAAATGCAGATACTCCGTGCTCGTGTCAGTACCTCGAGTAATAATATGTCATGTGAATGAATATGTATGCAATATGACTGTAAAACAATCAATCCTGAAATCTAGATGTATCTGTATAAAGAAGATCTTAGCTTTTATCATGGTAAAGAGTGTATAGAAATCTGAAACATCAACGATGAAATCCATGGAAATCCGTGTCAAGCATCGACACAAAACACGTAAATCTCAAATCTCAATACCTCATAATCTCAATGTCTCATAGTCTCAATATCTCGGGCTCCGTCAGTCCGGATCGGCCCATATCATCAAATCTCACGACAACGGTCGGTACCCTCTGGATATCCGCCGCGCCAGACATCACCGGTAGGTAGTCCTCCCCTGCCAGGCTCATCGTCTACAACTCGATCTTCTTGCCCCGGGGTACAATACCGGGCCCACCATGTACCCGAGACGGTTCATCCACTCCTCGAATCGGGTCTCGAAATCCAATAGAAAACATGAAATCTCATGGTGGACGACACATACATCACGAGAAAACCGCATCTTATGTTTTAAAAAGAGAGGAGGAGAGAGAAAGAAGTTTTTATGTATTTTTGCGGTTTTCCCCAAAATGCAGAAATCTCATAGAAAACCAAAATCCCAAAATCATGAGTAAGTATATGATAAGTGTCGGCATATGCCCATAATACTGCATGACAACATGGAAATATGAATGCATGAAATGTCTAAGTAATCAATGCCATGTCTATACTAACCCCAGAGAGCAATCACGTTATTACATCAATCTAGCTGTTAGCCGATTGCATCAATAAACGATAATATGATCTAAAGTGTATGTGACATAGCAATTACCGATGATGATGTGTGTGAGCCGGCAAATAAGTGTGCGTGGAATATGCGCATCATCGGTAATAGTGCTGGTGTCCTAACAGGCAGAGTTTTATACTGATATAGAAACATATGTATGAGCATGCAACATGATGATTACAGTATGAATGTAACGACAGATGTGAATAACCACTCATCTGCGATATACAAGTACAACTGCCACTATATGAATCGAATCTAAACTAGTGTCCATCTAACCTCCTAATGAAAGCTAAACCTAAGAATCTAGTCGATAAGAAATAGGAGTACACCCAAAGTCTGAGTCCATATCTCTAATAGTCGGCGATCCAGCCTCAATAGCGTCACGTACATAGTACGACTTCCTCGAATCAAGAGTGTGGATCAATCATCACATCTATGCTTCGTACGGTAAAATCCATCGTACGGCATCCAATATCGGGGTTCGGGTCAAATATCACCTACGTGTCTCATCATTCGTATAATATCATCATTGTCAGCATAAGTATACATCGTTAAATTTGCCTTAGAAATATCATGTCACATATATCATACCTTGATCAAGTCACATATATATATATATCATATCAGAATATCAATCACATGTTACGGTCCGGGTGCTATTTTAGAGTTCCATGTACCTCTATATCATCACCACCCTTTATTATCTATGTACACCTATTCATTATCTCATTTTCTAATGATCCGCTAACATCATAATACGACCGTATAGTCAAGAATCACGGCATCAAGCCCGGTTATATTGTTTCATCCCCGTGTATCATATCACATCCTTGTATCATGTATACGTATTGTGTATATATATATATACCTACGCCTAGTCCTATATATATACACACACATACACGTATACACCACATCGAGTCTCAGTGTGTGCGTGTGTGCGTATCCACCTAAAACCTACGAAATCTCCTTCAAGATATTCATCCTCGGTTAAAGTCCTTCTAATTCAATCTAGTCCTGTAAGTGCACGGCGGCGCCCCGGCCGTCAACCCGACGGCCAAACGCGGAAACGGTGGTAAACTTTAATTTTGCGGACTTAGCAAACCGGCACCACCGCGCACTAAACTCCGGATCGTAACCATTAACAAGTCTAAGCTAACAAGAATACGGGTTAGAGATGTACCGACTGATCCGAGTCCTCCGGTCTTCATCTCCACTCCGATCTCCTCGCGGAATCTCCGGTCGTCGCCTCCTCGCCGGAAGGGCACCACGTCGCCTGTATCTTTTACGGGCTCCCGCCTCTATACCGAGGCAACTCGAGCATGAAGCCGGCAACTCGACATGCTCAAGATGTGCTGTAGGAAGTAGTGTAGAACATGCTAGTCTCATTTGGAGTTTGGAGTTGCCTTGATGGAGGAATGAAGATTGAGCTTTGGAGGGAAATGAAGCTCTCAATCTTTGCATGAAAAATGATATGAACATATATCTCTCCTCACAAAATGAACCACTCTCTTCCCTCTTTCTTTTTCTTCTTCTCTCTTTTCTAATGAAATAATCTCTCATCCAAAAGAGAATGGTGGAGGAGGTAATAGCAAACATGAAGGGAGGTGAGTGTAGGAGAATGGAAGAGGTGACCATATCAAGAGACAAGAAAACATACAACCATGCTTGCACTTTCATCAAACCATACCCACTCAAATCATCATTAATCCAAGTAATGGTGCAAAGATATGAAGCTATCATAATCAATACTTTATGCAAGAAAACCCCTCCACTAAAGTTATTTGCATAATTGCAAATAACCCCCTCCATCGGAAAAGTCCGGCCGGGAAAGAACAAAGGAAAACCGGCCGGAACGGAAAGCAAACTGGCAACTCCAGAAAACTGGTCCCGTAATAAATTACAGGAAAACCCCATACTGTGCATACACACCCGCATCTGTATTCCGTCCGGATACAAATGCAATGAGACAAAATCTACACTGTACTAAACTAGGACCGGCTTAAGCCAAAGCCGGCTAGTAATATCCGTCTGATCCTGATCCGTGCAATACCGCACGTATCTGATCGAACGCTGCCATATAACCATACGGCCACTAGTACAAAACTGTCCGATCCTGATTCGTGTAATACCGCACGTATCTGATCGGACCCTGCCATATCTCCATACGGCCTCTACAGCGTTTCGCCCGAAAGCTTGAGTAACTGAAAGTGTGGTGGACTCTAAAGACTCGTCAATACTATGGCTGTGGATTTAACCACTAGCACGTCAGAGGTATAAGCCAATACGTGACGGGCCACCAGCTATTGACTAAAAGGGACGTCGATGAGGAAGCTCACCCCGACACCCAACTGAGCCTGTCAGTGACAATATCCGTACAGTCCGGTCCGTTCGTCTATGAGCATCGCATGGCGGGCCTAGGGGGTTGGTAAAAGTCAGACCCCCAAAAGCGGTACAAGTCGTGTCGGAGTGTAGCCCAGAACACCCTGAGATACTACTGGAATACCTACCAGTAAATCTCCTGCCTTGGCCAAGGTCTTCGTGTAATGGCTCTCCTAGACACAGCGCGACCTCACCCCCAATACCGGGAGAGACGAAACCCCCGAAGATCCGCTCACTGCCTCCATGTGGCTCGGGACTGTACCCAACTAAAACCTGTTTGCACGACTCCTTTGAGCCGTGGTAGGGTAGTAATCAAAGTACAGTGGGAACTCACACGAGACAAATGACGATCCCCAGGTCGATGAACTAACCTGTACACATGTCACCTGGGAACTGCTATCTGACGTCAGGTATAAGACCAACTAGCATGTTCCCAGCGAGTCCTGTCCGGTGTACTCATAACCCAATGAGCACCTGTATACATCTTAGGTGATCCAACTGACACCAGTGGCTTATGAGACCGGCCACCGCCCCTCGTCGGGGTCTCGACTGTATACACTAGTCTACTCTGGAGAATCGATGCCCTGTCTCGAATCTCCTACAACTAGGGACCTTTTAAGGATGTGCTTATAGACTCCAGCTCTCACTTATATGATCGCCCTCATACTGCCGGCAGTCAAGCAAGAATCCTAGGGGCTCTATCAACGTGCAATAGCGACATGTCAGGTCACCTAAAGCAGTACACGATGATAAAGGTAAACCAGATAGCAAACTATCATCTCGAGTAAGACTATCCTACCGGGATAGGTCCTCCCTCAATCATTGCAATCACGTGCCTGTGATCCAATAATTGACTCTGAGGGCACTATCTCCAACAATCTCCCACTTGCACTCATGGCTAATTATTGCGATGTCGCATACTCACAGCCCATGTGATACCGAACACCCAACTCCTCTACTAGTCAGTCTCACAAAAACCGTTTGTGAAACTATTGCGTTCGAGGAATAGCTTCAGTGAGTGGATCCGCCATGATGTTCCTTTCTATGTCTCTCTATATCTCAAGTTCGCGGAGAAAGCCATCTCCCGAAATGAGCAATACTTGTCTTAGATTGTCTGGATACCTGATGGGACCTAGCTCATAAATGAACTCCAAATCCAAACTTCTTAGACTGTATCTTCAACTGAACTTAATCAGTATCCTGCGCCATGCCTCCCTCAGTATTGCCTTGGACCACCTGTCCAAAATACTGCCCCTCGTCAGAAGGAAAAACTATAACTCTGACAACCTCCTTGTCGTCCAGGTCACCTTGGAAGCCTGGAATTATAACTGTTTCCCGAATAGGGCTTTCGTTATCATATCCCTAGAACAGCCACTTATGTTCTAAAACTGCTTCCGACTGTTTCTCCAGGATTGGATCAATGTCAACTTATTGCATCTAGTGCAAGAACAACATCTGGTGTGGTACTTGACATCTCATGATTGACTCAATTGCCTAAGCAAGTGATCTGCCAATCATGCGCATCCCTCTTTACTTTAGTCTATAAGACACCTTTAGAGAGGGTGACTCCATTACCTGCAGGTGTACTACCGTGCCAGGAGTCGTCCATTCTAAATACTCATAGAATGCTGTCAAGGTACCCAGATTAGGAAACCACCTAAATCTAGATCTAAAACCATAGATCTAGTAACCAGAATGTCTGATATAATGTCCAAGTCCTTTGTGGAGAAACCACTGTGTGACGACCAAAGTATAACCGATCATAGTATAGGAGTTTCCTTTCCTACTACCTTCTCAACAGATCCATCCCCTATTCTGATGACGTCAAACCTATGACTGTCACATCAGAAACAGATGATCTATCTCCGCTACATCTGCTTTAGTCTATAAATAGACATAAGCCTGATGTCCACCAATGCTTCCGCTGCTCCCACTGACTACGACAACCCTCTGGCAGAGTCATATAGACGTGCACTTCTAACGCAAGTTTAGAACGACGCTATACTCATCCTCCTGCCGGGTCTCGCAGTCTGGAACAACAACAATGGCAAGTGTGGGTAAACAAGAACTTCCCTGTCACCGTCCTTGAGGCTACCGAAGTACCTCTCGGGTGCCTTAAGTTACCCACCTTATCTGCGGAGTGGCCAATGGAGTGTTAAATCAGATTGAATCCTTGGGTTCCTTATCAAATCTTCAGTAATCGGTTGCGGTTCTGGAATCACTTCCAGTTCTACCATACTCCCACTGCGGTTTTTGAAAAAAAATCCATTTTTAATAAAACTGTGGCGAGTCTTGAACAATATTTCTATTGATCATCCAGATGGTAGAAAGTCAACCCTCGTCATAGCCTGGGTCAACCCACAAACAGCCATTACAGAAACGTGCCTTGAGTTGTCCAGTGTCTGGTTTTAATCATAAGCCGGACCACTCCCCGTACCTTAACAATGTTAAGATATGAACTGTACTATATCCAATATAGAACCAGAGGCACTGATTTAATTGAACCAGATTCAAAAACATGCAGCTATCTCCAGTGCATGTCAACTAAATGGAAAGAGGCCGATCAGCGTTACTCAACTTAGGAATGCTTCCAATTATGAGTAACCTGAAAAAGAAGCAATTTCTCTTTATCATTACTATCAACTGAATACCATACACAAGTATCTACATCTTCGATCACTATGAAGAATCACGATACTTGCAATACCTGGTTCTCTACTTTATTCAAATACCTATAACTCCTCAAAACTTAGACCCTGTGTTTCAACGAAACACATGTCTAAGAACTAGAGAAGTTAAAAGTAAACAGAATATAGTGTGAGGACCAACCCCTCTGTCCTAATGGACACTGGACAACATACAATACTCTGTATAAGTCCGCCGAGTCCAACAACTCTTTCACTGTGTGTCGTAGGTTGAAAACTGTACTTATGGTTAAGAAGAATTACACAGCTGTTTAATGCTCCTTACCAAACCATCCACTGATATAGGTAAATGTCATCGACATAATATCAAAAGGTATATCTCACTCTATGAAAACAGACGTACAGATATAACAATTTGAAATTGGTGCACAATAGCGGATATTCAAAACCAAATATTTGCCGACCGGCAAACAGCCCAGGTGATCTCCTCAAATATCACCGATTACAAGGAATCCCGATATAATGAGGATGATCACCCAATTCCCAATAACTGACTCCCACTCATCATCTGTAAAACCATACAGATGTGAGAATTATACCTGGTAAATACATACCCTGGAGTGAGTATCTAATCGGGAAATCAGTTTTCTTTTAACAGTACACAGTGAACTGAAAACATTGAAATGTTTCGATGGGGTATCCTGGTATTCCTAGTAATGCCTCTACCATTATCCAGATTCACAACTATAACCGTATAATTCTTTGCCACCTCTCCAAATCCCTTTATATGTCTTTAGTCGTTACCTTCTGCACACCCCTTTAGGCCAAATGGTTTTCTTCCTTCCCTACCGTTCGGCACCAGCCTATGGTTTGGAAGAAGACTATCCAATAAGCATAATGGGTGTACTGTCCTAGTCCTAGGAGCACTCGCAATGCGAGAGAAGGTGAAGATAAAAGACAACTGAATAAACCATATTCCTATTTCTCCTGGACCAGAATCCATCCCCGAACTGGAACAAGTTCCTTTCGAGTTCGTATATAACCATACGATGGAGTATCCAATAAAATGGGATCTTCGTAGTGATACGGAGTGTCCTGGAGAAATACAAAGGTGATTTAGGATTGGCGAAGAAATACTTGGTTTGGTCGTGAATAGCAGTCGCAACTTACTTTGCCCTCTTACTAATCCCTTGCTTTGTCTTAATCTTAATACCTTCTGTACACCGTTTAGGCTAACTGGTTTTCTTCATTCCCTACCGGTCGGCACCAGCCTATGGTTTGGAAGAAGACTATCCAATTTGCGTAATAGGTGTACTACTCCTAAACCAAGGAGTACTCGCAACGTGAGAGAGGGTGAAAAGAAAAGACAACTGAATAATCCTATCCGTTTTCTCCAGAACCGGAAACCATCCTCGAATTCCTTCGAGTTCGTATCTAACCATACGATGGTTTTGTCCAATGGAAGTGGACGTTCGCAGTAATACGGGGTGTCCCGGAGAAAAGGGTAAAAGTAGGAGTAGCAATGAGGTCTGCAACTCTGACAATCCAAAAACCAGTGTTAAGAAGGTTCGGTCAACTTGGTCACTGAGTCATAGTCTAGGGTCGGGTCAATGGTCGCTGCCAGAGAGAGAGAGAAAAGAAACACTCAGCGTGCACTCTATCCTAGATCAGAATGGTTACCAATTTATCTAATCTGGAAACCTCCCACTGTACCTCAAATTCTCCTCCAAACCTGAAAGAAGAATTAGTCGGGGTCACCCGAGGAGTATACCAACTCATCAGTGGGAATCGGGATCCAACTCTCATCGCATGACAACGTGACGGAATCCGCTCACGGTATCACACTCCAGAAGGTATGCGCATATCTGGCAAGTTTCAGTTCTTTTGAAACTCCCGATGTGATTTCTGCCCCATGCTCTTATGACCTTGACTAAGGCCAACAAATCATAAGTCACATGTCAAGTTCTACCCGTCATTGTCCAGGTTGATTTGAATCCACCCGTACAAGCCCTTGACTAAGGCCAACAAGGCTATACGACTGTCCCAAACCAACACATCTATCTATGCAGCATATGAATACCCAATAGCTACCAAACACTGTGCCTTGACTAAGGCCAACAAACACAGCTTGAATACTATTAACTACCCATATGAAACGACGGAGGGCTACGAATGGTTTCTGGCGAAAACCTTTAACGTAGTGAACTTGATCTCGTTGAAGGAACGGATAGCTTTTTAGAAAATATAGTGACGAAAACCTTTACTAAAGAGGTCACTCCCGGTGAAAGGATCTCGGCTCTTTCCCCGTAGAATGGGGTGCAGGATATTCCAAATGAATACCACGATGCAAAGCAAAAGTAATCGGCTATAGTGAAGTTAATGCCCTGACGCAAACTTCTGTCCAAGGGGTCACTCCCGGTGAAGGGATCTCGGCCCTTGCCTCGTCGACTGAGGAGCAGGATATTCCAAATGAATACCACGATGCAAAACAGAAGTGAACGTCCTTGCAATAACAGCTTTTTGAAAAGTGTTCCAACAACATCAGAATAGGTTTGTTTAACTTGCATTGATCCGAATCAACGCAGTCCCATCAATTGATCACACCACAAAGAACGAAAATATACTGACGTACGTATATGCCATCCGCATTCGCCACTGGGTCCCGTCATCACCCGTTAGGTTAGCTAACTAACGGCAGAGCGGGGACTGGACTAGCGCGGATGAAAAACATATACAACATCTTCTAATATATATACCAATATATTAAATTTCGCTCAAGGCGTGAAAAGAAATGCAACAACACAGAAATGTACAGCATCACAGAACAATACAGATATCTGGGATCCCCGGGTTTCACAGAGCCACTACTGAAAACCCGACGTTCCCCTGGTCGTGTGGATAGCCTGTGCAATGAAATCCTAGACCCCTACGGGCGCGGCAAGTCACCCGCCAAAACCTGAAGCGAGGCAGCCCCCTTCAGCTCCGTGAATGGACCACCCATCACTCCAGGGAATCCGGCAACTTGGGCACCCCTCCTGGGTCAACCTGTACCCCCTACGAGTGCGACGAATAGCCCGCCAATCCCAGAGTGAAGCCCCCTCCGTCTCAATGCCATGAGATGCGGGCTTGTTGCCTTCCAGAACCCGGCTATCCGTGCACTCCACCGCGGGGTAATCCTAGTACAGAAAGTAAAAATATACATACACCGGGTACATCGACCGCAACCAGGTCGTGCCCCAAAAGAATAATACAAACAGGCAGTGACGGCAGTCCACATGTCGGACGCTCGCCCCGCAATATCAAATGTACATATAAAACGAAACTGCACTAGCATTGCATCCAGGCTATCCCCACCGACCGATCCGCAACATCACAGCATAAACATAGAACATCAACGTGAAAGTCACGTTCGCAAATCCGTCTAACCGGGCTATAGCAGTTAGACAGGATTTACCGATCGAGTGACATTCACGGTCGCAGATATAATGTAAATACTGTGAAAAATGTGTTTTTAAAATATCCGATCGATCAAACAATTAACAAGTGGGCCCCTAAACAAAAACTGTAGCACTCACAGAAATCCTGGGCCCAATTTTAATATTCCAAAACCCATATTTTAAGCCCAGAAGGCCTCTGGAAAAATTTGGTGATGTGATGTGAATAGTGCGCGGCGGAAGGGCCGCACGAGGTGGGGTTTCGCGGCGGATCCGCGCTCCAACTGTGGAGTTACATCGTCAAATTTTTACAGAACCCTTAGATTTCACAGTACATCAATATTTTACAACCAGAAAAATTTTTCGAGACCAAAAATTTTGAACAGAAACTGATTCGAACTAAAAATGCAGTTTTGGAACATTCGATCGATCGAAACAGAAAAACACATTACACCAAGCTAGACTATGTTAATGGCGAGGCTCTGATACCACTGTAAGTGCACGGCGGCGCCCCGGCCGTCAACCCGACGGCCAAACGCGGAAACGGTGGTAAACTTTAATTTTGCGGACTTAGCAAACCGGCACCACCGCGCACTAAACTCCGGATCGTAACCATTAACAAGTCTAAGCTAACAAGAATACGGGTTAGAGATGTACCGACTGATCCGAGTCCTCCGGTCTTCATCTCCACTCCGATCTCCTCGCGGAATCTCCGGTCGTCGCCTCCTCGCCGGAAGGGCACCACGTCGCCTGTATCTTTTACGGGCTCCCGCCTCTATACCGAGGCAACTCGAGCATGAAGCCGGCAACTCGACATGCTCAAGATGTGCTGTAGGAAGTAGTGTAGAACATGCTAGTCTCATTTGGAGTTTGGAGTTGCCTTGATGGAGGAATGAAGATTGAGCTTTGGAGGGAAATGAAGCTCTCAATCTTTGCATGAAAAATGATATGAACATATATCTCTCCTCACAAAATGAACCACTCTCTTCCCTCTTTCTTTTTCTTCTTCTCTCTTTTCTAATGAAATAATCTCTCATCCAAAAGAGAATGGTGGAGGAGGTAATAGCAAACATGAAGGGAGGTGAGTGTAGGAGAATGGAAGAGGTGACCATATCAAGAGACAAGAAAACATACAACCATGCTTGCACTTTCATCAAACCATACCCACTCAAATCATCATTAATCCAAGTAATGGTGCAAAGATATGAAGCTATCATAATCAATACTTTATGCAAGAAAACCCCTCCACTAAAGTTATTTGCATAATTGCAAATAACCCCCTCCATCGGAAAAGTCCGGCCGGGAAAGAACAAAGGAAAACCGGCCGGAACGGAAAGCAAACTGGCAACTCCAGAAAACTGGTCCCGTAATAAATTACAGGAAAACCCCATACTGTGCATACACACCCGCATCTGTATTCCGTCCGGATACAAATGCAATGAGACAAAATCTACACTGTACTAAACTAGGACCGGCTTAAGCCAAAGCCGGCTAGTAATATCCGTCTGATCCTGATCCGTGCAATACCGCACGTATCTGATCGAACGCTGCCATATAACCATACGGCCACTAGTACAAAACTGTCCGATCCTGATTCGTGCAATACCGCACGTATCTGATCGGACCCTGCCATATCTCCATACGGCCTCTACAGCGTTTCGCCCGAAAGCTTGAGTAACTGAAAGTGTGGTGGACTCTAAAGACTCGTCAATACTATGGCTGTGGATTTAACCACTAGCACGTCAGAGGTATAAGCCAATACGTGACGGGCCACCAGCTATTGACTAAAAGGGACGTCGATGAGGAAGCTCACCCCGACACCCAACTGAGCCTGTCAGTGACAATATCCGTACAGTCCGGTCCGTTCGTCTATGAGCATCGCATGGCGGGCCTAGGGGGTTGGTAAAAGTCAGACCCCCAAAAGCGGTACAAGTCGTGTCGGAGTGTAGCCCAGAACACCCTGAGATACTACTGGAATACCTACCAGTAAATCTCCTGCCTTGGCCAAGGTCTTCGTGTAATGGCTCTCCTAGACACAGCGCGACCTCACCCCCAATACCGGGAGAGACGAAACCCCCGAAGATCCGCTCACTGCCTCCATGTGGCTCGGGACTGTACCCAACTAAAACCTGTTTGCACGACTCCTTTGAGCCGTGGTAGGGTAGTAATCAAAGTACAGTGGGAACTCACACGAGACAAATGACGATCCCCAGGTCGATGAACTAACCTGTACACATGTCACCTGGGAACTGCTATCTGACGTCAGGTATAAGACCAACTAGCATGTTCCCAGCGAGTCCTGTCCGGTGTACTCATAACCCAATGAGCACCTGTATACATCTTAGGTGATCCAACTGACACCAGTGGCTTATGAGACCGGCCACCGCCCCTCGTCGGGGTCTCGACTGTATACACTAGTCTACTCTGGAGAATCGATGCCCTGTCTCGAATCTCCTACAACTAGGGACCTTTTAAGGATGTGCTTATAGACTCCAGCTCTCACTTATATGATCGCCCTCATACTGCCGGCAGTCAAGCAAGAATCCTAGGGGCTCTATCAACGTGCAATAGCGACATGTCAGGTCACCTAAAGCAGTACACGATGATAAAGGTAAACCAGATAGCAAACTATCATCTCGAGTAAGACTGTCCTACCGGGATAGGTCCTCCCTCAATCATTGCAATCACGTGCCTGTGATCCAATAATTGACTCTGAGGGCACTATCTCCAACAAGTCCAACCTAAGGTCACTATTAGGGTCCTACTCACCGAAATACTAAGGTCACATCTGGCTTCCTAATATCAATACGTACTATTCCTATACTACGTTGCGGGGGTGCTAAACCTCATCCACCCGATTCCCCCCCATAGATATACATCTACTCACCTGGTCCTTATCTGCCGAAGACGGTGTCGCCATCTCTTCTTCATTGTCCGCAGTCCACATGAGGGGTACCTATACACAAACACATATATAGTATCGTAAACTGAATCACATACAAAAGTCAAAACGACGCACGGAACAAGCATATGTTAAAACCTATGTCCCGTTCACGCAAAAGAACCAAATATGGCTCGATATCCGCGTACAAACTCCGATGGATCAAGATAAACATCAACAAACAACTCATAGTTTTAAAACTCATTACTTATATTATAAAACATGATTTAATCCATCAAAACCCTAAAATCAATCAAATCGTCCGATTTCGAAAAACCCGAAAACGCCAAATTACCGTTTTACTTCAAAACTTATTGTTTGAATGAAACTATTGGCCATAATATTCATTAATAAGCATAACTAGACTATATAAACCATCACTATATTTTTAACACCCTAAACTGCATTAAATTGAAATTCTAGTTTGTAAACTTGCCCGATTTCGGTATTTTAAGCAAAACTTCACAATTTCACTTCCAAACTTCTTTTTGCATAACTTAAATCGTTAAACCACTCCTTGAAACCGTAAGGATGTTCTAAATCCCTAAATTTATTTTTAATCCCACATTTAAAATGAATTTTCAAAACCTAGTTTAATAATATAGCAATATTGTGAAAATTTTCAAGTGAAAGCTAGAAATTGACAACTAGTTTATGTTTAACCCTACCTTAACAAGTTAATCTACACACTAACACTACAATCTAATAATAAAAACCTAAATTCTAATTTTATCTAACTTATTTACATGTTTTGCAAAAATCTAGTTTACAAAAATAACCTAATTAAACAATTAAATGCAATAACTAGCAAATTTGCTACTAGACTAAGTTTAACATTTTCTAATAAACTAACCTACCATTTTAGATCACAACCTAAGAACCAAAACCCTAATAATAATTTCATAACCATTTTCTAGAAATTCAAACCTTGAATCAAAACCATAATTAAGCATTTTAATTGATCGGGTTGCAACAATTTACACAAATTAACATGGATTTAGAACTTATACCATAAAATTTTGAGTTCACCCTTGCTTCATAACCTCCAAGATGGGTCTCTTTCCTTCAAAATCCAAGCTAAATAGGAGCAAAGGAGATTGGATAGGGTTTAGTGATGAATTGTGCTAATATATGTTGATTTTTGATGGATTTGGAGGGTTTTTTAAGCAAAAATTGAAATGTAAAATTGTGTAGAGGGGGAGGGAACTGAATTCGGACAGAATTGGAGGAGGAAAGTGAGGGAGTAAGGGTGTGGAGAGATGTGGAAAGTTCTACCATCATTTCTTCTTTATGTCATTTCATGTTTTATGCATTTTCTTTTTATTTTATTCCAAAAAGACTAATCTAGAACCCCTTTGAAGAATCAAAAGAGAGAGAGGGGTTCCAAGGCCGGCCACATGTTTAAGAGAGGGAGAGAGAGTGTGTGTGGTCTATGGTGAGTGAAAAAAAGAGAGATAAATGATGTACCCCACTTCCGTCTACACTAATTCACCGAAAAAAACCCTTTTTCTTCGATATTTTCTAACGCCGGTGAACAACCCCATTTAAATTTCAAAAACCACATGATAAAATTTTGTTTAATGTATTATGATGCACAAAATTTGTTTCAACTCATTCCGGTTTGTAATTTTCCCTAATTAAATTTATTAGTTATGGATTAAAATAATATTAAAATAATTAATTTCGGAAAAAATTTCAGAAATTTTGAAATCTCACCGGTGGCTCAATAAACAACAAATACTAGCAATTACATAGATAGAATATTTATATTTAATTTTAAAATAAAGATATTTGTATTTTGAATTTTTACAGAAAACCCCCTTATTTTCCCGATTTTCCGAAATTTCACCAGAACGATTTTCAAGGCGTTACAGCTTTACTCTAGAATTGGCGGGCTATTCTCCGCACTCATAGGGGGTACAGGTTGACCCAGGAGGGGTGCCCAAGTTACCGTATTCCGTGAAGTGCTGGGTGGTCCATTCACGTTGCTGAAGGGGCCTGCCTCGCTTCGGGTTTTGGCGGGTAACTTGCCGCGCCCGTAGGGGTCTAGGATTTCATTGCACAGGCTATCCACATGACCAGGGGAACGTCGGGTTTCAGTAGCAGCTCTATGAAATCCGGGGTTCCCAGATATCTGTATTGTTCTGTGATGCTTATTACATTTATGTGATGTTGCATTTTATCACGCCTTGAGCGAAATATTATATATTGATATATATACTAGTAGATGTTGTATATGTTTTGCATCCGCGCTAGTCCAGTCCCCGCTCTGTCGTTAGTTAAGTAACCTAACGGGTAATGACGGGACCCAGTGGCGAATGCGGATGGCATATACGTACATCATTATTTTCGTTCTTTATTGGTGTGATCAATTGATGGGACTACGTTGATTCGGATCAATGCAAGCTAAACAAACCTATTATGATGTTGTTGGAACTTTTTTCCAAAAAGCTGTTATTGCAAGGACGTTCTCTTTTGTTTTGCATCGTGGTATTCAGTTGGAATATCTTGCTCCTCAGTCGACGAGGCAAGGGCCGAGATCCTTTCACCGGGAGTGACCCCTTGGACAGAAGTTTGCGTCAGGGCAATAACTTCACTATAGTCGTTTACTTTTGCTTTGCATAGTGGTATGCAGTTGGAATATCCTGCAGCTCATTCTACGGGGAAAGAGCCGAGATCCTTTCACCGGGAGTGACCTCTTTAGCAAAGGTTTTCGCCACTATATTTTTAAAAGCTATCCGGTTCCTTCAATGATATCAAGTTCATTACGTTAAAGGTTTTCGCCAGAAACCATTCGTAGCCCTCCGTCGTTTCATATGGATAGTCAATAAGTATTCAAGCTCTGTATGTTGGCCAAAGTCAAGGCACAGTGATTGGTAGCTATTGGATATTCATATGCAGTATAGATAGATGCGTTGGTTTGGGACAGTCATACTACTATTTTGGCCAAAGTCAAGGGTATGTACGGGTGGGTTCAAATTAACCTGGAGAATGGCGGGTAGAACTTGACATGTGACTTATGATATGTTGGCCAAAGTCAAGGTCATAAGAGCATGGGGTAAAAATCACATCGGGAGTTTCTAAAGAAACTGAAACTTGCCAGATATGCGCATACCGTCTGGAGTGTGATAACGTGAGCGGATTCCGTCACGTTATCATGCGATGATAGTTGGATCCCGATTCCCACTGATGAGTTGGTTTACTCCTTGGGTGATCCCGACTAATTCTTCTTTCAGGTTTGGAGAAGAATTTGACGGTACAGTGGGAGGTTTCCTGATTAGATAAATTGGTAACCATTCTGATCTAGGTTAGATTGCACGCTGAGTGTTTCTTTTCTCTCTCTCTTTGGCAGCGACCATGACCCGACCCTAAGACTATGACTCAGTGACCAAGTTGACTGAACCTTCTAAAACACTGGCTTTTTGATTGTCAGAGTTGCAGACCTCATTGCCACTCCTACTTTTACCCTTTTCTCCAGGACACCCCGTATTACTACGAACGTCCACTTCCATTGGAAAAAACCATCGTATGGTTATATACAAACTCGAAGGAATTTATTCGAGGATGGTTTCCGTTTCTGGAGAAAACGAATAGGACTATTCAGTTGTCTTTTCCTTTTACCTTCTTTCAGGTTGCGAGTACTCCTTGGTTTAGGAGATAGTACACCTATTACGCAAATTGGATAGTCTTCTTCCAAACCTTAGGCTGGTGCCGAACGGTAGGGAAGGAAGAAAACCAATTAGCCTAAACGGTGTACAGAAGGTATTAAGTAAAGACATATCAAGGGATTAGTAAGAGGGCAAAGTAAATTGCGACTGCTATTCACGACCAAACCAAGTATTTCTTCGCCAATCCTAAATCACCTTTGTATTTCTCCATGACACTCTGTATCACTACGAAGATCCACAGTTTATTGGATACTCCATCGTATGGTTATATACGAACTCGAAAGGAACTTGTTCCAGTTCGGGGATGGATTCTGGTTCAGGAGAAATAGGAATAAGGTTTATTCAGTTGTCTTTTATCTTCACCTTCTCTCGCATTGCGAGTGCTCCTAGGATTAGGACAGTACACCCATTTTTCTTATTGGATAGTCTTCTTCCAAACCATATGCTGATGCCGCACGGTAGGGAAGGAAGAAAACCATTTAGCCTAAGAGAGTGTGCAGAAGGTAATGACTAAAAACATATAAAGGGATTTGGAAAGATGGCAAAGAATTACACAGTTACAGTTGTGAATCTGGATAATGGAAGAGGCATTACCAGGAATACCGAGATACCCCATCGAAACATTTCAATGTTTCAGTTTCACTGTGTACTGTTAAAAGAAAACTGATTTCCCAATCAAATCTTGCTCCAGGGTATGTATTTACCAGGTATGATTCTCACATCTGTATGGTTTTACAGATGATGAGTGGGAGAAAATTATTGGAAATTAGGTGATCTTCTTCATTATATCGGGATTCGTTGAAATCGGTGATATTTGAGGAAGTCACCTGGGTTGTTTGCCGGACGGCAAATATTTGGTTTTGAATATCCGCTGTCATGCACCAATTTCAAATTGATATATCTGTACGTCTGTTTTTATAGAGTGAGATATACCTATTTGAAATTATGCCGATGACATTTACCTATATCAGTGGATGGTTAGGTAAGGAGCATTAAACAACGGTATAATTCTTCTTAACCATAAGTACAGTTTTCAACCTACGACACACAGGATTTGAGTTATTAAACTCAAAGGACTTATACAGAGTATTGTATGTTGTCCAGTGTCCATTAGGACAGAGGGGTTGGTCCTCGTGCTATATTCGGTTTACTTATGACTTCTCTAGTCCTTAGACAAGTGTTTCGTAGAAACATAAGGTCTGAGTTTTGAGAAGTTACAGGTATATATGAATAAAGTAGAGAACCAGGTGTTGCAAGTATCAGAATTCTTCAAGGTGATCGAAGATGTAGATACTTGTGTAGGGTATTCAGTTGATAGTAATGATTAAAGAACTTGCTTCTCTTTCAGATTACTCATAATTGGAAGCACTCCTAAGTTGAGTAATGTTGATCGGCCTCTCTCCATTTAGTTGACATGCACTGGAGACAGCTGCATGATTTGAATCTGGTTCAATTAAATCGGTGCATCTGTTTTCTGTATTGGATATAGAACAGTTCGTATCTTAACGATGTTAAGGTACGGGGAGTTTTCCGGCTTACGCTTAAAACCAGACTCTGGATAACTCAAGGCACGTTTCTGTAATGGCTGTTTGAGGGTTGACCCAGGCTATGACGAGGGTTGATTTTCTACCATTTGGAAGATCAATAGTGATATTGTTCTAGACTCGCCACAGTTTTAAGTAAAATGGATTTTTCAGAAAACAGTAGTGGGAGTATGGTAGAATTGGAAGTGATTCCATAACCGCAAACGATTACTGAAGATTTGATAAGAACCTAAAGATTCAATCTGGCTTGACATTCCATTGGCCACTCTGCAGATACGGTGGGTAACCTCAGGCACCCGAGAGGTACTCCGGTAGCCTCAAGGACGGTGACTGGGAGGTTCTTGTTTACCCAGACTTTCCATTGCTGTTGTTCCAGACTGTGAGACCCGGCAGGAGGATGAGTGTAGCGTCGTTCCAAACTAGCTTTAGAAGTGTACGTCTATATGACTCTGCTAGAGGGTTGTCATAGTCAGTAGGAGCAGCGGAAGCATTGGTGGACAAGTGGCTTATGTCTATTTATAGACTAAAGCAGATGTAGCGGAGATAGATCATCTATTTCTGATGTGACGGTCATAGGTTTGACTTCATCAGAATAGGGGATGGATCTGTTTAAGAAGGTAGTAGGGTGTGATGTCCTGGTATTTGGATGACATACACAAAGTAGGAAGTGAAGTTCCTAAACTACGATCGGTTATACTTTGGTTGTCACACAGTGGTTTCTCCAAAAATGAGTTGGGTATTATATCAAGACATTCTGGTTACTGGATCTATGGTTTTAGATCTGGATTTGGATAGTTTCCCAATCAGGGTACTTAGACAGCATTCTGAAGGTGTTTCAGAATGGACTACTCCTGGCACGGTAGTGTACCTGCAGGTGATGGAGTCACCCTCTCTAAAGGTGTCTTATAGACTAAAGTGGAGAGGGATGTGCATGATTGGCAGATCACTTGCTTAGGCAATTGAGTCAATCATGAGATGTCAAGTACCACAACAGATATTGTTTTTGCACGAGATGCAATATGTTGATATTGATCCAATCCTGGAGAAACGATCGGAAGCAGTTTTAGAACATAAGTGGATGTTCTAGGGATATGATAACGACAGTCTCATTCGGGAGACAGTTATCATTCCAGGCTTCCAAGGTGACATGGATGACAGAGAGGTTGTCAGAGTTATAGTTTTCCTTCTGACGAGGGGCAGTATTTTGGACAGGTGGTCCAAGAGGATACTGAGGGAGGCATGACGCGGGATACTGATTAAGTTCAGTTGACGATACAGTCTAAGAAGTTTGGATTTGGAGTTCATTTATGAGCTAGGTCCCATCAGATATCCAGACATATTCTAAGACAGGTATTGCTCATTTCGGGAGATGGCTTTCTCCGCGAACTTGAGATATAGAGAGATATAGAAAGAAACATCAAAGCGGATCCACTCGCTGAGGCTATTCCTCGAACGCAATAGTTTCACAAACGGATTTTTTGAGACTGACTAGTAGAGGAGTTGGGTGTTCGGTATCACACGGGCTGTGAGTATACGACATCGCAATAATTAGCCTTGAGTGCAAGTGGGAGATTGTTGGAGATAGTGCCCTCAGAGTCAATTATTGGATCACAGGCACGTGATTGCAATGATTGAGGGAGGACCAATTCCGGTAGGATAGTCTTACTCAAGATGATAGTATGCTATCTGGTTTACCATTATCATCGTGTACTGCTTTAGGTGACTTTACAGGTCACTATTGCACGTTGATAGAGCCCCTAGGATTCTTGCTTGACTGCCAGCAGTATGAGAGCGATCATATACGTGGGAGCTGGTAGTCTATAAGCACATCCTTAAAAGGTCCCTAATCATGGGAGTTTCGAGACAGGGCATCGATACTCCAGAGTAGACTAGTGTACACAGTCGAGACCCCGACGAGGGGCGGTGGCCGGTCTCACAAGCCACTGGTGTCAGTTGGATCACCTAAGATATATACAGGTGCTCATTGGGTTATGAGTACACTGGACAGGACTCGCCGGGAACATGCTAGTTGGTCTTATACCTGACGTCAGATAGCAGTTCCCTGGTAACATGTGTACAGGTTAGTTCATCGACCTGAGATCGTCATTTGTCTCGTGTGAGTTCCCACTGTACTTTGATTACTACCCTACCACGCTCAAAGGAGACATGCAAACAGGTTTTAGTTGGGTACATTCCCGAGCCACATGGAGGCAGTGAGCGGATCTGAAGGGGTTCGTCTCTCCCGGTATTGGGGGTGAGGTCGCGCTGTGTCTAGGAGAGTCCTTACACGAAGTCCTTGGCCAAGGCAGGAGATTTACTGGTAGGTATTCCAGTAGTATCTCAGGGTGTTCTGGGCTACACTCGGACACGACTTGTACCGCTTTTGGGGGTCTAACTTTTACCAACCCCCTAGGCCCGCCATGCGAGGCTCATAAACGAACGGACCGGACTGTACGGATATTGTCACTGACAGGCTCAGTAGGGTGTCAGGATGAGTTCGCTCATCGACGTCCCGTTTGGTCAATACCTGGTAGCCCGTTACGTATAGGCTAATACCTCTGACGTGCTAGTGGTTAAATCCACAACCAAAGTATTGAGGAGTCTTTAGAGTCCCCCACAGACCAGTTTCTCAAGTTTCGGACGAAACGCTGTAGAGGCCGTATGGAGATATGGCAGGGTTCGATCAGATACGTGCGGTATTGCACGGATCATGGTAGGACGGAGAATACTAGCAGGCTTTGGTTTAAGCCGGATCCTAGTATTGTACAGTGTAGATTTGTCTCTTTGCATTTGTATTCGGTTGGAATACAAATGCGGGTATGTATATACAGTAGCGGGGTTTTCCTGTAATTTATTACAGTATCAGTTTTCTGAAGTTTCCAGTTTGCATTCCGTTTCAGCCTTTTTCCTTTGTATCTTTCCTTGGCTGAAAATTGGTGGAGGAGGGCTTATTTGCAATCGTGCAAATTAGCATTGTGAAGGGTGGTCTTTGCATTTTTGTTGTGTCATGATGGTTGCACCATCCCTTGACTTTCTTTTAGTCATCATGGCTTGACTTGTGGAGATATGATTGGTTGGTGGAGTGTTGGTTTTGGCTGATGATCATTGCTTATCATCATCACCCTTTTCACCCTCTTGCATTATGTTGAGGCTCACTTCTTTTTCCATACTACTTGACTCCATTCTCTAATTCCTCTTGACATGGCCGGCCAAGTGAGTGTGGGGGGGCTGTCCAAAAATTCTAGTGGGGAATTTTGATCTCTTTTGGCTTGCAAAATTCCCATTGCTCCATCTCCAAAAGCTTAGTTCATTTCCTCCACCATATGGCAACTTCCACAACCCCATGAGACAAAGCATTCTACAGATAACCTACAGCATCCTTGGGCACGTCGGCTCGCCAACTTTGTGCCCAAGTTGCCTCGGTCCAGTGGTGGGAGCCCGTAAAAGAAGCCGGCGACGTGGTGCCCTTCCGACGAGGAGATGAAGATCGGAGATTCTGCGGGGAGATCGGGACGACGACGAGAAGACCAAAGGACACGGATCGCTCGGTATATCTCTCTACCCCTTCTCTAGTTAGCTAGGATTATGTTAATGGCCCGATCCGGGATTTTAGTGCGAGGTGGTGCCGGTTCAAAAAGTTAAAGTAAATTATCGTTTCCGCATTTTGCCTCGGATTGCCGGCCGGGGCGCCGCCGTGCACTTACATAAGTATGTATGCAAGATGTACATGTAGCTATGCCTCATATGTGTATATACCTATCACTAATGGTACAATACCATATATGTATATGGGTAACTAGCATGTAAGCATGTCAAGGCATATGTGTAAGCATGTAGGTATACAGGTATGCTATATGTCATATGCACAATGAAAATGAGGATCATGTCTCAAGTCCCTAGTCAATACAATATCCTGTATGTATAGGTGTTGTGCGTGTCATGGCAATTATTGACGGTGTAAGTGGCATACAATCAGTGCTCTTGCAACATGAACCGTCAATAATGGTGTTGTGTCTCATTAATACTATGTCCAAATACAATAGGTAAATGAGATATGCAACAAAGGTACACATGCACAATCAATATCCGTATACATCTAACTAATAGTCATATCATTCTAGAATTAACTATCATGACTCACCAAAACAAAACAAAACAAGCCCACCATCAAATGATAATTTCGGCCATGTCAAGGAATGAAGGAAAATATGGCCAAAAAATTGATACACAAACTTTAACCATTAATTTTTCATTTTAATTCACAAAAAAAAATCTAGATATTTTGGATGGATATTTTCAAAGATGGATTAGTGCTAATCTAGTGATTAACTTAGCATGGATTCACTTTAGCAATAATTAACCCAAGCAAAATTGTAATTACCACTAATTAAGTGCATAATTAACAACTTAAAATAATATTTTAATTAGGAAAAAATATTAAAATGCACTAAAATTACAAGTGGCTTACAAAAACCCGCAAACTAGCAATTTCCTAGCTAAACTAGGTGCAGTGCATTCCATACTGCAAAAAGATCGCTTCTAGGTTTTTACGGAAAAACACAATTTATTTTACCTAAAAAAGGAAAATTCGCAAAACGATTTCTAAAACGTTACAGATCCGTACCCTCATTGTTGTATAGGGCGATAGAATCCCTATTTGTTTAATACCTCTATATGATGGATTACTGTACGAGATGAGTTTTACCTGATGATTGATCCATACTCTTGACTCGAGGATGCCGTACGATGGATTATATCGTACGTGATGCTATGAGGCTGGATTGCCGATTGATAGATTCATCGACTCGGATATATTATAGATATTTTAATCCTTTAGGTAGATGTTAGTGTAGGGATCCTCTCGACGGAAGCAAGGTTTTGGGAGACATCGTCCATGCCATTTTTTAAAAATTGCCGTTAAAAGGAACTCTAAACTAGAATCGTTAGCTAGAATACAATACTGAAACATAGTAAACCATTTACTATCTAAGTGAAAAAGGAAATACAACCTTTGTAGATCGGTCCTTCACTTCATAAGCTCCTTGTAGTAGTCCCTTCGCTGCGATCGTGGTTCTCCCGGACTCTTGCATGGCTTCACGAGGCGAAAGGAGCGTCCTTGCTTGAAGTCTTCGAGGCCGAAGATGATCTACGTCGAGGGAATGCTAGCTCAAGCTTCTACTTCACTAACTAGAGAATTAGTGAAGCAAACAGCTTAAACTAAAGTGCTAGTCTAGTAGAGGATGAAGATATAGGAAGTGGGTTCAGTTTAGAATTTCTTTTCTCACAATATTTCTCACTTTGGATCAAACCCTAGAAACCTTTTGGATTTGAGGAAGAAGATGAACAAATAGATGAGAATGAAAATGATCAAGTGAGAGAGTGAACCATGGTGAGTGAGTATCATATACTAACTCATGTAGAGACATAACCATGGCTAATTGTGATGGTTAGGTTACTAAATATCTCAAGTAAAACAAAACTAACGGACTTAGTCAAAGCATCCACAAGCTTCCACTAGCTTCATGCTTTCAACTAATATTCGACTAATTTTGTTTTCACTTTAAATAATAAAACCCATTATCACAAATAGAATGATGTATGTCTTACACACCCATGTTTGATGTATCAACAACCATGATACAAAAAGAGAACACATTTTAATATATATCGCATATATATATTAAGTTGTGCACAAGTGAGAAAAACAAATGCTTAAGTCAACCAATGTTAGTTAATGTAAATTAGTATATTATATATACAATTATACACTAAATTATTAAATCAACATTTGACTTAATAATCCGGATATATCACATATAACCGACTAACATCCAATGTATCGTCTTATCGAATCAACACTTGATTTGATAACCCGACTATATCACATATAACCGACCGATACCAAAGGCGCGAGAATAGAATGTGGTATCACATACATGCATTATTCTCGGTCCCGCACATATCACATATGCGCTACTATTTCGTTTTGCCTGAGCCAGTAAAACCTCTATGTAGGACTCTAAAGACTCGTCAATACGCCGGCAGTAGGTGATGATCACATCAAGCACTCACAAGCTGTCAGCGGTACTAGCTGGACGTAACGGCTACCCGGGTATTGAGCGATCAGAAGATCAGCAAGCAAGCCCGCTCCAATTCCTGCGAAAGCCTGACAGTAACACTTGCCGTACAGTCCGGTCTCCTCGTCTGATATGCCGCATATCAAGTCTAGGGGTGGTAAACATCAGACCCAATAACCGATAAGTCATGCCGATGTGAGGCTCATAACGGGTCGAGAAACTTCTGGTAACACTTACCAGTAAATCTATAAAACAGCCCTGGCTAGGGACTTCCCTGTTATAGCCAATCGAGCACAGCGCAACATCAACCCCCAATACCGGGAAAGACGAAACCCCTCCTATTGCTCATTGCCTCCATGTGACTCGGGACTGTACCCAAAAACCATCGTTTTGCATGCCCTCTTGGACGTGTTAAGGTGGAAATCAAAGCACAGTGGGTATCACACAAGACTCTATGACGATCTCGGGTCTACAGACTAACCTGTACAAGTGTCACCAGAGAACTGCCATCTGACGTGAGGTATAATACCATTTGAGAGTTCTCGTCGAGTCCGTCCAGTGTACCCAGTCTCCACTGAGCACCCGTATACCATCTCTGATGTCAAACACCAATGGATATGGGATCATCCATCGCCCATCTCATGGGTCGAGAAGCGTATACGCTAGTCTACTCTAGTATATCGATTCCCTGTCTCGATACACCCACGACTAGGAATGTTAAAGGATGAACTTATGGACTACCATGGCCCCACTAGTATGATCTGCATCATAGACCTGGTAGTCAAGTACACATCTTAAGGGCTTTACCAACATGTAACCATAAAACAGTATCAAGGGACTAGTATACATGTTAAGATAAAGAGCAACCAGCTAGCATACTATCATATCGAGCAAGAAAGTCCTCTCTATATATGTCCAAGCATCCAATATAATATACATCATCTGTACAATACTGGTCTCTAGGGCATACATATAACTAACAATCTCCCACTTGCACTAGGGCCAGCTGCTGTAGTATCGCATACCAAGCATCCCGAAGAGTGTCTCAAACTGTATCTTGGGAATGTCCTTCGTGAGTGGATCCGCTGTGTTGTTCTTCGTGTCAACTCTCCTGACCTCGATCTCCTGGCGATCAACTATCTCCCGGATCAGGTGATACCGCCTCAGAATATGCTTGGATCGCTGATGGGACCTAGGTTCCTTGTCCAAAGCCACCACTCCATTGTTAAGGTATTGGATCCTTAATGGATGGAACCACTCCAAGTTCAGTTCTGAACTTGTTGATCCAGACAGCCTCTTTGGCAGCATCGTTGGCAGCGATGTATTCAGCCTCCATCGTCGAGTCTGCCACGGTTTCCTGCTTGGAACTTTTCCAGCATACCGCCCCTCCGTAGATGGTAAAGACAAATCCCGAGTGCGACTTAGAGTTGTCCTTATCACTCTGGAAGCTCGAATCGGTAAAGGACTCCACTTGGAGTTCTCCGTTACCGTACACCAAGAGCATCTCTTTAGTCCTTCGTAAGTACTTGAGAATGCTCTTCACAGCTGTCCAGTGACTCTCTCCAGGATCAGCTTGATACCTACTCACTACACTTAGTGAGTGTGCTACATCGGGTCTAGTACATAGCATCGCGTACATGATAGAGCCTACTGCCGAAGAATAGGGTATCCCTTACATGCGAGCTCTCTCCAAATCAGCCTTGGGAGACATTTCTTTGGAGAGAGTGAGCCTGGAGATCCTGGGTAAAAATCCACGCTTGGATTCTTCCATACTAAACCGCTTTAGTATGGTGTCAATGTACCTGGATTGAGACAATCCCAGTATCCGTTTAGATTCATCTCTATAGATCTTAATCCCCAAGATGTAGGAGGCATCCCCTAGATCTTTCATTGAGAATCTTTGTGATAAGACGAGCTTGACCGATTGCAGCATAGGAATGTCATTTCCTATCAAGAGTATGCCATCTACGTACAATACAAGGAAGACAACCTTACTCTCTGCCACCTTCTTGTATATACAAGGTTCAACTACGTTTTTGACGAAATCAAACTCTTTGATAACGACGTCAAAGTAGATGTTCCAACTCCGCGATGCTTGCTTTAACCCATAGATGGATTTAAGCAGCTTGCACACCTTCCCGCTGCTCCTACTAGCTATGAAGTCCTGTGGCTGAGTCATGTACACGCTATCTTCTAAATCACCATTTAGAAAGGCGGTCTTAACATCCATTTGCCATATTTCGTAGTCATGATATGCAGCGATGGCAAACATGATCCGGATGGATTTAAGCATAGCCATTGGAGAAAAGGTTTCATCATAATCCACTCCTGGTCTTTGACGAAAACCCTTTGCAACAGGTCTAGCTTTGAAAGTCTCCACTTTCCCATCTACACCAAGTTTATTTATAAAAATCCACTTGCTCCCAATGGGTTTTACCCCTTCAGGAGCATCTTCCAAAGTCTATACTTTGTTGGTGTATATGGATTCCATCTCGGACCGCATTGCATCCAGCTATTTCACTGAGTCCCCACTTGTGATGGCCTGCTCGAAACTAGTTGGGTCATCATCCTCCATGATGCAATCCTCGCTTCCACCGTCCATAAGAAAACCGTAGTATCTCTCAGATGGGTGAGGAACCCTACTAGATCGATGGAGAGGCTGAGGTTCGTTGGGAACTTCCGAAACCTCTGGTTCCACTAAATCTTCAGTTTCAGTTTGTGTAGCCGTAATTTCTTTCAGTTCTACCTCGTTGCCACTAATTTCCTTTGTAAGAAATTCCTTTTCTAAAAAGGTGGCATGTCGAGAAACAAACACCTTTTGTTCCTCGCCATGGTAGAAAAGATATCCATGTGAATGTTTAGGATATCCCACAAACTTGCATAGAACCGACCGTGCCTCGAGTTTGTCCGGATTTTCCCTTTTGACATGGGCCGGACAACCCCATATCTTAACTCGTTTAAGACATGGTCTCTTCCCACTCCATATCTTATATGGTGTGGTAGGTACAGATTTAGATGGAACTTGATTTAATAGGTATGCTGCTGTCTCCAGCGCATACCCCCAGAAGGAAATAGGTAACTCAGCTGTGCTTATCATAGAGAACACCATATCTAATAGGGTGCGGTTCCTCCGTTTCGATACACCGTTGTGCTGTGGTGTATGTAATGCCCGGTTCTTTTATAGGCCAATAGCCGTATTTTATTAAATAGGGGTCACTTACAAATTTACCTATTTGTATTTATAATTATTTTAAGTATTTAAACATCCAAATTCTTTTATTCTACTTTCCCTTCTTAAATCCATTTTTTCCCTAAAACTAATTCTAATAATTAAACCCTTTTCATTTTTTCACTAAACTATCCCAAAACCCCATTATCTATTTCTTTTATATTTTTCCATCCCTAAATCTTTCGCCGGCCCACTTCCAATTCATTCCCTTTACAATTAAATTAAACCTGAATTTGAAATCCCATTTCCTAAACCCAGCCAAACTCAGCTCCTTTTTATTTTCTCCCTTTTAATAAATACCCATGATTTTTGCCCGGCCCACTCCATTTTTCCCTTTGAAAATAAATAAATCCCCAAGCAGCCCAGCCCAACGTTCCCTGCCCCAGCCCAAAACAAAATAAAACATTTAAACAAATAAAACCCCTATATTTACCCCGGCCCAGCCCGTTTCCCCCAAGCCTGCGCCCAAACCTTCACCGACCCGACCCGTTTAAACCTTTCTTCTTCCCGTTACAAACTTCTCCCGCTCTTTTCCTTCACCCACGTCCCCGAGCATCCCACTCCGCTTCCAGCGAACAAGAGTCACCCCGGACAACTCCGACGTCGAACCCGAAACGCGTGCCGAGGCTGCGGACCCTAGCCGCGCCGTTCGTCGCGCATTCGTGCCGCTGCCGTGCATCGCCAAAACGTCTCCAGGCCAGTACCTTACTTGCTACGTACTATATTATATCCTTTATAATTCAAATTACTATAAATTCCATGTTACGTTTCGTGAGACCTTATATGACATAACTGTTCGATGCAAAATCCGAATGAAAACCTTTCCTTAATTTGATGAAACTCGATTGTATATTCTGTCCCGTGTGGCAATGAGCACTGTGTAGAAATTTTACTGGAAAATACAATTGTTAATGGCTTAAACGAACACCCCCAAATACACCCGTAAAAACTGGGAATTTCTCGTACCTTAAATTTGTTAAAATTATAATAATTTTTATACACATTGAAATGAGGCGTTCGAGGGCTCAAATCGAAGACAACTTGACGACCTGTAACCCTGTGCAAGTCCTTAATTATTTCTGTACTGATATTATGACGAGAATTGGTTCGGAGAGCGGTTCCGAACTGCAGTCCAGAGCAGCTATGGCTGATGTTTCCTGTCTCGTAATGCCTATCTATTCGCTGCCTGAACTTTTATGTTGTGGAACCCTTCACTTTATTGAAGGTGGATTTGTTAGCTAAATAACGCAAGTGATTTCACCCCTTTTTATCGTCGTTTACTATTTAAACTGCAATTTAAAAGAACGAGACGTATAGCAGTCCCAAACAGAACCAGAACTGATACCCTAGTGTTGAACAGTGCATAACTTCTGACGTACGGATGCTATTGAGAATCCGTCTATTGCGTTAGAAACCTTATTGAAAACTCTAAATTTCATTCAACTGTAGTATTTCTAAATTCTAATCCCAAATGGGATTGAAATGCGTTACGAAACGGACTTCTAATTCTGAAACCGGATTTCCAGCAGTGAACGCTTAAAATGAAATGGCCATATCTAGTGATCCTGAAATCCGATTGACGTGAAACCAAATTTTCTGGATAGATGATCAAACATACTACCTATCCCCTGTTCATCGTTTCACTAAATTGTACATGTATGAATTATGAAGAATCATACAAGTCGTAGGACATCGTCTGATGACATCTTAATCATGCCTTACATACTGTCTTCTCACCACATCATATATATGTCATTGCATTGGTAACCTAGTGATCATGTGCATCACCCAGTGTTAGGTATTAGTAGTGATTGTGGCAAGTACGTTAGTGTTTGAGCATGAATGGATAAGTGAAAATGACACGTACTTGTACACAATCAGTGGACCCTATTGTTTTATTGCATTGTCGACGTCTGTGGGACGTGTATAAGTGTGACTATAGTTGGTATGGGACACTTATGGAAGCACTTGTATGGGTGCCACAGGTAAGGCACCAAATACTGACCATTTATCTTGGGTATCAGTTGGGACATGCTTGATGGAGATCCTGTCTCCAGTTCTCGCGCAGACTTGTCATGGACTGACCGGTATTTGAGTTTATGGTTGGCGTTTGATGTAGACTACGGGGTGTGGGGTAGTTTGAGTGTGAGTTCAACAGAATCTCGGGAGTCCCATGCCGTCACATATGGAGATATATGGAGATATATATAGGGATATCACTGATTATTACCGTGCGTTTTTAGGGCCCGTGGTCCCTTGCCCTTGGGTCCAACCTTTGGATGGGGGATACTCACGAGTGGTTGACTCTCATACTTGGACTGACGATAGGCTTAGTGACCTGTACAGTGAGACTTAGAGACTGATAGGGATAGTGACATTAACATGCATTACTTACGGTATTGACACTCCTGACATACTATTAACTGCTTTACTGTTCACCTGCTCTATTAGACACCGCATTGGTTAATCCATGTTCACATCTTTACTATCTTGATTTACTGTTATATATCCATTATTACTGTTTGATATATATATATATATATATTGCTATCACGTCGCTCTGACGACCTAAGTATGCATGCTCAGAGTGAGAAGTGGATCTAGCTTGGACCAGGACCAGACGTACATCGCGGACATCTTGATCAGCTATCCAGAGCTATACTCTTTTGATCTCCATCAGGTTAGTTCTTTGTATTTGTCTTGTTTCAGTTACTGCATTTCTCATTACCTGTACGTTGTTTACTGATTACCATGTAAAGCTAGAAGCCGAAGTGTGACTACAGAGAGATATTACTTCGACCGTAGGAGCATGGCTAGCCTTGTTAACCCCTCGCATTCCATATTTTGGGAAGAGGGGCATGACAGTGTATATGGAGGAGTTAGCTGAGAGAGAATCCCATTCTCTTTTAGGAAGTCCAGGAATTCATTGCTCAAGTATTCACCTCCTCGATTGGATCGAAGGATTTTAATACTTTTCTCGGTTTGGTTCTCGACTTCTTGTTTATATTCTCTAAATTTCTTAAAAACTTCTGATTTGTGTTTCATCAGGAACACATATCCGAATCTAGAGAGATCTTAAGTGAATGTAATGAAGTACGAAGAACCATTCCTGGCATGTGTAGACATGGGATCGCATACATCACTATGTACCAATCCCAAAAGTTCCGTAACTCTTTCTCTGTGTCCCGTAAACGGAGTTTTGGTCATCTTGCCTTTGAGACATGACTGGCAAGTGTCATAAGATGAAAGTTCGAAAGGATTCAAATATCCATCCTTATGCAACTTAGCTAGCCGTGTCGCATTGATGTGACTAAGTCTACAATGCCACAAGAATGATTCGTTCATTTCTGAACTCTTCCTCTTGTGTGTGTTTGTTATGCTCAGAACTGTTGATTGATTTAGAACATAAATGCCATTGCACAACGTGCCTGATCCAACCAACTTTTGGTTTAGGAAAATGTTCATAACATTATCCTGTAATACAAAATTATATCCCTCTTTACTTAATAAAGAAACCGATATAATGTTGCATATCAGGTTCGGCATGTAATAGCATTCGTTCAAAATCAATGTATTACCCGTTGGTAATACAAGGTGATATTCCCCGACGGTTTTAGCTGCAACAATTGCACCATTTCCAACCCTTATGTCTTTATCACCTTCTCCAAGTTCTCTACCTTTTCTCAGCCCATGTAACTGATTACATATATGGGATCCTGACCCGGTATCTAATACCCAGGACGTAGAGAAAATGGAGAAACAGTTCTCTATAACGAACACACTCGAAGAAAATGCATCAACATGTACTTTCTTCATTCGGGTGGCATGGGAATCCTGGCATCCCCCTATATCCTGTTCAGCCTTATAACTCTTATAAGAAAGAACGGAACCAACGTTCCCCCGCACATTATAACATGCGGGTTCGGTCAATACATCCATATTATCATCTTGATTAAGGCATGATATGGTCGCTACCTGGAGAGAGAGAGAAGAAAACACTTTAGCGTATGCCCTTGCAAGATCAGATTGGTTATTATTTTATCTAATCAGGATGGCTCCCACTGTTTTTATTAAATCTTCCTTCAAACCCTAAAAAGAAAGACTAGCCGAGATTAATTACACCCTATAATTTCGCCAATCTTTTAGCCAGGCCAGTGTCGGTACTTTGAGGGAGGTTTCCCGTGCTTTCGCACAGACCTAATTAAAATAAACCTCGTTTTCCCAGAGGCGTAACCCCATTGACACCTTTCTAGACATCTACTTGATCGGCTAATTGTCCTGTGTAAAACTCTCCCAGGAGTAACAATTACTCGCAGTGGGTATCGGGATCCAACTATCTCATAGAAGGTATGCAATCTCATTGCAAATTTCAACACTTGAAATTCCCGATCACATTTTGCCCCTAACCCCTATGACCTTGACAAAGGCCAACAAATCATAGGATGCTAGTCAAGTTCAACCCGTCATTTCTTGATTGAATCAAACCCACCCGCACGACCCTTGACAAAGGCCAACAAGGTCTTACGACTACCCTAAAACAATCTGCATCATATGCATAAGCAGATAAGCACCATTCAGCTACCGCACACTACGCCTTGACAAAGGCCAACAAACGCAGCACGAATACTAAACCGTTCTTATCTGAAATGACGGAGGGCTACGACAGGTTTTTCTAAAAACCTATTGCGTAATGAACTTGATATCGTTGTAGAAACAAGTGAATTTTGAAAAGAGTGTTTTTGAGGCTTTTTCTAGTTTCGCTAAAGAGGTCCCTCCCGGTGAAAGGATCTCTTCCTCATCGAATAAGGTGCGGGATATATCACATATATCACTATGCAAAGCGAAAACTCCAAAAGCAATCAAAAGACAAACCGAGTGTTGTAGTATCTGTCAGTTTTGCTAAAGAGGTCACTCCCGGTGAAGGGATCTCGGCTCTTTCCTCATCGAATATGGTGCAGGATATATCATATATATCGCTATGCAAAGCAAAAACCGTAGCTACCCTTTTTGAAAATTTGATTCTACAACATCTTTTAGGTTTCTTTTCTTTCATTAATCATATTAATGAAGTCCTATCATTTAAGTCACCTAAAGATCACAGATAAATACGACGTACACTTATACCATCCGCATTCGCTTCGATGTCCCCTCATGCACCGTTAGGTTAGGTAACTAATGGCAGAGCGGGGCAGGGCTAGCGTTGCTGTAAAACATAAGTAACGCCAATATAATATATCATATATACTATATACAATATCTATCTCAACATATCAAATGATCACATCACAGATATCACAGCAGAAGAAACATATGAAATATTGGAAATACTAGGAGGTCCGTGTTTTATTTTGAGCCTCTATAAAACACGGATTCCACGGTCGCGATGAATAGCCAAACCCACATCCCTAGACCCCTACGAGAGCGGCAAGCAACCCTACCAATTCTAGAGTTAGGAGACCCGGACTCGACTCCTCGAGTTGGTCTCCCACTGAACTCTAGAACCCGGTTACTTGTGCTCTCCTCCTTGGGTTTAATGCGGAAAAGTAAATAATATACATCAATGGTGACATCAACCTCAACTCGGAAGTGCCCCAATAAAAGAATATTACATACATTTAATTTACAAGAATGAAAATAAAAACTCTCATCTCATATAAAACCCCCGGCTAGTCAAAACGCGACGATCCAATATAACATATCCAGCAGTACATTACATCACATGTCATCACAGCACAGAAAAACTAGACGATGTTAAACATTCCAATCGAATCATCGAACACCCAAGATTACCCAGAAAACTCAACACTTGAGCGTAGTTTAAAGTAATTCATCATACGCCACAGCACCAATGAACCAGCCGTAGAAGGGCCAAACCAACGCCTCACATGTGGCACCGCTGAACCACCACAAACCCGAGAGTTCAGTGGCGGTTCTGATGGTCACATAATCGAGTTAAGGTTTTGTTCTTCTAGAGGGTCCATCGCATAACTTGCATGATCTTTGAAAGCTTTTTAACTACGGGAAAAATCAAACACCTGGAAATTTTCCCGGCAAGGGTTAAAGTGGGTATTTGACATCCGATTGAACTTTTTAACAACGTCGAAACTTACCCGAAAACAGTTAAAATTACGACTACGAAACACTCCGAGTTGTCATTATAGTAAATTAACATCACATGGCAATTTAGCAAAAATAAACTACACCTGAAACACCAAAACCCATGTAACAGAACACTGGAAAAATTTGGAGGGGGGCATGGAATTGGCCGGTTGGGGGGGGGGTGTCGCCGGCCTAAATGTTTCCAAATGCCTCCAAATTTCATCAGTGTTCATGATATCACACATGTATGATTCTGTACTTGTTTAAAAAAAATTTTGGGCTCGTTTTAAATTCGACAGAAACATGGATTTTAGGGTTTCAATTTCAGAGTTTGTTTCGTGTTCGTAATCAAACATTATCCGTATTATTTTCTAGCTAGGCTCTGATACCACTGTAGGGATCCTCTCGATATCAGCGAGGTTTCGGGAGGCATCGTCCATGCCATTTTTTAAAAAATTGTCGTTAAAAGGAACTCTAAACTAGAATCGTTAGCTAGAATACAATACGGAAACATAGTAAACCATTTACTATCTAAGTGAAAAAGGAAATACAACCTTTGTAGATCGGTCCTTCACTTCATAAGCTCATTGTAGTAGTCCCTTCGCTGCGATTGTGGTTCTCCCGGATTCTTGCATGGCTTCACGAGGCGAAAGGAGCGTCCTTGCTTGAAGTCATCGAGGCCGAAGATGATCTACGTCGAGGGAATGCTAGCTCAAGCTTCTACTTCACTAACTAGAGAATTAGTGAAGCAAACACCCTAAACTAAAGTACTAGTCTAGTAGAGGATGAAGAAATAGGAAGTGGGTTCACTTTAGAATTTCTTTTCTCACAATATTTCTCACTTTGGATCAAACCCTAGAATGCTTTTGGCTTTGAGGAAGAAGATGAACAAATAGATGAGAATGAAAATGATCAAGTGAGAGAGTGAACCATTGTGAGTGAGTATCATATACTAACTCATGTAGAGACATAACCATGGCTAATTGTGATGGTTAGGTTACTAAATATCTCAAGTAAAACAAAACTAACGGACTTAGTCAAAGCATCCACAAGCTTCCACTAGCTTCATGCTTTCAACTAATATTCGACTAATTTTGTTTTCACTTTAAATAATAAAACCCATTATCACAAATAGAATGGTGTATGTCTTACACACCCATGTTTGATGTATCAACAACCATGATACAAAAAGAGAACACATTTTAATATATATCACATATATATATTAAGTTGTGCACAAGTGAGAAAAACAAATGTTTAAGTCAACCAATGTTAGTTAATGTAAATTAGTATATCATATATACAATTATACACTAAATTATAAATCAACATTTGACTTAATAATCCGGATATATCACATATAACTGACTAACATCCAATGTATCATCTTATCGAATCAACACTTGATTCGATAACCCGGCTATATCACATATAACCGATCGATACCAAAGGCGCGGGAATAGAATGCGGTATCACATAAATGCCTTATTCTCGGTCCCGCACATATCACATATGCGCTCCTATTTCGTTTTTCTTGAGCCAGTAAAACCTCTATGTAGGACTCTAAAGATTCGTCAATACGCCGGCAGTAGGTGATGATCACATCAAGCACCCACAAGCCGTCAGCGGTACTAGCTGGACGTAACGGCTACCCGGGAATTGAGCGATCAGAAGATCAGCAAGCAAGCCTGCTCCAACTCCTGCAAAAGCCTGACGGTAACACTTGCCGTACAGTCCGGTCTCCTCGTCTGATATGTCACATATCAAGTCTAGGGGTGGTAAACGTCAGACCCCAATAACCGATAAGTCATGCCGATGTGAGGCTCATAACGGGTCGATAAACTACTGGTAACACTTACCAGTAAATCTCTAAAACAGCCCTGGCCAGGGACTTCCCTGTTATGGCTAATCGCGCACAGCGCAACATCAACCCCCAATACCGGGAGAGACGAAACCCCTCCTATCGCTCATTAGCTCCATATGACTCGGGATTGTACCAAAAAACCATCGTTTTGCACGCCCTCTTGGACGTGGTAAGGTGGAAATCAAAGCACAGTAGGAATCACACAAGACTCTATGACGATCTCGGGTCTACAGACTTACCTGTACAAGTGTCACCAGAGAACTGCCATCTGACGTGAGGTATAATACCATCTGGGAGTTCTTGGCGAGTCCGTCAAGTGTACTCAGTCTCCACTGAGCACCCGTATACCATCTCTGATGTCAAACACCAATGGATATGGGATCATCCATTGCCCATCTCATGGGTCGAGAAGCGTATACGCTAGTCTATTCTGGTATATCGATGCCCTGTCTCGATACACCCACGACTAGGAACGTTAAAGGATGAACTTATGGACTACCATGGCCCCACTAGTATGATCTGCATCATAGTCCTGATAGTCAAGTACACATCCTAAGGGCTTTACCAACATGTAACCATAAGATTGTATCAAGAGACTAGTATACATGTTAAGATAAAGAGCAACCAGATAGCCTACTATCATATCGAGTAAGAAAGTCCTCTGTACAATAATGGCCTCTAGGGCATACATACAACTAACAGTTAGATTAGATACATATATTTTATAATGCGACACTTAGGGTTTACTTTTCTGCTACGTTTATGATATTCTCATTGCATTGTATATACCCATGCTTCCATTATTTGTTATGATATCGTCTGCTAGTACACCTGCACAATTATCAGTGATGCGTATGTTACACTTACACAGATTTTCCGGCTCACATACATTCATCATCGGTAATTGCCATGACACTTGCACAGTAGAACTGTTGTACCATGATATTAATCGTAACCATAAATGTACATTTATTGCTCAGTACTATCATAGGACATGCTTGCATAATATACTTGACATGCTTATATTATTGTTCTATGTTGCATTCATTGTACCTTATGGTTACATGCATTGAGATGCTGTTTTCATGAGATCTCTGGATTTGAGAACCGCAGTTATATTTCAAAGGAAATTATCTATTGTTTTAAAAAGCGCGGTTTCTCTTGATATGATATTTCGAGGCGTCCACCATGAGTTTTCTCAGTTCTGAGCTATGAGTATACTTATTCGAGGAGTGGTAGGCACCGTCTGCGGGTACATGGTGGACTCGGAGAGGTACCCCAGGGCAAGAAGACTCGTATAGTTAGGCGGTGAGCCTGGCAGGAGACCAGTACCTACCGGTGGTAGTATTGGTCACGGCGGTTATCCAGAGGATACCGACCGGAGTCGTGAGATGATATGGGCCGATCCGGACTGACGGAGCACGAGATATGAGGATTTACGTGTCGATGATGGACACAGGTTTCATGATGTTTCGAGTATCGATGTTGGACACTCAGGTTCCATGATTTTGATGTGTCGTTGATGGACACGCGTTGATTGATATCCTCATATTTACATGCATATGCTTTCATGATGTTTCGAGTGTCGATGTTGGACACTCAGGTTCCATGATGTTGTTGTGTCCACATGCATACATGCATTGATTATATAGTTGGCATATATGCAGACACGGTCACCCTAGATATCATAGTATTACCTTTATGATTTAGTTGACCTAGGAATCATTGTTTTATTCGATTTCTACCTGCTGATATTTTCTACTCACGCCCGTTGTGCCACAGTTCTTGCAGGTTTGACCGCATGGATCAGTAGCGGTATCGCTGGCACACAGCTTGCTTTTGGGTGATTTGCTATGGTAGGTGGGACACATTGGATCGTGCCCACTCTTGTATTTATTATTCCTGTTGTATCTAGTCAACTCCATCAATCAGAAACTAGTATTTGTATAAATAGTAAGACTTAGAAAGGCTTGTGGTTGCGAGACTTAGAGCGACGAATTATATGTTCGCTATTGGGGGATTTGATGTCTTGCTTTTTTACATTATCCATTTGTACCGATCTTCGCCGTTGGGCGTCGTATACATATATTTCCGACTTGCGTGGTTGTGATTCTGCCGATTGGCGAAGAGCTAGCTTCCGCTTGGGGATGCCTTTTTTATTATCATGTATATGTGGTTTTGGTTCAAAATAAACAAGGGAGGTGCTGCCCATATTTTTAAAAAGGTCGAAAGATGTTTCAACTACAATATCTGCATTTCAATTATCATTACCTATGCATTTAATAAAACGTTTGATTTCATCATACCTTTATTTCAAAACTTCACCTCTTTTATTTTCTTTAAAAGGTTTAGATTTCTGGGCTTCGGCTTATTTGAATTACGTTACACCTGTAGACGTTGCGTGATTTAAGTGCTGGTCATGATCTAATATTTTCGGGTCGTGACACTTAGCTAGTTCAATGTATGAGTTTCTTCACTTGAGAAGTGAATATGGAGTTTCGGGTCGCCACACTTCACCGTGGATCATCTATGACAAGGCTGTTAGTTATATGTATGCCCTAGAGTCCATTACTATACATAGGATGTATATTGTAGTGGATGCTTGGACATATATAGGGAGGACTTTCTTGCTCAACATGATAGTATGCTATCTGGTTACTCTTTACCTTAACGTGTACACTGATTGTCTCTCTGTTACATGTTGGTAAAGCCCTTAGGATGTGTACTTGACTACCTGGACTATGATGCGGATCATACTAGTAGGGACATGGTAGTCCATAAGTACATCCTTCAAGGTCCCTAGTCATGGGTGTATCGAGAAAGGGCATCGATATACCAGAGTAGACTAGCGTATACCTTCTCGACCCATACAGATGGGCGATGGATGATCCCATATCTATTGGTGTTTGACATCAGAGATGATATACGGGTGCTCAGTGGAGACTGGGTACACTGGACGGACTCGCCGAGAACTCCCAGATGGTATTATACCTCACGTCAGATGGCAGTTCTCTGGTGACACTGGTACAGAGTAGTCTGTTGACCCGAGATCATCATAGAGTCTTGTGTGATTCCCACCGTGCTTTGATTTCCACCTTACCACGTCCAAGAAGGCGTGCAAAACGGTGGTTTTTGGGTACAGTCCCAAATCACATGGAAGCAATGAGCGATAGGAGGGGATTCGTCTCTCCCGGTATAGGGAGTTGATGTTGCGCTGTGTTCGATTGGCTATAACCGGAAATCCCTGGCCAGGGTTGCTGAGATTTACTGGTAAATGTTACCAGTAGTTTCTCGAACTGTTATAGACCTCATATCGACAAGACTTATCGAGCTACTGGGGTCTGACGTTTACCACCCCTAGGCGAGATATGCGACATATCAGACGAACAGACCGAACTGTACGGTAAGTGTTGCTGGTTGGATTCACAGGAGTGTGAGCGGGCTTGCTCGTTGATCTTCTGATCGCTCAATACCCGGGTGGCCGTTACGTTTAGCAGACCTCTTGCGTCTTATGGGTGTTTGATATGATCATCACCTGCTGCCGGCGTATTGATGAGTCTTTAGAGTCCTACACAGAGGTTTCCTGGCTCAAGCGAAACGACACAGGAGCGCATATGAGATATGTGCGGGACCGAGAATAATACCAGTATGTGATACTGTATTCTATTCTCGCAATTTGTATCATTGGACGGTTATAGATGATATAGCCGGGTTACCGAATCAAGTGTTGATTCAATACATTGATACACTTGATATTAGTCGGTTGTATGCGATATGACCGGATCATTAAATCAAGTGTTGATTTAATAATTTAATGTATAATACCAGTATGTGATACTGTATTCTATTCTCGCAATTTGTATCATTGGACGGTTATAGATGATATAGCCGGGTTATTGAATCAAGTGTTGATTCAATACATTGATACACTTGATATTAGTCGGTTGTATGCGATATGACCGGATCATTAAATCAAGTGTTGATTTAATAATTTAATGTATAATTATATATTTGATATATTACTTTACATTAACTAGTATTTGTTCACTTAAGATGGATTTTCTCACTTGATGTGCACATTGTATATATGATATATTTTTGTGCACTTGATTGTATCATGTTTGATGATACATGCAAACTTGGGTGTGTGTATGCTTTGAACCATGTTTATGTAAATGGTTAGGGTTTTAATTTATTTATTCATTTATTTATTTATTCATTTTGGCAAGAAATAAAATGGTGGCTTTCTTTGGATTTTATTTGAAGCTTCATGAAGCTTTGAAAAGTTCAACCATTTTGTTTTTTGCTTAACCTAACCATTTGTTTATTCTCTACATTAGTTTACTTCACCCATGGTTGCATTATGATAACTTCACTTTATTATTCTTTTTCTATTCTGGATTATTCATTCTTTTCTTTCTTTTTCATCTTCTTCATGAAGAAATAGAAAACCTTTCTTGAAAAATTTCAAGTGATGATTCCAAGTGAGAAATCCAAATCCAAAATGAACCCACTTCCTATTTCGTCATCCTCTACCACTTGCCATGTAGTAGAGGGTGTTTTCTTCACAAGTTTCTTGACCAAGTGAAGATGGAGCATGAGTTAGAGTTGCCTCGACGTAGATCATCTTCGGCATCGAAGTCAACGACCTAGCCCGCTCGTTTCTCCGACGAAACCATCGCCAGAGTCCGGGATCCCGGTGATCGCAGCGAAGGGATGTCATCACAGAGCTAAAGAAGTGGTGGACCGGATCTACAAAGGTTGTAGTCCCTTTCACTTAGCAATAAAGTTGTTTACTTGCTTGCTTTTCACCTAATCTCTAGTTAACGATCTTGCATAGAATTCTTAGGCACATGAAAATCTTGATTTTGGCATGGTTGATGTCTTGTGGAACCTCTTGAGTGTGCCTAGGAACCCTACAGTGGTATCAGAGCCTAGCTAAAGCTTTAGGCGAAGTGTAGACGAAGTTAGAGATCCGATCGAACCCCGAAACCCCGATCAAAGCCCTTCTCTGTACATTTTTTCAAACTGTGGATTTTTGTGAATTAAAAATGCTCAGAAAATTAAGCAGAAAAATCTAAGAATTACTGTGAAGTACGGGCCCCTAACTCAAAATTTTGACCGCGGAACCGCGGCCAAACCATAGGCTTGGCGGCGGTTCCGCGGTTCAAATTGTGAATTAGTCCCTCAAAATTCACAGATTTATTCTTAGGTCCTTTCTTGTCATTTTTTTCTGGGAATATTTTAATTCCACTCAAGTGTTGAGTTTTCTAGGGTTTTATTGGGGACTCGTTAATTCGATCGGATAATTTAACTTCGTTTATGTTTTTCCGGATATTTTAGAAACTGTTAAAAAGTTCGACCGGATATAAATACCCATTTTTTCCCCTGCCGAGAAATTTCCAAGTGTTGGATTTTTCTGTAGTTTAAGAAAGTTCTAAGTAGTGCAAGTAATACGATGGTCTCTCTAGAAGACAACAAACCTTAACTCGATTATGTGACCGTCTTGAACTGCCCTTTGAACCTTAGGGTTTGGGGCAGTACGGCGTGCCACATGTGAGGCGTTGGCTTGACCCTTCTACGGCTGGACCGTTGGTACTATGGCATGAAGTGAATGTTTTTAAACTTATTTTATGAGTTGAGCTGTTTCGGGAAAACTTGGGTGTTTGAAAGTTCGATCGGAAAGTTTAACATTTTCTATTTATCTGAAATGTGATACAATATTTGGAATCCACAAGTAGTTATGAGATAACTAATTTGAATATTATAAACATAGCAGTTTAGTCTCATTTGATCGGTTGCCACGGAATTTTGATGCGATCAAATGTCCATTGCAATCACGTAGCGTACGCGGATACTCGCCAGATAAACTTAATAGACAGCTACACCCCTTAGCCCCGACCAAGTGACTGTAGGAGAACCCCGTCGCCGAAAGCATCCGTTCGGGTGCTCACGGTAGCGGTGTTCCGTCTTAGTGCACTTCATCGACGGTATCGGGGGTGCGGCCGTCTACTAAAGTTTGCGATGAGCATTCGATCAAAATGTCGGGAATCCTGTTGAATTGCCCGACTTGATATTGAAAAGAGTTTTCGATAAATGAGACTAAAATGTGGGGTTTATAATTGTTAGGCATGCGATATCTAAGGAATTCATTTGGCTAGGCATGCGATATCTAAAGAGTTTGCGGATTCCAACTGTTGTAGTTTTACATTTTCTTTTCTGCGACCGTAAGTGTAATATGTGATATCGCCGGTTTCGTTGCTATATGTCAACGACAATTGGGATACGCATGTTTACTTACGTTGATGACATGCGATGTTATGTGTTGCTGGATATGTTATATTGGATCGTCGTGTTTGAATAGCCGGGGGGTTTTATGTGAAATGAGTGTTTTTCATTTTCATTCATGTAAAAACTTGTATGTAATATTCTTTTATTGGGGCACTTCCAGGTTGTGGAAGATGTCACCATTTGAATATTATTTACTTTTCCGCACTAGGATAAACCCAAGGAAGAGGGCACAAGTAACCGAGTTCTGGAGTCCAGTGGGAGACCAACTCGAGGAGTCGAGTCCGGGTCTCCTAACTCTAGAATTGGTGAGGTTGCTTGCCGCTCTCGTAGGGGTCTAGGGGTGTGGGTTTGGCTATTCATCGTGACCGTGGAATCCGTGTTTTATACAGGCTCGTATTGAAAACACGGACGTCCTAGTATATCCAATATTTCATATGATTCTTCTGCTGCGATATCTGTGATGTGATCATTTGATGTTCTGTGATAAATTCTGTATATAGTATATATGATATATTATATAGGCGTTACTTATGTTTTACACCCGCGCTAGCCCTGCCCCGCTCTGCCGTTAGTCACCTAACCTAACGGTGCACGCGGGGACATCGGGGCGAATGCGGATGGCATAAGTGTACATCGTATTTATCTGTGATGTTTAGGTAACTTAAATGATGGGACTTCATTAATATGATTAGTGAAAGAAAAGAAACCTAAGATGTTGTGGAATCGAATTTTCAAAAACAGGTAGCTACAGTTCTTGCTTTGCGTCGCGGTGTTCCTTGTAGAACATCCTGCACTTTATTCGATAAAGGAAAGGGCCGAGATCCCTTCACCGGGAGTGACCCCTTTAGCAATAACTGGCAGATGCTATAACCCTCGGTTTGTCTTTTGATTGCTTCTATAGTTTTTGTTTTGCACAGCGGTATATTTGATATATCCTACACCTTATTCGATGAGGAAAGGGCCGACGATCCCTTCACCAGGAGTGACCCCTTTAGCAAAACTAGAAAAAGCTTAAAAAACACTCCATTTTAAAATCATTTGATTCTACAACGATATCAAGTTCTTTACGCAATAGGTTTTCAGAAAAACCTGTCGTAGCCCTCCGTCATTTCAGATAAGTCCTACTTAGTATTCGTGCTACGTTTGTTGGCCTGCGTCAAGGCGTAGTGTGCGGTAGCTAACTAGTATTTATCTGTTTATGCATATGATGCAGATTGGATTAGGGTAGTCGTGCGACTTTGTTGGCCTGCGTCAAGGGTCGTGCGGGTGGGTTTAATTCAATCAAGAAATGACGGGTAGAACTTGACTAGCGGACTATGGTTTGTTGGCTTGCGTTAAGTTCATAGGACGCTAGGGGCAAAATATTATCGGGAATTTCAAGTGTTGAAATTTGCAATGAGATTGCATACCTTCTATGAGATAGTTGGATCCCGATACCCACTGCGAGTAATTGTTACTCCTGGGAGAGTTTTACACATTACAATTAGCCGATCTAGTAGGTGTCTAGAAAGGTGTCAACGGGGTTACGCCTCTAGGAAAACGAGGTTTACTGTAATTAGGTCCGTGCGAAAGCACGGGGATCCTCCCCCGACACTGGCCTGGCAGAAAGATTGGCGAACTTGTAGCGTGTAATTAATCCCGGCTAGTCTTTCCTTTTAGGGTTTGAAGGAAGATTTGATAAAAAACAGTAGGAGCCATCCTGATTAGATAAAATAATAACCAATCTGATCTTGCAAGAGCGCACGCAGAGTGTTTTCTTCTCTCTCTCTACAGGTAGCGACCATGTCACGCCTTAATCAAGATAATAATACGGATGTATTGACCGAACCCGCTTGTTATGCTGAGCTGGGAAACGTTGGTCCCGCTCCAACTTATAATTGTTATAAGACAGAGCAGGAAATTGGGGAATACCAGGATTCCCCTGCCGCCCAAACGAAGAAAGTGCATATGATGCATCTCCTTCGGGTGTGTTCATTACAAAGAACCGTTTCTCTGTATCCTCTATGTCCTGGGTATTTGATACCGGATCTGGATCCTAGATATGTAATCTGTTACATAGGGCTACAGAAAGGTAGAGAACTAAGAACGGGTGATAAGTTTCATGAGACAGAAAACGATGCAAGCGTTGCAGCCAAGTCTGTTGGTCACTGTCACCCTGTATTACCAATACATTGATTCTGAACGAATGTTATTAGATACCGAACCTGATATACAAAATCATATCAGTCTCTTTATTAGTAAAGAAATGATAAAATTTTGTATTGTTGGATAATGTTTTGAACATTTCCTATATCAAAAGTTGATCGGTTCAGGCACGTTATCTAAAATCATTGATGTTCTAAATCAAACTACAGTTCTTAGTATACAGAATACACACAAGAGGAAGAGTTCAGAAATGAACGATTCCTTCTTGAGGTATTGTAGACTAGGTCATATCAATGCGACCCGACTGGCTGAAGATACATTTAGATGCATATTTAAATTAGTTTGAATTTACATCTTGTTAAACTTGCCAGTCATGTCACAGAGATAAGATGACCATAGTTCTGTTTACTGGAAACAGAGAAAAAGTTAGTGAACTCTTGGGATGATACATGTTGATGTATGTAGGTCCCCTGTCTACACATGCCAAGACCGGTTCTTTGTATTTCATTACATTCTTTGATAATCTCTCAAGATTCAGATATATGTTCCTGTTGGAACATAAGTCCGAACCTTTTGAGATATTCACAGAATATAAGTTAGAAGTAGAGAACCAAAATACGGGTATAAGTATTATGTCCTATGATGAGATCAGGGAGAAGAATACTTGTGCATGGAATTCTTGGACTATTCTAAAGGAGAATGAGATTCTCTTTCAGTGTTACTCCTCTGAATACACCACAGCACAACAGTGTATCGGGGCGGAGCAATCACACCCTATATGATATGGTGTGCTCTATGATGAGTACTACTGAGTTTCCTTTTGAGAGTTATGCACTTAAGAAGCTGCATGCCTATTGAATATGGTTCAAATCAAATCAGTTGCCTACCACTTCATATGTGATATGGAAAGAGAAGAGCCCATATCTTATGTTTGTTAAGATTTGGGGTTGTCCGGCCTGTCCAAAAAGCAATATCCGGACAAGCTCGAGGCAAGATCTGTTATGTAGCACTGGAAAAGTTCCAGCTATACAAACTGCAGCTGATGATTTGGTAGAACCGAAGGATTCAATAGTTTCCAACGAACCTCAGCCTCTCCGCCGATCTAGTAGGGTTCCTTACCCACCTGAGAGATACTTCTGTTTCTCTATGACAGTGGGAGCGAGGATTGCATCATGGGATGATGACCCAACTAGTTTCGAGTTGGCCATCAGGAGTGGGACTCTGTAAGAATGACTGGATGCTTATCGATCTGAGATGGAATCCTTATACACCAACAAAGTATGGACTTTGGTTGCTTGATCTGAAGGGTTAAATCCCCGTCAGGAGCAAGTAAATCTTAAGAAGATTACTTGGTGTACATGGAAAAGTTGAGACTTTCAAAGCTAGACTTGTTAAAAGTTTGCATCATTGACCAGGTATGGATTATGATGAAACCTTTTCTAAGTAGCTATGCTTAAGTCCATCCAGATCCTACTTGCCACGGCTTCATACCATGACTACGATATCTGGCGGTTGGGTGCTATGACTACTTTTCTAAATGATTTTTTAGAAGAGTGCGTCTATAAGTACACAGCCAGAGGGCCTCGTAGACAGTGGGAGCAGCAGAAACGTGTGCAAGATGTTTTATGTGATAAAGCAGGCATCGCGGAGTTGGAACATCTGTTTTGATGATTTAGTCAAAGAGTTTGACATCATCAAAATGGTAGATGAACCTTGTATATACAAAAAGGTAGTAGGGAGTATGGTGGTGATCCTCGTAGAGTACGTGGATGACATACTCTTGATAGGGAAGAAGTTTCCTATGCTACGCTCGGTCAATCTCCGCTTATCATAAGGATTCTCCATATAGGATCATAATGATACCTCCTGAATCCTGGATTTTGGATCTATGAGATAGATCTAATTGGATATTAGGATACTCACTAGTTGTAGTGAGATGGTATCAAATGATCTTGGGGAGAATCACTGGAAAGGTTCCAGGGTGATAAGGACGACTGAATGTCAGTCACAGGTATTGTCTTTACCCTCAGTAAAGGGACGGTATGTTGGAAGAGTTCCAAGCTAGATACCGTAGCATACTAGACGATAAAGGCTGAATACATCGCTACTTAAGATGCTACCAAAGAGGCAGTCTGGGTGTATATTAGTTCATGAGATGACCTCCCATTGCATGACAATGGAGTTGTGGCTTATGCCAAGGAACGCCCGTCCCGTCAGTGATCAGGACATATTCTAAGGCAGTATCACCTGATCATGGAGATGGTTGATCTCCAGGGGATCGAGGTTAGGAGAGAAGACTCAGAGGACAACACGGCGGATCCACTCACAAAGGCCTTTTCCTAGAGATGGACTTTTATGGGATGGTTGAGTATGAGATACTACAACCACTGCTATCAGTTGGCCCTAGTGCAAGTGGGAGATTGTTAGTTATATGTATGCCCTAGAGGCCATTACTATACATAGGATGTATATTGTAGTGGATGCTTGGACATATATAGGGAGAACTTTCTTGCTCGACATGATAGTATGCTATCTGGTTACTCTTTACCTTAACGTGTACACTGATTGTCTCTCTGTTACATGTTGGTAAAGCCCTTAGGATGTGTACTTGACTACCTGGACTATGATGTGGATCATACTAGTGGGGACATGGTAGTCTATAAGTACATCCTTCAAGGTCCCTAGTCGTGGGTGTATCGAGACAGGGCATTGATATACAAGAGTAGACTAGCGTATACCTTCTCGACCCATACAGATGGGCGATGGATGATCCCATATCCATTGGTGTTTGACATCAGAGATGATATATGGGTGCTCAGGGGAGACTGGGTACACTGGACGGACTCGCCGAGAACTCCCAGATGGTATTATACCTCACGTCAGATGGCAGTTCTCTGGTGACACTGGTACATAGTAGTATGTTAACCCGAGATCGTCATAGAGTCTTGTGTGATTCCCACTGTGCTTTAATTTCCACCTTACCACGTCCAAGATGGCGTGCAAAACGGTGGTTTTTGGGTACAGTCCCGAATCACATGGAGGCAATGAGCGATAGGAGGGGATTCGTCTCTCTCGGTATAGGGAGTTGATGTTGCGCTGTGTTCGATTGGCTATAACCGGAAATCCCTGGCCAGGGTTGCTGAGATTTACTGGTAAGTGTTACCAGTAGTTTCTCGAACAGTTATAGACCTCATATCGACACGACTTATCGAGCTACTGGGGTCTGACGTTTACCACCCCTAGGCGAGATATGCGACATATCAGACGAACAGACCGGACTGTACGGTAAGTGTTGCTGGTTGGATTCACAGGAGTGTGAGCGGGCTTGCTCGTTGATCTTCTGATCGCTCAATACCTGGGTGGCCGTTACGTTTAGCAGACCGCTTGCGGCTTGTGGGTGTTTGATATGATCATCACCTGCTGCCGGATTATTAACGAGTCTTTAGAGTCCTACACAGTGGTTTCCTGGCTCAAGCGAAACGAAATAGGAGCGCATATGAGATATGTGCGGGACTGAGAATAATACCAGTATGTGATACTGTATTATATTCTCGCAATTTGTATCATTGGACGGTTATATATGATATAGCCGGGTTACCGAATCAAGTGTTGATTCGATACATTGATACACTTGATATTAGTCGGTTGTATGCGATATGACCGGATCATTAAATCAAGTGTTGATTTAATGATTTAATGTATAATTATATATTTGATACATTACTTTACATTAACTAGTATTTATTCACTTAAGATGGATTTTCTCACTTGATGTGCACATTGTATATATGATATATTTTTGTGCACTTGATTGTATCATGTTTGATGATACATGCAAACTTGGGTGTGTGTATGCTTTGAACCATGTTTAGGTAAATGGTTAGGGTTTTAATTTATTTATTCATTTATTTATTTATTCATTTTGGCAAGAAATAAAATGGTGGCTTTCTTTGGATTTTATTTGAAGCTTCATGAAGCTTTGAAAAGTTCAACCATTTTGTTTTTTGCTTAACCTAACCATTTGCCTAAACCCTAGTTTATTCTCTACATTAGTTTACTTCACTCATGGTTGCATTATGATAACTTCACTTGATTATTCTTTTTCTATTATGGATTATTCATTCTTTTCTTTTTTCTTCATCTTCTTCATGAAGAAAAAGAAAACCTTTCTTGAAAAATTTCAAGTGATGATTCCAAGTGAGAAATCCAAATCCAAAGTGAACCCACTTCCTATTTCTTCATCCTCTACCACTTACCATGTAGTAGAGGGTGTTTTCTTCACAAGTTTCTTGACCAAGTAAGATGGAGCTTGAGTTAGAGTTGCCTCGACGTAGATCATCTTCGGCATCGAAGTCAACGACCTAGCCCGCTCGTTTCTCCGACGAAACCATCGCCAGAGTCCGGGATCCCGGTGATCGCAGCGAAGGGACGTCATCACGGAGCTAAAGAAGTGGTGGACCGGATCTACAAAGGTTGTAGTCCCTTTCACTTAGCAATAAAGTTGTTTACTTGCTTGCTTTTCACCTAATCTCTAGTTAACGATCTTGCATAGGATTCTTAGGCACATGAAAATCTTGATTTTGGCATGGTTGATGCCTTGTGGAACCTCTTGAGTGTGCCTAGGAACCCTACAAAGGCGGTCGGCTAGTAGACTTTCCGGAGATCGCGAAATCTATCTAGGTTCTTCCAATGGTGATTGGACACGCTACAAAGGTTGTAGCACTCCAAACTTGGTCTCTTTTCTTTTTTCTATTGCAAGTATTTGATGATCTTGGTTAGGTTTTAGTTCTATATTTGAAAAAATATTTTTTTCTAATTCCGCCGCTGTCCGTGAATATCACGACCCTAGAACCGAAACCCTATAGTGGTGTAACATTTCAGAAAAATAATATATTATTTTTGGGAATTTTTAAAATTAAATAATATTATATTGAATATTTTAATAAGGTAGTATAATTAAATACCGATAAATTGGGGAATAATTTGGAAAATTATGGAAATTACTAAAAAGAAGGTACATATGTGATTTATGCAAATTATGAAATTTTATGATTTATTTGAGACTATTTTAGTGCTAATCGCAATTAAAAATCGTTAATCGGACTTTAAGTGTGTTTTGTGCACATGCCACTTTTTCACACTTGTTACATTTTCCTACATGATTCTTGTGTATGGTAATTGTTTTGGGTTTACTATTGCAAAGAGAAGGAAAAATAGAAAAGAAAACATTAAAGAATAGAATAGTGAGGGTATGGGCATGAGAGAGAAGAGAGAGGTGAGGGGTCAAACCTAGGTCTTAGCCATTCCTTCTCTTCTCATTTCCATCATCATCCTTGCCTCCTCCCTCAATGGCAGCACCCCCTCTCCCTCCTCCACTACAACCCCCATTTAATCATCAAAACTCATTCCCCACTTCATTAAAAATGTGCATGAGCTCACTAGAAACACATTGGACCATGAAAGCTTGCATTTTGGACACTTGGAGAAACTCAAGAAAATTCTTAAGTTGCCAAATGAGGTATTCTCTTAACCATTATCCTAGTATTTCCATTGCTCTTCCATCCATGTTAAATTAGAACCGATTTGGTGTCGTTTAATGAGACTTGGGAAATTCTAGTTAGGGTTTATGGAATTTGAGAGGTGTGATGTGTAATTAAGCTCAGTAGAAGCCACACAAACCCCATAGTGCTATAATTTAGACCTAAACCAGAGACTAGAACCCCGGAATACGGATTTAGAAACCCGATATCGGAAGAATTGTGGATTCTGTGAGTGTTAAATGAAATCTGCTAACACCCGGGTGACCTGAAAATTAATTAGCAAAGACAGTAACACATGCAGGCAACCTAGGACCACCCACTGAAACCCTAGCCCCTAACCCTCAACCCAGGATGCAAATTAAATCATTTTGGCCACAATTTGTGGCTAGAGTAGTGAGGAAGTGGTTTGTTTTTGTTCCAGGGCCTTATCTCCAGTAAATTTGACCCTTGGCATATGCAAAATTGGCTGATTTGACCTAGGGTAGAATCTGGGATCGATTTCTTGTGTTGGCGCATTGTTTTATGACTTGTTTTAACATGGATTTTGGTATTTGATAATTCATTTCTGTCGGGTGGCGTTTGAACGTCAACGACTAGGGCTATTGGTCGTGTTTGCATGCGAGGCTATAGGTTTTTACCTATGAGCGTAGCGTGTGCCGTTTTTGGTTTTCCGATGTGATTTTAATACGCATTTGCGATTGGGTTATACGTGTAGGTACCCCACGTGATGTTGAGACACTGAAGATGAAGATGGCGACATCGACATCGGCACACAAGAAGCAATGTGAGTAGATTATATCTACGGGGGAAGTCTGGTGGATGGCGTATAGCACCCCCGCAGTTCGATGTTTAGTATACTATATACTATATATATGATAGCTTTATGTGTGACCTGGTTATTCAAGATATGATTAGGTGTTAAATGGTTAGATTAGGGTTGTTAGAAGTGAACTAGTATAGCTTCTTAGTTGCGAACCCTAGAATAAGTTTACACCCCCTACACACACAAGCTTACTTTATTATACTTGTGCGTATATGGGGATACATATACATATATACGCACATAGGTATGGGACGATGTGTATACACACACACACACACACACACACACACACACACACGTATACCTACAGTGGGATGATGAGGATTGTATATGATATTTGGAGATGAGTCGATGAGTTTGGGCATGGTGCCATGAGATCGGTGAGATGATGTGGTTCGTATTATGAGATACGACAAAGTTTTAGTGGACCTTTAGGCGTATGTTTTTATACACGCACACATATATTTATAGATGGTATCAGCTTGTACTAGACTTAGATCAGTACCTCAGTTCATGAGATGTGATGATAAGGATACCAGATAATTGATGAGATAAATGTGAGATTCGACCCGTACCTAGATTTGGGATGCCGTACGACGGATTTACGTACGAGCTATATATTGATGAAAGATCCGCGCTCTCGACTCGAGAATGTCATATTGTATATTGTATCGTATGTGATACTATTGAGGCGGGATCACCGACTATTATATTTATATGTATATCGACTCAGATTTAGGTGGTTTCCCTTACCCTTTCGGTTAAACTGTTCGTTTAGTTCTGTAGTACTTAGTAGATGTTAGACTAGACCCGAGTCATACCTATTTCAAAACTAACATATCATGAGTATTTTAAAATACAGGCTAAGGAATTCTACGAATATTTCAAAAGATGCATATTTTCTTAAAAACACCGTAGCCCTTATTTTTCTAAACACCACGATTCGTGTTATTTCAAATGGAAAAACTGTATGATATATATATATATATATATATATATATATATATATATATATTGATGTAGATTCTTCACTGTTGTGTTTATTATTCATTTTCCGCATATTCTTTTATATGCGTTTATTGTTATATTAAACCCATGCTGTTAGGACACCAGCACCATTATCGATGATGCGTATGTTCCACGTACACCTTCTTGCCGGCTCACACACTTCATCATCGATAATTGCCATGCCACTACACAGTAGGATTGTTGCATCAGGATATGACTCCTTGTATGACATATTGGCGCACAAGCATATTGTACACCCATACTTGTATACATACATATTTGCACATTCATAGATGATTCTGGATTGATTTTTGAGATTTAGGAACCGCAAGATATATTTTAAAACTGGATTCATTTGAAAGAGTGGTTTCCCTTGATATGTGCATATTACTATTCCATGTTGCATGATATACGGTTATGCTTACATTTCTGTTATATGTAGCACACATCATGCTTTATGATTTTAGGCATTGAGATATGCCGTATTCATGAGATTTCTGGATTTTGAGAACCGTGGCTATTTCAAAAGAAAGCATGTACCGTTTTAAAAACCCGATTTCTTTTGATATGATATTTCAGTGCGTCCACCATATGTTTTCTCGGTTTTGAGTGTGATATGTGAAACCCGATTCGAGGAGCTGGATGAAGCCGATTGCGGGTACATGGTGGACCCGGTATGGTACCCCGGGATGAGAACGGATCGCTGTGCAGTAGACGGTGAGCCTGGCAGATGGACTACTACCTACCGGTGATTGTTTTTGGGCTCGGTGGATATCCGGAGGATATCGACCGGAGTCGAGAGATGATATAGGCCGATCCGGACTGACGGAGCCCGTGGGCCGATACGGACTGACGGAGCTCGATATATGAGGATTTACGTGCCGATGCTGGGCACGAGTTTCATGATATTTTCGAGTGTCGATGCTAGACACTCAGGTTCCATGATTTTGATGTGTCGTGAGGGACACACGTTGATTTATATCCTCATATTTTCATGCATATGCTTTATGACTTTTACATGCATGATGTTGTTATGTCATTGGTTGACACGTGGACGAGATCCACATGCATACAGACATTGATTACATAGTTGGATGATATCCACATACTTATAGACTTCATGATATAGTTGACACTGATTACATTGATCATACCTCATATTTATGATATGTTGCTACCAGAGGCACTGATACGAGCACTTGGTACTACACTTATATATAGATGTTTACCCTTGCCACCTTTTCATGCTTCAGACTTTATCATATTGAGGATATATTTTATTATTGATCGTATTGACCTAGGATTGAGTCATACATACGATTTCTGCTCTGTGATGTTTTCTACTCACGAGTTGGCAACTCACCCCTGTTGTGCCACAGTTCTTGCAGGTTTTTGTCGTACAGGTTTCACTGCGGCTTTCTGGCACATTGCTTCCTTTCGGGGTGATTGCTTTGGTAGGTGGGCTCACTCGCATCGTGACCACCCTTATATTTATTTTAATCAGTTGTATCTAGTGATTTCATCAACCAGAGTTGTATATTTATTCAGACTTAGAAAACCAGTTGTGTATTATTTCGACCTTGGAGTCGTGCGTTGTAGTATTATGTTTTTCTTAATGATTTTGAGTTTCCTTTGAATTTTGATCCTCGCCCTTCGGCGTTGTATGTTATATTACTTGCGTGGTTGTGACCGTCGATTGACGAAGAGCTAGCACCCGCTTGGGGATGCCTTTTATCATTGTGCATATATTATTCATGTTGTACCCCGTTTGGGGCCGGTTTTTACAAAGGAAACTCTGCCGAAATTTCCAGAAAAGACTTGAGGTTTTAAAAATGCATATTTGGCTTACTTATTTAAAAACCTTGTTTTTAAAACACGTTTTCTTCACTTCTTTAAAACTAGTTTTCCTTCATTTATTATTTAAAATGGTTTTAGATTTCTGGGCTTTTGGCTTACTTGAGTTAGATGAGGTCCTATAGACTTCATATGATTCAAGGGCCAGTCACATGCTATTTCGGGTCATGACAAGTGGTATTAGAGCTAAATCAAATACATTAGCAATGGTTTGTGGCCAATTGATATTCAAAAACATTTTTCCAAATCAGTTTGCTCACTGTTTTTTTGAACTGTCGAAAACAACACTTATTCGCGTGTTCCGGGATCACGATTCGGACCGAGAACCCCATGTTGGCATGGGTTTGACCCTGAGGATGTCCCCGGGGACTTGGATGGGTCCCTACACCCGAGACCATGATGAGATGGCCTCGGATGTGGGGTTGGAACAACGAGCACGCTGCTGTGTGCTGGTTGTTCCAGCAGCGAACCCATGGCGATATCTTCATGGCCATGGGTTCCTGGCCCAACCTAAAGCCCTCCAGGGCCCTATGGGTCAAGCTCGAGGTCCCTCCAAGGTCTCGTGCAGTTTTCGCGTCGTTCGGGACTCGTTTTGAGTAAGAAATTGGTGTTCTTTTGGGCCGGGGCTGATCGTGTATTCAATTCTTGGAATTTCAATGATTGGACTCATTGGTTATAGAATCTTTTGGCCATGGTTCCATTTTGATGCGATCAAAATGTTTAATCGTATAAATGCGATGACATATGGTGATATGCCGTGTTTAACCCAGTCACGATCCGAAATATTAGCTCGTGACCGGCAATTAAATCACGCCACGTCTAAAAACGTAACGTAAGTCAAGTAAGCCGAACCCATAAATCTAAAACTTTTTAAGAAAATAAAAGAGGTGAATTTTTGAAAATAAGGTATGATGAAATCAAAGTTTTCTTAAATGCATAAAAAGGGAACATGAAATGCAAGTAAATTATACTAGTTGAAAAACATGTTTCATCTTTTAAAAATTTGGGCAGCACCTCCTTTGTATATTTTGATCCAAAACCATAAATACATAATGAAATAAAAGGAATCCCCAAGCGAGAGCTAGCTCTTCACCAAACGGCGGATCTACAACCATGCAAGTAATAAAACAAGTATACGACGCCCAACGGCGAGGTTCACCACAAAAGATAAAGAAATATGCATGACATCAAAACCACAAGTAGCGGAATACCCCTCGCTCTAAGTCTCGCAACCACAAGTCTCACTAAGTCTCATTACTTATACAAATACTAGTTTTGATTGATGGAGTTGACTAGATACAATATGAAATGTAAATACAAGAGTGGGTACGATACAAATTTCCCACCTACCAAGCAAATCACCGGAATGTTGCTATGTGCCAGCGATGCCGCTACGGATACATACGGTCAACCTGCAAGAACTGTGGCACAACGGGGGTGAGTTGCCAACTCGTGAATAGAAATATATAAACAGGTAGAAATCGAATAAACAACGACTCCTACGTCAACTGTATCATAAAGGAAATACTATGATATCTAGGGTGACCATATCTCTATGTGTGCCAACAATGTAATCAACACCTATATGTATGCAGATATCAACCAATTATATGATCAATGTCTGTATGCATGCGGATCTTGTCCAACCATATAATCAATACATGTATGCATGCGGATCTCGTCCACGTGTCAACCAATGACACAACATCATCATGCATGTAAATATCATAAAAGTATATGCATAAAAATATGAGGATATAAATAAACATGTGTCCCTCGCGACACATCAAAATCATGGAAGCTGAGTGCCCAGCATCGACACTCGAAAACATCATGAAACCCGTGCCCAGCATCGGCACGTAAATCCTCATATCTTTCGGGCTCCGTCGGTACGGATCGGCCCTCTGGACCCGTCTGCGGGATCGGCCCGCGGGATCCGGCAGACGGGTCGGCCCAATATCCATCTCTCGACCCGGTCGGTATCCTCCGGATAACCGCCAGGCCTAACCAATCACCGGTAGCTAGTAGTCCCTCTGCCAGGCTCATCGTCATCCCCACGATCTTCTCGCCTCGGGTTACCGTACCGGGTCCACCATGAACCCGCAAACGGATCATCCAACTCCTCGAATCGGGTTTCACATATCACACGTCTCAGAACCGAGAAAATGCATGGTGGACGCACTGAAATATCATATTTGGAGAAACCGGGTTTTCCAAACAATATATACATTCTTTTAAAACGACCACGGTTATCATATCCAGAAATCTCATGAAAACAACATATTTCAATGCGTATAATCTTAAAGCATGATTTATGCGACATATAACAAAATGTAAGCATATCCGTATATCATGCAGCAGGAAACAGTAATATGCACATGTCTAGGGAAAGACGCCTTTTTAAAAGAATCCAGTTTTAAAATATATCTTGCGGTTCCCAAATTCTCCCAAGTCAAATGCATCATAGTATAAGGTGCATATGCAACTATAGCAAGTAAACTATGCAAAGGGGTCATATCATGATGCAGCAATCCTACTGTGCAGTGACATTGCAATTATCGATGATGAATTGTGTGAGCCGACAAATCTGTGTAAGTGTAACATACGCATCATCGATAATAGTGTAAGTGTACTAGCACAGTTATATGAAATGCACTGAAAATAGCATGAATGCAGCATAAGGTAAATCATCAGTTAAAAGCTATAAGGTATACGTATCTATCATATGTCTGAGTTGGTGAATCTATCAATCGGCATCTAGCCTCACAATATCACGTATGGTATAATCCATCGTACGACATCCTCTAGTCAAGGGCATGGATCTATCATCAAGTCAAACTCATCACGTACGGAAAATCATCGTACGGCGGCATAAAACCAATTAAGATCCTATCAACCTTTATGACAATGAGAGTACGGAACTAACGTCTCGTACGGATTATCATTCAAGATTCACATCTTTACATATATCTATATACCTATGTACCAAGTCACATCCATAACAATCTCGTATCAGGGGACCGGCAAAGGTATCAATCATCTTAATTGACTCGCATCCGTATACCAACGTATCATCAAATCATTATATTACATCGTCTTATCTTTTCATCGCATTTATCTCCTATATCAAGTCAATTTTACCAATGCATTCTACCTCTACACTAAGCATACGTATCTAATCTAACATATACACCCAAGCCATACAATCAGTTTTCAAAGGGGCAAATCGTAGTTTTGAAAGTAAGGGCTACGTTGTGTACATGAAAAAGATATCATTTAAAAATCTGTAACTCCCCTTAAGGTATTTATTGAAAATATGCATACAATTCTTCATTTTAAAAATAAGTATGGTTTGGATGACACACCTACGTCGGCTATCTAGTCTTATAGTATCCAATACGGCAATATTATCGAACATCATCCTCGAATCTCGTCATCACATATCAATCATATCATATCGCTTCTAACTATCCTATAGTTTCTAATTATCATTTAACTCTATCTATAGTTTCCTATTATAGGTTCCCTTAACCATGTTCTATATATAAATCAGTTTCCATCAAAGTTTGCGGGGGTGCTATACGCCATCCACCCAACTTCCCCCGTAGATGTAAATATACTCACCTTGATCTTCGCTTGCCGATGCCGATGTCGCCACGCTCTTTCTTGTCGTCTCGAAGTACTCATGAGGGTACCTACATATAATAACGTATCGTATCACATTAAAATCCAATTCAAAACCAAAACGACGCGCGGATCTCACATAGGTCAAAACCTGTGGTCTACATCTCGCAATTCAACTAAATAACCCTCGATATAGACGTACAAATATCAAGTGATCGATATCAAAAAAAATATCAAAACTTAAATTCATAAACATTATGAAACATAAGGCAGAAACCAAGAAAGCATGCTCTAGAATTTAGTTCAGGTCAAAACTAAGTGCACAAACAATACTGGGGTGATGTATAGGGTGTAAATTACCTACAGAAACAACCTGGGCACCTAATTCTACAAAGTGGCCGGCCTCTACCCCCTAAAATCCGGTCAGTTCAGTTTTGCAGGAGAATTGGGGTCTCGTTTTGGCAGGGTGGTCTCGTGGTGGTCCATCTAGGCTATTAGTGTTGTTTACTTTTCTAGTAATGGCCCCGGATCACTCCAGATTTCCCTGCACCCATTATATATTCACAAAACCGACACGAAAGTTTCCAAATTCCGTATTTTGGGTTAAGCTATAGGTGTGGTCCAGGTTTTACACTTTAAGGGGGTTTGTACTCACCAAAAAGGCTTATTAGCACAACCACAACTCAACATTCCCTCAAATCTCATCTAGGAATTTTCTAAGTTCATAATGAAAGGTTTGTCTAGCACCCTATGAAGAGTTTTGAAGCATCACATGACCCAAAGTTTAAATTTTTATGGTGCTAAACGAACATGCAAAGGAATCGATCCTAGAAAATTAGGGTTTCGAAATATAAAGCGAACTAATCTAGGGTTTTGAGACTACAACCTTTGTAGCTCCCTTTCACTGGACTCCTTGGTCTCTAGGGTGTTGTACGGAGGTCCTCTTGAAGTCCTCTTGTGTCCACGACGATCCACCACGGAGATCTCCGTCCAAGCTCGCAACTTCGTAAAACCGAAGAGAACACTCTAAACAAAACGGCTAAGCTTGTGTAGAATGAAGTTGTGGTTAAGTTTCTCACTTCAAAAACCTTTCTTTAAGTGGTATTTGCTAACTAGAAAAGACTAGAGAGCAAAAGAGAAAGAGGAAGAAGATGGTGGCAATTTTTAACAAGAGGTAAAAAGATAACTCATGAGAAGAAAAAGAAATATATCAATATATATTTTATTTCTTCTTACTATCAACCATGGTTAAAGTGATGGAGACATTATTTAACTTGAGTTTTAAATGATAAAGAGAAGGATAACCCTAGGTTAGTGGTAGTTGAGCATGGTTAGGTCAAAGGAAGAATGTAGAAGCTAGAATGATTATCCTTTCCTTTTCATTTTCTTTTAAATCCAAAATCAAATAATAATCCATTATTTTATCCATGGTGTGAGTCTTATATTGCCACCATTTCCATATGCTAACAACCATGATGGATGGGTGTATGTATGTATGCATGTATGCACATCCACATGTGCATGAAACTAGCATGAAAGAAAGAAAGAAAAGCACACATGCATGCACACATCCATCATCCAAGAAAAGGTTTTAAGTGAGAAAACTAATGGTTAAATGATAAATCAACACTTGATTTATCAATCCGGTCATATCTCATATGACCCTACCAAAAGCAGTTCACCCGATCAATGTTCAGTATCATATACGCACATTTCAATCGGGTGCATGCGCATATCGCATACGCGCACCACAACGTTTCGCGTGGACTGGGTAACTCCTTTGTGGGACTCTAAAACTCGTCAATACGCCGGCAGAGGGCGATGATCATATCAGGTACCCTCAAGCCGCAAGCGGTCAGCTAAACGTAACGGCCACCCGGGTATTGAACGATCAGAAGACAACAAGCGAACCTGCTACAACTCCCGTCGAGCCATCCGGCAACACTACCGTACAGTCCGGTCTCTTCGTCAGATATGCTGCATATCGAGCCTAGGGATGGTCACGTCGACCCCAATAACTCAATAAGTCGTGCCGGTGAATGGTCTATAACAGATCGAGAAACTACTGATAACACTTATCAGCAAATCTCAGCAGCCCTGGCCAGGGACTTGCTGTTATAACTAGTCGGGCACAGCACAGCATCAACTCCCAATACCAGGAGAGACGAAACCCCTCCTATCGCTCATCGTCTTCGTGTGTCTCGGGACTGTACCCAACGGCCACCTGTTTGCACGACTCGGTAGAGCCGTGGTAGGGTGGCAATCAAAGTACAGTAGGAGGACACACAAGACTCCATGACGATCTCGGGTCTACAGACTAACCTGTACCAGTGTCACCTGAGAACTACTATCCGACGATAGATATAATTCCATATAGGAGTTCTCGGTGAGTCCGTCCAGTGTACCCAGTCACCACAGAGCACCCGTATATGATCTTGATGTCAAACATCGATGAATGTGGGAACATTCATCGCCCATCGTATGGGTCTAGTATCATATACGCTAGTCTACTCTGGTATATCAATGACCCGTCTCGATATACCTACGACTAGGGACGTTCCAGGATATGCTTATAGACTACAGATGTCCCACTAGTATGATCTCCATCATAATCAGAGTAGTCAAGCCGATATCCTCAGGGCTTTATCAGCATGTATGAATGAATAAAAGCATGATCAAATCAACATGTCAGATAAAGAAGAAATCAACATGTCAGATAAAGAAGAACCAGATAGCATAGTATCATGTCGAGCAAGAATGCAAACTGAATATATATACATGTATAGATACATCCACTATCACATAATGGCCTCTAGGGCATACATATATCCAACAATCTCCCACTTGCACCAAGGCCAGTTATTGGCGTATCTCATACCCAACATCTCAAAAAGTCGCTCATGCTGTGGCTGAGGGAGGGCCTTGGTGAGTGGATCCGCGGCGTTGTTCTTTGTGTCTACTCTCTTAATCTCGATCTCGCGGCGATCAACAATCTCCCGGATCAAATGAAAGCGCCTCAGGATGTGTCTGGACCGCTGATGGGATCTGGGCTCCTTGGCTAACGCCATAGCCCCATTATTATCACAATACAAGGGTATTGGATCAACAATGGTTGGAACTACTCCTAGCTCCGAGACGAACTTCTTCATCCAGACGGCTTCCTTGGCGGCACCATTTGCAGCAATGTACTAAGCTTCCATCGTAGAGTCTGCAACGGTATCTTGTTTGGAACTCTTCCAACTTACCGCTTCTCCATTGAGGGTAAATACAAACCCTGAGATAGATTTGCTATCATCCTTATCGCTCTGGAAGCTCGAATCGGTAAAGGCCTCCATTTGGAGATCTGTATTACCATACACCAAGAACAATTCTTTAGTCCTTCGTAAGTACTTAAGAATGTTCTTCACAGCTGTCCAGTGGTTCTCCCCTGGGTTGGATTGATACCTGCTTACAACACTAAGTGCATAAGCTACATCTGGGCGTGTACACAACATCGCATACATTATAGATCCTACTGCCGAAGCATAAGGTATAATACTCATGCGAGCTCTCTCTTCATCGGTCTTTGGACAAGAATCCTTGGAGAGAGTGACTCCATGGCAAGCGGGTAAGGCACCCCGCTTGGAGTCTTCCATACTAAACCTTTTTAGGATGGTGTTGATGTACCTGGTTTGGGACAATCCCAATAACTTTTTGGATCTATCCCTATAGATCCTTATGCCCAGGATGTATGTGGCATCACCCAGGTCCTTCATGGAGAACCTCAGTGATAAGAATGATTTGACCGACTGTAGCATAGGAATATCATTTCCAATCAGAAGAATGTCATCCACGTACAATACGAGGAATGTGACAGCTCTTCCTACAGCCTTCCTATAAACATAAGGTTCATCTGGATTTTTGATGAAATCAAACTCTTTGATAACATCATCGAAACAGATGTTCCAGCTCCGAGATGCCTGCTTTAACCCATATATGGATTTAAGCAGCCTACATGCTTTCTCGCTGCTCCCACTGTCAATGAAGCCCTCTGGCTGATCCATATAAACGCATTCTTCTAAATCTCCATTTAGAAATGCTGTTTTAACGTCCATCTGCCAGATTTCATAGTCGTAGTGAGCAGCAATAGCAAGTAGGATCCGAATGGATTTAAGCATGGCTACGGGCGAAAAAGTTTCGTCATAGTCCAAACCTGGTCTTTGACGAAAACCTTTCGCCACAAGTCTTGCCTTATAAGTCTCTACCTGCCCATCCACACCAATCTTTCTTTTAAAGATCCATTTGCACCCTACAGGTTTTACCCCAGGGGGTACAATGTCCAAAGTCCATACTTTGTTGGTGTACATAGACTCCATTTCGGATCTCATGGCATCCAACCACTTCACAGAGTCACCACTCGTGATAGCTTGCTGAAAACTGGTAGGATCATCATCATCCATGATGCAATCTTCTCCGTTACCATCAATGAGGAAACCGTAGTACCTCTCCGGTGGGCGAGAAGTCCTACCAGACCTACGGAGTGGCCGAGGTTCTTCAGTTTCTGTTGCAACAGCCGGTTCAACCAAATCGTCATTTGTAGTTTGTGTCTCCAGAACCTCTTCTAGATCTAATACATTGCCATCATCTTTATCTGTGAAAAACTCTTTTTCCAAGAATGTGGCATACTGAGAAACAAACACTTTTTGTTCCTCTTTGTGGTAGAACAGATATCCATAAGAATTTTTTGGATATCCCACAAAGTTACACATGACTGACCGTGTCTTGAGTTTGTCCTGATTCTGCTTTTTAACATAGGCCGGGCAACCCCAAATCTTAATTCTTTTAAGAGATGGTCTCTTCCCATTCCATATCTCATATGGCGTGGTAGACACGGCTTTAGTTGGAACCCTGTTTAGCAGAAACGCTGCAGTCTCCAATGCATGCCCCCAAAACGAGACTGGTAACTCAGCGTCACTCATCATGGACCGGACCATATCTAATAGGGTCCTATTCCGTCGTTCTGACACACCGTTGTGCTGTGGTGTGTAAGGAGGAGTGAGCTGAGAGAGAATCCCATTCTCTTTTAGGAAGTTTGCAAATTCTGTACTGAGATACTCACCACCTCGATCTGATCGAAGCATCTTAATACTCAAGCCGGTTTGTTTTTCTACTTCTTGTTTATATTCAATGAATTTTTCGAAAGCTTCGGACTTGTGCTTTAATAAAAATACATGACCGAATCTTGAGAAATCGTCGGTGAATGTAATGAAGTATGAAAAACCGCCTCTAGCCTGTGTAGACATTGGCCCACATACATCACTATGTATGAGGCCAAGGAGCTGAGTAGCTCTTTCTCCGTGTCCGGTAAACGGAGTTTTGGTCATTTTACCCTTGATACAAGACTGGCAAATCGCATAAGATTTATATTCAAAAGAGTTTAAATATCCATCTTTGTGTAACCTGTTTAGTCTTGTTTCGTTAATATGACCAAGTCTACAATGCCAAAGAAAAGCTTCATTTAATTCTGAAAGTTTTCTTTTATTAGTGTGTTGTATACTGAAAACTGTGTGTTGATTTAGGACATATATTCCGTTATTAAGCGTACCATACCCAACCAACATTTGATTTAGGTGAATGTTCATAACATTGTTCTGCAACACAAAATTATATCCTTCATTGTGCAACAAAGAAACGGATATTATATTACATAGCATACTTGGTACAAAATAACATGGATTCAAAATCAAAATACATCCAGATGGCAACCCCAAGTGATCCTCTCCCACTGCGACTGTATGTACATTGGAACCATTTCCAACGCGGAGAGTATGGTCACCTGTCCTCAAAACCTTGCTATTTCTCAGCCCCTGCATAGAATTGCAAATGTGAGAACCTGAACTGGTATCCAATACCCAGGAAGCAGAGTTTATAGAAAAACAGTTTTCAGTCACAAACGCATCTGAAGCAGAAGCATCACCATGCTTCTTCTTGAGACTTAGGTACTCCGTGCAATTGCGCTTCCAATGTCCTGTCTTGTGGCAATGAAAACACTCGCCTTTCCCCGGGTCTCCAGCTGTGGACTTTCCCTTTCCCTTCACCTTTTTAACTCCGCCCTTAGGATTAGTGGGTTTCTTCTTTTTCTTTCCCTTGGCCTTAGCTTTCGGGAGAGAAGAAGAAGACTGTCCAATAGTCATAACGGGAGTCTTTGCTGACTTCATAGTGCTCTCTGCACTCCTTAACATATTAAGGAGTTCAGGAAGTTCCTTCTCCATGCCATGCATGTTAAAGTTCACTATGAACTGAGTAAAGGTGGAGGGGAGGGACTGCAGAATAATATCTATATATTGTTCATTGTCCATTGTCCATCCAAGGCCCTCAAGCTCTTCTATAAGAGCTATCATCTTCAAAACATGGTCTCCTACTGGTGTGTCAGGGGCCATTCGCATCTGAAACAGTTTCTTTGATGCATCGTATCGTAATACGCGGGATTGCTCCCCATACAACTCCTTTGTATGGAGCAATATACCGTGAATGTCCATGTCCTCGTGCTGCTTTTGATGTGTGTTGTCCATCGATGCAAGTGTGAGGCATTTTGTCGTGGCACAGTCAGCGTCCCATGTCTTGCGGACTTCAATGTCCGCAACTGAGGATTTTGGGCCTGGGACGGGCGGGGCTGAAGCCTTGAGGACATATGATACTTTATCATAAGTCAAGGCGATCTTTAGATTCCTCAGCCAGTCTTTATAGTTGGTCCCATTCAGTTTGTTTTTATCTAGTAGAAGCTTAAGTCCAGTCATTGGTATCTGCCATTAAGAGAGAGAAAAGAATACACTCAGCGAAAGCTCTTGCACAGATTAGATTGGTTTATTATCTTGTCTAATCGATGTTTCCCACTGCTTTTTATCATGTTTTTCTTTCAAACCTTAAAAAGAAAAACTAGCCAGGATTAATTACAGTCTACAACTTCGCTAACCGTTCAGCCAGGCCAGTGTCGGTACTTTGAGGGAGGTTCCCCGTGCTTTCGCACGGTCCTAATTAGAGTAAACCTCATTTTCCCAGAAGCGGAGCCCCGTTAACACCTTTCTATACACCTAATGAGTTAGTTAATTGTAAACTGTAAAACTCTCCTAGGAGCAACTATTGCCCACAGTGGGATCGAGATCCAACCATTACATGGAAGGTATGCAATCTCATTGCAAATTTCAACACTTGAAATTCCCGATGTAATTTTTACCCCTAGTACTTATGACCTTAACTATGGTCAACAAATCATAAGTACCAGTCAAGTTCTACCCGTCATTTCTTGATCAATTAGACCCACCCATATGATCCTTAACTATGGTCAACAAAGTCGCATGAATGTCCTAATTAATCTGCATCATATGCAGTGTAGGAAGACATCACTTAGCTACCGTACACTACGCCTTAACTAAAGTCAACAAACGTAGCACGAATACTAAGTACTCTACTTCCTAAAATGACGGAGGGTTGCGAATGATTTTTAAGAAAATCTTTAACGCTTTGAACTTGATATCGTTGTAGAATCAAACAGTTTTCAAAAGGAGTGGCTTAAGCTCCGCAGTTTTGAAATATAGCTTTTTCATAAATAGCCGAGTAGTTTTCAAATCCGATTCTACAACATCTTTTTAGGTTTATATTCTTTACATTAATCACATTAATGTAATCCCATCATTTAAGTCCTTAAGCCAATCACAGAAAAGAAACGAAAATAACACGTACGCTTATGCCATCCGCATTCGCCGCAATGTTCCGTTATGCACCGTTAGGTTACTTAACTAACGGCATACCGGGACGGGACTAGCGCGGGTGTAAAACATAAGCAACGTCTACTATATATCATATATATAATATGTCATTCGTCTCAGATATCACAGAACACAGGCAGCAGAAACATAGATATAACGTGGGATATCCTAGGACGTCCGTATTTAGTATTTAGCCAGAATAGAAAATACGGATTCCACAGTCGCGATGAATAGCCAAGCCCACACCCTGGACCCCTATGAGAGCGGCAAGTGACCCTACCAATCCTGGAGTTTAGGAGACCCGGTCTCGACTCCTCGAGATGGCCTCCCACTGAACCCCAGAACCCGGTCACCTGTGCTCCCCTCCTTGGGTCCATCCTAATGCGGAAAAGTAAATAATATACAACACTGGTGACACAACCTCAACCTGGAAGTGCCCCAAATAAAAGAATATTACATTACATGAATGAAAATATAAAACTCTCATCTCACAAAAAAACCCCCGGCTATTCGATCGCGACAATCCTGCACATCATATCTCAGCAACACATAATATCTCATATCATCAACGTAAGTAAGTATGCATACCCCAATTGTCGTTGATGTATAGCAACGAAACCGGCGATATCTAACATACTACACTTACGGTCACAGAAAAGAAAGTGTAAAACTACAATATTTGGAATCCAGATTCTCTTTAGACATCATAAATGCGAAATATCACATATTTCGTATTTCATGCCTAAACTATATGAATTCCACATATTGTATCACATTCCAGACAAACAGACAGTATTAAAGTTTTCGAACGAACGATCAAGCACCCAAGATTCTCTAAAGCTCAACACTTGAGCAGGGTTCAAAAATCCGGAGTGTGACACAGTAGTAGCGGTCCAGCCGTAGAAGGGTCAAGCCAACGCCTCACATGTGGAACGCCGTACTGCCCCAAACCCTAGGGTTCAAAGGGCAGTTCGAGACGGTCACATAATCGAGTTAAGGTTTGTTGTCTTCTAGAGGGGCCACCGCAAAAAGACTTGCACGTATCTCCAAAGTATTTAAACCCCGTGAATAGTGAGTAAATGATACTCGTTCAAACACTTCAATACTTTCTAATTTACCCGGAAAAGCTACGAAATGAAAATCCCGATCGAATCGACGAGTCCAAAACCATCTCCAGAATTTTTCAAAACCAAATACAGATTAAAAATATCCAAAAAAATATACAAGCAGATTCATGAATTACTGTGCAAAAAGTATCCATCAATTCATATATAAGGCCGCGGAACTGCGGACTAAGCAAGCTTAGGCCACGTTTCCGCGGCAAGAATCACTGTTCATGGAATAATTTTTGTACCGTAATCCTTATTTTTTCCTGCTGTATTTTTTACATATTTTTAATTCTGGAAAATGTCAATTTTTAGAAAATTTCCAGAGAGCACCTTAAAAAGTCGTATTTCGGTTCGATCAGAGTTTTAACTTCGTAAAAAGGTCGCTTAATGTTCTAGGTCGGCTCTGATACCAATGAAAGGTTTGTCTAGCACCCTATGAAGAGTTTTGAAGCATCACATGACCTAAAGTTTAAATTTTTATGGTGCTAAACGAACATGCAAAAGAATCGATCCTAGAAAATTAGGGTTTCGAAATATAAAGCGAACTAATCTAGGGTTTTGAGACTACAACCATTGTAGCTCCCTTTCGCTGGACTCCTTGGTCTCTAGGGTGTTGTACGGAGGTCCTCTTGTGTCCACGACGATCCACCACGGAGATCTCCGTCCAAGCTCGCAACTTCGTAAAACCGAAGAGAACACTCTAAACAAAATGGCTAAGCTTGTGTAGAATGAAGTTGTGGTTAAGTTTCTCACTTCAAAAACCTTTCTTTAAGTGGTATTTGCTCACTAGAAAAGACTAGAGAGCAAAAGAGAAAGAGGAAGAAGATGGTGGCAATTTTTAACAAGAGGTAAAAAGATAACTCGTGAGAAGAAAAAGAAATATATCAATATATATTTTATTTCTTCTTACTATCAACCATGGTTAAAGTGATGGAGACATTATTTAACTTGAGTTTTAAATGATAAAGAGAAGGATAACCCTAGGTTAGTGGTAGTTGAGCATGGTTAGGTCAAAGGAAGAATGTAGAAGCTAGAATGATTATCCTTTCCTTTTCATTTTCTTTTAAATCCAAAATCAAATAATAATCCATTATTTTATCCATGGTGTGAGTCTTATATTGCCACCATTTCCATATGCTAACAACCATGATGGATGGGTGTATGTATGTATGCATGTATGCACATCCACATGTGCATGAAACTAGCATGAAAGAAAGAAAGAAAAGCATACATGCATGCACACATCCATCATCCAAGAAAAGGTTTTAAGTGAGAAAACTAATGGTTAAATGATAAATCAACACTTGATTTATCAATCCGGTCATATCTCATATGACCCCACCAAAAGCAGTTCACCCGATCAATGTTCAGTATCATATACGCACATTTCAATCGGGTGCATACGCATATCGCATACGCGCACCACAACGTTTCGCCTGGACTGGGTAACTCCTTTGTGGGACTCTAAAACTCGTCAATACGCCGGCATAGGGCGATGATCATATCAGGTACCCTCAAGCCGCAAGCGGTCAGCTAAACGTAACGGCCACCCGGGTATTGAACGATCAGAAAACAACATGCGAACCTGCTACAACTCCCGTCGAGCCATCCGGCAACACTACCGTATAGTTCGGTCACTTCGTCAGATATGCTGCATATCGAGCCTAGGGATGGTCACGTCGACCCCAATAACTCAATAAGTCGTGCCGGTGAATGGTCTATAACAGATCGAGAAACTACTGATAACACTTATCAGCAAATCTCAGCAGCCCTGGCCAGGGACTGTTAGTGTATATGCCCTAGAGGCCATTACTGTATCATACTAGTATGTATATTACTCGATGGAAGCTTGGGATATTCACAGTTGTACAGACAATCTTGCTCAGTATAGTAGTATGCTACTTGGTTTGTCTCTGCTTTAATGTGTACTTGTGTGTTTATTTATTATATCACCTATACGCATTAGTAGAGCCCTTAGGATCTTTTCTTGATTACCGGCGTTGTGATGGCGATCACACTCGTGGGGGCTGGGTAATCTACAAGCACATCCTTATACACGTCCCTAGTCGTGGGAGTATCGAGATAGGGCATCGACAATCCGGAGTAGACTAGCGTATGCGCTTCTCATCCCAGCACGGGAGACGGTCTGTCCCACAGCCGTCAGTACGTCGTACTTGAGATAGTATGCGGGTGCTCGTTAGGTTACGAGTATACTGGACAGGACTCGTCGGGAACTGATGGTTGGTATTATACCTATCGTCAGTTATCAGTTCCCAGGTGACATGAGTACAGCTTAGTCCGCTGACTTGACACTGTCACTTCGCCTCGAGTGTGTTCCCACTGTTCTTTGATTACTACCCTACCACGGCTCTACTGAGTCGTGCAAACAGGTAGTAGTTGGGAGTAGTCCTGAAGCACTTGGAGGCAGTGACGGTTAGACAGGATTCATCTCTCCCGGTATTGGGGGTTGACATCGCGCTGTGTCTAGGAGAGCCATTACACAAGTAGTCCCTGGCCAGGGCAAGCGAGATGTACTGGTAGGTTCCAGTGTTATCTCAGGGTGTATTGGGCTTCACTCCGACACGACTTATACCGCTATTAGGGGACTGACGTTTACCGCCCCCCTAGGCCCGCCATGCGATGTATCAGACGAACAGACCGGACTGTACGGAGATTGTCACATACAGACTCAGTAGGAGTTCGGATGAGTTTACCTCATCGGCCTTCTTATCGACATCTACCTGGGGACCGTTACGTACAGCTAGTGCCGCTTGCGGTCTGTGGTTAAACCCACTGCCAGCATAGTGTCGAGTCTTTAGAGTCCCACACAGAGAGTTTCCCTGCACTGAGCGAAACGTGTAGAGGCCGTATGGTTTTACGGCAGGGCTGCGATCACTTACGTACACTTGTGTGCGTATGATGTTCGGGTAGGCAGTACTAGTGGGCTTTGGTTAAAGCCAGATCCGAGTATTGCACGGATGGATTTGTTTTTTCTTCTGCGCATCCGCATTCTACGGAATACGGATGCAGGTGTGTATGCACAGTTTTCCGGAGCGATGAAGGAGGAGGTGCCTCATTAGGGTTTTGGCAGTTGGTTCGGCCAAAACCGCTATGTGGCAGGCTCATTAGGGTTTTGACAGTTGATTCGGTCAAAACCATTTTGAGGCGGACTCATTAGGGTTTTTGACAGTTCGTTTGGTCAAAACCATTATGAGCCGCGAACATCATTTACTAATCCTATTAGTGATAATCTTATGATGGCTAATTGCATTGACCATTTGACCCCGTTGACCTCTCTTGACTTTGTTGACCGGTTGACCGGGTTGACCATTGACTTTCAAGAGGGTTCCACACTTTTCTTTTCTTTTCCTTTTTATTTTGGATTATGATAATGGTCATTTCAAAAGTAGCCATCAACTTTATCTTGATGGAATTAGTAATGATGTTGTTTTGCATTATTTGCAACCATGGTTGTTTTTCTTTTGTTCATTATAATTATTCTCATTCTCTCTCTTGAAATGAGAAGCTCCATGGTTGCAAGAAAAACTCCTTCTTCCTCCTCTTGATTTCTCCTTTGATCTCATGTGTTGAGAGAAAAAGGATCCCACTTGACAAACACATCCATACATCTCCTCTACACATCCTAGGGCTTTTAGATTAGCTATCTCCTTGCCCTAGTTACCTCGGCTTGAGGTGGAGCTCGGTGTACATCTCTCGGGTGGATCGTCTTCGACTCAAGGAGGCCGCGGAGGTGACCGAAGTCCGGATCAACCATTGAGCAAGCAAAGAGAAGAACAACAAGAAGAGAAGAACAACAAAGAAGAAGGACAACAAGAAGAGAAGGATTTCAAGTTGAGGTATAACCACTTTGCCGAGTAGTTAACTCTTCTTTGCAAGTATGTTAGTTTAGTTTAGCAAAGATCCGGCTTTTACGGTCCATGTTACAAAGTTTAGAAAAATTTTGATTTACCGTTTCCGCAACCCCGATAGTACCGGGAGAGGTAACGTGGACCTAACAGTGGTATCAGAGCCTAACTAAACTTAAACTAGCTTGGTAGTGAAGTGTAACGAAGTTCGGAACCGAAAAAATCGCAAAACCGGGAAAAACTAAAACCCTAAGTTTCTGTTGAATTTTTTTCTGCTCTAAATGAAAAACTTTATACTCCTAAATTCGGCTCAGGGTTTTGTGTGAACACCCATGAAAAACGATCCATTGTTTCATTCAAACCGCCGCGGTTCCGCGGCACGAGGTAGGCATGTGCCGCGGAACCGCCGCCGTTTGTTGTCCTCTCTGCATCGTTTTTCGTGCAGTGTGTCTCTGTTTTGGTTTTGGGATTTTTAAAATATATTATATATGCCCAGATTTTCCAGAACAGAAATTTACTTTTGGGGTCCTATAATTCCGTATTTTTTCCGAACCTCACTGCACTTTGACTATGATGGTTATATCTGTGATGCTTGCATGTATTGAACGTCGGCTAATCGCTATAAGTCGATTGGTCGGGGTTATACATGATCTGTGTTTGATATTGGAATGTGTATATGAATGTGTTGGACTGTCGCGGGTGAATAGCCGGGGTGGATGTGAGATGAGCTTTTGTTTTTCTTTCATTCATTGTAAATGTAAATTGATGTAATATTATTATTTGTTTGGCCGCTCAACCGGGTCGGGGTTGTAGCCGTCATTGTATAATTCTTTTTACTGTTTTTGCTCCTAGGATAGACCCATGGAGGGGTGCACAAACTGCCGAGTACTTGGCGGGTAGTTTGCCGCACCCGTAGGGGTCTTGGGTGGGGTATTTGGCTATTCACCGCGACCGTGTTATCCGCTTTTCGTTCCAGGATCGAAAGGATTGCGGATTGCTAGTATATCCAATGTATTCATCTGTGATCTGTAATTTCTATCATTGCTTTCTATTTAGGCGTTGCTTATGTTTTACAGCCGCGCTAGCCCAGCCCCCGCTCTGTCGTTAGTTAAGTAACCTAACGGGTGATGAAGGGACCCCGTGGCGAATGCGAATGGCATAAGCGTACGCCATATTTTGGTTGTTTTCTGCAATGGTAGGATTAAATGATGGGACGCATTAAAAGAACTAATGCAAGAAAATAAACCTAAAAGACGTTGTTGGAACAATTTTTCAAAAAGCTGTTATTGCAAGGACGTTCATTTTTGTTTTGCATCGCGGTATTCGGTTGTGAATGCCCAGCACCTCAGTCGACGAGGCAAGGGCCGAGATCCCTTCACCGGGAGTGACCCCTTGGACAAAAGTTTGCGTCAGGGTAATAACTTCACTATAGTCGATTATTCTTGCTTTGCATCGAGGTATTCAGTTTGGAATATCCTGCACCTCATTCGACGAGGAAAGAGCCGAGATCCCTTCACAGGGAGTGACCTCTTTAGCAAAAAGATTTCGCCACTATATTTTTCCAAAAAGGGTTATCAGGTTCCTTCAACGACATCAAGTTCATTACGTTAACGGGTTTTTCGCCAAAAACCCAGCCGTAGCCCTCCGTCATTTCCTACAAGTACTACTCAGTATTCGAGCTACGTATTTTGGCATTGTCAAAGCGTAGTGATCGGTAGCTAAGTATTGCTTGTTTGCAACCTTATTTTTCAGATTATTTAGGACAGTCGCATAGCTATGTTGGCATTGTCAAGAGTTGTGCGGGTGGGTCTAAGTTAATCAAGATAATGACGGGCCGAACTTGACTAACAGTTCAAGATATGTTGGCATTGTCAAGGTCATGAATCGTTAGGGGCAAAAACCACATCGGGAGTTTCAAAAGAACTGAAACTTGCAGATTTAGCATACCTTCTGGAGTATGGTGACTAGAGTGGATTCCATCTAGGTTATCACACAATGACAGTTGGATCCCGATCCCACTGATGAGTTGGTTTACTCTCGGGAGATTATTTCACTTAACGATCAATGCTATAAACCTAGTAGGTGTCTAGAAAGGTGTTAGCGGGGTTACGCCCCCAGGGAAAAGAGGTTCTTTAATTAAGGAACTTCGCGAAAGCGTTGGAAAACCTCCCTCGAAGTACCGACACTAGCCTGGCTGAAAGGTTAAGCAAGTATTGTGACGTGAATTAAAACCCGGCTAGTTCTTCTTTTAAAAGGTTTTAAGAAGGATTTGAGGAAACAGTGGGAGACATCCTGGTTAGATAAATTAATAAACCAATCTAATCTTGCAAGAGCATACGCTGAGTGTTTCTTTTCTCTCTCTCCAGGCAGCAACCTTTTCACGCCCTAATCAAGATAATAAAATGTATCGCTTGACCGATCCGAATTCTTATTTCGGACTGGGGAAAGTTGGTTCAGCTCTAACTTGTGACAACGGTCATGAGTATGAGAATGGGAAAGAGGAAAGTATGGATTTCCAGGATACCCAGTTGAAGAAGAAGCATGGTTTTGCATCTACTTCAAGTGTTCTTGTAATTGAGAACTGTTTTACGGTCAGCCCTACCTCCTGGGTACTTGATACCGGATCAGGATCTCATATCTGTAATTTATTGCAGGGACTGAGAAAAAGTAGGAAAGTTGCACCGGGTGATATGTCGCTCAGAGTAGCGAACGGAGCACAAGTTAATGCGGCAGCCGTCGGTGAATATCACCTAGTATTGCCAAATGGCAAGACTATGATTTTGAACGATTGCTACTATGTACCCTCCATGGTTTGCAACATCATATCAGTTTCTTTACTCGATAAAGATGGATATAACCTTGTTCTTGAAAAGAATATCATGAACATTTACCTTGATAAGGTACTGGTTGCAGAGGGTACATTGTGTAATGGTATCTACGTTCTAAATCAGAATACAGTTCTCAATATACATAACACACGCAAGAGGAAGAATTCAGATCCAAATGAATCCTACTTGTAGCATTGTAGACTTGGTCATATCGGAGAGAAAAGACTGAGTAAGTTGCATAAAGATGGACTTTTGAATGCGTTCGAGTTTTCATCTTATGAAACTTGTCAGTCTTGTCTCAAAGGGAAGATGACCAAATCTCCGTTCACCGGACATGGAGAAAGAGCAAGAGAGCTCTTGGGACTCATACACAGTGATGTGTGTGGTCCGATGTCTATACTTGCAAGGGGTGGGTTCTCGTACTTCATCACATTCAGTGACGATCTCTCTAGGTTCGGATATGTGTATCTGATGAAACACAAATCTGAAACTTTTGAGAAATTCAAGGAATTCAGAAACGAAGTAGAGAACCAGACAGGCAAAAGTATCAAGATCCTCCGGTCTGATAGAGGAGGGGAGTACTTAAGCACGGAATTCCGAGATTACTTAAAAGAGAATGGTATTCTCTCTCAGCTCACTCCTCCTTATACACCACAGCACAACGGTGTATCGGAGGGAAGGAATCGTACCCTATTGGATATGGTTAGATCCATGATGAGTGATGCTGAGTTACCTCTTTCATTCTGGGGACTTGCGCTAGAGACAGCGGCATACTTGCTGAATCAGGTTCCGTCTAAATCTGTGCCTAAGACTCCATATGAAATATGGAGTGGTAAGAAACCATATCTAGAAAGAATTAAGATATGGGGTTGTCCGGCCTATGTAAAAGTACAAAAACCAGACAAGCTTGAGGCACGGTCAGTTTTATGTAAGTTTGTGGGATATCCTAGAAATTCTCTGGGATATCTGTTCTACCACACTGAGGAACAGAAAGTGTTCGTTGCTCGCTGCGCCACCTTTTTAGAGTGGCAATTTCTTGCAAAAGAAATAAGTGGGAGCACGGTAGAACTGGATGAAATATCTGATCCACAAAATCAAACTGAGGATTTAGCAGAACCAGAAAGTTCAGTGACCCCAAACGAACCTCAGCCACTCCGCAGATCTGGTAGGATTTCTCATCCGCCCGAGCGATACTACGGTTTTCTCATAGACGGGGATCGAGAGGATTGCATCTTGGAAGAAGATGACCCTACCAGTTTCAGGCAGGCCATTATCAGTAGGGACTCTGATAAGTGGCAGGAAGCAATGCAATCCGAAATGGAGTCCATGTACGCCAATAAAATGTGGACCTTGGATATTGCTCCACCTGGGGTAAAACCCATTGGATGCAAATGGATCTACAAAAGGAAACTTGGTGTAGATGGGCAGGTGGAAACCTATAAAGCTAAACTCGTTGCAAAAGGTTTTCGTCAAAGACCTGGTTTGGCCTATGACGAGACTTTTTCTCCGGTGGCTATGCTCAAATCCATTCGGATCTTACTTGCCATTGCTGCCTTCCATGACTATGAAATCTGGCAGATGGATGTTAAGAAAGCTTTCCTAAACGGTTGTTTGGAAGAGTGCGTTTACATGGATCAACCAGAAGGTTTCGTAGACAGTGGGAGCAGCGGAAGGGTGTGCAAGTTGCTTAAATCCATTTATGGATTAAAGCAGGCATCGCGGAGCTGGAACATCTGTTTTGATGAGGCAATCAAGGAATTTGATTTCATCAAGAACGAAGATGAACCCTGTGTATATAAGAAGATTGTAGGACGAACTGTCGTATTCCTAGTCTTGTACGTGGACGACATTCTTTTGATAGGAAATGATATTCCTATGCTACAATCGGTCAAGCTGTTTTTGTCACAAAGGTTCTCGATGAAGGACCGGGGTGATGCCTCGTACATTCTGGGGATCAAGATCTATAGAGATAGATCCAAGAGACTATTGGGACTTTCGCAGTCCAGGTACATAGAGACCGTACTAAAGAGATTTAGTATGGAGGGTTCCAAGCGCGGTAACATACCCGCATTGCACGGAATTACCCTTTCCAAGAAGATGTCTCCTAAGACTGACGAGGAGAGGGTTCGCATGAGCACTATACCCTACGCTTCGGCGGTAGGATCTATAATGTATGCGATGCTATGTACAAGACCAGATGTAGCTTACGCGTTGAGCGCGGTAAGCTGGTATCAGTCAGACCCAGGGGAGGACCACTGGACAGCAGTGAAGAACATTCTCAAGTACCTGAGAAGGACTAAGGAGATGTTCCTGGTTTACGGTAATGGAGACCTCAGGGTCGAGTCCTTTACCGATTCAAGCTTCCAGAGTGACAAAGATGACAGCAAGTCCGTCTCGGGTTTTATGTTTACCCTCAACGGAGGGGCAGTATGTTGGAGGAGTTCTAAGCAGGATACCGTCGCAGACTCGACGATGGAGGCTGAATACATTGCTGCAAGCGATGCCGCAAAAGAGGCAGTCTGGATAAAGAAGTTCATTAGTGAACTTCAGGTGGTTCCGTCCATTGTTGACCCAATACCTTTGTATTGCGATAACAATGGGGCTATAGGTTTAGCGAAGGAACCAAGGTCCCTTCAGAAATCCAGGCACATCTTAAGGCGGTATCACCTGATCAGGGAGATCATTGATCGACAGGAGATCGAGGTGCGAAGAGTGGACACAAAGGACAACACTGCAGACCCATTCACGAAGGCTTTACCCCAGACTCAGTTCGAGCGGCTGATCGAGATGATAGGTCTTCGATACGCCAGTACATGGCCTTAGTGCAAGTGGGAGATTGTTAGTGTATATGCCCTAGAGGCCATTACTGTATCATACTAGTATGTATATTACTTGATGGAAGCTTGGGATATTCACAGTTGTACAGACAATCTTGCTCAATATAGTAGTATGCTACTTGGTTTGTCTCTGCTTTAATGTGTACTTGTGTGTTTATTTATTATATCACCTATACGCATTAGTAGAGCCCTTAGGATCTTTGCTTGATTACCGGCGTTGTGATGGCGATCACACTCGTGGGGGCTGGGTAATCTACAAGCACATCCTTATACACGTCCCTAGTCGTGGGAGTATCGAGATAGGGCATCGACACTCCGGAGTAGACTAGCGTATGCGCTTCTCATCCCAGCACGGGAGACGGTCTGTCCCACAGCCGTCAGTACGTCGTACTTGAGATAGTATGCGGGTGCTCGTTAGGTTACGAGTACACTGGACAGGACTCGTCGGGAACTGATGGTTGGTATTATACCTATCATCAGTTATCAGTTCCCAGGTGACATGAGTACAGCTTAGTCCGCTGACTTGACACTGTCACTTCGCCTCGAGTGTGTTCCCACTGTTCTTTGATTACTACCCTACCACGGCTCTACTGAGTCGTGCAAACAGGTAGTAGTTGGGAGTAGTCCCAAAGCACTTGGAGGCAGTGACGGTTAGACAGGATTCGTCTCTCCCGGTATTGGGGGTTAACATCGCTCTGTGTCTAGGAGAGCCATCACACAAGTAGTCCCTGGCCAGGGCAAGCGAGATGTACTGGTAGGTTCCAGTGTTATCTCAGGGTGTATTGGGCTTCACTCCGACATGACTTGTACCGCTATTAGGGGACTGACGTTTACCGCCCCCCTAGGCCCGCCATGCGATGTATCAGACGAACAGAACGGACTGTACGGAGATTGTCACATACAGACTCAGTAGGAGTTCGGATGAGTTTACCTCATCGGCCTTCTTATCGACATCTACCTGGGGACCGTTACGTACAGCTAGTGCCGCTTGCGGTCTGTGGTTAAACCCACTGCCAGCGTAGTGTCGAGTCTTTAGAGTCCCACACAGAGAGTTTCCCTGCACTGAGCGAAACGTGTAGAGGCCGTATGGTTTTACGGCAGGGCTGCGATCACTTACGTACACTTGTGTGCGTATGATGTTCGGGCAGGCAGTACTAGTGGGCTTTGGTTTAATCCAGATCCTAGTATTGCACGGATGGATTTGTTTTTTCTTCTGCGCATCCGCATTCTACGGAATACGGATGCAGGTGTGTATGCACAGTTTTCCGGAGCGATGAAGGAGGAGGTGCCTCATTAGGGTTTTGGCAGTTGGTTCGGCCAAAACCGCTATGTGGCAGGCTCATTAGGGTTTTGACAGTTGATTCGGTCAAAACCATTTTGAGGCGGACTCATTAGGGTTTTTGACAGTTCGTTTGGTCAAAACCATTATGAGCCGCGAACATCATTTACTAATCCTATTAGTGATAATCTTATGATGGCTAATTGCATTGACCATTTGACCCCGTTGACCTCTCTTGACTTTGTTGACCGGTTGACCGGGTTGACCATTGACTTTCAAGAGGGTTCCACACTTTTCTTTTCTATTCCTTTTTATTTTGGATTATGATAATGGTCATTTCAAAAGTAGCCATCGACTTTATCTTGATGGAATTAGTAATGATGTTGTTTTGCATTATTTGCAACCATGGTTGTTTTTCTTTTGTTCATTATTATTATTCTCATTCTCTCTCTTGAAATGAGAAGCTCCATGGTTGCAAGAAAAACTCCTTCTTCTTCCTCCTCTTGATTTCTCCTTTGATCTCATATGTTGAGAGAAAAAGGATCCCACTTGACAAACACATCCATACATCTCCTCTACATATCCTAGGGCTTTTAGATTAGCTATCTCCTTGCCCTAGTTACATCGGCTTGAGGTGGAGCTCAGTGTACATCTCTCGGGTGGATCGTCTTCGAATCAAGGAGGCCGCGGAGGTGACCGAAGTCCGGATCAACCATTGAGCAAGCAAAGAGAAGAACAACAAGAAGAGAAGAACAACAAAGAAGAAGGACAACAAGAAGAGAAGGAGTTCAAGTTGAGGTATAACCACATTGCCGAGTAGTTAACTCTTCTTTGCAAGTATGCTAGTTAAGTTTAGCAAAGATCCGGCTTTTACGGTCCATGTTACAAAGTTTAGAAAAATTTTGATTTACCGTTTCCGCAACCCCGAAAGTACCGGGAGAGGTAACGTGGACCTAACAGGGAATTGCTGTTATAACCAGTCGGGCACAGCACAACATCAACTCCCAATACCGGGAGAGACGAAACCCCTCCTATCGCTCATCGTCTTCGTGTGTCTCGGGACTGTACCCAACGGCCACCTGTTTGCACGACTCGGTAGAGCCGTGGTAGGGTGGCAATCAAAGTACAGTGGGAGGACACACAAGACTCCATGACGATCTCGGGTCTACAGACTAACCTGTACCAGTGTCACCTGAGAACTGCTATCCGACGATAGATATAATTCCATATAGGAGTTCTCGGTGAGTCCGTCCAGTGTACCCAGTCACCACTGAGCACCCGTATATGATCTTGATGTCAAACATCGATGAATGTGGGAACATTCATCCCCCATCATATGGGTCTAGTATCATATACGCTAGTCTACTCTGGTATATCAATGCCCCGTCTCGATATACCTATGACTAGGGACGTTCCAGGATATGCTTATAGACTACAGATGTCCCACTAGTATGATCTCCATCATAATCAGAGTAGTCAAGCCGATATCCTCAGGGCTTTATCAGCATGTATGAATGAATAAAAGCATGATCAAATCAACATGTCAGATAAAGAAGAACCAGATAGCATACTATCATGTCGAGCAAGAATGCAAACTGAATATATATACATGTATAGATACATCCACTATGACATAATGTCCTCTAGGGCATACATATATCCAACACATAAAACCACGCAATATCGATTCTAAACAAGTATGGATGCTTAAGAAATTGAAATACTAATCTAATGGTGCAGAAGTTACCACATTTAGCAACTCAAGAAATTTCTTGAGTTGCCCCAAGTATCCAAAATCAAATCTTGCTTGGTCCAAAGTGTTTGCCATGAGCTTGTGCACAATTTTAATGAAATGAAGATGGGGTTTTATGTTGTTTTAGATGATGTTATGAGAGTTGAAGAGGAGGGGGGATGAAGTGTGCTGCCATGAGAGTGAAGGAGGAAGAAATGATAAGGATGATGAAGTGAAGAGAGAATGGCCAAGTCAAAGTTAACCCCTCACCTCTCTCTCTCATGCCCATCCCTCTTTAAAATATTCTTTTCTTTTGTTTTGTTTTCTTCTCTTCTCTTTTATCTTAAATTCAAAATAACACCACCCAATACAAAATATCATGTAGGAAAATGTAACAAGTGTGAAAATGACTTGGTGCATGTAATGTGCACAAAACTAGCTTAATGCACGATTAACGAGATTTATTCGTGATTTGCATTAAAAATGAATATCATTAATCATAAAAACTTATAATTTTCTTAATCACATAAAACCCCCTCATTTCCGTAATTTCTATAATTTTCCAAAATTTTCCCAATTTATCGGTATTTAATTATACCGCCTCATTAAAATATTCAATATATTTGTTATTTAATTATAAAAATTCCCAAAAATAATATTTTATTTTTCTGAAATGTTACAATCTTCCCCCCTTAAAGAAATTCGGTCCCCGAATTTAAATTTAAACCCCTCAATTACTAAAACATTTCAGTAAAAAGATCATGTCGTCGGGGCTCCGAAATCATGAATACATAAAACGCATCGTAGCGCAATGCATGCGCATGAAAAATGAGCATATAACTCAAAATCAAAAATCCGTCAAGCATCCCGCAATCATTGGAGCTAAGGTAAAGACACAAATGTCTAAATCCAATACGAAAACCAACATGATATATATCAAAACTATACATGTAAACATCGTCAAAACGTCTCAAAGAAATATATTCCAAACCATTCATGTTGCTGTGCGATGTGCGTACCACGACACAGTGGCGGACGTCTATTTGTAAGAAAATAATTATATATACATATATATGTCTTTCGTTCAACATACGTCTCTCCGTTTTGAAATATCCCAAAAGATTTTCCTTTATAAATGTTCGTGTCGCTCGCGGGCACGTAGGAAATAGCGAGTCTATGCTCCTTTTTGAAAACCTCTTGTTAAACTTTTAATGCATGCAAAATACTCAAGTACTGTCCTCAGAACAGTCCTGTTCGGTTACTACATAATATAGTACCCATCATGAAAACAACGTGCTCAAAAGGCAAAGTCGGCCTCAAAAGGCGTATCCAACAATCACGTGCGTCTGGTGCGCACGGAATCAAATCTAATACAAGTGATACAAATGTGCACAAAACCAAAACTATGTCCAACGGGTGTGCACGAAAGCATCTGTCACGACCCGAAGGTACGGAACGTGACTGGCACTTAGATTACGAGACGTCTAAAGGCGTACCGTAACCTAAGTCAGCCAAAGCCAAGAAAATCTAAACCAAAATCAAAAGAGGGTGAAGGAAAACCTTTAATAAAAACGGTTTTTAAATCAATTAAGTTGCATAGAATCCCTTTAAAAAAACATCAAAAATTCCCGAAAATTTCGGCAGAGTCTCCCCTGTATTTTCTATCCCCCAAAATAGGTACAACAAGATAATAAACCTGTAATCATAAAATGGCATCCCCAAGCGGGAGCTAGCTCTTCGCCCAAGGCGGATCACAACCACATGCAATATAATAGCAATATCAAGAAAAGAGTATGAAAGAAACACAAAATAACAGAAAAACACAACGCCGGCTCAAGTGAGCTCGACCCAAAAGAAACCACATATATACAATCTCTCAGTCTCATCACTAGGTCGTATATACAATATAAAGTGGTAGATGGAGAATACTAGATACAATGATAAAGCAAAAAGAAATAAAGTGTGCTCGCAACCCATCTACGGGCGATGTCGCGAGTCTGAGCAAAAGGGACTGATGATAAGATAACCGCTGCTACAAGACTGATGAGTCCGACCTGCAAGACACTGTGGCACAACGGGGGTGAGTTGCCAGCTCGTGAGTAAATATAACATCTAATAAGGCAATCGTAAGAATGCACGCAATGCACCACAACATGCATGTCCATAAGTAATATAATAGCTCTAGTATGCATGCACATGTATACAATGCCATTTCTAACTCTTTAAGTGTTTTAAATGCTAAGGGTACTGCGTTCTTATCTTTAGAAAATGAATATCTGTATAATAGCTAAGTACCATCAAGAAATCATCTGAAAACCAGTGTCAAGCATCGACACTAAATAGGAATCATATCTGTCTCAATATCGGGCTCCGTCAGTCCGGATCGGCCCATATCATAAATCTCACGACAACGGTCGGTATCCTCCGGATATCCGCCGCGCCAGACATCACCGGTAGGTAGTCTTCCCCTGCCAGGCTCATCGTCTACAACTCGATCTTCTTGCCCCGGGGTACCATACCGGGCCCACCATGTACCCGAGACGGTTCATCCACTCCTCGAATCGGGTCTCGAAATCCAACAGAAAATATGAAAACTCATGGTGGACGACACATACATCACGAGAAAACCGCAACTTTGTTTTAAAAATGGTAAATATAAGCTTTTATTAAATTCTTGCGGTTTTCCCCAAAAATCCAGAAATCGCAGCAATACTGAAATCCTCAAGAAAATCATAATGTTCACATGTTATACATAATAAATGTCTATGATATCAATGTATATGATGTGAAATTTGGATAGAATCCATGTAAATATGATGATAATGCGAGGTATATGCATGCTATGCAACTTTATATATCATGTATGAATGCAAATGGCGATAATAAGTTAAACAAGTTCTATAGTGCACGTGGCATGGCAATTACCAAAGGCGTGTGTGTCACATGAATAGTGCGCATGCAGCAGATGCCAATGGTAATGGTGTTCGTGCCCTACAAAGTGTTATCGCATATGTGTATATGAATGTTATATGAATGTCCATGCAATCTAGTATACGGTTAGCTGTGAGGGTATGCAATGCAATAAAGGGGTAAGCTATATAGCTATACAAGTCTTGCAAAAATATGGTAATCCTAACTAGGTGGCGCCTCGCGGCATCCAGACGATTCCCCCATAGATGAATACATCTACTCACCTGAAAGCCTCGCTATTCCGATCCGACTACCGCCTTGATTTTACGCGCCGTGTCCGACGTTTCCCCGACCGATCCTATATTTGCACAATACCAAGCAAAAGATTACAAAACCTAAAACGATGCAAGTCACAATATACAATTATCAACGCTCTCGAATTAATCACAGCATGCACTCGGTGCGCGGGAAAACGCACGAAAATCGCTAACCTTTAACTAGAATCGTCATTTCGGGGAAATCGGCAAAACTAAAACCTGACTAGACGAAACCCCGCGTTCGCGCACTCTAATAGTCCTATATGAAGCTAATTATATTTGATCGCATTCTAATTTTTATAAAAATCTAGTAAGCAATTTGCTTACCGATTCGATACAAACATCGCAATTTTGTCGATTTAGCGAGCATAACACTACACAATTAACCACTCCAATCAATTGGATAACCAAACCCTAACTTAAATCCAACCACCATGCTACAAACCCTAATCTAGAACATCATCCCTTTCTTGAAATTTCAAAACTAACCATTACAATGAAACTAATCACTTTAAAATACTAAACTAGCTTTATTAAACTACAAATTAACAACTAATTTAGTAATTATACCTCCCAAGTGAACCCCAACTTGCACTAAGCCTCCAAAGTGGCCTCCTTTCTCCACTTCTCTAACTAATTAGGGTTAGGGAATGGAGGGATTAAGGTTTTGGTTTGAATCTATGAAGAAAATGGTGCAATTTTGTGGATTTTTCTTGATTTTATCATGATTTTAGAAGCAAGAATGAAGTGAGAAGATGAGGGATTTCAGCAAGGAGGCTCGGCCAGCAGCTTGAGGAGGAGGTGTGGGATTTTTGGAGAAGTTTCTAGGTCAATAAAACACCATATGTTATCATTTAATGCTTTCACATCAACATTTTACAAAAACAAACCTTATTTTACATCATTTTTCCATTAAATTTCCAACCCTAAAACCAAAAGTTTGCAAGACATGATATAATTTTATTAACACCATATTTTAGCTTATAAAGACTCCTAATTATGAAATTTACCCAATTAAATTTGTATTTATCACTAATTTAATGTATTTAAAAGGCTTAAAATAATAAAAAAAAATAATTAATTACGAAATTTTATTTATTTAACTAGAAAATTATAAGTGACATTTTAGTGACAAAATTATAGCAATATCTTATCTAAATTTTGTATAATTAGGTCTACAATGAAAAAATACATATTTTGACTTTTTACGGAAAAAGCCGAAAAATTAGCCGATTACCGAAAAACTGCCTAAACGATTTTCGAAGGGTTACAATCTTCCCCCCTTAAAGAAATTCGGTCCCCGAATTTAGAATTTAACTACGCGTACCTTCAAAAAGATGGGGATATCTCTTCCTCATCTCGACCTCGGTCTCCCAGGTGACCTCCTCGCTGTTCGGGCCACGCCAAAGGACCTTGACGGACGGTATAACCTTCGACCTCAATTTCTTTACCTGCCGATCCAAAATGACAACCGGCTACTCGGTGAAAGAAAGATCACGCTCTAACTGGATCGTCTGGTGCTGAATCGCCTGGGAAGGATCATGAAGGTACTTGCGGAGCATCGAGACATGGAACACGAGGTGAACATCGGGGAAGCTGGGCGGAAGAGCTAACCGATAAGCGACTGGACCAACACGCTGTAGGATCTCGAAAGGACCAACATATCTAGAACTCAGCTTCCCTTTCCGCCCAAATCTCATCACACCTTTCATCGGAGAGACCTTCAGGAAAACATGATCGCCAACAGCGAACTCGAGTCGGCGACGGCGCCTGTCAGCATATGATTTCTGCCTGCTCTGTGCCGCTCTCATCGTGTCCCGAATCAGCTGTATCTTCTCGGTCATCTCCAGTACAATCTGCGGCCCCAAAATACTACTCTCCCTGAGCTCTGTCCAACACACAGGCGATCGACATCTCCTCCCATATAAATCCTCGAAAGGTGCCATCTGAATCGTCTCCTGGAAGCTATTATTGTAGGAAAACTCGATCAAAGGCAAATGACGATCCCAGCTACCACCGAAATCTAAAACACAAGCTCTGAGCATGTCCTCAAGAGTCTGAATAGTATGCTTCGACTGACCGTCAGTTTGCGGATGAAAGGCTGTGCTAAAACTCAATCGAGTGCCCAAAGCTTCCTGTAGTTTCTGCCACAATCGGCTGGTAAACTGTTGGTGTATATGCCCTAGAGGCCATTACTGTATCATACTAGTATGTATATTACTTGATGGAAGCTTGGGATATTCACAGTTGTACAGACAATCTTGCTCAATATAGTAGTATGCTACTTGATTTGTCTCTGCTTTAATGTGTACATGTGTGTTTATTTATTATATCACCTATACGCATTAGTAGAGCCCTTAGGATCTTTGCTTGATTACCGGCGTTGTGATGGCGATCACACTCGTGGGGGCTGGGTAATCTACAAGCACATCCTTATACACGTCCCTAGTCGTGGGAGTACCGAGATAGGGCATCGATACTCCGGAGTAGACTAGCGTTTGCGCTTCTCATCCCAGCACGGGAGACGGTCTGTCCCACAGCCGTCGGTACGTCGTACTTGAGATAGTATGCGGGTGCTCGTTAGGTTACGAGTACACTGGACAGGACTCGTAGGGAACTGATGGTTGGTATTATACCTATCGTCAGTTATCAGTTCCCAGGTGACATGAGTACAGCTTAGTCCGCTGACTTGACACTGTCACTTCGCCTCGAGTGTGTTCCCACTGTTCTTTGATTACTACCCTACCACGGCTTTACTGAGTCGTGCAAACAGGTAGTAGTTGGGAGCAGTCCCGAAGCACTTGGAGGCAGTGACGGTTAGACAGGATTCGTCTCTCCCGGTATTGGGGGTTGACATCGCGCTGTGTCTAGGAGAGCCATTACACGAGTAGTCCCTGGCCAGGGCAAGCGAGACATACTGGTAGGTTCCAGTGTTATCTCAGGGTGTTCTGGGCTTCACTCCGACACGACTTGTACCGCTATTAGGGGTCTGACGCTTGCCGCCCCCTTGGCCCGCCATGCGATGTATCAGACGAACAGACCGGACTGTACGGAGATTGTCACATACAGACTCAGTAGGAGTTCGGATGGGTTTACCTCATCGGACTTCTTATCGACATCTACCTGGGGACCGTTACGTACAGCTAGTGCCGCTTGCGGTCTGTGGTTAAACCCACTGCCAGCGTAGTGTCGAGTCTTTAGAGTCCCACACAGAGAGTTTCCCTGCACTGAGCGAAACGTGTAGAGGCCGTATGGTTTTACGGCAGGGCTGCGATCACTTACGTACACTAGTGTGCGTATGATGTTCGGGCAGGCAGTACTAGTGGGCTTTGGTTTAAGCCAGATCCTAGTATTGCACGGATGGATGTGTTTTGTCTTCTGCGCATCCGCATTCTACGGAATACGGATGCAGGTGTGTATGCACAGTTTTCTGGAGCGATGAAGGAGGAGGTGCCTCATTAGGGTTTTGGCAGATGGTTCGGCCAAAACCGCTATGTGGCAGGCTCATTAGGGTTTTGACAGTTGATTCGGTCAAAACCATATTGAGGCGGACTCATTTGGGTTTCGACAGTTCGTTTGGTCAAAACCATAATGAGCCGGGGACATTATTTACTAATCCTTTCATTGATAATTTTGTTATGGCTAATTACATTGACCATTTGACCATCTTGACTTTGTTGACCTTTTGACCAAAGTTGACTTGGACCTTCTTAGAAGATCTAAAGTATTCTTTGGTTTTCTTTTTATTTAGTTATGATAATGGTCATGTCATTTGTAGCCATCACCTTTATCTTGATTGGATTTGTAATGATGATGTTTATGCATTATTGCAACCATGGTTAGCTTTTCTCTTGGTTAAGTTTTTTCATTTTCTTATTCTCATTCTCTCTCTTGAAATGAGAAGCTCCATGGTTACTAGAGAATCTCCTTCTTCTTCCTCCTCTTGATTTCTCCTTTGATCTCATGTGTTGAGAGAAAAAGGATTCTACTTGACAAACACATCCATACATCCTCTCTACACAACCTAGGGCTTCTAGATTGGCAATCTCCTTGCCCTAGTTACCTCGGCTTGAGGTGGAGCTCGGTGTAAATCTCTCGGGTGGATCGTCTTCGACTCAAGGAGGCCGCGGAGGTGACCGAAGTCCGGATCAACCTTTGAGCAAGCCATGAAAAGAACAACAAGAAGAGAAGAACATCAAAGAAGAACAACAACAAGAAGTGAAGGAGTTCAAGTTGAGGTATAACCACTTTGCCGAGTAGTTAATTCTTCTTTGCAAGTATGCTAGTTTAGTTTAGCAAAGATCCGGCTTTTACGGTCCATGTTACAAAGTTTAGAAAAATTTTGATTTACCGTTTCCGCAACCCCGTAAGTACCGGGAGAGGTAACGTGGACCTAACAGTGGTATCAGAGCCAGGTTAAACTTAAACTAGCTTGGTAGTGAAGTGTAACGAAATTCGGAACCGGAAAAATCCAAAAACCAAACTTTTACAAAAACTGAGTTTCTGTTGAATTTTTTTTTGGCTCAAAATGAAAAACTTTATACTTGTAAATTCGTCTCAGGGTTTTGTGTGAACACCCAAGAAAAACGATGCCCTAATTCATCCAAAGCGCCGCCCTTCCGCGGCACGAGGTAGGCATGTGCCGCGGAAGCGCCGCGATTTGTTTTCCTCTCTGCATCGTTTTTCGTGCACTGTTCTTCTGGTGGGATTTTGTGATTTTTCAGATATATTATATGTGCCCAGATTTTCCAGAAAAGAAATTTTATTTTGGGGTCCTATAATTCCGTATTTTTTCCGGACTTCACTGCACTTTGGCTATGTTGGTTATATCTGTGATGTTTGCATGTATTGAACGTCGGCTAATCGCTATAAGTCGATTAGTCGGGGTTATACATGATCTGTGTTTGATATTGGAATGTGTATATGAATGTGTTGGACTGTCGCGGGTGAATAGCCGGGGTGGATGTGAGATGAGCTTTTGTTTTTCTTTCATTCATTGTAAATGTAAATTGATGTAATAATTATTATTTGTTTGGCCGCACAACCGGGTCGGGGTTGTAGCCGTCATTGTATAATTCTTTTTACTGTTTTTGCTCCTAGGATAGACCCATGGAGGGGGTGCACAAACTACCGGGTAGCTCGAAATGCCGAGTGGCCTACTCATGGCATTGAGGGAGGTTGGTTCGCTTCGGGTACTTGGCGGATAGTTTGCCGCACCCGTAGGGGTCTTGGGTGGGGTATTTGGCTATTCACCGCGACCGTGTTATCCGCTTTTCGTTCCAGGATCGAAAGGATTGCGGATTGCTAGTATATCCAATGTATTCATCTGTGATCTGTAATGTCTATCATTGCTTTCTATTTAGGCGTCGCTTATGTTTTACAGCCGCGCTAGCCCAGCCCCCGCTCTGTCGTTAGTTAAGTAACCTAACGGGTGATGACGGGGCCCCGTGGCGAATGCGAATGGCATAAGCGTACGTCATATTTTGGTTGTTTTCTGCAATGGTAGGATTAAAATGATGGGACGCATTAAAAGAACTAATGCAAGAAAATAAACCTAAAAGACGTTGTTGGAACAATTTTTCAAAAAGCTGTTATTGCAAGGACGTTCATTTTTGTTTTGCATAGCGGTATTCGGTTGTGAATGCCCAGCACCTCAGTCGACGAGGCAAGGGCCGAGATCCCTTCATCGGGAGTGACCCCTTGGACAAAAGTTTGCGTCAGGGTAATAACTTCACTATAGTCGATTATTCTTGCTTTGCATCGAGGTATTCAATTTGGAATATCCTGCACCTCATTCGACGAGGAAAGAGCCGAGATCCCCTCACAGGGAGTGACCTCTTTAGCAAAAAGTTTTCGCCACTATATTTTTAAAAAAGGTGTATCACGTTCCTTCAACAATATCAAGTTCATTACGTTAACGGGTTTTCGCCAAAACCCAGTCGTAGCCCTCCGTCGTTTCGGATTAATATTGCTTAGTATTCATGCTACGTATTTCGTGCTCAGCCGAGGCGTAGTGAACGGTAGCTATGTAATGTTTTTCCGTAGGATACAAAGTGATTGGTTAGGACAGTCGTGCGGTCATTTTGGTTCAGTCAAGGACTCGTACGGGTGGGTCTAATGCAGTCAAGATAATGACGGGTTGAACTTGACTAGGATCTTTTGATATGTTGGCTCAGTCAAGGTCACTTGGATCCTAGGGGAAAAAACCACATCGGGAGTTTCAAAAGAACTGAAACTTGCAGATTTAGCATACCTTCTTGAGTGTGGTGACTAGAGTGGATTCCATCTAGGTTATCACACAATGACAGTTGGATCCCGATCCCACTGATGAGTTGGTTTACTCTCGGGAGATTATTTCACTTAACGATCAATGCTATAAACCTAGTAGGTGTCTAGAAAGGTGTTAGCGGGGTTACGCCCCCAGGGAAAAGAGGTTCTTTAATTAAGGAACTTCGCGAAAGCTTTGGAAAACCTCCCTCGAAGTACCGACACTAGCCTGGCTGAAAGGTTAAGCAAGTATTGTGACGTGAATTAAAACCCGGCTAGTTCTTCTTTTAAAAATGTTTTAAGAAGAATTTTAGGAAACAGTGGGAGACATCCTGGTTAGATAAATTAATAAACCAATCTAATCTTGCAAGAGCATACGCTGAGTGTTTCTTTTCTCTCTCTCCAGGCAGCAACCTTTTCACGCCCTAATCAAGATAATAAAATGTATCGCTTGACCGAACCGAATTCTTATTCGGGACTGGGGAAAGTTGGTTCAGCTCTAACTTGTGACAACAGTCATGAGTATGAGAATGGGAAAGAGGAAAGTATGGATTTCCAGGTTACCCAGTTGAAGAAGAAGCATGGTTTTGCATCTACTTCAGGTGTTCTTGTAATTGAGAACTGTTTTACGGTCAGCCCTACCTCCTGGGTACTTGATACCGGATCAGGATCTCATATCTGTAATTTATTGCAAGGACTGAGAAAAAGTAGGAAAGTTGCACCGGGTGATATGTCGCTTAGAGTAGCGAACGGAGCACAAGTTAATGCGGCAGCCGTCGGTGAATATCACCTAGTATTGCCAAATGGCAAGACTATGATTTTGAACGATTGCTACTATGTACCCTCCATGGTTTGCAACATCATATCAGTTTCTTTACTCGATAAAGATAGATATAAGTTTGTTCTTGAAAAGAATATCATGAACATTTACCTTGATGAGGTACTGGTTGCAGAGGGTACACTGTTTAATGGTATCTACGTTCTAAATCAGAATACAGTTCTCAATATACAAAACACACGCAAGAGGAAGAATTCAGATACGAATGAATCCTACTTGTGGCATTGTAGACTTGGTCATATCGAAGAGAAAAGACTGAGTAAGTTGCATAAAGATGGACTCTTGAATACGTTCGAGTTTTCATCTTATGAAACTTGTCAGTCCTGTCTCAAAGGGAAGATGACCAAATCTCCGTTCACCGGACAAGGAGAAAGGGCAGCAGAGCTCTTGGGACTCATACACAGTGATGTATGCGGTCCGATGTCTATACATGCAAGGGGTGGGTTCTCATACTTCATCACATTCACTGACGATCTCTCTAGGTTCGGATATGTGTATCTGATGAAACACAAATCTGAAGCTTTTGAGAAATTCAAGGAATTCAGAAACGAAGTAGAGAACCAGACAGGCAAAAGTATCAAGATCCTCCGGTCTGACAGGGGAGGGGAGTACTTAAGCACGGAGTTCCTAGACTACTTAAAAGAGAATGGTATTCTCTCTCTGCTTACTCCTCCTTATACACCACAGCACAACGGTGTATCGGAGAGGAGGAATCGTACCCTTCTGGATATGGTTCGCTCCATGATGAGTAATGCCGAGTTGCCTCTTTCATTTTGGGGACATGCGCTGTTGACAGCTGCTTATCTATTGAACGATGTTCCGTCTAAATCTGTGCCTAAGACACCATTCGAGATATGGAATGGTAAGAAGCCGTATCTTAAAGGCATTAAGATATGGGGTTGTCCGGCCTATGTAAAAGTACAAAATCCGGACAAACTTAAGGCACGTTCAGTTCTATGTAAATTTGTGGGATATCCTAAGAACTCCGCAGGATATCTGTTCTACCACACCGAGGAACAGAAGGTGTTTGTATCTCGCCACGCCACCTTTTTAGAGTGGCAATTTCTTGCAAAAGAAACAAGTGGGAGTTTGGTAGAACTGGAAGAAATTCAGCGACCACAAAATGAAACTGAAAACTTGACAGAACCTCAGAATTCAATAACCCCAGAAGAACCTCAGCCACTCCGCAGATCTGGTAGGATTTCTCATCCGCCCGAGAGATACTACGGTTTTCTCATAGACGGGGATCGAGAGGATTGCATCTTGGAAGAAGATGACCCTACCAGTTTCAGGCAGGCCATTATCAGTAGGGACTCTGATAAGTGGCAGGAAGCAATGCATTCCGAAATGGAGTCCATGTACGCCAATAAAGTGTGGACCTTGGATATTGCTCCACCTGGGGTAAAACCCGTTGGATGCTAATGGATCTACAAAAGGAAACTTGGTGTAGATGGGCAGGTGGAAACCTATAAAGCTAGACTCGTTGCAAAAGGTTTTCGTCAAAGACCTGGTTTGGACTATGACGAGACTTTTTCTCCGGTGGCTATGCTCAAATCCATTCGGATCCTACTTGCCATTGCTGTCTTCCATGACTATGAAATCTGGCAGATGGATGTTAAGACGGCTTTCCTAAACGGTTGTTTGGAAGAGTGCGTTTACATGGATCAACCAGAAGGTTTCGTAGACAGTGGGAGCAGCGGAAAGGTGTGCAAGTTGCTTAAATCCATTTATGGATTAAAGCAGGCATCGCGGAGCTGGAACATCTGTTTTGATGAGGCAATCAAGGAATTTGATTTCATCAAGAACGAAGATGAACCCTGTGTATATAAGAAGATTGTAGGACGAACTGTCGTATTCCTAGTCTTGTACGTGGACGACATTCTTTTGATAGGAAATGATATTCCTATGCTACAGTCGGTCAAGCTATTTTTGTCACAAAGGTTCTCCATGAAGGACCTGGGTGATGCCCCGTACATTCTGGGGATCAAGATCTATAGAGATAGATCCAAGAGACTATTGGGACTTTCGCAGTCCAGGTACATAGAGACCGTACTAAAGAGATTTAGTATGGAGGGTTCCAAGCGCGGTAACATACCCGCATTGCACGGAATTACCCTCTCCAAGAAGATGTCTCCTAAGACTGACGAGGAGAGGGTTCGCATGAGCACTATACCCTACGCTTCGGCGGTAGGATCTATAATGTATGCGATGCTATGTACAAGACCAGATGTAGCTTACGCGCTGAGCGCAGTAAGCCGGTATCAGTCAGACCCAGGGGAGGACCACTGGACAGCAGTGAAGAACATTCTCAAGTACCTAAGAAGGACTAAGGAGATGTTCCTGGTTTACGGTAATGGAGACCTCCGGGTCGAGTCCTTTACCGATTCAAGCTTCCAGAGTGACAAAGATGACAGCAAGTCCGTCTCGGGTTTTGTGTTTACCCTCAACGGAGGGGCGGTATGTTGGAGGAGTTCCAAGCAGGATACCGTCGCAGACTCGACGATGGAGGCTGAATACATTGCTGCAAGCGATGCCGCAAAAGAGGCGGTCTGGATAAAGAAGTTCATTAGTGAACTTCAGGTGGTTCCGTCCATTGTTGACCCAATACCTGTGTATTGCGATAACAATGGGGCTATAGCTTTAGCGAAGGAACCAAGGTCCCATCAGAAATCCAGGCACATCTTAAGGCGGTATCACCTGATCAGGGAGATCATTGATCGACAGGAGATCGAGGTGCGGAGAGTGGACACAAAGGACAACACTGCGGACCCATTCACAAAGGCTTTACCCCAGACTCAGTTCGAGCGGCTGATCGAGATGATAGGTCTTCGATACGCCAGTACATGGCCTTAGTGCAAGTGGGAGATTGTTGGTGTATATGCCCTAGAGGCCATTACTGTATCATACTAGTATGTATATTACTTGATGGAAGCTTGGGATATTCACAGTTGTACAGACAATCTTGCTCAATATAGTAGTATGCTACTTGGTTTGTCTCTGCTTTAATGTGTACATGTGTGTTTATTTATTATATCACCTATACGCATTAGTAGAGCCCTTAGGATCTTTGCTTGATTACCGGCGTTGTGATGGCGATCACACTCATGGGGGCTGGGTAATCTACAAGCACATCCTTATACACGTCCCTAGTCGTGGGAGTACCGAGATAGGGCATCGATACTCCGGAGTAGACTAGCGTTTGCGCTTCTCATCCCAGCACGGGAGACGGTCTGTCCCACAGCCGTCGGTACATCGTACTTGAGATAGTATGCGGGTGCTCGTTAGGTTACGAGTACACTGGACAGGACTCGTAGGGAACTGATGGTTGGTATTATACCTATCGTCAGTTATCAGTTCCCAGGTGACATGAGTACAGCTTAGTCCGCTGACTTGACACTGTCACTTCGCCTCGAGTGTGTTCCCACTGTTCTTTGATTACTACCCTACCACGGCTCTACTGAGTCGTGCAAACAGGTAGTAGTTGGGAGCAGTCCCGAAGCACTTGGAGGCAGTGACGGTTAGACAGGATTCGTCTCTCCCGGTATTGGGGGTTGACATCGCGCTGTGTCTAGGAGAGCCATTACACGAGTAGTCCCTGGCCAGGGCAAGCGAGACATACTGGTAGGTTCTAGTGTTATCTCAGGGTGTTCTGGGCTTCACTCCGACACGACTTGTACCGCTATTAGGGGTCTGACGCTTGCCGCCCCCCTAGGCCCGCCATGCGATGTATCAGACGAACAGACCGGACTGTACGGAGATTGTCACATACAGACTCAGTAGGAGTTCGGATGGGTTTACCTCATCGGCCTTCTTATCGACATCTACCTGGGGACCGTTACGTACAGCTAGTGCCGCTTGCGGTCTGTGGTTAAACCCACTGCCAGCGTAGTGTCGAGTCTTTAGAGTCCCACACAGAGAGTTTCCCTGCACTGAGCGAAACGTGTAGAGGCCGTATGGTTTTACGGCAGGGCTGCGATCACTTACGTACACTAGTGTGCGTATGATGTTCGGGCAGGCAGTACTAGTGGGCTTTGGTTTAAGCCAGATCCTAGTATTGCACGGATGGATGTGTTTTGTCTTCTGCGTATCCGCATTCTACGGAATACGGATGCAGGTGTGTATGCACAGTTTTCTGGAGCGATGAAGGAGGAGGTGCCTCATTAGGGTTTTGGCAGATGGTTCGGCCAAAACCGCTATGTGGCAGGCTCATTAGGGTTTTGACAGTTGATTCGGTCAAAACCATATTGAGGCGGACTCATTAGGGTTTCGACAGTTCGTTTGGTCAAAACCATAATGAGCCGGGGACATTATTTACTAATCCTTTCATTGATAATTTTGTTATGGCTAATTACATTGACCATTTGACCATCTTGACTTTGTTGACCTTTTGACCAAAGTTGACTTGGACCTTCTTAGAAGATCTAAAGTATTCTTTGGTTTTCTTTTTATTTAGTTATGATAATGGTCATGTCATTTGTAGCCATCACCTTTATCTTGATTGGATTTGTAATGATGATGTTTATGCATTATTGCAACCATGGTTAGCTTTTCTCTTGGTTAAGTTTTTTCATTTGCTTATTCTCATTCTCTCTCTTGAAATGAGAAGCTCCATGGTTGCTAGATAATCTCCTTCTTCTTCCTCCTCTTGATTTCTCCTTTGATCTCATGTGTTGAGAGAAAAAGGATTCTACTTGACAAACACATCCATACATCCTCTCTACACAACCAAGGGCTTCTAGATTGGCAATCTCCTTGCCCTAGTTACCTCGGCTTGAGGTGGAGCTCGGTGTACATCTCTCGGGTGGATCGTCTTCGACTCAAGGAGGCCGCGGAGGTGACCGAAGTCCGGATCAACCTTTGAGCAAGCCATGAAAAGAACAACAAGAAGAGAAGAACATAAAAGAAGAACAACAACAAGAAGTGAAGGAGTTCAAGTTGAGGTATAACCACTTTGCCGAGTAGTTAATTCTTCTTTGCAAGTATGCTAGTTTAGTTTAGCAAAGATCCGGCTTTTACGGTCCATGTTACAAAGTTTAGAAAAATTTTGATTTACCGTTTCCGCAACCCCGTAAGTACCGGGAGAGGTAACGTGGACCTAACATAAACTGGGTGCCACGGTCGGACACGATGCAAGTCGGAACACCATGCAGTCGCACTATCTCATCAATATAAACCTGGGCGTACTGAGAAAATCCAAAAGTGGTCTTCACTGGCAGAAAGTGAGCCGCTTTCGTCAGTCGATCCACAATCACCCAAATAGAGTCATACCCTCGACTAGTCCTGGATAGACCCACGATGAAGTCCATGGAGACCTGCTCCCACTTCCACTCAGGGATGGGCAAAGGCTGTAACTCGCCGGCTGGCCTCTGGTGCTCGGCCTTGACTTGCTGACAAGTCAGGCATCTCGACACAAAGTCTGTAATATCCTTCTTCATCCCGTCCCACCAGTAAACCTCTCTCAAATCACGGTACATCTTGGTGGAACCTGGATGCACACTATATACCGATCTATGTGCCTCCTCGAGGATATCACGCCTCAGTCCCTCTGAATCTGGCACGCACAGTCGAGTCCCAAATCGAAGTATCCCCTGATCATCAATCACGAACTCAGAAACTCTGCCCTGCCGAATCTGCTCAATAATCTCTAAGATACGGGCATCGCCGGACTGTGCCTCGCGGATACGGTCAAGTAACTGTGGGCGTGCTCTGAAATGGGCTAACTGTCCCCCTGTAGGAGTAAACTCGAACTGCACTCTGCTATCACATAAAACCTGCCAATCCGCCGTCGACTGCATCTGTACTGCGCTCAAACAAGATAAACTACCTCCGGGCCTCCTACTCAAAGCATCTGCCACCACATTCACCTTGCCTGGATGGTATAAGATCTCGCAGTCATAATCCTTCACCAACTCCATCTATCGGCGCTGTCTCAGGTTCATATCTCGCTGCTGGAAGATATACTTCAAACTCTTGCGGTCAGTGAATATCTGGCACGACTCACCGTATAGGTAATGTCTCCAGATCTTAAGTGCAAATACCACTGCAACCATCTCTAAATCATGTGTGGGGTAGTTCTGCTCGTGTTTCCTCAGCTGCCGAGAAGCATACGCGGTAACTCTGTCGTGCTGCATCAATACACATCCCAACCCCACTCGAGAAGCATCACAATATACCACGAACCCGCCTGATCCTGAAGGCAATGCTAACACTGGTGTAGTAGTCAGACGAGTCTTCAACTGCTGGAAGCTATCCTCACATGCCTGGGTCCAATCAAAAGGAACCCCCTTCCGGGTCAACCCGGTCAACGGTGCAGCAATGCGGGAGAAATCCTGGACAAAACGTCGATAATAGCCGGCCAGACCTAGAAAGCTGCGAACCTCTGTAACTGATACTGGTCTAGGCCAACGCTGAACTTCCTTGATCTTCTTCGGGTCCACACAAATACCATCTCTTGTCACCACATGACCCAAGAAATCGACACTGTCTAGCCAGAATGCGCACTTGGAGAATTTGGCGAACAGCTGATGCTCCCTCAAAGTCTGCAATGTGATACGTAAGTGCTGCTCATGTTCCTCCCGGCTCCGAGAATAAACCAAGATGTCGTCAATGAACACAATGATGAACTGATCGAGATACGGCCTGAATACGCGATTCATCAAATCCATAAATGCTGCCGGGGCATTAGTGAGCCCGAACGACATCACTAAGAACTCATAATGACCATATCGAGTACGAAAAGCGGTCTTCGGAATATCCTCCTTCCGAACCCACAACCGGTGATAACCTGACCGTAAATCAACCTTCGAGAAAAACCCTGCACCCTGGAGCTGATCGAATAAGTCATCAATGCGGGGTAGGGGATATCTGTTCCGCACAGTAACCCGGTTCAGCTGACGATAATCAATGCATAAACGCATACTTCCGTCCTTCTTCTTAACAAACAAGACGGGAGCACCCTAAGGTGACACACTCGGTCGGATAAGCCCTTTGTCCAGCAAGTCCTGTAACTGATCCTTTAGCTCTCTCAGCTCCGCCGGGGCCATCCGATAAGGCGGTATAGAGATAGGCCCCGTGCCGGGGATCAAGTCAATACAGAACTCAATCTCGCGCTCTGGTGGCAAACCAGGCAGCTCGTCAGGGAATACATCAGGAAACTCTCTCACAACAGTGACCTGGTCCAACGGAACCTCTGTGGAGCTAGTATCACAAACATAAGCTAAGAATCCCTGACACCGTTTCCTTAAGAGCTGACCAGCGCGAAGAGAAGAAATCAAGCTGGGAAGGGTAGCGCTACGATCTCCCTGAATAACAAGAACCGGCTCACCAGGAAAACTGAATCTGACTGCTTTCTCACGGCAGTCCACGGATGCATAACAGGTGGCTAGCCAGTCCATACCAAGAAGAACGTCAAAGTCTAGCATATCGAGGAGAATCAAATCAACTGAAGAATCTCTCCACCCAATACGAACGGAACACGATCGGTACACAAAACGGGCAACAAAAGACTCGCCTACCGGTGTAATAACGACAAGCGGCTGATCTAACGGAGAAGACTCTCGGCCCAACCTCGGTGCAAAGTATGTGGATACATAGGAATGTGTGGAGCCTGGATCAAATAATACCCGTGCATCAAAAGAACATACTGGCAGAGTACCTGTCACGACGGCATTGGATGCCTGTGCATCCTGAGGAGTCAACGTGAACACTCGGGCCTGTCCACCACTAATAGGTGGCTGTCCTCTGCCTCTACCTCGGCCTATGCCTCTGTCGCCTCGTCCTCTCTGAACCGGACCGCCACGCCCACGGCCTCTAGAAGCATCTGGCAGGCGTGGAGCATCATCAGGAGTAGGAAGTAGAGCTCTCTGAGGAGGTGGTGAGGGTGGTAAAGTCACATGCGGGACTGTCGCCGCGCCCTGGCGTCCCATAGTACAGTCTCTGATACGGTGGTACTGACTCCCACACCGAAAACATCCTGGCGACGACTGCTGGGTCTGTAGATATGAACTAAATAACTGACCTCGTCTCAATCCTCTGCCTCCACCATCTCCCGGAAATAATCTATCACGGTGTCTACCCATCTGCCGCTGAGCTGGCGTATCAGTACGGATCCTCTTCGGCCCAGAAACGACCGGAGTCTCAGAAATACGCTCCTCCAAAAGTAAGGCTGCATCCATCGCGGCTGCGTATGTATCAAAGTGCTGGGTGCCGATGGCAAGGAATAGCTGTGTATCAAGCCCTCGTACAAACCTCTTTATTCTCTTCTCTTCTGTTTCGACTAGGTACGGAGCATATCGAGACAACTGGGTAAACTGTATATCATACTCCGACACTGTCATCCCAGGAGTCTTGCGCAAAGACTCAAAACTACGGGCTCGAGCATCTCGGACACTCTCCGGAAGAAAACGGGCAAGAAATGTAGATGTAAACTCATCCCAGGTCATAGAAGGCAGACCTGTAGCTCGGCCTCTCTCTACTGAATCGTACCATGTCTGGGCAAGACCCTCCAGACGAAAACTCGCAAACTCCACCAATCTATCATCAGAACACCTCAACGAACGACAAATCCGAGCCATCCTATCGAGAAATGCCTGTGGGTCCTCTGTCGCATCTGTACCGGTAAAAGATGGAGGTCTCAATCTCATGAACTCCTGTAGTGAAACAGGGATAGTCTCCGTAGTAGCAGCAGGAGTGACCATATGTGCAGCAGGTACGATCGTGGTCTGTGCGGTGGAAGAAACGTCCTCGGATCTCTGTGCCCGGCTGGACTCAACTAAAGATCCCATCATCTGCCGCAACTCTTGAATGCCGGCCTCTAATATGGAAATACGGTCTGGATAAGGCGGATCAGTATGACCCTGAGGGGTAGGCGTATCCTCCCGCTCGATCCTCGCCTCAGACGGGCCCGCCCGAATCTCATCCCTAGCGGCAGCCCGCTGAGCTCTCGTAGTCTTTGGCGGCATCGAAGCTAGAATAAGAAACAGGACTGATAAGGACATTGCAATTGAATCAAGGAATGCAAGGAATCAAGAAAGGAAATACAAGCAATTATGTCCTAAGGTTACTTAGGCGGAGTACCGTATCGTAAGTATGCCGCGGATCATACCCACGCTACGTCACTCTGCTTAAGTCACCTACTCCATCTACCAAGGTCGTCCTACACTCAGAAGGGTAAAACCTACGCTCTGATACCAACTTTGTCACGACCCGAAGGTACGGAACGTGACTGGCACTTAGATTACGAGACGTCTAAAGGCGTACCGTAACCTAAGTCAGCCAAATGCCAGAAAATCTAAACCAAAATCAAAAGAGGGTGAAGGAAAACCTTTAATAAAAACGGTTTTTAAATCAATTAAGTTGCATAGAATCCCTTTAAAAAAAACATCAAAAATTCCCGAAAATTTCGGCAGAGTCTCCCCTGTATTTTCTATCCCCCAAAATGGGTACAACAAGATAATAAACCTGTAATCATAAAATGGCATCCCCAAGCAGGAGCTAGCTCTTCGTCCAAGGCGGATAACAACCACATGCAATATAATAGCAATATCAAGAAAAGAGTATGAAAGAAACGCAAAATACCAGAAAAACACAACGCCGGCTCAAGTGAGCTCGACCCAAAAGAAACCACATATATACAATCTCTCAGTCTCATCACTAGGTCGCATATACAATATAAAATGGTAGATGGAGAATACTAGATACAATGATAAAGCAAAAAGAAATAAAGTGTGCTCGCAACCCATCTACGGGCGATGTCGCGAGTCTGAGCAAAAACGACTGATGATAAGATAGCCGCTGCTACAAGACAGATGAGTCCGACCTGCAAGACACTGTGGCACAACGGGGGTGAGTTGCCAGCTCGTGAGTAAATATAACATCTAATAAGACAATCGTAAGAATGCACGCAATGCACCACAACATGCATGTCCATAAGTAATATAATAGCTCTAGTATGCATGCACATGTATACAATGCCATTTCTAACTCTTTAAGTGTTTTAAATGCTAAGGGTACTGCGTTCTTAACTTTAGAAAATGAATATCTGTATAATAGCTAAGTACCATCAAGAAATCATCTGAAAACCCATATCAAGCATCGACACTAAATAGGAATCATATCTGTCTCAATATCAGGCTCCGTCAGTCCGGATCGGCCCATATCATAAATCTCACGACACCGGTCGGTATCCTCCGGATATCCGCCGCGCCAGACATCACCGGTAGGTAGTCTTCCCCTGCCAGGCTCATCGTCTACAACTCGATCTTCTTGCCCCGGGGTACCATACCGGGCCCACCATGTACCCGAGACGGTTCATCCACTCCTCGAATCGGGTCTCAAAATCCAACAGAAAACATGAAAAATCATGGTGGACGACACATACATCACGAGAAAACCGCAACTTTGTTTTAAAAATGGTAAATATAAGCTATTATTAAATTCTTGCGGTTTTCCCCAAAAATCCTGAAATCGCAGCAATACTGAAATCCTCAAGAAAATCATAATGTTCACATGTTATACATAATAAATGTCTATGATATCAATGTATATAATGTGAAATTTGGATAGAATCCATGTAAATATGATGATAATGCGAGGTATATGCATGCTATGCAACTTTATATATCATGTATGAATGCAAATGGCGATAATAAGTTAAACAAGTTCTATAGTGCACGTGGCATGGCAATTACCAAAGGCGTGTGTATCACATGAATAGTGCGCGTGCAGCAGATGCCAATGGTAATGGTGTTCGTGCCCTACAAAGTGTAATCGCATATGTGTATATGAATGTTATATGAATGTCCATGCAATCTAGTATACGGTTAGCTGTGAGGGTATGCAATGCAATAAAGGGGTAAGCTATATAGCTATACAAGTCTTGCAAAAATAGGGTAATCCTAACTAGGGGGGCGCCTCGCGCCATCCAGACGATTCCCCCATAGATGAATACATCTACTCACCTGAAAGCCTCGCTATTCCGATCCGACTACCGCCTTGCTTTTACGCGCCGTGTCCGACGTTTCCCCGACCGATCCTATATTTGCACAATACCAAGCATAAGATTACAAAACCTAAAACGATGCAAGTCACAATATACAATTATCAACGCTCTTGAATTAATCACAGCATGCACTCGGTACGCGGGAAAACGCACGAAAATCGCTAACCTTTAACTAGAATCGTCATTTCGGGGAAATCGGCAAAACTAAAACCTGACTAGACGAAACCCCACGTTCGCGCACTCTAATAGTCCTATATGAAGCTAATTATATCGCTAACATAACGCAATTTGATCGCATTCTAATTTTTATAAAAATCTAGTAAGCAATTTGCTTACCGATTCGATACAAACATCGCAATTTTGTCGATTTAGCGAGCATAACACTACACAATTAACCACTCCAATCAATTAGATAACCAAACCCTAACTTAAATCCAACCACCATGCTACAAACCCTAATCTAGAACATCATCCCTTTCTTGAAATTTCAAAACTAACCATTACAATGAAATTAATCACTTTAAAATACTAAACTAGCTTTATTAAACTACAAATTAACAACTAGTTTAGTAATTATACCTCCCAAGTGAACCCCAACTTGCACTAAGCCTCCAAATTGGCCTCCTTTCTCCACTTCTCTAACTAATTAGGGTTAGGGAATGGAGGGATTAAGGTTTTGGTTTGAATCTATGAAGAAAATGGTGCAATTTTGTGGATTTTTCTTGATTTTATCATGATTTTAGAAGCAAGAATGAAGTGAGAAGATGAGGAATTTCAGCAAGGAGGCTCGGCCAGCAGCTTGAGGAGGAGGTGTGGGATTTTTGGAGAAGTTTCTAGGTCAATAAAACACCATATGTTATCATTTAATGCTTTCACATCAACATTTTACAAAAAAAACCTTATTTTACATCATTTTTCCATTAAATTTCCAACCCTAAAACCAAAAGTTTGCAAGACATGATATAATTTTATTAACACCCTATTTTTTAGCTTATAAAGACTCCTAATTATGAAATTTACCCAATTAAATTTGTATTTATCACTAATTTAATGTATTTAAAAAGGCTTAAAATAATAAAAAAAATAATTAATTACGAATTTTTTTTTATTTAACTAGAAAATTATAAGTGACATTTTAGTGACAAAATTATAGTAATATCTTATCTAAATTTTGTATAATTAGGTCTACAATGAAAAAATACATATTTTGACTTTTTACGGAAAAAGCCGAAAAATTAGCCGATTACCGAAAAACTGCCTAAACGATTTTCGAAGGGTTACAGCATCTGTCCAGTGCAACGGGTGTGCACGACAATAATATTAGGTGCATCTGATATGCACGAAGAATCTTGATTTAGTGCATCTGGTGTGCACCAAAATCGCATCAAGCGCCCAAGTATGCGCAAGAATCCAAATCAAGTGCACAAGGTGCATGAAAACAAATATCCAATATCAAAATCGAAACCGACGGTATACAACACATTTCAATCCGAACCCAAATCAAGTATACCGTGGTATATAATCTCATAGCCATGTGTATCAGCGTGCACAAACTCGAATCAAAATACTAAAAGTGCATGAAAACTATGCCGAAAGCATAATTCAATCACATGAATATCATAGGCATGAAATCAAAATCAATATCTCAAGTGACATCAAATCGAAGTCAAGTGCAACTGTAGTGCCCAAAATCTCAATTCAGTGCAACTATCATGCACGAATACCAAATCCAGTGCATCCTGTGCACGAAATACCAAATACAGTGCATTCAGTGCACGAAATACAAATCGAGTGCAACTAAAGCACGGAAATGCATCAATAACTCAAATGCGTATAAAAAGCAACACCGAGTGTGCCACAGTGCATAAAATCATAAACGTGTGCAGCTAAGGCACAAACCGATATCAAGTGTAATAAATACGCACAAATCGCAAACCAAAGTAGCGGTGTATAAACATAAATCGAGTGCAATAACTATGCACAAAATGCAAATACCCAGCAGGTGCAACCATGGTGCACGAAAACCATATCACGAAACTCAATCATCAAACTCAAATCCAAGCGATATAAGCGTGATACTCGGATCACAAACGCAAATAGCAATAAATGACATTGAGGTACACCTCCTACAATGTCGGAAAAAAGTGTCGGTGCGCCCAAAACTGGCAGAGCAAGAACATTCGCTTGCCTCCTGCTCACGGTTTGGCGTCTTCTGTCTCTGGGTCCTCATTTTCTCTGTGGATTACCAATCTCGCAATCCATCGGATCGTCGGCCCGGTCCGATGTGCTAACGAAAATGATTCCGCTCTGGCACTCCTCTGATCATCTCTCGGCCAATTTTCACGACCACCCGTAAAGCAGCATGTCTCTGGCGTCGGCCTCTGGCTCTCTGAATACACGTCTCACATCTGGTCCTTAGTGCAAATCTGATTGCAACAGTGTCCTGGAAGGAACCTGCTCAGGGTCTTTTCTAATATTGCCTATGCCGAACTATACGGAGGCTGGTACTCTTGCATAATCTTTTCTCGTTTCCTAGACATCTATGTTCTCAACACAGCAATTCCTCGGGAACTGGTCCTATCTCGCGCCTCTGTATACACATCAGATCTCCAACCTCAACGGCGAGTAACAACAGCTCGTCAGTATCTCGCACGAACCTCTGGTTCCACCCGTCTGTATCATCGTCCATTTCGATGTCACGTCATGCTATCTGCGCACTGCAATTGTCCTCGGCAACAGTCAATCCAAAGTCTCTCATACGGACTCGAAATCACGAACTCGGTATCTTTTCATCACTCTGTAGAAGATATCTAGCCGAACACATCTTTGGGAACTCGTCCCAACCATCGGAGGAATACTCTATACTCGTCCGCACTCGATCAACTCACAACGCATCTGGGTGAGGTCCTCTATCCGAAACTGGTCAGCCTACTGGTCTCCTATCACTGGATATCCGGACGACGTTAAACTTTTCGATCGAGTCATCAAAGTCCCATAATTTCCCGAAAGCTCAACACCTGAGCACAGTCTAATAATATCTGGTACATACCACAGTACCTCTGGACCAGCCGTAGAAGGGCAAACCCAAGCCTCACTGATGGCACCGCTAAACTGCCGCAAACCCTAAGATTCAAAAGCGGTTCCGGTCATCATGTCGAGTTAGGGTTTCATTCTTTTAGAAGGTCCACAGAATTACTTGCATGTTCCTCCGAATACTTAGACTTGGAAAAATGGGTTTCTGACATTCGTTCGAACCTTTTAACTTCGCTTAGATGGCATGTGAATACCCTTCATCTCTCAGCTCAAAGTAGACTAGTTATCCTCTTTCGTATCTTTGCCTGAAATCTCCAGCGATCTCAGCTTGTAAAGTCTGGAGGCGACATCCTATCAATCTCAGCAACAGCTGAGTCATCTTTCTGCATAGTAGACGACATCACGATCTCGGAGGTATGCTGTACATCAACAATCCTATCACAACTGGCAGCTCTAACAATGGCCCAATCATCCGGTGTAAAACCAAACACTCGCCTCATCCGAGAGGTCATAACACATAAACTAACTCGATACGTTCCCATGTCACCAGAAAACACAATGGTCAGCCCTCGTACCAGACGAGCTCGCCCTGACCGTAACAATAGCAGCAGCTCAATCTGCGCTCAAACCATGGTGACAGGAACATCAAGCGTGTATCAATAAAAACAGATCAAGGGCATGAAAAGAAATGACAGATCCAGAATAGATACATGATCATAAGAAGAAACAACATCAATGAGAGTATGATCATGGAAACGAACAGAATCTAGGATCTCAAATGGATGTATAATCATGGTACAAAGAGAATCATAGATCTCAAAATATGTACATCCTAAGGTTTCTTAAGTGGAGTATGTTAGTTATATGTATGCCCTAGAGGCCATTACTGTACATTGGATGTATATTGTAGTGGATGCTGGGACATATATAGGTGGGACTTTCTTGCTCGACATGATAGTACGCTATCTGGTTGCTCTTTATCTTAACATGTATACTTTCTGTCTCTCTGATTACATGTTGATAAAGCCCTTAGGATGTGTACTCGACTTCCAGGACTGTGATGTAGATCATACTAGTGGGGCCTGGATAGTCCATGAGTACATCTTTCATTGTTCCTAGTCGAGGGAATATCGAGACGGGGCATCGATATTCCAGAGTAGACTAGCGCATATCTTCTCGACCCATACGATGGGCGATGGATGATCCCATATCCATTGGTGTTTGACATCGAAGATGGTATTCGGGTGCTCAGTGGAGACTGGGTACACTGAACGGACTCGCCGAGAACTCCCAGATGGTATTATACCTCACGTCAGATGGCAGTTCTCTGGAGACACCGGTACAGCTTAGTCTGTTGAACCGAGATCGTCATAGAGTCTTGTGTGTCTCCCACTGTGCTTTGATTTCCACCCTACCACGGCTCTATTGAGTTGTACAAACAGGTGGTTTTTGGGTACAGTCCCGATTCACATGGAGGCAATGAGCGATAGGAGGGGATTCGTCTCTCCCGGTATTGGGGGTTGATGTTGTGCTATGCTCGACTGGCCATAACAGGAAATCCCTGGCCAGGGTTGCAGTGATATGCTGGTAAGAGTTATCAGTAGTTTCACGAATGTTATGGACCTCAAGTCGGCATGACTTATCGAGCTATTGGGGTCTGACGATTACCACCCCTAGGCGAGATATGCGACATATCAGACGAACAGACCGGACTATACGGTAAGTGTTACTGGTTGGATTCACAGGAGTGTGAGCGGGCTTGCTCGTCGATCTTCTGATCGCTCAATACCCGGGTGGCCGTTACGTTTAGCAGACCGCTTGCGGCTTGTGGGTGTTTGATATGATCATCATCTGCTGCCGGCGAATTGACGAGTCTTTAGAGTCCTACACAGAGGTTTCCTGGCTCAAGCGAAACGAAATAGGACCGCATACGAGATATGGGCGGGACCGAGAATAATGCGTGTATGTGATACCGTATTCTATTCTCGCGATGAATGTATCGAATGGTTATATGCGATATAACCTAGTTATCGAATCAAGGATTGATTCGATAAGCCGATACATATGAAACTAGTCGGTTATATCCGATATGACCGGATCGTTAAATCAAGTGTTGATTTAATGATTTAGTGCATATTTATATATTTGATATATTACTTTGCATTAACTAGTATTGGTTCACTTTAAATGGATTTACTCACTTGTATTGCACATTGTATATGTGATATATTTTTGTGCACATCATTGTATCATGTTTGACGATACATTCTTTCTTGGTTTTGTGTAAATTATTGAACCATGGTTAGTTAGTGTTTAGGGTATCTTTTCATTTGCTTATTCATTTATCTTTTTATTTATTTCATTTAGAAAAGATAAAGAGAAAGATAAATGGTGGACTTGTTTTGTTTTTAGTTAAAACTTCTTGAAACCTTGACTAAGTCCACCATTCTTGTCTCTTCTCTAACCCTAACCACTTATCAAACCTTGGTTAAATCTCTACACTAAACCATGGTTGAAGTTATGATAAGTATTCATTTTATTTTCTTTTTTAATTGAACTTATCATATCTTCTTCTTCTTCATCATCTTCTTCAACATGAAGAAAAGCTTTCTACTTCAATGGCAACTAGCCAAATCAAGAGAGAAATCCAAATCTAAAGTCTACCCACTTTCTATTTCTTCATCCTCTACTACTTGCCATGTATTAGAGTGTGTTGTCTTCACAAGTTTCTTGACTTGGCACAGGCGGAGCTTGTTCTTGTGATGCCTCGACGTTGATCATCTTCGGCATCGAACCGACGATCAAGCCCGCCCATTCTTCGATGATACCGATGCTAGAGTCATGGGTTCGTTTTGGACAGCGGAGGGACTTCATCACGGAGCCTAGGAGGTGGTGGACCGGATCTACAAAGGTTGTAGTCACTTTCCCTTTGCATTTAATTCGATTACTTGCTTATTTCGCCTATATATCTAGTTAACGATCCGTATTAGGGTTTGTAGGCACTTGTAAAATTTGATTTGTGCATGTTTGATCACTTGTGAGGCTCCACTAGAGTGTCTAGGAACCCTACAGTGGTATCAGAGCCTAGCTAGAGCCTTAGGCGAAGTCCCGACGGAATTTGAAGTCCGAACGACCCAAAACCCGACAAGAAAATTGCTTTCTGGACTTTTCTGTAAAATGTGGATTTTTCGAAATTAAAAATATCCAGAAAATTAAGCAGGGTTTTAGAAGAATTACGGTGCAAAATTTTAGTCGTAATTCCATCAATGAACCGCGTAACCGCGGCGTTAGCCCACTTGGCGCGGCGGTTCCGCGGCAACACCGTTGCATCGTTGACCAAAAGTTGCACAGTAATTCTCAGTTTGCTGTGCTCGTTTTCCTGGGAATATTTTATTGCTTATTCCAGAGTTTTATTTTCTGGGTTGATTTGGGGACTCGGTGTATTCGATCGGATTATCAAATTTTGTCAGTGTGGCTTTTCCGGATAATCTTAGAATATGTTAAAAAGTTCGACCGGATATAAATACCCAATTTTTCCCCTGTCGGGAAATTTCCAAGTGTTGGATTTTTCCGTAGTTTAACGACATTCTAAGTAGTGCAAGTAACGCAATGGACCCTCTAGAAGACAACAAACCTTAACTCGATTATGTGACCTTCTTGAACTGCCCCTTGAACCTTCGGGTTTGGGGCAGTACTGCGTGCCACATGTGAGGCGTTGGCTTGACCCTTCTACGGCTGGACCGTTAGTACTGAGGTACGAACTGAATGTTTTTTAGACTTGTTTCATGTGTTGATCTGTATCGGGAAAACTTGGGTATTCGATTGTTCGATCGGAAAGTTTGACATTTTCTATTTATCCGGAATGGGATACAATACTTGGAATTCACAATAAGTTATGAGATAACTGAATGAATGTTATAAACATAGCAGTTTAGTCTCACTTGATCGGTTGCCACGGAATTTTGATGTGATCAAAAGTCCGTCGCAATCACGTAGCGTACGCGGATACTCGCCGGGTAAACTTAATAGACAACCTCACTCCATAGCCCCGACCAAGTGACTGTAGGAGAACCCCGTCGCCGAAAGCATCCGTTCGGGTGCTCGCGGTAGCGGTGTTCCGCCTTGGTGCACTTCGTCGACGGTATCAGGGGTGCGGCCGCCTACTAAAGTTTGCGACGAGCATTCGATCAGGATGTCGGGAATCTTGTTGAATTCCCCGACTTGGTATTGAAAAGTGTTTTCGATTTTGAGACTAAAATGCGGGGTTTATAATTGTTAGGTATGCGATGTCTAAGTAATTCATTTGGTCAGGCATGCGATGTCTGAGGAGGTTGCGGATTCCAACTGTTGTAGTTTTACACTTTCTTTTCTGTGACCGTAAGTGTAATATATGATATCGCCGATTTCGTTGCTATATGTCAACGACAATTGGGATGCGCATATTTACTTACGTTGATGACATGTGATGTTATGTGTTGCTGGATATGTTATTTTGGATCGTCGTGTTTGAATAGCCGGGGTTTTTTATGTGAGATGAGTGTTTTTCATTTTCATTCATGTAAAAACTTGTACGTAATATTCTTTTATATTGGGGCACTTCCAGGTTGCGGAAGTCGTCACCCGTTGTATATTATTTACTTTTCTGCACTAGGATAGACCCAAGGAGTGGAGCACAAGTAACCGGGTTCTGGGGTCCAGTGGGAGACCAACTCGAGGAGTCGAGTCCGGGTCTCCTAACCCTAGAATTGGTAGGGTTGCTTGCCGCTCTCGTAGGGGTCTTGGGGTGTGGGATTGGCTATTCATCACGACCGTGGAATCCGTGTTTTATACTGGCTCGTATTGAAAATACGGACGTCCTAGTATATCCAATATTTCATATGTTTCTTCTGCTGTGTTTTATCTGTGATGTGATCATATGATGTTCTGTGACAGGTATTATATATTGTATATATGATATATTATATAGACGTTGCTTATGTTTTACACCCGCGCTAGCTCTGCCCCGCTCTGCCGTTAGTTACCTAACCTAACGGTGCACGAGGGGACATCGAGGCGAATGAGGATGGCATAAGCGTACGTCATATTTATCTGTGATGTTTAGGTAATTTAAATGATGGGATTTTCATTAATGTGATTAATGAAAGAAAATAAACCTAATTGATGTTGTGGAATCGAATTTCAAAATAAAACAGGTAGCTACAGTTCTTGCTTTGCATCGCGGTGTTCCTTGTAGAACATCCTGCACCTTATTCGATAGGGAAAGGACCGAGATCCCTTCACCGGGAGTGACTCCTTTAGCAATAACTGGCAGATGCTACATCACTCGGTTTGTCTTTTGATAGCTTCTATAGTTTCCTCTTTGCACAGTGATATATATGATATATCCCGCACCTCATTCGACGAGTAAAGGGCCGACGATCCCTTCACCGGGAGTGACCCCTTTAGCAAAACTAGAAAAGCTTCAAAAAAATTCCATTTAAAAACCATTTGATTCCGTAACGAGATCAAGTTCAAAGCGTTAAAGGTTTTCACAAAAACCAGCCGCAACCCTCCGTCATTTTAGGAAGTAGAGTACTTAGTATTCGTGCTGTGTTTGTTGACCATAGTCAAGGCACAGTGTACGGTAGCTAAGTGATGTCTTCCTACACCGCATATGATGCGATTAGTTAGGACAGTCACGTGACTTTGTTGACCTTAGTTAAGGGTCATGTGGGTGGGTCTAATTAATCACGAAATGACGGGTAGAACTTGACTAGTACTTATGATTTGTTGACCATAGTTAAGGTCATAAGTGCTAGGGGTAAAAACCATTATCGGGAGTTTCAAGTGTTGAAACTTGCAATGAGATTGCATACCTTCTATATGATAGTTAGATCCCGATACCCACTGCGAGTAATTGTTACTCCTGGAAGAGTTTTGCACTTTGCAATTAGCCGATCAAGTAGGTGTCTAGAAAGGTGTCAACGGGGTTACGCCTCTGGGAAAACGAGGTTTACTGTAATTAGGTCCGTGCGAAAGCACGGGGAACCTCCCTCAAAGTACCGACACTGGCCTGGCTGAAAGATTGGCGAACTTGTAGAGTGTAATTAATCCCGGCTAGTGTTTCCTTTTAGGGTTTGAAGGAAGATTTGATAAAAACAGTGGGAACCATCCTGATTAGATAAAATATATAACCAATCTGATCTTGCAAGAGCGCACGCAGAGTGTTTTCTTCTCTCTCTCTCTAGGTAGCGACCATATCACGCCTTAATCAAGATAATAATATGGATGTATTGACCGAACCCGCTTGTTATACTGAGCTGGGGAACGTTAGTCCCGCTCCAACTTATAATTGTTATAAGACAGAGCAGGAAATAGGGGAATGCCAGGATTCCCATGCCGCCCAAACGAAGAAAGTGCATATGATGCATCTTCTTCGGGTGTGTTCGTTAAACAGAACTGTTTCTCAGTATCCTCTGTATCCTGGGTATATGATACCGGATCAGGATCCCAGATATGTAAGATGTTACATAGGGCTACAAAAAGGTAGAAAAACTGAGAACGGGTGATAGGTTTCATGAGACAGAAACCGGGGCAAGAGTTGCAGCCATGTCTGTTGGTCACTGTCACCCTGTATTACCAATACATTGATTCTGAACAAATGCTATTAGATACCGAACCTGATATATAAAATCATATCAGTCTCTTTATTAGTAAAGAAATGATATAATTTTGTATTGTTAGATAATGTTTTGAACATTTCCTATATCAAAAGTTGATCGGTTCAGGCACGTTATCTAAAAGCATTGACGTTCTAAATCAAACTACAGTTCCTAGTATACTGAACACACACAAGAGGAAGAGTTCGGAAATTTACAAATTCTTCTTGAGGTATTGTAGACTAGGTCATTTCAATGCGACCCGACTAGCTGAAGTTACATTTAGATGCATATTTAAATCAGTTTGAATTTACATCTTGTGAAACTTTCCAGTCATGTCACAAAGATAAGATGACCATAGCTCTGTTTATTTGAAACAGAGAAAGAGTTAGTAAACTCTTGGGACTGATACATTATGATGTATGTAAGGTCTCCTGTCTACACATGCCAGGACTGGTTCTTTATACTTCATTATATTCTCTGATAATCTCTCAAGATTCAGTCATATGTTCCTGTTGAAACATAAGTCCGAACCTTTTCAGATATTCACAGAATGTAAGTTAGAAGTAGAGAACCAAAATACGGGTATAAGTATTATGTCCTATGATAAAATCAGGGAGGAGAATACTTGTGCATAGAATTCCTGGACTATTCTAAAGGAGAATGAGATTCTCTCTCAGTGTTACTCCTCTGAATACACCACAGCACAACGGTGTATCAGGGCGGAGCAATTGCATAATATTAGATATGGTGTGCTCTATGATGAGTATTACTGAGTTACCTATTTCCTTTTGGGGTTATGCACTTGAGAAGCTGCATACCTATTGGATTATGTTTGAATCAAATCACTGCCTACCACTCCATATAAGATATGGTATGGGAAGAACCCATCTCTTAAGCGAGTTAAGATTTGGGGTTGTCCGGCCTATGTTTAAACCAAAATCCGGACAAGATCGAGGAAGGATCAGTTCTGTTGAACTGGAAAGGTTCCAGCTATACAAAACTGCAGTTGATGATTTGACAGAACCAAAGGATTCTATAGTTTCCGACGAACCTCAGCCTCTCCGCCGATCTAGTAGGGTTCCTCATCCGCCTGAGAGATACATCGGTTTCTCGATGACAGTGGGAGCAAGGATTACATCATGAGATGATGACCCAACTAGTTTCGAGCAGGCCATCAAGAGTAGGGACTCTGTAAGAATGGCTGGATGCTTAGCGATCTGAGATGGAATCCTTATACACCAACAAATTATGGACTTTGGTTGCTATATCTGAAGGGTTAAATCCCCATCAGGAGCAAGTATATCTTGAGAAGATTACTTGGTGTAGATGGAAAAGTTGAGACTTTCAAAGCTAGACTTGTTAAAGGTTTTCGTCATCGACCAGGCGTGGATAATGATGAAACCTTTTTCCAGTAGCTATGCTTAAGTCTATCCTGATCCTACTTACCACGGCTACATACCATGACTACGATATCTGGCGGTTGGGTGTCATGACTGTTTTTCTAAATACTGATTTAGAAGAGAACGTCTATAAGAACACAGCCAGAGGGCTTCGTAAACAGTGGGAGCAGCGGAAACGTATGCAGGTGGCTTTACATAATGAAGCAGGCATCGCGGAGTTGGAACGTCTGTTTTGGTGTGATAGTCAAAGTGTTTGACTTCATCAAAATGGTAGACGAACCTTGTATATAAAAGGGTAGTAGAGAGTAAGGTGGTCATCTTCGTATTGTACGTAGACAACATATTCTTGATAGGAAAAGAGTTTCCTATATTACGATCGGTCAATCTCCTATTATCACTAGGATTCTCCAAAAAGGATCAAAGTGATACCTCCTAAATCCTGAGTTTTCATCTATGAGATAGATGTAATTGGATGTTAGGATTCTCACTAGCTGTAGTAAGATAGTATCAATCGATCCTGGGAAGAATCGCTGGAAACGTTCCAGGGTGATAAAGACGACTGAATGTCAGTCACGGGCATTGTCTTTACCGTCAGTAAAGGGACGGTATGTTGGAAGAGTTCCAAGCTAGATACCGTGGCAAACTAGACGATAAAGGCTGGTAACATCGCTATTGAAGATACTACCAAAGAGGCAGTTTGGGTGTATATTGGTTCATAAGATGAACTAGGTTCCTGCCATTGTATGACAATGGAAGTGTGGCTTAGGCCCTGGAACCCTGGTCCCATCAGTGACCCAGACATATTCTGAGGAAGCATCACCTGATCATGGAGATAGTTGATCTCCGGGGTGATCGAGGTTAGGAGAGTAGACTCAGAGGACAACACGGCGGATCCACTCACGAAGGTCTTTTCCCAGAGAGAGACTCATATGGGATGGTTGAGTATTAGATACTGCGACCACTGCTACAGATGGCCCTAGTGCAAGTGGGAGATTGTTAGTTATATGTATGCCCTAGAGGCCATTACTGTACATTGGATGTATATTGTAGTGGATGCTGGGACATATATAGGTAGGACTTTCTTGCTCGACATGATAGTACGCTATCTGGTTTCTCTTTATCTTAACATGTATATTTTCTGTCTCTCTGATTACATGTTGATAAAGCCCTTAGGATGTGTACTCGACTTCCAGGACTGTGATGTAGATCATACTAGTGGGGCCTGGATAGTCCATGAGTACATCCTTCATTGTTCCTAGTCGAGGGAATATCGAGACGGGGCATCGATATTCCAGAGTAGACTAGCGCATATCTCCTCGACCCATGCGATGGGCGATGGATGATCCCATATCCATTGGTGTTTGACATCGAAGATGGTATGCGGGTGCTCAGTGGAGACTGGGTACACTGAACGGACTCGCCGAGAAATCCCAGATGGTATTATACCTCACGTCAGATGGCAGTTCTCTGGTGACACTTTTACAGCTTAGTCTGTTGACCCGAGATCGTCATAGAGTCTTGTGTGTCTCCCACTGTGCTTTGATTTCCACCCTACCACGGCTCTACTGAGTTGTGCAAACAGGTGGCTTTTGGGTACAATCCCGATTCACATGGAGGCAAAGAGCGATAAGAGGGGATTCGTCTCTCCCGGTATTGGGGGTTGATGTTGTGCTATGCTCGACTGGCCATAACAGGAAATCCCTGGCCAGGGTTGCAGTGATATGCTGGTAAGAGTAATCAGTATTTTCATGAATGTTATGGACCTCAAGTCGGCATGACTTATCGAGCTATTGGGGTCTGACGTTTACCACCCCTAGGCGAGATATGCGACATATCAGACGAACAGACCGGACTATACGGTAAGTGTTACTGGTTGGATTCACAGGAGTGTGAGCGGGCTTGCTCGTCGATCTTCTGATCGCTCAATACCCGGGTGGCCGTTACGTTTAGCAGACCGCTTGCGGCTTGTGGGTGTTTGATATGATCATCATCTGCTGTCGGCGTAATGACGAGTCTTTAGAGTCCTGCACAGAGGTTTCCTGGCTCAAGCGAAACGAAATAGGAGCGCATATGAGATATGGGCGGGACCGAGAATAATGCGTGTATGTGATACCGTATTCTATTCTCGCGATGAATGTATCGAATGGTTATATGCGATATAACCTAGTTATCGAATCAAGGATTGATTCGATAAGCCGATACATATGATACTAGTCGGTTATATCCGATATGACCGGATCGTTAAATCAAGTGTTGATTTAATGATTTAGTGCATATTTATATATTTGATATATTACATTGCATTAACTAGTATTGGTTCATTTTAAATGGATTTACTCACTTGTATTGCACATTGTATATGTGATATATTTTTGTGCACATCATTGTATCATGTTTGATGATACATTCTTTCTTGGTTTTGTGTAAAGTATTGAACCATGGTTAGTTAGTGGTTAGGGTATCTTTTCATTTGCTTATTCATTTATCTTTTTATTTATTTCATTTAGAAAAGATAAAGAGAAAGATAAATGGTGCACTTATTTTGTTTTTAGTTGAAACTTCTTGAAACCTTGACCAAGTCCACCATTCTTGTCTCTTCTCTAACCCTAACCACTTATCAAACCTTGGTTAAATCTCTACACTAAACCATGGTTGAAGTTATGATAAGTATTCTTTTTATTTTCTTTTTTAATTGAACTTATCATATCTTCTTCTTCTTCTTCATCTTCTTCAACATGAAGAAAAGCTTTCTACTTCAATGGCAACTAGCCAAATCAAGTGAGAAATACAAATCTAAAGTCTACCCACTTCCTATTTCTTCATCCTCTACTACTTGCCATGTATTAGAGTGTGTTGTCTTCATAAGTTTCTTGACTTGGCAAAGGCGGAGCTTGTCCTTGTGATGCCTCGACGTAGATCATCTTCGGCATCGAACTGACGATCAAGCCCGCCCGTTCTTCGATGATACCGATGCTAGAGTCATGGGTTCGTTTTGGACAGCGGAGGGACTTCATCAAGGAGCCTAGGAGGTGGTGGACTGGATCTACAAAGGTTGTAGTCACTTTCCCTTTGCATTTAATTCGATTACTTGCTTACTTCGCCTATATATCTACTTAACGATCCGTATTTGTAACGTCTTCAAAATAATAAAATATGATTTTTGGGAAATTTTATAATTTAATATTATTTTAATGAATATTTTAATATTCTGGTATAATTAAATACAGATAAATGGGGAAAAATTATGGAAAATTCTAAAATAAGGTATTTTAAGGAATTGACTCGTTTTCTGTGCATGCCCCCATTTCCTCTAGTTTTGACCCTGAGTATGTCTAGTTTTGACTGATTCCATCTAGGGTGAAATCTGGGTTGATTTTCCTATGTTGGTGTATAATTTGGGACTTGTTTTAGCATGGATTTTGGTATTTGGTGATTCATTCCTGTCGGGTGGCGTTTGGACGTCAACGACAAGTGGATTTTGATTGTGTTTACATGCGAGTCGATAGGTTTTTACCTATGCGGGTAGCGTGTGCTATTTTGGTTTCCGATGTGATTTTCATGTGCTTTAGCATTGTGATATACTTGTAGGTACCCCGCGTGATGTTGAGGCAAAGGAGGTGAAGATAGCGACATCGGCTTTGGCACACGAGAAGCAAGGTGAGTAGATTATATCTACAGGGGGAAGTCGGGTGGATGGCGTATAGCACCCCCGCAGTCCGTAGATAGATTATTATGTAGTTATCGTGATATTAGGTGTATTATGGATAGTACAGGGTTAGAAGTGACTAGTGCAGTTCATAGTCGCGAACCCTAGGATAGAATTACACCTATACACACACCCTTGCTTATCACTTGTACTTGCACTATGATTGATGATATGTGATGACTTTGGAGATGAGTCGATGATGTGGGCTTGGTGCCCTGGGATCGGTGATTTGATACGATTCATATATGGGATATGACTTGTGATTCTTGCGGGCTTGGGATATGTGTTTACCCCCGCATGCATACTTTACTGATGTTACCGTTTTGTACTAGACATAGAGTAGTACTCCAGACTATATGTTCTGATGATGGTGATATCTGTTATGTGATGAGACAGTGAGATGTTGACCCCTACCCAGCTTTTGGGGATGCCGTACGATGATTTACCGTACGTGCCGATATTGATGATAGATCCGCATTCATAACTCGAGGATATCTTATGATATGACATTGAGGCGAGATCACCGACTATATATCTTTATATATATACCGACTCAGATTTAGGTGGTTTCCACACCTACCCCTCCTGATTGACCTGATACTTAGGTGTAGTTGCATAGTAGATACTTCACTGTGGTGTTGACTACTAGATTTCTGCATCTTCATGCTATTCGCATTGCTGGCATATGTTCATTGCTATATTATTATCATGCTGTTAGGACACCAGCACCATTATCGATGATGCGTATGTTCCACGTACACTATTTGCCGGCTCACACACTTCATCATCGATAATTGCCATGCCACTACACTGTAGTACTATTGCATTCATGAGATGATTCTTCCTTCGACATATGCACATTACTATTCCATGTTGCATGATTTCCGATATGATTACTGTTCTTTACATGTCGCATACGTCATGGATTGACTGCATAGCACATCGCATTGGATTTACTTCCTGATGTTGGATTTTCATGTGATTTCTGGTTTTTGAGGACCGTGGGGTTATTTAAGAAAAGAGGCACTTTTATGAAAACCCGGTACCTCGTGATATGATATTTCGGTGCGTCCACCACGCGTTTTCTCGGTGCTGAGACGTGTGCTTGAAACCCGATTCGAGGAGGTGATGATCCGTTTGCGGGTTCGTGGTGGGCCCGGTATGGTTCCCCTCGGCGAGATTATCGATGGGTTTGCCGATTGAGCCTGGAGGCGGGCGAGTACCTACCGGTGATTGTATTTGAGCTCGGCGGATATCTGGAGGATACCGGCCGCAGTCGAGAGATGGGCTGACCCGTACTGCCGGGGGCCGAGGGCCGATACCGCAGACGGAGCCCAGAGATGGACATGGGTTGACTCGTACTGCCGGGGGCCGAGGGCCGATACCGCCGACGGAGCCCCATATGGATGAGGATTTACGTGTCGATGCTAGGCACGGGTTTTCATGATGTTTTTCCATGATATTGTTTATATCCTCATACTTGCATACTTGATGCTTATCGTCAGTGGGTGACGAGTGGACGGGTTCCACATACATACAGACATGGATTATATACAGACTTGGATCATATACAGACTGGTTTTACATTGATCATACTTTATTTGTATATATAACAGGGTATGAGGGCGCTGTTATATATACCCTTACACCAATATTAGTGGTATGGGACGCTAATATATGTGTATTGATATCATTGATATTTCTTCATGGTTACTTCATGCAGACATACCTTACACTGTTGACATGTGATTACCTGAGTACCTGGCACTACATACATGATTAGATGTTACCTTGCCACCCTATTACACTCAGATGTACTCTTGTGGATTATATTATTGATCGTTGACTTAGGTTTATGTCTTGCATTCGGTTTCTGCTTGTAGATGTTTCTATTCACGAGTTGGCAACTCACCCCCGTTGTGCCACAGTTCTTGCAGGTTCTGCCGTACAGGTTCTATTGCGGCATTTCTGGCACACTTTCTTCTTGCGGGTGACTTGCTTTGGTAGGTGGATTCTTTCGCATCAAGAACCACCATTGTATTTATTTATTTCATTGTATCTAGAATTTCCATCAACCAAAACTTGTATTGTTTCAGACCTAGACTAGTGATGTATTATTTCGACCTTAGAGTCGCGCTTAGTAGTATTGCGTTTTTTTCTTATTGCTTTTGAGTTTTCTTTGGATTTGATCCTCGCCACTAGGCGTTGTATATTATTGCTGCATATGTGGTTGTGACCGTCGATTGACGAAGAGCTAGCTCCCGCTTGGGGATGCCATTATCATTGCATATATATTGTTATACTTGTTGTACCCCATTCGGGGCCAGTTTTTCAAAAGAAACTCTGCCGAAATTTTTAGAAAAGACTTTATTGTTTTCATAACGTACCTTCGGCTTAGTTATTTAAAAACCTTGATTTCAAACCTGTATTTCTTCACTTCTTTAAACCAGTTTTCTTTACTTATTCTCAAAAATGGTTTTAGATTTCTGGGCTTTTGGCTTACTTGGATCAGATGGAGTCCTATAGGCTTCATATGGTTCAAGGGCCAGTCACGTGCTCTTTCGGGTCATGACAAAGTTGGTATCAGAGCGCTAGGTTGACCTTGGTTCGAGTCTGAGTTTGACTATGTGGAGCCTAGGGCGTTGTTTATATACGAAACTTAGGCTTGACCTTACAGAACTTAGACTTGGTCGAGGGGGTATTCGACCCGAACATTCGTCGTATTAGGATGACCCTTGGTTGATGGATTAGGTGACTAAAGTAGAGTGACGTACCGTTGGTATGTTCCGCGGCATACTTACGACACGCCACTCCGCTTAAGGAACCATAGGATGTACATACTTTCGAGATCAGTGATTCTCTTCATATCCTGGATTATACATCCATTTGAGATCCCCGATTCTATTAGTTTCATGATCATACCTCCATTGATGCTGTTCCTTCCTATGATCATGTATCCACTTTGGATCTGTTGTTTCCTTTCTTGCCATTGATGTGCTCTCTTTGATACTCGACTGAGGTTCCTGTCGCCATGTTTGAGCGCAGTTTGGGCTGCTGCTAGGGTTACGGCCGGTGTGAGCTCGTTTGGTACGAGGGCCGACCATTGTGTTTTCTGGTGACATGGGAACGTCTCGAGTTAGTGTTGGTGATTGTGACCTCTAGTGGAGGCGAGTGCTTGTTCTTGCACCGGATGATCGGGCCATTGTTAGAGCTGCCAGTTGAGAGAAGACTGTTGATGTACAACATACCTCAGAGATTGTGATGTCGCCTACCGTGCAGACAGATGGACCAGCTGTGGCTGAGATTGACAGGATGTTGCTTTCGGAGCTTACGAGCTGAGATTGCCGGAGCTTTCGGGCAGTCATGCGACTGATGATAGCTAGTCTACCCGATTTGAGAGACGAAGGTGATTCGTCCGATTTTGCGCCAGAGCGGGCCCAGATGAGTTGAAGATTTCCAGTGTGGAGAGTCTTACTCAGATCTAGAGCAGACCGACTCAGAGATGACCGCTTATGTATTGCCTTTCCTGGAGGATTGAGGCGTTGTTCGGCGTACAGGCGTATGAGCCAGTTGCTACTGCAAATGACGAGATATCGCCCAGATGGTTGGAGCTACTGCAGCATGAGCATGTTCTTGGAGTTATGATAGCGAGTCGCTAGTCACCGAGGATGAATGACTAGGACGTGTGGTGAGTTTGCTTACCCGATGCGAGTCATCAGGTGGATCGATTCCAGATAGAGACGACTTCACGCAGGTTCGTTGAGAGTCGATAGAGACGATCGAATGTCAGGAACCTATTTTCCAAGTTTAAAGTATACGGAAAGACATGAAGGTGATTCTATGGACCCTCTAGAAGAATGAAACCCAAACTCGACTTAATGACCGTGTGAAAGCCTTTGAACCTTCGGGTTTGCGGCGGTTCCTCGGCGCCATTAGTAAGGCTTGGGTTTGCCCTTCTACGGCTGGACCACCGACGCTGTGGCATGTACTCGATACTATTAAACTATACCCGAGATGTGAGCTCTTGGGGGATTATGAGGATCTGGAGAGTCGATCGGATGGTTCGACATCTTCGGATATCGTGATGGGACACTGCTTGGGAGACTCCAGATGCGAGCATAGCCATTGGAGCACAGTACATGCAGCCATGATGAGACGAGTCCGAATCAGTCGACATTGACGCAGAGTGAAGAAAAGAGTTCGCAAGATATTTCGACGAGATGACGTCCCACTCCGCTGACATCAGAGATGTGATACGCACCCCGAGGCGTGGTATGTGGATAGATCTTACAGAAAGAAGCGCAATATGTATGCAGCCGTTCCGGAATGAGCTTTAGCTTCAGCATCGGATGACGACTTCCGGGCATTTCGGCAGGTTTGAGATTTGAGAAGGAACCTCGACAGGACCTTTCTGGAGTACGATACGAGAAGACCTAGACCAGGAGTGGTCATATTGCGCACACCCAGCAGGACAGAGTTCGGCATTGTCGACGGGGTAGTCGACTAAGTTCGGATAAAGGAACTTACCCAGATGCGTTGCGGATTGACCAAGGACGGACGAGTGATAAGTATTCCTCCGATGGTTGGGACGTGTTCCCGAGGACCAGTTCGGCCTGACATCTTCTACGGAATGATGAAGCTACAGGGTACGCGATTTCGAGTCCGTACGAGAGACTTCAGATTGACTGCGGCGGAGAACAGTGCGGTGCATCGTAGCTTAGCATGACGCCATAATGGACGGCGATAGATACAGGTGGAACAAGAGGTTCGTGTGAGACACTGACGAGCTGTCATTGCTTCCCGTCGAGACTAGAGACCTGATATGCTTACAGAGACGTTGGGATGTGACCAGTTTCTGAGAAAATATTGTGCTGAGGACACAGGTGTCTTTTGAGCGAGAAGAGGTTGTGCAGGAAGGCCAGCCTCTGTACAGATCGGCATAGGCATGCTTGGAAGAGACCTTGAGCAGGATCCCTTCCAGGACATTGCTGCCATGATGATTGCACCCAGGATCAGATGTGTGACGTGCTTTCAGAGAGCCAGAGGCCGACGCCAGTGATATGCTGCCTTACGAGTGGTCGTGAGGTTTGACCGAGAGGTGACCAGAGAAGTGCCAGAACGGAATCGTCCCCGTTAGCACATCTGACAGGGCCGATGAACCGGTTGACTGTGAGATTGGAAATCCACGGAGAAGATAAGGACCCAGAGAGCCAGAGGACGCCAGATCGTGAGCAAGAGGCAGGTAGATATCCTGCGCTGCTAGCAGTGGATTGCACCGACTCCTTCTCGACCTTGAAGGAGGAATTACCGACGACGGTATTTATGATTTGTGATTTTGTGATTCGATTATCACGTATCCGTCATTTTGGATTTCGGTATTTTGGGCGTTCTGTTTGCATGATTTAGTTTTGATGACTGAGTTTCATGATATTTGATTTTGTGCACCATGGTTGCACCTACTGGGTATTTATACCTTGTACATAGTTATTACTCTTGAGCTGTTGATTGCGATTTCATGCCTATTTTATGCTGGTGATTTGATTTACGTTTCCAGCAGAGTTTCATGTAAATTTAGTGTTTTGATTTTGCACTCGGTATAGCTTATATGTACTTGTAGTGCATCGATATGTGTTTTGTGCCCGCAGCTGCACACGTTTATGATTTTCTTCATATCTGGATACACTTGGTGTTGCTGCTTACGTATTTGAGTTATTGCTTGGTATTTGTGCATGGGATGCACCAGTTCTATACTTCGTGCATTTGTCGCACCAGTTTTATGTTTCTTGCGTTTATCGCATCAGATTTATATTTCGTGCCTTTGTTGCACCGGATTTATATTTTGTGCATTACGATTGCACCTGACTTCGATTTGATGCCTTTCGGTATGTCGATTTTGATTGTGATATTGATGTGGATTCTTGCACTCCGTGCTTTGGGGTTTGACTTACGCATATTCGACGTTGCTATTGGATTTTGTGATTCCGTGCATATTGAGTGCGCAGGGTCTAGATTTTCATTCGTGCATGATGGATGCACCGATTTGGATTTTCGCGCATGTTGGGCGCATGTTTTGAGATACGATTTTGGGGCACACCAGATGCACTAAATCGAGATTCTTCGTGCATTTCAGATGCACCTGTTTTGGCTGTCAGGCATACATGTTGTCTATGACAGATGCTTCGTGCACACCCGTTGCACCTAGATGTTGTTTTGTGCACATGTTTAGCGCATATATGGATTTTGATTTCCGTGCGCGTCAGACGCACAGGGTGGTGTTATGTGCATTTTTGGAATTTATTCCTTTTGGAGCAGTACATTTTTATGATGTGGGATATTTGCTTTCATACTGAGCAGGACTAGTCAGTGGACAGTGCCTGGATATATTTTGCATGCATCGATAGTTATCGAAGGGATTTCCGAAAAGCGAGCTATAGTCTCAGTATATACCTACGTGTCCGATATGACACAAAACGTTTTAAAAACAAGGAAACCCTTCTGATTATTTTCAAAATGGTAGAACGTGCTTATTAAACAAAGGATATATATACACATATATAGTTATTTTCTTATGAGAAACGTCCGCCACTGTGCAGTGTTACGCGCATCGCACAGCGACTTAAAAAGATTTGGCATACAGTTGCATCAGCTAATTACATGTATAGATTGGGTGTCTACATGTATAGTCTTGGTCCATATCATATTGATTTTGTATTGGATTTGACATTGTGTCGTTACCATAACTCCGATGATTGCGGATGCTTGATGGAGTGTTGCTTTTGAGTTATCTGCTCAGTACTCATGCGCATGCATTGCGCTATGATGTTTTATGTATAGATGATTTCGGAGCCCCGATGACTTGGAATTTGTATTGAAATATTTTAGTATTTGGGGGTTTAAATTAAAATTCGGGGACCGAATTTCTTTAAGGGGGGTAGATTGTAACGTCTTCAAAATAATAAAATATGATTTTTGGGAAATTTTATAATTTAATATTATTTTAATGAATATTTTAATATTCTGGTATAATTAAATACAGATAAATGGGGAAAAATTATGGAAAATTCTAAAATAAGGTATTTTAAGGAATTGCCTCGTTTTCTGTGCATGCCCCCATTTCCTCTAGTTTTGACCCTGAGTGTGTCTAGTTTTGACTGATTCCATCTAGGGTGAAATCTGGGTTGATTTTCCTATGTTGGTGTATAATTTGGGACTTGTTTTAGCATGGATTTTGGTATTTGGTGATTCATTCCTGTCGGGTGGCGTTTGGACGTCAACGACAAGTGGATTTTGATTGTGTTTACATGCGAGTCGATAGGTTTTTACCTATGCGGGTAGCGTGTGCTATTTTGGTTTCCGATGTGATTTTCATGTGCTTTAGCATTGTGATATACTTGTAGGTACCCCGCGTGATGTTGAGGCAAAGGAGGTGAAGATAGCGACATCGGCTTTGGCACACGAGAAGCAAGGTGAGTAGATTATATCTACAGGGGGAAGTCGGGTGGATGGCGTATAGCACCCCCGCAGTCCGTAGATAGATTATTATGTAGTTATCGTGATATTAGGTGTATTATGGATAGTACAGGGTTAGAAGTGACTAGTGCAGTTCATAGTCGCGAACCCTAGGATAGAATTACACCTATACACACACCCTTGCTTATCACTTGTACTTGCACTATGATTGATGATATGTGATGACTTTGGAGATGAGTCGATGATGTGGGCTTGGTGCCCTGGGATCGGTGATTTGATACGATTCATATGTGGGATATGACTTGTGATTCTTGCGGGCTTGGGATATGTGTTTACCCCCGCATGCATACTTTACTGATGTTACCGTTTTGTACTAGACATAGAGTAGTACTCCAGACTATATGTTCTGATGATGGTGATATCTGTTATGTGATGAGACAGTGAGATGTTGACCCCTACCCAGCTTTTGGGGATGCCGTACGATGATTTACCGTACGTGCCGATATTGATGATAGATCCGCACTCATAACTCGAGGATATCTTATGATATGACATTGAGGCGAGATCACCGACTATATATCTTTATATATATACCGACTCAGATTTAGGTGGTTTCCATACCTACCCCTCCTGATTGACCTGATACTTAGGTGTAGTTGCATAGTAGATACTTCACTGTGGTGTTGACTGCTAGATTTCTGCATCTTCATGCTATTCGCATTGCTGGCATATGTTCATTGCTATATTATTATCATGCTGTTAGGACACCAGCACCATTATCGATGATGCGTATGTTCCACGTACACTATTTGCCGGCTCACACACTTCATCATCGATAATTGCCATGCCACTACACTGTAGTACTATTGCATTCATGAGATGATTCTTCCTTCGACATATGCACATTACTATTCCATGTTGCATGATTTCCGATATGATTACTGTTCTTTACATGTCGCATACGTCATGGATTGACTGCATAGCACATCGCATTGGATTTACTTCCTGATGTTGGATTTTCATGTGATTTCTGGTTTTTGAGGACCGTGGGGTTATTTAAGAAAAGAGGCACTTTTATGAAAACCCGGTACCTCGTGATATGATATTTCGGTGCGTCCACCACGCGTTTTCTCGGTGCTGAGACGTGTGCTTGAAACCCGATTCGAGGAGGTGATGATCCGTTTGCGGGTTCGTGGTGGGCCCGGTATGGTTCCCCTCGGCGAGATTATCGATGGGTTTGCCGATTGAGCCTGGAGGCGGGCGAGTACCTACCGGTGATTGTATTTGAGCTCGGCGGATATCTGGAGGATACCGGCCGCAGTCGAGAGATGGGCTGACCCGTACTGCCGGGGGCCGAGGGCCGATACCGCAGACGGAGCCCAGAGATGGACATGGGTTGACTCGTACTGCCGGGGGCCGAGGGCCGATACCGCCGATGGAGCCCCATATGGATGAGGATTTACGTGTCGATGCTAGGCACGGGTTTTCATGATGTTTTTCCATGATATTGTTTATATCCTCATACTTGCATACTTGATGCTTATCGTCAGTGGGTGACGAGTGGACGGGTTCCACATACATACAGACATGGATTATATACAGACTTGGATCATATACAGACTGGTTTTACATTGATCATACTTTATTTGTATATATAACAGGGTATGAGGGCGCTGTTATATATACCCTTACACCAATATTAGTGGTATGGGACGCTAATATATGTGTATTGATATCATTGATATTTTTTCATGGTTACTTCATGCAGACATACCTTACACTGTTGACATGTGATTACCTGAGTACCTGGCACTACATACATGATTAGATGTTACCTTGCCACCCTATTACACTCAGATGTACTCTTGTGGATTATATTATTGATCGTTGACTTAGGTTTATGTCTTGCATTCGGTTTCTGCTTGTAGATGTTTCTATTCACGAGTTGGCAACTCACCCCCGTTGTGCCACAGTTCTTGCAGGTTCTGCCGTACAGGTTCTATTGCGGCATTTCTGGCACACTTTCTTCTTGCGGGTGACTTGCTTTGGTAGGTGGATTCTTTCGCATCAAGAACCACCATTGTATTTATTTATTTCATTGTATCTAGAATTTCCATCAACCAAAACTTGTATTGTTTCAGACCTAGACTAGTGATGTATTATTTCGACCTTAGAGTCGCGCTTAGTAGTATTGCGTTTTTTTCTTATTGCTTTTGAGTTTTCTTTGGATTTGATCCTCGCCACTAGGCGTTGTATATTATTGCTGCATATGTGGTTGTGACCGTCGATTGACGAAGAGTTAGCTCCCGCTTGGGGATGCCATTATCATTGCATACATATTGTTATACTTGTTGTACCCCATTCGGGGCCAGTTTTTCAAAAGAAACTCTGCCGAAATTTTTAGAAAAGACTTTATTGTTTTCAAAACGTACCTTCGGCTTAGTTATTTAAAAACCTTGATTTCAAACCTGTATTTCTTCACTTCTTTAAACCAGTTTTCTTTACTTATTCTCAAAAATGGTTTTAGATTTCTGGGCTTTTGGCTTACTTGGATCAGATGGAGTCCTATAGGCTTCATATGGTTCAAGGGCCAGTCACGTGCTCTTTCGGGTCGTGACAGTATTAGGGTTTGTAGGCACTTGTAAAATTTGATTTGTGCATGTTTGATCACTTGTGAGACTCCACTAGAGTGCCTAGGAACCCTACAGAGTATCGTATCGTAAATCTGCCGTGGAACATACGTACGGTACGTTACTCTACCCATGCTACCTACTCCATCAATCAGGGTCAGCCTATGAAACGAAAGATCGGGTCTAATACCCCCGTTCAAGTCTAAGTTCCGTAAGGTCAAGCCTAGGTTCCGAAATACATACCCTCCCTAGACTCCGCATAGTCAAACATAGACTCGAACCTAGGTTAAACCTAGCGCTCTGATACCAACTTTGTCACGACTCAAAATATTAGCTCGTGACCGGCACTTAAATCACGCCACGTTTAAAGGCGTAACCTGAGTTATGTAAGCCGAACCCAGAAATCTAAACCTTTTTAAGAAAATAAAAGAGGTGAAGTTTTGAAAATAAGGTATGATGAAATCAAAGTTTTCTTAACTGCATAAAAAGGTAACATGAAAATGCAAGTAAATGATACTAGTTGAAAAACATGTTTCATCATTTAAAAATTTGGGCAGCACCTCCTTTGTACATTTTGATCCAAAACCACAAATACATAATGAAATAAAAGGCATCCCCAAGTGGGAGCTAGCCCTTCGCCAAACGACAGATCCATAACCACGCAAGTAATAAAACAAGTATACGACGCCCAACGGCGAAGTTCACCACAAAAGATAAAGAAATATGCAAGACATCAAAACCACAAGTAGCGGAATACCCCTCGCTCTAAGTCTCGCAACCACAAGTCTCACTAAGTCTCATTACTTATACAAATACTAGTTTTGATTGATGGAGTTGACTAGATACAATATGAAATATAAATACAAGAGTGGATATGATACAAATGTCCCACCTACCAAGCAAATTACCCAAATGTAGCTATGTGCCAGCGATACCGCTACAGATCCATACGGTCAACCTGCAAGAACTGTGGCATAACGGGGGTGAGTTGCCAACTCGTGAATAGAAATATATCAACAGGTAGAAATCGAATAAACAACGACTCCTAGGTCAACTGTATCATAAAGGTAATACTATGATATCTAGGGTGACCATATCTCTATGTGTGCCAACAATGTAATCAACACCTATATGTATGCGAATATCATCCAATCATATGATCAATGTCTGTATGCATGCGGATCTCGTCCAACCATATAATCAATACATGTATGCATGCAGATCTTGTCCACGTGTCAACCAATGACACAACATCATCATGCATGTAAATATCATAAAAGTATATGCATGAAAATATGAGGATATAAATAAACGTGTGTCCCTCGCGACACATCAAAATCATGGAACCTGAGTGCCCAGTATCGACACTCGAAAACATCATGAAACCCGTGCCCAGCATCGGCACGTAAATCCTCATATCTCTCGGGCTCCGTCAGTCCGGATCGGCCCTCCGGCTCCGTCTGTGGGATCGGCCCGCGGGCTCCGGCAGACGGGTCAGCCCAATATCCATCTCTCAACCCGGTCGGTATCCTCTGGATAACCGCCAGGCCCAACCAATCACCGGTAGCTAGTAGTCCATCTACCAGGCTCATCGTCATCCTTACGATCTTCTCGCCCCAGAGTACCGCACCGGGTCCACCATGAACCCGCAAACGGATCATCCAACTCCTCAAATCGGGTTACACATATCACACGTCTCAGAACCGAGAAAACGCATAGTGGACACCCTGAAATATCATATCAAGAGAAACCGGGTTTTTAAAACAATATATACTTTCTTTTAAAATGACCACGGTTCTCAAATCCAGAAATCTCATGAAAACAGCATATCTCAATGCGTATAATCTTGAAGCATGATGTATGCGACATATAACAAAATGTAAGCATATCCATATATCATGCAGCAGGGAACAGTAATATGCACATGTCGAGGAAAGATGCCTTTTTAAAAGAATCCAGTTTTAAAATATATTTTGCGGTTCCCAAATTCACCCAAGTCAAATGCAACATCGTATAAGGTGCAAATGTAACTATAGCAAGTAAACTATGCAAAGGGGTCATATCATGATGCAGCAATCCTACTGTGTAGTGACATGACAATTATCGATGATGAAGTGTGTGAGCCGGAAAATCTGTGTAAGTGTAACATACGCATCATCGATAATGGTGTAAGTGTACTAGCACAGGTATATGCAATGCACTGAAAATAACATGAAATCATCAGCTAAAAACTATAAGGTATACGTATCTATCATATGTCTGAGTCGGTGAATCTATCAATCGGCATCTAGCCTCACAACATCACGTACGGTATAATCCATCGTACGACATACTCTAGTCAAGGGCATGGATCAATCATCAAGTCAAACTTATCCCGTACGGAAAATCATCGTACGGCGGCATAAAACCAATAGGGATCCTATCAACCTTTACGACAATGAGGGTACGGAACTAACGTCTCGTACGGCTTATCATTCAAGATTCACATCTTTACATATATCTATATACCTATGTACCAAGTCACATCCATAACAATCTCGTATCAGGGGACCGGCAAAGGTATCAATCATCTTAATCGACTCGCATCCGTATACCAACATATCATCAAATCATCATATTACCTCGTCTTATCTTTTCATCGCATTTATCTCCCATATCAAGTCAATTTTTCCAATGCATTCTACCTTTACTCTAAGCATACGTATCTAATCTAACATACACACCGGAACCATACAATCAGTTTTTAAAGGGGCGAATCGTAGTTTTGAAAGTAGGGGCTATGGTGTGTACAAGAAAAAGATATCATTTAAAAATCCGTAACGCCCCTTAAGGTATTTGTGTAAAAGATGCATATGATTCTTCATTTTAAAAATAGGTATGTTCCAGATGACACACATGTTAGTTATATGTATGCCCTAGAGGCCATTACTGTACATACGATGTATATTGTAATGGATGCTTGGACATATATAGGGAGGACTTTCTTGCTCGACATGATAGTATGCTATCTGGTTGTACTTTATCTTAACATGTACTCTGATTGTCTCTATATTACATGTTGATAAAGCCCTTAGGATATGTACTCGACTACTGGGACAATGATGAGATCATACTAGTGGGGCCACGGTAGTCGACGAGTACATCCTATAACTGTTCCTAGTCGAGGGTGTATCGAGACAGGGCATCGATGCACCAGAGTAGACTAGCGTATACGCATCTTGACCCATATGATGGGCGATGGATGATCCCATATCCATCGGTGTTTGACATCAAGGATAGTGTACGGGTGCTCAGTGGAGACTGGGTACACTGGACGGACTCGCCGAGAACTCCCAGATGGTATTATACCTCACGTCAGATGGCAGTTCTCCGGTGACACTGGTACAGAGTAGTCTGTTGACCCGAGATCGTCATAGAGTCTTGTGTGATTCCCACTGTGCTTTGATTTGCAACATTCCACGTCCAAGAGGGCGTGCAAAAAGGTGGCTTTTGGGTACAGTCCCAAATCACATGGAGGCAATGAGCGATAGGAGGGGATTCGCCTCTCCCGGTATAGGGAGTTGATGTTGTGCTGTGTTCGATTGGCTATAACCGGAAATCCCTGGCCAGGGTTGCTGAGATTTACTGGTAAGTGTTATCAGTAGTTTCTCGAACTGTTATAAAACTCATATCGACACGACTTATCAAGCTACTGGTGTCTGACGTTTACCACCCCTAGGCGAGATATGCAACATATTAGACGACGAGACCGGACTGTACGGGAGTGTTACTGTTTGGATTCACAGGAGAAGTTACAGGCTTGCTTGTTGATCTTCTGAGCGCTCAATACCTGGGTAGCTGTTACGTTTAGCTGACCGCTTGCAGCATGTGGGTGTTTGATATGATCATCACCTACTGCCGGCGTATTGACGATTCTTTAGAGTCCTACACAGAGGTTTCTTGACTCAGGCAAAACGGAGTAGGGGAACGTATGTGATATGTGCTGGACCGAGGATAATACGATATGAGATACCGTATTCTATTCTCGCGATATTTGATATCAGCCGGGTCATCGGATCAAGTGTTGATTCGATGAATCGGTACGGATAAATATTAGTCGGTTATATGCGATATTGCCGGATTGTCGGATCAAGTGTTGATTTGATAATTTAATGTATAATAATATATATGATATATTAAATTACATTATCTAATATTAGCTCACTAAAACATTCTTTTTCTCCCTCGGGTAATACATTGATATATATGCGATATATGTTAATTGTATTATTTTATTTTGTTACGATAAATATTATACATGTGATATATAATATTGTAACATGATATGATAACTAATGCAACATGTTTTGTGGAGTTTAAACATGATTAGGGTTTGGATTAGGGTTAAGCTTTCTAGATGATTCTAGAAGGTTTTGGTTTTGTTTTGTGAAAGATATTTTCAAGTGACTCATGCTTTAACCCAACCCAAACCCTAACCCTAGTTAATTCTCTACATGAGTTTAGTTGATCATGGTTGCATTATTTATCATATTAATTCTTTCTATTCATCACAAAAGGAAATCTATCACTATTCTTCTTCTTCCTTGAGTTCTTCTTGCAAAGCTTTCTTGTTTTGATATTTGTGATGAATAAATATGAGAAAAAGATAAATAAAGAAAGCAAAAATCCTACTTCATCATCCTCATCTTCCCTTGCCCTTTAGATGAAGGTGTTCACATCATTTCATGAATGTTAGCTTATGTTAACGAAACTTCAAGGTAGATCATCTTTGTATCGAAGATCGGAAGCAAAGGTTGCATCTTTCTCTTCGTGGAACCTCTCGAGAGTCCGGAACCCGATGATCGCAGTGAAGGGACCACAACACGGAGCATATGAAGTGAAGGACCGGATCTACAAAGGTTGTAATCCCTCTCACTTAGTGTTAAAGTTGTTAACATGCTAGTTTTCGCCTAATCTCTAGTTTAAAGATCCGTATTCGGGTTGTTCGGCACGGCTAAATTTTTAATCGGGCATGGTTGATGCCTCGTAGATCCTTGTGCGCGTGCATAGCAACCCTACAGTGGTATCAGAGCCAAGCTAGAGCTTTAGGCGAAGTCTAGGAGAAGTTTAAAGTCCGATCAAACCCGGAAAACCCGATATACCCTAGTTTCTGGAAATTTTTCAAAACTGTGGTTTTTTCCAAATTAAAAATATCCAAAAATTACAGCATGGAATTATATGAGTTACTGTGAAGCACGTGAGCGCAATTCGACTAAAGCGCCGCGGAACCGCGGCCCCACCCCAGCTTATGCGGCAGTTCCGCGGCCATAAAGTTGATTCTTGGCACGTGATTTGCACAGTAATTCTTATCTTTTAGTGCTGTATTTTCTAGGAATTTTTAATATTTATTCAACTGTTGAATTTTCTGGGTTGTATTGGGGATTCGATGATTCGATCGGGAACTTTAACTGCGTCTTTGTGTTTTGTCCGGATAACTTTTAGAAACTGTTAAAAAGTTCGAACGGATATCAATAACTCACTTTTTCCCCTGTCGGAAATTTTTTCAAAAGTTGGATTTTTCCTCGTGTTTAAGAACGTTCTAAGTCGTGCAAGTAACGCGGTGGACCCTCTAGAAGACAACAAACCTTAACTCGATTATGTGACCGTCTTGAACTGCCTTTTGAACCTTAGGGTTTGGGGCAGTACGGCGTGCCACATGTGAGGCGTTGGCTTGACCCTTCTACGGCTGGACCATTGGTACTGTGGCATGTGATGGATGTTTTTAAACTGATTTCAAGTGTTGAGATATATTGGGGAAATCTTGGGTGCTTGATGATTCGATCGGAAAGTTTAACTTTGTCTATTTATCTGGAAAGTGATACAATAATTGGAATCCACAGGTAGTTATGAGATAACTGATTTGAATATTATAAACATAGCAGTTTAGTCTCAAATGATCGGTTGCTACGGAATTTTGATATGATCAAAAGTCCGTCGCAATCACGTAGCGTACGCGGATACTCGCCGGGTAAACTTAATAGACAGCTACTCCCCATAGCCCCGACCAAGTGACTGTAGGAGAACCCCGTCGCCGAAAGCATCCGTTCGGGTGCTCGCGGCAGCGGTGTCCCGCCTTAGTGCACTTCGTCGACGGCATCTTGGGGTGCGGCCGTCTACTAAAGTTTGCGACGAGCATTCGATCAGGACGTCGGGAATCTTGTTGAATTGCCCGACTTGATATTGAAAAGTGTTTTCGATAATGAGACTAAAATGCGGGGTTTATAATTGTTAGGCATGTGATGTCTAAGGAATTCGTTTGGTTAGGCATGCGATGTCTAAGGAGGTTGCGGATTCCAACTGTTGTAGTTTTACACTTTATTTTCTGTGACCATAAGCGTAGTATGTGGTGTATCGCCGGCTTCGTTGCTATACTTCAACGACAATCGGGATACACATACTTGCTTACGTTGATGATATGAGATATTATGTGTTGCTGTGATATGTTATATTGGATCGTCGCGTTTTGAATAGCCGGGGGGTTTTATGTAAGATGAGAGTTTTTTCTTTTTCATTCATGTAAAATTCATTTGTATGTAATATTCTTTTATTGGGGCACTTCCAGGTTGCGGAAGATGTCACCGTTGTATATTATTTACTTTTCCGCATTAGGTGGACCCAAGGAGGGGAGCACAAGTAATCGGATTTTAGGGTCCAGTGGGAGACCATCTCGAGGAGTCGAGACCGGGTCTCCTAACCCTAGAATTGGCAGTGTTGCTTGCCGCTCTCGTAGGGGTCTAGGGATATGGGTTTGGCTATTCATCGCGACCGTGGAGTCCATGTTTTATACATGCTCGTATTGAAAACACGGACGTCCTAGTATATCCAATATTTCATATATGTTCTTCTGCTGCAATGTTCTGTGATGAGATCATATTACAGCCTGAGACGAATGTTTATATTATATATATGAGATATATGTTATATTGCAGATTTCGTTTCAAAAGTGATGCTTGTGAAGCATAATAAAATGGGACTTCATTAATGAGATTAATGAAACTAAAAGAAACCTAAAGATGTTGTAGAAACTTGTTTAAAAACTGGTAGCTCTAGTTCTTGCTTTGCATAGCGGTGTTCCTTGTAGAACATCCAGCACCTTATTTGATAAGGAAAGGACCGAGATCCCTTCACCGGGAGTGACTCCTTTAGCAATAACTGGCAGATGCTACAAACTCGGTTTGTCTTTTGATTGCTTCTATAGTTCTTGCTTTGCACAGCGGTATATATGATATATCCTGCACCTTATTCGATGAGGAAAGGGCCGACGATCCCTTCACCGGGAGTGACCCCTTTAGCAAAACTAGAAAAGCCTCAAAAACATTCCATTTAAAATCACTCGATTCTACAACGATATCAAGTTCATTACGCAAAGGGTTTTCCTAAAAAGCTGTCGTAGCCCTCCGTCATTTCAGATAAGTCCTACTTAGTATTCGTGCTACGTTTGTTGACATGCGTCAAGGCGTAGTGTGCGGTAGCTAACTAGTATTTATCTGTTTATGCATATGATGCAGATTGGATTAGGGTAGTCGTGCGACTTTGTTGGCCTGCGTCAAGGGTCGTGCGGGTGGGTTTAATTCAATCAAGAAATGACGGGTTGAACTTGACTAGCGCACTGTGGTTTGTTGGCCTGCGTCAAGGTCATGGGACGCTAGGGGTAAAATATTATTGGGAATTTCAAGTGTTGAAATTTGCAATGAGATTGCATACCTTCTATGAGATAGTTGGATCCCGATACCCGCTGCGAGTAAGAGTTACTCCTGGGAGAGTTTTACAAATTACAATTAGCCGATCAAGTAGGTGTCTAGAAAGGTGTTAACGGGGTCACGCCTATGGGAAAACGAGGTTTACTTTAAATAGGTTCGTGCGAAAGCACGGGGGACCTCCCTCAAAGTACCGACACTGGCCTTGCTGAAAGATTGGCGAACTTGTAGCGTGTAATTAATCCCGGCTAGTCTTTCCTTTTAGGGTTTGAAGGAAGATTTGATTAAAACTGTGGGAGACATCCTGATTAGATATATTAGATAACCAATCTAATCTTGCAAGAGCATACTCTGAGTGTTTTCTTCTCTCTCTCTCCAGGTAGCGACCATATCACGCCTTAATCAAGATAATAAAATGGATATATTGACCGAACCCGCTTGTTATACTGAGCTGGGGAACGTTGGTCCCGCTCCAACTTATAATTGTTATAAGACAGAGCAGGAAATTGGGGATTACCAGAATTCCCGTGCCGCCCAAACGAAGAAAGTGCATGTTGATGCATCATCTTCGGGTGTGTTCATTACACATAACTGTTTCTCAGTATCCTTTACGTCCTGGGTATGTGATACCGGATCAGGATCCCGCATATGTAATCTGTTACATGGGCTACAGAAAGGTAGAGAACTGAGAACGGGTGATAAGTTTCATGAGATAGGAAACGGTGCAAGTGTTGCAGCCAAGTCTGTTGGTCACTATTACCCTGTATTACCAGAATACATTGATTCTGAACGAATGTTATTAGATACCGAACCTGATATACAAAATCATATCAGTCTCTTTATTAGTAAAGAAAGGATATAATTTTGTATTGTTGGATAATGTTTTGAACATTTCCTATATCAAGAGTTGATCGGTTCAGGCACGTTATCTAAAAGCATTGACGTTCTAAATCAAACTACTGTTCTTAGTATACAGAACACACACAAGAGGAAGAGTTCAGAAATGAACGAATCCTTCTTGAGGTATTGTAGACTAGGTCATGTCAATGCGACCCGACTAGCTAAGTTACATTGAGATGCACATTTAAATCTGTTTGAATTTACATCTTGTGAAACTTGCCAGTCATGTCACAAAGATAAGATGACCATAGCTCTGTTTATTGGAAACAGAGAAAGAGTTAGTGAACTCTTGGGATTGATACATGCTGATGTATGAAGGTCCCCTGTCTACACATGCCAAGACCGGTTCTTTGTACTTCATTACATTCTCTGATAATCTCTCAAGATTCAGACATATGTTCCTGTTGAAACACAAGTCCGAACCTTTTGAGATACTCATAGAATATAAGTCAGAAGTAGAGAACCAAAATACGGGTAAAAGTATTATGTCCTTTGATGTGATCAAGGAAGAGAATACTTTAGCACGGAATTCCTGGACTATTCTAAAGGAGAATGAGATTCTCTCTCAGCATTACTCTTTCGAATACACCACAGCACGTCGGTGTATCGGGGCGGCGCAATAGCATCCTATATGATATGGTGTGCTCTATCATGAGTACTACTGAGTTTCCTATTTCCTTTTGGGAGTTATGCATTTGAGAAGCTGCATACCTATTGAATAGGGTTCAAATCAAATTAGTTGCCTACCACTTCATATGCGATATGGAAAGGGCAGAGCCCATATCTTAAGTTTGTTAAGATTTGGGGTTGTCCGGCCTATGTCTAATAGCAAAATCCAGACAAGCTCGAGGCAAGGTCTGTTATGTAGAACTGGAAGGGTTCCAGCTATACAAACTGCAGCTGATGATTTGGTAGAACAAAATGATTCAATAGTAACCAACGAACCTCGGCCTCTCCGCCGATCTAGTAGGGTTCCTCACCCACCTGAGAGATATTTCGGTTTCTCTATGATAGTGGGAGCGAGGATTGCATCATGAGATGATGACCCAACTAGTTTCGAGCTGGCCATCAGGAGTGAGACTCTCTAAGAATGGCTGGATGCTTAGCGATCTGAGATGGAATCCTTATACACCAACAAAGTATGGACTTTGGTTGCTTTATCTGAAGGGTTAAATCCCCATCAGGAGCGAGTATATCTTGAGAAGATTACTTGGTGTACATGGAAAAGTTGAGACTTTGAAAGCTATGCTTAAGTGCATCCAGATCCTACTTGCCACGGCTACATACCATGACTACGATATCTGGTGGTTGGGTGTCATGACTGCTTTTCTAAATGATATTTTAGAAGAGAACGTCTATAAGTACACAGCCAGAGGGCTTCGTTGATAGTGGGTGCATCGGAAACGTGTACAAGATGTTTTATATGATAAAACAGGCATCGCGGAGTTGGAACATCTGTTTTGATGTGGTACTCAAACAGTTTGACTTCATCAAAATGGTAGATGAACCTTGTATATACAAAAAGGTAGTAGAGAGTATGGTGGTGATCCTCGTAGAGTACGTGGATGATATACTCTTGATTGGGAAGTAGTTTCCTATGCTACGCTCGGTCAATCTACGCTTATCACAACGATTCTCCATGAAGGATCAAAGCGATACCTCCTAAATCCTGTGTTTTGGATCTATGAGATAGATATAATTGGATGTTAGGATATTCACTAGTTTTAGTGAGATGGTATCAATCAATCCTGGGGAGAATCACTGGAAAGGTTCCAGGGTGATAAGAACGACTGAATGTCAGTCGCAGTCATTGTCATACCCTTAGTGGAGGGACGGTATGTTGGAAGAGTTCCAAGCTAGATACCGTGACTTACTAGACGATTAAAGGCAAGATGCATCGTTACCAAGGATGCTACCAAAGAGGCAGTCTGGATATATATAAGTTCAAAAGATGAACTTCGTTCCTACCATTGTGTGACAATGGAGTTGTGGCTTTAGCTAAGGAACTAACGTCCCATCACAAATCCAGAAATAATTCTTAGGCAGTATCACCTGATCATGGAGATGGTTGATCTCCAGGAAGATCGAGGTTAGGAGAGTAGACACAGAGGACGACAGCGCGGATCCACTCACAAAGGCCTTTTTCCCAGTAGAGACTTTTATGCGACGGTTGAGTATGAGATACTTCAACCGCAGCTAATTGTTGGGTATGCGATATCACAACAGATGGACCTAGTGCAAGTGGGAGATTGTTAGTTATATATATGCCCTAGAGGCCATTACTGTACATACGATGTATATTGTAATGGATGCTTGGACATATATAGGGAGGTCTTTCTTGCTCGACATGATAGTATGCTATCTGGTTGTACTTTATCTTAACATGTACTCTGATTGTCTCTATATTACATGTTGATAAAGCCCTTAGGATATGTACTCGACTACTGGGACAATGATGAGATCATACTAGTGGGGCCACGGTAGTCGACGAGTACATCTTATAACTGTTCCTAGTCGAGGGTGTATCGAGACAGGGCATCGATGCACTAGAGTAGACTAGCGTATACGCATCTTGACCTATATGATGGGCGATGGATGATCCCATATCCATTGGTGTTTGACATCAAGGATGGTGTACGGGTGCTCAGTGGAGACTGGGTACACTGGACGGACTCGCCGAGAACTCCCAGATGGTATTATACCTCACGTCAGATGGTAGTTCTCCGGTGACACTGGTACAGAGTAGTCTGTTGACCCGAGATCGTCATAGAGTCTTGTGTGATTCCCACTGTGCTTTGATTTCCATCATACCACGTCCAAGAGGGCGTGCAAAAAGGTGGCTTTTGGGTACAGTCCCGAATCACATGGAGGCAATGAGCGATAGGAGGGGATTCGTCTCTCCCGGTATAGGGAATTGATGTTGTGCTGTGTTCGATTGGCTATAACCGGAAATCCCTGGCCAGGGTTGCTGAGATTTACTGGTAAGTGTTATCAGTAGTTTCTCGAACTGTTATAGACCTCATATCGACACGACTTATCAAGCTACCGGGGTCTGACGTTTACCACCCCTAGGCGAGATATGCAACATATCAGACGACGAGACCGGACTGTACGGGAGTGTTACTGTTTGGATTCACAGGGGAAGTTACAGGCTTGTTTGTTGATCTTCTGAGCGCTCAATACCTGGGTAGCTGTTACGTTTAGCTGACTGCTTGCAGCTTGTGGGTGTTTGATATGATCATCACCTACCGCCGGCGTATTGACGATTCTTTAGAGTCTTACACAGAGGTTTCTTGACTCAGGCAAAACGGAGTAGGGGCACGTATGTGATATGTGCGGGACCGAGGATAGTACGATATGAGATACCGTATTCTATTATCGTGATATTTGATATCAGCCGGGTCATCGGATCAAGTGTTGATTCGATGAATCAGTACGGATAAATATTAGTCGGTTATATGCGATATTGCCGGATTGTCGGATCAAGTGTTGATTCGATAATTTAATGTATAATAATATATATGATATATTAAATTACATTATCTAATATTAGCTCACTAAAACATTCTTTTTCTCCCTCGGGTACTACATTGATATATATGTGATATATGTTAATTGTATTATTTTATTTTGTTACGATAAATATTATACATGTGATATATAATATTGTAACATGATATGATAACTAATGCAACATGTTTTGTGGAGTTTAAACATGATTAGGGTTTGGATTAGGATTAAGCTTTCTAGATGATTCTAGAAGGTTTTGGTTTTGTTTTGTGAAAGATATTTTCAAGTGACTCATGCTTTAACCCAACCCAAACCCTAACCCTAGTTAATTCTCTACATGAGTTTAGTTGACCATGGATGCATTATTTATCATATTAATTCTTTTCTATTCATCACAAAAGGAAATCTATCACTATTCTTCTTCTTCCTTGAGTTCTTCTTGCAAAGCTTTCTTGTTTTGATATTTGTGATGAATAAATATGAGAAAAAGATAAATAAAGAGAGCAAAAATCCTACTTCATCATCCTCATCTTCCCTTGCCCTTTAGATGAAGGTGTTCACATCATTTCATGAGTGTTAGCTTGTGATAACGAAACTTCAAGGTAGATCATCTTTGTATCGAAGATCGGAAGCAAAGGTTGCATCTTTCTCTTCGTGGAACCTCTCGAGAGTCCGGAACCCGATGATCGCAGCGAAGGGACCACAACACGGAGCATATGAAGTGAAGGACCGGATCTACAAAGGTTGTAATCCCTCTCACTTAGTGTTAAAGTTGTTAACATGCTAGTTTTCGCCTAATCTCTAGTTTAAAGATCCGTATTCGGGTTGTTCGGCACGGCTAAATTTTTAATCGGGCATGGTTGATGCCTCGTAGACCCTTGTGCGCATGCATAGCAACCCTACGTCAGCTATCTATTCCTATTGTATCCAATACGGCAATATTATCGAACATCATCCTCGAATCTCGTCATCACATATCAATCGTATCATATCGCTTCTAACTATCCTATAGTTTCTAATTATCATTTAACTCTATCTATAGTTTCCTATTATAGGTTCCCTTAACCATGTTCTATATATAAATCAGTTTCCATTAAAGTTTGTGGGGGTTGATTGATCTTAAATTTCGTGTCGTGTTCGAAAATTGTAAAATATATCACAACCAAAGAAATTTATAAAAACCGCAATCAATATTCGGTTTCTTTTTGTAGGTTCAAAGTGAGTACGGATCGTCCACAGGGAAAGTGTGATTCGCTCGATCTTGTTTTAGTTGAGTCGAAAACTAAAGAAAAGGAAAGAAAATTTGACTCAAGATTTATAAAAGTGAATTTTAAGAATTATCAAAATCTAGATCTAACATCAAGAATACTAAAAATCAAGAATCAAGAATCGTCCAATTAGAATTAGTTATCAAGATTTGTAATGAGGCTCGTAAGAATCGATCGAATCGATAGTGAGGATGAATACTTGTAATTACGTATTCTTATCCACTAATGATTTGTTGCTAGCTCGATGACGATCAACTAGGTTTAGGGATTTCTTGAAGAAGCTAGGGTTTCTTCATCTATCCCTTGTCCTTTCGTTGATTTTCAATCAAATTCTAGTCTCTAGGAAATTCAATCATCGATCGTTGATCTCTAGTCAAGAGCGAAAACAATCAAGAAAGCATCTTGCTCGAAACTAGGTTGTCGATGATTCAATTTACTAGAGTTTACAAAACTCATAGGACTTAAGAATCGTACAAGAATTTAATCATCATCATCTATCAATTTTCTCGATTCCTCCACGAGCGGAGTTTTTACTCAAACATCATGACAAAGAAAACAATCAAGAATTGAGAACTCATCATAATGCTCAAATGTAAAGATAAGCAAGATAAAGAAATTTCACCTTTTATTATCCAACAATTCCGTTACAATTCGCTCAAGAAATACAAGAATTGGAGGAAAGAACTCGATCGTCGAATTAGCTTCGCATCGTCTTCATGAGTCGCGGATCGTCTTGGATCACTTGTTCGGATGAAAATCGGCGTCGCTTCTAAAAGGTTGAAGGCTTCTTGCTTTGAATCGGTATTTGGTGATCTTGAATTGGATCAAATTGTGTCACTCAATTTGATTTAGTTTTTTATTTGGATCTACAATTTTTCCTCCAAATTTTAACAACTTTTCCCTCCAAAATCAACAACCTCAAAACCATAGATCTATATCTCATTTTATAGCCACCTCATTTGAATCTTCCCTCCAAAGCTAGGTTGTTAGAGAGAGGCTTCTAGAAGAAGTTTGTTGGAAGGAGGCTTCTGGAATAAGTTTGTTATGCAGAGCCTTCTGGAAGAAGCCACGTGGACTTTGAGAGCCTTCTAGAAGCAAGGGTTGTTACAAGAAGCCACGCGGAGAATTTTGCAAAGCTGATGTGTCAATTACGCCGGGGATCCGCGGCGGATGGGACAACTGGGCCGCGGATCCGCGGCCCATTGGTAGCATCTGTGCATCAAAACTCCAGATAACTCTTGTGGTGGCATTAGTGCTGTTTTCTGATGTCTGAAATCTCAAAATTCTTTCTTTTTCACTGCCAGAACACACGTCTTGGACATGGCGTATTTTTATCAGCAATTTTAACAGTTTCGGCTCTTTTCTTGGAATTTCCTGCATAGATTCTCGAGACAAGTGTTGCGATATACAAAAGATGATCCGTGCAATGATAAACACTCAATTTCCCTCAAAATGCCGGTTATAATATATAACACAAGTTATTTGGTATTTTACAGACGAATTGCTAATATGTGCTATATTCATACCGAATACCTTTAGATGATTGCAAATAGTAGGGAAATTGATGCGTTATAAAATGCAATATTTTTGACTGATCAAATTCCCGCAAACTTAATTTTTGTCGTCTCGAGCAAACTGTTTTATTAAAAAGAGAAGGAGAAAATAAAGAAAAAGAAAAACTAACTATCACACTTTCGTAGGCAACACGATTGCACTGAGCACGTGCAACAAGCCTTTAAACCTCTAGGTATCCCTAGTAGGAGGAGTGTTGTTGTTAGTTATGTATATACCCTAGAGGCCATTGTTATACATATGATGTATATTATAATGGATGCTTGGATATATATTGAGAGGACTTTCTTGCTCGTCATGATAGTATGCTATTTGGTTTTCCTTTATCTTAACATGTTGACTTATATTAGTTTATTGTCTTACTCACACATGTTGATAAAGCCCTTAGGATCTATACTCGACTACTGGGATTATGATGATATCATACTAGTGGGGCCACGGTAGTCGATGAGTACATCCTATAACTGTTCCTAGTCGAGGGTGTGTCGAGACAGGGCATCGATACACCAGAGTAGACTAGCGTATACGCATCTTGACCCATATGATGGGCGATGGATGATCCCATATCCATTGGTTTTTGACATCAAGGATGGTGTATGGATGCTCAGTGAAGACTTGGTACACTGGACGTACTCGCCGAGAACTCCCAGATGGTATTATACCTCACGTCAGATGGCGGTTCTCCGGTGACACTGGTACAGGGTAGTCTGTAGACCCGAGATCGTCATAGAGTCTTGTGTGATTCCCACTGTGCTTTGATTTCCACCTTACCACGTCCAAGAGGGTGTGCAAAATGGTGGCTTTTGGGTGCAGTCCCGAATCACATGGAGGCAATGAGCGATAGGAGGGGATTCGTCTCTCCCGGTATAGGGAGTTGATGTTGTGCTGTGTTCGATTGGCTATAACTGGAAGTCCTTGGCCAGGGCTGATATAGAGATTTACTGGTAAGTGTTACCAGTAGTTTCTCGACCCGTTATGAGCCTCACATCGACACGACTTATCGGTTACTGGGGTCTGACGTATACCACCCCTAGACTAGATATGCGACATATCAGACGAAGAGACCGGACTGTACGGGAGTGCTACTGATTGGATTCACAGGAGAATGTATATGCTTGCTTGTTGATCTTCTGATCGCTCAATACCTGGGTGGCTGTTACGTTTAGCTGACCGCATGCATCTTGTGGGTGTTTGATATGATCATCACCTACAGCCGGCGTATTGACGATTCTTTAGAGTCCTACACAGAGGTTTCTTGACTCAGGCAAAACGGAGTAGGGGAACATATGTGATATGTGCAGGACCGAGGATAATACGATATGAGATACCGTATTATATTCTCGCGATATTTTGATATGAGCCGGGTCATCGGATCAAGTGTTGATTCGATGAATCGGTACATGATATATTATTCGGTTATATTCGATATAGCCGGATTGTCGGATCAAGTGTTGATTCGATAATTTAATGTATAATTATATATGTTATATATTACATTACATTATCTAATATTGGCTCGCTTTATTGATTCATTTTCTCACCAGATAATACATTGATATATATGCGATATATGTTAATTGTATTATTTTCTTTTGTTACAAATATATATTATATATGTGATATATAATATTTTAACATGATATGATTACTAATGCAACATATTTAGTGGAGATTAAGTAAGGTTAGGGTTTGACTTGGGTTAGTTATTTCTTGATGCTTCTAGAAGGTTTTACTTTGTTTCTAGCAAAAGATATTTTGCTTGATATTTCTAACCCAACCCAAACCCTTCACCCTAGGTTAAATCTCTACATAGGTTAGCCTTGTCATCCTTGACCATGGTTACATTTGTAATCATATTATCATTTCATTATTCATCACAAAAGAATTATTCATTCATATTCTTCTTCTTCCTCCTTAAGCTTGGAAAAAGCTTTCTAGGTTTTCATTTTGTGATGGATTAGTGTGAGAATTTGATAATAAAAGAGAGTATAAATCCTACTTCATCATCCTCATCTAATCAAGCCAATTAGATTAGGGTGTTCACTTCATTAGTGAGAAAGAGCTTGAGTTAAAGGAACCTCGAGATAGATCATCGGAGAAAAGGAAGACTACAAGCTAGCATGGATCATTAGGGTTGTGGAGCTTCTCTTGAGTCCGGGAGATCGTGGATCGTGGCGAAGGGACTTCTACTCGGAGATTATGAAGCGAAGGAGCGGACTACAAAGGTTGTAATTGTTAGTTATGTATATACCCTAGAGGCCATTCTTATACATATGATGTATATTATAATGGATGCTTGGATATATATAGAGAGGACTTTCTTGCTCGTCATGATAGTATGCTATTTGGTTTCACTTTATCTTAACAGTTGACTTATTAGTTTACTGTCTTACTCTCACATGTTGATAAAGCCCTTAGGATCTGTACTCGACTACTGGGACTATGATGAGATCATGCTAGTAGGGCCACGGTAGTCGATGAGTACAACCTATAACTGTTCCTAGTCGAGGGTGTGTCGAGACAGGGCATCGATACACCAGAGAAGACTAGTGTATACGCATCTTGACCCATAAGATGGGCGATGGATGATCCTATATCCATCGGTGTTTGACATCAAGGATGGTGTACGGGTGCTCAGTGGAGACTGGGTACACTGGACGGACTCGCTGAGAACTCCCAGATGGTATTATACCTCACGTCAGATGGCAGCTCTCCTGTGACACTGGTACAGGGTAGTCTGTAGACCCGAGATTGTCATAGAGTCTTGTGTGATTCCCACTGTGCTTTGATTTCCAGCTTACCACGTCCAAGAGGGCGTGCAAAACGGTGGCTTTTGGGTACAATCCCGAATCACATGGAGGCAATGAGTGATAGGAGGGGATTCGTCTCTCCCGGTATAGGGAGTTGATGTTGTGCTGTGTTCGATTGACTATAACTGGAAGTCCCTGGCCAAGGCTGATATAGAGATTTACTGGTAAGTGTTACCAGTAGTTTCTCGACCCGTTATGAGCCTCACATCGACACGACTTATCGGTTACTTGGGTCTGACGTATACCACCCCTAGACTAGATATGCAACATATCAGACAAAGAGACCGGACTGTACGGGAGTGTTTCTGATTGGATTCACATGAGAATGTACATGCTTGCTTGTTGATCTTTTGATCGCTCAATACCTGGGTGGCTGTTACGTTTAGCTGACCGCTTCCAGCTTGTGGGTGTTTGATGTTAAGACTGCTTTTCTAAACGGTGATTTAGAAGAGTGCGTGTACATGACTCAGCCAGAGGGCTTCGTAGATAGTGGGAGCAGCGGAAAAGTGTGCAAACCGCTTAAATCCATCTATGGGTTAAAGCAAGCATCGCGGAGTTGGAACATCTGCTTTGATGTTGTAGTCAAAGTGTTTGACTTCATCAAAAATATAGATGAACCTTGTATTTATTAGAAGGTTGCAGAGAGTAAGGTTGTCTTCCTCGTATTGTACGTCGATGACATACTCTTGATAGGAAATGATGTTCCTATGCTGCATTCAGTCAAGCTCTTCTTATCACAAAGATTCTCAATGAAAGATCTAGGTGATGCCTCCTGCATATTGGGAATTATGATCTACAGAGATAGATCTAAAAGGATACTGAGATTGACCCAATCCAGGTACATTGACACCATACTAAAGAGGTTTAGTATGGAAGAATCCAAGAGTGGAAACCAACCCACAATCTCTGGACTCACTCTCTCCAAAGAGATGTCTCCCAAGACTGATTTGGAGAGAGCTAGCACGCAAGGGATACCCTATGCTTCGGCAGTAGGCTCTATCATGTATTAGATGCTATGTACTAGACCCGATGTAGCATACTCACTAAGTGTAGTGAGTCGGTATTAAGCAGATCCTGGAGAGAGTCACTGGACAGCTGTGAAGAACATTCTCAAGTGTTGATTCGATGAATCGGTACATAATATATTAGTAGGTTATATTCGATATAGCCGGATTGTCGGATCAAGTGTTGATTCGATATTTTAATGTATAATTATATATATGATATATTACATTACATTATCTGATATAGGCTCGCTTTATTGATTCATTTTCTCACCGGATAATACATTGATATATATGTAATATATATTAATTGTATTATTTTCTTTTGTTACAAAATATATTATATATGTGATATATAATATTGTAACATGTTATAATTACTAATGCAACATGACTAGTGGAGATTAAACATGGTTAGGGTTTGATTTGGGTTAGTTCTTTCATGAACCTTCTAGAAGGTTTCCTTTTGTTTCTTGCTAAGATATTATGATGGATATTTTGTGAGATATTTTTCTTACCCAAACCACACTCTTAACCTTAGTTAACTCTCTACATGAGTTATCCTCTTCATATTCAACCATGGTTGCATTTTTAATCATTATGATATTTTTTTTCATTATTCATCACAAAAGGAATTCCTTTTTCTTCTTCTTCCTTGAGCTTTGAGAAAGCTTTCTAGGTTTTCTTTATGTGATGATTTAGTGTGAGAATTTGATAATAAAAGAGAGCATAAATACTACTTCATCATCCTCATCTAATCTTGCCAATTATATTAGGGTGTTCACCTCATTAGAGAGAGAAAGCTTGAGTTATAGAAACTTCGAGCTAGATCATCGGAGAAAAGGAAGACTACAAGCTAGCATGGACCATTTGGGTTGTGGAGCCTCTCTTGAGTCTGGAAGATTATGGATCGCGGAGAAGGGACTTCTACTCGGAGCTTATGAAGCGAAGAAGCGGACTGCAAAGGTTGTAATCCCTCACTCTTAGTTGTAAAGATGTTTACTTGCATGTGAAACCCTAATTATCTAGCAAAGATCCCGACTTTGGGTTGTTCGGCATGTCTAAATTTTTATCCGGGCATGGTTGATGCCTTATAGACCCTTGTATGAGTGCCTAGGTACCCTACAGTGGTATCAGAGCCTAGCTAGAGCATTAGACGACGTGTATACGAAGTTAAAACTCCGATCGAACCCCGAAACATCGAACATGACCCCCTCTCTGGAAATTTTGTTAAAATGTGATTTTTTCTGCATTAAAAATACTTTAAAAAATCAACAGGGAATTATAAAAATTACTGTAGAAAACGAGCATGTAATTCGTACAAACCGCCGCGGAACCGCGGCAATACCATGCTTGCGCCGCGGATCCGCGGCCGTTTAGTTGAATTGGGCTTTGGTTTTGGCAAAGTAATATTCATAGCAGTTCCTGCATATTTATAGGTATTTTTAATCTGACTCAAGTGTTGAGTGTTCTGGGGATTATTTTGAATTCGTTGATTCGATCGGAAAATTTAATTTCGTTCTGTTTTCCGGATAATTTAGAAACTGTTAAAATGTTCGAACGGATATCATTAACTCATTTTTTCCCGGCACGAAAAATTTTCAAGTGTTGAATTTTTTCTTGAGTTTAAATCTTTCGGAAAAAAGTGCAAGTAACGCGGTGGACCCTCTAGAAGAACACAAACCTTAACTCGATTATGTGACCGTCTGAACCGCCTTTGAACCTTAGGGTTTGGCGCCGAACGGCGTTGCCACAAGTGAGACGTTGGCTTGACCCTTCTACGGCTGGACCATTGGTACTGTGACATATTCTGGGACTTTTTGAACTCCGCTCAAGTGTTGAGCTGTATAGAAAATCTTGGGTATTTGATTATTCGATCGGAAAGTTTAATATTGTCTATTTATCTGGAATGTGATACAATATGTTGAATTCATATAGTTAGGCATGAAATGCGAAGTATGTGATATTTCAGATTTACGATGTCTAAAGAGATTGTGGATTCCAAATGTTGTAGTTTTACACTTTCTTTTCTGTGACCGTAAGCGCAGTATGTGGGGTATCGCCGGCTTCGTTGCTATACATCAACGACAATCGGGATACGCATACTTGCTTACGTTGATGATATGAGATATTATGTGTTGCTGTGATATGTTATATTGGATCGTCGTGTTATGAATAGCCGGGGGTTTTATGTGAGATAGGGGTTTTTATTTTCATTCATGTAAAATTCATTTGTATGCAATATCCTTTTATTGGGGCACTTCCGCGATGAGGTTGATGTCACCAGTGTATATTATTTACTTTTCCGCATTAGGTAGACCTAAGGAGGGGAGCACAAGTAACCGGGTTCTAGGGTCCAATGGGAGGCCATCTCGAGGAGTCGAGACAGGGTCTCTTAACCCTAGAATTGGTAGTGTTACTTGCCGCTCTCGTAGGGGTCTAGGGATTTGGGTTTGGCTATTCACCGCGACCGTGGAATCCGTGTTTTATACAGGCTCGTATTAAAACACGGACATCCTAGTATATCCAATATTTCATATATGTTCTTCTGCTGCAATGTTCTGTGATGAGATCATATTACTACCTGAGACAAATTCTTATACTATATATATATGCTGATATATAAATATTACTGCTTTCGTTTCTTCTGTGATGCTTAGGAAGCATAAGCTGATGGGATAAATTAATGAGATTAATAAAAGGAAAAAGAAACCTAAAAGATGTTGTAGAATCAAAACTTTATAAAAAGGGTAGCTACAGTTTTGCTTTGCATAGCGGTATATATGATATATCTTGCACCTTATTCGATGAGAAAAGAGCTGAGATCCCTTCACCGGGAGTGACCTCTTTAGCGAAACTGGCAGATGCTACAAACTCGCGGTTTAGTTTTTGATAGCTTATATAATTCTTTCTTTGCACAGCGGTATATATGATATACCCTGCACCTTATTCAATGGGAAAAGAGCCGAGATCCCTTCATCGGGAGTGACCTCTTTAGCGAAACTAGAAAAGCCTAAAAAACACTCCTTTTCAAAATCACTTGTTTCTACAACGATATCAAGTTCATTACGCAATAGGTTTTTAGAAAAACCTGTCGTAGCCCTCCGTCATTTCAGATGAGTCCTACTTAGTATTCGTACTATGTTTGTTGACCTCCGTCAAGGCGTAGTGTGCGGAAGCTAACTATTATTTATCTGTTTATGCATGTGATGCAGATTGGATTATGGTAGTCGTACGGTCTTGTTGACCTCCGTCAAGGGTCGTGCGGGTGGGTTTGATTTAATCAATAAATGACGGGTTGAACTTGACGAGCACTCTATGATTTGTTGACTTCCGTCAAGGTCATGGGATGCTTGGGGAAGAATATTATCGGGAATTTCAAGTGTTGAAATTTGCAATAAGATTGCATACCTTCTATGAGATAGATGGATCATGATACCCACTACGAGTAAGAGTTATCCTGGGAGAATTTTAAACAGGACAATTAGCCGATCAAGTAGGTGTCTAGAAAAGTGTTAACGGGGTTATGCCTCTGGAAAAATGAGGTTTATTTTAATTGGGTCCGTGCGAAAGCACGGGGAACCTCCCTCAAGTACCGACACCGATCTGGCTGAAAGATTGATGAAATTGTAGGGTGTAATTAATCCCGGCTAATCTTACCTTTTAGGGTTTGAAGGATGATTTGATAAAAACAGTGGGAGACATCCTGATTAGATAAGATAATAACCAATCTAATCTTGCAAGAGCATACGCTATAGTGTTTTCTTCTTGTTCATATCAGATTTTTGCATTTTTATACCGCCCAATTTTTATCACATTGCTTATCGGTAGGTACTCTTGAGCCGTGTTTGCTAGTTAATTGCAGGATACAGGTGCCCTAAACAACGAAATTCATGGAAAAGCACGACAAATTACGGATTACTGCCAACCACAGATAAAACACGGGTCTCCGCTCTCTATTCGTAAGTTGCCGCACACCAGTTTAAGGGACAAAATGGCAAATCGATGTCATTTTCATGCACAAAGCTCAATGTCAACACAAGATCCAACATATCTACGCGGTGCTCGAGGAAATCATGGCAAAAGATCCACATCACATTACCTTTTGTTCTGCTGAAATTCTGGAAAAATTGTGAAGAGTTTCTGAGAAAAAAACATATACCACACTGCATACAACAACAAACAGGAGAAAACTGTAAGTCCATGCTACCTCTCCCGGTACTTTCGGGCATGCGGAATTTGATAAAAACAATTTTCTTAGAGGTGGTAACATGGACTTAAAACCCGGATCTTTATTAAACATCTAACTAACAACCTAACTACGAGTTTCTAACTACTCGGTTAGGGGGTTATACCTTTCTTTTTCTCGAACTCCTTCGTCTTCAAGCCTCGATGGATGTCCGGATCGCCTTCACTCCGTCGTCTCCTTACGCCGAAGAAAGATCCACCTCGAAAGCTTCTACCTTTGGCTTCTACACTTGGTTTGCTAAACCTTGTGAACTAGAGTGAGTAGAGAAGAGTTTGTATGGGATTTTATCTATGGTTCTTGATTCTCAACTCATGAGACAAGTGAACCATAGAGAAAGAGAGGGAGAGCAAGAGGAGGAAGATGAGAGCTCAAGAACAAGAGAGAGAATGAGCATGAAAGAATAAGAGAAGACTTTTCTCATTTGGCTCTCATAATACAAAACAATCATAACACATCATATCAATCAAGTATTATGTGATGGTTTAAGCAACCATAGCCATATCATTTCATGCACTCATTTTGCACAAAAGAGCAAGCAAGCAAAAGTCTTTGCCATGAAATGATAGCTATAGTTATCATGATGGTCAACTAGTCAATCCTAGTCAACCGGTCAACAAAGTCAACAAGTCAACAAAAGTCAACAAGTCAACAAAGTCAACAACTCAACAACCATGTCACCATAACACCTAATTAATATAATTGTTAATCACATATCATATTCTCATTAGGGTTGAGCAAAAAGTCAATAGTCAACTGTCAACGGTCAACAACCCTAATGAGAATCCTCCGCCTCTGTCTCTCCGTCAACTGTGCATACACACCCGCATCCGCGTTCCGAGGAACACGAATACAAACTGGATAAATCCAATCCCAATACATACACTAGGATCTGGCTTAAACCAAAGCCCGCTAGTGTTTACTGTCCGGACACTGTACGTGCACAAGTGCACGGATGTGACCGAACCCTGTCGCAAAACCATGCGACCTGCCGCAAAACCATTCGACCTCTACTCTTTTGCTTAAAGGCGAATAGCTTTCTGTGTGGGACTCTAAAGACTCGACACTACGCTGGCAGTGGGTTTAACCACAGACCGCAAGCGGCACTAGCTGTGCGTAACGGTCCCCAAGTAGAAGCCGACAAGAAGACCGACGAGGTGAAACCCATCTAAACTCCTACTGAGCCTGAATGTGACATTCTCCGTACAGTCCGGTCTATTCGTCTGATACATCGCATGGCGGGCCTAGGGGGCGGTAAACGTCAGTCCCCCAATAGTGGTACAAGTCGTGCCGGAGCGAAGCCCAAAACACCCTGAGATAACACTGGAAGCCTACCAGTATATCTCGTTTGCCCTGTCCAGGGACTACTCGTGTAATGGCTCTCCTAGACACAGCGCGATGTCAACCCCCAATACTGGGAGAGACGAATCCTGTCTAACCGTCACTGCCTCCGAGTGCTTCGGGACTGCACCCAACCACTACCTGTTTGCACGACTCCTTTGAGCCGTGGTAGGGTAGTGTTCAAAGTACAGTGGGAACACACTCGAGGCGAAGTGACAGTGTCAATTCAGCGGACTAAGCTGTACTCATGTCACCTGGGAACTGATAACTGACGATAGGCATAATACCAACTAGTCAGTTCCCGACGAGTCCTGTCCAGTGTACCCGTAACCTAACGAGAACCCGCATACTATCTCAAGTACGACGTACTGACGGCTGTGGGACAGACCGTCTCCCACATTGGGATGAGAAGCGCATGCGCTGGTCTACTCCGGAGAATCGATGCCCTGTCTCGATAGTCCTGCGACCAGGGACCTACATAAGGATGTGCTTACAGATTACCCAGCCCCACTAGTGTGACGGCCATCACATCGCTGGTAATCAAGCAAAGATCCTAAGGGCTGCACTAATGTGTATAGGAAATATACAAAAATAAACACATGTACACATTGAAGTAGAAACAAACCAAGTAGCATACTACTATTTTGAGCAAGATTGTACATACAAGGTGAATATCCCAAGCTTCCATTAAGTAATATACAAACTAGTATGATACAGTAATGGCCTCTAGGGCATATACACTAACAAAAACCACCAAGTTTCATGGCCTAACTCCACTAAAGGGCCGCGGTTCCGCGGCATAAGCATGCTTAGGCCGTGGAACCGCGGCCGTACGGGCTCCTCAGTGGACGATGTTTCGGGGGTATTTTGGTCATTCTATATGGAGGCAGTTTGTTGCCCTAGGTTTCCATTTCCCTGCCTATAAATAGTCCAGAACTTTGTTAGTTATATGTATGCCCTAGAGGCCATTACTGTACATGGGATGTATATTGTAGTGGATGCCGGGACATATATAGGGAGGACTTTCTTGCTCGACATGATAGTATGCTATCTGGTTACCCTTTACCTTAACGTGTATACTGATTGTCTCTCTGTTACATGGTGGTAAAGCCCTTAGGATGTGTACTTGACTATCTTGACTATGATGCGGATCATACTAGTGGGGACATGGTAGTCTATAAGTACATCCTTCAAAGTCCCTAGTCGTGGGTGTATCGAGACAGGGCATCGATATACCAGAGTAGACTAGCGTATACCTTCTCGACCCATACAGATGGGCGATGGATGATCCCATATCCATTGGTGTTTGACATCAGAGATGATATACGGGTGCTCAGTAGAGACTGGGTACACTAGACGGACTCGCCGAGAACTCCCAGATGGTATTATACCTTACGTCAGATGGCAGTTCTCTGGTGACACTGGTACAGAGTAGTCTGTTGACCCGAGATCGTCATAGAGTCTTGTGTGGTTCCCACTGTGCTTTGATTTCCATCTTACCACGTCCAAGAGGGCGTGCAAAACGGTGGTTTTTAGGTACAGTCCCGAGTCATAAGGAGGCAATGAGCGATAGGAGGGGATTCGTCTCTCCCGGTATAGGGGGTTGATGTTGCGCTGTGTTCGATTGGCTATAAAAGGAAATCCCTGGCCAGGGTTGCTGAGATTTACTGGTAAGTGTTACCGGTAGTTTCTCGAAATGTTATAGACCTCATATCGACACGACTTATCGAGCTATTGGGGTCTGACGTTTACCACCCCTAGGCAAGATATGCGACATATCAGACGACGAGACCGGACTGTACGGTAGTGTTACTGGTTGGATTCACTGGAGTGTGAGCGGGCTTGCTCGTCGATCTTCTGATCGCTCAATACCCGGGTGGCCGTTACGTTTAGCAGACCGCTTGCGGCTTGTGGGTGTTTGATATAATCATCACCTACTGCCGGCGTATTGATAAGTCTTTAGAGTCCTACAAAGAGGTTTCCTGGCTCAAGCGAAACGAAATAGGAGCGCATATGAGATATGTGCGGGACCGAGAATGATACCAGTATGTGATACTGTATTCGATTCTCGCGATTTGTGACACTGATCGGTTATATGTGATATAGCCGGGTTATCGGATCAAGTGTTGATTCGATAAGTTGTTACTGTTGATATTAGTCGGTTATATATGATATGACCGGGTCATTAAATCAAGTGTTGATTTAATGATTTAATGCATAATTATATATTTGATATATTACTTTGTATTAACTAGTATCGGTTCATTTAAGATGGATATTCTCACTCGGATGTGCACATTGTATATGTGATATATTTTGTGCACTTTATTGTATCATGTTTGATGATATATGATTGCTAGGGTTTGTGTAAAGAATTAAACCTTGGTTAAATAAATGGTTAGGGTTTTTATTTTGTTATTCATTCATTTATCTTTTTAAATGGATTAAAAAAGAAATGGGATAAGAAAACAAAATGGTTGCTTTCATTCTTGAAGCTTCATGAAGCTTTGACCAAAGTGACCACTTTGTCTTCATCCTTAACCCTAACCATTCATCTAACCATGGTCAATTCTCTACACTTAACCCTAGTTCAAATTATGATAAGTATTCTTTTTCTTTTGGATTTTAAATTAACTTATCATAACTTCTTCATCTTCTTCTTCTTCACTTCAAGAAAAAGCTTGAAAGCTTTAATGGCAAAGTGAGAAAAAGAGTGAGAAATCCAATTCTAAAATGAACCCACTTCCTATTTCTTCATCCTCTATCTCTTGCCAAGTAGTAGAGTGTGTTTTCTTCACAAGTTTCTTGACATGGTGAAGTTGGAGCTTGATCTAGCGATGCCTCGACGTAGATCATCTTCGGCATCGTCGTCGATGACCTAGCCCGCTTCTTCTCCGATGAAGCCGACGCTAGAGCCCGGGATCCGTTTTGGACAGCGAGGACACATCATCACGGAGCTATGGAGGTGGAGCACCGGATCTACAAAGGTTGTATATCTGTTCCCTCAGTTAAAATGTTAACTAGTTTCTTTTGTCGCCTAGACTTCTAGCCAACAGTCCGTGTTACGGTTTCTCGGCACCGTTAAAATTGTAAAATGGCATGGTTGATGCCTTTTGAGACCTCATGAGAGTGCCTAAGAACCCTACAGTGGTATCAGAGCCTAGCTAGAGCCTTAGGCGAAGTCCAGACGGAGTTTGAAGTCCGAACGACCCGAAACCCCAACCCCAAAAATGCTCTCTGGACTTTTTTCAAAAACAGGGTTTTTTGTGAATTAAAAATATTCAGAAATATCAGCAGGAATATCTAAGAGTTACTGTAAATTTCGATGATCTAATTCCATTAAAGAGCCGCGGTTCCGCGGCACGAGCATGGCTCGTGCGGCGGATCCGCGGCCTGTTTGTCGTTTTATGAGTTGACGTTTGCACAGTAACTCCTACTTAACAGTGCTGGTTTTCCTGGGAATTTTTAATACTTATTCAAGAGTTGAATTTTCTGGGGTTGTTTTGGGGATTCGAATGTTCGATCGGATTATCAAATTTTGTCTGTGTGGCTTTCGGGATAATTTTAGAATATGTTAAAAAGTTCGACCGGATATAAATACCCAATTTTTCCTCTGTCGGGAAATTTCCAAGTGTTGGATTTTTCCGTAGTTTAAAGACGTTCTAAGTAGTGCAAGTAACTCGATGGACCCTCTAGAAGACAACAAACCTTAACTCGATTATGTGACCGTCTTGAACTGCCCTTTGAACCTTCGGGTTTGGGGCAGTACGGCGTGCCACATGTGAGGCGTTGGCTTGACCCTTCTACGGCTGGACCGTTGGTACTGAGGCACGAACTGAATGTTTTTAGACTTGTTTCATGTGTTGATCTGTATCCGGAAAACTTGGGTGTTTGATTGTTCGATCGGAAAGTTTGACATTTTCTATTTATCCGGAATGGGATACAATAATTGGAATTCACAATAAGTTATGAGATAACTGAATGAATGTTATAAACATAGCAGTTTAGTCTCACTTGATCGGTTGCCACAGAATTTTGATGTGATCAAAAGTCCGTCGCAATCACGTAGCGTACGCGGATACTCGCCGGGTAAACTTAATAGACAGCTACACCCCATAGCCCCGACCAAGTGACCGTAGGAGAACCCCGTCGCCGAAAGCATCCGTTCGGGTGCTCGCGGTGGCGGCATTCCGCCTTGGTGCACTTCGTCGACGGCGTCGGGGGTGCGGCCGTATACTGAAGTTTGCGACGAGCATTCGATCAGGATGTCGGGAATCTTGTTGAATTCCCCGACTTGATATTGAAAAGTGTTTTCGATAATGAGACTAAAATGCGGGGTTTATAATTGTTAGGCATGCGATGTCTAAAGAATTCATTTGGTCAGGTATGTGATGTCTGAGGTGGTTGCGGATTCCAACTGTTGTAGTTTTACACTTTCTTTTCTGTGACCGTAAGTGTAATATGTGATATCTCCGGTTTCGTTGCTATATGTCAACGACAATTGGGATGCGCATATTTACTTACGTTGATGACATGTGTTGTTATGTGTTGCTGGATATGTTATATTGGATCGTCGTGTTTGAATAGCCGGGGGTTTTTATGTGAGATGAGAGTTTTTCATTTTCATTCATGTAAAAACTTGTATGTAATATTCTTTTATTTGGGACACTTCCAGGTTGCGGAAGTTGTCACCGTTTGTATATTATTTACTTTTTCGCACTAGGATAGACCCAAGGAGGAGGGCACAAGTAACCGGGTTCTGGAGTCCAGTAGGAGACCAACTCGAGGAGTCGAGTCCGGGTCTCCTAACTCTAGAATTGGTAGGGTTGCTTGCCGCTCTCGTAGGGGTCTAGGGGTGTGGGTTTGGCTATTCATCACGACCGTGGAATCCGTGTTTTATACTGGCTCGTATTGAAAACACGGACGCCCTAGTTTATCCAATATTTCATATGATTCTTCTGCTGCGATATCTGTGATGTGATCATGTGATGTTCTGTGATAGATACAGTATATAGTATATATGATATATTATATAGACGTTACTTATGTTTTACACCCGCGCTAGCCCTGCCCCGCTCTGCCGTTAGTTACCTATCCTAACGGTGCACGAGGGGACATCGAGGCGAATGCTGATGGCATAAGTGTACGTCGTATTTATCTGTGATGTTTAGGTACTTAAATGATGGGACTTCATTAATGAGATTAATGAAATAAAAGAAACCTAAGATGTTGTAGAATCGAATTTCAAAATAAAACAGGTAGCTACAGTTCTTGCTTTGCACAGCGGTATATATGATATATCCTGCACCTTATTCGATAAGGAAAGGACCGAGATCCCTTCACCGGGAGTGACTCCTTTAGCAATAACTGGCAGATGCTACACCCTCGGTTTGTCTTTTGATTGCTTTTAAGAGTTTTTGCTTTGCACAGTGATATATATGATATATCCCGCACCTCATTCGACGAGGAAAGGACCGACGATCCCTTCACCGGGAGTGACTCCTTTAGCAAAACTAGAAAAGCCTCAAAAGCACTCCATTTTTAAAATCATTTGATTCTACAACGATATCGAGTTCATTACTCAATAGGTTTTCAGAAAAACCTGTCGTAGCCCTCCGTCATTTCAGATAAGTCCTATTTAGTATTCGTGCTACGTTTGTTGGCCTGCGTCAAGGCGTAGTGTGCGGTAGCTAACTAGTATTTATCTGCTTATGCATATGATGCAGATTGGATTAGGGTAGTCGTGCGACTTTGTTGGCCTGCGTCAAGGGTCGTGTGGATGGGTTTAATTCAATCAGGAAATGACGGGTTGAACTTGACTAGCGGACTATGGTTTGTTGGCCTGCGTCAAGGTCATAGGACGCTAGGGGAAAAATATTATCGGGAATTTCAAGTGTTGAAATTTGCAATGAGATTGCATACCTTCTATGAGATAGTTGGATCCCGATACCCGCTGCGAGTAATTGTTACTCCTGGGAGAGTTTTACACATTACAATTAGCCGATCAAGTAGGTGTCTAGAAAAGTGTTAACGGGGTTACGCCTCTGGGAAAACGAGGTTTACATTAATTAGGTTCGTGCGAAAGCACGGTGCACCTCCCTCAAAGTACCGACACTGGCCTGGCTAAAAGATTGGCGAACTTGTAGTGTGTAATTAATCCCGGCTAGTCTTTCCTTTTAGGGTTTGAAGGAAGATTTGATAAAAAGCAGTGGGAGCCATCCTGATTAGATAAAATAATAACCAATCTATTCTTGACAGAGCGCACGCTGAGTGTTTTCTTCTCTCTCTCTCCTGGTAGCGACCATGTCACGCCTTAATCAAGATAATAATACGGATAATTGACCGAACCCGCTTGTTATACTGAGCTGGGGAACGTTGGTCCCTCTCCTAGTTATAAATGTTATAAGACAGAGTAGGAAATTGGGGAATACCAGATTTCCCGTGCCGCCCAAACGAAGAGAGTGCATGTTGATGCATCATCTTCGGGTGTGTTCATTACAAAGAAATGTTTCTCAGTATCCTCTACATCCTGAGTATATGATACTGGATCAGGATCCCAGATATGTAATCTGTTACATAGGGCTACAAAAAGGTAGAAAAACTGAGAACGGGTGAAAAGTTTCATGAGGCAGAAAACGGGGCAAGTGTTGTAGCCAAGTCTGTCGGTCACTGTCACCCTGTATTACCAATACATTGATTCTGAACGAATGTTATTAGATACCGAACCTGATATACAAAATCATATCACTCTCTTTATTAGTAAAGAAATGATAAAATTTTGTATTATTGGATAATGTTTTGAACGTTCCCTATATCAAAAGTTGATCGGATCAGGCACGTTATCTAAAAGCATTAATGTTCTAAATCAAACTACAGTTCTTAGTATACAGAACACACACAAGAGGAAGAGTTCAGAAATGAACGGATCCTTCTTGAGGTATTGTAGACTAGGTCAGATCAATATGACCCGACTAGCTAGAGTTACATTTAAATGCATATTTAAATTAGTTTGAATTTACATCTTGTGAAACTCGCCAGTCATGTCACAAAGATAAGATGACCATAGCTCTGTTTATTGGAAACAGAGAAAGAGTTAGTGAACTCTTGGGATGATACATGTTGATGTATGTAGGTCCCCAGTCTACACATGCCAAGACTGGTTCTTTGTACTTCATTACATTCTCTGATAATCTCTCGAGATTCAGATCTATGTTCTTGTTGAAACACAAGTCCGAACCTTTTGAGATATTCACAGAATATAAGCAAGAAGTAGAGAACCAATACGGGTATAAGTATTATGTCCTTTGATGAGATCAGGGAGGAGAATACTTGAGCACGGAAATCCTGGACTATTCTAAAGGAGAATGAGATTCTCTCTCAGCATTACTCCTCCGTATACACCATAGCACGATGGTATATCGGGGCGGAGCAGATACACCCTATTTGATATGGTGTTCTCTATGATGAGTACTACTGAGTTACCTATTTCCATTTGGGAGTTATGCACTTATGAAGTTGCATACTTATTGAATTAGGTTCAAATCAAATCAGTGCCTACCACTTCATATGGGATATGGAAGGGAAAGAGCCCATGTCTTAAGCTAGTTAAGATTTGGGGTTGCCCGGCCTATGTCTAAAAGCAAAATCCGGACAAGCTCGAGGCAAGGTCTGTAATGTAGAACTGGAAAGGTTCCATCTATACAAAATACAGCAGATAATTTGGTAGAACCAAAGGATTCAGTAGTAACCAACGAACCTCAGCCTCTCCGCCGATCTAGCAGGGTTCCTCACCCACCTGAGAGATACTTCGGTTTCTCTATGACAGTGGGAGCGAGGATTGCATCATGAGATGATGATCCAACTAGTTTCGAGCTGGCCATCAAGAGTAAGGACTCTGTAAGAATGGCGGGATGTTTAGCGATCTGAGATGGAATCCTTATACACCAACAAAGTATGGACTTTGGTTGCTATATCTGAAGGGTTAAATCCCCATCAGGAGCAAGTATATCTTGAGAAGATTACTTGGTGTACATGGAAAAGTTGAGACTTTCAAAACTAGACTTGTTAAAAGTTTGCATCATTTACCAGGCGTGGATTATGATGAAACCTTTTTCAAGTAGCCATGCTTAAGTCCATCCAGATCCTACTTGCCACGACTATATACCATGACTACGATATCTGGTGGTTGGGTGTCATGACAGCACTTCTAAAATGATGTTTTGGAAGAGGGCGTCTATAAGTAAACAGCCAGAGGGCTTCGTAAACAGTGGGAGCAGCTGAAACGCGTGCAAGATGTTTTATGTGCTAAAACAGGCATCGCGGAGTTGGAACATCTGTTTTGATGTAGTAGTCAAAGAGTTTGACATCATCAAAATGGTAGATGAACCTTGTATAAACAAAAAGGTAGTAGGGAGTATGGTGGTGATCCTCGTAGAGTACGTGGATGACATACTCTTGATAGGGAAGGAGTTTCCTATGCTACACTCGATCAATCTCTGCTTATCACAAGGATTCTCCATATATGATCAAAATGATACCTCCTAAATCCTGAGTTTTGGATCTATGAGATAGATTTAATTGGATGTTAGGATTCTCACTAGTTGTAGTGAGATGGTATCAATCGATCCTGGGAAGAATCACTGGAAGTGTTCCAGGGTGATAAAGACGACTGAATGTCAGTCGCAGGCATTGTCTTTACCCTCAATAAAGGGACGGTATGTTGGAAGAGTTCCAAGCTAGATACCGTGACATACTAGACGATAAAGGCAGGATACATCGCTACTTAAGATGCTACCAAAGAGGCTGTTTGGGTGTATATTGGTTCATGAGAAGAACTACGTTCCAACCATTGTGAGACAATGAAGTTGTGGCTTATGCCAAGGAACGAAGGTCCCATCAGTGATCCAGACATATTCTAAGGCAGTATCACCTGATCATGGAGATGGTTGATCTCTAAAAAATCGAGGTAAGGAGAGTAGACTCAGAGGATAACACGGTGGATCCACTCACGAAGGCCAATTCCCAGAGAGAGACTTTTATGGGATGGTTGAGTATGAGATACTACAACCACTGCTACCGATGGCCCCAGTGCAAGTGGGAGATTGTTAGTTATATGTATGCCCTATAGGCCATTACTGTACATTGGATGTATATTGTAGTGGATGCCGGGACATATATAGGGAGGACTTTCTTGCTCGACATGATAGTATGCTATCTGGTTACCCTTTACCTTAACGTGTATACTGATTGTCTCTCTGTTACATGTTGGTAAAGCCCTTAGGATGTGTACTTGACTATCTGGACTATGATGCGGATCATACTAGTGGGGACATGCTAGTCTATAAGTACATCCTTCAAAGTCCCTAGTCGTGGGTGTATCGAGACAGGGCATCGATATACCAGAGTAGACTAGCGTATACCTTCTCGACCCATACAGATGGGCGATGGATGATCCCATATCCATTGGTGTTTGACATCGGAGATGATATACGGGTGCTCAGTAGAGACTGGGTATACTGGACGGACTCGCCGAGAACTCCCAGATGGTATTATACCTTACGTCAGATGGCAGTTCTCTGGTGACACTGGTACAGAGTAGTCTGTTGACCCGATATCGTCATAGAGTCTTGTGTCGTTCCCACTGTGCTTTGATTTCCATCTTACCACGTCCAAGAGGGCGTGCAAAATGGGGGTTTTTGGGTACAGTCCCGAGTCACATGGAGGCAATGAGCGATAGGAGGGGATTCGTCTCTCCCGGTATAGGGGGTTGATGTTGCGCTGTGTTCGATTAGCTATAACAAGAAATCCATGGTCAGGATTGCTGAGATTTACTGGTAAGTGTTACCAGTAGTTTCTCGAAATGTTATAGACCTCATATCGATACGACTTATCGAGCTATTGGGGTCTGACGTTTACCACCCCTAGGTAAGATATGCGACATATCAGACGACGAGACCGGACTGTACGGTAGTGTTACTCGTTGGATTCTCTGGAGTGTGAGCGGGCTTGCTCGTCGATCTTATGATCGCTCAATACCCGGGTGGCCGTTACGTTTACAGACCGCTTGCGGCTTGTGAGTGTTTGATATGATCATCACCTGCTGCCGGCGTATTGACGAGTCTTTAGAGTCCTACACAGAGGTTTCCTGGCTCAAGAGAAACGAAATAGGAGCGCATATGAGATATGTGCGGGACCGAGAATGATACCAGTATGTGATACTGTATTCGATTCTCGCGATTTGTGACACTGATCGGTTATATGCGATATAGCCGGGTTATCGGATCAAGTGTTGATTCGATAAGTTGTTACTGTTGATATTAGTCGGTTATATGCGATATGACCGGGTCATTAAATCAAGTGTTAATTTAATGATTTAATGCATAATTATATATTTGATATATTACTTTGCATTAACTAATATCGGTTCATTTAAGATGGATTTTCTCACTCGGATGTGCACATTGTATATGTGATATATTTTGTGCACTTGATTGTATCATGTTTGATGATATATGATTGCTAGGGTTTGTGTAAAGAATTAAACCTTGGTTAAATAAATGGTTAGGGTTTTTATTTTGTTATTCATTCATTTATCTTTTTAAATGGATTAAAAAAGAAATGGGATAAGAAAACAAAATGGTTGCTTTCATTCTTGAAGCTTCATGAAGCTTTGACCAAAGTGACCACTTTGTCTTCATCCTTAACCCTAACCATTCATCTAACCTTGGTCAATTCTCTACACTTAACCCTAGTTCAAATTATGATAAGTATTCTTTTTCTTTTGGATTTTAAATTAACTTATCATAACTTCTTCATCTTCTTCTTCTTCACTTCAAGAAAAAGCTTGAAAGCTTTAATGGCAAAGTGAGAAAAAGAGTGAGAAATCCAATTCTAAAATGAACCCACTTCCTATTTCTTCATCCTCTACCTCTTGCCAAGTAGTAGAGTGTGTTTTCTTCACAAGTTTCTTGACATGGTGAAGTTGGAGCTTGATCTAGCGATGCCTCGACGTAGATCATCTTCGGCATCGTCGTCGATGACCTAGCCCGCTTCTTCTCCGATGAAGCCGACGCTAGAGCCCGGGATCCGTTTTGGACAGCGAGGAGACATCATCACGGAGCTATGGAGGTAGAGCACCGGATCTACAAAGGTTGTATATCCGTTCCCTTAGTTAAAATGTTAACTAGTTTCTTTCGTCGCCTAGACTTCTAGCCAACGGTCCGTGTTACGGTTTCTCGGCACCGTTAAAATTGTAAAATGGCATGGTTGATGCCTTGTGAGACCTCATGAGAGTGCCTAGGAACCCTACAAACTTGCCAAAGCCAAGGGTCCTCATTCTTGTATTTAGATTTTAGAATACATGTGTTGTTCTTCTTCCTCCTCTCATCTTTTCTCCATTAAAAACTTGTAGTGAGCTTTTGTGAAGTGAAGAATGAATAAAGGAGTTCTTGTTCTTACCATGCTTATCTTGTTGTAATTGTTAATTATAATTGCTTGTATTTTTCATTTGCTAATCTAGTTGTTGTTATTTGTTGTTTTTTTCTTACTTGTTCTCTTTTTCTTTATCCTTAAACAACAATGATGCTTAAGCTTGATCCTTGCCAATGTGAGGTCTCAAATAGCTAGTTGTAATCTTCTAACCTCTTTCTTTCTATTTTCCTCCTTTTGTTTTATTTTCTTTTTCCTATAATGGGTGAGTAATTTTCATACTTGTTAGGGTAGGATAAGGAATGTTTGAGAGAAGGAAATCTCTCCCACTCTTTTCTTACCCAACATCTTGATTCGGACTCCCGTTAATTAAACCACAATCCGCTCCCTACGGCACCCTATCCTACATGATAGCGGTGATTCCTTAGTGAGACCGGTTGTGGTTGAATTAACCGGAGGTTAAGGCTAAGAGCCAAGAACGGACGGACAAGCACCAAAAGGAAGAACTTATGCGTTGGAAAGCCTAGCTTATACTCGCAAGTTCCTTCCTAGTCGTGCTAATCCCTGTTGTTGCTGATTACCGTAACACCGATATTAAGAGTGGCAACGAAAGAAGTGAGCGACTCCTAACTCAAACTAACCTAATCCTAACCCTAACAAGCTCTCTCTATATATCGTTTTAGCACATAGTTAATCTAAAAACAAACCTGGACATTTGGACTTAACTCGTTAAAGCACATAGAAAAAGATTCCCATCTCCCTGCGGACGACCCGTACTCAACCGGCTAGCTACAAGCGAATCCGTCTTGATTGCGGTAATTAACTAAGCACGCAAAAACACTACCAATCAAATGGCGTCGTTGCCGGGGAGACGGTAGTTTATTTCTTTGTGTAATTTCGGGTTAATTTGTGAATATAAATATAACCGAAGAACAAAACAAAAAATATATATAGTAAAAATGTCACGACCCAAAGTTTGGCCCGTGACCGGCACTTAACCACGTAACGCCTACAGACGTAACGCGACTAAGTAAGCCGAAAACCCAGAAATCTAAAACCCTTTTTAAGAATAAGTAAAGAACTACATGTTTAAAAATCAATGTTTTTAAATAACTAAGCCGAATATGCAATTTAAAAACAGTACAATCTTTTCCAGAAATTTCGGCAGAGTTTCTTTTGTAAAACCGGCCCCGAATGGGGTACAACAAGAATGACCATATATATATATGCAATGATAAAGGCATCCCCAAGCGGGAGCTAGCTCTTCGTCAATAGACGGTCACGACCACACATGCAACAATAATATACAACGCCAAGTGGCGAGGGTCAAACCCAAAAGAAAGCTCAAGCAACAAGAAACCCCAATACTACTAAGCGCGACTCTAAGGTCGAATAATACAATACTGTCTCTAAGTCTGAAAGAATATACAAGTTTTGGTTGATGGAAATTCTAGATACAATGAGTAAAATAAATACAAGGGTGGTTCTTGATGCAAGAGAATCCACCTACCAAAAGCAAACCACCCGCAAGAAAGTAGTGTGCCAGAAATGCCGCAATAAAACCTGTACGGCAGAACCTGCAAGAACTGTGGCACAACGGGGGTGAGTTGCCAACTCGTGAATAGAAACATCTACAAGCAGAAACCGAATGCAAGACATAAACCTAAGTCAACAATCAGTAATATAATCCACAAGAGTACATCTGAGTGTAATAAGGTGGCAAGGTAACATCTAAATATGTAAGTGGTGCCAAGTACTCAGGTAATAACATGTCATGAATGTAAGGTATGCTGTATGAAGTAAATATGATGAAGTATCAAAAGATATCAATACACATATATTAGCGTCCCATTCCACTAATATTGGTGTAAGGGTATATATAACAGCGCCCTCATACCCTGTTATATATACAAATGAAGTATGATAAGTGTAAATCCAGTCTGTATATGATCCATGTCTGTATATGATCCATATCTGTATATGATCTATGTCTGTATATGATCCATATCTGTATATGATCTATGTCTGTATATGATCCATATCTGTATATGATCTATGTCTGTATATGCGTGGAACCCGTCCACCCGTCACCCAATGACAATAAACATCATGTATGCAATATGAGGATATAAACAACATCATGGTAAAACATCATGAAACCCGTGCCAAGCATCGACACGTAAATCCTCATCCATATGGGGCTCCGTCTGCGGTATCGGCCCTCGGCCCCGGCAGTACGAGTCAACCCATGTCCATCTCTGGGCTCCGTCTGCGGTATCGGCCCTCGGCCCCGGCAGTACGGGTCAGCCCATATCCATCTCTGGGCTCCGGTCGGAATCCTCCAGATATCCGCCGAGCTAAAGTACAATCACCGGTAGGTAGTAGTCCCTCTGCCGGGCTCACCGTCTATCACACAGCGAAACCGTTCTCGCCCCGGGGTACCATACCGGGTCCACCATGTACCCGTAATCGGCCTCAACCGCCTCCTCGATTCGGGTTTTCATGTATCACTCTAGCACCGAGAAAACACATGGTGGACGCACCGAAATATCATATCAAGGGAACCGGGTTTTTAAATGATTACATATTTGAAATAGCCACGGTTCCCAAATCCAGAAATCACATATAATCCAAACCAAAATGTAAGTCACTAATCTGATATGATATGTGCGTCAAACATAAATATCATGTCAAGTCACAAATAGATGAGCTACAATATAATGATCAGGTGTGATATAAGCATCAATGTGAGTATCAAGTCATGTCACATATAAATGAGCTACAATATGATGATCAGATGTGATATAAGCATCAATGTGAGTATCAAGTCATGTCACATATAAATGAGCTACAATATGATGATCAGATGTGATATAAGCATCAATGTGAGTATCAAGTCATGTCACATATAAATGAGCTACAATATGATGATCAGATGTGATATAAGCATCAATGTGAGTATCAAGTCATGTCACATATAAATGAGCTACAATATGATGATCAGATGTGATATAAGCATCAATGTGAGTATCAAGTCATGTCACATATAAATGAGCTACAATATGATGATCAGATGTGATATAAGCATCAATGTGAGTATCAAGTCATGTCACATATAAATGAGCTACAATATGATGATCAGATGTGATATAAGCATCAATGTGAGTATCAAGTCATGTCACATATAAATGAGCTACAATATGATGATCAGATGTGATATAAGCATCAATGTGAGTATCAAGTCATGTCACATATAAATGTGTACAATATGATGATCAGATGTGATATAAGCATCAATGTGAGTATCAAGTCATGTCACATATAAATGAGCTACAATATGATGATCAGATGTGATATAAGCATCAATGTGAGTATCAAGTCATGTCACATATAAATGAGCTACAATATGATGATCAGATGTGATATAAGCATCAATGTGAGTATCAAGTCATGTCACATATAAATGTGTACAGGTCTATGTGTACAATATGCTATGCGGGAATCATACCATGAATGCAGCAGTACTACAGTGTAGTGGCATAGCAATTATCGATGATGAAGTGTGTGAGCCGACAATCAGTGTACGTGGAACATACGCATCATCGATAATGGTGCTGGTGTCCTAACAGCATGATGGCAATATAACAATAAGCACAAGTGATGCCATGCAATCAGTATGAACAGGTGCAATCGAATAATCAACGCAATAGTGAAGAATCTAACTCAAAAGCTATATCATGCAACCTTGCCTTTTGAAATAAGATGAATCGGGGTCTTTGGTAAAACAAGGGCTACGGTGTTTAGAAAATAGACACTACACATTTGAAAATATCCGTAGAATCCCCTTTTTCCTATCTTGTAATATTCCCGATTCGTTAGTTTTAAATAGGTATGACTCTGGTCTAATCTAACATCTACTATGCAACTACTGATCTAAGTATCATGCAAGTCTGGAGGGGTATGGAAACCGCCTAAATCTGAGTCGATACATATATGAAGGTATATAGTCGGTGATCTCGCCTCAATGTCATATCATAAGATATCCTCGAGTTATGAGTGCGGATCTATCATCAATATCGGCTCGTACGGTAATCATCGTACGGCATCCCAATAGCTGGGTAGGGGTCAGTGTCACACTATCTCATCACATATCAGGTATCACTATCGTCATATCATACAGTCTGGGGTACTACTCTATGTCTAGCACCAAACGATACCATCAGTGAAGTATACATGCGGGGTAAACACATATCACAAGCCCGCAAGAAATCACAAGTTATATCCCACAATGAATCGTATCCAATCACCGATCTCACGTCATCAAGCCCACATCATCTACTCATCCCCAAAGTCATCAAACATCATCCATCAAGAGTAGGTATAAGAGATATACAAGTGTAGGCGTGTAAGTGCAATTCTATCCTAGGGCTCGCAACTAGGAACTACACTAATCACTTCTACCCTACACTATCCACAATACTTCTAACACAAAGCTACAACACACTAAAACTATCACACATCTACTATATATATTATACTAACTACGGACTGCGGGGGTGCTATACGCCATCCACCCGACTTCCCCCTGTAGATATAATCTACTCACCTGAAACATCATTTGCGGACATCACCACGCAATTGCTTGTCGTCCCGAAGTCTTCATGGGTACCTACACATCAAATATCGTATATGCGCATTAAAACCAAATCCAAGCTAAAACGGCGCACGAAATCCAAAGCGATACGATAAGGGGGCCTATAGGTGAGAACCTATGGCACGCCTTCAAAACCACATATAAATCCTCTATATCGTCGTATAAACGCCAAATAGTCGAGGCAAAACACAAACCACCATTTCAGAAATGAAAATACGGAATACGGAAACACGAATCCAAAATAACAACTTAGGATATATGTCCCAGATTTTACCCCAGGTCACTTTATACAAATCTATGAATACCAGGGGCCTAAACTAACAATGTAGGAGCTACAGAACCAACACGAGCAAAATTGGTGGGACCCAGGCCGCAATTGGCGGCCAAAAGGAGGAAATTGGCGGCCGTACGGATGAGTTGGGGGCTGGGGTTTGGGGTGTTTCCTCTATGGTGCCTGCACATCTCAATTTCCACTCAATATTATTTTAGGGGTCTCGTGGTGATAGCAGATTCAAATTAACCTTCCCAGATTTCACATTTTCCCCGATATCGGTTTCTAAAATCCGTATTTCTGGTTCTAGCTTCGGGTTTTGGGTTCCAATTCATGCACTAGGGTGTTTACAAGTCCTCTACTGAGCTCAATTTCATCATACAACACCAATTCCCTAAAACCCTAACTAGGTTATTACCAAGTCCATAATATCACACAATATCGATATATTCTTAACATGGGGTTAAAGGAAATGCTAAAACTAAGCAAATGGTTCAGAAATTACCTTGATTGGCAACTCAAGAACTTTCTTGAGTTGCCCTCTAGTGGCCAAATCCATGCTTTCTTAGTCCATCTTGTAGATCTCAAGCTTGTGCATCTTTTTCGTGAAACCGATATATAGTTTTGGGGTTGTTTTTGAGATGCTTTTGGGCTTGAAGAGGGGAGGATGATGGAGGGGAGGCAGCAGCAGCAAGAGGGGAAGGAGAAGGGAAGGAAATGATGGGAGAAGAATGGTTAAGTCCCAAGGTCAAAGAGCCCATACTCCTCTCTCTCACCTACTCTCATTCTTTAATCCTTTTTCTTTTCTTTTCCTTTTTCTTTTAATTCCCTAACCTTCTTACAAGAATATTAAACCCAAAATGAGAAACCATGGTAGAAAGTGCACAAGTGTAGGAAAAATATTGTGTGCATGTTTTGTTCAAATTTGTTAAAAACCGATTAGCGATTTTAATCGCGATTAGCGCTAAATTAGTGTCAAACTAATCACAAAAACTTAAAAATGTCATAATTCACTAATTTACCCTATTTTAGAATTTTCCATAATTTTCCATAATTTTTCTAACATTTTTCCTATTTATTTGCATTTAATATTAAAATAATCAATAAAATAATATTAAATTATAAAAATTCCCAAAATTAATATTTTATACTTTTGAAAATGTTACAATCTACCCCCCTTAAAGAAATTCGGTCCCCGAATTTAAATTTAAACCCCCACTACTAAAACAATTTCAGTAATAATCCATTTGTCGGGGCTCCGAAAACATCAACACATAGAGAATATCATTAAAAAAAAAGTACTACTCTACTAGAAATCAATCCCCAAAATGCATATATAAGAATATCCTATGCGTCTGGTGCGCAAGGAATCAAAATCCATATATGTGTCAAACAGGTATAGAAAACAACATCTAAGTGCAACGGGTGTGCACGAAACATCTGTCGTAGGCAACGTGTGTGCCTGACAGAAAAAGCAGGTGCATATGAAATGCACGAGGAATTCCGATTTAGTGCATCTGGTATGCACCAAAATCGTATATCAAAACACTAAAGATGTATGAAAACTATGCTGGAAGTGCAAATCAAATCACTGAATACGATAGGCATGAAATCTCAATCAATATCTCAAATGTAATAACTCAGCGCAAAATATATAAATATCCAGTGGGTGCATGAAACAATATCATGAAACTCAATCATCAAAACTAAATCATGCAAGCAGAACGCACAAAATACCGAAATCCCAAAGTGACGGATACGTGATAATCGAATCACAAAATCACAAATCATAAATACCGTCGTCGGTAGTTCCTCCTTCGAGGTCGAGAAGGAGTCGGTGCAATCCACTGCTAGCAGCGCAGGATATCTACTGCCTCTTGCTCACGGTCTGGCGTCCTCTGACTCTGGGTCCTTATCTTCTCTGCGGATTTCCTACCTCGCAGTCAATCGGCTCATCGGCCCTGTCAGGTGTGCTAACGGGGACGATTCCGTTCTGGCACTTCTCTGGTCACCTCTCGGTCAATCCTCATGACCACTCGTAAGGCAGCATATCACTGGCGTCGGCCTCTGGCTCTCTGAATGTACGTCACACATCTGATCCTGGGTGCAAACATCATTGCAGCAATGTCCTGGAAGGAATCCTGCTTAAGGTCTCTTCCAATCATGCCTATGCCGATCTGTACAGAGGCTGGCTCTCTTGTACTACCTCTTCTCGCTTGATAGACATCTGTGTCCTCAGCACAACATTCTCTCGGAAATTGGTCTCATCCCACGTCTCTGTAAGCATATCAGGTCTCTAGTCTCGACGGGAAGTAATGACAGCTCGCCAGTGTCTCACACGAACCTCTGGTTCCACTTGTCTCCATCGTCGTCCACTATGACGTCACGCCAAGCTACCTTGCACTGCACTGTTCTCGGCCACGGTCAATCTGAAGTCTCTCACACAGACTCGAAATCGCGTACTCTGTAGCTTCATCATTCTGTAAAAGATGTCAGGCTGAACTGGTCCTCGGGAACACGTCCCAACCATCGGAGGAATACTCATCTCTCGTCCGTCCTTGATCAATTCGCAACGCATCTGGGTAAATTCCTCTATTCGATCCTGGTCAACTACCTCGTCGATAATGCCGAACTCTGTCCTGCTGGGTGTGCGCAATGCTACCACTCCTGGTCTAGGTCTTCTCGTATCGTACTCCAGAAAGGTCCTGTCGAGGTCCCTTTCTCAAATCTCATTCCTGCCGAAATGCCCGGAAGTCGTCATCCAATGCTGAAGCTAAAGCCTATTCCGGAACGGCTACATACTTATCGCATTCTTTCTAGAAGATCTATCCACATACCACGCCTCTGGGTGTGTATAGCATCTCTGATGTCAGCGGAGTGGGACGTCATCTCATCGAAACCTCGTACGAACTCTCTACTCCACATTGCTCAATGTCGACTGATTCGGACTCGTCTCATCCTGGCTGCATGTACTGTGCTCCAACGGCTATGCTCGCATCTGGAGTCTCCCAAGCAGTGTCCCATCACGATATCCGAAAGATGTCGAACCATCCGATCGACTCGTCAGATCCTCATAATCCCCCAAGAGCTCACATCTCGGGTACAGTTTAATAGTATCGAGTACATGCCACAGCGTCGGTGGTCCAGCCGTAGAAGGGCAAACCCAAGCCTCACTAACGGCGCCGCGGAACCGCCGTAAACCCTAAGGTTCAAAGGCTGTCACACGGTCATTAAGTCGAGTTAGGGTTTCATTCTTCTAGAGGGTCCATAGAATCACCTGCATGTCTTTCCGTATACTTTAAACTTGGAAAATGGGCTCCTGACATTCGATCGTCTCCATCGACTCTCAACGAACCTGCGTGAAATCGTCTCCAGCTGGAAACAATCTATCTGATGACCTCGCATCGGTAACGAACGAACCACATGTCCTAGTCATTCATCCTCAGGTGACTAGCGACTCGCTTTCATCTCTCTGAGTATATGCTCACGCTGCAACAGCTCCAATCATCTGGGCGATATCTCATCATTTGCCGCAACAACTGGTTCATACGCCTGTACGCCGAAAAATGCCTCAATCCTCCAGGAAGGGCGATACATAGGCGGTCAGCTCTGGATCGGTCTGCTCTAGATCTGAGTAAGATTCTCCACACTGGAATTCTTCAACTCAACTGGGCCCGCTCTGGCGCAAAATCGGACGAATCACCTTCGTCTCTCAAATCGGGTAGACTAGCTATCATCTGTCTCATATCTGTCTGAAAGCTCCGGCAATCTCAGCTCGTAAGCTCCGAAAGCAATATCTTGTCGATCTCAGCAACAGCTGGTCCATCTGTCTGCACGGTAGGCGACATCACTATCTCTGAGGTATGCCGTACATCAACAGTCCTCTTTCAACTGGCAGTTCTAACAATGGCCCGAGCATCCGGTGCACAACCAAGCACTCACCTCCACTAGAGGTCACAATCACCAATACTAACTCGAGACATTCCCATGTCACCAGAAAACACAATGGTCGGCCCTCGTACCAAACGAGCTCACACCGGCCGTAACCCTAGCAACAGCCCAAACTGTGCTCAAACATGGTGACAGGAATCTCAATCGAGTATCAAAAGAGTACACCAGTGGCAAGAAGGGAACCAACAGATCCAAAGTGGATACATGATCATAGGAAGGAACAGCATCAATGAAGATATGATCATGAACTAATAGAATCGGGGATCTCAAATGGATGTATAATCCTGGATATGAAGGGAATCACTGATCTCGAAAAGTATGCACATCCTAAGGTTCCTTAAGCGGAGTGGCGTGTCGTAAGTATGCCGCGGAACATACCAACGGTACGTCACTCTACTTTAGTCACCTATTCCATCAACCAAGGGTCATCCTAATACGACGAAAGTTCGGGTCTAATACCCCCTCGACCAAGTCTAAGTTCCGTAAGGTCAAGCCTAAGTTCCGTAAATATATATAAATGCCCTAGGCTCCACATAGTCAAACTCAGACTCGAACCAAGGTCAACCTAGCGCTCTGATACCAACTTTGTCACGACCCAAAGTTTGGCCCGTGACCGGCACTTAACCACGTAACGCCTACAGACGTAACGCGACTAAGTAAGCCGAAAACCCAGAAATCTAAAACCCTTTTTAAGAATAAGTAAAGAACTACATGTTTAAAAATCAATGTTTTTAAATAACTAAGCCGAATATGCAATTTAAAAACAGTACAATCTTTTCCAGAAATTTCGGCAGAGTTTCTTTTGTAAAACCGGCCCCGAATGGGGTACAACAAGAATGACCATATATATATATGCAATGATAAAGGCATCCCCAAGCGGGAGCTAGCTCTTCGTCAATAGACGGTCACGACCACACATGCAACAATAATATACAACGCCAAGTGGCGAGGGTCAAACCCAAAAGAAAGCTCAAGCAACAAGAAACCCCAATACTACTAAGCGCGACTCTAAGGTCGAATAATACAATACTGTCTCTAAGTCTGAAAGAATATACAAGTTTTGGTTGATGGAAATTCTAGATACAATGAGTAAAATAAATACAAGGGTGGTTCTTGATGCAAGAGAATCCACCTACCAAAAGCAAACCACCCGCAAGAAAGTAGTGTGCCAGAAATGCCGCAATAAAACCTGTACGGCAGAACCTGCAAGAACTGTGGCACAACGGGGGTGAGTTGCCAACTCGTGAATAGAAACATCTACAAGCAGAAACCGAATGCAAGACATAAACCTAAGTCAACAATCAGTAATATAATCCACAAGAGTACATCTGAGTGTAATAAGGTGGCAAGGTAACATCTAAATATGTAAGTGGTGCCAAGTACTCAGGTAATAACATGTCATGAATGTAAGGTATGCTGTATGAAGTAAATATGATGAAGTATCAAAAGATATCAATACACATATATTAGCGTCCCATTCCACTAATATTGGTGTAAGGGTATATATAACAGCGCCCTCATACCCTGTTATATATACAAATGAAGTATGATAAGTGTAAATCCAGTCTGTATATGATCCATGTCTGTATATGATCCATATCTGTATATGATCTATGTCTGTATATGATCCATATCTGTATATGATCTATGTCTGTATATGATCCATATCTGTATATGATCTATGTCTGTATATGCGTGGAACCCGTCCACCCGTCACCCAATGACAATAAACATCATGTATGCAATATGAGGATATAAACAACATCATGGTAAAACATCATGAAACCCGTGCCAAGCATCGACACGTAAATCCTCATCCATATGGGGCTCCGTCTGCGGTATCGGCCCTCGGCCCCGGCAGTACGAGTCAACCCATGTCCATCTCTGGGCTCCGTCTGCGGTATCGGCCCTCGGCCCCGGCAGTACGGGTCAGCCCATATCCATCTCTGGGCTCCGGTCGGAATCCTCCAGATATCCGCCGAGCTAAAGTACAATCACCGGTAGGTAGTAGTCCCTCTGCCGGGCTCACCGTCTATCACACAGCGAAACCGTTCTCGCCCCGGGGTACCATACCGGGTCCACCATGTACCCGTAATCGGCCTCAACCGCCTCCTCGATTCGGGTTTTCATGTATCACTCTAGCACCGAGAAAACACATGGTGGACGCACCGAAATATCATATCAAGGGAACCGGGTTTTTAAATGATTACATATTTGAAATAGCCACGGTTCCCAAATCCAGAAATCACATATAATCCAAACCAAAATGTAAGTCACTAATCTGATATGATATGTGCGTCAAACATAAATATCATGTCAAGTCACAAATAGATGAGCTACAATATAATGATCAGGTGTGATATAAGCATCAATGTGAGTATCAAGTCATGTCACATATAAATGAGCTACAATATGATGATCAGATGTGATATAAGCATCAATGTGAGTATCAAGTCATGTCACATATAAATGAGCTACAATATGATGATCAGATGTGATATAAGCATCAATGTGAGTATCAAGTCATGTCACATATAAATGAGCTACAATATGATGATCAGATGTGATATAAGCATCAATGTGAGTATCAAGTCATGTCACATATAAATGAGCTACAATATGATGATCAGATGTGATATAAGCATCAATGTGAGTATCAAGTCATGTCACATATAAATGAGCTACAATATGATGATCAGATGTGATATAAGCATCAATGTGAGTATCAAGTCATGTCACATATAAATGAGCTACAATATGATGATCAGATGTGATATAAGCATCAATGTGAGTATCAAGTCATGTCACATATAAATGAGCTACAATATGATGATCAGATGTGATATAAGCATCAATGTGAGTATCAAGTCATGTCACATATAAATGTGTACAATATGATGATCAGATGTGATATAAGCATCAATGTGAGTATCAAGTCATGTCACATATAAATGAGCTACAATATGATGATCAGATGTGATATAAGCATCAATGTGAGTATCAAGTCATGTCACATATAAATGAGCTACAATATGATGATCAGATGTGATATAAGCATCAATGTGAGTATCAAGTCATGTCACATATAAATGTGTACAGGTCTATGTGTACAATATGCTATGCGGGAATCATACCATGAATGCAGCAGTACTACAGTGTAGTGGCATAGCAATTATCGATGATGAAGTGTGTGAGCCGACAATCAGTGTACGTGGAACATACGCATCATCGATAATGGTGCTGGTGTCCTAACAGCATGATGGCAATATAACAATAAGCACAAGTGATGCCATGCAATCAGTATGAACAGGTGCAATCGAATAATCAACGCAATAGTGAAGAATCTAACTCAAAAGCTATATCATGCAACCTTGCCTTTTGAAATAAGATGAATCGGGGTCTTTGGTAAAACAAGGGCTACGGTGTTTAGAAAATAGACACTACACATTTGAAAATATCCGTAGAATCCCCTTTTTCCTATCTTGTAATATTCCCGATTCGTTAGTTTTAAATAGGTATGACTCTGGTCTAATCTAACATCTACTATGCAACTACTGATCTAAGTATCATGCAAGTCTGGAGGGGTATGGAAACCGCCTAAATCTGAGTCGATACATATATGAAGGTATATAGTCGGTGATCTCGCCTCAATGTCATATCATAAGATATCCTCGAGTTATGAGTGCGGATCTATCATCAATATCGGCTCGTACGGTAATCATCGTACGGCATCCCAATAGCTGGGTAGGGGTCAGTGTCACACTATCTCATCACATATCAGGTATCACTATCGTCATATCATACAGTCTGGGGTACTACTCTATGTCTAGCACCAAACGATACCATCAGTGAAGTATACATGCGGGGTAAACACATATCACAAGCCCGCAAGAAATCACAAGTTATATCCCACAATGAATCGTATCCAATCACCGATCTCACGTCATCAAGCCCACATCATCTACTCATCCCCAAAGTCATCAAACATCATCCATCAAGAGTAGGTATAAGAGATATACAAGTGTAGGCGTGTAAGTGCAATTCTATCCTAGGGCTCGCAACTAGGAACTACACTAATCACTTCTACCCTACACTATCCACAATACTTCTAACACAAAGCTACAACACACTAAAACTATCACACATCTACTATATATATTATACTAACTACGGACTGCGGGGGTGCTATACGCCATCCACCCGACTTCCCCCTGTAGATATAATCTACTCACCTGAAACATCATTTGCGGACATCACCACGCAATTGCTTGTCGTCCCGAAGTCTTCATGGGTACCTACACATCAAATATCGTATATGCGCATTAAAACCAAATCCAAGCTAAAACGGCGCACGAAATCCAAAGCGATACGATAAGGGGGCCTATAGGTGAGAACCTATGGCACGCCTTCAAAACCACATATAAATCCTCTATATCGTCGTATAAACGCCAAATAGTCGAGGCAAAACACAAACCACCATTTCAGAAATGAAAATACGGAATACGGAAACACGAATCCAAAATAACAACTTAGGATATATGTCCCAGATTTTACCCCAGGTCACTTTATACAAATCTATGAATACCAGGGGCCTAAACTAACAATGTAGGAGCTACAGAACCAACACGAGCAAAATTGGTGGGACCCAGGCCGCAATTGGCGGCCAAAAGGAGGAAATTGGCGGCCGTACGGATGAGTTGGGGGCTGGGGTTTGGGGTGTTTCCTCTATGGTGCCTGCACATCTCAATTTCCACTCAATATTATTTTAGGGGTCTCGTGGTGATAGCAGATTCAAATTAACCTTCCCAGATTTCACATTTTCCCCGATATCGGTTTCTAAAATCCGTATTTCTGGTTCTAGCTTCGGGTTTTGGGTTCCAATTCATGCACTAGGGTGTTTACAAGTCCTCTACTGAGCTCAATTTCATCATACAACACCAATTCCCTAAAACCCTAACTAGGTTATTACCAAGTCCATAATATCACACAATATCGATATATTCTTAACATGGGGTTAAAGGAAATGCTAAAACTAAGCAAATGGTTCAGAAATTACCTTGATTGGCAACTCAAGAACTTTCTTGAGTTGCCCTCTAGTGGCCAAATCCATGCTTTCTTAGTCCATCTTGTAGATCTCAAGCTTGTGCATCTTTTTCGTGAAACCGATATATAGTTTTGGGGTTGTTTTTGAGATGCTTTTGGGCTTGAAGAGGGGAGGATGATGGAGGGGAGGCAGCAGCAGCAAGAGGGGAAGGAGAAGGGAAGGAAATGATGGGAGAAGAATGGTTAAGTCCCAAGGTCAAAGAGCCCATACTCCTCTCTCTCACCTACTCTCATTCTTTAATCCTTTTTCTTTTCTTTTCCTTTTTCTTTTAATTCCCTAACCTTCTTACAAGAATATTAAACCCAAAATGAGAAACCATGGTAGAAAGTGCACAAGTGTAGGAAAAATATTGTGTGCATGTTTTGTTCAAATTTGTTAAAAACCGATTAGCGATTTTAATCGCGATTAGCGCTAAATTAGTGTCAAACTAATCACAAAAACTTAAAAATGTCATAATTCACTAATTTACCCTATTTTAGAATTTTCCATAATTTTCCATAATTTTTCTAACATTTTTCCTATTTATTTGCATTTAATATTAAAATAATCAATAAAATAATATTAAATTATAAAAATTCCCAAAATTAATATTTTATACTTTTGAAAATGTTACAAAAAAACCATCTTGTTATTTTTGATTAGTTTTTGTGCAAGTGTGCAGGATAAAAAGACGGTCGAGTTTAGTGCCAAAGACGTGGGAAGTTAGACCCAAATCTCGCGGCTACACCGCGACGTATCAAGACAAGAACCAACGGTCTACTGTAAATTCTGGAGCAGATCCAGTGAGCAAAGCCAGATTCAGGGGCTTCAAAACTGAAGAGGACACCCAGTCCAGCACCTGCAAGAAATTTGAAGGGCCAACACATCATTCCTACCGCGGAACCACAGCATAAGAGCCCTCTGGCCGCGGAACCGCGGCCATTTGGTGCCCTAAAAACCCTAAAATCTCTGTGAGTCCTTCTGCTCTCCTCCCCACTCTTCTGAACTCCACTGAACTCCACTGAACTGTGTTTTCTGCAGCATTCTTTGCGCAAACTCTCTTCCCCCTTCGAATAAATTGTTTTTGTGAAGGATTCTTTGCGCCGCGCTAAAATAAAAATTGTTTGCAGTTGATTGTTACTGCTTTGCATATATTAATACGGATTTTAAGGGGCTTGAAACCAATCCAGATTGGGTGAGGATTTCATCACCCTTCCCAGGACCCCAGAAATCACAAAAAGCATATGCATTAACCATTGTTTAATTAAAAAATACTAGACTCAGCGCTCAGGACTTCGCGCTCAATAGGACAGAGGACTAGTTACAGGCATCGGCCGTTTATCCTATCCTGACTTTGCGGTGTCTAGGAAAGTGTGTCCAAAGCAAGTGGTTACTTAATTAGGACCACTACTTACATAGTGGGGAGCCCCCCACTTACCTGGCACTTACCTGGCCGCAATTGGCGGAGAAGAGGCGGTTTGAGGTCTTATTTCAAGCCTTTTGGAACAGTTAGGAGCTGTCTAGCTGACCTAGGTGACCCTAGATCTAGGTGTGATTGTGCATATCTTGTTTGTGATTGCTTGAAGCCTTAAGTCCGTACTTAATTTTGTAAAGCTCTTTCTAAAAAGAAAAAAAAACACAAAAACCAAAAAAAAAAAACTTTTATAAAAACTTTCCCTTTTGTCGCCAGAATCCATTTTTCACCTACCTCCTATCGTATTTCTCCATTGACGTTTTCTTACCCTCACCTTCTCCGCTTTGACTATACTAAACTCGTTTAGTGTATGTTCGCTTGGACTCGGGATACTAGCGCCCGCCTAGTCCGTGTTACGTTAGTCGCTACCGACTACGCGATCGACTCAGACGTCGAAACTCCGTCCACGCCTCTTTCACCCTTACCTTTGCCGGCCAACATCGACGTTGACCCAAATTCTGTTCATACATCCTCACCTTCACCATCACCAACCTCTTCTTCCGCGATGTCAGGATTTAATCCAAACATCTCTTTGACTCCCCCGGGATTGACTCCACCTCCTACGGATTCAAATAACCCACCACCACCGCCTGTTGTAGCGCCGCAGCGAATCGCGCTCTACGATCGTTTCTATCCCACCCGTTCTTCACTTACCACCTGTCTTTCTCTTCCACCGGCCAATGGGGATAATTTTGAAATTAAGCCCCACTTCATTAACATGCTTCCGAAATTTCATGGGCTTGAATCTGAAGATGCCTATATCTTCATTAACAAGTTTCAAAATGTTTGTGCCATGATGAAAACTACCCAGCTGTCGGATGATTCTATACGGCTACGGGTCATTCCGTTCACTTTGTGCGATCTTGCTGAAAAATGGCTGTATAGCACCGCTTCCCACTCCATAACCAGTTGGGATGAGTTTGTGAAAGCGTTTCTCAAGAAATTCTATCTGAATCATAAAACCGCAAGGATCCGTAACGAAATCAACCAATTCTCTCAGCTTCCTACTGAACCCTTCTGGAAGTGCTTTAACCGGTATAAAGACCTTCTTGTTCTGTGCCCTCACCATGGTATCGAGAAATGGCAACTTTGCCAAACCTTATACGAGGGCCTGAACCCAGCAACCAAGCAGTTGTTGGAAACCATTTGTCAGGGCCACTTCTTATCGAAATCTGACGAGGAAGCGTGGCAATTCTTCGACGACCTTGCGGAACAAACGCTTCAATGGGAGAGCACTAGACCAACTTCTTCTTCTTCTTCCTCCACCTCTACTGGTCAGTCTAGGGTAGGAATTCACCAACTCGATGTCTCTATTGCGATGAAAGCTGAAATGGCTGCAATAACGAGAAAACTTGAAGCGATAGAGAGCAAATTTTCATCTCCTGCTCCTGCCCCTGTTCTTCCCCTTCGTACCATTTGTGCTTGTTGTTCCGATCCTTCTCACTTAACCGAAGAGTGTCCTTACAATCCACCATCTCAAGGACAGGATTAGGTTAATGCTGCATTTCAGCAAAGACCGAGAAATGATCCATACTCTTCCACCTACAATCCCGGTTGGAGGAACCACCCCAATTTCGCCTGGAATCAGAATCAGCAACAATTCTAAGGCAACAATTTCCAGAGGCCCCCTCCTCCGCAACAACAAACTCAACATCAGTTTCAGCAGCCCTTCCAACCCCAACCTTTTCAAAATCAGACGAACAACTTTGCACCCAACAATTCTTTTCCGCAAAACAACTTTTTTCCGTCAAACAACGATAAGGTTTCCTCGCTAGAACGAAGTCTGGAGGCATTCGTTAAACAATCGACACAATCCACCGCCAACATCCAGTCGTCTATTCAGTCTTTTGTGCAACACACTGCTGCATACGGGCAAAGCATCAAGACCATCGAAGCCCAGATTGCACAGCTGAATGCGGCGTTAAGTGAGCGAGAAAAGGGGAAGCTTCCATCTAAACCACTCCCAAATCCCGGTCACCCATATAATGTACATGTTGCTCTTGAACAACAGAACCATAATGTGAGTGCCGTGACTACATTGAGATCGGGAAGGATGCTGTATAACAACATCGGCACAACAATTGAGGATAATGACACCCTGGCCGCTTCTTCTTCTTCTTCTTCTTCTTCTGAGCCTCTTCTCCATTCGTCAAAAAGCTCTTCTTCTTCTTCTCCTTCTGCTCTGAACGGACCCACTTCTCACTCCACGAAAACACCAGCTCTGGGATCCGTTCCAGCTCCACAATCTCCTCCACAAGCATTGGACTCAACCAATTTTAAAAATGTTCCATTTCCAAACCGGTAGATGTCCAATAAACAAAATCCACAAATGGAGAAGATTCTGGAGTTGTTTAAGCTGGTAAACATCAACATTCCCCTTTTAGATGCTGTTCAACAAGTCCCGTCTTACGCGAAAATCTTAAAGGACTTGTGCATGAAAAAGAGGAAATCTCAGGCACCCAAGAAAGTTTTCTTGGCTAGTGCTGTGAGTGATGCTCTTACCCAATCTTTACCGTAAAAACGAAAGGACCCTGGCTGTCCTATGATTTCGATTACCATTGGGGATAAGAACATCAACCGCGCACTATTAGATCATGATGCCAGTGTTAACCTGCTTCCATACTCAGTATATGAGCAATTAGGTGTAGGAGAGCTGAAACCCACACACTGTACTCTCCAAATGGCCGACCGATCAATCACCCATCCTAGGGGTGAGCTAGAGGATGTGTTAATCATGGTTGGGGACTTCATATTCCCCGTTGACTTCTTTGTATTAGACACACAGCCTGTAGCTAACCCCCGGAATGAAATTCCGGTGATACTCGGTCGCCCATTCCTTACAACCTCAAATGCTGTGATCAATTGTCGCAATGATTCGATGAACCTCTCTTTTGGAAACATGACAATTGAACTCAACATTTTTAGGTTGGGGAATCAGCCCACCGAACCTAATGCTTATATACTATACGTTTGCTCAATCCAGGAGATCACCCCAGAAGAGTGTGAATTCGAGAAGTTTTTGTTCGATCACGATAACCTTAACGCCACTAGTGCGTTCCTCTTCGAACCTGCTGCTGTTTCTGCACCCGATAATGACTACGAGTGTTTCACTTTCTCGAACGATCTTAGCCCCTCACCATCCGAGTTTGAATCCTTCGAATTTCCAGATGAGTTACCTGAACCATCCAACTCGGTCGCTTACACTCGTTTCGAACCTTTGCTGGAATCCTTTGAGTTCGAGACCTTCTCACCAAACTTGCCTTCAATCGTTTCAACTCCAACGCTCGAACTCAAGCCTTTGCCGTCTCACCTTAAGTACGCTTACTTGGGTGAGAACGAGACCCTCCCTGTTATCATCTCGGCTTCTCTAGCTCCAGAGCAAGAGAAAGCCCTTCTTGCGGTCTTGTACAGCAATAGGCAAGCTTTTGGCTGGTCAATGGCGGACATCAAGGGGATTAGTCCCCTGATCGTTGAACATCACATTCATCTGATGCATGATGCCAAACCAGCCAGGGATCCACAAAGGCGATTCAACCCAGTCATGAAGGAGGCTGTGAAAAAGGAAATCGTGAAGTGTCTGGATAGTGGTATCATTTACCCTATCTCTGATAGCCAGTGGGTTAGCCCCATTCACGTTGTCCCCAAGAAATCAGGCATAACGGTCATTACTAACGAGGCGAATGAGTTAATCCCACTCGCATCCAAACCGGGTGGCGAGTATGCATCGATTACAGAAAACTCAACACCGCAACGCGGAAGGACCACTTTCCGCTACTTTTCATTGACCAAATGCTTGAACGATTTGCCGGAAACGAGTACTACTGCTTTCTTGATGGCTACTTCAGCTATAATCAGATTCCCATCGCCGAAAAAGACTAGGACAAGACCACATTCACTTGTCCTTTCGGCACATTTGCATATCGACGCATGCCCTTTGTGTTATGCAATGCGCCCGCTACCTTCCAGCGGTGTATGATGGGAATCTTCTCAGACATAGTGGAGAAATTCCTGGAGATCTTCATGGATGATTTCTCCATCTTCGGCGATTCCTTTAACGAGTGTTTGCTGCATCTTGACGCTGTCCTTACCCGATGTAAGGATAAGAACCTCACTTTGAATTGGGAGAAGTGCAACTTCATGGTGCGCGAAGGTATTGTCTTAGGACATATCATTTCGCAAAATGGCATAGAGGTTGACAAAACGAAGATTGAGGTCATTTCCAATCTCCCTCCTCCCAGATGCGTCCGAGACATCCGAGCCTTCCTTGGCCATGCCGGTTTCTATAGACGGTTCATCAAGGACTTTAGCAAGATTGCTAGGCCCTTGACTCTTCTACTGGCCAAGGACACGCCATTCGACTTCAACTCGAGCTGTGTGACTGCGTTCGAGTCATTAAAAAGCTCACTCACTTCTGCTGCCGTTCTTTCTTCACCTGACTGGACGCACCAATTTGAGATTATGTGCGATGCATCTGACTTTGCCATTGGTGCTGTCCTTGGACAACACATCAACAAGATGCCGCACGTAATCTATTATGCTAGCCGAACCCTGAACGACTCCCAACTTAATTATACAACAACTGAGAAGGAATTCTTGGCTGTTGTATTTGGTTTAGAAAAGTTCAGGCCTTACCTCATCGGCTCTCCAGTCATCGTCTACACAGACCATTCTGCTCTGCGCCATCTTTTTATGAAGAAAGATACAAAATCTCAGCTAATACGTTGGATCCTCTTGCTTCAAGAGTTTGACCTTGTCATCAAGGACAAAAGAGGATGTGAAAACGTAGTCGCCGACCATCTCTCACGACTTCTTTCTTCGCCGTCGCCTCAACTTTCGATCAACGACATTTTTCGGGATGAACAGCTCTTGACAGTATCTCGCGAACCCTGGTTCGCAGATATTGTGAACTATTTGGCCACAGGGCTACTACCGACTGAATGGTCAAGTCAGGACAGACTTCGATTCTTATCCCAAGTAAAACACTTTTACTGGGACGAACCCTATCTGTTCAAGTATTGTCCCGACCAGATTATTCGTCGGTGTGTCCCTGATGATGAATTCAAGAGTGTGCTGTCATTTTGCCACGATCAAGCATGTGGCAGGCATTTTGGCCTCAGAAAGACAGCTGAGAAGATCTTGCAATGTGGTTTCTACTGGCCACAACTCTTCAAAGACACTCATGACTATTGCAGGACTTGCTCCCGGTGCCAACACTTGGGCCGGATATCCCGGAGGAACGAGATGCCGCTCCAACCAATCTTGGTTGTGGAGATTTTCGACGTTTGGGGGATAGATTTCATTGGGCCATTTCCCAGCTCTTTCGGGAACTTGTACATCCTTCTCGCTGTTGATTACGTCTCTAAGTGGGTCGAGGCTGTGCCCAGCCGGACTAACGACAACAAGGTTCTCGTTAGGTTTCTTAAAGAAAACATTTTCACCCGTTTTGGGCACCCCCGAGCGATCATTAGCGACAATGGAACTCATTTCTGCAATAAAACTTTCGAGGCCTTGATGCGGAAATATTCCATTAATCATAAGCTATCTACGCCCTACCACCCCCAAACCTGTGGGCAAGCCGATGTTTCAAATCGGCAAATCAAGCAAATACTGGAGAAGACGGTTTCCAAGAATCGTAAGGATTGGTCGCTGAAACTCACTGATGCCCTTTGGGCATTTTGAACTGCTTATAAGACCGATCTTGGTATGTCTCCCTATCGGCTTGTGTACGGAAAGGCTTGCCACCTCCCTGTGGAAATAGAGCATCGCGCATTTTGGGCGATTAAGGAGCTAAATTTTTCTCTCGAAGATGCGGGCAGCCATCGGAAGCTGCAGTTGAACGAATTGAGCGAGCTTAGAAATGAGGCTTACGAAAACGTGGTTGTCATTAAGAACCGAACGAAGGTGTTTCACGATAAACACCTTTTGCGCAAAACTTTCACACCTGGTCAACAGGTGCTGCTTTACGACACCCGGCTACACTCCCATCCAGGAAAGATCAGATCTCGCTAGAAAGGGCCGTATTTTGTGCGGAATGTGTATCCGCATGGCGTTGTGGATTTGGAGAATCCAAAGGACGGTTCATTTTTCAAAGTAAACGGACACCGACTTAAACCGTACCTTAGCGCCGAACCAACAGAGGAGCTCCTGGTCTTACAGGAGCCGGTTTACCCTGCATAATCTTCCTCTACCTACCACTAAACTTCGGTTATCCAGCCAAGAACAGTGGACACTGTTCCAAATATGTTTGGGGGTATGTATATACCTTTTTGTATATATTTGGAGATATTCTTTTCCATTTTTCCTATTTTTCTTTTTCTTTGAAAAAAAAACACAAAAAAAATGTGTATCTAACTGACAATTTTGACCCTTCAATGATCTCTTCATGCAATGACAGTGAGGACACTGTCCAGTTTAAGTTTGGGGGTACGCTCGGTACGCATTTCTAACCTTCGCATTCATATGTATATTTTGCATCTGCATACTAAAATCCATAAAATCCATAAAAATCGGAAAATTTTCTAAAAACATAAAAACTTTTCTGTTAAGTTAGCTAGTGGGAGAACTCTGATTCAACATTTCGACGGTTTTGTTTGATAAGATAAGAATAACTAAATCTTATTTTTAGATTTTGAAAACCTGAAAGATAACTCTCCTTTGAAGTTAACTATAGCTGATATACGTCTTTACATCACACTACACGTGTCGTGAGTTTTGGAAATTAGATGACAAGTTTTTTATGTCTAAAAACTTTTAAATGGATAAATGATTTTCTGAGGATCAAATAGGTTTGTTCTGAAATAAGTAAATCAAGAATAGTTTATGAAGTGAAGCGAATATGAAGGAATGTTATTGATGCCCTAATTGGAACTAATTCTGAAAAATAACCCGTCTGAAACTTGATTGGAATGATTAAACATCTAACCCACTAAACACGTCTTTTATCCAAAAAATAACTGAACTGCCGGTTATATCTCCGTTCGCATTGAATCATCATGATTTTCACGCTAAATTGTCTTTTGTTTTTGGGCCTAGGTAACTTGAGTAATTAAGTCCTCTGGGGTGTCTCTATACCCCTAAAGCCAACTGGTTTGGGTGTATTAGCTCAAAGCTCGTTAAGAAGCCTAGAAAGTCCAGATAAAAACAAAGTCAAGCAAGTGTTCTCTCCGAGTTAAAATTCCTAACGGTTCTTTGTGTGAGAATAATCTTGACAAAAGACAGGTTTTTATAAAAAAAATATTTCTAGCGGAGATATGAAGGTTTTATTCTATGATAAAGACTATTGCACGTTCACAGAGGTGTGTATGAAATGAAAACAAGAAAAATGTGGAGTGAAAAATAAGACCTAGTTTCCTGTTGAGGAAGATAGAAATTCTGAAATTGAAACCTTACTGGAGAACGAAACTTGAAAAATGCTGAACTCTTTATAAAACTTATGTGATCCTTTTAAAATTTTTATCTGGGCTTTTATTGTGTGACATAATGACTTTAATCGATCCTTCTGGAACTTAACGACACTATTTGCACTGCACGTAAAGACATATAAAATCTTAAGTTAAATAAGAAGCGAGGTGTGAAAAATAAAGGTTCGATAGTCTAGACTCAGGATAATAGAATTATTATTTTCTGAAACAAAACTTTAGGGGTTTTGAATCGTAGTTATTTTGCAAAACTAGCTTGACCGGATTTTGTGGGTAGTATCCGCTGAAAACCCTCAGGAGACAACACTCCTCCTACTAGGGACACCTAGAGGTTTAACGGCTTGTTGCACATGCTCAGTGCAATCGCGTTCCCTGCGAAAGTGAGGTTAGGAATTCTTGTGAATAAATTGGCTTTGCTCGGGACGAGCAAATGATAAGTTTGGGGGTATTTGTTCATATCAGATTTTTGCATTTTTATACCGCCCAATTTTTATCACATTGCTTATTGGTAGGTACTCTTGAGCCGTGTTTGCTAGTTAATTGCAGGATACAGGTTCTCAGCCCTAAACAACGAAATTCATGGAAAAGCACGACAAATTCCGGATTACTGCCAACCACAGATAAAACACGGGTCTCCGCTCTCTATCCGTATGTTGCCACACACCAATTTAAGGGAAAAAAGGGAAATTGATGTCATTTTCATGCACAAAGCTCAATGTCAACACAAGATCCAACTTATCTACGCGGTGCTCGAGGAAATCATGGCAAAAGATCCACATCACATCACCTTTTGTTCTGCTGAAATTCTGGAAAAATTGTGAAGAGTTTCTGAGAGAAAAACATATACAACACTGCTTATAACAACAAACAGGAGAAAACCACCAAGTTTCATGACCTAACTCCACTAAAGAGCCGCGGTTCCGCGGCTTAAGCATGCTTAGGCCGCGGAACCGCGGCCGTACGGGCTCCTCAGTGGACGATGTTTCAAGGGTATTTTGGTCATTCTATACGGAGGCAGTTTGTTGCCCTAGGTTTCCATTTCCCTGCCAATAAATAGTCCAGAACTTGCCAAAGCCAAGGGTCCTCATTCTTGTATTTAGATTTTAGAATACATGTGTTGTTCTTCTTCCTCCTCTCATCTCTTCTCCATTAAAAACTTGTAGTGAGCTTTTGTGAAGTGAAGAATGAATAAAGGAGTTCTTGTTCTTACCATACTTATCTTGTTGTAATTGTTAATTATAATTGCTTGTATTTTTCATTTGCTAATCTAGTTGTTGTTATTTGTTGTTTGTTTCTTTCTTGTTCTCTTTTTCTTTATCCTTAAACAACAATGATGCTTAAGCTTGATCATTGCCAAAGTGAGGTCTCAAATAGCTAGTCGTAATCTTCTAACCTCTTTCTTTCTATCTTCCTCCTTTTGTTTTATATTCTTTTTCCTATAATGGGTGAGTAGTTTTCATACTTGTTAGGGTAGGATAAGGAAAGTTTGAGAGAAGGAAATCTCTCTCACTCTTTTCTTGCCCAACATCTTGATTCGGACTCCCGTTAATTGAACCACAATCCGCTCTCTACGGCACCCTATCCTACATGATAGCGGTGATTCCTTAGTGAGACCGGTTGTGATTGAATTAACCGGAAGTTAAGGCTAAGAGCCAAGAACGGACGGACAAGCACCAAAAGGAAGAACTTATGCGTTGGAAAGCCTAACTTATACTCGCAAGTTCCTTCCTAGTCGTGCTAATCCCCGTTGTTGTCGATTACCGTAACACCGATATTAAGAGTGACAACGAAAGAAGTGAGCGACTTCTAACTCAAACTAACCTAATCCTAACCCTAACAAGCTCTCTATATATATCATTTTAGCACATAGTTAATCTAAAAACAAACCTGGACATTTGGACTTAACTCGTTAAAGCACATAGAAAAAGATTCTCATCTCCCTGCGGACGACCCGTACTCAACCGGCTAGCTACAAGCGAAACGGTCTTGATTGCGGTAATTAACTAAGCATGCAAAAACACTACCAATCACTTCTCTCTCTCTCCAGGTAGCGACCATGTCAGACCATAATCAAGATAATAATATGGATGTATTGACTGAACCCGCTTATTATACAGAGCAGGGGATCGTTGGTCCCGTTCTTTCTTATAAGAGTTATAAGACTGAACATGAAACAGGAGAATATCTGGATTCTCACGCCACCCAAACGAAGAACAAGCATGCTGATACATCTTCTTCGGGTGTGTTAGTTATTGAGAACTGTTTCTCAGTTCACCCTACGTCCTGGGTATTAGATACCGGATCGGGATCCCACATATGTAAATTGTTACGTGGGCTACATAAAGGTAGAGAACTGGGAAAGGGTGAACATTACGTACAAGTAAGGAATGGTACAAATATTGCAGCCAAAGCAGTTGGCGAATATCACCTTGTATTACCAAGTAGTAATACATTGATTCTGAATGAGTGCTATTATATACCGAACATGATGTGCAACATTATATCAGTTTTTTTATTAAGTAAAGAACGATATAATTTTGTAATACAGGATAATGTTATGAACATATTCCTGAATCAAAAGTTGATTGGATCAGGCTCGTTACATAATGGCATATACGTTCTCAATCAAAATACAGTCCTTAATATACAAAACAAAAATAAAAGGAAGAGTTCAGAAATGAACGAATCCTTCTTATGGCATTATTGACTTGGTCATATCAATGCAACACGGCTAGCTAAGTTACATAAGGATGGATATTTGAATCCGTTCAAATTATCATCTTATGATACTTGCCATTCATATCTCAAAGGAAAAATGACCAAAACTCCGTTTAGTGGACACGGAGAAAGTGTTACAGAACTCTTAGGACTGGTACATAGTGATGTATGCGAACCCATGTCTACACATGCCAGGAATGGTTCTTCCTAATTCATTACATTCACTGACGATCTCTCAAGATTCGGGCATGTGTTCCTGATGAAACACAAGTCTGAAGCTTTTGAGAAATTCAGAGAATATAAGCACGAAGTAGAGAATCAAACGGGCAAAAGTATTAAGATCCTTCGATCTGATCGAGGAGGAGAATACTTAAGCAATGAGTTCCTAGATTATCTAAAAGAGAGTGGGTTTCTCTCTCAGCTTACACCTCCCTATACACCACAGCACAACGGTGTATCGGAGCGAAGGAATCGCACCTTATTAGATATGGTATGCTATATGATGAGCAATACTGAGTTACCTATTTCCTTCTGGGGATATGCGCTTGAAACAGCGCCATACCTACTGAATAAAGTGTTAGTTATATGTATGCCCTAGAGGCCATTACTGTACATAGGATGTATATTGTAGTGGATGCTGGGACATATATAGGGAGGACTTTCTTTCTCGACATGATAGTATGCTATCTGGTTACACTTTACCTTAACGTGTATACTGATTGCCTCTCTATTACATGTTGGTAAAGCCCTTAGGATGTGTACTCGACTACCTGGACTATGATGCGGATCATACTAGTGGGGACATGGTAGTCCATAAGTACATCCTTCAAAGTCCCTAGTCGTGGGTGTATCGAGACGGGGCATCGATATACCAGAGTAGACTAGCGTATACCTTCTCGACCCATACAGATGGGCGATGGATGATCCCATATCCATTGGTGTTTGACATCAGAGATGATATACGGGTGCTCAGTAGAGACTGGGTACACTGGACGGACTCGCCGAGAACTCCCAGATGGTATTATACCTCACGTCAGATGGCAGTTCTCTGGTGACACTGGTACAGAGTAGTCCGTTGACCCGAGATCGTCATAGAGTCTTGTGTGGTTCCCACTGTGCTTTGATTTCCATCTTACCACGTCCAAGAGGGCGTGCAAAACGGTGGTTTTTGGGTACAGTCCCGAATCACATGGAGGCAATGAGCGATAGGAGGGGATTCGTCTCTCCCGGTATAGGGGGTTGATGTTGCGCTGTGTTCGATTGGCTATAATAGGAAATCCCTGGCCAGGGTTGCTGAGATTTACTGGTAAGTGTTACCAGTAGTTTCTCGAATTGTTATAGACCTCATATCGACACGACTTATCGAACTATTGGGGTCTGACGTTTACCACCCCTAGGCGAGATATGCGACATATCAGACGATCAGACCGGACTGTACGGTAGTGTTACTGGTTGGATTCACTGGAGTGTGAGCGGGCTTGCTTGTCGATCTTCTGATCGCTCAATACCCGGGTGGCCGTTACGTTTAGCAGACCGCTTGCGGCTTGTGGATGCTTGATATGATCATCATCTGCTGCCGGCGTATTGACGAGTCTTTAGAGTCCTACACAGAGGTTTCCTGGCTCAAGCAAAACGAAATAGGAGCGCATATGAGATATGTGCGGGACCGAGAATAACACCAGTATGTGATACTGTATTCGATTCTCGCGATGTGACATTGATCGGTTATATGCGATATAGCCGGGTTATCGGATCAAGTGTTGATTCGATAAGTTGTTACTAATGATACTAGTCTGTTATATGCGATATGACCGGAATGTTAAATCAAGTGTTGATTTAATGATTTAATGCATAATTATATATTTGATATATTACTTTGCAATAACTAGTATCGGTTCACTTTAAATGGATTTTCTCGCTCGGGTGTGCGCATTGTATATGCGATATGATTTTGTGCACATGATTGTATCATGTATGATGATGCATGCTATATTGGTTAAGTGTAAAGATTAAACCATGGTTGTGAATGGTTAGGGTTTTGTTTTCTTTTTCATTTATTTATTTATTATTTAGTTATTCATTTGGAAAAAGAAAAAGGGTGAGAAAAATGGTGGCATTCTTTTAATCTTTCATGAAGCTTCATGAACACTTTGATTATGTCACCATTTTGTCTCATGCTTAACCCTAACCACTCCACTAACCCTTGTTCACTCTCTACACTTTACCATGGTTACCTTTATGATAAGAATGATTATTCTTTTCTTTTCTAATTAATTCTTATCATAATATTCTTCTTCTTCTTCCTTTCTTCACTTGAAGAAAGCAAGCTCCATCAATGGTGATTCATGGAAATGAGTGAGAAATCCAATTCTAAAGTCTACCCACTTCCTATTTCTTCATCCTCTACCTCTTGCCAAGTAGTAGAGTGTGTTTCCTTCACAAGTTTTCATGACTTGGTGAAGGTGGAGCTTTATTTAGCGATGCCTCGACGTAGATCATCTTCGGCATGGACATCGACGACCTAGCTCGCCATTTCTCCGATGAAGCCGACGCTAGAGCCCGGGACCCGTCTTGGACAGCGAGGAGACATCATCACGGAGCTATGGAGGTGGAGCACCGGATCTACAAAGGTTGTATTTCCGTTATCTTTCTGTTATGTTGTTAACTAGATTTAGAAATCTAGCCAACGATCCGTAGTCGGGTTTCTCGGCACCTCTAACATTGAAATTGGCATGGTTGATGCCTTGTGAGACCTCTTGAGAGTGCCTAGGAACCCTACATAAAGTTCCTACCAAATCTGTGTCTACCACTCCATATTAGATATGGGAAGGGAAGAGACCATATCTTAATTTTGTTAAGATATGGGGTTGCCCGGCCTATGTCAAAAGACAAAAACCGGACAAACTCGAGGCAAGATCTATTTTGTGTAAGTTTGTTGGATATCCCAAGCATTCGTGAGGGTATATCTTCTACCATAGTGAGGAACAAATGGTGTTTGTTGCTCAACACGCCACCTTTTTAGAAAAGGAATTTTCTTGTAAAAGAGATTAGTGGCTCTGAGGTAGAACTGGAAGAAGTTCCAACAGAACAAACTACGATAGATGATTTGATGGAACTAGAGGATTCAGTAGTTCCCGACGAACTTCAACCTCTCCGCCGATCTAGTAGGGTTTCTCACCCACCTGAGAGATACTACGGTTTTCTCATTGATGGTGGGAGTGAGGATTGCATCATGGAAGATGATGACCCGACTAGTTTCGAGCAGGCCATCACGAGTGGTGACTCTGTGAAATGGATGGATGCAATGCGATCTGAGATCGAATCCACGTACACCAACAATGTATAGACTTTGGAAAATGCCTTTGAAGGGGTAAAACCCATTGGGAGCAAGTGGATCTTTAAAAAGAAAATTGGTGTAGATGGAAAAGTTGAGACTTTCAAAGCTAGACTTGTTGCAAAGGGTTTTCGTCAACGACCAGGTGTGGATTATAATGAAACCTTTTCTCTAGTGGCTATACTTAAGTCCATCCGGATCTTACTTGCCATTTCTGCATACCATGACTACGAAATCTGGCAAATGGAAGTTAAAACCGCTTTTCGAAACGGTGATTTAGAAGAGTGCGTGTACATGACTCAACCAGAGGGCTTCGTAGATAGTGAGAGCAGCGGAAAAGTGTGCAAACTGCTTAAATCCATTTATGGGTTAATGCAAGCATCGCGGAGTTGGAACATCTGCTTTGATGTTGTAGTTAAAGAGTTTGACTTCATCAAAAACATAGATGAACCTTGTATTTATAAGAAGGTTGCAGAGAGTAAGGTTGTCTTCCTCGTATTGTACGCCGATGACATACTCTTGATAGGAAATGATGTTCGTATGCTGCAATCAGTCAAGCTCTTCTTATCACAAAGATTCTCAATGAAAGATCTAGGCGATGCCTCCTGCATACTAGGAATTATGATCTATAGAGATAGATCTAAACGGATACTGGGATTGTCACAATCCAGGTACATTGACACCATACTAAAGAGGTTTAGTATGGAAGAATCCAAGCGTGGAAACCAACCCACGATCTCTGGACTCACTCTCTCCAAAGAGATGTCTCCTAAAACTGATTTAGAGAGAGCTCGCATGCAAGGGATACCCTATGCTTCGGAAGTAGGCTCTATCATGTATGCGATGCTATGTACTAGACCCGATGTAGCATACTCACTAAGTGTAATGAGTCGGTATCAAGCAGATCCTGGAGAGAGTCACTGTACAGCTGTGAAGAACATTCTCAAGTACTTGCGAAGGACTAAGGAGATGTTCTTGGTGTATGGTAATGGAGAACTCCAGGTGGAGTCCTTTACCGATTCCAGCTTCCAAAGTGATAAGGACGACTCTAAGTCGCACTCGGGATTTGTCTTTACCCTCAATGGAGAGGCGGTATGTTGGAAGAGTTCCAAATATGATACCGTTGCAGACTCGACGATGGAGGCTGAATACATCGCTGCCAACGATGCTTCCAAAGAGGCTGTCTGGATAAAGAAGTTCATTAGTGAACTTGGTGTGGTTCCATCCATTGAGCATCCAATACCTCTGTATTGTGATAACAATGGAGCTGTGGCTTTGGCCAAGGAACCCAGGTCCCATCAGATGTCCATACATATTCTGAGGCGGTATCACCTGATCAGGGAGATAGTTGATCGCCTGGAGATCGAGGTCAAGAGAGTAGATACGAAGGACAACACTGCGGATCCACTCACGAAGGTCATTCTCCATATACAGTTTGAGAGATTATTCGGGATGCTAGGTATGAGATACTACAGCAGCTGGCCTTAGTGCAAGTGGGAGATTGGTAGTTATGTATATGCCCTAAAGGCCATTGTTGTACATATGACGTATATTATAATGGATGCTTGGATATATATAGAGAGGACTTTCTTGCTCGTCATTATAGTATGCTATTTGGTTTCACTTTATCTTAAAATGTTGACTTATATTAGTTTACTGTCTTACTCTCACATGTTGATAAAGCCCTTAGGATCTGTACTCGACTACTGGGATTATTATGAGATCATACTAGTGGGGCCACGGTAGTCGATGATTACATCCTATAACTATTCCTAGTCGAGGGTGTGTCGAGACAGGGCATCGATACACCAGAGTAGACTAGCGTATACGCATCTTGACCCATATGATGGGCGATGGATGATCCCATATCCATCGGTGTTTGACATCAAGGATGGTGTACGGGTGCTCAGTGGAGACTGAGTACACTGGACGGACTCGCTGAGAACTCCCAAATGGTATTATACCTCACGACAGATGGCAGTTCTCTGGTGACACTGGTACAGGGTAGTCTGTAGACCCGAGATCGTCATAGAGTCTTGTGTGATTCCCACTGTGCTTTGATTTCTACCTTACCACGTCCAAGAGGGCATGCAAAACGGTGGCTTTTGGGTATAGTCCCGAATCACATGGAGGCAATGAGCGATAGGAGGGGATTCGTCTCTCCCGGTATGGGGAGTTGATGTTGTGCTGTGTTCGATTGGCTATAACTGGAAGTCCCTGGCCAGGGCTGATATAGAGATTTACTGGTAAGTGTTACCAGTAGTTTCTCGACCCGTTATGAGCCTCACATCGACACGACTTATCGGTTACTGGGGTCTGACATATACCACCCCTAGACTAGATATGCAACATATCAGACGAAGAGACCGGACTGTACGGGAGTGTTACTGATTGGATTCACCGGAGAATGTACATGCTTGCTTGTTTATCTTCTGATCACTCAATACCTGGGTGACTGTTACGTTTAGATGATCGCTTGCAGCTTGTGGGTGTTTGATATGATCATCACCTACTGCCGGCGTATTGACGATTCTTTAGAGTCCTACACAGAGGTTTCTTGACTCAGGCAAAACGGAGTAGGGGCATAAATGTGATATGTGCAGGACCGAGGATAATACGATATGTGATATCGTATTATATTCTCACGATATTTTGATATGAGCCGGCTCATCGGATCATGTGTTGATTCGATGAATCGGTACATGATATATTAGTCGGTTATATTCGATATAGCCGGATTGTCGGATCAAGTGTTGATTCGATAATTTAATGTATAATTATATATATGATATATTACATTACATTATCTGATATAGGCTCGCTTTATTGATTCATTTTCTCACCGGATAATACATTGATGTATATGCGATATATGTTAATTGTATTATTTTCTTTTGTTACAAAATATATTATATATATGATATATAATATTGTAACTTGTTATAATTACTAATGCAACATGATTAGTGGAGATTAAACATGGTTAGGGTTTGATTTGGGTTAGTTCTTTCATGAACCTTCTAGAAGGTTTCCTTTTGTTTCTTGCTAAGATATTATGATGGATATTTTGTGAGATATTTTCCTTCCCCAAACCACACCTTTAATCCTAGTTAACTCTCTACATGAGTTATCCTCTTCATATTCAACCATGTTTGCATTTTTAATCATTATGATATTTTTTTTTCATTATTCATCACAAAAGGAATTCCTTCTTCTTCTTCTTCCTTGAGCTTTGAGAAAGCTTTCTAGGTTTTCTTTATGTGATGATTTAATGTGAGAATTTGATAATAAAAGAGAGCATAAATACAACTTCATCATCCTCATCTAATCTAGCCAATTAGATTAGGGTGTTCACCTCATTAGAGAGAGAAATCTTGAGTTATAGAAACTTCGAGGTAGATCATCGGAGAAAAGGAAGACTACAAGCTAGCATGGATCATTCGGGTTGTGGAGCCTCTCTTGAGTCTGGAAGATCATGGATCGCAGCGAAGGGACTTCTACTCGGGGCTTATGAAGTGAAGGAGCAGACTGCAAATGTTGTAATCCCTCACTCTTAGTTGTAAAGATGTTTACTTGCATGTGAAACCCTAATTATCTAGCAAAGATCCCGGCTTTGGGTTGTTCGGCACGTCTAAATTTTTATCCGGGCATGGTTGATGCCTTATAGACCCTTATATGAGTGACTAGGAACCCTACAGTAATCCCTCACTCTTAGTTGTAAAGATGTTTACTTGCATGTTAAACCCTAATTTTTTAGCAAAGATCCCGGCTTTGGGTTGTTGGGCACGTCTAAAATTTTAATCGGGCATGGTTGATGCCTTATAGACCCTTGTATGAGTGCCTAGGAACCCAACAGTTGTCTCCTGAGGGTTTTCAGCGGATTGCACCCACAAAATCCAATAATAAAAGGAAGACTGTGAAAGTTCCATATACAGATAAGAACTGTAAAAGGAAGGCTTTGAAAATTAGAGTTTCCAACTAATACTATCTTTTCGGTTTTCATGAGCCATATATTAATAGTCATAAAAAGATGTTAGAAATCACATCATCCCTCAATAAATCATATTCTTTATTCTTCATTCCTATCTTTCTTCCAAACATTGATCATATAACCCTACGTGTGTGTAAAGGACATCCCTACACCCGGAGAATTCAATTCAAGCTATCATACTCTTGTCCATCTACCTCAGTACTTTTTAATCGATATTTAGATGGATTTGCTCACACGTTATTCATGCGACCGTTAATACTTCTTGAGGTACTAACCGACCGATTACTCATGTGCTTGCTTATACGGTGTATTTAGTATTTTCCTCGTCTTGCACCACCTAAGGTTTAACAGTGACTCCCAGATCAGTTGGTCTAAGGCACTAGGTGATGAAGCACCCTAGCTATATTATTTTATTGCTGCCTTGGCGATAACAAAACCAGTGTTCATTTTTCTGCACCATTTATATTTTTTTATTCATTTTTTTATTTCCTTCATACTTTGGCTTTTATACAAGAGCATTTCAAGGTATCCTCTACTATCCCGAGTTTCAAGACGTGTGTAAGTGCGAATAATAGGGTATCAACATTCAAATATTTGGCTTCCAGAATAGAAACTATTTTTCAGACTTATTTTTATCCTCAGATTAGTGACTTCCTTCATCTTACTAAACCTTGGGACAACGGCTCATAACGACTTATTACTAGTTTTGTTTAAGAAAACTTCTAATTTTCTAGGTTTTCTTAAACTATTCTAATCTTTTGGATGTAATTTTTCACTATCTAATCTTTTATTATCTTATTTATGTACAAAAATATTTTTATTTTTTTGGAAATTTTGAAATTTTTATATGTTCTAAATGATATGTTTTGTGCTTATGCGAAGTATGCGAAGTGATGCGAAAATACGCACAAACCTCCCCCAAACTTATTTTCAACAGTGTCATCGCTGTTGCTATCTGCTAAACCTCAAAAACCAGTAAGCTTGGGAGGAAATTTATTAACCGGGGCAAAATATATTAAAGTGAAAATCCTCCCCCAAACTTATTTTTGGCTCACAATATTGAGGACAACAGTTATTTCAAGAGCCAAAAATACACCCCCCCAAACTTGAGTTAAACAATGTTAATCTTTTGAAAATCACAAGAGGGGGTCAAGATTACTGGTCGATGCCAAGCTTTGCAAAGACCGAAAGTCAACACCAACCATTCGAAAATTTTATCAATGTAGTGCACCGGTTGGTGGAAGAAGAGAACCAAGAAGAAGTGGGGAAAAGATAAGTGGTGTGAAAGAATGTGTTTGCGTCTCGTTTGGAGAGACGACTCAATGATTGTGATGGATTACTCGCATCCTTTTTACAGTCCAGAAGAAGGGGTGGAGGTTTAATTTCATTGTTTGGGAGATGATTCATCTCAACACCCGTGTCTTTCAAAAATGCGAGTTCATCAGCGAATATTTCCTCAAAAGTCTCATCAATACCCCGAAGAATAATGTCATCAGAAAGCACGGGATGATATTCAGACTCAAAAAACGGTTCATAATCAGTGTTAGATGTTGACCCGGACAACTCGGTGGAAGATTCCGTATGTGTATGATACATAGTTGGGTCAAACAAGAACATATGAAAAGAGTCAAGATCGGTATCATGAGGATCGTCAAATTCGCTGCTGTCGACACCCATTAATTCGACTGAATATGCATGAGCAGTAGATTCAGAGGGTACACTTCCCAACTTGTATATGTTAAGCTCTATTGACCTATTCCCGAAAGATAGGGTCATAGAGCCATTACGACAGTTGATAATAGCATTGGAAGTGGCCAAAAAAGGACGACCTAGAATCATCAGAATTTGGTTTCGTGGGTTCGCTACAGGCTGTGTATCAAGTACAATAAAGTCCACAGGGAATACAAATTCCCCAAGTTTTATTAACACATCCTCAAGCTCACCCCTAGGTTTGGTGCTTGATTGGTCAGCCATCTGGAGAGTGCAGTGAGCTGTTTTCAACTCTCCTATCCCTAACTACTCATAAACTGAGAAAGGAAGCAGGTTAACACTTGCGCCAAGGTCAAGTAGAGCACGGTTGATGTGTTTATCCCCAATAGAAATAGAAATAGTAGGATAGCCAGGATCCTTACCTTTTCTAGGAAATTGTTAGGGAAAAGCCGTGTCTACAGTTTTTGACATGAACACTTTCTTGGGCACTTGAGTCTTCCTCTTTCTAGTGCACAAGTCTTTAAGAATTTTAGCATATGCGGGGACTTGTTGGATTGAATCTAGAAAAGTGATGTTGATGTTAACCTGTCTAAATATTTCCGTGATCTTCTACATTTGTGGACTCAGTGTGTTTCCCCTTAACCGATTCGGGTAAGGAGCTTGAGCAATAAGGAAGGGGTCCAACATTGGAGAAGATCGTGTGGGTGGGAACGATCTAAGAATAGGAGTGGGGATCGTTTTCGGTGGACTAGAAGAGGTGGGCTGAGGTGTAGAGCCTTGGGGAAAATGGAGAATAGGCTCGGGAGAAAATGGTGGGGTAGATGAACTGGGGTTAGAATTAGAAGTAGAAGTGGAAGGAAAGGTCTCAGCCGGGGTGTTATTGATAGACTTTTCATGATCATCAATCTCTTCCCCAACGTGATTGTCAAGCACTCTTCCAGATCTCAACGTGGTGATTGCATTTACATGATGTGAATAGCCAGGATTGGGTAAAGGTTGAGCTGGAAGTTTCCCTTCTCTCTAGCACTCAATTCGGCTTTTAATCTTGCAATTTCTGCTTCCATAGATTTTATACTCTCCGCTTGGGAGGTGGAGTTTTTCTTTATATCATCGACGAAAGTCTTTATTTCAACCGAAACTTGCATGAGATTTGTCAGAAGCAAGTTCATGAATGAAGAGGATTCATCAGTACCGGTCAACTGCAAAGGATTATTAGGTGCAGGTGTGTTGACCGGATTTTGAAAATTTTGTGATTGGTAGGGTGCTGACTCAATTGAAGTGGTTGCTGTTGTGGTGGAGGAGCCCTTTGGAAATTGTTTTGGTTTGGAACCGTGTTTTGATTTTGTGATTGGTTCCAAGCAAAGTTAGGGTGATTCCTCCAACCCTGATTATAAGTGGAAGAAAATGGGTCGTTTCTAGGTCTTTGTTAGAAAGAAGAATTGATATGCTCTTGACCTTGAAACGGAGAATTCAATGGACATTCTTCCGTGAGATGAGATGGATCAGAACATCATCCACAGACAGTTTTGGAGAGTGACATTTGATTTAGGGCGGCAGCTAAAAATTTATTTTCTATAGTTTCGAGTTTCTTTTGCATTGCTGACATTTCATCTCTAACTCCTATGGAAACATCAGATTGGTTATTGCCCCCCTAGACGATTGACTTACACTCTCCCACTGTAAAGATCTTTCAGCGAAATCTTCTAAAAATTTCCAAGCTTCACCGTCATCTTTGGTCATGAAAGTGCCTTGACATATGGATTCAAGGGTCTGTTTTGTGGTAGGATTAATGCCCTCATATATGATTCTTCACAGATCCCATCTAGGGATTCCGTGATGTGGACATTGAACTAACAGATCTTTGAAGCGTTCAAAACACTTTGAGAATGTTTCATTTGGAAGCTGGGTGAATTAATTTACTTCGCTACGGACTCGAGTTGTCTTATGATTAGGGTAGAATTTCTTAAGGAATACTTTTACGAATTCTCCCCAGTTTGAAATGGAATGTGCGGCTGTGTTGTATATCCACTTCTCGGCTATATCGAACAAAGTAAATGGGAGAAAACGAAGACGCATAGCATCCACAGAATGCTGTGAAGTACCCATCATAGCGCATACATTTTCAAATTTGGTAATAAAGACATATGCGTCTTCAGACTCGAGACCGTGAAATTTTGGTAGAAGGTTGATGTATTGGGGTTTTATTTCAAAATTGTCCCCGTTGGCTGGTGGAATGGTGAGACAGGTCGAAAAAGGACCTCGCATAGGATAACATCTCTTCTGGAGAGAGATACGGGGTGGATTCTGCGCACCTGCGGACGGTGGCAGAGTAGTGGTAAAGAAGTTCGATGGCGAACCGTCCATCGAAATGGGTGTGGTGGTGGGTAAAGAAGAAGTAGATGTAGAAATACCGACTTCGGAGTTGATCGGGGGAACGCGGACAAGTCGGGAACTAGAATGCCGTGTCCAGCCCAGCATGCACTAAATGGTATAGCACAAGTGGCAGCGTTAAGATAATTAAGGAAAAGATGAAGTGGTGTTTGTTTTGAAAAAGATACGGATTTTTGAAAAAATGCAAATCACAACAATGCACAAGCAACCCTAGATCTATTGGTCACCTAGGAAAAGTCTCTAGACCACTCCTAATTGTCAGAAGACAAGTCGCAAGATCAATCCTCTACTGCCTCTTTGCCTCTCCTGTGGCCAGGTAAGTGGGAGGTTCTCTACTACGTAAGTAGTGGGCCTAATTAAGTAACCACTTGCCTTAGAAACACTTGCCTTAGACACCACAAAAGAAACGCGGATAAGCAATAGATTACCCACGACCTCCTTCTGTCTTAAGTGAGTGCGACGGTCCTTAGAGTCATGTCTAGATATTTTTTAGTTAATGAGGGTAATGCGGATGCAGTTTTGTGATATTTGGGGCTTAAGACGGGTAATGAAATCCCGACTTAATCTGAATTTGGTCTTTGCCCCTTAATTTCCGTATTAAAAAATGCAAACAACCAAGATCAAACATGCACAATTTTTCTTTTTGCGGCGCTGTGAATTTTTGCAAAGAAACCTGCAGAAATTTGTTATTGGAGAAGATCAAGGAGGAGATAAGAAAGTCAGAAAGTCACCAAGAAAATTTGGTACAGTGAAGCCTTGATAAAGCCGCGGAACCGCCACGAGATGTACCCTACGGCCTCGGAAATGCGTGTGGTAGCTTGATCACTGCATAAAAATTCCAGGCACTGTTCCAAATGCCTCCTTGAGCTATCTAAGATGCTCTGAAATTTTTTCCTCTCGCTCCACCGATTCCAGATTTCCTCGCAACAAATCACAACAAATCGTTTAGTGTTTGTGCGAATTTTGATCAAAAAATTCTGATGGAGTAATAAATCTTTCAACTCAAATTTCAAAAAAGAACAAATTAGCACATTATCCCCGGCAACGGCGCCATTTGATTGAACTTAACTTCCGTGTCGTGTATGGTAATTGTAAAATATAATCACAACCAAAGAAATTTATAAAACCGCAATCAATATTCGGTGTCTTTTTGTAGGTTCGAAGTGAGTACGGATCGTCCACAGGGAAAGTGTGATTCGCTCGATCTTGTTTTAGTTGAGTCGAAAATTAAAGAAAAGGAAAGAAAATTTGATTCAAGATTTATAAAAGTGAATTTCAAGAATTATCAAAATTTAGATCTAACATCAAGAATACTAAAAATCAAGAATCAAGAATCGTCCAATTTGAATTAGTTATCAAGATTTGTAATGAGGCTCGTAGGAATCGATCGAATCGATACTGATGATGAAGACCTGTAATTATGTATTCTTATCCAATGATGATTTGTTGCTAGATCGATGACGATCAACTAGAATTAGGGATTTATCGAAGAAACTAGGGTTTTTTCATCATCCATTGTTCTTTCGTTGATTTTCATTCAAATTCTAGCCTCTAGGAAATTCAATCATCGATCGTTGATCTCTAGTCAAGAGCGAAAACAATCAAGAAAGCAGCTCGCTCGAAAATAGGTTGTCGATGATTCAATGTACTAGAGTTTACAAAACTCATAGGACTTAAGAATCGTACAAGAATTTAATCATCATCATCTATCGATTTTCTCGATTCCTCCACGAGCGGAGTTTTTACTCAAACATCATGACAAAGAAAACAATCAAGAATTGAGAACTCATCATAATGCTCAAATGTAAAGATAAGCAAGATAAATAAATTTCACCTTTTATTATTCAACAATTCCGTTACAATTCGCTCAAGAACTACAAGAATTTGAGGAAAGAACTCGATCGTCGAATTAGCTTTGCATCGTCTTCGTGAGTCGCGGATCGTCTTGGATCACTTGCTCGGATGAAAATCGGCGTCGCTTCTAAAAGGTTGAAGGCTTCTTGCTTTGAATCGGTACTCGATGATCTTGAATTGGATCAAATTGTGTCACTCAATTTGGTTTAGTTTTTTATTTGGATCTACAATTTTTCCTCCAAATTTTAACAACTTTTCCCTCCAAAATCAACAACCTCAAAACCCTAGATCTAGATCTCATTTTATAGCCACCTCATTTGAATCTTCCCTCCAAAGCTAGGTTGTTAGAGAGAGGCTTCTAGAAGAAGTTTGTTGGAAGGAGGCTTCTAGAATAAGTTTGTTTTGCAGAGCCTTCTGGAAGAAACCACGTGGACTTTGAGAGTCTTCTAGAAGCAAGGGTTGTTACAAGAAGCCACGTGGAGAATTTTGCAAAGCTGACGTGTCAATTACGCCGCGGATCCGCGGCCCATTGGTGGCATCTGTGCATCAAAACTCCAGATAACTCTTGTGTTGCGATTAGTGCTGCTTTCTGATGTCTGGAATCTCAAAATTCTTTCTTGTTCACTGCCAGAACACAAGTCTTGGACTTGGGATATTTTTATCAGCACTTTTAACAGTTTCGGCTCTTTTCCTGGAATTTCCTGCATAGATTCTCGAGACAAGTGTTGCGATATACAAAAGATAATGCGTGCAATGATAAACACTCAATTTCCCTCAAAATGCCGTTATAATGTATAACACAAGTTATTTAGTATTTTACAGAAGAATTGCTAATATGTGCTATATTCATACCGAAAGCTTTAGATGATTGCAAATAGTAGAGAAATTGATGCGTTATAAAATGCAATATTTTTGACTAATCAGGGGTGCTATACGCCATCCACCCGACTTCCCCCATACATATAAATCTACTTACCTTGATCACATAAAAATCCCTTATTTCAGTAATTTCTATAATTTTCCAAATTTTTCCCAATTTATCGGTATTTAATTATACCGCCTCATTAAAATATTCAATATATTTATTATTTAATTATAAAAATTACCAAAAATAATATTTTATTTTTTCTGAAATGTTTCAAACCCCGACAAATTGATGTGATCAATTCGACGGGGTTACACGTTTGTGCGTCTGAGATGTTCTTTGTTGATATATTGTTGCTTGTTTGGAATGTGTTTGGATTGTCGCGAAATGAATAGTCCCGGGCGGAATTGAGATGTCGTAATGCATTTTCATTTTTTGTTGTAGCCAAACTTGTATATTCATTTTTTCAAGACGAGCTCCAACTTGTGGCCGTCGTTTCCTCTATATGTATATTCTTTGTTTCGGGACTTAGCGGTTCACATGTGGTTGTAGTCACCGATTGATGTATTATTCTTTGTTTGGACATGATCAGGTTGCGATCGCTGTCGCCATTGTATAATATAGGTTATAGTATTATCCCGCGGAGAAGAGCACATGCGGTCGGGTTCTAGATAGCAGCGGGTGGCCATCTCAAGGAGTTGGGATCGGGTCACTTGAGTCTAGAATTGGCCGGTTGCTTGCCGCGCTTGTAAGGGGTATAGGATATGAAGGGAATCTAAAGCACCATGATTAGGGTTTGGGTTGCATCACACATGCTATATTAAAAATTTACGGGGTGCTAAGTAATACCAACCATGAATCGAACTAGAAATCGAGGGTAACAACATAAAGTATCACATACTATGTAGTGTCTAACACTAAGTGGGGAGAAATACAACCTTTGTAGACCTCCTCTTGTGACTCCTTGGATCAACAATGGTTTGAACCGGCTTGCTAGAATCCTTCTAAGTCCACGACGATCCACCCGGAGTCCCTTTGCTCAAGCTCCTAGCTTCACTTGATCTATGATAAAGTGGAGCAAACAACCTACACTAATGGGCTAGACTAGTATAGATTGGTGATGTGGTTTGTATTCTCACTTAAAAACCTTTCCTTTTTCTTTTCTTCACTCACTAGAAAAATCAAGAGAGCATGAAGGAGGAAGATGAAGGAGATGGCTAGCTTGAGCTCTTTTGTGATAATGATAATTCTCCAAATAAAATGAGAAAAGAAAATACTTATATGAGAGTCACACTCATATATAACAATGGTCAATAAATATCTAGATATTTTCATTAGTGAGTTAAAGAACAAAGGAAATTAAACCATGGTCAAAACTTAGGTCAAGTACAGAATAGTGTAGTAGAAAATTCAACCATGATTTAATCCCTTTTTCTTTTTCTCAATAACAAATATATACATATATTTATTCCATATGAGTCTTGCATTGCCATCTCCAATGTATCAACAACCATGAAACATGTATGCATGTATGTGTGCATTCACATCATCATATATGTACATACATACATTCATTCATACATCCAATAAGAAAAGGTTTTGAATAAATGAGCTAAAAGTCAATATTAAATCAACACTTGATTTAATAACCCGGTCATATCACATACGACCCGACCAATAGAAAACGCCCGATTAAAATACGGTATCATATACTCGCATTTAATCGAGCTCCCGCGCATATCTCATATGCACACCACATCATTTCGCCTAAGCTAGGAAACTCCTCTGTGGGACTCTAAGACTCGTCAATACGCCGACAGTAGGTGATGGTCATATCAAGCTCCTACAAGCCTTCAGCGGTACTAGCTGGACGTAACGGCTACCTGGGTATTGAGCGATCAGAAGATCAACAAGCAAACCTGCTTATACTCCTGTAAAGCCCGTCAGTAACACTACCGTACAGTCCAGTATCTTCGTCTGATATGTCGCATATCCAGTCTAGGGGAAGTAAACGTCAGGCCCCAGTAACCGATAAGTCGTGCCGATGTGAGGCTCATAACTGGTCGAGAAAATACTGATAACACCTACCAGTAGATCTCTATATCAGCCCTGGACAGGGACTTCCCGTTATATCCAATAGAACACAACGCAACATCAACCCCCAATACCGGGAGAGACGAAACCCCTCCTATCGCTCATTGCCTCCATGTGATTCGGGACTGTACCCAAAAGACACCGCTTTGCACATTCTCTTGAACGTGGTAAGGTGGAAATCAAAGCACAGTAGGAATCACACAAGACTTTATGACGATCTCGAGTCTACAGACTAACCTGTACCAGTGTCATCAGAGAACTGCTGTCTGACGATAGGTATAATACCATCTAGGAGTTCTCGGCGAGTCCGTTCAGTGTACCCAGTCTCCACTGAGCACCCGTATACCATCTTTATTGTCAAACACCAATGGATGTGGGATCATCCATCACCCATCATATGGGTCAAGAAGCGTATACGCTAGTCTACTCTGGAATATCGATGCCCTGTCTCGATACACCCTCGACTAGGAACAATTATAGGATGTACTTATGGACGACCCTAGCCCCACTAGTATGATCTCCATCATAGTCCTAGTAGTCAAGTACACATCCTAAGAGCTTTATCAACATGTAAGAGCAAGACAGTATCACAATACAAGTTAAGACAAAGAGCAACCAGATAGCATACTATCATGTCGAGCAAGAAAGTCCTCTCTATACATATCCAAGCATCCACTATAATATACATCATATGTACAATAATGGCCTCTAGGGCATATACATAACTAACAATCTCCCACTTTCACTAAGGACAGTTGTTGTAGTATCTCATACCCAACATCCCGAAGAGTCTCTCAAATTGTATATGGGGTATGGCCTTCGTGAGTGGATCCGCTGTGTTGTTCTTCGTGTCAACTCTCCTGACCTCGATCTCCCGGCGATCAACTATCTCCCGGATCAGGTGATACCGCCTCAAAATATGCCTGGATTTATGATGGGATCTGGGTTCCTAGGCCAAAGCCACAGCTTCATTGTTATCACAATACAAAGGAATTGGATGCTCGATAGACGGAACCACACCATGTTCGTTCATGAACTTCTTGTTGGCTATAGTGCCCTCAAGGCAATTATCATAGTCATGGACTTGTGATTATGATGATTGAGTGAGGACCTATACCGATAAAACAGTCTTACTTGAGATGATAGTATGCAATCTGGTTTGTCTTTATCATCATGTACATGTTGATAGAGCCCATAGGATTCTTGCTTGACTGCTAGCATTATGATGGCGATCATATATGTGGGAGCTAGGGTCTATAAGCACATCCTTAAATGTCCCTAGTTGTTGGAGTATCGAGACCGGGCATCGATACACAAGTGTAGACTAGTGTATACTGATCGAGACCCCGACGAGGGGCGGTGGCCAGGTCTCACAAGCCATTGGTGTTAGTTTGTCCAACTAAGATAGTATGCAGGTGCTCATTGGGTTATGAGTACACTGGACGGACTCGCCGGGAACCTGCTAGTTGGTATTATACCTATTGTCGTCAGATAGCAGTTCCCAGGTGACATGTGTACAGGTTAGTCTGTCGACCTGAGATCGTCATTTGCCTCGTGTGAGTTCCCACTGTGCTTTGATTACTACCCTACCACGGCTCAGAGGAGTCGTGCAAACAGGTTTTAGTTGGGTACAGTCCCTAGCCACATCGAGGCAGTGATCGGATCGTCGGGGATTCGTCTCTCCCGGTATTGGGGGTTGATGTCGCGTTGTGTACGAGTGTCCATCACCAGAAATTCATGGCCATGGTGAACGAGAATTACCGATCCAGGATCGATAGTTTCTCATGTGGTGATGGGTTACACGCCGACACTAAATATCGCGTTGTTAGGGGTCTGACTTTATCCACCCCCTAGACTGGATATGCGATGCTCTTAGCTGAACAGACCGGACTGTACGGATATTGTCACTATCAGGCTCATTAGGGGTTCAGGATGAGTTTGCTCGTCGGCCTCCCTTTCGCTCAATACATGGGTAGTCGTTACGTACAGCTAGTGCCGCTGACGTGCCTGTGGTTAAACCCACTTCCAGCGTATTGACGAGTCTTTAGAGTCCCACACAGAGGGTTTTCACGGTTCAGGCGATATGGTGTACATGGCGTATGATGGTACATACAGGTGTCCGATTAAATATGTGCACATGCTGCGCAAACTTTAATCGGACGGTTGATAATACTAGCGGCTTAGGATTAAGCCAGATTATTAAATCGGGTTTTGATTTAATAATTTATATATGTATTTGTATATACGTATTCCAGTATTACTGTTCACTATTCGTTTTCTCTCTTGGCTATTCGTATTTTTGGTACGAATGCGCGTATATGTATTTCGATACATGTACTGGGAAGTATTTCGTATTTTATACGGTATAGCTTCTAAAAGGTAGACACCTCATTTGTATGATTTTCCATTTTTGGAAAATTCATTTGACTCACAAATGAGGTGGAGGTGTGAGGTGGCATGTGCATAGTGTTAAGCATGGTTTTGGGCATGTAGCAAAGTATGGTTGTGATTTATTTATTTGATTAATTGGATAAGATCTTTTTGTGTGAAGGAGATGAGAGAGAGAGGGGGCCGGCTACAATTTTTGGAGGTTGGATTCATTTTTCCATTTGTGAGATTATGCTTTCTACACTCCACTCTCTCATGCTCACACAAAAGACTTAACCAATTTTGTTGCTCATGCCATTCTTTCTTCACCTCCTCATTCATATTCTATAGATGCTCTCTTGAGCTCATGGGTAGAGAGAAAATTGTAGTTACACTTTCATACACCTCGACTCTCAATCGCTAGCAACTATGGAGCGTTGGTCGCCTCGTTCGTCGAGGCTGGAGCTTGTGCCGTTTCCCTCGGATGGATCATCGGAGATGGAGGAAGACCGGCGACCAAACCACATCAAGGAACCACTAGGAGCTTGGAATGAAGACCGAAGGACACGGATCAACTCGGTATAACGATTCTAACTCTTAGTTAGTATGCCAGATTATGGTTTAAGGTCGATCCGGGAATCGGGTAACGGTAGCGCCAGTTCAGAAATTTTTGTTCCGCATTTTGGCCCGTTTCGATGGCCGGGGGGCTGCCGTAACCCTTCATGGTATCAGAGCAACCCTTTAAACCCTACTAGAAAGTTTACACAAGCTTAAAATCTCGATCGACAAATTTTTCCAAATCTTTTTTCCAAATTGATGTGTTTGCTGTCGATTTTTAAAAGTGGTCAAAAAAATATTTTCAGGCATCTTAAAAATACATGCAGGCAAAACTAAAGCTACAGAAAAAATTTGGTGACCTAACTCCAAAATTACACCGCGGAACCGCCGCGAAATGTCACATTTGGCGGCGCTTCTGCGGTCCTTTTTGGGCTACAGTGACCAAAATTTTTCTGGAGCTCTAGTTGGTGGAAAAATGATTTTTGTGATATATTGTTTTAGCCCAGATTCATTTGAGTACTGGTTATGCACTTGGGGACAATTTGGGAAAGTTTAAACGATCGAAATTTTAAGTGTGTCTGATTATCAGTACTTATATTACTATCTGCGACCGTGAATGTCACTCGATCGGTAAACCCGTCTAACTGCTTTATGTTCTTTTAGACGAGTTTGCGAACGTGACATTCACGTTGATGTTCTGTGTTTGTACTGATATTGTGGATCGGATCGTCGTGGTGGATAGCTTAGGTGCAATGTTAGTACAGTTTAATTTCATTTGTACATTTGATATTGCGGGGCCAGCGTCCGACATATGGACTGCCGTCACTGCAAGTTTGTATATTATTCTTTTGGAGCACTACCGGGTTGAGGTCGATGTCATCCTTGTATATTATTTTATTTTCTGTACTAGGATTACCCCACGGTGGAGTGCACGAATAGCCGGGTTCTAGAGGGCAACGAGTCCGCATCTTATGGAGTTGAGACGGAGGGGACCTTACTCTAGAATTGGCGGGCTATTCGCTGCACTCGTAGGGGGTATAGGTTGACCCAAGAGGGGTGCCCAAGTTACCGGATTCCGTGAAGTGTTGGGTGGCCTATTCACGTTGTTGAAGGGGGTTGCCTCGCTTCTGGTTTTGACGGGTAGCTTTCCGCGCTCGTAGGGGTCTAGGTTTTCATTGCACAGGCTATCCACACGATAGGGAACGTTGGATCTCACATGCGGCTCAAGTGAAACCCGGGGCTCCAGATAATCCACCATTCTTTGTTGCTTCTGTGATGTTGCTTTATATCATTCCTGGGACGATTGTTATATATATATATATATATATATACACACTAGTAGATGTTGTATATGTTTTGCACCCGCGCTAGTACAGTCCCCGCTCTGTCTTTAGTTAAGTAACCTAACGGGTGATGACGGGACCCAGTGGCGAATGCGGATGGCATATACGTACATTTTATTTTCGTTCTTTTCTGGTGTGATTAATTGATGGGGCTGCATTGATTCTTATCAATGCAAAGATAAAACAAACCTATATATGATGTTGTTGGAACCAAGTTTTTGAAAACTGACATTACAAATGTTCTATTTTGCTTTGCACAGTGGTATTCAGTTGGAATATCCTGCACCTCATTCGACGAGGCAAGGGCCGAGATCCCTTCATCGGGAGTGACCCCTTGAGTAATAGTTTGCGTCAACGTAATAACTTCACTATAGTCAATTACTTTTGCTTTGCATCGTGGTATTCAGTTTGGAATATCCTGCACCTCATTCTACGAGGAAAGAGCCGAGATCTCTTCACCGGGAGTGACCTCTTTAGCAAGAGTTTTCGAAACTATATATTTAGAAAGCCACTCGGTTCCTTCAACGATATCAAGTTCATTACTTTAAAGGTTTTTCGCCAAAAACCAGCCGTAGCCCTCCGTCATTTTAGATTAGTATTGCTTAGTATTCGTGCTACGTTTGTCGTGCATTGCCGAGGCATAGTGTGCGGTAGCTCTGTAATGCTTTTCTGTCACATGGATATGTGGATTGGTCAGGACAATCGTACGGTCATGTTGACTGTGTCAAGGACTCGTACGGGTGGGTTTAATGCAATCAAGAAAATGACGGGTTGAACTTGACTAGGACCTTTTGATATGTTTAATGTGTCAAGGTCACTTGGGTCCTAGGGGTAAAAACACACATCGGGAGTTTCAAACAAACAGGAAACTTGCCAGGCTTGCGCATACCTTTTGGAGTATGGTGACTTGAGTGGCTTCCATCAAGTTATCATGCGATGATAGTTGGATCCATGATTCCCACTGATGAGTAGGAATACTCCTCGGGTGATTCCGACTAATTCTCTTTTTAGGTTTGGAGGAGAATTCGAGGATAAAGTGGGAGCCATCCAGATTAGATAAAATGATTAACCATTCTGATCTAGGTTAGAGTGCACGCTGAGTGTTTCTTTTCTCTCTCTCTCTCTCTGGCTGCGACTTTGACCCGACCTTTGACTAATACACATGAAACCAAGTTAACCGAACCTTCTTAAAACACTTTGGCTTTTGGAATGTCACGGTGTCGCATACATCATTGTCGCTTCTATATCACCTTTGCTTTTCTCCAGAACACCTCGTATCACTACGAACATCCACTTCCATTGGATAAATCCATCATATAGTTACATACGAACTCGAAGGAACTTTTTTGAGGATGGATTCTGGTTCTGGAGAGATTGAATAGGATTATTCGGTTGTCTTTTCCCTTTACCTTCTCTCAGGTTGTGAGGGCTCCTAGGATTAGGAGAGAGTACACCTATTGAGCTTATTGGATAGTCTCCTTCCAAACCATGGGCAGGTGCCAAACGGTAGGGAAGGAAGAAAACCAATTAAGCTTAAATGTGGTGTACAGAAGGTAATAAGTAAAGACATATAAAGGGATTAGAATAATGGCAAAGAAAATTGCGACCACCATCACCCACGACAAAAACCGTGTATACCCCTGCCACTCCTACATCACCTTTGCTTTTCTCCAGAGCACCTCGTATCACTACGAACATCCACTTCCATTGGATAAATCCATCGTATAGTTACATACGAACTCGAAGGAACTTTTTCGAGGATGGATTCTGGTTCAGGAGAAATAGAATAGGACTATTCAGATGTCTTTTCCCATTACCTTCTCTCAGGTTGCGAGGGCTCCTAGGATTAGGAGAGTACACCTATTACGCTTATTGGTTAGTCTTCTTCCAAACCTTAGGCTAGAGCCGAAGGGTAGGGAAAGAAGAAAACCAATTAGCCTAAAGAAGGTGTACATAAGGTAATAAGTAAAGACATAATAAAGGGATTGGAGTGAGGGCAGGTAAAGTATATGGTTACTGTCATGAATCAGGATAGTGGAAGAGGCATTACTAGGAATACCAGTTAACCCTTTTGAAACATTTTTTTGTTTCAGTCTGAATGTGCGATGTTAATTGAAAACTGTTTTCCCAATTGGAATCTAACTCCAGGGTATGTATTTACCAGATCAGTTTCTCAGATCTGTATATTATTACGGATGGTGAGTGAGAGTAAGACATTAGGAATTGGGTGATTAGATCCTCATTATATCGGAATTCGTTGTGATTGGTGATATTTGAGGAAATCATTTGGTTTTTGCCGGATGGCAAATATTTGGTTTTGAATATCCGTTGTTATGCACCAATTTCAAACTGATATATCAGTACGTTTATTTTATAAAGTGAGATATAACTTTTTGACATTATGTCTGTGACATTTACCTATATCAGTTGGTGATTAGGTAAGGTGCATTCAACAGCGGTGTAATTCTTCTTAACCATAGTACAGTTGTTTCAATCTACGATGCACATGGATTGAGTTATTGAACTCAGAGGACTTATACAAAGTATTGTATGTTGTCCAGTGTCCATTAGGACAATGGGGTTGGTACTCATACTATATTCTGCTTAGTCTTAACTTCTCTAGTTCTAGACAAGTATTTCGTTGAAATACAAGGTTTAGATTTTGAGAAGTTATAGGGATAAGAATAAAGTAGAGAACCATTTGTTGGAAATATCAGGATTCTTCGAGGAAGTCGAAGATGAAGATACTTGTGTTTGGTATTCCGTTGATAGTAATGGTTTTGAGAACTTACTTCTTTTTCAGGTTACTCATATATGGATGCACTCCTAGTTGAGTAATGCTGAATAGCCTCCTTCCATTTGGTTGATATGCACTGGAGACAGCTGCATGTTTTGAATCTGGTTCCAATTAAATTAGTGATTTCGTTTCTATATTGGATATATATAGAATCAATTTATATCTTAACGATGTTAAGGTATAGGGAGTTGTCCGGCTGATGCTTAAAACCAGAATCTGGATAAACTCGAAGAACGTTTCAGTAATGGCTGTTTGTGGGTTATCCCGGGCTTTAACGAGGGTTAACTTTCTACCATCAGGAAGATCAATATTTACATTGTTCTTGACTCGCCACAGCTTTAGTAAAATGGACTTTTTCAGAAAATCAAAAGTGGGAGTATGGTAGAACTGGAAGTGATTCCAGAACCACAAACGATCACTGAAGATTTAATAAAACCTAAGGATTCAATTGTTTTTTACGTTCCATTAGCCACTTCGCAGATTTGGTAGGTAACCACAGGCACCCGAGAGGTACTTCGGTCATCTCAGTAAACGGTGACAGGGAGGTGCTTGTTTACCCAGACTTGCCTTTGATGCTGCTCTAGACTATAAGAACTGGCAGTAGGATGAGTATAGTGTCGTTCTAAACTATCTTTGGAAGTGCACGTATGTATGACTCTGCCAGAGGGTTGTTGTAGTCAGTGGGAGCAGCGGAAGCATAGTGGGCAAGTAGCTTATGTTTATTTATAGACTAAAGCAGGTATAGAGGAAATAGATCGTCTATTTTTGATGTGACAGTCATAGGCTTTGACTTCATCAGAATAGGAGATGGATCTGCTAAGAAGGCAGTAGAGAGTGATGTCCAGGTATTGGGATGACATGCACTTGATAGGAAGAGATATTCCTATACTACGATCGGTTATACTTTGGTTGTCACACAGTTATTTCTCCATATAGGATATGGATATAATATCAAGTTTTCTGGTTACTAGATCTATGGTTTTAGTTCTAGATTTGGGAAGTAACCTAATCAGGGTACTTTGACATTATTTTAAAGGCATTTTAGAATAGATGACTCCTGGCATGGTGGTGTACTTGCAGGTGTTGGAGTCACCCTCTCTAAAGGTGTCTTATATACTAAAGGAGAGAGGGGTCTGCATGATTATCATATCACTTGCTTAGGCAAATGAGTTAATCAAGAAATGTCGAGTACCACACCAGATATTACTTTTGCACTATATGCAATATGCAGATATATTAATCCAATCCTGGAGAAACATTGGGAAGCAGTTATTGAACATAAGTGAATGTTCTAGGAAAATGATTACGGCAGCATCCTTCGAGAGACGGTTATCATTTCAGGCTTCCAAAGTGACCTGGATGACAGAGTGACTGTCAGAGTTATAGTTTTTCCCTCTTTTGAGAGACAGTATGTTGGACAGGTGGTCCAAGCGGATACTGGGGAAAAGCATGGCGCTGAATACTGATTAAATTCAGTGGACGATACAGTCTAGGAAGTTTGCTGGAATTGGAGTACTTTTGTGAACTGGGTCCCATCAGATATCCAGACAAATTCTAAGACAGGTATTGCTCATTTCGGGAGATAGTTTTCTCCGTGAAGTTGAGATATAGAGAGATAGAGAAATAAACATTGGAGCGGATCCACTCACTGAGGCTATTTCTCGAAAGCAATCATTTTCGCAAACGGGCTTTAAGAATCTGATTAGTAGAGATGTTGGATGTTCGGTATCACACGGGCTGTGAGTATGCAACATCGCAATAATTGGCCTTAAGTGCAAGTGGGAGATTGTTGGCTATAGTGCCCTCAAAGCAATTATCATAGTCGTGGACTTGTGATTATGACGATTGAGTGAGGACCTATACCGATAAAACAGTCTTACTTGAGATGATAGTATGCTATCTGGTTTGTCTTTATCATCATGTACATGTTGATAGAGCCCATATGATTCTTTCTTGACTGCCAGCATTATGATGGCGATCATATATGTGGGAGCTGGGGTCTATAGGCATATCCTTAAATGTCCCTAGTCGTAGGAGTATCGAGACCGGGCATCGATACTCTAGTGTAGACTAGTGTATACTGATCGAGACCCCGACGAGGGGTGGTGGCCAGGTCTCACAAGCCATTGGTGTTAGTTTGTTCACCTAAGATAGTATGCAGGTGCTCATTGGGTTATGAGTACACTGGACGGACTCGCCGGGAACCTGCTAGTTGGTATTATACCTATTGTCAGATAGCAGTTCCCAAGTGACATGTGTACAGGTTAGTCTGTCGACCTGAGATCGTCATTTGTCTCATGTGAGTTCCCACTGTGCTTTGATTACTACCCTACCACGGCTCAGAGGAGTCGTGCAAACAGGTTTTAGTTAGGTACAGTCCCGAGCCACATGGAGGCAGTGATTGGATCGTCGGGGATTCGTCTCTCCTGGTATTGGGGGTTGATGTCGCGTTGTGTACGGGTGGCCATCACCAGAAATCCAAGGCCATGGTGAACGAGAATTACCGATCCAGGATCGATAGTTTCTCAGGTGGTGATAGGTTACATGTCGACACTAAATATCGCGTTGTTAAGGGTCTTACTTTATCCAACCCCTAGACTCGATATGCGATGCTCTTAGACGAACAGACCGGACTGTATGGATATTGTCACTGTTAGACTCAGTAGGGGTTCATGATGAGTTTGGTCGTCGGCCTCCCTTTCGCTCAATACCTTGGTAGCCGTTACGTACACCTAGTGCCGCTGACGTGCTTGTGATTCAACCCACTGCCAGCGTATTGACGAGTCTTTAGAGTCCCACACAGAGGGTTTTTACGGTTCAGGCGATATGGTGTACATGGCGTATATTGGTACATACAGGTGTCCGATTAAATATGTGCACATGCTGCGCAGACTTTAATCGGACGGTTGATAATACTAGCGGCTTAGGATTAAGCCGGATTATTAAATCGGGTTTTGATTTAATAATTTATATATGTATTTGAATATACGTATTCTAGTATTATTGTTCACTATTCGTTTTCTCTCTTGGCTATTCGTATTTTTGGTATGAATGCGCATATATTTATTTCGATACATGTACCGGGAAGTATTCCGTATTTTATACGGAATAGCTTCTAGAAGGTGGCCACCTCATTTGTATGATTTTCCATTTTTGGAAAATTCATTTGACTCATAAATGAGGTGGAGGTGTGAGGTGGCATGTGCATAGTGTTAAGCATGGTTTTGGGCATGTAGCAAAGTATAGTTATGAATTATTTATTTGATTAATTGGATAAGATCTTTTTGTGTGAAGGAGATGAGAGAGAGGGGGGGCCGGCCACTATTTTTGGAGGTGGGATTCATTTTTTCATTTGTGAGATTATGCTTGCTACACTCCACTCTCTCATGCTCACACAAAAGACTTAACCAATTTTGTTGCTCATGCCATTCTTTCTTCACCTCCTCATTCATCTTCTATGGATGCTCTCTTGAGCTCATGGGTAGAGAGAAAATTGTAGTGACACTTTCATACACCTCGACTCTCCATCGCTAGCAAATATGGAGCGTCGGTTGCCTCGTTCGTCGAGGCTGGAGCTTGTGCCGTTTCCCTCGGGTGGATCATCGGAGATGGAGGAAGACCGGCGACCAAACCACATCAAGGAACTGCTAGGAGATTGGAATGAAGACCGAAGGACACAGATCAACTCGGTATAACGATTCTAAATCTTAGTTAGCATGCTAGATTAGGGTTTAAGGTCGATCTGGGAATCGGGTAACGGTAGCGCCAGTTTAGAAATTTTTGTTCCACATTTTGGCCGTGTTTCGATGGCCGGGGCGCTGTCGTAACCCTTCACTTCTTCATCCAGACAACCTCTTTGGTAGCATCGCTGGCAGCGATGTATTCAGCCTCCATCGTCGAGTCTGCCACGGTTTCCTATTTGGAACTCTTCCAACAAACCGTCCCTCCATTGAGGGTAAAGACAAATCCCGAGTGCGACTTAGAGTCGTCCTTATCACTCTGGAAGCTCGAATCGGTAAAGGACTCTACTTGGAGTTCATCGTTACCATACACCTAGAACATCTCTTTAGTCCTTCTCAATTACTTGAGAATGTTCTTCACAGCTGTCCAGTGACTCTCTCCTGGATCTACTTGATACCTACTCACTACACTTAGGGAGTATGCTACATCGAGTCTGGTACATAGCATCTTGTACATGATAGTGCCTACTTCCGAAGCGTAGGGTATCCTTTGCATGCGAGCTCTCTCCAAATCAGTCTTGGGAGACATCTCTTTGGAGAGAGTAAGTCCTGTGATCGTGGGTAAATGCCCACGCTTGGATTCTTCCATACTAAACCTTTTTAGTATGGTGTCAATATACCTGGATTAGGACAATCCCAGTATCCGTTTAGATCTATCTCTATAGATCTTAATCCCCAAGATGTAGGAGGCATCACCTAGATCTTTCATTGAGAATTTATGTGATAAGAAGAGCTTGACCGAGTGCAGCATAGGAACATCATTTTCTATCAAGAGTATGTCATCGTCGTATAATACGAGGAAGACAACCTTACTCTCTGCCACCTTCTTGTATATACAAGGTTCATCTACGTTCTTGATGAAGTCAAACTCTTTGACTACAACATCAAAACAGATGTTCCAACTCCGCAATGCTTGCTTTAACCCGTATATGGATTTAAGTAGTTTGCACACCTTCCCGCTACTCCCACTGTCCACGAAGCCCTCTGGCTGAGTCATGTACACGCTCTCTTCTAAATCACCATTTAGAAAGGCATTATTAACATCCATTTGCCAGATTTAATAGTCATGGTATGCAGCGATGGCAAGTAGGATCCGGATGGACTTAAGCATAGCAACTGAAGAAAAGGTTTCATCATAATCCACACCTGATCATCGACGAAAACCTTTTGCAATAAGTCTAGCTATGAAAATCTCAACTTTTCCATCTACACCGAGTTTCTGTTAGTTGTATGTATGCCCTAGAGGCCAGTATTGTACATATGATGTATATTATATTGGATGCTTGGACATATACAGAGAGGAATTTCTTGCTCGATATGATAGTATGCTATCTGGTTGTTTTTTATCTTAACATGTTTACTTGTCTCTTGATGCTGTCTTATAATTACATGTTGGTAAAGCCCTTAGGATGTGTACTCGACTACCAGGACTATGATGCAGATCATACTAGTGGGGACAGAGTAGTCCATAAGTACATCTTTAATGTTCCTAGTCTCAGGTGTATCGAGACAGGGCATCGATATACCAGAGTAGACTAGCATATACGCTTCTCGACCCATGAGATGGGCGATGGATGATCCCATATCCATTGGTGTTTGACATCAGAGATAGTATATGGGTGATCAGTGGAGACTGAGTACACTGGACGGACTCGCCGAGAACTCACATATGGTATTATACCTCACGTCAGATGGCAGTTCTCTGGTGACACTCGTACAGGTTAGTCTGTAGACCCGAGATCGTCATAGAGTCTTGTGTGATTACCACTGTGCTTTGCTTTCCACCTTACCACGTCCAAGAGGGCGTGAAAAACGGTGGTTTTTGGGTACAGTCCCGAGTCACATGGAGGCAATGAGCGATAGGAAGGGTTTCGTCTCTCCCGGTATTGGGGGTTGATGTTGCACTGTGCTCGATTGGCCATAACAGGGAAGTCCCTAGCTTGGGCTGATTTAGAGATTTACTGGTAAGTGTTACCAGTAGTTTCTCGACCCGTTATGAGCCTCACATCGGCACGACTTATCGGTTTTTGAGTTCTGACATTTACCACCCCTAGACTTGATATGCGAGATATCCGACGAGGAGACCGGACTGTACGGGAAGTGTTACCGTCAGGCTTTTACAGGAGTTGGAGCGGGCTTGCTTGCTGATCTTCTGATCGCTCAATACCCGGGTAGCCGTTACGTCCAGCTAGTACCGCTGATGGCTTGCGGGTGCTTGATGTGATCATCACCTACTGCCGGCGTATTGACGAGTCTTTAGAGTCCTACATAGAGGTTTTACTGGCTCAGGCAAAACGAAATAGGAGCACGTATATGATATCTGCGGGACCGAGAATAATGCGTGTATGTGATACCGTATTCTATTCTCGCGACTTTTTGTATCGGTCGGTTATATGTGATATAGCCGGGTCATCGAATCAAGTGTTGATTCGATAAGACGATACATTGGATGTTAGTCGGTTATATGAGATATAACCAGATTATTAAGTCAAGTGTTGATTTAATAATTTAGTGTATAATTGTATATTTGATATACTAATTTACATTAACTAACATTTGTTCACTTAAGGATTTTTCTCACATGTGCACAACTTTAATATATATGTGATATATATTAAAAATGTGTTTTCTTTTTGTATCATGGTTGTTGATACACATGACATGGGTGTATAAGACATACACCATTCTAATTTTAGTGGAGGGGTTTTTATATTTAAAGTAAATCTAAATTGGTTGATATTTGTTAAGTGCATAAAACTTGTAGAAGCTTTTAGTGCTTTGACAAATTCAACTCAATTTGTTTTACTTAAGATATTTAGTTAACCCGACCATTAGAATTAGCCATGGTTATGTCTCTACATGAGTTAGTATATGATACTCACTCACCCATGGTTAGCTCACTCACTTGATCATTATCTTTCTCTCTTTATTTTCTTCATCTTCTTCCTTGAGCTAAAAAGCTCTCTAGGGTTTGATCCAAAGTGAGAAACATTGTGAGAAAATAAATTCTAAAGTGAACCCATTTCCTATTTCTCCATCCTCTACTAGAGTAGCACTTTAGTTTAGGGTGTTTGCTTCGCTAATTCTCAAGTTAGTAAATTAGAAGCTTGAGTTAGTATTCCCTCGACGTAGATCATCTTCGGCCTCGAAGACTTCAAGCAAGGACGCTTCTTTCGCCTCGTGGAGCCATGCAAGAGCCCAGGAGGACCATGATCGTAGTGAAGGGACTACAACAAGGAGCTTTAGAAGTGAAGGACCGATCTACAAAGGTTGTATTTCGTATTCACTTAGTCGTAAATGTTGTTTACTTGCATGTGATACCCTAATAGTCTAGCAAAGATCTTGTTTAGGGTTGTTCGGCACGGTTAAAAATATTAATCGGGCATGGTTGATGCTTTGTAGAACCTTGTTAGAGTGCCTAGGAACCCTACAGTGGTATCAGAGCCTAGCTAGAGTATTAGGCGACGTGTTTACGAAGTTAAAACTCCGATCGAACCCCGATACAACAAAATAGACCCCCTCTCTGGAAAAATTTTAAAATTGTGATTTTTTCTGCATTAAAAATACTCAAAAAAATCAGCAGGGAATTCTAAGAATTACCATGAAATACGAACTCATGATACTATGAAGTCGCCGCAGAACCGCGGCGGGAACCTGCTTCCCGCGGCGGTTCCGCGGTCGTACTTGTGCATTATTGACATGTTTTTGCACAGTATTATTCTTAGCTGTTCCTGCATGACTCTGGGTATTTTTAATCTGACTAAAGTGTTGAGTGTTCTGGGGATTATTTTGAATTCGTTGATTCGATCGGAAAATTTTAATTTTGTTCTTTTTTCGGATAATTTAGAAAGTATTAAAATGTTCGAATGGATATCATTAACTCGCTTTTTCCCGACATGAAAAACTTTGAAGTGTTGAATTTTTCTTGAGTTTAAATCTTTCGGAAAAACGTGCAAGTAACGTGATGGACCCTCTAGAAGAACACAAACCTTAACTCGATTATGTGACCGTCTGAACCGCCTCTAAACTTTGCGGTTTGGGGCAGTACGGCATGCCACATGTGAGGCGTTGGCTTGACCCTTCTACGGCTGGACATTGCTACTGTGACGTATTCTGGAGTTTTTGAACTCCGCTCAAGTGTTGAGCTATTTAGGAAATCTTGGGTATTTGATTATTCGATCGGAAAGTTTAATACTGTCTATTTATCTGGAATGTGATACAATATGTGGAATTCATATAGTTAGGCATGAAATGCGAAGTATGTGATATTTCGGATTTATGATGTCTAAAGTAATTGTGGATTCCAAATGTTGTACTTTTACACTTTCTTTTTTGCGACCGTAAGTGTAATATGTGATATCGCCGGTTTCGTTGCTATATGTCAACGACAATTGGGATGCACATATTTACTTATGTTGATGACATGTGATGTTATGTGTTGCTGGATATGTTATATTGGATCGTCGCGTTTTTGAATAGCCGGGGTTTTTATGTGAGATGAGGGTTTTTATTTTCATTCATGTAAAATTCATTGTATGTGATATTCTTTTATTGGGTCACTTCCGGGATGAGGATGATGTCACCATTGTATATTATTTACTTTTCCTCATTAGGTAGACCAAAGGAGGAGAGCACAAGTAACCGGGTTCTCGAGTCCAGTAGGAGACCAACTCGAGGAGTCGAGTCCGGGTCTTCTAACTCTAGAATTGGAAGGGTTGCTTGCCGCTCTCGTAGGGGTCTAGGAGTGTGGGTTTGGCTATTCATCGCGACCGTGGAATCCGTGTTTTATAGAGGCTCAAAATAAAACATGGACCTCCTAGTATATCCATTATTTCATATATTTCTTCTGCTGCGATATCTGTGATGTGATCATTTGATATGTTGTGATAGATACTGTATATAATATATATGATATATTATATAGATGTTACTTATGTTTTACACCCGCGCTAGCCCTGTCCCGCTCTGCCGTTAGTTACCTAACCTAACGGTGCACGAGGGGACATCGAGGCGAATGCGGATGGCATAAGTGTACGTCGTATTTATCTGTGATCTTTAGGTGACTTAAATGATGGGACTTCTTTAACGTGATTATTGAAAGAAAAGAAACCTAAAAGATGTTGTAGAATCAAATTTTCAAAAAGGGTAGCTACAGTTTTTGCTTTGCATAGCGATATATATGATATATCCTGCACCTTATTCGATGAGGAAAGAGCCGAGATCCCTTCACCGGGAGTGATCTCTTTAGCAAAACTGGCAGATGCTATAACACTCGGTTTGTTTTTGTTTGCTTTTGGAATTTTTGCGTTGTATAGAGATATATATGATATATCCTGCACCTTATTCCATAAGGAAAGAGCCGAGATCCCTTCACCGGGAGTGACCTCTTTAGCAAAACTAATGAAAGTCTCAAAATCACTCCATTTCAAAATTCACTTGATTCTACAACGATATCAAGTTCATTACGCAATAGGTTTTTAGAAAAACCTGTCGTAGCCCTCCGTCATTTCAGATAAGTTGTATATAGTATTCGTGCTGCATTTGTTGGCTTTCGTCAAGGTGTAGTGTGCGGTAGCTATATGCTGCTTATCTGCTGCATATGATGCGATTGGATTAGGTAGTCGTACGGCTTTGTTGGCTTTTGTCAAGGGTTGTGCGGGTGGGTTTAATTCAGTCAAGAAATGTACGGGTTGAACTTGACTAGCGGGCTATGGTTTGTTGGCTTTCGTCAAGGTCATAGCACGTTAGGGGCAAAATAATATCGGGAATTTCAAGCGTTGAAATTTGCAATGAGATTGCATACCTTTTATGAGATAGTTGGATCCCGATACCCACTGCGAGTAATTGTTACTCCTGGGAGAGTTTTACACAGGACAATTAGCCGATCAAGTAGGTGTCTAGAAAGGTGTCAACTGGGTTACGCCTCTGGGAAAACGAGGTTTACTTTAATTAGGTCCGTGCGAAAGCATGGGGAACCTCCCTCAAAGTACCGACACTGGCCTAGCTGAAAGATTGGCGAAGTTGTAGGGTGTAATTAATCCCGGCTAGTCTTTCCTTTTAGGGTTTGAAGGAAGATTTGATAAAAACAGTGAGAGCCATCCTGATTAGATAAAATAATAACCAATCTGATCTTGCAAGAGCATACGCTAAAGTGTTTTCTTCTCTCTCTCTCCAGGTAGCGACCATATCATGCCTTAATCAAGATAATAATATGGATGTATTGACCGAACCCGCATGTTATACTGTGCTGGGGAACGTTGGTTCCGTTCTTTCTTATAAAAGTTATAAGACTGAACATGATATAGGGGAATACCAGGATTCCCATGCCACCCGAATGAAGAAAGTACATGTTGATGCATTTTCTTCGGGTGTGTTCGTTACAGAGAACCGTTTCACCATTTTCTCTACGTCCGGGGAATTAGATACCGGGTCAGGATCCTATATATGTAATCAGTTACATGGGCTTAGGAAAGGTAGAGAACTTGGAAAAGGTGATAAAGACATAAGGGTTGGAAATGGTGTAATTGTTGCAGCTAGAACTGTCACGACCCGAAAGAGCACGTGACTGGCCCTTGAACCATATGAAGTCTATAGGACCCCATCTGATCCAAGTAAGCCAAAAGCGCAGAAATCTAAAACCATTTAAAGAGTAAATAAGGAAAACTGGTTTTTAAGAAGTAAAGAAATCACGTTTCGAAAATCAAGTTTTTAAATAACTAAGCCGAATGTGCATTTTTAAAAGATAAAGTCTTTTCTAAAAATTTCGGCAGAGTTTCTTTTGTAAAAACTGGCCCCGAATGGGGTATAACAAGAATAACAATATATGCAAAGAAAAAGGCATCCCCAAGCGGGAGCTAGCTCTTCGTCAATTGACGGTCACAACCACACATGCAATATAATATACAACGCCGAATGGCGAGGATCAAATCCAAAAGAAACTCAGTAAGGATGAAAACCGCAATACTACTAAGCGCGACTCTAAGGCCGAATAATACATCACAAATGTCTAAGTCTGAAACAATAAACAAGTTTGGTTGATGGAATTTCTAGATACAAGAATAATACAAGTACAATGGTGGTCCTTGATGCAAAACAACCCACCTACCCAAGCAAGTCACCCTTAAAAAAGCAGTGTGCCAGAAATGCCGCTACGGAACCTGTACGGCAAAACCTGCAAGAACTGTGGCACAACGAGGGTGAGTTGCCAACTCGTGAATAGAAATATCTACAAGCAGAAACCGAATGCAAGATATAAACCTAGGTCAACAATCAGTAATATAAACCACAAGGGTACGTCTGAAACATGATAAGGTGGCGATATAACATCTAAACATGTATGTAGTGCCAAGTACTCAGGTAATAACATGTCATCAGTATAAGGTATGTCTGCATGAAGTAAATATGATGAAGTATCAAAAGGATATCAATACACATATATTAGCGTCCCATACCACTAATATTGGTATAAGGGTATATATAACAGCGCCCTCATACCCTGTTATATATACAAATGAAGTATGATCAATATAAATCCAGTCTGTATGTGATCAAGTCTGTAAAAACGTGGAACCCGTCCACCCGTCACCCAATGACAATAAACGTGGAACCCGTCCACCCGTCACCAAATGACAATAACCATCATGTATGCAAATATGAGGATATAAACAAAATCATGGAAAAACATCATGAAACCCGTGCCTAGCATCGACACGTAAATCCTCGTCCATATGGGGCTCCGTCTGTGGTATCGGCCCTCGGCCCCGGCAGTACGGGTCAGCCCATGTCCATCTCTGGGCTCCGTCTGCGGTATCGGCTCTCGGCCCCGGCAGTACGGGTCAGCCCATGTCCATCTCTCAACTCTGGTCGGTATCCTCCAGATATCCGCCGAGCTCAAATACAATCACCGGTAGGTATAAGTCCCTCTGCCAGGCTCACCGTCTACTACACAGCGAAACCGTTCTCGCCCCGGGGTACCATACCGGGTCCACCATGTACCTGTAATCGGCCTCATCCGCCTCCTCGAATCGGGTTTCACATATCGCTCTCAGCACCAAGAAAACACATGGTGGACGCACTGAAATATCATATCAAGGGTAACCGAGTTTTTAACACAATTATATATTCTCTTTTGAAATACCCACGGTTCCCAAATCCAGAAATATCATGGAAACAACATATCTCAATGCGTATAATCAAAACATGATGTATGCGACATGTAAAGAAAGGTAAGGCATATCAGAAGACATGCAACATGGAATAGTAATGTGCACATGTCGAGGGAAACCGCTCATTTTAAAACGAATCAGTTTGAAGAACATCTTGCGGTTCCTAAATCCCTAATTAGTCAGAATCCTCTATGATTGTGTACAGGTATAAGTGTACAATATGCCATGCAAGAATCATATCATGAATGCAACAGTACTACAGTGTAGTGGCATGGCAATTATCGATGATGAAGTGTGTGAGCCGGCAATAGTGTACGTGGAACATACGCATCATCGATAATGGTGCTGGTGTCCTAACAGCATGATAATAATATAGCAATAAACATATGCAAGCAATGCGAATAGCATGAATATGCGGAAATCAAATAATCAACACCACAGTGAAGAATCTACTATGCAAACTACAGATCTAAGTATCAAGTCAATCAGGAGGGGTATGGAAACCACCTAAATCTGAGTCGATATATATAGATATACTAGTCGGTGATCCCGCCTCAATAATATCGCGTACGATACAGTATATCGTAAGACATCCTCGAGTCATGAGCGCGGATCTATCATCAATATAGGCTCGTACAGTAAATCATCGTACGGCATCCCAATAGCTGGGTACGGTCAATATCACACTATCTCATCATATCTCAGGTATCACTATCATCATATCACATAATCTGGGGTACTGATCTAAGTCTAGTACAACTGATACCATCAATATACTGCGTGTGCAAGCACATGTCCCAAGGCCCGCTAGAGATCACGTATCGTATCCCAATACGAATCACATCAAATCACCGATCTCGCGGCACAAGGCCCAACATCATCGACTCATCTCCAATGTCATCCAATATCATCAACACAGTGCAAGTATAAGGAATATGCAAGGGTGTACGTGTAGGTGTAATTCTATTCTAGGGTTCGCGACTATGAACTACACTAGTCACTTCTAACCCTACACTATCCATAATACACCTAACTATCATATATATATAACAACTACGGACTGCGGGGGTGCTATACGCCATCCACCCGACTTCCCCCAGTAGATATAATCTACTCACCTTGCGTCTTCATTTGTGGACGTCGCCACGCGCTTGCTTGTTGTCCCGAAGTCTTCATGGGTACCTACATATAAAAATATCGTATATGCGCATTAAAACCAAATCAAAGCTAAAACGGCACACGAAACCCAAAACGATACGATAAGAGGCCTATAGGTTAGAACCTATGGCACGCCTTCAAAACCATCAATAAATCCTCTATATCATCGTATAAACGCCAAATAGTCAAGGTAAAACACAAGACACAAATTCAGACTTAAGAATACGGAATACGGAAACACAAATCCAAAACAGCAACTTAGGAAACATGTTCCAGATTTCACCCTAGGTAAAATTAGACAAATCTATATATACCAGGGGCCTAATCCACAGATAAGGGAACACCAAAACCAAAACGAGGCAATTCCACCATTGTCTGGCCGCAAATTGCGGCCAGAATGGGTAAATCTGCGGCCGGCTTGATGAGTTAGGGGTTGGGGTCTTGGTGGTAGCTTCCTAGGTTCCTGCACATGTCACTGTCCAATCAATTTTAATTTAGGATGTCTCGGGTGATAGCAGATTCAATATACCCTTCACAGATTCCATAATTTCTCCGATATCAGTTTCAAAAATCCGTATTCTGGGTTTAAGCTTCAGGCTAGGGTCTCAATTCATACACTAGGGTGTTGGTGTAGCCTCTATTGAACTCAATTTCACATTACAACTCATAATTCTTCACAACCCTAACTAGGTTTTTCCTCAAGTCACCAAATCACACAATATCGGTTCAATCATAACATGGGGGGTAAAGGAAATGCTAAAACTAAGATAATGATCCAGAAAATACCTCATTTGGCAACTCAAGAATTTTCTTGAGTTGCCCCTAGTGGCCGAAATCCTTGCTTCTTTAGTCCAAAGTGTAGATCAAGAGCTTGTGCACACATTTAATGAAATGGAGATTGGGTTTTGAAGTTGTTTTGGATGTGTTTAGAGGGCTTGAAGAGGGGAGGGAAGTGAGGGAGGAGCAGCAGCAGGAGGAAGGAGAAGAGGGAGAGAGAAAAGAAAGAAAAATGAAGAGATGGCTAAGTTAAAGTGAAACCATACCTCTCTCTCTCTCTCTCACCTACTACTAAATTCTTTTCTCTTTTCTTTTTCCCTAAAACCCCTCTCACTCAAATAGTAACTCCAAAACAAATCATGGCAAGAAAAATGTAACACAAGTGTGAAAAAGTGATATGTGCATGTTTTGCACAAAAATGCTAAAAACCGATTAGCGATTTTAATCGCGATTAGCACTAAATTAGTGTCAAACTAATCACAAAAACTTTAAAATGTCATAATCCCATAGAATACCCTATTTTGGAATTTTCCATAATTTTCTTCCCATTTATTTGTATTTAATAATACCAAAATATTAAAATATTCAATAAAATAATATTAAATTATAAAAATTCCCAAAAATAATATTTTTAGTATTTCGAAATGTTACAAGAACCGTCGGGGAATATCAGCTTGTATTACGAACTGGTAATACATTGATTCTGAACGAATGCTATTACATGCCGAACATGATATGCAACATTATATCGGTTTCTTTACTAAGTAAAGAGTGATATAATTTTGTATTACAGGATAATTTTATGAACATTTTTCTGAACCAAAAGTTGGTTGGATCAGGCACGTTGTGCAATGGCATTTATGTTTTAAATCAATCAACAGTTCTGAGCATAACAAACACACACAAGAGGAAGAGTTCAGAACTGAACGAATCCTTCTTGTGGCATTGTAGACTGGGTCACATCAATGCGACACAACTAGCTAAGTTGCATAAGGATGGATATTTGAATCCGTTTGAATTTTTATCTTATGACACTTGCCAGTCATGTCTCAAAGGCAAGATGACCAAAACTCCGTTTACAGGATACGGAGAAAGAGTTACGGAACTCTTGGGACTGGTACATAGTGATGTATGCGGTCCCATGTCTACACATGCCAGGAATGGTTATTCGTACTTCATTACATTCACCGACGATCTCTCTAGATTCGGATATGTGTTCCTGATGAAACACAAATCAAAATCTTTTGAGAAATTTAGAGAATATAAACAAGAAGTCGAGAACCAAACCGGAAAAAGTATTAAAATCCTTCGATCTGATCGAGGAGGTGAATACTTGAGCAATGAATTCCTGGACTTCCTAAAAGAGAATGGGATTCTCTCTTAGCTAACTCCTCCATACACAACATAGCACAATGGTGTATCGGAACGGAGGAATCGCACCTTATTAGATATGGTGCGCTCTATGATGAGCACAGCCGAGTTATCTATTTCCTTCTGGGGATGTGCACTGGAAACAGCTGCAGACCTATTGAATATGGTTCCCACCAAATCTGTGCCAACCACTCCATATGAGATATGGAAAGGAAAGAGACCATGTCTTAATTATGTTAAGATATGGGGTTGTCCGGCATATTTAAAACACAAAATCCGGACAAACTCGCAGCAAGGTCCATTCTGTGTAAGTTTATTGGATATCCCAAGCATTCGCGCGGGTATATCTTCTACCACATCGAGGAACAAAAGGTATTTGTTTCTCGACATGCCACCTTTTTAGAAAAGGAATTTCTTGAAAGAGAGATTAGTGGCAAGGAGGTAGAACTGGAAGAGGTTCCAGCAATACAGACTACAACAGAAGATTTGGTGGAACCAGATGATTCGGTAGTTCCCGATGAACCCAAGCCACTCCGCCGATCTAGTAGGGTTCCTCACCCACCTGAGAGATACTACAGTTTTCTCATGGATGGTGGGAGCGAGGATTGCATCATGGAGGATGATGACCCAACTAACTTCGAGCAGGCCATCACGAGTGGAGACTCGGTGAAATGGCCGGATGAAATGCGGTCCGAGATGGAATCCATGTACACCAACAAAGTATGGACTTTGGAAGATGCTTCTGAAGGGGTAAAACCCATTGGGAGAAAGTGGATCTTCAAGAAAAAACTTGGTGTTGATAGGAAAGTGGAGACTTTCAAAGATAGACTTGTTGCAAAGGGCTTTCGTCAAAGACCAGGTGTGGACTATGACGAAACCTTTTCTCCAGTGGCTATGCTTAAATCCATTCGGATCATGCTTGTCATCGCTGCATATCATGACTACGAAATCTGGCAAATGGATGTTAAGACCGCCTTTCGAAACGGTGATTTAGAAGAGAGCGTGTACATGACTCAGCTAGAGGGCTTCGTAGCTAGTGGGAGCAGCGGGAAGGTGTGCAAGCTGCTTAAATCCATTTATGGATTAAAGCAAGCATCGCGGAGTTGGAACATCTGCTTTGACGTCGTTATCAAAGAGTTTGATTTCGTCAAAAACGTAGATGAACCTTGTATCTACAAGAAGGTGGCAGAGAGTAAGGTTGTCTTCCTCGTATTGTACGTGGACGACATACTCTTGATAGGAAATGACATTCCTATGCTGCAATCGGTCATTCTCTTCTTATCACAAAGATTCTCAATGAAAGATCGAGGGGATGCCTCCTACATCTTGGGGATTACGATCTATAGAGATAGATCCAAACGGATACTGGGATTATCCCAATCAAAGTACATTGACACCATACTAAAGAGGTTTAGTATGGAAGAATCCAAGCGTGGGAACTTACCCACGATCTCTAGACTCACTCACTCAAAAGAGATGTCTCCCAAGACTGATTTGGAGAGAGCTCGCATGCAAGGGATACCCTATGCTTCGGCTGTAGGATCTATCATGTACGCGATGCTATGTACCAGACCCGATGTAGCACACTCACTAAGTGTAGTGAGTAGGTATCAAGCTGATCCTGGAGAGAGTCACTGGATAGATGTAAACAACATTCTCAAGTACTTGCGAAGGACTAAAGAGATGCTCTTGGTGTATGGTAACGGAGAACTCCAAGTGGAGTCCTTTACCGATTCAAGCTTCCAGAGTGATAAGGAAGACTCTAAGTCGCACTTGGGATTTGTCTTTACACTTTACGGAGGGGCGGTTAGCTGAAAGAGTTCCAAGCAGGAAACCGTGGCAGACAAGACGATGGAGGCTGAATATATCGCTGCCAACGATGCTGCCAAAGTGGCTGTCTGGATCAAGAAGTTCATTACTGAACTTGGAGTGGTTCTATCCATTGAGCATCCAATACCTTTGTATTGTGATAACAATGGAGTGGTGGCTTTGGCCAAGGAACCCAGGTCCCATCAGCGATCCAGGCATATTTTGAGGCGGTATCACCTGATCCAGGAGATAGTAGATCGCCGGGAGATCGAGGTCAAGAGGGTTGACACGAAGAACAACACAGCGGATCCACTCACGAAGGCCATTCCCCAGATACATTTTGAGAGACTCTTCGGGATGCTTGGTATGCGATACTACAGCAGCTGGCCCTAGTGCAAGAGGGAGATTGTTAGTTGTATGTATGCCCTAGAGGCCAGTATTGTACAGATGATGTATATTATATTGGATGCTTGTACATATATAGAGAGGACTTTCTTGCTCGATATGATAGTATGCTATCTGGTTGCTTTTTATCTTAACATGTATACTTGTCTCTTGATGCTGTCTTATAGTTACATGTTGGTAAATCCCTTAGGATGTGTACTCGACTACCTGGACTATGATGCAGATCATACTAGTGGGGACAGAGTAGTCCATAAGTACATCCTTTAATGTTCCTAGTCGCAGGTGTATCGAAACAGGGCATCGATATACCAGAGTAGACTTGCGTATACGCTTCTCGACCCATGAGATGGGCGATGGATGATCCCATATCCATTGGTGTTTGACATCAGAGATGGTATACGGGTGCTCAGTGGAGACCGAGTACACTAACGGACTCGCCGAGAACTCCCAGATGGAATTATACCTCACGTCACATGGCAGTTCTCTGGTGACACTTGTACAGGTTAGTCTGTAGACCCAAGATCGTCATAGAGACTTGTGTGATTCCCACTGTGCTTTTATTTCCACCTTACCACGTCCAAGAGGGAGTGCAAAACGGTGGTTTTTGGGCACAGTCCCGAGTCACATGGAGGCAATGAGCGATAGGAGGGGTTTCGTCTCTCCCGGTATTGGGGGTTGATGTTGCGCTGTGCTCGATTGGCCATAACAGGGATGTCCCTGGCCAGGGTTGATTTAGAGATTTACTTGTAAGTGTTACTGTTAGTTATATGTATGCCCTAGAGGCCATTACTGTACATGAGATGTATATTGTAGTGGATGCTGGGACATATATAGGTAGGACTTTCTTGCTCGACATGATAGTACTGTATCTGGTTGCTCTTTATCTTAGCATGTATACTTACTGTCTTTCTGTTACATGTTGATAAAGCCCTTAGGATGTGTACTCGACTTGCAGGACTATGATGTAGATCATACTAGTGGGGCCTGGGTAGTCCATGAGTACATCCTTCAATGTTCCTAGTCGTGGGAATATCGAAACGGAGCATCGATATTCCAGAGTAGACTAGCGTATATCTTCTCGACCCATGAGATGGGCGATGGATGATCCCATATCCATTGGTGTTTGACATCAGAGATGGAATGCGGGTGCTCAATGGAGACTGGGTACACAGAACGGACTCGCCGAGAACTCCCAGATGGTATTATACCTCACGTCAGATGGCAGTTCTCTTGTGACACTGGTACAGCTTAGTCTGTTGACCCGAGATCGTCATAGAGTCTTGTGTGTCTCCCACTATACTTTGATTTCCACCCTACCACGGCTCTACTGAGTCGTGCAAACAGGTGGTTTTTGGGTACAGTCCCGATTCACATGGAGGCAATGAGCGACAGGAGGGGATTCGTCTATCCCGGTATTAGGGGTTGATGTTGCGCTATGCTCGACTGGACATAACTGGAAATCCCTGGCCAGGGTTGCAGTGATTTACTGGTAAGAGTTATCAGTAGTTTCACGCTTGTTATGGACCTTACATCGGCATGACTTATCAAGCTACTAGGGTCTGACGTTTACCACCCCTATACAAGATATGCGACATATCAGACGAACAGACCGGACTGTGCAGTAAGTGTTACTGATTGGATTCGCAGGAGTATGAGCAGACTTGCTCATTGATCTTCTGATCGCTCAATACCCGGGTGGCCGTTACGTTTAGCAGACCGCTTGCGGCTTGTGGGTGATTGATATGATCACCGCCTACTGCTGGCGTATTGACGAGTCTTTAGAGTCCTACACAGAGGTTTCCCAGCTCAAGCGAAACGAAATAGGAGCGCATATGAGATATGTGCGGGACCGATAATAATACCAGTATGTGATACTGTATTCTATTCTCGCGATTTGTATCATCAGTCGGTTATATGAGATATAGCCGGGTTACCGAATCAAGTGTTGATTCGATATATTGATACATTAGATATTAGTCGGTTATATGCGATATGACCGGATTATTAAATCAAGTGTTGATTTAATGATTTAATTTATCATTATATATTTGATATATTACTTTACATTAACTAGTATTGGTTCACTTAAGATTGATTTTCTCACTTGATGTGCACAAGTTGTATATGTGATATATGTTTGTGCACTAGTTTGTATCATGATTGATGATACATGCAAACTTGGGTGTGTGTATGAGTTACACAATATTTAAGATAATGGTTTGGGTTTTTAGTTATTTTGGTAAAACAAAATGGTTGCTTTCTTTGTCTTGGCTTAAAGCTTCATGAAGCTTTTAAGCATCTTTGACAAAGTCCACTCATTTTGTTTTGCATAAGATTTTTATTAACCAAACCATTAACTCAAACTATGGTTTAGTCTCTACAAAGATTAACTCACCCATGGTTGCATTATGATAGACTTCACTTGATTATTGTTTTAAAAAAAATAATTCATTATTCTTATTCTTTTCTTTCTTATTCTTCTTCTTCAAGAAGAAGAAAAGCTTACTAGATTTTAATCAAGTGAAGAAACAAAGTGAGAAATCAAAATCCAAAGTGAACCCACTTCCTATTTCATCATCCTCTACTACTTGCCATTTAGTTTAGGGTGTTCTCTTCACAAAGTTTTTGACCTAGTGAACATGGAGCTTGAGTTTGAGTCTCCTCGACATAGATCATTGTCGGCCTCAAAGTCAACGACCTAGCCCGTTCATTTCTCCGAGGAAACCATCGCTAGTGTCTGGGATCATGATGATCGCAGTGAAGGGACGTCAACATGGAGCTTTAGAAGTGAAGGACCGGATCTACAAAGGTTGTAATCCCTTTCACTTAGTCTTAAGTTGTTCACTTGCTTATAGCTTTCGCATAATCTCTAGTATACGATCTTGGTTAGGGTTGTTTGGCACATCTAATTTTTTGAATCAGGCATGGTTGATGCCTTGTAGAACCTTGTGACAGTGCCTAGGAACCCTACAGTGGTATCAGAGCCAAGCTAGAGCTTTAGGCGAAGTCTAGGAGAAGTTTAAAGTCCGATCGAACCCGGATAACCCCGATTAAACCCTTCTCTGGACATTTTTTGAAATCGTGATTTTTTCAACATTAAAAATTCTTAAAAAAGACAGCAGGGAATTATATGGAACACTAAGTGTAATCCCTTTCACTTAGTGTTAAGTTGTTCACTTGCTTATAGTTTTCGTATAATCTCTAGTATACGATCTTGGTTAGGGTTGTTCGGCACGTCTAATTTTTGAATCGGGCATGGTTGATGCCTGTAGAACCTTGTGATAGTGCATAGGAACCCTACAGTTACCAGTAGTTTCTCGACCCATTATGAGCCTTACATCGGCACGACTTATCGGTTATTGGGGTCAGACGTTTTCCACCCCTAGACTTGATATGCGACATATCAGATGAGGAGACCGGACTGTACGGGAAGTGTTACCGTCAGGCTTTTACAGGAGTTGGAGCGGGCTTGCTTGCTGATCGTCTGATCGCTCAATACCCGGGTAGCCGTTACGTCCAGCTAGTACCGCTTACGGCTTGTGGGTGCTTGATGTGATCATCACCTACTGCCGGCGTATTGACGAGTCTTTAGAGTCCTACATAGAGGTTTTACTGGCTCAGGAAAAACGAAATAGGAGAACGTATATATATGTGCGGGACCGAGAATAATGCGTGTATGTGATACTGTATTCTATTCTCGCGACTTTTTGTATCGGTCGGTTATATGTGATATAGCCGGGTCATCGAATCAAGTGTTGATTCGATAAGACGATACATTGGATGTTAGTCGGTTATATGAGATATAACCGGATTATTAAGTCAAGTGTTGATTTAATAATTTACTGGTTAATTGTATATTTGATATACTAATTTACATTAACTAACATTTGTTCACTTAAGGATTTTTCTCACATGTGCACAACTTTAATATATATCTGATATATATTAAAAATGTGTTTTCTTTTTGTATCATGGTTGTTGATACACATGACGTAGGTGTATAAGACATACACCATTCTAATTTTAGTGGAGGGGTTTTTATATTTAAAGTAAATCTAAATTGGTTGATATTTGTTAAGTGCATGAAGCTTGTAGAAGCTTTTAGTGCTTTGACAAATTCAACTCAATTTGTTTTACTTAAGATATTTAGTAAACCCAACCATTAGAATTAGCCATGGTTATGTCTCTACATGAGTTAGTATATGATACTCACTCACCCATGGTTAGCTCACTCACTTGATCATTATCTTTCTCTCTTTATTTTCTTCATCTTCTTCCTTGAGCAAAAAAGCTCTCTAGGGTTTGATCCAGAGTGAGAAACATTGTGAGAAAATAAATTCTAAAGTGAACCCATTTCCTATTTCTCCATCTTCTACTAGACTAGCACTTTAGTTTAGGGTGTTAGCTTCACTAATTCTCTTGTTGGTGAATTAGAAGCTTGAGTTGGTATTGCCTTGACGTAGATCATCTTCGGCCTCGAAGACTTCAAGCAAGGACGCTTCTTTCGCCTCGTGAAGCCATGCAAGAGCCCTGGAGGACCATGATCGCAGCGAAGGGACTACAACAAGGAGCTTTAGAAGTGAAGGACCGATCTACAAAGGTTGTATTTCGTATTCACTTAGTCGTCAATGTTGTTTACTTGCATGTGATACCCTAATAGTCTAGAAAAGATCTTGTTTAGGGTTGTTCGGCACAGCTAAAAATTTTAATCGGGCATGGTTGATGCCTTGTAGAACCTTGTTAGAGTGCCTAGGAACCCTATAGATTCTTTTTAAAGATCTATTTGCTACTAATGGATTTTTCCCCTCAACTTCCAAAGTCCATACTTTGTTGGTGTACATGGATTCCATCTCATATCGCATTGCATCCAGCCATTTCACAGAGTCCCCACTCGTGATGGCCTACTCGAAGCTAGTTTGGTCATCATCTTCCAAGATGCAATACTCGCTCCCACCATCAATGAGAAAATCGTAGTATCTCTCAAGCGGATGAGGAACCCTACTAGATCGGCGGAGAGGCCGAAATAATTTGGGAGCTATCGAATCCTCTTGCTCCACTAAATCTTCAGTTGCAGTTTGTGTAGCCGGAATTTCTTCCAGTTCTACCTCGTTGCCACTAATTTCCTTTGCAAGAAATTCCTTTTCTAAAAAGATGGCATGTCGAGAAACAAAAACCATTTGTTCCTCGCCGTAGTAGAAAAGATATCCATGTGAATGTTTGGGATATCCCACAAACTTGCAAAGAACTGACCGTGTCTCGAGTTTGTCCGGATTTTTCTTTTTGACATAGGCCAGCCAACCCCATATCTTAACTCGTTTAAGACATGTTCTCTTCCCACTCCATATCTCATATGGTGTGGTAGGCACTGATTTGGTTGGAGCTTTATTCAATAGGTATGCTGCTGTCTCAAGCGCATAACCCCAAAAATAAATAGGTAACTCAGTGGTGCTCATCATAGAGCGCACTATATCCAATAGGGTGCGATTCCTCCGCTCCGATACACCGTTGTGCTGTGGTGTATACGGAGGAGTAAGCTGAGAGAGAATCCCATTCTCGTTAAGATAGTCTCGGAACTCATTGCTCAAGTATTCTCCTCCTCGATCAGATCGCATGATTTTAATACTTTTACCCGTTTGGTTCTCGACTTCCTGCTTATATTCTTTTAATTTCTCAAAAGCTTCAGACTTGTGTTTCAACAGGAACACATGTCCGTATCTTGAGAGATCGTCAGTGAATGTAATGAAGTATGAGGAACCATCCCTGGCATGTGTAGACATAGGACCGCATACATCCATATTTATCAGTCCCAAGAGTTCCTTAACTCTTTCTCCGTGTCCACTAAACAGAGTTTTGGCCATCTTGCTTTTGAGACATGACTGGCAAATGTCATAAGATGAAAATTCGAATGGATTCAAATATCAATCCTTATGTAACTTAGCTAGTCGTGTCGTATTGATATGACCCAGTCTACAATGTCACAAGAAGGATTTGTTCATTTCTGAACTCTTCCTCTTGTGTGTGTTTTGTATGTTAAGAACTGTGGCTTGATTTACAACGTATATGCCATTATTTAACGTGCCTGATCCAATCAACTTTTGATTCAGTAAGATGTTCATAACATTATCCTGTACTACAAAATTATATCCATCTTTACTTAATAAAGAAACTGATATAAGATTGCATATCAGGGTCGGTATGTAATAGCATTCGTCCAGAATTAATGTATTACCATTTGGTAATATAAGGTGATATTCGCCAACTGTTTTGGCTGCAACATTTGCACCATTCCCTACTCTTACAGAATGATCACGCATTCCCAGTTCTTTACATTTCTTTAACCCATGTAACATATTACGTATGTGGGATCCCGATCTGGTATCTAATACCCAAGACGTAGAGTGAACCGAGAAACAGTTCTCGATAACTAACACACCCGAAGAAGATGCATCATCATGCTTATTCTTCGTTTGGGTGGCGTGGGATTCCGGATATGTCCCTATTCCCTGTTCAGTCTTATAACAATTATAAGAATGAACGGAACCAACGTTCCCTTGCTCAGTATAACAAGCGGGTTCGGTCAATACATCCATATTATTATCTTGATTAAGGCCTGACATGGTCGCTACCTGGAGAGTGAGAGAAGAAAACACTTTAGCGTATGCTCAACAAGATTATATTGGTTATTATCTTATCTAATCAGAATGGCTCCCACTGTTTTTATCAAATCTTTCTTCAAACCCTAAAAGGTAAGACTAGCCGGGATTAATTACACCTTGCAAGTTCGCCAATCTTTCAGCCAGGCCAGTGTCGGTACTTTGAGGGAGGTTCCCCATGCTTTCGCATGAACCTAATTAAAATAAATCTCGTTTTACCAGGGGTGTAAGACGGTTAACACCTTTCTAGACACCTACTTGATTGGCTAATTGTGATGTGTAAAACTTTCCTAGGAGTAACTCTTACTTGTAGTGGGTATCGGGATCCAACTATCTCATAGAAGGTATGCAATCCCATTGCAAATTTCAACACTTGAAATTCCAGATAATACTTTTGTCCCTAACCTCCTATGACCTTGACAAAGGCCAACAAATCATAGGATGTTAGTCAAGTTCAACTCGTCATTTCCTGATTGAATTAAACCCACCCATATGACCCTTGACAAAGGCCAACAAGGTCATACGACTACCCTAATCCAATCGCATCATATGCTTAAGTAGATAAGTACTAGTCAGCTACCGCACACTACGCCTTGACAAAGGCCAATAAACGCAGCACAGATACTAAATAGTCTTTATCTGAAATGACGGAGGGCTACGATAGGTTTTATGAAAACATTTTGCCTAATGAACTTGATATCGTTGTAGAAACAAGTGATTTTGAAAAGGAGTGTTTTTGAGGCTTTTACTTTTTTCGCTAAAGAGGTCACTCCCGGTGAAGAGATCTCGGCTCTTTCCTTATCGAATAAGGTGCAGGATATTTCACAAATACCACTATGCAAAGCAAGAACTATAGAAGCAATCAAAAACAAAACCGAGTGTCGTAGCATTTGCTAGTTTCGCTAAAGAGGTCTTTTGGGTGGTGAATGGATCTCGGCTCTTTCCTTATCGAATAATGTGCTGGATATTCTACAAAGAATACCGTTATGAAAAGCAAAAACTAGAGCTATACTTTTTGAAAATTTTATTCTACAACTTCTTTTAGGTTTCTTTCCTTTCATTAATCTCATTAATGAAGTCCCATCATTTATGCTTCCTAAGCATTACAGAAGAAACGAAAATACAATATACGCTTATGCCATCCGCATTCGCCATAGTGTCCCGTTATGCACCGTTAGGTTACTTAACTAACGACATAGCGGGACGGGACTAGCGCGGGTGTAAAACATAAGCAACGTTTATTATATATCATATATATAATACCATTCGTCTCAGCATATAAAGTGATCACATCACAGAATTTCAACAGCAGAAGCACATATGAAAATATAGGATATTCTAGGAGGTCCGTATTTTGTATTTATCCAAAAATAGAAAATACGGATTCCACGGTCGTGATGAATAGCCAAGCCCACACCCTTAGACCCCTACGAGAGCGGCAAGTGACCCTACCAATTCTAGAGTTTAGGAGACCCGGCCTCGACTCCTCGAGATGGCCTCCCACTGAATCCTAGAACCCGGTCACTTGTGCTCCCCTCCTTGGGTCTATCCTAATGCGGAAAAGTAAACAATATACAACAATGGTGACATCATCCTCAACCCGGAAGTGCCCCAAATAAAAGAATATTTCATACAATGAATTTTACATGAATGAAAATAAAAACTCGCATCTCACATAAAAACCCCCGGCCATTCATTCACGACAATCCTGTACAACATATCTCAGCAATATATAACATCTCATATCATCAACGTAAGTAAGTATGTGTATACCTATTGTCGTTGATGTATAGCAACGAAACCGGCGATACACCACATACTACACTTACGGTCGCAGAAAAGAAAGTGAAAAATAACAACAATTGGAATCATCACTTTCACATATATCTAGACGATATTAAACGTTTCGATCGAATCAACAAACACCGACAAATTACGCCGAGACCTCAACACTTGAGCAAAGTTAAAATACCAAAAATGTGCCATAGTGTCTATAGACCAACCGTAGAAGGGTCAACCCTTGCCTCACTTATGGCGCCACGGAACTACGGCAAACCCTTTAGTTTAGCAGTGGTTCCATGGTCATAGGATCGAGTTAGGGTTACGTTCTTCTAGAGGGTCTGTAGGGATACTTGCACGATCTTCCGAATATGTTCAACTTGGGAAATTCCAACACTTGAAAATTTCCAGCCAGAGTAATGAGGTGGTGTGTGATATTCGTTCGAACTGTTAAACATCGTCCAAGTTACTAAAATAATGTTAAAATTACGACTACGAAATGCTCCGAAATAGCCCCTAAACAAAACTAACATCACATGAAATTTTTTGGCTAAACTAACAATACCTGAAACCCCAAAACCTGTAGACCAGAGCACAGAAGAAAAACGAGGAGAATTGGACCAATATGGGCCGGCCTGCTCGGATTTTCTGGCCTCGTGCTCGGGTGAAATCCGGTGGAACAACCTCATTTTTCATCTGTGTTCTATATGTATCACATACAATCTTCTGCAGTTGCTAAAATAATTTTTCGAGACCATTTTAAAATCGACAGAGAGTAGATCCTAGGGTTTCAGAAATCCGTATTTTACGGAGTTGTTTCGATTTCATATTATTTATAACATCGTCTTAGTTTCTAGCTTGGCTCTGATACCACTGAAGGGATTCTAAAGCACCATGATTAGGGTTTGGGTTGCATCACACATGCTATATTAAAAATTTAGGGGGTGCTAAGTAATACAAACCATGAATCGAACTAGAAATCTAGGGTAATAACATAAAGTATCACATACTATGTAGTGTCTAACACTAAGTGGAGAGAAATACAACCTTTCTAGACCTCCTCTTGTGACTCCTTGGATCAACAATGGTTTGAACCGGCTCGCTAGAATCCTTAAAATACCACGACGATCCACCCGGAGTCCCTTTGCTCAAGCTCCTAGCTTCACTTAATCTATGATGAAGTGGAGCAAACAACCTACAATAATGGGCTAGACTAGTATAAATTGGTTATGTGGTTTGTATTCTCACTTAAAAACCTTTCCTTTTTCTTTTCTTCACTCATTAGAAAAATCAAGAGAGCATGAAGAAGGAAGATGAAGGAGATGGATAGCTTGAGCTCTTTTGTGATAATGATAATTCTCCAAATAAAATGAGAAAAGAAAATACTTATATGAGAGTCACACTCACATATAACCATGGTCAATAAATAACTAGATATTTTCATTAGTGAGTTAAAGAACAAAGGAAATTGAACCATGGTCAAAACTTAGGTCAAGTAAAGAATAGTGTAGTAGAAAATTCAACCATGATTTAATCCCTTTTTCTTTTTCTCAATAACAAATATATACATATATTTATTCCATGTGAGTCTTGCATTGCCATCTTCAATGTATCAACAACCATGACACATGTATGCATGTATGTGTGCATTCATATCATCATATATGTAGATACATACATTCATGCATACATCCAATAAGAAAAGGTTTTGAATAAATGAGCTAAAAGTCAATATTAATTCAACACTTGATTTAATAACCCGGTCATATCACATACGACCCAACCAATAGAAAACGCCCGATTAAAATACGGTATCATATACTCGCATTTAATCGAGCTTCCGTGCATATCTCATATGCACACCACATCATTTCGTCTGAGCTAGGAAATTCCTTTGTGGGACTCTTAGACTCGTCAATACGCCGGCAGTAGGTGATGATCATATCAAGCACCCACAAGCCGTCGGCGGTACTAACTGGACGTAACGGCTACCCGGGTATTGAGCGATCAGAAGATCAACAAGCAAGCCTTCTCATACTCCTGTAAATCCTGTCAGTAACGCTACAGTACAGTACGGTCTCTTCGTCTGATATGTTGCATATCCAGTCTAGGGGTGGTAAACGTCAGACCCCAGTAACCGATAAGTCGTGCCGATGTGAGGCTCATAACGGGTCGAGAAACTACTGATAACACTTACCAGTAGATCTCCATATCATCCCTGGCCAGGGACTTCCTATTATAGCCAATCGAACACAGAGCAATATCAACCCCCAATACCGGGAGAGACGAAACCCCTCCTATCGCTCATTGCCTCCATGTGATTCGGGACTGTACCCAAAAGCCACTGTTTTGCATGTACTTTTGAACTTGGTAAGGTGGAAATCAAAGCACAGTAGGAATGACACAAGACTCTATGACGATCTCGGGTCTACAGACTAACCTGTACCAGTGTCATCAGAGAACTGCTGTCTGACGATAGGTATAATACCATCTAGGAGTTCTCGACGAGTCCGTTCAGTGTACCCAGTCTCTACTGAGCATCCGTATAACATCTTTGATGTCAAATACCAGTGGATGTGCGATCATCCATCGCCCATCATATGGGTTAAGAAGCTTATACACTAGTCTACTATGGAATATCGATACCCTGTCTCGATAACCCTCGACTAGGAACAATTATAGGATATACTTGTGGACTACCCTGGCACCACTAGTATGATCTCCATCATAGTCATAGTAGTCAAGTACACATCCTAAGGGCTTTATTAACAAGTGAGAGCAAGACAGTATCACAATACAAGTTTACATGTTAAGACAAAGAGCAACCAGATATCATACTATCATGTCGAGCAAGAAAGTCCTCTTTATATATATCCAAGCATCCACTATAATATACATCATATGTACAATAATGGCCTCTAGGGCATATACATAACTAACAGGATAGACCCGTGGATGACTGCTCAAGTCACCGGATTCGAGAATGTGTCGGGTGGCCCCCTCATAGTGATGATGTTGGGTTGCTTCATTTCTTAGGTTGGCTGGTAGCTTGACGCACTCATATAGGTCTGCTTTTGGCTACGCACGGGCTATTTAAACGATCGGGGAATGTCGCGTTTCTTTTTAGGCTCGAACGAAACACGGAATTCCTAGGTAATCCGACCATTCCAATTCTGTGATGTTCATTACATGTTTGTGATATGATTACCTTCCTGTGATGTTTTCTCCTGCACACTGTAATGTGATTATATGTGTGTGATTATATATTAATATATATGATATATAGATTATTTATATAAATTCTATATACGTTTTGCACCCACGCTAGCCCTGCCCCCTCCCTGACATAGTTAAGTAACCTTACGTTGATGACCCGGGGCCTCGTGGCGAATGCGGATGACGTATATGTGCATTCTATTTTCTTTTCATACTTTTTCTGTGATTGTGTGAAAAGATCTAGGTAATGAGATTATCTAAATGATGGGATTGCATTGATTCGGATTAATGCAAAGATAATAAATCTAAAACACGTTGTAGGGACCAAATATTAGATATTGTGGTGTTGTAGTCGAATCTTTTGAAATGCATAGAGGTATTTAGTTATGAATATCCCGCACCTCATTCCACGAGGAAAGAGCTTAGATCTCTTCAAAGGGAGTGACCTCTTTGGCAAAAGATTGTGTTACTAAAAATTTGCAAATTGTATAGCCGTAGTCTTTTGCTTTGTATCGAGGTATTTGGTTAGGAATTTCCTGCACCTCATTCGATGAGGCAAGAGCTTTGATCCCTTCACCGAGAGTTCGCTCTTAAGCAAAAGTTTATGTTACTATAAATTTGCAAAACCACTCGGTTTCTATGATGATATCAAGTTCATCGTGTTAAAGGTTTTTTTCAAAACTAGCCGTATCCCTCTGCCATTTCAGAAAGTAGAGTACTTAGTATTCGTTCTACGTTTGATGACTATGTTATGGTGTAGTGTACTGTAGCTAACTGATGTCTTCTTGTTAGCATATTGATGCGATTGGTTAGGATGGTCGTACGATTTGTTGACTATGTTAAGGGTGGTCGTGCGGGTGGATCTAATTTAATCATAAAATGGCAGGTCGAACTTGACTTGTGACTTATGATTTGTTGACTACGTTAAGGTCATAAGCTGCTAGGGATAAAAACTAATATCGGAAGTTTCAAGTGTTAAAGCTTGCAATGAGATTGCATACCATCTATGGTGTGGGGTGACTTGTTGACCATGTCAATGTTACCATTCCATGATAGTTTGGGTCTCGATTCCCACAGTGAGATATAGTTACTCTCGGGATATAATCTCGGCTAATTCTCCTTTTAAGGTTTTAAGAAGGATTCGACAGAACAGTGGGAACCATCCTGATTAGATGAATTAATAAACCAATCTAATCTTGACTTGAGTGTACGATGAGTGTTTATTTTCTCTCTCCGGCAGCGATCCAAGGCCGACCTTAAATTAAAACTTGTAAACTAAGTTAACTGAACTTTTTTATAATCAACGGCTTTAGAATGTCATGATAGCCTTATTTTCACGTCATAGTCCCATATGTCCTTACCGCTCTTACTTCCCCTTTTGCTTCTTACAGAACACTCTGTATCCGATACAGAGATTCCTACTGCTTGGAAGGCCATATCATATAGTTACATACGAACTCGGAGAAAGTGTTTCAGTTGAGGATGGCCACAAGTTCTGGAGAAAGTGAATTGTATATGATTATCACGACAAAATTTAGAAACGCGACCGACACCTAAATCACGTGATGTCAAAAGGCGTAACGCAATTCAAGTAAACCGAAAAACCCAGTAATCGAAACAAAGAAAAGAAGTAAAGTGATAAAACAATAGTTGAAAACATTTAAAAATCTCAAGTTATAAAATCTCAAAACTTAAATTTATTTTCTTAAAAATTTCGGCAGGATCTCCTTTGTAAAAACTAGCCCCAAACGGGTACAAACATAGAATATATATAAAGCATCCCCAAATGCGAGCAACGCACGCCTAAAGGCGGAACACAACCACAACAGGTATATACGACGCTGTAGTGAAGGAATAAGCAAATAAGAAGTGAAAACAACATAATAAAAGGTAAAACAACATCACAACATAAATAAAAAGCCGGCTCACACGAGCTCGACACTCAGAGTCACAAATAATGCAATATCGATCCTCATAAATTTTGTCTCTAAGTCAAACACATGTAAGTGGTAGATGGAGAATAATAGATACAAAATGAGATATACAATGGAATCATACGGATAACCGTAGAACCACCCACCTACACAAAAATCAAGACCAACAGTAGCGGTATCCGCAGAAGCAGATGCAATAAAGAGCCCTGCCGCGACTACACTGAGGGTCAAGCCTGCAAAACACTGTGGCACCACGGGGGTGAGTTGCCAATACGTGAATAGTAAATAATATCGTACAGATAATCGCATGCATGCACGAAAAGAGATAATCTGAAATATGCAATCTAATGGCATAAGTATACAGTACGTGTCACGACCCGAAATAGCCCGTGACTGGCCCTTGAATCAAATAAAATCTATAGGACTCCATCTAATTCAAGTAAGCAGAAAAAATCCCAGAAATCTAAAACATTTTAAATAATAAATGAATGAAAACTAGTTTTAAAGAGGTGAAGAAAACATGTTTTAAAAAAAAGGTTTTTTTTAAAATAATAAGCCGAATATGCATTTCTAAAATCTCTAGTCTTTTCTGAAAATTTCGGCAAAGTTTCCTTTGTAAATACTGGCCCCGAACGGGGTACAACAAGAATAATATAAGCACAATGATAAAAGGCATCACCAAGCGGGAGCTAGCTCTTCGTCAATCGACGGTCACAACCACCCAAGCAATATAATATACAACGCCGAAGGGCGAGGATCAAAACTCATGGAACTCAAATAGCATGAAATCCATAATAATACAACGCGCGACTCTAAGGTTGAAATAATAAACAACTGGTCTCTAAGTCTGAATAAATATAAAAGTCTGGTTGATTGAGTTTCTAGATACAATAATGAAAATAAATACAAGGGTGGTTATGATGCGAGCGAACCCTCCTACCGAAGCAATCGCCCGGAAATGGTGCAATGTGCCAGAAATCCGCAATGAAACCTGTACGTCAAAAACTGCAAGAAACTGTGGCACAACGGGGGTGAGTTGCCAACTCGTGAGTTGAAAACATCACAGAGTAGAAATCGTATGTATGAATAAATCCTAGGTCAAACGATCATTAATATATATATATATCCTCAATATGAAAAAACTGAAGCATAATAAAAAAAAGGCAAGGATAACATCTAAACATAAGTGTAATCCTATGCTCGTGTCAGTACCTCAGGTAGCAAAATATCGTAAATATGAGGTATGAATGTGGTAAAATGAAAACAGAAGACATCATGAATGAGAAAACTGTTTTCTTAAATTAGTGAGATTATTGAATAAACATTCCAGTATCATCAATGAAATCATCAGAAAATCAGCGTCAAGCATTGACACAAAAATGTATGTATTAATATCCCAATATCAAGTAAAGCTCATATATCATGTAACCAATATGTATGCTACATTCATGAAGGTACTCTATCAGGTACTACTAATACAAGAAGCAATAAACGGCAATATGTATATGCATCAGTCATGAAAGGTACTATATCGGGTACTACTAATACATGAAGCAATGCATATAAAATAAATCCGGAGTATGAAATAAAACATGCCATCCATACATCGGGCACATAGGCCCCTCACATCGACCATAAAGGCCCCTCACATATCGACCATAAAGGCCCCTCATATCGACCATATAGGCCCCTCACATCGACCATAACGGCCCCTCATATATAATGAATACTAAAATGCATAGATCATCATGATGATATATTATGTAGTTGTATATATATATATATCAGCGTCCCATACCACTAATATATATATACAATGGGTATACATGTATATTTCAGCGTCCCATACTGTAGATATATATACGCAGAGGTAAAACAATCCAGAAAAACATCATATGAAACAATATCGCAATGCGAAATCCATGAATTATAATATATGCAACGTGAAAGAGTAATATGAGCATGTAACTATGTAAAGTGTAAGTCTACGTTGCCCACCCCGGTGCTTACGGGAAGGCGGAAACGATATAAAAAATCGATTTTTAGAACTCAAGGCAACATGGACTAAAAGGAGGATCTTTGCTAAACAAAAACTAACAACCATGTTAAAAGATTTAGCTACTCGGTTAAAGGGTTATACCTAAGTCTTGAACTCCTTCTCTTCTTGCTCCTTGGAGTGGGATGAACGGGTCGTACTCGTCGCTTTCTCTTGCCGCCACCCGAGGGCCTCTACCTTTGGCTCCTACTTCAACCTAGAGGTAACTAAGGTGCTTGGTGTGCTAAACCTAGAACCTTAGGATGAGTAGAGAGTAATTTTGGTGTTTTATCTCAAAACCAAAATGGTTCTCAACTCATGAGAGGGGAGAGCTTTGAGAGAGAGAGGAAGAGGATGAGAGAGAATGAGTATGAGAGAATGAGCATGAGAGAATGAGGATAATATCAACCATTCTCACATATATGTGAATTATGATAATTATATAATTAATCAAAAATAATAGTGATGGTTAACTTGAAATGACCATTATCATTTCACATTAATGAATTTTTCAAGAATCAAAGAGCATCTTTCTTGTGAAATGATGATGGTCAATATGTCAACATAGGTCAACAAGTCAACCATAGTCAAATGGTCAACAACCCTAACCATAACATAATTATAATTAATTAATATTAATAATCATATTTCACATATACATTAGGGTTAAGAAAAAGACAACGGTCATTAACCCTATGAAAGTCCTCTGCCTCTGTCTCAATCAACTGTGCATACACACCCGTATCCATGTTCCAAGGAACACGAATACAATGAGATAAAACCAATCCCAAAACATATACTAGGATCTGGCTTAAACCAAAGCCCGCTAGTATTAGCTGTCCGGACACCAAACGTGCACAAGTGCGTGGATGTGAACGAACCCCGTCGCAAAACCATGCGACCTCTACTCTGTTTTGCCCAAAGGCGAATAACCCTCTGTATGGGACTCTAAAGACTCGACACTATGCTGGCAGTGGGTTAAACTACAGGCCGCAAGCGGTACTAGCTGTACGTAACGGTCCCCAGGTAGATGCCGATAAGAAGACTGACGAGGTGAACCCATCTGAACTCCTACTGAGCCTGAATGTGACAGTCTCCGTACAGTCCGGTCTGTTCGTCTAAGAGTATCGCATGGCGGGCCTAGAGGGCGGTAAACGTCAGTCCGGAGTGTAGCCCAGAACACCCTGAGATAAACACTGTAAACCTACCAGTATATCTCGCTTGCCCTGGCCAGGGACTTTTTGTAATGGCTCTCCTAGACACAGCGCGATATCAACCCCCAATACCGGGAGAGACGAATCCTGTCTAACCGTCACTGCCTCCAAGTGCTTCGGGACTGCACCCAACTGCTATCTGTTTGCATGACTCCTTTGAGCCGTGGTAGGATAGCAATCTAAGAACAGTGGGAACACACTCGAGGCGAAGTGACAGTATCAAGTCAACGGACTAAGCTGTACTCATGTCACCTGCGAACCGATAACTGACGATAGGTATAATACCAACCAACAGTTCCCGACGAGTCCTGTCCAGTATACTCGTAACCTAACGAGCACCCGCATACTATCTCAAGTACGACGTACTGACGGCTGTGGGACAGACCGTTTCCCATGCTGGGATGAGAAGCTCATACGCTAGTCTACTCCGGAGTATCGATGCCCTGTCTCGATAGTCCTACGACTAGGGACCTGCATAAGGATGTGCCTGTGGATTACCCAGCCCCCACGAGTGTGACTGCCATCACAACGCTGGTAATCAAGCGATCCTAAGGGCTCCACTAATGTGTAAAGGAGATATGCTATAAGAAATACATGCACACAATAAAGTAGAAACAAACCAAGTAGCATACTACTATTTTGAGCAAGATTGTTTATACAACTGTGGATATCCCAAGCTTCCATTAAGTAATATAGAAACTAGTATGATACAGTAATGGCCTCTAGGGTAAATACACTAACAATCTCCCACTTGCACTAAGGCCATGTACTGGCATATCGAAGACCTATCATCTCGATCAGCCGCTCGAACTGAGTCTGGGGTAAAGCCTTCGTGAATGGATCAGCAGTGTTATCTTCCGTAGCAACTCTCCGAACCTCGATCTCCTGGCGACCCACGATCTCCTTGATCAGGTGATACCTCCTCAAGATGTGTCTGGACTTCTGATGGGACCTAGGTTCCTTCGCTAAAGCTATAACCCCGTTGTTGTCGCAATACAGAGGTATTGGATCAACAATGGACGGAACCACCTGAAGTTATGTCAAGAACTTCCTTATCCAGACGGCTTCTTTTGTGGCATATGCAGCAGCGATATATTCCGCTTCCATCATCGAGTCAGCAACGGTTTCCTGTTTGGAACTCTTCCAACACACCGCCCCTCCATTGAGGGTAAAGACATAACTCGACATGGACTTGGAATCATCCTAGTCACTCTGGAAGCTGGAGTCAGCAAAGGTCTCGATCTGGAGGTCTTTTCCGCCATACACTAAGAACATCTCCTTAGTCCTTCTCAGGTACTTGAGAATGTTCTTTACCGCTATCCAGTGCTTCTCCCCAGGGTTTGACTGATACCGGCTTACCACACTCCGTGCATAAGCTACATCTGGTCTGTTACACAACATTGCATACATTATAGAGCCTACCACAGAAGCGTTGGGTATAATAGACATGTGATCCCTTTCCAAATCAGTCTTGGGAGACATCTCCTTGGAGAGGGTGATCCCGTGACAAGCCGGTAGATTACCGCGCTTGGAATCTTCCATACTGAATCTTCTCAGTATGGTGTCGATGTACCTGGACTGTGAAAGTCCTAATATCCTTTTGGATCTGTCACGATAGATCCGGATCCCCAGAATGTAAGAGGCATCACCCAGGTCTTTCATGGAGAACCTGTGTGACAAGAACCCTTTGACAGATTGTACCATAGGAATGTCATTTCTTATTAAGAGAATGTCATCCACGTATAAAACGAGGAATACGACAGTTCTTGCTAGAAATCTATTATAGATGCATGGTTCATCTGGATTTTTGATAAAGCCAAATTCTTTGACCGTCTCATCAAAACAGATGTTCCAACTCCGCGATGCCTGCTTTAGTCCATAAATGGACTTAAGCAACTTGCACACCTTTCCGCTGCTCCCACTCTGAATGAAACCCTCTGGCTGGTCCATATAGACACACTCCTCTAAATTTCCATTTAGAAAAGCGGTCTTTACGTCCATCTGCCAAATCTCATAATCGTGGAAGGAAGCAATGGCAAGAAGGATCCGAATGGATTTCAGCATAGCCACTGGAGAAAAGGTTTCGTCATAGTCCAAACCAGGTCTTTGACGAAAACCCTTTGCAACAAGTCTAGCCTTATAGGTCTCAACCTGTCCATCTACACCAATCTTTCTTTTGAAGATCCACTTGCATCCTACGGGTTTTGCCCTATCTGGAGCAACGTCCAACGTCCATGGTTTGTTGGTGTACATGGAATCCATTTCGGTCCGCATTGCATCCAGCCATTTTACCTAGTCAACGCTCTGAATGGCCTGCTGGAAGCTAGTCGGCTCATCATTATCAATGATGCAATCATCTCTATCCCCGTCTATGAGAAAACCGTAGTATCTCTCGGGAGGATGAGACTGCCTACTACTCCTGCGGAGCTGCGCAGGAATGTCCTGATCTTTCGAACCCTCTGGTTCTACTAAGATTTCAGTAATAGCTCGTGGTTCTGGAATTTCTTCCAGTTCTATTGGGCTCCCACTTATCTGATTTTCCAAAAACTCGGTTTCCAAGAAGTGGGCATGACGAGAAACAAAAACCTTTTGTTCCTCTTCGCAATAGAAGAAATATCACTTGGAGTTCTTTGGATATCCCACAAACTTGCACTGTACTGAGCATGCCTCGAGTTTGACCGCATGCTGCTTTTTGACAAAAGCTGGACATCCCCATGTCTTAATGTGCTTAAGATAGGGTTTCTTCCCACACCACATCTGATATGGTGTGGTAGGCACAGTCTTAGTTGGAACTCGGTTCAAAAGGTATGCAGCTGATTCTAGTGCATATCCCCAGAATGATCGCGGTAACTCAGCATTACTCATCATGGAACGTACCATATCCAATAGGGTCCGGTTCCATCTCTCCGATACACCGTTATGTTGCGGAGTGTATGGAGGACTAAGCTGAGAGAGAATTCCATTCTCTTTTAGGTAATCCAGGAACTCGGCACTCAAGTATTCACCACCTCGATCAGATCTCAGTGTCTTGATACTTTTGCCGGTTTGTTTTTCTACTTCATTCTTATATTCCTCGAATTTTCCAAAGGCTTCGGATTTATGTTTCATTAAGAAGACATATCCGTACCTTGAAAAGTCATCCGTAAAAGTAATGAAGTAAGAATCACCGCTTCGCGCATGCGTAGACATTGGACCGCACACGTCGCTGTGTACGAGTCCCAAGAGCTCGCTCGCTCTTACTCCGTGTCCAGTGAACGGAGTCTTTGTCATCTTTCCTTTGAGACAGGATTGACAAGTTGCTTATGATTGATATTCGAACGGATCCAAATATCCTTCTGTATGTAACTTTGTCAACCTTCTTTCATTGATGTGACCCAGTCTACAATGCCATAAGAAAGCCTGATTTGTTTCCGGAGACATTCTTTTGTGTGTATTCTGGACATTGAAAATCTGTGGTTGGTTTAATACGTATATACCATTGCTTAATGTACCTGACCCAATCAGAACTTGATTAAGGTGAATGTTTACAACATTGCTTACAAATGCAAATTCATAACCTTCTTTAGATAATAAAGATACAGAAATGATATTACAAGTTGCATTGGGTACAAAATAACAATCACGTAAAACCAAAACATGTCCATCTGACAATCCCAGGTGATAGTCCCCCACGGCCTCAGCATCCATGCTAGCTTCTTTTGCAACTCTGATGGTCATATCACCTGCCTTCAAAACCTTACGCTTTCTCAGTGCCTGCAAAGAATTACAGATATGAGATCCTGACCCGGTATGAAATACCCAGGAAGTAGAGTTTATTGATAGGCAGTTTTCAATAACATACACACCTAAAGCCGAAGCCGCAACTTGCTTCGGGTCCTGGTTTCTGGCCTTACAAGCCCTGCAATCTTTTTTCAAGTGTCCACTCATGTGACAGTAAAAGCACTCTTCCTTCCCCACAAGCTTTCCCGCTACCTTTGTTGCCTTTGCCTTTCCCTTCGTATCCACTTTACTAACACCGCCCCTTGGTTTGGTGGGGTTTTTCTTCTTCTTTCCCTTGGCTTTCGCCTTGGACCTAGAAGAGGAAGATCCTCCTACAAACAAAGTGGATATTTTTCTACCTTTCTGTAGGGTGCCCTCTGCACTCCTCAGCATGTTGAGAAGTTCTGAAAGTTCAACTTCTTTTTCTTGCATGTTGATGTTCAGGATAAACTGGGAGAAAGTGGAAGGAAGGGACTGGAGAATCAAGTCAGTATAGAGCTCGTTCTCTAACGTGGTCACAAGGTCCGTGAGCTCTTCAATATAGCCAGTCATCTTAAGCACGTGTTCCGCTACCGATGATCCGACGGCCAATCTCGACGAAAACAGCTTTTTCGAGACTTCGTATCTGGCGATACGGGATTGCTCTCCATACAGTTCTTTTGTATGAAGAAATATTGATTCAAGATCCATATTCTCGTGCCTCCTCTGATGTTCATTGTCCATAGAGGCAAGCACGAGGCACATGGCCTTCGCGCAGTCGATTTCCCAGGTCTTACGGATTTCCTTATCCGCGATGCTGGTTTTGGGACCTGGGACAGGGGGAGCTTTGCTGGGAAGGAGATACCCCAACTTGTCATAAGTGATTGCCATTTTGAGATTCCTGAGCCAATCTTTGTAGTTTGGCCCTGTCAGTATGTTTTTATCTAGTAGTAACTTAAGTCCAGTCATGATGTTTGGTCGCTGCAATTAGGAGAGAGAAAAGAAACACTTTAGCACGATGCTCTTGCAAGTTTAGAGTGGTTTTTAATTTGTCTAAACAGGATGGCTCCCACCGTCTCTCGAATCCCTCCTCAAACCAAAAAGGAAGAATTAGTCGGGATCAATCTCATCGTACAATACTTGCTTAACCGTTCAGCCAGGCCAGTGTTGGTACTTCGAGGGAGGTTTTCCAACGCTTTCGCGAAGTTTCTTAATTAAATAACCTCTTTTCCCTGTGGGCGTAGCCCTGCTAACACCTTTCTAGACACCTACTTGGTTTATAGCATTGATCGTTAAGTGAGAAAGTTCCGGAGGAGTAGCATATACTCACAGTAGGATCGGGATCCAAATATCATCGTGTGACAAAACTGAAGGAATCCTACCAGAATCATCACACTCCAAATGGTATGCATCACTAGCAAGTTTCAGTTTCTTTAGAAACTCCCGATGTGGATTTTTGCCCCATGCTCTTATACCTTGACTTTGGCCAACAAATCATAAGTCACATGTCAAGTTCTACCCGTCATTCTCCAGGTTAATTTGAACCCACCCGTACCTACCCTTGACTTTGGCCAACAAGGCAGTACGACTGTCCCAAACCAACACATCTATCTATGCTGCACATGAATACCCAATAGCTACCAATCACTATGCCTTGACTTTGGCCAACAAACATAGCTTGAATACTATTGACTATCCATGTGAAACGACGGAGGGCTACGAATGGTTTTGGCAAAACCGTGAACAAAGTGAACTTGATATAATCGATGGAACGAGATAGCTTTTAAAAGGAGTGGTTTAAGCTCCGCGTTTAAAAGTTGTTTTTCAAAAGAAACCGAGTGGTTTTGAAAGTGTTCCAACGACTCTACTTTGGTTTATTTTCTTGCATTAATTTTAATGCGTCCTATCATTTAATCCTACCATTGCAGAAAACAACGAAAATATGACATACATTTATGCCATCCGCATTCGCCACGGGGTCCCGTCATCACCCGTTATGTTACTTAACTGACGACAGAGCGGGGGCTGGACTAACGCGGATGCAAAACATAAGCAACTCCTAAATAGATATCATATAGATATAAACATTCGTCAGATGCAATGATAGCCATTCCAGATCATAGATGAACACATTGGTTATGCTAGGAATCCGCATTCCGTACGAGCCTGTAATGAAGAGCGGATTACACGGTCATGATGAATAGCCAAGACCCCACCCTAGACCCCTACGGGTGCGGCAAACTCCCGCAAAGTACCCGAAGCGAAGCAACCTCCCTCAACACCGTGAGTAAGCCACTCGGCACTTCGAGGTACCCGGTAGTTTGTGCACCCCACATTGGGTCTATCCTAGGAGCAAAAACAGTAAAAGAAATTATACAATGACGGCTACAACCCCATCCCGGTTGTGCGGCCATATAAATAATATTACATCAATTTACATATTACATGAATTGAAAGATAAAGAAAACTCTCAACTCACAACCCCCTCCCTGGCTATTTATCCGCGACAATCCAATGAATTCATATACACAAACCATCAACATTACAGATCACAGATATGTATAACCCCTACTAATCGACGTATAGTGATTAGCAGACGTTCAATACATATATCACATCACAGATATAACCCATTAGCCAAAGTCTAGAGAAGTTCGATCAAAATACGGATTTGTAACCACCCCAAAAACAAATTGTTCTCTGGAAAATCTGGGCAGAAACAAACCATCCTAAAAATCCAAAAACTCCATTATAAGAACATTGTAAGAAAAATGACCCATGGCCGAGTCAACTCGGCCGCGGATCCGCGGCAAAATCATGCTCCTGCCGCGGTTCCGCGGCGCGTTGACCGAGTCACTGGATCATTTTTCTTGGGTATTCTTTAAAAACCCTGAGCCGATTTTTAGTGTATGATTAATTATTTTTAAAGCAGGTTTAAAAATCGGCAGAAAGTTAGGTTTTTCGAACGTGTTTTGCGATTTTTCTCCGATCGAAATTCTAGATACTTTGCTAACTTGCTAGTTTGTGTTTAGCTAGGCTCTGATACCACTGTAAGTCGACGTTGCCCACCCCGGTACTTACGGGGAGGCGGAAACGGTAAAAAATCGATTTTTAGAACTCAAGGCAACATGGACTAAAAGGAGGATCTTTGCTAAACAAAAACTAACAACCATGCTAAAAGATTTATCTACTCGGTTAAAGGGTTATACCTAAGTCTTGAACTCCTTCTCTTCTTGCTCCTTGGAGTGGGATGAACGGGTCGTCCTCGTCGCGTTCTCTTCCCGAAGAAAGATCCACCCGAGGACCTCTACCTTTGGCTCCTACCTCAACCCAGAGGTAACTAAGGTGCTTGGTGTGCTAAACCTAGAACCTTAGGATGAGTAGAGAGTAATTTTGGTGTTTTTTCTCAAAAGCAAAATGGTTCTCAACTCATGAGAGGGGAGAGCTTTGAGAGAGAGGAAGAGGATGAGAGAGAATGAGCATGAGAGAATGAGCTTGAGAGAATGAGGATAATATCAACCATTCTCACATATATGTGAATTATGATAATTAAATAACTAATCAAAGATAATAGTGATGGTTAACTTGAAATGACCATTATCATTTCACATTAATGAATTTTGCAAGAATCAAAGAGCATCTTTCATGTGAAATGATGATGGTCAATATGTCAACATAGGTCAACAAGTCAACCATAGTCAAATGGTCAACAACCCTAACCATAACACAATTATAATTAATTAATATTAATAATCATATTTCACATATACATTAGGGTTAAGAAAAAGACAACGGTCATTAACCCTAATGAAAGTACTCTGCCTCTGCCTCAATCAACTGTGCATACACACCCGTATCCATGTTCCGAGGAACACGAATACAATGAGATAAAACCAATCCCAAAACATATACTAGGATCTGGTTTAAACCAAAGCCCGCTAGTATTAGCTGTCCGGACACCAAACGTGCACAAGTGCGCAAATGTGAACGAACCCCGTCGCAAAACCATGCGACCTCTACTCTGTTTTGCCCAAAGGCGAATAACCCTCTTTATAGGACTCTAAAGACTCGACACTACGCTGGAAGTGGGTTTAACCACAGGCCGCAAGCGGTACTAGCTGTACGTAACGGTCCCCAGGTAGATGCCGATAAGAAGACTGACGAGGTGAACCCATCTGAACTCCTACTGAGCCTGAATGTGACATTCTCCGTACAGTCCGGTCTGTTCGTCTAAGAGTATCGCATGGCGGGCCTAGGGGGGCGGTAAACGTCAGTCCCCTAATAGCGGTAGAAGTCGTGTCGGAGTGTAGCCCAGAACACCCCGAGATAAACACTGGAAACCTACCAGTATATCTCGCTTGCCCTGGCCAGGGACTTTGTGTAATGGCTCTCCTAGACACAGCGCGATATCAACCCCCAATACCGGGAGAGACGAATCCTGTCTAACCGTCACTGCCTCCAAGTGCTTCGGGATTGCACCCAACTGCTACCTGTTTGCACGACTCCTTTGAGCCGTGGTAGGGTAGCAATCTACGAACAGTGGGAACACACTCGAGGCGAAGTGACAGTGTCAAGTCAACGGACTATGCTGTACTCATGTCACTTGGGAACTGATAACCGACGATAGGTATAATACCAACCAACAGTTCCCGACGAGTCCTGTCCAGTGTACTCGTAACCTAACGAGCACCCGCATACTATCTCAAGTACGACGTACTGACGGCTGTGGGACAGACCGTCTCCCATGCTGGGATGAGAAGCGCATACGCTAGTCTACTCCGGAGTATCGATGCCCTGTCTCGATAGTCCTACGACTAGGGACCTGCATAAGGATGTGCTTGTGGATTACCCAGCCCCCACGAGTGTGACAACCATCCTAACGCTGGTAATCAAGCAAAGACCCTAAGGGCTCCACTAATGTGTAAAGGCGATATGCTATAAGAAACACATGCACACATTAAAGTAGAAACAAACCAAGTAGCATACTACTATTTTGAGCAAGATTGTCTATACAACTGTGAATATCCCAATCTTCCATTAAGTAATATACAAACTAGTATGATACAGTAATGGCCTCTAGGGCATATACACTAACATAAAGACATATGTGTAAGCATATAGCTATACAGGTATGATATATGTCATATGCACGAAGGAATATTAATCAATAACATATAAGCATGCAATGCAATGCGAGCAGTAGAATAAATGGTAAATGAATAATAATGCAGCAATAAAGAAATATACCTTCCTATATACGAGTAATGCAGTTTTTTTTGGTAATTGAAAGTTGCACAAATCGTGGTGTTTAGAAAATAGGGCTTTGGTGTTTTATGAAAATCCGCATCCTTTGAAAATATTCGTATTATCCCTTGGCCTGTCTTTAAAATACCCACGATTCATTAGTTTTTGAAAAAGGTATGACTCGGGTCTAGTCTAGCATCAACTAAGTAAACTAAAGATATAAATAACAAATTAATCGAAAGGGTATAGAAACCACCTAAATCTGAGTCGATACATATAAATATAATAGTCAGTGATCCCGCCTCAATAGCATCACATGCGATACAATATACAATATGACTTCCTCGAGTCAATAGTACGGATCTATCGTCAATATAAATAGCTCGTAAGCAAATCCGTCGTACGGCATCCCAAATCTGGGTACGGGTCAAATCTCACATTTATCTGGTATCCTTATCATCATATCTCATGAACTGGGGTACAGATCTAAGTCTACTACAAACGGATACTATCGATATATATATATGTGTGTGTGTGTGTGCGCGCGCGCGCGTGTGAAATCACACGCCTAAAGGCCCGCTAAAAATCTCATGTCGTAACCCAAATACGAACCACATCATATCACCGATCTCATGGCACTATGCCCAATATCATCTACTCATCTCCAAACATCATCCACTATCCTCATCATCCAAGCATAAGTATAGCAAGTAAGCATGTGTGTGCGTGTGGGTGTAAACCTATTCTAGGGTTCGCGACTAAGAATCTATACTAGTTCACTTCTAATAACCCTAATATAACCATGTTACACCTAATCATACCCCAAATATCCATGTCACACATAATCTATCATATATATATATATATATATATATATATATATATATATAGTATACTAAATATCGAACTACGGGGGTGCTATACGCCATCCACCCGACTTCCCCCGTAGATATAATCTACTCACCTTGTATCTTGCGTGTCGGTGTCGATGTCGCCTTCATCTTCCTCATCGTATGAAACCTACGTGAAGGTACCTACATAGATAACACAATCGGAAATGCGTATTAAAATCACATCGGAAAACCAAAACGACACGCTAAAGGCCTATAGGTTAGAACCTATGGACCACGCCTTCAAAACCACCAAATAACACTCGATTTCGACGTACAAACGTCAAGCGATCGAGGTGCAACACAGATACAAAAATCCAGAATGAAAAATACCAAAAACGACACCCTGAATCAAAACAAAAACTCTTGAAAATGGTCCTAGATTTTACCCTAGGTCAAATTTGTCAATTTTGCATATGCCAGAGGTCTAATTTACAAGAGATGGAGCTACAGAACAAACACGAAGCCATTTGGAACAGGTCTGGCCGCAAATTGTGGCCAGAAAGTATTTATTTATGGCCTGGGTTAGGGTATAGGGGCTGGGGTCTTGGGTGACGCTTCCTAGGTGCCTGCTGGTCTTTCTGTGTTTGCAATATAATTTTCATGTCACCCGGGTGTTAGCAGATTACAAATTCCCTGCAGAATTCCACAAAAATACGGATATCGGGGATTTCTAAGATCGCTAATTGGGGTTCTAATCTCCGATTTAGGTCTCCAATAAATCACCACAGGGGTTTAGGGTCAATATTAAGCCTCAATTACACCTTTGGCATCAAATCAAACCCTAAACCTTAACTTTAAATTCCAAAACCTCACCAAACATCACTATATCGGTTTTAAGTTAACATGGATGCAAAATCAATAGAATTTCTACACTAATGATGGAATAATTACCTCATTTGCACTCAAGAATCCTCTAAAGCACCAAATGCAAACTTTCTTGGTCCATAGTGTAGCTAGTGAGCTCATGAACATTTTTAATGAAGTGGGTATTGGGTTTTGAGATGTTTTTGGTGATCAAGGGGGGTGTTTGAGGAGGGAGGAGGTGGAGGGCAGCAGCAATGGTGTTGAGGGAGAAAGAAAGTGATGAGGAAAATGAGGGGAACAAATGGTTATGGTTCACTCTTGGCCCCTCACACTCTCTCACTTGCCCATGCTTCATTTCTTTATTCATTTTCTTTTTATTTTCATTTCTTTTCTTTGTTTTTTTCCCTCCTCTCATTTAAACACAAACCATGAATGAGAAATGGGAAAAAGTCATGATAAAAATGTAACAAGTGTTAAAATGACATGGTGCATGTTTTGTACAAAACAAGCTTAATACGCGATTAGCGATTTTTAATCGCGATTTGCATTAAATAGTTTATAATTAATCATAAAAACTTATAATTTGCATAATTCACATAAAACACCCTCATTTTAGTAATTTCGAAAATTTTAATTTTTTTTCCAAATTTATCGGTATTTAATTATACCGAAATATTAAAATATACATTATAATTATTATTTAATTATAAAAATCCCCAAAAATAATATTTTATTTTTCTGAAATGTTACAGTGTTCCCCCTTTAAAGAAATTCGGTCCCCGAATTTAAATTTAAACCCCTCAATACTAAAACATTTCAGTAAAAAGTCTAAGTCGTCGGGGCTCCGAAATCATCAATATATAAAATGCATCGTAGCGCAATGCATGCGCACGAACAATGAGCAGATAACTCAAAAACAACACTCCGTTAAGCATCCCGCAATCATCGGAGTAATGGTGAAGACACAATGTAAAATCCAAAATAAAACCAATATGATATACATCAAAACTATACATGTAGACATCAAAACATGTTAATCTTTGAAGGAATTGCATGCCAAACCCTTCATGTTGCTGTGCTATGCGCGCATCACGGCACAGTGGCGGAAGTCTATTGCAAGAAAACAACTATATATATACTTATCCTTTGTTTAATATGTGCGTCCCGCCGTTTTGGAAATAATTTAGAAGGGTTCCCTTGTTTTAAACGCGTCGTGTCATATCAGACACGTAGGTAAATACTGAGACTATAGCTCGCTTTTTGGAAATCCCTTCGATAACTATCAATGCATGCAAAATATATTTAGGTACTGTCCTCTGACTAGTCCTGCTCAGTACGAAAACAAATAGCAAATATCATAAAAAAGTACTGCTCCATAAGAAATCTATCCCAAAATGTGCATAAGAATGTTGCGTGCGTCCGGTGCGCACTGAAATCAAAATCCATGAATGTGCCATACATGTGCACAGAAACAAAATCTAAGTACAACGGGTGTGCACGAAACACCTATCATAGATGACATCTGTGCCTGACAGCAAAATCAGGTGCATCAGAAAAGTACGAAAATCTCGATTTAGTGCATCTGGTGTGCGCCAAAATCGTATCTCAAAACATGCGCTCAACACGCGCGAAAATCCAAATCAAATGCATGGAGTGCAAGAAATCAACATCAATATCAGAATCAAAATTGACGGTATACAATACGCCTCAATCAAATCAGGTATACCGCGGTATATAATCTCACAACCATGTGCATCAGCGTGCATAAATCAAATCAAAACACTAAAAGTGTATAAAAACTATGCTGAAAGTATAAGTCAAATCACATGCATAGTATGGGCATGAAACCAAAATCAACATATCAAATGACATCAAACCGAAATCCAAGGTGACGAATACGTTATAATCGAATCACAAATCATAAATACCGTCGTCGGTATATCCTCCTTCAAAGTCGAGAAGGTGTCGGTGCATCGATGCTTGCAGCGCAAGATATCTACTTGCCTCTTGCTCACGGTCTGGCGTCCTCTGTCTCTGGGCCCTTGTCTTCTCTGTGGACTACCAATCTCGCAATCTATCGGCTCTTCGGCCCTATCAGGTGTGCTAACTGGGACGATTTCGTCTTGGCACTTCTCTGGTCATTTTTCGGTCAATCCTTACGACCACTCGTATAGAAGCACATCACTATCATCGACCTCTGGTCCTCTGAATGCACATCACACATCTGCTCCTGGGTGCAAATCTTATTGTAGCAGTGTCTTGGAAGGAATCCTGCTCAAGGTCTCTTCCAATCTCGCCTAAGCCAAACTGTACAGAGGCCGGTACTCTGGTCTGCTGGTGTGTGCAATATGACCACTCTTGGGTCCAAGTCTTCTCGTATAGTATTCCAGAAAGGTCCTGTCGAGGTCTCTCTCAAATCTCATTTTTGCCGAATTGCCCGGAAGTTATCATCTTTTCTATATCTGCTTCTTGTTCCGGAACGGCTGCATACTCATTATGCCTCCTTCTGGAAGATATATCAATAATCAATGCCTCTGCATGCGTATCACATCTCTGATGTCAGCGGAGTGGAACGTCATCTCTTCAAGTTCTCATACGAATCTCTTACTCCACTTTTCTCTGTTGTCGACTGCTTCGGACTAGTCTCGTCGTGGCTGCATGGACTGCGCTCCAACGGCTATGCTCGTATCTGGAGTCTCCCAAGCAATGTGTCCTATCGCATAAAATCCGAATGATGTCGAACCATCCGATCGATTCGTCAGAACCTCATAATCCCCCAAGAGATCAACATTTTGAGTACAGTTTAATAGTATTCCAAGACATGCCACAGCACCTGTGGACCAACCGTAGAAGGGCAAACCCAAGCCTCATAAATGGCACCGCTAAACTGCCGCAAACCCTAAGGTTCGAAGGCGTTCCTTGGTCATTACGTCGAGTTAGGGTTTCATTCTTCTAGAGGGTCCATAGCATTACTTGCTTTGTCTTTCGAACACTTTAAACTTGGAAATGGGTTCCTGACATTCGATCGTCTCTATCGACTCTCAACGAATATGCGAGAAGTCGCCTCTAGCTGGAATCAATTTATCTGATGACCTCGCATCGGGGTAAGCGAACGAACCGTATGTCCTAGTCATTCATCCTTGGTGACTAGCAACCTTCCATTACATCTCTAAGTATATACTCATGCTGCAGTAGCTCCAACATCTGGGCAATATCTCGTCATTTGCAGCAACAACTGGCTCATTCGTCCGTACGCTGAACAGCGCCTCGATCATCATGCATAAGCGATATATCAATGGTCATCACATTCTGGCTGGCCTCTAGCAGTAGCCTGATCCTATAGTGCTGATCTGCACATCCGAGAAATCTCATAAAAGCGATCTGTCAAACGCTCATGGTGCGAAATCAAACTAAAACGACGCCTCTCTACGCAATCGTACGTCCCTGGAATCACGCCCTGGTCGGTCTTCGTCCATGACGAGCTCACGCTGACTCAACTCTAGCCGTAGCTCTCTCTGCCCGTGTAATCGTGGCAGCAAAATCATAACCAATATCGATGAGGATAGATCATAGGAATGAATATAATACTGTGCAAGGAAATGTACATCCTAAGGTTTCTTAAGCGGAGTAGCGTATCGTAAGTATGCCGCGGAACATACGTACGGTACGTCACTCTACTCAAGATACCTACTCCATCAACCAAGGGTCATCCTACGCGATGAAAGTTCGGGTCTAATACCCCATCGACTAAGTCTAAGTTCCGTAAGGTCAAGCCTAAGTTCCGTATATATATAAATGCTCTAGGCATCGCATAGTTAAACTTAGACTCGAACCAAGGTTAACCTAGCGCTCTGATACCAACTTTGTCACAACCCGAAATAGCCCGTGACTGGCCCTTGAATCATATAAAGTCTATAGGACTCCATCTAATTCAAGTAAGCCAAAAAAAATCCCAGAAATCTAAAACCATTTTAAATAATAAATGAATGAAAACTAGTTTTAAAGAGGTGAAGAAAACATGTTTTTAAAAAAAAGGTTTTTTTTTAAAATAATAAGCCGAATATGCATTTTTAAAATCTCTAGTCTTTTCTGAAAATTTCGGCAGAGTTTCCTTTGTAAATATTGGCCCCGAACGGGATACAACAAGAATAATATATGCATAATGATAAAAGGCATCCCCAAGTGGGAGCTAGCTCTTCGTCAATCGACGGTCACAACCACGCAAGCAATATAATATACAACGCCGAAGGGCGATGATCAAAACTCAAAAGGAACTCAAATAGCATGAAATCCATAATAATTCAACGCGCGACTCTAAGGTCGAAATAATAAACAACTGGTCTCTAAGTCTGAATAAATATACAAGTCTGGTTGATGGGGTTTCTAGATACAATAAAGAAAATAAATACAAGGATGGTCACGATGAGAGTGAACCCACCTACCGAAGCAATCGCCCGGAAAGGAAGCAATGTGCCAGAAAGCCACAATGAAACCTGTACGACAAAACCTGCAAGAAACTGTGGCACAACGGGGGTGAGTTGCCAACTCGTGAGTAGAAAACATCACAGAGCAGAAATCGTATGTATGACTAAATCCTAGGTCAAACGATCAGTAATATATATATATATATATATATATATATATATATATATATATATATATATATCCTCAATATGAAAAAGTCTGAAGCATAATAAAAAAGGCAAGGATAACATCTAAACATAACTGTAATCCTATGCTCGTGTCAGTTCCTCTGGTAACAAAATATCGTAAATATGAGGTATGAATGCGGTAAAATGAAAACAGAAGACATCATGAATGGGAAAACTGTTTTCTTAAATTAGTGAGATTTTGGAATAAACATTCCAGTATCATCAATGAAATCATCAGAAAATCAGTGTCAAGCATCGACACAAAAATGTATCTATCAATATCCCAATATCAAGTAAAGCTCATATATCATGTATCTAATATGTATGCTACATTCATGAAGGTACTCTATCAGGTACTACTAATACATGAAGCAATAAACGGCAATATGTATATGCAACAGTCATGAAAGGTACTCTATCGGGTACTACTAATACAAGAAGCAATGCATATAAAATAAATGCGGAGTATGAAATAAAACATAACATCCATACATCGGGCACATAGGCCCTTCACATCGACCATAAAGGCCCCTCATATCGACCATAAAGGCCCCTCACATATCGTCCATAAAAGCCCCTCATATCGACCATATAGGCCCTTCACATCGACCATAAAGGCCCTCATATATAATGAATAAGTAAAATGCATAAATCATCATAATGATATATTATGTAGGTGTATATATATATCAGCGTCCCATACCACTAATATATATATACGATGGGTATACATATATATTTCAGCGTCCCATACCACTGATATTTATACGCAGTGGTAAAACAATCCAAAAAACCCTCATAAGAAACAATATCGCAATGCGAAATCCATGAATTATAATATATGCAACGTGGAACAGTAATATGAGCATGTAACTATGTAAAGACATATGTGTAAGCATATAGGTATACAGGTATGCTTTATGTCATATGCACGAAGGAATATTAATCAATAACATATAAGCATGCAATGCAATGCGAGCAGTAGAATAAATGGTAAATGAATAATATTGCAGCAATAAAGAAATATACCTTCCTATATACGAGTCATGCAGTTTTTTTTGGTAATTGAAAGTTGCACGAATCGTGGTGTTTAGAAAATAGGGCTACGGTGTTTTATGAAAAACTACATCCTTTGAAAATATTCGTAGTATCCCTTGGCCTGTCTTTAAAATACCCACGATTCTTTAGTTTTTGAAAAAGGTATGGCTCGGGTCTAGTCTAGCATCAACTAAGTAAACTACAGATCTAAATAACAAATTAATCGAAAGGGTATGGAAACCACCTAAATCTGAGTTGATACATATAAATATAATAGTCGGTGATCCCGCCTCAATAGCATCACATGCGATACAATATACAATATGACATCCTCGAGTCAAGAGTGTGGATCTATCGTCAATATAAATAGCTCCTACGCAAATCCGTCGTACGGCATCCCAAATCTGGGTACGGGTCAAATCTTACATTTATTTCATCAATTATCTGGTATCCTTATCATCATATCTCATGAACTGGGGTACAGATCTAAGTCTAGTACAAATTGACACCATCGATATATATATATGTGTGTGTGTGTGTGCGCGCGTGCATGAAATCACACGCCTAAAGGCCCGCTAAAAATCTCATGTCGTATCCCAAATACGAACCACATCATATCACCGATCTCATGGCACTATGCCCAATATCATCGACTCATCTCAAAATATCATCCACTATCCTCATCATCCAAGCATAAGTATAGCAAGTAAGCATGTGTGTGCGTGTGGGTGTAAACCTATTCTAGGGTTCGCGACTAAGAAGCTATACTAGTTCACTTCTAATAACCCTAATCTAACCATGTTACACCTAATCATACCCCGAATATCCACGTCACACATAAGCTATCATATATATATATATATATATATAGTATACTAAATATCGAACTGCGGGGGTGCTATACGCCATCCACCCGACTTCCTCCGTAGATATAATCTACTCACCTTGTATTTTGCGTGTCGGTGTCGATGTCGCCTTCATCTTCGTCATCGTATTAAACCCACGTGAAGGTACCTATATAGATAACATAATCTGAAATGCATATTAAAATCATATCGGAAAACCAAAACGACACGCTAAAGGCCTATAAGTTAGAACCTATGGACCACGCCTTCGAAACCACCAAATAACACTCGATTTCGACGTACAAACGTCAAGCGATCGAGGTGAAACACAGATATAAAAATCCAAAATGCAAAATACGCAAAACGTCACCCCGAATCAAAACATCAACTCTTGAAAATGGTCCCAGATTTTACCCTAGGTCAAATTAGTCAATTTTACATATGCCAAGGGTCTAATTTACAAGAGATGGAGCTACAGAACAAACACTAAGCCATTTGGACCAGGTCTGGCTGCAAATTGCGACCAGAAAGGATTTATTTCCGGCCTGGGTTAGGGTATAGGTGCTGGGGTCTTGGGTAATGCTTCCTAGGTGCCTGCTAGTATCTCTGTGTTTGCAATATAATTTTCAGGTCACCCGGGTGTTAGCAGATTACAAATTCCCTGCAGAATTCCACAAAAATACGGATATCGGGGATTTCTAAGTTTGCTAATTGGGGTTCTAATCTCTGATCTAGGTCTCCAATCAATCACCACAGGGGTTTAGGTTCAATATTAAGCCTCAATTACACCTTTGGAATCAAATCAAACCCTAAACCCTAACTTGAAATTCCCAAACCTCACCAAACATCACTATATCGAATTTAAGTTAACATGGATGCAAAATCAATGGAATTTCTACACTAATGATGGAATAATTACCTCATTTGCACTCAAGAATCCCCTAGAGCACCAAATGCAAACTTTCTTGGTCCATAGTGTACCTAGTGAGCTCATGAACATTTTTATTTAAGTGGGTATTGGGTTTTGAGATGTTTTTGGTGATGAAGTGGGGTGTTTGAGGAGGGAGGAGGTGGAGGGCAGCAGCAATGGTGTTGAGGAGAAAGAATTAGATGAGGAAAATGAGGGGAACAAATGGTTATGGTTCATTCTTGACCCCCTCACACTCTCTCACTTGCCAATGCTTCATTTCTTTATTCATTTTCTTTTTCTTTTCATTTCTTTTCTTTGTTTTTTTTCCTCTTCTCATTTAAACACAAAACATGCATGAGAAATGGGAAATAGTCATGATAAAAATGTAACAAGTGTTAAAATGACATGGTGCATGTTTTGCACAAAACAAGCTTAATACGCGATTAGCGATTTTTAATCGCGATTAGCTCTAAATAGTGTATAATTAATCATAAAAACTTATAATTTTCATAATTCACATAAAACGCCCTCATTTTAGTAATTTCCAAAATTTTCAAAAATTTTCCCAATTTATCGGTATTTAATTATACCGAAATATTAAAATATACATTATAATTATTATTTAATTATAAAAATCCCCAAAAATAATATTTTATTTTTCTGAAATGTTACAGTACGTATATGCATCAAAATCATGATCAAGGTACACCACCATGGTACAACAACTATATGAAACAATGCATGTCAAATAAATCCTCAGTATGGGATAAAACATAAGATCACATCAATGAATCATCATCATGGAAAACCGGTGTCCACCAACGACACCCCAAATCCTAATATCTCAAGCGCCGTCTTTCTGATCGACCCTCATATCCTTTACATTATGAAACCTGAGAGTCCAACATCGACACTCGAAACATTATGAAACCCGTGTCCAGTATCGACACGCAAATACTCATATCTCAGTCCCCGCATACTCAGATCGGCCCTCATATTTATCTCATCTCATAACTCCAAAACGGTATCCTCCGGATATTCGTCGAGTTTCCATACAATCACCGGTAGGTAGTACTCCCTCTGCCAAGCTCATCGTCTACTGCACAACAATCATTTCTTTCCCCTGGTACCTTACCGGGTCCACCATGTACCCATAAACGGATCGTCTAACTCCTCAAAACGGGTCTCGAAAACAAGATTAGAACCAAGAAAGCTCATGGTGGACGCCTCGAAATCACATCACGAGAAATCGCATTTTTAAAACAGTTTATAATCTCGTTTGAAAAATATATCTGCGGTTCTCAAATCCAGAAATCGCATGAAATCAGTATATCAATGCATATATCCATGAAATACGATGTATGCAAACATGGAACAGTAATATGAGCATATCGAGGGAAAACCTCTCTTTTTAAATGTATCAACTTTCAAAGGTATCTTGCGGTTTCCCAAATCCACGAAATCGAAATGCAACATCATATGAGAGTGTATATATAACCATAGCAATGTATGTATGCATGCATGTATGTATGTACGCATGTATGTATGTACGTATGATGCAATTCATATGCGCAATAGAACAAGAATCATTGTCTAACTGTTAATAATAATGGCAGCGGTACAATATATTATCCATGGCAATTTCTATAGTGTGCGTGTCACAGCAATTACCAACGGTGTGTGTGTGGCGTACAATTCGGTGCTCGTGCAATATGAACTGTTAGTAATGGTGCAGTGTCCAATAATACTATGCCCATGTACAACAGGTAATATGATATGCAAAATGGTACTCATGCACGATCAATATATATACATGTAAGCAAATGGTTATATCACTGAATCTAGCGTTCGACGCATAACACCATACATGCGATTCCCCCGTAGATCGTAAATATACTCACCGGACGATCTCAAGCCAGGTGAAGCCAATCACCTCTTTCTCTTTCCTAGCAGCGTCCGAAGTCCCCGCAATCAATCCTAATATCGCACAAAAATCATAACAAGTGTAATTAGAAACCTTCCGATAACACACGGAAACAACGCCTAAACCAACGCTTCGACTCCCACAAGCTATCAAGTGTTAGCTTAGCGGGCTAACGCGTGTAGCGACACCCTAAACCAAACCCAAGGCTGCAAGCTACACAAAACAATTAAACTAAGTCGGATTATCCGTATCGCACGTTGCCGAAACATTAGAAACTAGCTAAAGGGTTCCAGATTTTGCCTACATACAATATAGGAAAAACAAAGTGTACCAAATACCAAGAATAACCTACAGATAGCTACCCTAAAAAACCCAACATCTAACTCCACTCAAAAACCGGCAGCGCCGGCCAAAACTAGGGTCTCACCAGGCCAGAGGTGGATTGGTGGGTCCGGGTTTCTAGGATATCTTCAGGGCTCACTCACCAAGCTACTGCATTGTTAGTTTCTAGTGGATCACCGTAACAACAGCAGATCTCAGAGACAGAAATCTTATCACAAAATACGATATTTTGCACAAAACTAAAACTTAAAGGTTTTAAACTGAAACTAATTAGCACACAAACTTCCTTAGAGCCTAATTAACAGTTTGAGATCATTACCTCACCACAACTTGAATGAAACCCTAGCCATCAAGCTCAAAGTCATCACAATAGGGCTTTAGCATGAGTTGTGAAGGGTTTTTGTGAGATTTGACAAGGGTTTAGGCTTAAGGTTAGTGGTGAAAATATAATAAAGAGAAGGTTTCTTTTTTCAAAGCAGAAGAAAAGGAAGAAAATGAGAGAGTGTTGTGAGTTGTAAGGAAATGAGAGAGAGTAAGGTGAAGAAATGAGAGAGTGAAAGTGTGAGGTAAGAATAAGCCATGCGCTCATTCTCTCTCTCTCTCTCTCTCTCTCCATTAAATGCCCTCCATGCTTGCCCCTGCCTCAATCATTTCTTCAAAATTCAACTCTTCTCTTTCTCTTTCCAAATTTAAAAACAAAACCCTTTTACTAATAAACTAAATATATACATATATATGACATAACAATATAATGCTTAAGGTGACATGCTAACAAAATATGGTTAGCCTATCCTTAACCCTAATTAACATGCACATATGAGTGCAAGCACAAAAATAATTAAATAAAATATTAATTAATTAAATAAAATACGTGAAAACAATTATTGGTTAAATTTTATTAAAAACCCACACAATATCGCTTAATTAACACTAATCGCATTCTAAGGTGTTACAATCTTCCCCCTTAAAGAAATTCGGTCCTCGAATTTAAAAATCTTACCATGCGTACCTTCGAAGAGATACGGCAATTTCTTCCGCATCTCGCTCTCGGCTTCCCATGTGACCTCTTCGCTATTCGGGCCATGCTAAAGAACTTCACTGATGGTAAGACCTTTGACCGATGTTTCTTCACCTGCTGATCCAATATAACTACCAGCTGTTCGGTGAACGAAAGATCGCACTCCAGCTGGACGGTCTGGTGCTGAATTATATGAGAAGCGACATGAAGGTACTTGCGCATCATCGATACATGAAATACAGGATGAACATCCGAAAAACTGGGCGGAAGTGCCAAACGATAGGCAACGGTACCAACTCGCTCAAGGATCTCAAAAGGACCCACAAATTTGGACTAAGCTTCCCTTTCTTCCTAAATCTCATCACGCCTTTCATCGGAGAAATCCGTAGGAATAAATGAATACCCACTGCGAACTCAAGTCTGCGATGACAACGGTCGGCATAAGACTTCTGCCTGCACTGGACTGCTCTCATTCTATCCTGGATCAACTGGATCTTCTCCAAAGTCTCTTAAACTAGCTGTGGTCTCAAAATCCTGCTCTCGCTGAGTTCGGTCTGACAGACTGGCGATGGAAACTTTCTCCCAAACAAAGCCTCAAAAGGTGCATCTGAATCGTCTCTTGAAAGTTGTTATTGTAGGAGAACTCTATCAAAGGCAAGTGACGATCCCAACTGCCACCAAAATCAAGCACGCACGAACGAAGCATATCTTCAAGAGTTTGTATAGTCCCCTCTGACTGACCATCGGTCTGCGGATGGAAAGCTGTGCTATAACTCAATCGGGTATCTAAAGCTTCCAGAAGTTCTTGCCGAAGACGGCTGGTAAACTGGGTACCTCTGTCAGATACAATGCATGAAGGAACGCCGTGCAAACGCACAATCTCATCAATATACGACTGAGCATATCCGAAAGTGGTCTTCACTGGAAGGATGTGAGCCGCTTTCGTCAACCAGTCAACAATTACCAAAATGGAGTCATACCCTCGACTGGACCTGGGTAGAACCACAACGAAGGCCATAGAGATCTACTCCCATTTCCACTCCGGAACGGGTAAATGCTGTAACTCTCCTGCCGGTCTCCGATGCTCAGCCTTGACTTGCTGACAAGTCAGGCTCCTCGAAACGAACTCCGAAACATCCATCTTCATTCCTTCCCACCAATAGATATCTCTCAAGTCACGATACATCTTGGTGGAACCTGGATGAACACTGTATGCTGACTGATGTGCCTGCACTAGGATCTTATTGGACTTGTATGCCCTAGAGGCCAGTATTATATATCTATACATGTGGATACTAGGGATATATATGTACGGAACTGTCTTGCTCAGTTTTATAGTATATTATTTGATACGTCTTTATCGGGATGTGTATTTATTTGTATTGTTGTTATATCTAGCTTGCACATATTGATGAAGACTCGATATGGTAGTAAACTATTATGGTTTGTCTTTATCTTAACATGGCATATGTCATACTCGTTATTACATATTGCAGTTACATGTTGATAAACCCCCTAGGAACTTGCTTGACTACTTGCATTGTGATGGCGATAATACTTGTGGCAGCAGGGTAGTCCATAATCACATCCTTAAATGGTCCCTTGTCGCGTGAGTATTGAGACTGGGCATTGATACTCTAGAGTAGACCGGTGTATATGTTTCTGTAACGTTTTGAAAATCGTTTCGGTGAAATTTCGGAAAAATCGGTAAAATAAGGGGGGTTTCCGTAAAAAGTCAAAATATAGATATCTTTTAATATAAAATTAAATATACATATTCTAGGTATGTAATTGATAGTATTTGGTGTTCATTGAGCCACTAGTAAAATTTCTAAATTTCTGGAGAAAAAATTCCGAAATTAATTAATTTAGTATTATTTTAAGCCGTCGCTAATACATGTAATTAGGGAAAATTGCAAATTGGAATGGGATGATACAAATTTTGTAATTCATGACACACTAAACTAAAAAGTAAAATATTTTTTTTGAAATGAAATGGTTTGCCAAAACGGTTTTAGAAAATATCGAAGAAAAAATGGCTTAAATAGTAAAATTAGAGTTAATGGAAATTGGGGTATAATATTTATCTTTATGTTTTCCCCACTTGCACTCACACACACCCCCATTTCCCTTATGGCCGAGCCCCCACTTTCGCAGCCCAAAATTTTCCCTAACCCATTCTTTCCCACTTCATAGTTAAAAGGAAAAGAAAATGTAAGAGAATTTTATAAAGAAAAGAAGAATGGGGGCATGTTGACTTGTGGAATGGAGGGGTTTTCTTGGAACTTGCTATACTCCTTTCACTCACTCACCCCTCTCGCTCTCCTGGCCGAATCCAGCACCCTCCCCTCCCATTTCTCCTTCTCTTTTTATCACAAAAAAATCCCCAAAAATCCATCTAAAATCAAATAAAACATCACTAATCCCTAATTTAAACCCTACCCATTTTTCTTTTGCCCAAGCTAGCATGAATCAAGGAGAAAGATGATGATTTGGGAGTCTAAGATTCATGCTAAATCTCAAGATTCTAGGAGATATAAATCTTAACCCTATAATGAAATTGTTAGCTATTGCTTAAAGCAAATTTAATTAAGTGTTAATTATAGTTTTATTTCAAGATTTGGAACTTAAAGAGAAGGGTTTAAATACTAAGTTAGGGTTTAGGTCAATTGATCATGATCTAATTGTGTGGTTAACATCTAGTGGGCATGCTAAAACAAAGCTAATTACTAGGTTGCTAATTGTATTTTTTAAATTTGTTCTAATTATGCTAAATTTGCTAACTAGTTTTTTTGGAAATTTATTAAATGGTTTAGATTAAAATATAATTAAGGTTTCATGTCATTATTAACATTATAATGAGTGGTTTAATACCTTTGGTTCATGCAAAATCAAGCTTAGCTGTTGTTTTGTGCATTTTTCCTTGAAATTGTTAAAATTTGGTAAAATTGCAAAACTAGAATTTTTAGTTTTATAAAAATTGATGAGATTAAAGTGTGAAAATGGTTTATATGACATAATTATGATACTTAGTGGATATTATGGCCATTAGTTTTGTTAAAACATCAAGTTTCGAATTAAAACGAAAATTAAGTGCTTTCTAGGTTTTCGGAAATAAATCGATTTGATTTATTTTAGGGTTCTGATGAGTTGCAATCTACTTGATATTATAATTAATGAGTTTTGAAATCAAGATTGGTGTGTTTGGGTTTTTCTCGATGGGTTGATGTTGGTACATCGACATCGACGGTTCGTTTGACTATTCTTGCATGCTTAGACGATAGGTTTTGACCTATACGTGATACACATGCCGATTTGGTTTCGTATGCCATTTCGATTTCGAATTTGGTTTTTATGCGACACAATACGTTATGGCATATGTAGGTACCCCCATGTGGACTTCGAGACGACAAGCAAGCGCGTGGCGACGTCGGCACCGGCGAGCGAGGACCAGGTGAGTAGATTTATATCTACGGGGAGAAGTCGGGTGGATGGCGTATAGCACCCCCGCAGTTCGTAATATAGCTTATATAATGGATATATATATGTGGTTTATGATACGTGGATGATATTCTGGATATGGTTATGTGTTTATGGATTTGTAGTGTTACTTGCGAAACCCTAGAGTAGTTTTTGCACCCACACACGCACACACACTTGCTTACATTCATTCTTTTACATGTGCGTACATGGGGATATGTGTATATGTATTCACATAGGTATGGGACTATGTGTACATATACTGAATTATGAGAATAGTACTTGGGATTGGAAATGAGTCGATGAGATTGGATTTGAGGCCGTGAGATCGGTGATATGACAGGGTTCGTATTTGAGGTACGACATGATATTTTAGTGGGTCCTTTAACATGGTGTTTTCATACACACGCATGCATTTACTTAGATTGGTATCAGTTTTGTACTAGACGTAGGTCAGTACCCCGATTATGATATTTGATAACGAGGATACCAGATGATTAATGTGACAGATATGACATTTGACCTGTACCCAGATTTGGGAGGCCGTACGACGGATTTACCGTACGAGCTATATATTGACGATATATCCGCACTCTTGATTCGAGGATATCATATGATATATTGTATCGTACATGATATTATTGAGGCGGGATCATCGACTAATATACATGTATATATATACCTACACACACACACACACACACACACACACACACACACATATATATATATATATATATATATCGACTCGGATGTAGGTGGTTTCCGTACCCCTTTTGATTAGTTGTTAGTTAGACCTGTAGTTTACCTAGTGGATGTCAGACTGGACCCGAGTCATACCTATTTCCAAAACTGACGAATCATGAAAATTTTAAAGACATACCAAGGGATACTACGGATATTTTAAAAGTCGTATCTTTTCTTAAAAACACCGTAGTCCTTATTTTCAAACACCGCGATTTGTACTATTTCAAACGGCAAAACAGTATAACACATGTAAAGTAAGGTAGATTCCTTGTTGTTACGTTATTATTCATGTTCCGCATATTATTGTTGTATTTACTATTCATTTTCCATATTTTGTTGTTATCGCCTCATTGCATGCCATTGTGTACGTAGTAATTATAAAAGCATGCTGTTAGGACACCAGCACCATTACCGATGACGCGTATGCTCAACGTAAACTCGCTTGCCGGCTCACACACATCTTCATCGGTAATTTCCATGTCACGTACACTTTAGAAAATACCTTTTCATTGACATAACTTGATAACTGATAGTCGCAATATGTTATAACTTCCATATGCTAGTTTAAATATTACATTCATTGCATGATATTAGGTGCATTCATATATTCATTGGTTATGCAGTATTATGGAGATTTATGCCCGTATTCACCGTTTATTGGTATCATGATTTTGATGATTTCTGATTTACATGAGATTTCTGGATTTGGGGAAAATTGCAAGAATTTAATAAAATCTTAGTATCATCATTTTAAAAATGTAAATTGCGGTTTTCTCATGATGTATGGGTCGTCCACCATGAGTTTTCATGATTGCTGTTGGATTTCGAGACCCGATTCGAGGAGTTGGATGAACCGTCTCGGGTACATGGTGGTCCCAGTATGGTACCCCGGGGCAAGAAGCTCGTTTTGTATTCGATGAGCCTGGCACGGGAGCACTACCTACCGGTGATATTATTTAGACTCGTCGGTTTTCCGGTGGATACCGGCCGGAGTCATGAGATGGTTATAGGCAGATCCGTTCTGCCGGAGCCCGCGAGCCGATCCCGCAGATGATACTGATGCCTGAGATATTGATATTGAGATTTGAGATTTGAGATATTGAGATTTGATACCGAGACTTATGTTTTGTGCCGGTGCTTGACACTGATTTCTCTGTAGCATTCATTGATGATACGTTATTGACATACATATAGAAATCTCATTGATTAAAGATAACAGTTGTCTCACTCATGATATATTCTGTTTTCATTCGTAATGCATTCATACATCATATATCTGATATGTTGCTATCTGGGGAACGGACACGAGAAGGTAGTATTACACTATACATAGCTGGACCAGGATTTTTTATTTGACGATATTACCTGATATGACCTAGGATAGCGTTATGCATGCGATTTCTGCTCGTAGATGTTTTCTACTCACGAGTTGGCAACTCACCCCCGTTGTGCCACAGTTCCTTGCAGGTTTTGCCGTACAGGTTCTTTGCGGCTTTGCTGGCACTCTGTTCTTTCCTGGTGATTGCTTTGGCAGGTGGGTTCTTTGCATCAGGACCACCATTGTTTATTATTATTTTAGTTGTATCTAGAAACTCCATCAACTAGATTGTATATTTGAGAGAGTTAGAAGACCAGTTTGTTATTCTTTCGACCATAGAGTCGCGCGTTGTATTATTATGTTTTTCATGTTGTTTTGAGCTTCTTTGGAGTTTTGATCCTCGCCCTTGGCGTTGTATATTATTTTGCTTGCGTGGTTGTGACTGTCGATTGACGAAGAGATAGCTCCCGCTTGGGGAAGCTTTTTTATTGATTTCGTATACTATTCATGTTGTATCCCGTTTAAGGCCAGTATTTACAAAGGAGACTCTGCCGAAATTTTCAGAAAATACTTGAGATTTTAAAAATACATACTTCGGCCTATGTCGATTAAAACTAATTGCTTTCAATTGGTTTTTCCTTCACTCTACTGCTTCTTTGGTTTTGATTTCTGGGTTTTTGCTTACTTAGATTACGTACGCCTCGAGACGTCCGTAATTTAATTGCCGGTCATGTTCCGTACTTTTCGGGTCGTGACAAAGTTGGTATCAAAGCGTTAGGTTTTACCTTCGGAGTGTGGGATGACCCTTGGTTGATAGAGTAGGTAGCTTGAGTAGAGTGACGTACCGTGTGTATGTTCCGCGACATATTTATGATACGATGCTCCGCTTAAGAAGCCTTAGGATGTACATTTCTTTGCACAACATTATATTCATTCCTATGATCTAGCCTCATCGGTACCAGTTTATGGTTTTGTTACCACGGTTACACCGGAAGAGAGCGACGGCTAAAGTTGCGGTCGGCATGAGCACTTCATGGACGAGGACTGACCAGGGCGTGATTCTAGGGGCATATGATTGCTTAGAGGCGTTGTTTTACTGTATTTTCGCGCCATAAGCATTTGATGGATCGCTTTTATGAGATTTCTCGGACGTGCAGATCCGCACCAGAGGATTAGGCCACTTCAAGAGGCCAGCCAGATTGTGATGACCGTTAGAGCACAAAATATTTGATGATTGAGGCACTGTTCAGCATGCGGATGAATAAGCCAGTGACTTTGGCGAATGAAAACATGTCACCCCAGATATTTGAAGCTAACGCCGCACGAGTTATACTTCGAGATATGATAGGAGATTGCTAGTCACCGGAGATGAAAGACTAGGACATGTGATTCATTGCCTAACCCGATGCGAGGTCATCAGATTGATTGATTCCAGCTAGAGACGACTTCATGCAGGTACGTTGAAAGTCGATAGAGACGATCGAATGTCAGGAACCCATTTTCCAAGTTTAAAGTATTCGGAAAACAATGCAAGCAATTCTACGGACCCTCTAGAAGAATGAAACCCTAACTCGATTTAATGACCATGGAACGCCGGTGAACCTTAGGGTTTGCGGCAGTTTAGCGGTGCCATTAGTGAGGCTTGGGTCTGCCCTTCTACGGTTGGTCCATAGGTGCTGTGGCATATATTTGATACTATTAAACTGTACCCCAGATGTTGAGCTCTTGGGGGATTATGGACCTCGACGAATCGATCGAAAAGTTCGACATCATTCGGATATCATGTGATGAGATGCATTGCTTGGAAGACTCCAGATACGAGTATAGCCGTTGAAGCGTAGTCCATGCATCCACGAAGAGACGAGTCCGAAGCAGTCGACATCAGAGATGTGATGAGCAAGTAGAAGCGTTGACTATAGATATATACTCCAGGAGGAGTCGTGATGAGTATGCAGCCAATCCGGAACAAGAAATAGATATAGTAAAAGGATGATAACTTCCGGGAAGTTCGGCAGAAACGAGACTTGGGAGAGTCTTCGACAGGACCTTTCTGGAGATACTGAATGAGAAGACCTAGACCCAGGAGCGGTCATATGACGCACACCCAGTAGGACAGAGTTCGGCATCGTCGACGAGCCATGTTATGAGTAACCATGATAGTTGACCAGAGATCTTTAGAGGATGTGTCAGAGCGGACTGCTTCCGTTATCGTTTCTATTTTGGACCGTTGAGCCGAGGAGCTATGTACTTAGCAATCTGCAGTGAGAGACGAAAGCCTAAGGGCACTAGGCGACATACCATGATCAGAAGGCAAGTAGATATCTTGCTCTGCTAGCATTGGATGGACCGACACCTTCTCGACTTTGAAGGACGGACGTATCGACGACAGTATTTATGAGTTGTGATTTGTGATTGACTATCACGTATCCATCACTTTGGATTTCAGTATTTTAGGGTGATTTATTTCATGACTGAGTTTTGATGACCGAGTTTCATGATATGTGATTTCATGCCTATGTCATGTATATGATTTGACTTATGCTTTCGGTATAGTTTTCATGCACTTCTAGTATTCGATTTGCTTTTGTGCACGCCGATGCACGGGATGGGGAGATTTTAAACCACGGTATACTTGATTGAAGTGTGTTGTATACCGTCGATTTCGATTGTGATATTCGATATTCGTTTTCATGCACATTGTGCACTTGATTTGGATTTTGCGCATACTTAAGGCGCTTGATGCGATTTACGTGCACACCAGATGAACTAAATCGAGATTTTTCGTGCATATCAAATGCACCTGGTTTTACTGTCAGGCACACACGTTTCCTTTGACTGGTGTTTCGTGCACACCCGTTGCACTTAGATGTTGTTTCTGTGCATATGTATGGCAGATTCATGGATTCGATTTCCGTGCTCACCAGATGCACATGGCATTCATATATATAATTGGGATTGATTTCTTTTGGAGCGGTATATTTTATGATGTTTTCTATTTGGTTTATTACTGAGCAGGAGTAGTCAGAGGATAGTACCTGAGTATATTTTGCATGCATTGATAGTTATCGAAAGGATTTACAAGAAGGAGCTATAGTCTCAGTATTTACCTACGTGTCAGTGATGACACGAAACTGTTTAAAAGGGGAAACCCTTCTAAATTGTTTTCAAAACGGCGGGACGTGTATGTTAAACAAAGGATATATATATATAGTTATTTTCTCACAATGGACGTCCGCCACTGTGCAGTGATACACACATCGTACAGCGATTTGAAAAAGATTTGGCATGCATTACTTTCAGATGTTTTAATGATGTATATCATATTGGTTTTCGTATTGGATTTGGACATTGATGTCTTCCCCATGACTCCGATGATTGCGGGATGCTTAACGGAGTATTGATTTTGAGTTATACACTCTTTTTCATGCGCATGCATTGCGCTACGATATATGTTTTATGTATTTATGATTTCGAAGCCCCGACGACTTGATGGTTTTGCTGAAATGTTTTAGTATTTGTGGGGAGTTTTAAATTAAATTCAGGGACCGAATTTCTTTTAGGAGGGAAGATTGTAACGTTTTGAAAATCGTTTCGGTGAAATTTCGGAAAATCGGTAAAATAAGGGGGGTTTCCGTAAAAAGTCAAAATATAAATATCTTTTAACATAAAATTAAATATACATATTCTAGATGTGTAATTGCTAGTATTTTGTGTTTATTGAGCCACTAGTAAAATTTCTAAATTTCTGGAAAAAAATTCCGAAATTAATTATTTTAGTATTATTTTAAGCCGTCACTAATACATTTAATTAGTAAAAATTACAAATTGGAATGGGTTGATACAAATTTTGTAATTCATGACACACAAAACTAACATGTAAAATATTTTTTTTGAAATGAAATGGTTTGTCAAAACAGTTTTAGAAAATATCGAAGAAAAAGGGCTTAAATAGTGAAATTAGTGTTAATGGAAATTGGGGTATAATATTTATCTTTTTGTTTTCCCCACTTGCACTCTCACACACCCCCATTTCCCTTGTGGCCGATCCCCCACTTTTGCAGCCCAAAATTTTCCCTAACCAATTCTTTCCCACTTCATAGTTAAAAGGAAAAGAAAATGTAAGAGAATTTTATAAAGAAAAGAAGAATGTGGCATGTTGACTTGTGGAATGAAGGGTTTTCTTGGAACTTGCTACACTCCTTTCACTCACTCACCCCTATCCCTCTCCTGGCTGAATCCAGCAGCCTTCCCTCCCCCCCAATTTCTCCTTCTCTTTTTATCATAAAAAAATTCCCAAAAATTCATCTAAAATCAAATAAAACATCACTAATCCCTAATTTAATCCCTACCCATTTTTCTTTTGCCCAAGCTAGCATGAATCAAGGAGCAAGATGATGATTTAGGAGGCTAAGATTCATGCTAATTCTCAAGATTCTACGAGGTATAAATCTTAACCCTATATTGAAATTGTTAGTTATTGCTTAAAGCAAATTTAATTAAGTGTTAATTATAGTTTTATTTCAAGATTTGGAAATTAAAGAGAAGGGTTTAAATACTAAGTTAGGCTTTAGGTCAATTGATCATGATCTAATTGTGTGGTTAACATCTAGTGGGCATGCTAAAACAAAGCTAATTACTAGGTTGCTAATTGTATTTTTTAAATTTGTTCTAATTATTCTAAATTTGCTAACTAGTTTTTTTGTAAATTTATTAAATAGTTTAGATTAAAATATAATTAAGGTTTCATGTCATTATTAACATTATAATGAGTGGTTTAATACCTTTGGATCATGCAAAATCAAGCTTAGTTGTTGTTTTGTGCATTTTGACTTGAAATTGTTAAAATTTGATAAAATTGCAAAACTAGAATTTTTAGTTTTATAAAAATTGATGAGATTAAAGTGTGAAAATGGTTTATATGACATAATTATGATATTTAGTGGATATTATGGCCATTAGTTTTGTTAAAATATCAAGTTTCGAATTAAAACGAAAATTAAGTGCTTTCTGGGTTTTCGGAAATAAATCTATTTGATTTATTTTGGGGTTTTGATGAGTTGCAATCTATTTGATATTATAATTAGTGAATTTTGAAATCACGATTGGAGTGTTTGGGTTTTTCTCGATGGGTTGATGTTGGTAGAACGACATCGAGAATTGGTTTGACTATTCTTGCATGCGTAGGCGATAGGTTTTGACCTATACGTGATACGCGTGCCGATTTGGTTTCGTATGCCGTTTCGATTTCGAATTTAGTTTTTATGCGACACAATACGTTATGGCATGTAGGTACCCCCATGTGGACTTCGAGACGAAAAGCAAGCGCGTGGCGATGTCGGCACCGGCGAGCGAGGACCAGGTGAGTAGATTTATATCTACGGGGAGAAGTCGTGTGGATGGCGTATAGCACCCCCGCAGTTCGTAATATAGCTTATATAATGGATATATATATGTGGTTTATAATACGTGGATGATATTCAGGATATGGTTATGTGTTCATGGATTTGTAGTGTTACTTGCGAAACCCTAGAGTAGTTGTTGCACCCACACATGCACACACACTTTCTTACATTCATTTATTTACATGTGCGTACATGGGGATATGTGTATATTTATTCACATGGGTATGGGACTATGTGTACATATACTGAATTATGAGAATAGTACTTGGGATTGGAAATGAGTCGATGAGATTGGATTTGAGGCCGTGAGATCGGTGATATGACAGGGTTCGTATTTGAGGCACGACATGATATTTTAGCGGGTCCTTTAACATAGCGTTTTCATACACACACATGCATTTACTTAGATTGGTATTAGTTTTGTACTAGACGTAGGTCAGTACCCCGATCATGATATTTGATAACGAGGATACCAGATGATTAATGTGATAGATGTGACATTTGACCCGTACCCAGATTTGGGAGGCCGTACGACGGATTTACCGTACGAGCTATATATTGACGATAGATCCGCACTCTTGATTCGAGGATGTCATATGATATATTGTATCGTACATGATATTATTGAGGTGGGATCACCGACTATTATACGTGTGTGTGTCTCTCTCTCTCTCTCTCTCTCTCTATATATATATATATATATATATATATATATATATATATCGACTCAGATGTAGGTGGTTTCCGTACCCCTTTTGATTAGTTGTTAGTTAGACCTGTAGTTTACCTAGTAGATGTCAGACTGTACCCGAGTCATACCTATTTCCAAAACTGACGAATCGTGAGAATTTTGAAGTCATACCAAGGGATACTATGGATATTTTAAAAGATGTATCTTTTCTTAAAAACACCGTTGTCCTTATTTTCAAACACCATGATTTGTACTATTTCAAATGGCAAAATAGTATAACACGTGTATAGTAAGGTAGATTCCTTGTTGTTACGTTATTATTCATGTTCTGCATATTATTGTTGTATTTACTATTCATTTTCCATATTTTGTTGTTATCGCCTCATTGCATGCCATTGTGTACGTAATAATTATAAAACCATGCTGTTAGGACACCAGCACCATTACCAATGACGCGTATGCTCCACGTACACTCGCTTGCCGGCTCACACACATCTTCATCGGTAATTGCCATGTCATGTACGCTTTAGAAAATACCTTTTCATTGACATAGCTTGATAACTGATAGTCGCAATATGTTATAGCTTCCATATGCTAGTTTAAATATTGCATTCATTGCATGATATTAGGTGCATTCATATATTCATTGGTTATGCAGTATTATGGAGATTAATGCCCGTATTCACCGTTTATTGGTATCATGATTTTGATGATTTCGGATTTACATGAGATTTCTGGATTTGGGGGAAAACCGTAAGAATTTAATAAAAGCTTAGTATCATCTTTTTAAAAATGCAAATTGTGGTTTTCTCATGATGTATGTGTCGTCCACCATGAGTTTTCATGATTGCTGTTGGATTTCGAGACTCGATTCGAGGAGTTGGATGAACCGTCTCGGGTACATGGTGGGCCCGGTATGGTACCTCGAGGCAAGAAGCTCGAGTTGTATTCGATGAGCCAGCAGGGGAGCACTACCTACCGGTGATATTATTTGGACTCTTCGGTTATCCGGAGGATACCGGCCGGAGTCATGAGATGGTTATAGGCAGATCCATTCTGCCGGAGCCCGCGGGCCGATCCCGCAGATGATACGGATGCGTGAGATATTGATATTGAGATTTAAGATATTGAGATTTGATACCGAGACTTATGTTTTGTGTCGATGCTTGACACTGATTTCTCTGTTGCATTTATTGATGATACGTGATTGACATATATATAGAAATCTCATTGATTAAAGAAAACAGTTGTCTCACTCATGATATATTCTGTTTCCATTCGTAATGCATTCATACATCATATATCTGATATGTTGCTATCTAGGGAACGGTCACGAGCATGTAGTATTACACTATACTTAGCTGGACCAGGATTTTTTATTTGAGGATATTACCTGATATGACCTAGGATAGCGTTATGCATGCGATTTCTGCTCGTGGATATTTTCTACTCACGAGTTGGCAACTCATCCCCATTGTGCCACGGTTCCTTGCAGGTTTTGCCGTACAGGTTCTTTGCGGCTTTGCTGGCACACTGTTCTTTCCGGGTGATTGCTTTGGCAGGTGGGTTCTTTGCATCAGGACCACCATTGTTTATTATTATTTCAGTTGTATCTAGAAACTCCATCAACCAGATTGTATATTTGAGAGAGTTAGAAGACCAGTTTGTTATTCTTTCGACCTTAGAGTCGCGCGTTGTATTATTATGTTTTTCATGTTGTTTTGATCTTCTTTTGAGTTTTGATCCTCGCCCTTGGCGTTGTATATTATTTTGCTTGCGTGGTTGAGGCCGTTGATTGACGAAGAGCTAGCTCCCGCTTGGGGATGCCTTTTTATCTATTTCGTATACTATTCATGTTGTATCCCGTTTGGGCCTAGTATTTACAAAGGAGACTCTGCAGAAATTTTTAGAAAATACTTGAGATTTTAAAAATACATACTTCGGCCTATGTCGATTAAAACTCTTTGCTTTCAATTGTTTTTTCCTTCACTCTACTGCTTCTTTGATTTTGATTTCTGGGTTTTGGCTTACTTAGATTACGTACGCCTCGAGACGTTCGTAATTTAAGTGCCGGTCATGTTCCGTACTTTTCGGGTCGTGACAGTTTCTAACCCCGTCGGGGGATGGTTGGTCCTATAGCCATTGGTCTGATGCACTTAAGATCGTATACAGGTGCTCACTGGATGTGAGTACACTGGACGGACTCGCCGAGAACTTCCATGTGGTACTATACCTATTGTCAGATGGAAGTTCTCAGGTTACATGTGTACAGTTTAGTCCTTGGACCGGAGATCGGCATTTGTCTCGTCTGAGTTCCCACTGAACTTTGATCATTACCCTACCACGGCTCTACTGAGTCGTGCAAACAGGTTTTGGTTGGGTTCAATCCCAAGCCACATGGATGCAGTGAGCGATTGTCGGGGATTTGTCTCTCCCGGTATAGGGAGTCGATATCGCACTGTGATTTGATTGGTCAGGACCATAAGACCTTGGCCAAGGCAGATGGAATTTACTGATATGTTGATCAGTAGTTTCACTTATTGGTCCTGAGCCACATCGGCACGACTTATCATGTTATTAGTGTCTGACGTTTAGCATCCCCTAGACCCGGTATGCGATACTCTTTGACGAAGAGACCGAACTGTGCGGATTTTGTCACGGATAGGCTCAGTAGGAGTTTGGACGAGCTTGCTCGTTGGCCTTCCTTTTCGACAGGTACCTGGGTAGCCGTTACGTACAACTAGTACCGCTGATGTGCTTGTGGTTAAACCCACTGCCAGAGTACTGTCGAGTCTTTAGAGTCCCACACAGAGGGTTTCCCTGATTCAGGAGAAATGATGTAGTAGCCGTATTGAATACGTGCAGGGTTCGATCGATTGTTGTACTTTGTACTCGGACTTTCGATCGGACAGTTGGTAATACTAGCCGGCTCAGGTTTGAGCCGGATTATTAAATCAGGTATTGATTTAATAATTTACATATATGTATTTCGATATGTATATTCTAGTATTATGTTCTTCGTGTTATTCTATCTCTTTGGGCGTTCGGTTTTTTATCCGATTGCCGGTATGTACTTAAAGTAGACTGAAATCCGTATTTATTACAGATTTCCTTCTAGAAGGTGGCCATCTCATTTTGGAATTTCCATTTATTTCATAAATGGAAATGAGGTGTAAAGTGAAAGGTAAGGGAGAAAAGATAGCGACCATGCTTCAATAGTTAACAAATGAATTTATAATTTATTTTGGAGTTACTATTGAAGCATAGTTGCTAATTGTTTAATGGAAGAAATCATACACAAAACCAAGGTGTGTATTTTCTCTTTCATCTATGCCTCATTATTTTCTTGAGGTCTCTTTTGCTCTTGATTTCCTTCTTCCTCTCTAGCTTCCTCCACCTTCATCTTCTTCCTCTTCACTACCTTCTCATGTGTTGAGAATCAAGTGAAGAGGAAAGAAAGAGATAGCTTCACACATAGAACTCCAAAACTCCATCCGAGATTGCTTGGACTAGCATCCCAAGTTCTCTAGTTGCTCTTTTGACATTTAGCAAAGAGCTAGAGCCATGGATCACATCCCTCGGGTGGATCATCTATGACAAAGGAGGGCCGAAGAACAAGCTCGATCCCGGAGGACCGATAGAGCCGAAAATGGATATCGAACAAGTTCAAGGAAGCCACAAGGATCTAAGGATGAAGAACGAAGACCGAAGGACTTGGTTCGTTTGGTAAGAATTTCTCATCATAGTAGATAGAACCCTAGTATAGCTAACTAGGTTTATGGTAAAGATCCGGTTAAGGTTAATCTAGTGCCAATTTTTGTATCGTCTTAAAATTTTTGTTCCGCATTTGGCCACGGTAGTTGGCCGGGGCACTAGGGTAACCCTTCATGGTATGAGAGCCAGCCCATATACACTAGGTTAGAAAGTTTAAGCAATGTTAAAACAACCAAATCGAAACGATTCCAGAAAACCAAATCCATAATCTGCAGTTTCTGTTGATTTTGAAAAAGTCTCTGAAATTTTTTTAAACAAGTGCAGAGTGGTCCTTACCCTATGAGTTATACCTAGAACCAAAACGAGACAGTTTAGAGTTGTTTTGGCCGGCCACATGCTTAGTAAAACCGGCCTCCTCGGTTTTGTGGGGGCAGAATGCTATTTTTTTTGGGTCTGGGTGCTTATCTCTAGGTATTTGGTTTCCTGGTGTTGTTTAATTTTTGCCCAAATTTGATTCTCTGTAGATTTGAGTTTGAGGCAACTAGAGGTGTTTCGAATTCGTTATATTTGACAGTGTTTAACAGTTTACAGTTCATTCACTTTTATCTGCGACCGGGAATGTCATTCGATCGGTAAAACTCGTCTAATTGCTATATGTTCGTTTAGACGGGTTTTGCGAACGTGACATTCGTGTTGATGTTGTGTGCTTGTTCTGTGATTGTGGTTGGATTGTCGTGGTGGATAGCATGTGGTGCAATGTTAGAAATACAGCTTACAATTTCATTTGTACATTTGTTATTGCGGGGCGAGCGTCCGACATGTGGACTGTCGTCTTTGCCGGGTTGTATATTATTTTGCGGCACGACCGGGTTGAGGTCGATGTCATCGTTTGTACATATTATTTTCTTATTCTGTACTAGGATTATCCTGCGGTGGAGTGCACGAATAGACGGATTCTGGAAGGCAACAAGCCCGCATCTCATAGGGTTGTGACGGGGGGGGATTCTTTCTCATGGCGTTGAGACGGAGGGGGCTTCATTCTAGAATTGGCGGGCTATTCGCCGCACTCGTAGGGGGTACAGGTTTTCATTGCACAGGCTATCCACACGACAAGGAACGTCAGGTTTTATTTGCGGCTCAAATAAAACCCGGGGCTCCAAGATTATCCACCATTCTGTATTGTTATCTATGATGTTGTTTATTATCAAGACTGGGACGAATGCTATATATACTTATATATATACTAGTAGATGTTGTATATGTTTTTCACCCACGCTAGTCCAGCCCCTGCTCTGTCGTTAGTTAAGTAACCTAATGGGTGATGACGGGGCCCAGTGGCGAATACGGATGGCATATACGTACATCGTATTTTCGTTCTTTTCTGGTGTGATAGGTTACAAATTGATGGGACCACATTAATTTAGATTAATGCAAGATAATAAACCTAAAAGATGTTGTTGGAACCAAGCTTTAAAAACTGACATTACAGACGTTCTCTTTTGCTTTGCATAGTGGTATTCATTTTGGAGTATCCAGCACCTCATTCGACGAGGCAAGGGCCAAGATCCCTTCATTGGGAGTGACCCCTTGAGTAAAAGTTTACGTCAACGTAATAACTTCAATATAGTCGATTATTTTTGCTTTTCATCGTGGTATTCAGCTTGGAATATCCTGCATCTCATTCGACGAGGAAAGAGCCGAGATCCCTTCACAGGGAGTGACCTCTTTAGCAAAGGTTCTCCCCACTATATACTTACAAAACTACACTGGTTCCTTCAACGATATCAAGTTCATTACGTTAACGGTTTTTTCGCCAAAAACCCAGTCGTAGACCTCCGTCATTTCAGATGGATACCACCTAGTATTCGTGCTGTGTGTGGAAAGCGTCAAGACACAGTGAACGGTAGTTGAGTGATATTTATCTGTTGCATAGATATGCGATTATTCGAGACAGTCGTACAACTTTGTTGGCAAGCGTCAAGAGTTTGTGCGGGTGGGTTCGAGTTAATCCAGGAAAATGACGGGTTGAACTTGACTAGTGGCCTATGACTTGTTGGCAAGCGTCAAGGTTATAGGTCATTAGGGGCAAAAACCACATCGGGAGTTTCAAACATACAGGAAACTTGCAGATTTTAGCATACCTTCTGGAGTGTGGTGACTGGAGTGGATTATATCTAGCACATCACACAATGATACTTGGATCCCGATCCCACTGATGGGTAGGATTACTCTTGGGAGATTATCACACTTAATAATCAATGCTATAAACCAAGTAGGTGTCTAGAAAGGTGTTAGCGGGGCTACGCCTCCAGGGAAAAGAGGTTATGTAATTAAAGAACTTCGCGAAAGCGTTGGAAAATCTCCCTCGAAGTACCAACACCAGCCTGGCTGAAAGGTTAAGCAAGTATTGTGACGTGCGATTAATCCTGACTAATTCTTCTTTTTAGGGTTTGAAGAAGAATTTGAGGAAACAGTGGGAGCCATCCTGGTTAGATATATTAATAACCAATCTAATCTTGCAAGAGCACACGGTGAGTGTTTTCCTTCTCTCTCTCCAGGTAGCAACCTTTTCACGCCCTAATCAAGATAATAAAATGTATCGCTTGACCGATTCGAATTCTTATTCGGGGCTGGGGAATGTCGATTCGGCTCTAAATGACAACGATCATGAGTATGAGCATGTGAAAGAGGATTGTTTGAATTCCTTAATGACCCCATCCAAGAAGAAACATACTGTTGCGTCTTCTTGAGGTGTTCTTGTTATTGAGAACTATTTTTCGGTCAGTCCTACCTCCTGGGTACTCGATATCGGATCAGGATCTCATATCTGTAATTTTTTGCAGGGACTGAGAAAAAGTAGGTTAATTGGACCTGGTGATATGTCCCTCAGAGTGGGCAACGGAGCACAAGTTAATGCTGCTGCCATCGGTGAATATCACCTATTATTGCCAAATGGCAATACTATGATTTTGAACAATTGCTACTATGTACCTTCCATGTTGTGCAACATAATATCAGTTTCTTTGCTTAATAAAGATGGATATAACTTTGTTCTTGATAGAAATATCATGAACATTTACCTTGATAAGGCATTGCTTACAGAAGGTACACTGTGTAATGGTATCTATGTTTTCAATAAAAACATAGTTCTCAATGTACAAAACACACGCAAGAGGAAGAGTTCAGATACGAACGAATCCTACTTATGGCATTGTAGACTTGGTCATATCGGAGAGAAAAGACTGAGTAAGTTACATAAAGATGGGCTTTTGAATACATTTGAATTTTCATCTTATGAAACTTGTCAATCTTGTCTCAAAGGAAAGATGACCAAATCTCTGTTCACCAGGCATGGAGAAAGAGCATCAGAGCTCTTGGGACTCATACACAGTGATGTGTGTGGTCCAATGTCTATACAAGCAAGGGGTGGGTTCTCGTACTTCATTACTCTCACTGACGATCTCTCTAGGTTCGGGTATGTGTATCTTATGAAACACAAATCTGAAGCTTTTGAGAAATTCAAAGAATTCAAAAACGAAGTAGAGAACCAGACTGGAAAAAGTATCAAGATCCTCCGGTCTGATAGGGGAGGGGAGTACTTAAGCACGAAATTCCTAGATTACTTAAAAGAGAATGGAATTCTGTCTCAACTTACTCCTCCTTACACACCACAGCATAACGGTGTATCGGAGCGGAGGAATCGTACCCTATTGGATATGGTTCACTCCATGATGAGTAATGCCGAGTTGCCTCTTTCATTCTGAGGATATGCCCTTGAAACGGCGATATATGTATTGGATAGGGTTCCTACCAAAGCTGTGCCTACTGCTCCACATGCACTGTAGGAGCGGAAGAGACCATACCTTAATTTTATTAACATATGGGGTTGTCCAGCTTATGTAAAGAAGCAGAACCCGGACAAACTCGAGGCACGGTCAGTTTTGTGTAAGTTTGTAGGATATCCTAAGCATTCGCAAGGATATCAGTTCTACCACACCGAGGAACAGAAGGTGTTTGTTGCTTGCCATGCTGTCTTCTTAGAAAAGGAATATTTCTTGCAAAATAAATTAGTGGGAGCACGGTAGAACTGGAAGAAATTCCAGAGGGACAAACTGTGACTGAAGATTTGGTAGAACCTCAGGATTCAATAACCCTGGACGAACCTCAGCCACTCCGCAGATATAGTAGGATTTCTCATCCGCCCGAGAGATATCATCGTTTTCTCATAGATGGGGATCGAGAAGATTGCATCTTGGAAGAAGATGATCCTACTAGTTTCCGGTAGGCCATTATCTATAAGGACTCTGATAAGTGGCTGGATGCTATGCATCTGAAATGGAGTCTATGTCTACCAATAAAGTGTGGACCCTGGAAGTTGCTCCACCTTGGGTATAACCCGTTGGATGCAAATGGATCTACAAGAAGAAGTTTGGTGTAGATGGGCAGGTGGAAATCTATAAGGCTAGACTTGTTGCAAAAGGTTTTCGTCAAAGACCAGGAGTAGACTATGACGAAACCTTTCCTCCAGTGGCTATGCTCAAATCCATTCGGATCCTGCTTGCTATTGCTGCCATCCATGACTATGAGATCTCGTAGATGGACGTAAAAACGGCCATTCTAAACGGATGTTTAGAAGAGTGCGTTTATATAGATCAGCCGGAAGGTTTTGTGGATAGTGGGAGCAGCGGAAAGGTGTGCAAGTTGCTCAAATCCATTTATGGATTGAAGCAGGCATCGCAGAGCTGGAACATCTGTTTTGATGAGACAGTCATGGACTTTGACTTTATCAAGAACGAGGATGAGCCTTGTATCTATAAGAAGATTGTATGACGAACTGTCGTATTCCTAGTCTTGTACGTGGATGGCATTCTTTTGATAGGAAATTACATTCCTATGCTTCAATCGGTCAAGCTATTCTTATCACAATGGTTCTCTATGAAAGACCTAGGTGATGCCTCGTACATTCTGGGGATCCAGATCTACAGAGATAGATCCAAGAGATTACTGGGACTTTCACAGTCCAGGTACATAGAGACCGTACTAAAAAGATTTAGTATGGAAGATTCCAAGCGTGGTAACATACCCGCATTGCACGGAATCAACCTCTCCAAGGAGATGTCTCCCAAGACTGACGAGGAGAGGGTTCGCATGAGCACTATACCCTACGCTTCGGTGGTAGGATCTATAATGTATGCGATGCTATGTACAAGACCAGATGTAGCTTACGCACTAAGCGTGGTGAGCCGGTATCAGTCAGACCCAGGTGAGAATCACTGGACAGCAGTAAAGAACATTCTCAAGTACCTGAGAAAGACTAAGGAGATGTTCCTGGTTTACGGTAATGGAGACCTCAGGGTCGAGTCCTTTACCGACTCAAGCTTCCAGAGTGACAAGGATGACAGCAAGTCTGTCTCGGGTTTTGTGTTTACCCTCAATGGAGGGGCGGTGTGTTAGAAGAGTTCCAAACAGGATACCGTCGCAGACTCGTTGATGGAGGCTGAATACATTGCTGCAAGCGATGCCGCAAAAGAGGCGGTCTGGATAAAGAAGTTCATACCTGAACTTCAGGTAGTTTCGTCCATTGTTGATCCGATAACAGTGTATTGTGATAACAATGGGGCTATAGCTTTAGCGAAGAAACCACGGTCCCATTAGAAATCCAGGCACATCTTAAAGCGGTATCACCTGATCAGGGAGATCGTAGATCGCCAGGAGATCGAGGTCCGGAGAGTGGATACGAAAGACAACATGGCGGATCCATTTACAAAGGCCCTCCCTCAAGCACAGTTCGAGCGACTTTTTGGGATGTTGGGTATGCGGTAAGCCAGCAGCTGGCCTTAGTGCAGACGTTGGGTATTCGGTACGCCTATTACTGGCCTTTAGTGCAAGTGGGAGATTTTTGGACATGTATGCCCTAGAGGCCAGTATTGTATATCTATACATGTGGATACTAGGGATATGTATGTACATAACTGTCTTCCTCAGTTTTATAGTATATTATTTGACCTGTCTTTGTCGGGATATGTGTATTTATTTGTATTGTTGTTATATCTAGCTTGCACATATTGATGAAGTCTCGATACGGTAGTATACTATTATGGTTTGTCTTTATCTTAACATGGAATATGTCATACTCGTTATTACATATTGCAGTTACATGTTGATAAAGCCCCTAGGATCTTGCTTGACTACCTACATTGTGATGGCGATCATACTTGTGGGAGTAGGGTAGTCCATAAGCACATCCTTAAATGGTCCCTTGTCGCGTGAGTATCGAGACTGGGCATTGATACTCCAAAGTAGACCGGTGTATACGTTTCTAACCCTGTCGGGGGATGGTTGGTTCCACAGCCAATGGTCTGATGCACCTAAGATCGTATACAGGTGCTCACTGGATGTGAGTACACTATACGGACTCGCCGAGAACTTCCATGTGGTACTATACCTATCGTCAGATGGAAGTTCTAAGGTGACATGTGTACAGGTTAGTCCTTGGACCCGAGATCTTCATTTGTCTCGTGTGAGTTCCCACTGAACTTTGATCACTACCCTACCACGGCTCTACTGAGTCGTGCAAACAGGTTTTGGTTGGGTTCAGTCCCGAGCCACATAGAGGCAGTGAGCGATTGTCGGGGATTCGTCTCTCCCGGTAGAGGGAGTCGATATCGCACAGTGATTCGATTAGTCAGGACCATAAGACCTTGGCCAAGGCAGATGGAATTTACTGATATGTTGATCAGTAGTTTCCCGGATTGGTCCTGAGCCACATCGGCACGACTTATCAGGTTATTAGGGTCTGACGTTTACCATCCCTTAGACCCGGTATGCGATACTCTTTGACGAAGAGACCAGACTGTGCGGATATTGTCACGGATAGGCTTAGTAGGAGTTCGGACGAGCTTGCTTGTCAGCCTTCCTTTTCGACAGGTACCTGGTGTTAGTTATATGTATGCCCTAGATGCCATTACTGTACATAGGACGTATATTGTAGTGGATGCTTGGACATATATAGGGAGGACTTTCTTGCTCGACATGATAGTATGCTATCTGGTTACTCTTTACCTTAACGTGTATAATGATTGTCTCTCTGTTACATGTTGGTAAAGCCCTTAGGATGTGTACTTGACTACCTGGACTATGATGTGGATCATACTAGTGGGGACATGATAGTCTATAAGTACATCCTTCAAAGTCTCTAGTCGTGGGTGTATCGAGACGGGGCATCGATATACCAGAGTAGACTAGCGTATACCTTCTCGACCCATACAGATGGGCGATGGATAATCCTATATCCATTGGTGTTTGACATCAAAGATGATATACGGGTGCTCAGTGGAGACTGCGTACACTGGACGGACTCGCCGAGAACTCCCAGATGGTATTATACCTTACGTCAGATGGCAGTTCTCTGGTGACAATGGTACAGAGTAGTCTGTTGACCCGAGATCGTCATAGAGTCTTGTGTGATTCCAACTGTGCTTTGATTTCCACCTTACCACGTCCAAGAGGGCATACAAAACGGTGGCTTTTGGATACAGTCCTGAATCACATGGAGGCAATGAGCGATAGGAGGGGATTCTTCTCTCCCGGTATAGGGAGTTGATGTTGCACTGTGTTCGATTGGCTATAACCGGAAATCCCTGGCCAGGGTTGCTGAGATTTACTGGTAAGTGTTACCAGTAGTTTCTCAAACTGTTATAGACCTCATATCGACACGACTTATCGAGCTACTGGGGTCTGACGTTTACCACCCTAGGCGAGATATGCGACATATCAGACGAACAGACCGGACTGTACGGTAAGTGTTACTGGTTGGATTCACAGGTGTGTGAGCGGGATTGCTCGTCGATCTTCTGATCGCTCAATACCCGGTTGGCCATTACGTTTAGCAGACCGCTTGCGGCTTGTGGGTGTTTGATATGATCATCACCTGCTGCCGGCGTATTGACGAGTCTTTAGAGTCCTACACAGAGGTTTCCTGGCTCAAGCGAAACGAAATAGGAGCGCATATGAGATATGTGCGGGACCGAGAATAATGCGTGTATGTGATACCGTATTCTATTCTTGCGATGAATGTATCGATTGGTTGTATGCGATATAACCTAGTTATCGAATCAAGGATTGATTCGATAAGCCGATACATTGGATATTAGTCGGTCATATGCGATATGACCGGATCGTTAAATCAAGTGTTGATTTAATGATTTAATGTATAATTATATATTTGATATATTAATTTGCATTAACTAGTATTGGTTCACTTAAAATGGATTTTCTCACTTGTTGTGCACATTGTATATATGATATAGTTTTGTGCACTAGTTTGTATCATGTTTGATGATACATGCAAGTTTGGGTGTATGTTTACTTTAAACCATGTTTAAGTGAATGGTTAGGGTTTTGTTATCTTTTCTTAACTATTTATTTTATTTATTTATTTTAGGGCAAGAAAACAAATGGCTGCTTCTTTTGTTTGTTTCTTTGAAGCTTCAAGAAGCATTGACCATTCTTGTTTCTTTCCTAAACCTAACCATTCACCTAACCTTAGTTTATTCTCTACACTTAACCATGGTTGCTAATATGATAAGAATGACTTTATTTCCATTTATTAATTATTCTTATCATATTCTTTTTCTTCTTCTTCTTCTTCTTCTTCAAGAAGAAAGAAGCTTGCTAGCTTCGATGGTGACTTGAGAAAAAGAGTGAGAAATCCAATTCTAAAGTGAACCCACTTCCTATTTCATCATCCTCTACCACTTGCCAAGTAGTATATGTTGTTTTCTTCACAAGTATCATGACTTGGTGAAGTTGGAGCTTGATCTTGAGTTGCCTCGACGTAGATCATCTTCGGCATCGAAGTCGACGACCTAACCCGATCATTTCTTCGACGAAACCATCGCTAGAGTCCGGGATCCGATGATCGCAGCGGAGGGACTTCATCACGGAGCTATGGAGGTGGAGGACCGGATCTACAAAGGTTGTATTTCCGTTCACTTTAGAGTAAAGTTGTTTGCTCGCATTTGTTATCGCCTAAAACTCTTGTCAACGATCGCATTAGGGTTTCTCGGCACCGGAAATTTTTAAATTTGGCATGCTTGATGCCTTGTGGAACCTCCTTAGTGTGCCTAGGAACCCTACAGTGGTATCAGAGCCTAGCTAGAGACTTAGGCGATGAGTAAACGAAGTTAGAAACCCGAACGAACCCGAAACCCTAATCCGACCCCTTCTCTGTACAATTTTTGAAACTGTGGATTTTTCATGATTAAAAATATGCAGAAAAATAAGCAGGGTTTTATAAGAATTACTGTGCAAAACGAGGTCCTAATTCCATCAAACCGCCGCGGAACCGCGGCCTTACCCCACGTGGCGCGGCGGTTCCGCGGCCATTCTTTTGCATCGTTGACCAAAATTTGCACAGTAATGTTTCTATTTGACTCGTGAATTTTCTGGGTAATTTTAATCTTTACTCAAGAGTTGAGTTTTCTGGGGTTGTTTTGGGGATTCGATTATTCGATCGGTTTATTTAATTTCGTCTATGTGTTTTTCCGGATAATTTTGGAATATGTTAAAATGTTCGACCGGATATAAATACCCAATTTTTCCCCTGCCGGGAAATTTCCAAGTGTTGGATTTTTCCGTCGTTTAAGAACGTTCTAAGTAGTGCAAGTAACGCGATGGTCCCTCTAGAAGACAACAAACCTTAACTCGATTATGTGACCGTCTTGAACTTCCCTTTGAACCTTAGGGTTTGGGGCAGTACGTCGTGCCACATGTGAGGCGTTGGCTTGACCCTTCTACGGCTGGACCGTTGGTACTGAGGCATGAACTGGATATTTTTAAACTTGTTTCATGTGTTGAGCTGTTTCGGGAAAACTTGGGTGTTTGAATGTTCGATCGGAAAGTTTAACATTTTCTATTTATCTGGAATGGGATACAATACTTGGAATCCATAAGTAATTATGAGACAACTGATATGAATGTTATAAACATAGCACTTTAGTATCACTTTATCGGTTGCTACGGAATTTTGATGCTATCAAAAGTCCGTCGCAATCACGTAGCGTACGCGGATACTCGCCGGTAAACTTAATAGACAGCCACGCCCCATAGCCCCGACCAAAAGACTGTAGGAGAACCCCGTCCCGAAAGCATCCGTTCGGGTGCTCGCGGCAGCGGTGTTCCGCCTTGGTGCACTTCGTCGACGGGGTCGGGGGTGCGGCCGCCTACTAAAGTTTGCGACGAGCATTCGATCAGGATGTCGGGAATCTTGTTGAATTGCCCGACTTGATAATGAAAAGTGTTTTCGATAATGAGACTAAAATGCGGGGTTTATAATTGTTAGGCATGCGATGTCTAAGGAATTCATTTTATTAGGCTTGCGATGTCTATGCAGGTTGCGGATTCCAACTGTTGTAGTTTTACACATTCTTTTCTGTGACCGTAAGTGTAATATGTGATATCGCCGGTTTCGTTGCTATATGTCAATGACAATTGGGATACGCATGTTTACTTACGTTGATGACATGTGATGTTATGTGTTGATGGATATGTTATATTGGATCGTCGTGTTTGAATAGCCGGGTTTTTTTTTATGTGAGATGAGTGTTTTTCATTTTCATTCATGTAAAAACTTGCATGTAATATTCTTTTATTGGGGCACTTCCAGGTTGCGGAAGTTGTCACCGTTGATGTATATTATTTACTTTTCCGCACTAGGATAGATCCAAGGAGGAGGGTACAAGTAACCGGGTTCTGGAGTCCAGTGGGAGACCAACTCGAAGAGTCGAGTCCGGGTCTCCTAACACTAGAATTGGTAGGGTTGCTTGCCGCTCTCGTAGGGGTCTTGGGGTGTGGGTTTGGCTATTCATCGCGACCGTGGAATCCGTGTTTTATACTGGCTCGTATTTAAAACACGGACGTCCTAGTATATCCAATGTTTCATATGATTTTTCTGCTGCGTTATCTGTGATGTGATCATGTGATATGTTCATATAGATATTGTATATAGTATATATGATATATTATATAGACGTTACTTATGTTTTACACCCGCGGTAGCCCGGCCCCGCTCTGTCGTTAGTTACCTAACCTAACGGTGCACGAGGGGACATCGAGGCGAATACGGATGGCATAAGTGTACGTCGTATTTATCTGTGATGTTTAGGTGATTTGAATGATGGGACTTCATTAATATGATTAATGAAAGAAAAGAAACCTAAGATGTTGTGGAATCGAATTTTCAAAAACAGGTAGCTACAGTTCTTGCTTTGCATCGCGGTGTTTCTTGTAGAACATCCTGCACCTTATTCGATAAGGAAAGGACCGAGATCCCTTCACCGGGACTGACTCCTTTAGCAATAACTGGCAGATGTTACAACCCTCGGATTGTCTTTTGATTGCTCTATGGTTTTTGCTTTGCACAGCGGTATATATGATATATCCTGCACCTTATTCGATGAGGAAAGGGCCGACGATCCCTTCACCGGGAGTGACCCCTTTAGAAAACCTAGAAAAGCCTCAAAAACACTCCATTTCAAAATTCATTCGATCCTACAACGATATCAAGTTCATTACGCAATAGGTTTTCAGAAAAACCTGTCGTAGCCCTCCGTCATTTCAGATAAGTCCTACTCAGTATTCGTGCTACGTTTGTTGACCTCCGTCAAGGCGTAGTGTGCGGTAGCTAACTAGTATTTATCTGTTTATGCATATGATGTAGATTGGGTTAGGGTAGTCGTACGGCCTTGTTGACCTCCGTCAAGGGTCCTGCGGGTGGGTTTGATTCAATCAAGAAATGACGGGTTGAACTTGACTAGCAGCCTATGGTTTGTTGACCTCCGTCAAGGTCATAGGGTGCTAGGGGAAAAATTATCGGGAATTTCAAGTGTTGAAATTTGCAATGAGATTGCATACCTTCTATGAGATAGTTGGATCCCGATACCCACTGCGAGTAATTGTTGCTCCTGGGGGAGTTTTACACATTACAATTAGCCGATCAAGTAGGTGTCTAGAAAGGTGTCAACGGGGTTACGCCTCTGGGAAAACGAGGTTTACATTAATTAGGTTCGTGCGAAAGCACGGGGGACCTCCCTCAATGAACCGACACTGGCCTGGCTGAAAGATTGGCGAACTTGTAGTATGTAATTAATCCAGGCTAGTCTTTCCTTTTAGGGTTTGAAGGAAGATTTGATAAAAACAGTGGGAGCCATCCTGATAAGATAAAATAATAACCAATCTGATCTTGCAAGAGCGCACGCAGAGTGTTTTCTTCTCTCTCTCTCCTGATAGCGAACATGTCACGCCTTAATAAAGATAATAAAACAGATGAATTGACCGAACCCGCTTGTTATACTGAGCTGGGGAACGTTGGTCCCGCTCCAACTTATAATTGTTATAAGACAGAGCAGGAAATTGGGAAATACCAGAATTCCCGTGCCGCCCAAACGAAGAAAGTGCATGTTGATGCATCATCCTCGGGTGTGTTCGTTACACAGAACTGTTTCTCAATGTCCTTTACATCCTGGGTATATGATACCGGATCAGGATCCCACATATGTAATATATTACATGGGCTACAGAAAGGTAGAGAACTGAGAACGGGCGATAAGTTTCATGAGGCAGAAAACGGGGCAAGTGTTGCAGCCAAGTCTGTTGGTCACTGTCACCCTGTATTACCAATACATTGATTCTGAACGAATGTTATTAGATACCGAACCTGATATACAAAATCATATCAGTCTCTATATAAGTAAAGAAATGATAAAATTTTGTATTGTTGGATAATGTTTTGAACATTTCCTATATCAAAAGTTGATCGGTTCAGGCACGTTATCTAAAAGCATTGATGTTCTAAATCAAACTACGGTTCTTAGTATATAGAACACATACAAGACGAAGATTTCAGAAATGAACGAATCCTTCTTGAGGCATTGTAGACTAGGTCAGATCAATGTGACCCGACTAGCTAAAGTTACGTTTAGATGCATATTTAAATCAGTTTGAATTTACATCTTGTGAAACTTGCCAGCCATGTCACAAAGATATGATGACCATAGCTCTGTTTACTGGAAACAGAGAAAGAGTTAGTGTACTCTTGGGACTGATACATGTTGATGTATGTAGGTCCCCTGTCTACATATGCCAAGACTGGTTCTTTATATTTCATTACATTATCTGATAATCTCTCTAGATTCAGACATATGTTCCTGTTGAAACATAAGTCCGAACCTTTTGAGATATTCACAGAATATAAGTTAGAAGTAGAGAACCAAAATACGGGTATAAGTATTATGTCCTATGATGAGATCAGGGAGGAGAATACTTGTACATGGAATTCCTGGACTATTCTAAAGGAGAATGAGATTCCCTCTCAGCATTACTCCTCCGTATACACCATAGCACCATGGTATATCGGGGCGGAGCAATTGCACCCTATGTGATATGGTGTGCTCTATGATGAGTACTACTGAGTTACCTATTTCCTTTTGGGATTTATGCACTTGAGAAGCTGCTTACCTATTGAATAGGGTTCAAATCAAATCAGTTGCCTACCACTTCATATGTGATATGGAAAGGCAAGAGTCCATATCTTAAGTTTGTTAAGATTGAGGGTTGTCCGGCCTATGTCTAAAAGCAAAATCCTGACAAGCTCGAGGCAAGATCTGTTATGTAGAACTGGAAATGTTCCAGCTATACAAACTGCAGCTGATGATTTGGTAGAACCAAAGGATTCAATAGTAACCGACGAACCTCAGCCTCTCCGCCGATCTAGTAGGGTTCCTCACCCACCTGAGAGATACTTCGGTTTCTCTATGACAGTGGGAGTGAGGATTGCATCATGAGATGATGACCCAACTAGTTTCAAGCTGGCCATCAGGAGTGGGACTCTGTAAGAATGGCTGGATGCTTAGCGATCTGAGATGGAATCCTTATACACCAACAAAGTATGAACTTTGGTTGCTATATCTGAAGGGTTAAATCCCCATCAGGAGCAAGTATATCTTGAGAAGATTACTTAGTGTACATGGAAAAGTTGAGACTTTCAAAGCTAGACTTGTTAAAGATTTGCATCATTGTCCAGGTATGGATTATGTTGAAACCTTTTCTAAGGATCTATGCTTAAGTCCATCCAGATCATACTTGCCACGGCTACATACCATGACTACGATATCTGGTGGTTGGGTGTCATGACTGCTTTTCTAAATGTTGTTTTGGAAGAGAGCGTCTATAAGTACACAGCCAGAGCGCTTCGTAGACAGTGGGAGCAGCGGAAACGTGAGCAAGATGTTTTATGTGATAAAGCAGGCATCGCGGAGTTGGAACATCTGTTTTGATGAGTTAGTCAAACAGTTTGACATCATCAAAATGGTAGATGAACCTTGTATATACAAAAAGGTAGTCGGGAGTATGGTAGTGATCCTCATAGAGTACGTGGATGACATACTCTTGATAAGGAAGGAGTTTCCTATGCTACGCTCGATAAATCTCCGCTTATCACAAGGATTATCCATATAGGATCAAAGTGATATCTCCTGAATCCTGGGTTTTGGATCTATGAGATAGATCTAATTGGATATTAGGATACTCACTAGATGTAGTGAGATGGTATCAATTGAACCTGGGGAGAATCACTGGAAAGGTTCCAGTGTGATAAGGACGACTGAATGTCAGTCACAGGCATTGTCTTTGTTGGAGATAGTGCCCTCAGAGTCAATTATTGGATCGCAGGTACGTGATTCCAATGATTGCGGAGGACCTATACTGGTAGGACAGTCTTACTCAAGATGATAGTATGCTATCCGGTTTGCCTTTATCAGTCGTGTACATGTTCAGATGACTGATTACATGTTACACTTTGATAGAGCCCTTAGGATCTTGCTTTACTACCAACAGTATGATGGCGATCATATACGTGAGAGTTGGGTAGTTTATATGCATATCCTTAATTGTGGTCCCTAGTCGTGGGAGTTTCGAGACAGGGCATCGATACTCCAGAGTAGACTAGTGTGTACAGTCGAGACCCCGACGAGGGGCGATGGACGGTCTCACAAGCCACTGGTGTCAGTTGGATCACCTAAGATGTATACAGGTGCTCATTGGGTTATGAGTACACCGGACAGGACTCGCCGGGAATCTGCTAGTTAGTACTATATCTTTCGTCAGATAGCAGTTCCCTGGTGACATGTGTACAGGTTAGTTCATCGACCTGAGGTCGTCATTTGTCTCGTGTGAGTTCCCACTGTGCTTTGATTTCTACCCTACCACGGCTCAAAGGAGTCGTGCAAATAGGTAGCTTTTGGGTACAGTCCCGAGCCATATGGAGGCACATGGGCGGATCGACAGGGGATTCGTCTCGCCCGGTATTGGGGGCGAGATCGTGCTGTGTCTAGGAAAGCCATTACACAAAGCCCACGGCCATGGCAGGAGATTTACTGGTAGGTACTCCAGTAGTATCTCAGGGTGTTATTGGGCTACACTCCGACACGACTTATACTGCTCTTGGGGGTCTGACGTTTCTAGCCCCCTAGGCAGATATGCGATACTTATAGACGAATGGACCGGACTGTATATACATTGTCATTGTTAGGCTCCGTAGGGTTTCCGGATGAGTTCGCTCATCGGCCTCCCTTGAGGTCAGTCCATGGGCAGCCGTTACGCATAGCTAGTGCCGCTGACGGTTTGTGGTTAAAACCACTGCTAGGGTACTGACGAGTCATTAGAGTCCCCCACAGACAGTTTCCCAAGTTTGGGCGAAACGTTGTAGAGGCCGCATGGTTTTATGGCAGGGTTCGGAAAATGCACGTGCGTTTACGCACGTGTTATTTTTCGGGCAGATGATACTGGTCGGCTTTGGTTTAAGCCGGATCCGAGTATTATATTGAGTAGGTATAATATCATTGTCTCAGTTGCATTTGTATTCGGTCGTATTACAAATGCGGGTATATTTATACTGTTACGGGGTTATCCTGAAAGTCGTTTCAGGATCACTTTTGGAAGTTGCCAGTTTCCAGTTTTCTATCAGCCGTCTTTTAACATTCGGTAAAAGAAGGATTTATCTTTTCTTGGATGAGGGTGAGTCATGCTTCTAGAAGGTTCTAGAAGGTGGTGACTAGGTTAAATGGTGTTGTGTTTTCATTGGTAATGAATGGATGACTAGGTTTAGTGAGTCATTCATTTCATTAATGAGTTTTGTTTTGCTTAAGGATATTTGTTGTTGATATTTATCCTTATGGTCACCCTCTTCTCTCCTACACTCACCCTCCTCCTCCCTATATATGGCCGGCCCCTCCTCTCTCTCACACTCACTTGAGTTTCAATTTGCAAAAGATTATGATAGTATTTGGGGTACATGGAATTTCACAGCTCATTTCATTCCATCACCCGATTCGAGTGGCAACTTCATTTACCGATCGTCCACGGACTTGGATGAAGTGAGACAAAGTCATCTACTCATTCTCTACATCATTCTTGGTCGTCTCTTTTAGCAAACTTGACGACCGAGTTGCCTCGAGTCAGAGGCGGGAGCCCGTTTAAAGAATCAGTGACGTGGTGCCACCTGGACGAGAAGATAGGAGATCGACGAGATCGGAGCAGCTGCAGCGGAGCGTGGGATGATGGTTAAAGAACGAAGGACTCGGATCGTTCGGTATAACCTTTCTACACTCTTTACAGTTTGTTAGTTTAGCTATAATGGCAGATCCGGGTTAAAGTATACGATAGTGCCAGTTAAAAAGTTTTTGTTCCGCGTTTGGCGTCTGTAGACGGCCGGGGCGCTAACGTAGACTTACAGTGGTATCAGAGCCTCACAATTTTGCTTTACTAACTTGTGCTAACGTGTTTAAAACATCGATCGAACTGGAAATCAAAAACCGCATTTTTACAATTTCACAGTTTCTGTCGATTTTAAATGATGTCCTAAAAATATTCCACATATTACAGAAAGTTGTGCAGGGTTTCAGAAGTACACCGACCAAATTTGAGCACGTGATCCCACCAAAGCGCCGCGGAGTCGCGGCCAAACCCATGGTTTGGCCGCGCATCCGCGGCCATTCTTTGGGATCAGTGCACCAAATTTTGTCTGTGTCTTCTCTGTTGGAATTTGGGGGTTTTGGTATATATCTTTTGGGCCCAGATTTTGTTACTGTTCAACAGTTGTTCGTGGGGCCCACTTTATGATATTTAGTCGATCGAAATTTAAACCGGGAATGTCATTTGATCGGTAAACCGCGTCTGATTGCTATAGTTCTTTTAGACGGGTTTGCGAACGTGACATTCGCGTTGATGTTCTGTGTTCTGCTGTGATGTTGCGGATTTGTCGTGGTGGATAGCAGTGTGCAATGGTAATACAGTTTGAGTTTATTTGTACATTTGATATTGCGGGGCGAGCGTCCAACTTGTGGATTGCCGTCACTGCCTGTTGTATAATATTCTTTTGGGGCATGACCAGGTTACGGTCGATGTACCTGTTGTACTATTTTTCATTACTATACTAGGTTTTGCCCCGCGACGGAGTGCACGGATAGCCGGGTTCTGGAGGGGCAACGGGTCCGCATCTCATGGCTTTGAGAGGCAGAGGGGCCCCACTCTAGAATTGGCAGACTATTCGCCGCACTCGTAGGGGGTACAGGTTGACCCAAGGAGGGGTGCCCAAGATTACCGGATTCCGTGAAGTGCTGGGTGGTCCATTCACTATGCTGTAGGGGGCTGCCTCGCTTCAGGTTATGGCGGGTAACTTGCCGCACCCGTAGGGGTCTAGGTTTCATTGCACAGGCTATCCACACGACAGGGGAACGTCGGGTTTCAGCAGCGGCTCTGTGAAACCCGGGGATCCCAGATTATCTGTATTGTTCTGTAATGCTTATTACTTTTCTGTAATGTTGCATACTATCACGCCTGGAGCGATTATTGTATATTGGTTTATATACTATTAGATGTTGTATATGTTTTACACCCGCGCTAGTCCAGTCCCCGCTTTGTCGTTAGTTAAGTAACCTAACGGGTGATGACGGGACCCAGTGATGAATGCGGATGGCATATACGTATATTTTATTTTCGTTCTTTTCTGGTGTGATCGATTGATGGGACTGCGTTTAATCTGATTAATGCAAAGTAAAGCAAACCTGTTTACAGTTGTTGGAACAAATTTAAAATGTGTTATTGGTGTTGGAGATAGTTCCCTCATAGTCAATTATTGGATCGCAGGTACGTGATTGCAATGATTGCGGAGGACCTATCCCGGTAGCACAGTCTTACTCGAGATGATAGTATGCTATCTGGTTTGCCTTTATCAGTCGTGTACATGTTCAGGTGACTGATTGCATGTTACACTTTGATAGAGCCCTTAGGATCATGCTTTACTACCAACAGTATGATGGCGATCATATACGTGAGAGTTGGGTAGTTTATATGCATATCCTTAACTGTGGTCCCTAGTCGTGGGAGTTTCGAGACAGGGCATCGATACTCCGGAGTAGACTAGTGTATACAGTCGAGACCCCGACGAGGGGCGGTGGCCGGTCTCACAAGCCACTGGTGTCAGTTGGCTCACCTAAGATGTATACAGGTGCTCATTGGGTTATGAGTACACCGGACAGGACTCGCCGGGAATCTGCTAGTTAGTATTATATCTACCGTCAGATAGCAGTTCCCTGGTGACATGTGTACAGGTTAGTTCATCGACCTGAGGTCGTCATTTGTCTCGTGTGAGTTCCCACTGTGCTTTGATTTCTACCCTACCACGGCTCAAAGGAGTCGTGCAAACAGGTAACTTTTGGGTACAGTCCCGAGCCATATGGAGGCACGTGAGCGGATCGGCAGGGGATTCGTCTCTCCCGGTATTGGGGGCGAGATCGTGCTGTGTCTAGGAGAGCCATTACACAAATCCATGGCCATGGTAGGAGATTTACTGGTAGGTACTCCAGTAGTATCTCAGGGTGTATTTGGGCTTCACTCCGACACGACTTATACTGCTATTGGGGGTCTGACGTTGCTAGCCCCCTAGGCAGATATGCGATACTCATTGACGAACGGACCGGACTGTATATACATTGTCACTGTTAGGCTCAGTAGGGTTTTCGGAGGAGTTCGCTCATCGGTCTCCCTTGAGTTCGCTCCTCGGCCACCCTTAAGGTCAGTCCATGGGCAGCCGTTACGCATTGCTAGTGCCGCTGACGGTTTGTGGTTAAACCCACTGCCAGGATACTGACGAGTCATTAGAGTCCCCCACAGACAGTTTCCCAAGTTCGGGCGAAACGTTGTAGAGGCCGTATGGTTTTATGGCAGGGTTGGGAGAATGCACGTGCGTTTACGCACGTGTTATTTTTCGGGCAGATAATACTGGTCGGCTTTGGTTTAAGCCGGATCCGAGTATTATATTGAGTAGGTATAATATCTTTGTCTCAGTTGCATTTGTATTCGGTCGTAATACAAATGCGGGTATATTTATACAGTTTCGGGGTTATCCTGAAAGTCGTTTCAGGATCACTTTTGGAAGTTGCCAGTTTCCAGTTTTCTATCAGCCGTCTTTTAACATTCGGTTAAAGACGGATTTATCTTTTCATCAGATATGAGTGAGTCATCATTCTAGAAGATTCTAGAAGTGATGAAGTGGCTAGTGACTCACTTGAGTCATTAATGGTTCATTAATGATAAAGCATGACTAGGTTTAATATGATTGGTTTGCTTTTAATGATATCTAGTGATTCATGCTTTGTTGTTAGGTTAAGATAAGTATGAAGGGATATGGTCACCACTTGAAGCTCCTACACTCACCCTCCTCATTCTATATATATGATAAGCCTCCTCTCTCTCTCTCTAACTCTCACTTGATTCATTAGAGAAAAGATTATGATAGCATTTGTGTGCATGGAAATTTCATTGCTTCTTTCATTTCCATCACCCGATCAAATGGCAACTTCATTAACTGATCGTCCACGGATTTGGACGAAGTGAGACAAAGTCATCTACTCATTCTCTACATCAATCTTGGTCGTCTCTTTTGGCAAACTTGACGATCGAGTTGCCTCGAGTCAGAGGCGGGAGCCCGTTTAAAGAACCGATCATGTGGTGCCACCTCGACGAGTAGATCGGAGATCGACGAGATCGGAGCAGCCGCAACGGAGCGTGGGATGATGGTTGAAGAACGAAGGACTCGGATCGTTCGGTATAATCATTCTACACTCTTTACAGTTTGTTAGTTTAGCAATAATGGCAGATCCGGGTTAAAGTATACGATAGCGCCAGTTAAAAGTTTTTGTTCCGCATTATGGCGTCTGTAGACTGCCGGGGCGCTAACGTAGACTTACAGTGGTATCAGAGCCTAACCATTTTGCTATACTAACTTGTGCTAACGCGTTTAAAATATCGATCCGACCGAAAATCAAAACCGACAAAATCCTTACCCGACAGTTTCTGTTATTTTTAAACGGTCTCAAAATTTATTTCTGGATGTCTTAAAAATCCGTGCAGGGAATTCTAAGAGCCACGACAAAATTTGGGGTCGTGATCCCTCCAAGCTGCCGCGGAAGGGCGGCCAAACCCATGGTTTGGCCGCGCATCCGCGGCCACGTGGGGAGCACGTGCTCCTAACTTTTTCCAGTGGGTTCTGTTTGGGATTTTGGGGTTTTTGATATATACAGTTTGGGCCCAGGTTTTATTACTGTTCTACAGATTTGCGTGGGGCCCACTTCTTGATATATGGTCGATCGAAATTTAAACATGTTAGTTTACAGTGCTTACATTATATCTCCGACCGGGAATGTCATTTGATCGGTAAACCGCGTCCGATTGCTATAGTTCTTTTAGACGGGTTTGCGAACGTGACATTCGCGTTGATGTTCTGTGTTGTGCTGTGATGTTGCGGATTTGTCGTGGTGGATAGCAGTGTGCAATGGTAGTACAGTTTGTGTTTATATATACATTTGATATTGCGGGGCGAGCGTCCAACTTGTGGACTGCCGTCACTGCCTGTTGTATAATATTCTTTTGGGGCACGACCAGGTTGCGGTCGATGTACCTATTGTACTATTTTTATTACTGTACTAGGTTTTGCCCCGCGACGGAGTGCACGGATAGCCGGTTTCGGGAGGGCAACGGGTCCGCATCTCATGGCTTTGAGAGGCAGAGGGGTCCCACTTCAGAATTGGCAGACTATTCGCCGCACTCGTAGGGGGTACAGGTTGACCCAAGGAGGGGTGCCCAAGATTACCGGATTCCGTGAAGTGCCGGGTGTTCCATTCACTATGCTGTGGGGACTACCTCGCTTCAGGTTTTGGCGGGTAACTTGCCGCACCCGTAGGGGTCTAGGTTTCATTGCACAGGCTATCCACACGACAGGGGAACGTCGAGTTTCAGCAGCGGCTCTGTGAAACTCGGGGATCCCAGATATCTGTATTGTTCTGTGATGCTTATTACTTTTCTGTAATGTTGCATATTATCACGCCTGGAGCGATTATTGTATATTGGTTTATATACTATTAGATGTTGTATATGTTTTACACCCGCGCTAGTCCAGTCCCCGCTCTGTCGTTAGTTAAGTAATCTAACGAGTGATGACGGGACCCAGTGACGAATGCGGATGGCATATACGTACATTTTATTTTCGTTCTTTTCTGGTGTGATTGATTGATGGGACTGCGTTGATTCTGATCAATGCAAAGTAAAACAAACCTGTTTGAGTTGTTGGAACAATTTAAAAAGTGTTATTGCAAAGACGTTTCCTTTTGTTATGCATAGCGGTATTCAGTGGAATATCCTGCACCTCATTCGACGGGGCAAGGGCCGATATCCCTTCACCGGGACTGACCCCTTGGACAGAAGTTTGCGTCAGAGTAATAACTTTACTATAGTCGATTACAAGTTGCTTTGCATAGCGGTATTCAGTGGAATATCCTGCACCTCATTCCACGAGGAAAGAGCCGAGATCCCTTTACCGGGAGTGACCTCTTTAGCAAAAGGTTTTCGCCACTATATTTTTTAAAAAAAGCTATCAGGTTCTTTCAGCGATATCAAGTTCACTACGTTAAAGGTTTTTCGCCAAAAACCAGTCGTAGCCCTCCGTCGTTTCTTATGGATGGTCAGTAGTATTCAAGCTATGTTTGTTGGCATACGTCAAGGCATAGTGTTTGGTAGCTGCTGGGTATTCATTTGTTGCATAGATAGATGAGTTGGTTTGGGACAGTCGTATTACCTTGTTGGCATACGTCAAGGGTATGTACGGGTGGGTTCAAATTAACAAGATAATGACGGGCAGAACTTGACATGTGACTTATGATTTGTTGACATACGCCAAGGTCATAAGAGCATGGGGCAAGAAAATGATATCGGGAGTTTCTAAAGAAACTGAAACTTGCCAAGTATGCGCATACCTTCTGGAGTATGAATAACGTGGATGCATTCCATCACGTTAACATGCGATGAGAGTTGGATCCCGATTCCCACTGATGAGTTGGTTTACTCTTTGGGTGATCCCGATTGATTCTTCTTTAGGTTTGGAGGAGAATTTGACAGGACAGTGGGAGGTTTCCGGATTAGATAAAGTGATGACCATTCTGATCTAGGTTAGAGTGCACGCAGAGTGTTTCTTTTCTCTCTCTCTCTTTGGCAGCGACCTTTGACCGACCCTAGACTATGACTCAGTGACCAGGTTGACCGAACCTTCTTAAAATACTGGCTTTTGGATTGTCTGAGTTGCATAAGTCATTGCCACTCCTTCTTTTACCCTTTGAATTTCTCAGAACACCCGTATTACTACGGATATCCACTTCTATTGGATAGATCCATCGTATGGTTATATACGAACTCGAAGGGACTTCTTCGGGGATGGATCAAGGTTCAGGAGAAATATAATTGGTTTATTCAGTTGTCTTTTATTATCACCTTCTCTCAGGTTGCGAGAGCTCCTTGGTTTAGGAGAGTACACCTATTACGCTTATTGGATAGTCTTATTCCAAACCATAGGCTGGTGCCGAAAGGTAGGGAATGAAGAAAACCAATTAGCCTAAGTAGGGTGTGCAGAAGGTAATATGTAAAGACAAAATAAAGGGATTAGAAAGAGGGCAAAGTAAATTGCGACTGATATCATTCACGACCAAAACCGCGTACTTCATCGCCGCTCCTATTTCACCTTTAAAAAGGAATAAGGTATTATTCAGTTGTCTTTTATCGTCACCTTCTCTCGAGATGCGAGTACTCCTTGGTTTAGGAGGGTACACCTATTATGCTTACTGGATAGTCTTCTTCCAAACCATAGGCTGGTGCCGAACGGTAGGGAAGGAAGAAAACCATTTAGCCTAACGATGGTGTACAGAAGGTAACGACTAAAGACAAATAAAGGGATTTGGAAAGACGGCAATAAAATATACGGTTGAAGTCATGAATTGGATTATGGAAGAGGCATTGCTATGAATACCAGGATACCCCTACGAAACATTTTCATGTTTCAGTGCATTGTTAAAGGAAAAACTGTTTTCCCGATTAAACACTTACTCCAAGGGTATGTATTTACCAGGTTTCATTCTCATATCTTTATGGTTTTACAGATGATGAGTGGGAGTAAGATATTGGGAATTAGGTGATCATCCTCATTATATCGGAATTCGTTGAAATTGGTGATATTTGAGGAAATCGCCAGGGTACAGTTTTCCACCTACAACGCACAGGTTTTGAGTTGTTTAACTCAGCGGACTTATACGGAGTATTGTATGTTGTCCAAGTGTCCATCAGGACAAAGGGGTAGGTCCTAGTACTATGTTTTATTTACTTATAACTTCTCTAGTATTTAGACGAGTGTTTCGTAGAAATACAAGGTCTAAGTTTTGAGAAGTTGTGGGTATAAGAATAAAGTAGAGAACCAGGTACCACAAGTATCGGGATTCTTCAAAGAGATCGAAGATGTAGATTCTTGTGATTGGTATTCAGATGATAGTGATGGTTTTGAGAAACGTGTTTCTCTTTCAGGTTACTCATAATTGGATGGATTCCTAAGTTGAGTAATGCTGATTAGCCTCTTTCCATTAAGTAGATATGCACTGGAGACAACTGCATGATTCGAATATGGTTCCAATTAAATTAGTGCCAAAGTTTCTATATTGGATATAGAATAGTTCGTACCTTAAAAGATATTGAGGTACGTGGAGTTGTCCAGCTTATGATTAAAACCAGACACTGGATAACTCAGGGCACGTTTCTGTAATGGCTGTTTGTGGGTTGACCCTGGCTATGACGAGGGTTGATATTCTACCATTTGGAAGATCAATAGTGATATTGTTCTTGACTCGCCACAGTTTTAGTAAAACATATCTTTTTCAGAAAACAGTAGTGGGAGTATGGTAGAACTGGAAGTGATTCCAGAACCGCGAACGATTACGGAAAATTTAATAGGACCTATACATTCAATCAGGTTTGACATTCCAATAGCCACTCCGCAGGTATGGTAGGTAACCTCAGACACCCGAGAGGTACTTCGGTAGGCTCAAGGACGGTGACAGGGAGGTTCTTATCTAGCCAGACTTGACACTACTGTTGTTCCAAGATATGAGACCCGGTAGGAGGGTTGTCATAGTCAGTGGGAGCAACGGAAGCATGGTGGGCAAGTAGCTTATGTCTATTTATAGACTTGAGCAGTTATAGCGGAGATAGATCATCTATTTTTGATGTGACAGTCATGGGTTTGACTTCAATCAGAATAGGGGATGGATCAGTTAAGAAGGTAGTAGGGTGTGATGTCATGGTATCTGGATGACTTACACAGAGTAGGAAGTAAAATTCCTATACTACGATCGGTTGTACTGTGGTCGTCACACAGTTGTTTCTCCAGACAGGATATGGATATAATATTTGACATTATGGTTTCTAGATCTATGGTTTTAGATCTGGATTTGGGTAGTTTCCCAATGTGGGTACTTTGACAGATATTCTAATGGTTTTTTGGAATAGTTGACTCCTAGCATGGTGGTGTACCTGCAGGTGATGGAGTCACCCTCTCTAAAGGTGTCTTACAGACTAAAGGGGAGAGGGATGTGCATGATTGGCAGATCACTTGCTTAGGCAATTGAGTCAATCATGAGATGTCAAGTACCACACCAAATGTTGGTTTTGCACTAGATGCAATAAGTTTGTATTAATCCAATCCTGGAGAAACATAAGGAAGCAGTTTTAGAACATAAGTACATGTTCTACGAATTTGATGACAGCAGCCTCCTTCGGGAGACGATTATCATTCCAGGCTTCAAAGGTGACATGGATGACAGAGTGATTGTCAGAGTTATAGTTTTTCCCTCTGACGAAGAGGGACAGTATTTTGGACAGGTGGTCCAACAGGATACTGTGGGAAGCAAGGTGCCCGATACTGATTAGGTTCAGTGATCGATTCAGTCTAAGAAGTTTGGATATGGAGTTCATTTATGAACTAAGGTCCCATCAGATATCCAGACATGTTCTAAGACAGGTATTACTCAATTCGGGAGATGGTTTTCTCCGCGAACTTGAGATTAAGAGAGATATAGAAAGATACTTCTAGGCGGATCCACTCACCGAGGCTTTTTCTCGAACACAATAGTTTTGCAAACGGGCTTTGTGAAACTGATTAGTAGAGGAGTTGGATGTTCGGTTTCACACGGGCAGTGAGTAGTCGACATCGCAATATTAGCCTTGAGTGCAAGTGGGAGATTGTTGGAGATAGTGCCCTCATAGTCAATTATTGGATCACAGGTACGTGATTGCAATGATTGCGGAGGACCTATCCCGGTAGCACAGTCTTACTCGAGATGATAGTATGCTATCTGGTTTGCCTTTATCAGTCGTGTACATGTTCAGGTGAATGATTGCATGTTACACTTTGATAGAGCCCTTATGATCTTGCTTTACTACCAACAGTATGATGGCGATCATATACGTGAGAGTTGGGTAGTTTATATGCATATCCTTAATTGTGGTCCCTAGTCGTGGGAGTTTCGAGACAGGGCATCGATACTCCGGAGTAGACTAGTGTATACAGTCGAGACCCCGACGAGGGGCGGTGGCCGGTCTCACAAGCCACTGGTGTCAGTTGGATCACCTAAGATGTATACAGGTGCTCATTGGGTTATGAGTACACCGGACAGGACTCGCCGGGAATCTGCTAGTTAGTATTATATCTACCGTCAGATAGCAGTTCCCTGGTGACATGTGTACAGGTTAGTTCATCGACCTGAGGTCGTCATTTGTCTCGTGTGAGTTCCCACTGTGCTTTGATTTCTACCCTACCACGGCTCAAAGGAGTCGTGCAAACAGGTAACTTTTGGGTACAGTCCCGAGCCATATAGAGGCACGTGAGCGGATCGGCAGGGGATTCGTCTCTCCCGGTATTGGGGGCGAGATCGTGCTGTGTCTAGGAGAGCCATTACACAAATCCATGGCCATGGTAGGAGATTTACTGGTAGGTACTCCAGTAGTATCTCAGGGTGTATTTGGGCTTCACTCCGACACGACTTATACTGCTATTGGGGGTCTGACGTTGCTAGCCCCCTAGGCAGATATGCGATACTTATTGACGAACGGACCGGACTGTATATACATTGTCACTGTTAGGCTCAGTAGGGTTTTCGGAGGAGTTCGCTCATCGGTCTCCCTTGAGTTCGCTCCTCGGCCACCCTTAAGGTCAGTCCATGGGCAGCCGTTACGCATTGCTAGTGCCGCTGACGGTTTGTGGTTAAACCCACTGCCAGGGTACTGACGAGTCATTAGAGTCCCCCACAGACAGTTTCCCAAGTTCGGGCGAAACGTTGTAGAGGCCGTATGGTTTTATGGCAGGGTTGGGAGAATGCACGTGCGTTTACGCACGTGTTATTTTTCGGGCAGATAATACTGGTCGGCTTTGGTTTAAGCCGGATCCGAGTATTATATTGAGTAGGTATAATATCTTTGTCTCAGTTGCATTTGTATTCGGTCGTAATACAAATGCGGGTATATTTATACAGTTTCGGGGTTATCCTGAAAGTCGTTTCAGGATCACTTTTGGAAGTTGCCAGTTTCCAGTTTTCTATCAGCCGTCTTTTAACATTCGGTTAAAGACGGATTTATCTTTTCATCAGATATGAGTGAGTCATCATTCTAGAAGATTCTAGAAGTGATGAAGTGGCTAGTGACTCACTTGAGTCATTAATGGTTCATTAATGATAAAGCATGACTAGGTTTAATATGATTGGTTTGCTTTTAATGATATCTAGTGATTCATGCTTTGTTGTTAGGTTAAGATAAGTATGAAGGGATATGGTCACCACTTGAAGCTCCTACACTCACCCTCCTCATTCTATATATATGATAAGCCTCCTCTCTCTCTCTCTAACTCTCACTTGATTCATTAGAGAAAAGATTATGATAGCATTTGTGTGCATGGAAATTTCATTGCTTCTTTCATTTCCATCACCCGATCAAATGGCAACTTCATTAACTGATCGTCCACGGATTTGGACGAAGTGAGACAAAGTCATCTACTCATTCTCTACATCAATCTTGGTCGTCTCTTTTGGCAAACTTGACGATCGAGTTGCCTCGAGTCAGAGGCGGGAGCCCGTTTAAAGAACCGATCATGTGGTGCCACCTCGACGAGTAGATCGGAGATCGACGAGATCGGAGCAGCCGCAACGGAGCGTGGGATGATGGTTGAAGAACGAAGGACTCGGATCGTTCGGTATAATCATTCTACACTCTTTACAGTTTGTTAGTTTAGCAATAATGGCAGATCCGGGTTAAAGTATACGATAGCGCCAGTTAAAAGTTTTTGTTCCGCATTATGGCGTCTGTAGACTGCCGGGGCGCTAACGTAGACTTACAATTGGAAAGACGTTTCCTTTTGTTATGCATAGCGGTATTCAGTGGAATATCCTGCACCTCATTCGACGGGGCAAGGGCCGATATCCCTTCACCGGGACTGACCCCTTGGGCAGAAGTTTGCGTCAGGGTAATAACTTCACTATAGTCGATTACAAGTTGCTTTGCATAGCGGTATTCAGTGGAATATCCTGCACCTCATTCCACGAGGAAAGAGCCGAGATCCCTTTACCGGGAGTGACCTCTTTAGCAAAAGGTTTTCGCCACTATATTTTAAAAAGCTATCAGGTTCCTTCAGCGATATCAAGTTCGTTACGTTAAAGGTTTTTCGCCAAAAACCAGCCGTAGACCTCCGTCACTTCTTTTGGGTATTCAGTAGTATTCAAGCTATGCATTTTAGCCAAAGTTAAGGCATAGTGTTTGGTAGCTGCTGGGTATTCATTTGTTGCATAGATAGATGAGTTAGTTTGGGACAGTCGTTCTGCCGATTGGCCAAAGTCAGGGGCATGTGCGGGTGAGTTCAAATTGACAAGATAGTGACGGGTAGAACTAGGCATGTGACTTATGACATTTTGACCAAAGCCAAGGTTATAAGAGCATGGGGCAAAAATCATATCGGGAGTTTCTAAAGAAACTGAAACTTGCCAAGTATGCGCATACCTTCTGGAGTATGGGTAACGTGGATGCATTCCATCACGTTATCATACGATGAGAGTTGGATCCCGATTCCCACTGATGAGTTGGTTTACTCTTCGGGTGATCCCGAATGATTCTTCTTTCTGGTTTGGAGGAGAATTTGACAGGACAGTGGGAGGTTTCCGGATTAGATAAAGTGATAACCATTCTGATCTAGGTTAGAGTGCACGCAGAGTGTTTCTTTTCTCTCTCTCTTTGATAGAGACCTTTGACCGACCCTAGACTATGACTCAGTGACCAGGTTGACCGAACCTTCTTAAAATACTGGCTTTTGGATTGTCTATGTTGCATAAGTCATTGCCACTTCTTCTTTTACCCTTTGCATTTCTCAGAACACCCGTTTTACTACGGATATCCACTTCCATTGGATAGATCCATCGTATGGTTATATACGAACTCGGAGGGACTTCTTCGAGGATGGATCCAGGTTCAGGAGAAATAGAATTGGTTTATTCAGTTGTCTTTTATTATCACCTTCTCTCAGGTTGCGAGGGCTCCTTGGTTTAGGAGAGTACACCTATTACGCTTATTGGATAGTCTTATTCCAAACCATAGGCAGGTGCCGAAAGGTAGGGAATGAAGAAAACCAATTAGCCTAAGTAGGGAGTGCAGAAGGTAATATGTAAAGACAAAATAAAGGGATTAGAAAAAGGGCAAAGTAAATTGCAACTGTTATCATTCACGGCCAAACCGCGTACTTCATCGCCACTCCTATTTCACCTTTAAAAGAATAAGGTATTATTCAGATGTCTTTTATCATCACCTTCTCTCAAGATACGAGTACTTCTTAGTTTAGGAGGGTACACCTATTATGCTTACTGGATAGTCTTCTTCCAAACCATAGGCTGGTGCCGAACGGTAGGGAAGGAAGAAAACCATTTAGCCTAACGATGGTGTACAGAAGGTAATGACTTAAGACAAATAAAAGGATTTAGAGAGATGGCAAAGAGATATACGGTTGAAGTCATGAATTGGATTATGGAAGAGGCATTACTATGAATACCAGGATACCCCTACGAAACATTTTTATGTTTCAGTGCATTGTTAAA